>CM068371.1:228009199-229409489 GCA_034769895.1 Magicicada septendecula | reverse complement strand
ATAAATACTAAAATAAATTAACTAAATACATAATTATTTAGTAGCATTATAGTCTACTATCATCGTTTATAATTCTCACACCTACAGCACAATTCTGTAAGAAGTTCCCTTCACTTTCACTTATTACCTCAATGGGTACACTATAACTCACGTGTCACTGTATATCACTTTAATCGTTTATAATGTTTAGTGATACAATTTAATTTTGAGCTCGTTATAGTTTACCCATTTCTGACCTTTATGGTATTACAAGAGTTAATTTATTGGGACCGGGTTATGTACCGTTACATAAAGCCCCCCCACTAGAACAAATTTATTTTGGTTTTACTCGTTTATTAAAATAAATTGTTGATTGTTTCAATTCTCCTAATATTCTTGTTTTTTTTTTCTTCGTAATAGTGTTTCATTTCCGACTGGTTGTAAACTGACTGGTAATTCAGGCTGGTGGTAACTGCTGTTTTCTTACTCTACTCTCTCTCTCTCTTTGAGGCAAATTCATCAATTATTTATTTCTCTGGGTAGTGGTACTTCCACATTTTATTTGATAAGGACTGGTCACACTAATCATATTAAACTTGTTTTAACACTCATTTCTATTTACATCTATAAATTAGCTTTATCAATTAAGCTTCGGTCTGCTATCTTCCTTCTATTTTCTTCATCTATACTTCTGGAATCTAATATCAATTTATACAGCTATTTTATCATTATCCCTAAAATATTCAATTTCCCTAACATTTTTCCCTATCTTGTGCGGTGGTACCAGTAGGGTGGCCACTCTGGGTCCGTCCATACTCCTCTGTCCATCCTTACACCTTCTGAGACCTGGGGAACATCATCCCTGCTCATACAAATTATTGCCGGAACATTTCTACGGTCAATACATAAAAATAAAAAAATTATAAGTAGTAGTCAATTAGCGACTAGTACTAAACACCTTTGGGATTCTTCATACTGTGGCTGTTTGCATTTATTTATATATTTCTCCTTCTCCTTGATTCCTTCTTCTTTTCCATTAACTAATAGCATATAACATTATTGATAGGCCTTATGTTAAAATTCTTTTGACTTTACTTCTTGTGACATATTTCTCCGTATCATTTCTTCTTATATAATCTTCAATTCCGAGAAATTCTAATTATAGTATTAATTATCATCCTCCTTCAGTTTCATTGGAGTCATTAAATTATTCTTTATTCTTCTTATCTGAGCACATTACCATCAATTGTTTTTGTTCATTTAATTTTTCTTCTGTTTGTTACCATTAAAAATATTACTTTTTCCTATTATTTCATTTTAAATCAATTCTTTATAACTCTTATTTACTAATCAGTTCTTATTTTTTGTTAAATTAAATGGTTTCAAAATATCTTAAATCGTATTATTTCCGAATAAATTAAGTAAGTTGTCCTTACGTAGTTTTTATTAAATCGTCTTGTTCCTGAATAAATTGTTGAGTAAGTTGTCCTTACAGTTTTTTAGAATTTTGGGGTTTTAGTCTCTTTATTTTAAATTATTGTTCCTGAATAACTTGAGTAAGATGTCCTTACATGCTTTTAGAATTTTGGGGTTTTTCTTTCCAATAGGTTGCCGGGTCGGTTTTCATAAAATCATTCCCCTTTTTTCTGGTTGGTTATTGTTTAGTTTAACCATGGTCCATTAATTCAGGTACTCCCTTTACTCGGATTACTGGGTTATTCATAATGATTTTGGTATTTGTTAAATACCTCTCTTTCACCTGGCATCGTAACTCAGCTGATACAAAGTCTTCATTGAAGTCATGGTTTTCCGTCATTGTTAGTTCTTTTTTAACTAACAGGTATTGCACCTCCTCTGACATAACATATTCACTCATTTTTAATATCATTCCATTCCCGTTTTCCTCTGGATTATTTACCAATTTTTTAAATGATATATTCCATCTTGATGATATGACTGATATCTTCTGATGCACTTCAATCGTCGACATATTTAAATGATATCCAAACTTAATTAATTCCCTCTGTTCATTAATTGGGAGGTTAAATACATTAATTAATCCATCCGTAATCATCTCCCATTCTTCCCTTGTATATATTATTTTCTTTCTACAGGTTTTTCTTATTTTCTTGGTCTTCTTTTCCATGGTTTGTATCTTCTCCTGGTCCTTTCTATTCTTATTTTCAGATAGCAATGCATTCTGGTCTTCTCTAATTTCTGTTTTCTTGCTACTCTCTTCTGTGTTTGGACTTACTATAATACTTTCGGAAGTGCTGTCTAATGTTTCCTCCAAACTCTTGAAACCTTCATCCATTTTCTTATTTGTCTCCTCCTTGCATGTATCTGCTTTTTGGCTAAGTGTATTAACCTTTCCAAACTTCTCCCCAAAAGTTTCCCACATCTCCTTATTGAAATTCTCCATTTTACCTTCAATCCGCTTTAAACTTTCTTCATTTATTTTCTCAATTTGTTTTAAACTATCCCTCAAAGTTTCATTTTGCTTCCTTGAGTTCTCTTCCTGTTTCTTAATTCTCATCTATTTTGTCAAATTTTTCGCTCAAGGTTTCATTTTGTTTCCTTGAGTTCTCATCTATTTTATCAAATTTTTCGCTCAAGGTTTCATTTTGTTTTCTTGAGTTCTCATCTATTTTATCAAACTTCTCGGCTATAAATCTCATCATGTCTTGCCAATTTGGTTCTCTCCTAGCTTCCACTTTGTCTGGTTGGTCCCCTTGGGCATCCTCTTCCACCATTTCCTTTTCCGTGCTCCTAATTGCTTCAGTTTCTTCTTTATCACCTGCCGGTTGTTCCATTTCACTGTCCGTAACTATTTCTATCTCTCGTTCCTGTCCACCTTCTTCCATCTCCTTTTCTTCTGTCCTCTTCTTCGATCTGCCTCTAGTATTATGCATTTCTTGTTTTCTCATAACTGCCGACGATAATTAGATTTTTTGGTATATTAATTTATTAAATATATCAAAATTCTTTTCTAATTACAGCCCTTTTACGTTGAGCGCCATTCTGTAACGTAGCGGTTTTCGTAGAGGTGTTTTAGCGAAACGTCCGTCTCATTCAAGACTCAATGTTGTAAGCGCCAAATCTGTAACGTGCGTTTTTTTTTTTATTAAGGTTTCCGCCTCTCCGCAGTCGCCACTTATGAATTATAAAGACCGAAGTTTAAATAAAGGGGTTGGGAATGTTACTCAAACAAAGCAGAAATCGAGTGTGCGTGATTTGGGTCAAGTAGGGAAGTTGTTTAGCCTGATTTTGGAGAGAGAGCTAGTACCGTTTGTTTACCCTCGGTTTGGACGATTTCTAAATTTTCAAATATTCGCCGTGCACCGAATCAGCTGACTTTAACACTAGTCTCCAAATATAGATTAACTAGACGACACTGTGGCAGTATACGACCTGGTGGATCGTCTTCTTCTTAGTTGTTCTGAAACTTAATACAACTACCCACTACAAGAAAGGACACACATTTTTATTTTTAAATCTCAATTTTTCAATAATATTTATTAAGAATATTATTGGTTTTTTCTCTTCCGCCAAAATACAAATATCACAATCGATCTTTTCCTTAATTAAGACATGAATCGACTTCATTGAGTAAACATGGAATTGTCAAAAAAATATATATGGTTTTTGACCAAATTTTATACTATATTTAAAACATCAATCAATATATAATTCTTTTATTTATTTCCCCAGGGTTAAGGGTAAGTTCTTTTTGTTATGAGATGGCCAGAAATGGATAATTATACTACGCTTTACAAATACCGAAAAAATATTCAAAAATTTGTTTATTTTCGCTTAGTACGTAGTTCCGGAAATGTACGTAAGAGAGCAGAGTGCGTTTGTTTTCATTAGAACATGTGGTTAATTTTTTAATAGTTTCTTGCCCATACTACCATTCGGAATGTTTTCTTCGTTAAATATTAAACGAAATGTTTATATTACCTCTCTTCTTGAAGTTCTTACTTGGATGAAGCCGTTTCTCCGGTGGTGTCAGTATTTGGTAGTAATTTCATAACCGTCTGGAAAATATTCTCTCGTCAAACTTGAAACATAGCGAAGCTAGGCTTGATCGTCCAAAATTGGTTTTCTTTCACTTTTATTATGGAGTATAGCAATTTAACTTTGATAAATAAGGTATTAGTATATAATGTTCATACTGTTGTTTAATTTTGTACCAATTTTGCACTTCTCAAAGATTTCTAAAAGGATATTTTAATAAAATTGTTGTATCATCATTTTGTCAACTGGACAGGTTTAATTTGTAAATTCGATTAACAATACTTGTTATTTACGTTACTCTTAGTAACCCATAATTTTTATATATCTTTTTATTGGTTCTGCTATTTACTTTTTAGTATATAGGCAGTTTGTAATTATTATAAATTTATTTTTTATTTACAGAAAAATAATTCTTTTTAATTTTGGTTTCTTTCCCAACTTGATTTACATAATACTGTTCTGTTTATTTTCTTATAACTTTGTATATAAGTCTTTATTAACTTTATTAACTTTAAATGAATTTATATATTATTTATTAGTCTCTTATAGTATTCCTACACTGCACTACTTCCTTCTGTCATTTCCCTCATATAGTATTATTTTAATTTTTTATTATCATCTGATATTTAAATCTTTTATGTTTTTTAAAATGAACCCTGGGTTATCTTATACTATAACACAAATATTTAAAAAAATATAAAATTAACTTAGGTATTAAACTTGGTTGTCTACACAATATAAATACTACAATAAATTAACAAAATACATAATTATTTAGTAGCATTATAGTCTACTATCATCGTTTATAATTCTCACACCTACAGCACAATTCTGTAAGAAGTTCCCTTCACTTTCACTTATTACCTCAATGGGTACACTATAACTCACTTGTCACTGTATATCACTTTAATCGTTTATAATGTTTAGTGATACAATTTAATTTTGAGCTCGTTATAGTTTACCCATTTCTGACCTTTATGGTATTACAAGAGTTAATTTATTGGGACGGGTTATGTACCGTTACAATATATATGATTACTCATCATCAGGTGTTGGGCAAAATTTGATGTTTTCTGTACATCCCTCCTAGGGAGATGTTCTTTATAACGTTCTTCGAACGGTCTGCCCGTCTGGCCCAGGTAGAACACATCGCATGAGCTGCAAGTCATCTTATATACGCCGGTTCTTTCTTTATTTGGTACGGTGCTCTTCTGGCTGAGGAACTTCTGAATGGTGTTTTTTGTGCGGAACGTTACATGTACCTGGTGTTTTTAAACTCATTCATTATAATATTTGGTAAAATATTTGTATAGTCAGCATATATATATTTCTTAGCCAGTAATAAGTCATCACTGGCCAACTTTTTAACCTTCTTCTTTCTGTGTTTGTTAATTAATTTATCTATTAAAGAGCTTTTATAACCGTTTGCCACTGCTATGTACTTGATGGTGTCAACCTCTTCATTGTAGTTGTTTTTACTTAGCGGTATTGTCAACAACCTGTGCACAAAACTATTATACGCTGCCATCTTTTGCGAAACGGGATGATACGAATCAGCATGTATTGTAATATCCGTTGTTGTGGCTTTTCTAAAGATTTTAAACTGAAGTTGTCCTGCGTTTTTTGTAACAGTTAAATCTAAAAAATTCAACTGATTTTCTGCCTCTATCTCAGACGTGAATTTAATTTTTTGGTGTATACTGTTTAGGTGACTATTTAAGTTTTCTATTTGTCTTCTAGTTCCGTTAAATACCATAAATGTATCATCAACGTATCTACAGTAAAAAATGATCTTATCTTTGTATAATCTATTATCTATTATGTTTGCATTATCGAAATAGTTTAGGTAAATATCAGCTAAAAGCCCCGACAACGGCGAACCCATAGCTAAACCATCATTTTGTATAAAAAAATCGTTATCAAATGTGAAATAGTTCTGTTCAAGGACCACCGTAAGGAGTTTTACAAGTTCATTAATTTCTTGTGTGCCAAGCTGTGCCACCTCATTTAGATTGTTGGTTAAGATTTCAATAGTTTCTTTCACTGGAACATTAGTATATAAATTGCTTATGTCAAAAGAAACAAACTTATACTGTGGGATCATTTTCATTGATACTATAATTATTTTTTATCCTAATATTATTTTTAATTATGGTTTCTAACAATTTAGCAGCTTTGTAACCGGGGGCTGTGGTATAATTTATTACTGGCCTGATTGGTGTATTTTCTTTGTGTAATTTGGGTAATCCTGTGAATTTTGGCGCCTTAGCATAATAGGTTTTAAAACCTACATACGTAATAATAATCTTAAAAAACTAGACCGGGATCCTACAAAGGCCTATGTAAAAGAGTTGAATAATGCCACTAATCAATGTAGGGTACTCTTGGATGAAAAAACATGCAGATACCTAAAACCTATTAACGCTAAGGCACCAAAATTCACAGGATTACTCAAATTACACAAAGAAAATACACCAATCAGGCCAGTAATAAATTATACCACAGCCCCCGGTTACAAAGCTGCTAAATTGTTAGAAACCATAATTAAAAATAATATTAGGATAAAAAATAATTACAGTATCAAGAACAGTTACGAGTTCGTTGAAAAACTTAAAAAATGAAAATGATCCCGCAGTATAAGTTTGTTTCTTTTGACATAACCAATTTATATACTAATGTTCCAGTGAAAGAAACCATTGAAATCTTAACCAACAATCTAAATGAGGTGGCACAGCTTGGCACACAAGAAATTAATGAACTTGCAAAACTCCTTATGGTGGTCCTTGAACAGAACTATTTCACATTTGATAACGATTTTTTTATACAAAATGATGGTTTAGCTATGGGTTCGCCGTTGTCGGGGCTTTTAGCTGATATTTACCTAAACTATTTCGATAATGCAAACATAATAGATAATAGATTATACAAAGATAAGATCATTTTTTACTGTAGATACGTTGATGATACATTTATGGTATTTAACGGAACTAGAAGACAAATAGAAAACTTAAATAGTCACCTAAA
Organism: Magicicada septendecula; assembly: GCA_034769895.1. Taxonomy (NCBI): domain Eukaryota; kingdom Metazoa; phylum Arthropoda; class Insecta; order Hemiptera; family Cicadidae; genus Magicicada; species Magicicada septendecula. Next base: position 229,402,469 of record CM068371.1, on the reverse strand, counting down.
CAGTATACACCAAAAAATTAAATTCACGTCTGAGATAGAGGCAGAAAATCAGTTGAATTTTTTAGATTTAACTGTTACAAAAAACGCAGGACTTCAGTTTAAAATCTTTAGAAAAGCCACAACAATGGATATTACAATACATGCTGATTCGTATCATCCCGTTTCGCAAAAGATGGCAGCATATAATAGTTTTGTGCACAGGTTGTTGACAATACCGCTAAGTAAAAACGACTACAATGAAGAGGTTGACACCATCAAGTACATAGCAGCGGCAAACGGTTATAAAAGCTCTTTAATAGATAAATTAAATAACAAACACAGAAAGAAGAAGGTTAAAAAGTTGGCCAGTGATGACTTATTACCGGCTAAGAAATATATATCTGCTGACTATACAAATATTTTACCAAATATTATAATGAATGAGTTTAAAAAACACCAGATACATGTAACGTTCCGCACAAAAAAACACCATTCAGAAGTTCCTCAGCCAGAAGAGCACCGTACCAAATAAAGAAAGAACCGGCGTATATAAGATGACTTGCAGCTCATGCGATATGTTCTACCTGGGCCAGATGGGCAGACCGTTCGAAGAACGTTATAAAGAACATCTCCCTAGGAGGGATCTACAGAAAACAACATCAAATTTTGCCCAACACCTGATGATGAGTAATCATATATATGTCGATTTCGAAACAAATTTTGTGCCAATGCATTACTGCAAGAAGGGGAAATACATGGACGCACTCGAGGAGTATGAAATATATAAAGCAGCTCAAATTAACAGTGGTTGTGTTTTGAACGATAAGCTTGTGTTTTCATCTAATGTATTGTATGATACGGCTATACGTGAGCGCGGACAACAATAAATAGATACGTAGAGAGTTTGGTAAACAAACAGTTTTATCAGCGTACATTCTTACATAAACACTAAGTCTAGTCGACCGTTAATACCCGCGTGTATAGCACTGGCCTGCTCATGTTCGCGTATGTTGAAAGTGCACTTTTGACTTTAAGTTTTAGTATTTTAATAAATTATTTTACTTTTTAACGACCTCGTTTTGAGTGAATGTTTCACCTGAGGATAGCAACTTGTTGCCGAAACGCGTAGTGAATAAATGAAATATACGAAGTCGCACGGCGGAAAATAAAAATAGGTAAGTTTGTACCTTTGTAATAAATTATTATTTATTATTTCCACGTGTTATGTGTTTTACATATGGCAGCCCACTTTGTGTTCCCAGTGTTGTGACCCTGACCAAAGGGGGGGTTACACTCTCACGTGGTTAAAGCATTGTGGCTCCACTTCCAAAATAGTGCCACATACACAAGTACAGAAACCTGGATTGACAAACACACAACACGTCTGGTGACCTGGTACTTCTACAACTGTGAGGATAGAGAAAGGGAGATTACTGTATTTATTTATCACAAAGAGTGCCAGTACACTTACGCATGTGATATTTTCAAATCAATAGCCATCCCAGATTTAATTTTCAGCATTGGTTAAATGGACAACACTGCTGCCACATTTCACATTTGGCGATAGTTCATTTCACGCATTGAAGGTGTTTGAAGTAGGTGTCACCCAAACAACACCATCGATTTACTGCTACAAGGAGTGAATATTTCTTAGTGAAGGACTACAAATTATTGCCAAATTTTATTACAGTTTCCTTATAATGTTAATAGTTATGTGTTAACAGTTACCTGAACTAGTATCACTGTTATTTATATGAAAATAACATGACATTAATCACCAAAGAGAGCCTATCTATAACTGGAACATATCTATCGGAGTTGGCGAGTTCCGTCCCGCGGTCAGTATGTATACCGAATTCCGTCCCGGGTAGGATTAAGAAACTTCCAATTCCATCCAGTGGTCAAAAATTTTACCTGCTAATTGTGTCCGATTCCCCCCCCCCTTACAGCATGGTGAAGGAAAACCAATAGTGGTGGTAAAAAGGGCTAAGGAGTGGGAGGAATGCAATTTTCATCAGTTATTGTTTTGCTATATTAGTGAACAAATCGAGTCCAAGTAATCGGTGATTATTCATTTCGAATTTCGATTAAATAGCAGTAGTTACAGTGTAAGTGTATATTCAAGTGAAAGAATTTAATTTAGTGAAGGTATTATAGGTATAAGTACAGATATAGGTATTAAACTACAGTGGAGTCGCGATTAACTGAGGTAATGTGGACCGAGACCTCCTCGGATAATCAGAAACTCGGAAAAAAACAGAAGATTCAAAGAAAAATTGCATTAGTATAAGCTCTTTTCTTCTATTGCACCTATTTGCTGTAATACACGTAATTGCTTCATATTGTAAGTGATACTTTCTCACAAAAACATTTAATAATTGGAAAAAAGGAAAAATAAGAAACTGAGCCGATAGTATGATTTATGTAATCCTTTATTAATTACACTAAGTGGCAAAAACAGTAACAGTACAGCTCTTGTCAGATTAAAATCTTAAACAATTAAATCTCATAATTTCTTAAAAAAGCCTTTTAACAATTTTTTGCTTGATAGCCTCTCTTCTTTGGCGCCATATTGTGCAGACGCAGCAGGACCAGATATGTCAGCTGGTGACGTGTCTTCTTGTTGCTCGGCGTACAACAATGCCCTCTCAATTGCACTTAAGCCGTCAGCGTGGCTTATCTTACTATCCACAGAAGGAGTGTCTTCTTCATCGTCGCTGTTTTTATTTTGAGTAATCAAATTTACAGTGGCCTCTTCGGATAGTTCACATTGTTCATCGGCATTCATCCAGTTGTTAACATCTTGATTCGTCACTGCCTCAGTAACTGGTATCTGATTTAAAAGTTCCACTAGTTCTACATCATCTTCATTCTCTTCATCTTCATATCACTTTTTGGCGAAATGTTTTTCCATCTTTTCAGTACAGTAGACTCTTTCACATCGTCCCATGATTCCACCAGCCAATAATAAATCACATCTTTTAGGTTAATTTGTTTCAGACTTTCAACAACTGTTTTACCATCTTCTGAATCATCAAGCAAATGCCTCAGTCGTCTCTTTCGGTAGTTTCTTTTCAAGTTTTCCAAAACCCCTTGATCTAGGGGCTGAATAAGGTACGTTACATTGGGAGGTAATAAGAGAGCCCAAATGTCATCTCCACTGACCAATTCACACTCGTTGGGATGAGTGGAAGCGTTGTCCAAAATTAAGAGTGCCTTACGGGGCAGATTATTTTCATCAAAAAATCTTTTTACACTTGGCACAAACTGTTCATAAAACCATGACTTGAAAATTGAGGAATCCATCCATGCGCTATTTTGGTTAGTGTACTTAACAGGAAGATTGTCAACACTCACACTTTGGAACGCTCTTGGTTTTCTTGATTTGCCTATTAGTAAGAGTTTAAGCTTGTGGTCACCAGATTTATTTGCACATGCCAAAACTGTCACTCTTTCTTTGCTTCTTTTGTAGCCAGGAGCTGACTGTTCTTGCTGCACTGCAAGAGTCTTGGTGGGCAACATTTTAAAATTCAGGCCCGTTTCATCACAGTTATAAATTTGCTGTGGGCCAAGATGTTTCCCAACCGATGCTTGCTGTAAATTCCTCTTCTCCATCTTTGAAGCGATTAATGAATTCCAATGCCTTGGTTTGTAACATTGGACAAGAGACAAGCGACTTCCCTTCTCTCTTGTCTGTTGAAACCACAAAAACAATGCCTTCGATGTCTGTTCATATTCGCTATTTTTCATTTTTTCTCTTCTTTGAGACAGTTTGTATTTCTTTGTTCCCAGTCATTTATGCATGTTGAGACACCCACTCTTCAATTTGCACTCTTTTTCTTCTCCAGTCTCCGACAGTCACTTCACCAACACCTAAATCACTTCTCACTTTTTTAATGGTTTCACTGCGCAATCTAATTGTTCGATAGCATTGAGCTTATCTTGTAGTGATAAAACCACACATTTTCTTTTTTCGCTCATTGCCAAACGAAACTGTAAAACCAAATCACGAGAAACCTTAATACAAAGCACAGCTACTCATACTTCACAGTCGATTATATTTTAACAGCGTGACGATTGACAGAAAAGTAACTCAGGTCAGGGAGCTTGAACAAGGGAGGTAGGAAGTGTGAGTCACGCAGTCAAGGTTACTGTGTACAGTCTGGTGTCAATTAAAATGTCGCGTAGCGTCTGGTGCTGATGTAAGAACGACAGTTACAATAATAGAGATTTCATTATTTCTTGGTTTAGGCTCGGATAATACAGAAACTCGGTAAATCGCGACTCCACTGTAATTAATACAGAACATAATGGCTTCCGTAACATATGAAACTATGCTCAGTGAGAAGGGCAAAACATTAATTGTCGTTGATGGTTTTAAATTTCGTTTCCATAAATCTCTAGCTCAAAACATACAACGGTGGGCCTGTATTCAAAAAACTTTTAAACGTTTTCTCAAACTTGATGAACAGAGCAATATTATGCCTTCATCAGTACTAGAACATAATCATCTTAAAGACGACAGCCATTTATTAGATAGACAAAAAATCAGCAATAGTTTAAAAAGAAAAGCATTAGATGATATATCCACGCGTCCATCTAAACTGCTTCATGCAGAATTACAGTTACCGAATGCACCGAAACTTTATGTAAATGACGTAACTGTAATAAGAAAAAATATCGGACGTTGTAGATTGACTAATTTACCACAAATTCCTAAGACCGTAGATGAATTTCACAACGCACTTAACGCCATGCCAATAGAGACCAACGAAAAAGAAAATTTTTTACTGGTAAATGATGCAGTGACCAACATTGTATGTTTTTCTACAAAAACAAACTTAGAAACATTATGTTCTGTAGAAAATATTTTCGCGGATGGAACGTTTTACAGTTGTCCAAAGCCATTTAAACAATTATTCACTATACATGGATACCGTCAAAATATTTATATTCCGTAATTTTTTGTTATTTTACCGGATAAATCAGAGCCATCTAATTCTAAAACATTTTGCTATCTTGTTGATACATGTAAAGAATTTGGTTTAAAATTTTCTCCGAATGAAATTCACGTAGATTTTGAGTATTCCATTCATTTAGCAATCAAAAACGTTTTACCCAATATTAAAGTTGCTGGATGTCGATTTCATTTAGGACAAAGTTGGTGGAGGAAATTCAGCAACTTGGATTAAGCACAATTTATAGTGACCACGGGACTGAATTGAGTAATTTTTTTAAAATTTTCTTCGGATTGCCATTTTTACCAGCCGATCAACTAAGTGACTGTTCTTATTTTGATTTAATGTCGAATCAGCCAGATCATCCAAAAATTTCCGAGTTTTGTGATTATGCACTCGAAACATATATACTGAAAATGCTAAATTTCCACCAGAAATATGGGCTGAATTTTCCTCTTCGATTTCGCGAACAACCAACAACTGTGAATCGTTCCACGCGGAACTGAACAGCAATTTTCATATCTCCCATCCAAACTTATTTAAATTTTTAGATTCACTTATTGATGTTCAAGTAGATGTTTATGTAAAAATTTGTAGTGTAGTGGAAAAGAACAGAGCTACTTTGGAAAAAGAACGATTTTTAAATGAAAAAATGGTTCTGTGGCAAAGTGGTAGCATAAATTGATATAAATTTGTATGGGAGGTATCATCTAAATTTCAACCCGCCGATTTAAAAAAAAAAAACTAACATTAATGGTAATATTTATAATATTATTATTTATAATAATAAATGGTAATATTTATTAATGTTACTTTTTTTAACCTATGCATGTTGTACATTTTGTAAATATTGTACGTAGCATTGTAAATATTGTAAACATCTTAATAAATAGTTTTAGACTGACAAGGAATGGCGATAAATTTTGTTCCGCGTTTTTAAACATGCCAGCTAGTAATTTCTTTTCTTGCTGCCAGTCCTAAGCCTGGACAAAATGTGAAGGAGAACGCGAACATTTCTGTCTACCCTTTATTTGCTGTTTTGGATTTCCCAATTTTTCAAATAAAAATGTATAAAAATTACTGCCCTTATAAGTACATTATTGTTTTCGTCTTAAAAATACTGCTCCTTGTATAAATCATTTATTGTCTATTAACGAAACCGCTCTATATTTGAATATTTATTAAAAAAGGGGTACATAAATATTAATATGCACTTTCAGAAAGACTAAAATAAGGAGAGAGGATATTTTTTACAGAATATAACACTGGATTTTTATTTTGCTGGTAAAATATCGCGGATTCATTATTATGTTTTCAAATCTTGGTCTTACTGCCCCACCATTATTTTTGTTTCCCTTCTTCTTAATTATATAATTTTTGGGGATGAGCATGTCAAGTGGTGGGGGTAAATTGTAAAATTGATCGCCGGACGGAATTGGTAGTAACCCAAAGAAGACCCGGGACGGAATTAGTATTTTAAGGGTCAATTTTTCAGGTATGGGATGGAATTCAGGTGCATCCCATATCTATATTATTTTATGAATAAATGGTATACGCAACCAGTATAAAATATCAGGTGACTGACGGCGAGACCAAGGACAAAACATTTGTACAATGGAAAAGTAATTATCTAAAATAATAATCCTGAATTATAAACGTGCAAAACATTGTATTCTTAAAAAAAACATGATGTGAAAAGTAATATAAAATTTATATTATATATTACAGTAACACACACACACACACACACACACACACACACACACACACACACACACACACACACGCACGCACGCACGCACGCACGCACGCACGCACGCACACACACAGGAATGTAAAAGATGTACTTATTATACATATTCAGACTTTACGCATCAGTACAGAAAAAAAGTTCTTATTCACATAGGTTTGGAAAAGTTTTATTTTCCGTCCAGCGTCCATTTTGTGTTTGAAAAGAAACTTTATATCTCAAGAAGCAACAGAGATTAGAGATAGAGGAAGCGGTAGACCAAAATGCGTCAGAAAAGTGTCACAATTTACAAGAAATGGCATTATAAATGTTCGAAACACCCACACTTGGGCAGAAGAAAACCCACATGAGACTGCTACAAGACATGACCAACATACTTTTCCATTTAATATGTGGTGTGGTTCTTCTTGTTGATAATCTCTTAAGCACTTTTTTCTTATAGCCAAGGCTTAATGGAGGACAATACTTAAATTTTTTGCAAATGCATCTGATGGAACTCTTGGAAGATATTCCGCTTGTGCCGTGTTTTTGGGGAAAACTCGGCGTCTCTATAAAGGAGCTTATATTAATATAATTAACAGCCGTTTTTGTTCTTTAATTATGCGTAATTAAGCGTCGCTAAGATGTACGTTGCATGTGTTACCGGGCGTCAACGCATTCTGGTGGCGAATTAGAGTGAATAGTTTTCTCAGCGCGAGGTCAAGTTAGTTCAGATCTGGGCGGCGTCGTATCAACAGCATCTACCTGGCGGAGCAAGTCTCTTTGATCGTTGTAAATTCGCTTTTCTACATGCATAAATAAGCGCTAAGTGATCTCCGGGTTCCTGACGCAGTTGGAAACTTGATCCTCTCCGTTTGGGGCCATCCATCTGCCACCATGACTTAAGAAAAAATAAACCTGAACTCTCTCGATTTTGGCCGCCAGATGAGAAGCTGCTGTACAGCCTGTCACAGTAGCCCCGAGACATCTTCTGGACAAAAGCAGGTGAAATTTAAGCTTTTAAAACACACTAGGCCGTTGCAGTAGACACCATGTGTTGTGACATTCACCAGTAAAAAAAAAACTTTACTCAGATTCAGTTATCAATTGTGCTCACGTCCATTGGGACATAAGTTGGTTACAAACTTTATCTGTATAACTCTCAGAATGTAATTACGCCTCAAAATGATTGTGGACCCGTTGGCAGGCCAGGTGTCTGCCGATCTTTAATTTTATACTCATTTTTTTTTAACGGTAAAGTGTTGGGGAATCAGAATTTTAGTTTTAAAGTCATTGTACTGGTATCCGCGTCACAATTATTATAATTAAAATTTATTACCTTAATCCGTCACTGTGACCGCTTGGTTTTCGTCTTCTAACGCGTTTCGGATTAGATTTAATCAATCATCAGAGTAAAAATTCGTCAGTTGACTTCGTTAAAACATTAAAAAGACACTAAAATACATCTATGTATACGTTGTACAAACACAGCGACGTACGTGGATGTGAGTGCGCACTCGACACTGGTTGACGACGTACTGCACAGTTTATTTACGTTATCATGTTATCTATTGTTGTGTTAGGGTGTGTACTCTATGGTTATGTTATCTATAATCTTATCATATAGTGTATGTGATTTAAATGCCAACTGTTCGTTTAGTATATTATTAGGATTATTTCTGAAGGCCCGGTAAATTTCAAACTCTTCTACTGCATCCATATATCTTCCCTTTTTGCAAATGTGTAGGGGTTTGCAATTTGCCTCAAAATTTGTGTAATTATGATTTAATGAAACGAGATGTTTAGCGTAATTTGATTTATTTGTATTTGAAATGCTCGTGGGTAAGTGTTCTTTATATCTTTCGAAAAAAACCCTGCCAGTCTGACCAATGTAATGCATGTCGCAGTCATCACATATCATCTTGTATACGCCCGTTCTTTTTTCAATTGATGTTCGTGTGGCGTTATTTAACATTTTTTGGATATTGTTATTTGTTCTAAATGTGATATGGATGTTATGTTTTTTAAATGTGTTTCTAATGAGCATTGAGAAGTTATTAGTATAATCAACCGCCCTATATATTACGTCCATCGTGACACGGTGAGGGTTGTCAATTCTGCGTTTGTGTCTAAGCATCAAGTGATCAACTAATGAGCTGCGGTAACCGTTTGCAATTGCAATGTGTTTAATTATATCTATTTCTTCCTTGTGGTTTGTTGGATCTAAAGGTACACTGTATAGTCTGTGTATCAGACTATTGAACGCGGCCATTTTTTGTGAGTGCGGGTGGAACGAATCGGCATGTATGACACCATCAGTTGTGGTGGGTTTTCTGTATATCCTGTATTGAAATTTATTATTGTGTTTCATAAAAGTTAAATCCAAAAAATTTATTGCGTTGTTTGACTCTATTTCGAGTGTGAACTGTATGTTTTTGGCGATGTTATTCATGTAATGTAACAGCATGTTTGCCTGTCTCGTTGTCCCGTCGAAGATAACAAATGTGTCATCAACATATCTTTTATAAAATGAAATGTTACGTTGCCATTTATTATGTGGTGATAGCAAATATGTATTTTCGAAGTTATTCAGGAAAATGTCAGCCAACAAACCGGATAAGGGTGAACCCATTGCAAGACCCTCCTCTTGAATAAAAATTGTGTTATTGAATGTGAAATTATTTTGTTTTAATATTACGTCTAGTAAAAGTAACAATTCTGTTACTTCTTGTAGATTTAACTTTCCTGTTCTTATTAAATTATCTTTTAGAATGTCCAAGGTTGTCTGTACTGGGACGCTTGTATAGAGGTTTACTATGTCAAAGGAGATTAACTTATGCTGACTATTAATGTTAAGGTCTTTAGTTAGTTTTATTAATTCAATGCTATTTTTTATAGAATGATTGTTGTCTATGGTTATGTTATTTTTTATTAGTTGGACCAATTTCTTGGATAATTTATAACCCGGGGCTGTTGTGTAATTAACAAGAGGTCTTATCGGTATACCTGGTTTATGGATCTTAGGTAAACCGTTGAACATGGGTGCATGTGTGGTTATGGGTTTCAACTGGCGGCGTGTAGTTTCATCGAAAAGGTGTGTGCATTTATTAATTGTTTGGTTGATATATTTTATATACTTCGTTGTGGGATCAGAATCTACGGCTCTTATGTTGTTGCTATGGATGAATTCATATACTTTTTGTTGATGCATGTCTGATTTAGACATAGTGTTGCCCTTGTCTGATTTAGTGGCTAAGGCCTTATGCTCGTTTAGTTTATGTTTAATTTGTTTAATGGTTTTCATTTCACTTGTGTATTTCTTTTTTAAACTGTCAGATAATGGTTTAAAGTTGTTGCCATGTGTTCGTATATGTCTGTCTATTTTTCTGTTGATTGTAACTCTCAACTCGTTTTGTGTCTGTGAATCTGTTACACTTTTTATGGCTGCTTCGGTTATAATCAATTCTTTAGTTACGTGATTCTTATTTAAATCTGGTAAATTGTACTTGAAACCTTTATTAAGTGTAATCATCTCTTGTGCGTCGAATTTAATATCAGTTAAATTAGAGACTCGGGTATAAAATGTATGTTTACATCCAGTGAATTTGTCGTGATGTTGTCTTGTAGTTAACATGTTTAATTTCTTATCATGTTTGTGTATGATCGGTAAAGTGAACTTCGTAACCTGCTGATTAATGAATTGTAATATGTTAGGCAAAAGTATTGAGTGTATCTCTGTTAACAATGTTAAATGTGCTTTATATAATAGTGAGTTTAGTCTATTCTTTTTAATATATAATTGTTTGATCTCTTCTTTTATCCATGTTATCTCTGCTATATGTTTAACTTTTGTGGCAGCTTTCGTTGTGTTATTAATGCGTACTGTGCAGTATCTAGGTATAACGTTCAATTTCAAACAGTTTTTATTGAACTTGATGTGCAAGTTGGTCTTTGATAATTTACTTTTAATGTTTATGAATTTGTATACCATTTTTGCTTGATAAGCTTCCAATTTTAAAGTCATTGTACTGGTATCCGCGTCACAATTATTATAATTAAAATTTATTACCTTAATCCGTCACTGTGACCGCTTGGTTTTCGTCTTCTAACGCGTTTCGGATTAGATTTAATCCATCATCAGAGTAAAAATTCGTCAGTTGACTTCGTTAAAACATTAAAACATTAAAAAGACACTAAAATACATCTATGTATACGTTGTACAAACACAGCGACGTACGGGGATGTGAGTGCGCACTCGACACCGGTTGACACCGTATAGTCTGTGTATCAGTATTTTTAATGTTTTAATGTTTTAACGAAGTCAACTGATGAATTTTTACTCTGATGATGGATTAAATCTAATCCGAAACGCGTTAGAAGACGAAAACCAAGCGGTCACAGTGACGGATTAAGGTAATAAATTTTAATTATAATAATTGTGACGCGGATACCAGTACAATGACTTTAAAATTGGAAGCTTATCAAGCAAAAATGGTATACAAATTCATAAACATTAAAAGTAAATTATCAAAGACCAACTTGCACATCAAGTTCAATAAACACTGTTTGAAATTGAATGTTATACCTAGATACTGCACAGTACGCATTAATAACACAACGAAAGCTGCCACAAAAGTTAAACATATAGCAGAGATAACATGGATAAAAGAAGAGATCAAACAATTATATATTAAAAAGAATAGACTAAACTCACTATTATATAAAGCACATTTAACATTGTTAACAGAGATACACTCAATACTTTTGCCCAACATATTACAATTCATTAATCAGCAGGTTACGAAGTTCACTTTACCGATCATACACAAACATGATAAGAAATTAAACATGTTAACTACAAGACAACATCACGACAAATTCACTGGATGTAAACATACATTTTATACCCGAGTCTCTAATTTAACTGATATTAAATTCGACGCACAAGAGATGATTATACTTAATAAAGGTTTCAAGTACAATTTACCAGATTTAAATAAGAATCACGTAACTAAAGAATTGATTATAACCGAAGCAGCCATAAAAAGTGTAACAGATTCACAGACACAAAACGAGTTGAGAGTTACAATCAACAGAAAAATAGACAGACATATACGAACACATGGCAACAACTTTAAACCATTATCTGACAGTTTTAAAAAGAAATACGCAAGTGAAATGAAAACCATTAAACAAATTAAACATAAACTAAACGAGCATAAGGCCTTAGCCACTAAATCAGACAAGGGCAACACTATGTCTAAATCAGACATGCATCAACAAAAAGTATATGAATTCATCCATAGCAACAACATAAGAGCCATAGATTCCGATCCCACAACGAAGTATATAAAATATATCAACCAAACAATTAATAAATGCACACACCTTTTCGATGAAACTACACGCCGCCAGTTGAAACCCATAACCGCACATGCACCCATGTTCAACGGTTTACCTAAGATCCATAAACCAGGTATACCGATAAGACCTCTTGTTAATTACACAACAGCCCCGGGTTATAAATTATCCAAGAAATTGGTCCAACTAATAAATAATAACATAACCATAGACAACAATCATTCTATAAAAAATAGCATTGAATTAATAAAACTAACTAAAGACCTTAACATTAATAGTCAGCATAAGTTAATCTCCTTTGACATAGTAAACCTCTATACAAGCGTCCCAGTACAGACAACCTTGGACATTCTAAAAGATAATTTAATAAGAACAGGAAAGTTAAATCTACAAGAAGTAACAGAATTGTTACTTTTACTAGACGTAATATTAAAACAAAATAATTTCACATTCAATAACACAATTTTTATTCAAGAGGAGGGTCTTGCAATGGGTTCACCCTTATCTGGTTTGTTGGCTGACATTTTCCTGAATAACTTCGAAAATACATATTTGCTATCACCACATAATAAATGGCAACGTAACATTTCATTTTATAAAAGATATGTTGATGACACATTTGTTATCTTCGACGGGACAACGAGACAAGCAAACATGCTGTTACATTACATGAATAACATCGCCAAAAACATACAGTTCACACTCGAAATAGAGTCAAACAACGCAATAAATTTTTTGGATTTAACTTTTATGAAACACAATAATAAATTTCAATACAGGATATACAGAAAACCCACCACAACTGATGGTGTCATACATGCCGATTCGTTCCACCTGCACTCACAAAAAATGGCTGCGTTCAATAGTCTGATACACAGACTATACAGTGTACCTTTAGATCCAACAAACCACAAGGAAGAAATAGATATAATTAAACACATTGCAATTGCAAACGGTTACCGCAGCTCATTAGTTGATCACTTGATGCTTAGACACAAACGCAGAATTGACAACCCTCACCGTGTCACGATGGACGTAATATATAGGGCGGTTGATTATACTAATAACTTCTCAATGCTCATTAGAAACACATTTAAAAAACATAACATCCATATCACATTTAGAACAAATAACAATATCCAAAAAATGTTAACGCCACACGAACATAAATTGAAAAAAGAACGGGCGTATACAAGATGATATGTGATGACTGCGACATGCATTACATTCGTCAGACTGGCAGGGGTTTTTTCGAAATATATAAAGAACACTTACCCACGAGCATTTCAAATACAAATAAATCAAATTACGCTAAACATCTCGTTTCATTAAATCATAATTACACAAATTTTGAGGCAAATTACAAACCCCTACACATTTGCAAAAAGGGAAGATATATGGATGCAGTAGAAGAGTTTGAAATTTACCGGGCCTTCAGAAATAATCCTAATAATATACTAAACGAACAGTTGGCATTTAAATCACATACACTATATGATAAGATTATAGATAACATAACCATAGAGTACACGCCCTAACACAACAATAGATAACATGATAACGTAAATAAACTGTGCAGTACGTCGTCAACCGGTGTCGAGTGCGCACTCACATCCGCGTACGTCGCTGTGTTTGTACAACGTATACATAGATGTATTTTACTGTCTTTTTAATGTTTTAATGTTTTAACGAAGTCAACTGACGAATTTTTACTCTGATGATGGATTAAATCTAATCCGAAACGCGTTAGAAGACGAAAACCAAGCGGACACAGTGACGGATTCAGGTAATAAATTTTAATTAGAATTTTAGTGATTTATGTGGGTGCTGTTCATGTATGCTGGGGGGCTTAACCGGCTGGTCGGGTCCTCCTACAAGTGATTATTTTATTGGTATATATATATCTATATATATTTTTTTAATTTAAAAACGGGTTGGGAGTTTTTTTAAGGGGTTTTAAAGGTTTTTCACTTTTTAACTTGAGGCAGTTCTCTGCAGGAACTTGACATGTCATTTAATGTTGGATCTGGTTCTGGCATAGGTCTGCGGTCGGGTCAGTTCAGCATTTGTGAATTCCTAATACATATATATATATATATATTGTAACGTCTCGCGGGTAATCTCTCGGAGTAATAGTAATTTTACGTCTAATTGTACTCTTCAAAAATCTCGCTTTATGAAGAGTCACAGAATTTGTTATTTTTTATGTTATGTGCTTTCAAAATCGAAGGTGTGTGATTATGTAAAGATTTTCTTAAATTTTATTTATGTGAAATCAATACCGTTGTTTGACAGTAGTTAGGAGAGAGAGTGCAAAGAGAATTACTCTCTTAGTATACGATTAATTATTTCAAATTTTTCCGCTCGTGGTACCAGCTGACTGCTACGTTTACAAACTCATTTGAGGTTAAAGTGACTCAAAATGGTACGTAATAGATTCTGAATGTCCGTTATCCTCTCGGTCTTCTTACAATCTGTAACTAACTACCATCTATTAGAAATAATACACCTTTTTATTATTTAAACCACAAGGCATTCCTTGAAATTATTTAACATTATTTATGGTCTCCCAAAACATAAAGGGATACTCGATTCTTACATAAAACACATAGTTAGTTCGATCTTATTTTTCAAACATATAGCATATAGCAAATATTTTTATTTCAATTTTAATAACAAGAAAGAAACAATTAATTAATTTCCCAGGGTTATTTTTGAGTTCTTTGTACTTTGAGAAAGTCAGAAATGTATATGGGTCAGTACCAAGCTTTACATAAATGATTTTCAAATTTTATACAATCTATATTATGCAGTTGATTTGTTGACCGCTAGAGCGCAGGTTACGTTTCTTCACTGAAAACACGAACGTTATTTAATGGCGGCCGAAATGTTCACCAGACCACGTTTTTCTAGTGTTATAAGTTTATAGTTGAGATGTAATTTAGTTAAATTTTAATAGGTAACGATCTCACCAGCAATGTCGAATTTCTGTAGGCTAGGCTTGGAAATCGAAGCTAATTTTTTCAAGTTTTCATCAATTTGCAGGCGTGAATTATTCTGTTCGAAGGTGGTCTAATATGTAGTGGATATCACTCATTAATTTTATTAATAATTATTTCCGAATGGTATTTATAAATTCTTTAATTTTTTCTAGACATTACACTTTTTTTTAACTGCTCACTTCCAATATCTTTGAACAATTAATTTCAATTCTTGTTAGTTAGTTACTCTTAGTAACCAAGAATTTTTATGGTTTTTTATTGGCTAATCTATATACCTTTTAGTATATAGGCCATTAATAATTATTATAATTTCATTTCTTCTTTTTAGAAAAATAATCCTTTATAGATTTTATTTATAATCAAATTTAATTTATTTAAGGGTTTTCTTTATATTTTTCCTTAAACTTGTACACTGGTAATTTATATTTTAATCCCTTTTATTTTGATTTATTTATGATTTATATTCACCTAATGTATCCTTACTCTAAACTATTTTTTACATGCCATCTTGCTAACATAGTATTATTTGATATATTATTATCATTTTATATATAACCCTGGGTTATCTTATATTTAAACAAAATCATTATATTAAACACAAATATTATTCCTAGGTACAAGACCTTTGTGGCCTACACAATATAAAATTACAAAAAATACAAAGCTTGTCAACATCAATATAGTCCACTGCTACAATACTGATTGTTTTTCATCTCCAGCACAAATCTGTGAGATGCTCTTTTTAAAGGTTTACACTTTCACCGAGTACACTATGTTCCACTTTGTACACTGCACTTTTATTATTATTGTTTACAGTGTTTTTGGAGTACAAAGTTTTTCATAGCTTGGTACCTAATCCCCATTTCTGACTTTTAAAATGGGTGGTTACTGGTTTTAACTCTGATGATTATGTTATCATATTTGGGCAGGGGTTATGTAACGTTACATAAAGCTCCCCCACTAGAACAGATTTATTTTTATCTACTTGTTTTTAAAAATAATCGTTGAACTCTTCACTCTTCGGATTCTTTCATCATTCTTCATAATATCTCTTTATTTCTGATTGGTTATACACCTGTTATTCGGTTAATGGTAATAGGCTTGATTTCATACTCCACTCTCTCTCTCTTGGAGGCACATTCATTAATGATTTAATTTCTCATGGTGGTGGTCTTTCAAACATCCCTTGATAAGGACTGGTCACGCTAATCAACAAAAACTTATTTTAACACTCATATTTCTATTTACTTTTATAAATTTGCTTTCTCAATTGAGCTTCTGTCTGCTATCTGACCTCTTTTTCTTCCTTCATACTTCTGGAATCTAATATCAATCTTTTCAGCTATTTTATTATACCTTAAATATTCAATTTCCCTAACATTTTTTCCCTACTTAGTAGCTGAAATCGATCCGGATGGGCACTATTGGCTTGCCTAACTCCGTCGTTCAAAACTACACTTTTTCTGAGATCAGGGGAACATCATCCCTGCTCAGTTAAATGATTGCTGGAACATTTCTACAGTCAATTCATTATAATAAAAAACTTACAAGTAGTCGATTGGCGACTAATACTAAACACTTTTGGGATTCTTCATGCTGTTGCTGTTTGCATTTAATTATATTTCTTTTTCTTCTTGATTCCTTCTTATTTTCCAGTAACTAATTGCAGATAACATTATTGATATGCATTATTTTAAAATCCTTTTGACTTTCCTTTTTGTGACAAATGTTCTTCGTATCATTTCTTCCTATATCATTTTCAACTCAGAGAAATTCTAAATTGTAGTTGTATTAATTATTTTCATTCTTTAGCTTCACTGTAGTTATTAAATTATTCGTTATTCTTCTTATTTTACCTTCTTATCTAAGCACATTACCATTAATTGTTTTTATTTATTTATTTATTCTTATTTTTGTTCCCCCGAAAATATTATTTTTTTCCAATATTTCATTTTAAATCAGTTATTTATAAATAATTTATGTAATAATCTGTTCTTACATACTCTTGGTATTTTGCTGTGTATTAAATCAAATTGTTGCGAAATATCTTAAGTAAGTTGTACTTACATACTTTTTGAATTTTGAGGTTTTTCTTAAATCAATCCTTTTTCTCAATATTTTATTTAAAATTAGTTTAACCGTTTTCGATATCATTCACAACCCGGATTGATCCACTCTTATATTTTTCCCGTGGATTCTGTTGGTTAAACTTGTCAATAAAACTCGCTATTGGATTGCCCCATTGTGGGTCACTACCATACATTTCAATGTTGTCGTACGTATATTGTCTCTCATCTTTATTACTGGGACCAGGATTAGGACCTTGGTTTTCCCAACGGTCAACTCGTTTGTCCACCTTTCTTTGTCGCTGTTCATCTTGTCTCCTCGAATCACTCTCCTCAGCAATTATATAATTTACTTGGGCTTGATTAGTTCCCTGATTGTCGCTTGGTGGATTTCCCGAGGGTATGTCCCTATTTCTATCCCCACTTCTGGACCTCCGATATTCATTATGATCATTCCATTGTTGTCTGTTGTCGTTGTTTCTCTCATCGCGTCTATCATAATTTTGTTTCTGGTTAAAATACGGACGTTTTCCTTGGTAACGATTATTGTAATAATTGTTGTTGGCACTGACATAATTTACCCTTGGTCGAGTATCTCTGGGTTGTTCGTTTTTCCGCTCCTCCGTATTCCCTGATCTCCATCTACTCCTCCTGTAATATGATTCTTGCTCATAGTTCTCTAATAGTGTTTCCATACCTCCAATGGTCTTTATTTGTCCGCTTAGTCGAGCACTGATAATCTTTTCCTCAAAGTGATATGCTATTTTGGTCACCAAACACTCCTCAGGGATCTTTGGGTCTAAATATTTCGCCACACATACCTTCCCCAAAAAATAAGCAGTAGGTGTCTGTCCTGTACTGCGGTCATACCTCCCATGACAAATATCGTCTCGAATAATGTTTTGCACTGACTCAGACCAGTACTTCAGCTTGAACATCATCTTAAAATTTCCATAATCACACACCTCGTTTCGGATTACAGTCCACCAATTGTCATTGATGTTTTTGAAACATTCATCTAGTATGCTTTTAATCATGTTCCATCGGTTCTCCTTCGACCTATTTAAAATTTCATCCACTCTTCCTAAAAATTCGAGTGGGTTTCTTCGATAATCTCGAAAGTTTACACTTTCCCTACTATCTTGGATAGTATGTTGAGTGTTGCATGTAGATCTTGAACCCATTCTATCTACCTCCCCTTGTAGGTTTGTTTGTAGATGTTGTAAATTTTCTAATTTTTCTCCTTGGTTATGGAACTGGTTCTTGACATTTTCTATCGCTTCATTAAAATCGGTGAATTTACTGGTTATGTTGCTTTTTATACTGTCAAACTGATCATTATTCTCCTGGCGTATGGCCATTATGCGAACTTGATTACTTTGTTCCTCTCGGTCCATTCGTGCATCTATTCCTGTTTTAATTTGTTCCATCTTTTCTTCTGTTTTATCTAATCTTTGATTGGTTTCTATCATTTTCTTTTCTGCCTCCTCCTTATATTCATCTACTCTTTGGCTAAGTGTTTTGTTAATATTTTCAATTTTATTCTCGAGATTTTCCCTTAACTCCTTATTGAAATTCTCCATTTTACTCTCAATTTGTTTTAAATTTTCTTTGTTTATTTTCTCAATTTGTTTTAAACTGGCCCTCAAGGTTTCATTTTGCTTCCTTGAGTTCTCCTCCTGTTTCCTAAAACTTTCATCTATTTTGTCAAATTTTTCACTCAAGGTTTCATTTTGTTTCCTTGAGTTTTCATCTATTTTATCGAATTTTTGTTTTGAGTTTTCCTCCTGTTTCCTAAATTGTTCTGCCATAAATTTCATCATTTCCTGCCATTTGGTTCTTCTCTGGCTACCGCTTTATCTGGTTGGTCCCCTTGGGCATCCTCTTCAACTCTTTCCTTTTCCGTGTTCGTGACTACTTTGGTTTCTTCTTTATCACCCGTTGGTTGTTCCATTTCACTGTTCATGACTACTTGTATTTCTCGTTCCTGTCCACCTTCTTCCTTCTCCGTGTCTTCTGCCCTCTTCTTCGATCTGCCTCTGGTATTATGCATTTATTGTCTTCTCATAGTTGCCGGCAAAAATTAGTTTTTTCGTTATTTTACCTTGCGTATATCCCGAAATTCCTTCCTAATTAAAGCCCTTTTAAGTTGAGCGCCATCTTGTAACGTCTCTCGCCGAGCTTAATAGTATCGTTTGATCTTATCGTCACTGTAATTATTTCATGAAATCTATGTTTTATTTGCCTCACGTTATTAGCGTCATCTTGTAACGTCTCACGGGTAATCTCTCGGAGTAATAGTAATTTTATGTCTATTTGTACTCTTCGAAAATCTCGCTTTATGAAGAGTCACAGAATGTTATTTTTTATGTTATTATGTGCTTTCAAATCGAAGGTGTGTGATTATGTAAAGATTTTCTTAAATTTTATTTATGTGAAATCAATACCGTTGTTTGACAGTAGTTAGGAGAGAGAGTGCAAAGAGAATTACTCTCTTAGTATACGATTAATTATTTCAAATTTTTCCGCTCGTGGTACCAGCTGACTGCTACGTTTACAAACTCATTTGAGGTTAAAGTGACTCAAAATGGTACGTAATAGATTCTGAATGTCCGTTATCCTCTCGGTCTTCTTACAATCTGTAACTAACTACCATCTATTAGAAATAATACACCTTTTTATTATTTAAACCACAAGGCATTCCTTGAGTTTATTTAACATTATTTATGGTCTCCCAAAACATAAAGGGATACTCGATTCTTACATAAAACACATAGTTAGTTCGATCTTATTTTTCAAACATATAGCATATAGCAAATATTTTTATTTCAATTTTAATAACAAGAAAGAAACAATTAATTAATTTCCCAGGGTTATTTTTGAGTTCTTTGTACTTTGAGAAAGTCAGAAATGTATATGGGTCAGTACCAAGCTTTACATAAATGATTTTCAAATTTTATACAATCTATATTATGCAGTTGATTTGTTGACCGCTAGAGCGCAGGTTACGTTTCTTCACTGAAAACACGAACGTTATTTAATGGCGGCCGAAATGTTCACCAGACCACGTTTTTCTAGTGTTATAAGTTTATAGTTGAGATGTAATTTAGTTAAATTTTAATAGGTAACGATCTCACCAGCAATGTCGAATTTCTGTAGGCTAGGCTTGGAAATCGAAGCTAATTTTTTCAAGTTTTCATCAATTTGCAGGCGTGAATTATTCTGTTCGAAGGTGGTCTAATATGTAGTGGATATCACTCATTAATTTTATTAATAATTATTTCCGAATGGTATTTATAAATTCTTTAATTTTTTCTAGACATTACACTTTTTTTTAACTGCTCACTTCCAATATCTTTGAACAATTAATTTCAATTCTTGTTAGTTAGTTACTCTTAGTAACCAAGAATTTTTATGGTTTTTTATTGGCTAATCTATATACCTTTTAGTATATAGGCCATTAATAATTATTATAATTTCATTTCTTCTTTTTAGAAAAATAATCCTTTATAGATTTTATTTATAATCAAATTTAATTTATTTAAGGGTTTTCTTTATATTTTTCCTTAAACTTGTACACTGGTAATTTATATTTTAATCCCTTTTATTTTGATTTATTTATGATTTATATTCACCTAATGTATCCTTACTCTAAACTATTTTTTACATGCCATCTTGCTAACATAGTATTATTTGATATATTATTATCATTTTATATATAACCCTGGGTTATCTTATATTTAAACAAAATCATTATATTAAACACAAATATTATTCCTAGGTACAAGACCTTTGTGGCCTACACAATATAAAATTACAAAAAATACAAAGCTTGTCAACATCAATATAGTCCACTGCTACAATACTGATTGTTTTTCATCTCCAGCACAAATCTGTGAGATGCTCTTTTTAAAGGTTTACACTTTCACCGAGTACACTATGTTCCACTTTGTACACTGCACTTTTATTATTATTGTTTACAGTGTTTTTGGAGTACAAAGTTTTTCATAGCTTGGTACCTAATCCCCATTTCTGACTTTTAAAATGGGTGGTTACTGGTTTTAACTCTGATGATTATGTTATCATATTTGGGCAGGGGTTATGTAACGTTACATAAAGCTCCCCCACTAGAACAGATTTATTTTTATCTACTTGTTTTTAAAAATAATCGTTGAACTCTTCACTCTTCGGATTCTTTCATCATTCTTCATAATATCTCTTTATTTCTGATTGGTTATACACCTGTTATTCGGTTAATGGTAATAGGCTTGATTTCATACTCCACTCTCTCTCTCTTGGAGGCACATTCATTAATGATTTAATTTCTCATGGTGGTGGTCTTTCAAACATCCCTTGATAAGGACTGGTCACGCTAATCAACAAAAACTTATTTTAACACTCATATTTCTATTTACTTTTATAAATTTGCTTTCTCAATTGAGCTTCTGTCTGCTATCTGCCCTCTTTTTCTTCCTTCATACTTCTGGAATCTAATATCAATCTTTTCAGCTATTTTATTATACCTTAAATATTCAATTTCCCTAACATTTTTTCCCTACTTAGTAGCTGAAATCGATCCGGATGGGCACTATTGGCTTGCCTAACTCCGTCGTTCAAAACTACACTTTTTCTGAGATCAGGGGAACATCATCCCTGCTCAGTTAAATGATTGCTGGAACATTTCTACAGTCAATTCATTATAATAAAAAACTTACAAGTAGTCGATTGGCGACTAATACTAAACACTTTTGGGATTCTTCATGCTGTTGCTGTTTGCATTTAATTATATTTCTTTTTCTTCTTGATTCCTTCTTATTTTCCAGTAACTAATTGCAGATAACATTATTGATATGCATTATTTTAAAATCCTTTTGACTTTCCTTTTTGTGACAAATGTTCTTCGTATCATTTCTTCCTATATCATTTTCAACTCAGAGAAATTCTAAATTGTAGTTGTATTAATTATTTTCATTCTTTAGCTTCACTGTAGTTATTAAATTATTCGTTATTCTTCTTATTTTACCTTCTTATCTAAGCACATTACCATTAATTGTTTTTATTTATTTATTTATTCTTATTTTTGTTCCCCCGAAAATATTATTTTTTTCCAATATTTCATTTTAAATCAGTTATTTATAAATAATTTATGTAATAATCTGTTCTTACATACTCTTGGTATTTTGCTGTGTATTAAATCAAATTGTTGCGAAATATCTTAAGTAAGTTGTACTTACATACTTTTTGAATTTTGAGGTTTTTCTTAAATCAATCCTTTTTCTCAATATTTTATTTAAAATTAGTTTAACCGTTTTCGATATCATTCACAACCCGGATTGATCCACTCTTATATTTTTCCCGTGGATTCTGTTGGTTAAACTTGTCAATAAAACTCGCTATTGGATTGCCCCATTGTGGGTCACTACCATACATTTCAATGTTGTCGTACGTATATTGTCTCTCATCTTTATTACTGGGACCAGGATTAGGACCTTGGTTTTCCCAACGGTCAACTCGTTTGTCCACCTTTCTTTGTCGCTGTTCATCTTGTCTCCTCGAATCACTCTCCTCAGCAATTATATAATTTACTTGGGCTTGATTAGTTCCCTGATTGTCGCTTGGTGGATTTCCCGAGGGTATGTCCCTATTTCTATCCCCACTTCTGGACCTCCGATATTCATTATGATCATTCCATTGTTGTCTGTTGTCGTTGTTTCTCTCATCGCGTCTATCATAATTTTGTTTCTGGTTAAAATACGGACGTTTTCCTTGGTAACGATTATTGTAATAATTGTTGTTGGCACTGACATAATTTACCCTTGGTCGAGTATCTCTGGGTTGTTCGTTTTTCCGCTCCTCCGTATTCCCTGATCTCCATCTACTCCTCCTGTAATATGATTCTTGCTCATAGTTCTCTAATAGTGTTTCCATACCTCCAATGGTCTTTATTTGTCCGCTTAGTCGAGCACTGATAATCTTTTCCTCAAAGTGATATGCTATTTTGGTCACCAAACACTCCTCAGGGATCTTTGGGTCTAAATATTTCGCCACACATACCTTCCCCAAAAAATAAGCAGTAGGTGTCTGTCCTGTACTGCGGTCATACCTCCCATGACAAATATCGTCTCGAATAATGTTTTGCACTGACTCAGACCAGTACTTCAGCTTGAACATCATCTTAAAATTTCCATAATCACACACCTCGTTTCGGATTACAGTCCACCAATTGTCACTGATGTTTTTGAAACATTCATCTAGTATGCCTTTAATCATGTTCCATCGGTTCTCCTTCGACCTATTTAAAATTTCATCCACTCTTCCTAAAAATTCGAGTGGGTTTCTTCGATAATCTCGAAAGTTTACACTTTCCCTACTATCTTGGATAGTATGTTGAGTGTTGCATGTAGATCTTGAACCCATTCTATCTACCTCCCCTTGTAGGTTTGTTTGTAGATGTTGTAAATTTTCTAATTTTTCTCCTTGGTTATGGAACTGGTTCTTGACATTTTCTATCGCTTCATTAAAATCGGTGAATTTACTGGTTATGTTGCTTTTTATACTGTCAAACTGATCATTATTCTCCTGGCGTATGGCCATTATGCGAACTTGATTACTTTGTTCCTCTCGGTCCATTCGTGCATCTATTCCTGTTTTAATTTGTTCCATCTTTTCTTCTGTTTTATCTAATCTTTGATTGGTTTCTATCATTTTCTTTTCTGCCTCCTCCTTATATTCATCTACTCTTTGGCTAAGTGTTTTGTTAATATTTTCAATTTTATTCTCGAGATTTTCCCTTAACTCCTTATTGAAATTCTCCATTTTACTCTCAATTTGTTTTAAATTTTCTTTGTTTATTTTCTCAATTTGTTTTAAACTGGCCCTCAAGGTTTCATTTTGCTTCCTTGAGTTCTCCTCCTGTTTCCTAAAACTTTCATCTATTTTGTCAAATTTTTCACTCAAGGTTTCATTTTGTTTCCTTGAGTTTTCATCTATTTTATCGAATTTTTGTTTTGAGTTTTCCTCCTGTTTCCTAAATTGTTCTGCCATAAATTTCATCATTTCCTGCCATTTGGTTCTTCTCTGGCTACCGCTTTATCTGGTTGGTCCCCTTGGGCATCCTCTTCAACTCTTTCCTTTTCCGTGTTCGTGACTACTTTGGTTTCTTCTTTATCACCCGTTGGTTGTTCCATTTCACTGTTCATGACTACTTGTATTTCTCGTTCCTGTCCACCTTCTTCCTTCTCCGTGTCTTCTGCCCTCTTCTTCGATCTGCCTCTGGTATTATGCATTTATTGTCTTCTCATAGTTGCCGGCAAAAATTAGTTTTTTCGTTATTTTACCTTGCGTATATCCCGAAATTCCTTCCTAATTAAAGCCCTTTTAAGTTGAGCGCCATCTTGTAACGTCTCTCGCCGAGCTTAATAGTATCGTTTGATCTTATCGTCACTGTAATTATTTCATGAAATCTATGTTTTATTTGCCTCACGTTATTAGTGTCATCTTGTAACGTCTCACGGGTAATCTCTCGGAGTAATAGTAATTTTATGTCTATTTGTACTCTTCGAAAATCTCGCTTTATGAAGAGTCACAGAATGTTATTTTTTATGTTATTATGTGCTTTCAAAATCGAAGGTGTGTGATTATGTAAAGATTTTCTTAAATTTTATTTATGTGAAATCAATACCGTTGTTTGACAGTAGTTAGGAGAGAGAGTGCAAAGAGAATTACTCTCTTAGTATACGATTAATTATTTCAAATTTTTCCGCTCGTGGTACCAGCTGACTGCTACGTTTACAAACTCATTTGAGGTTAAAGTGACTCAAAATGGTACGTAATAGATTCTGGATGTCCGTTCTCCTCTCGGTCTTCTTACAATCTGTAACTAACTACCATCTATTGGAAATAATACACCTTTTTATTATTTAAACCACAATGCATTCCTTGAATTTATTTAACATTATTTATGGTCTGTGACGATTTAATTCTAACTGTAATCTTACATAAATAAAAAATAAGTTTGCGAGCGATTAAGTATTTTTAAATCGCACTATTAAACCTAAAGCCCCTGTATTAAATCAGTATGAGAATGTGAAGTGAATGAAAATCAACAGAAGCACTAATAAAAAAGGTCGAATTGTAAAAAGTTATTATTATCATAATTAACCCTTTGCTAGTCATCATGCGGTGACCTGTTAATTCCGGACTCAACGTGTTTATCGAGTCGTCTGTAATTTAGGAAGATATAAAAATCATAATGTTTATAATTAGAAATTTGAAGGCACGAATAGTAGTTAAAATAACTCACTTAAATTATATATGTATAATTAATGTATGGTTTTTGGTAATAAGAATGTTAACTTAAATAAAAATAGGAACTATATTGTCGCGGAGTACTTGCACCTCTCCGTTGTTATGTGCCAGTTGAATCGAGAAAAGAGTCGCTATGTTGCCGTCACACCGTACAGACGTAAGAGCGAGAGCTCCACCAAAATGTATTTGTTTTTTTTATTTAACTTCAGAATATTAGCTACCACTGCTAAACGTGGAGAGCATTGTGTAATATATGAATAATATAAAGGGGTGTTAAGAAGAAAATGTAATAAGTAACTTAACTAGTGGTAAGCAAGATGACGTCTCCCCTCAAGAGGTAAATCCAATTACAACATCACTCCTGAAGATGTGATCTGCATAAACTTCAAAAATACATGTATACGATGCATACGATGCTGACGAGGACCTCTGTGAATCTACACCTACTTTCACCAAAGAAACTTCAATCTCCGCAGTGAACATCGGACCTAATTCTTGCCGAAGACACGACCCAGATGATGACGCCGACTCCAAGAATTCCCAAGACAGACACCCCAGGACGAGGTTACTACGACCAATTGTAAAGGTGACTCGATAGCTTGGCTATCGAGAGTTAATCATATTTGATACACAACTCACATTAAAAAGAGACTTTTCAAAGACGATTAATTTTATTTAAAATTAAAATGAGCCAATCTAAGAGTTTACTGTAAGATTCAATTATCATACGTTGTAACGCCTTAAATGTAAATGTAATTTATTATCACTTCAAGTAATAATACCATTCTTCAAATGGTAAAAGAAGTCTTGCAAGCGTCTAGATGAACTGAAAATAATTAGAAGTCTTTAATATAAAAATACTTATAGTAAACTCGGATCCGAGGTATAAGAATACATAATCAATTTGATCCCAAAGTATTATGAAAAGCATTTAAATATTTTAGTTTAATTAATGATGTCATGGGATCTTTTAGTAACTGTTGTTAATAAAGAAAAGTCGTCTTGTTACACATGAAAATGAGTGCATAAATCAGTAAACTACCTTCCCTTGTTTCCTTATAGTTATATTAAGTAATTAGTTCAATTAATTTGACTTTAATAACTGTTCGTTACAACGTAGGCAGCCCATGTAATTGGCAGATGTCAGTTAAGATGGGTTCCCTGGATTTGTAACGTGGCAATACGTTACAGGTCTCCCAAAACATAAAGGGATAATCGATTCTTACATAAAACACAGTTAGTTCGATCTTATTTTTCAAACATATAGCATATAACAAATATTTTTATTTCAATTTTAATAACAAGAAAGAAACAATTAATTAATTTCCCAGGGTTATTTTTGAGTTCTTTGTACTTTGAGAAAGTCAGAAATGTATATGGGTCAGTACCAAGCTTCACATAAATGATTTTCAAATTTTATACAATCTATATTATGCAGTTGATTTGTTGACCGCTAGAGCGCAGGTTACGTTTCTTCACTGAAAACACGAACGTTATTTAATGGCGGCCGGAATGTTCACCAGACCACGTTTTGCTGTTTTTTGGGTTAACAAAATAAAGTTTATGTTCACCTCTTTTTCAGAAGTATTTAAAGAGATGGTGCTGTTTCTAGTGTTATAAGTTTATAGTTGAGATGTAATTTAGTTAAATTTTAATAGGTAACGATCTCACCAACAATGTCGAATTTCTGTAGGCTAGGCTTGGAAATCGAAGCTGATTTTTTCAAGTTTTCATCAATTTGCAGGCGTGAATTATTCTGTCCGAAGGAGGTCTAATATGTAGTGGATATCACTCATTAATTTTATTAATAATTATTTCCGAATTTATTTAAGGTTTTTCTTTATATATTTTCCTTAAACTTGTACACTGGTAATTTATATTTTAATCCCTTTTATTTTGATTTATTTATGATTTATAATTCACCTAATGTATCCTTACTCTAAACTATTTTTTACATACCATCTTGCTAACATAGAATTATTTGATATATTATTATCATTTTATATATAACCCTGGGTTATCTTATATTTAAACAAAATCATTATATTAAACACAAATATTATTCCTAGGTACAAGACCTTTGTGGCCTACACAATATAAAATTACAAAAAATACAAAGCTTGTCAACATCAATATAGTCCACTGCTACAATACTGATCGTTTTTCATCTCCAGCACAAATCTGTGAGATGCTCTTTTTAAAGGTTTACACTTTCAACGAGTACACTATGTTCCACTTTGTACACTGCACTTTTATTATTATTGTTTACAGTGTTTTTGGAGTACAAAGTTTTTCATAGCTTGGTACCTAATCCCCATTTCTGACCTTTAAAATGGGTGATTACTAGTTTTAACTCTGGTGATTATGTTATCATATTTGGGCAGGGGTTATGTAACATTACAAAATATATATATATATATATATATATATATATATATATATATATATTGTAACACCACAAAATGTTACATAACCTAGACATTCACCAAAAGGGTAAACAAGTACACTGAAATAATAAAAGTGAATAATTTATGATGAAAGTAGCAAAGAAGAGAAGGACCAACGAAGAAGAAAGAAGAAGAAGGATCCCAAGAAGCAGTGAGGAATACACTGCATGACACTACAACAAATACTATGACTGACTCTAACTAATGGACATGCCAAGTTCACTATAAGCTGTCAAACAAGCCAGTCCATGACATGAATGTCATGTGTCAGATAAACCAATTAAATAATGACGAAAATAATGTAATATCAGTAACAGCATTTTGGCTGAAAATGAAGGAACCATGACCAGTAGATGACAAAGCCTATGACTAGATTAGCTATGGCCACAATGTGTATTAAAACTAGCATTGCAAACCCAGATGTAATATTAGTGAGTAAAAGTAGTTATAAAAGGAAACCTTATATGGATGAATAACTTCCTTATTATATAAAATGTAACTAGTAACAATTATTAAAGCATAAACATATGCTAAAAATATGTCTAGACCATGCCTAAACAAACGTTTGTCAGTAAATTAATGAGGAAAAAGGACTCCTAGTGAACATAAGATTTACTGAACAATCAATATAACTAAAGATAATGAGAAATACCACCACTCAATTGTTAATGGATAACGTTAAATTGAGTAGGCCAAACGAAATGTAATTAGGAATAAGGATTTTCGATAATAATGTATCGCCTTAATTATGTTAAGATTTAATATTGTACAGTTATAAATAGCTATTAAGTATAATCACAGATGTGTTAGTGTTCAAACAAAGACGTTATAAAGAAAACGCAATGTGAAACACTAAATGTCAAAGGATAGGGAATGCTCGCATTATGCATCGCTAGCAGACGACAGTGAGAAACCATGTTTCTAAACATTCTTTATGAGCATTGTTAAAGAGAACGAGGTTAAAACCTGTGTTAAGCCACATCAAATTGAAGCCCATAAACTAAACTTTAATTTGATGGTAATAACCTCGCGATCGAAACTATAATAAGTGCGTAGTGCGCGTTAGCATCAGTTATTGTTAAAAAGTAAGAAATTGGTTGGGTAAAACCAACAACAACGGCAGTTGTCAACAACGTTCGCTGGACGACGGTTAAAAAACAATACGTCATTTTGTAATGGTTATCAGAACCAATCAGAAGAGAGATTATTGAACGATTTTACCGCCTAAGCCCTATGAGGCGAGGGGGTATATAATCAAAAATGGAGAGAATTCGTTACACTTTTTGTCATCACCTCGAGCGAGACAGTTGTCGCTCGTCACCGCAATATTTTTTAATAACTGAAATTAGTACAACAATAGTAAACCGTTTAAAATTTTCTTCAAGACATTCAACGATACCGCAATTTACTACAAGGAAGTGGTTCGAAAGTAAAGTGAATATTTTAATTTGTGCGTGATTTTAGAACGAGAGAGAGAGTTTTATAATCAGTATTTAACATAGCCCAGAGTTAGTCAGAAGAGGGCCGACTCTCCGTTCATAGTTCGTGTGAAGTGTAATTAACCAGTGGTCATTATAATCCAATCACTGGAGTGTTTTTAATAAATTTTTAATCTATTCGATTAAAAGAAAAAAGGTAACACTGTGACAATTCATTTTATTTATCTGCTTGCACTGATCATTATTTACCACAAAACTGTACTGACGCAAGAACAACTAAACTTTCAATCGTATACACCGTTTCAATTTACTTAGCGGATTTGTCAATCCAATGTAAGATTTTGTATTAGTACTAAGGGTTAAAAATATATGTTAGTAAATAAGTCAGCGTAACAAACGCTCACCTGAAAAATAGTTACGAGTTTTAAAAAGCGGCCAAATTATTAATGATTATTATTAACGTCTGTCAAGGCATAGGATAGTTCTTTATTGTATTTCAAAGAGCCTACCCGTGAGGTATATTATATAATCAAAAGTCAAATTGTTAATAGATAGAAGAGTTTATTGTTCTAACTGAGCTAGACCGTATTGTAAACGGACCAAGTAACTTCAGATTTATATTAATGTATCAATTGTACTTTAATTGTTGATTTTATTTTCAAAGGGTAAAATAAACCGATTTTATTCAGCATAAACCTTGATCATAATTATTTCATATAGTTAATTGACAATTAACATTGAGTACAGGGAGATAACTCAGAATAGAGATTCTACTATATTAGATTTAAATTGTAGTGAAAACATCAAGCATTTAAACAAAATTTAAAGTGAATTTATCAATTCTAAATTTTATTAATTGATTGTTCATGGGAATTTTCCTAAAATAAACCCATGTGGCGCCCTTATCGTACACAAGGAGTGATATAACCTTGTTGAAAAAGCAAGCTGGTATTAAGCACATCTTGACAGCTTATATTTTTGGTAAAAGAACTTCAGAACTTCCAGTATCACGAACAGGTACGTGAAAGTGTATATTATTATAAATTGTTTGTCCAGACAAGACTTAACGTTACGTACACTGACGACACTTAACCGAGAAGAGGAGTTCCGCTGCAAGATCGACGCTACGGCTACATTCATCCACCGACCAGCGATTAACTTATTATTCACTATAATTATCAAACTTTACTAAATAAACAATATTTATCAATTATTACTAAAGATTATTACTGCAAATATTTTATTTTAAAAGAGTTCATTTTTAAATTGTAACACGAGATTCGCTATAACCGAATTTTAACTTAACTTTAAATTAAAATCAAATACATTTAATTTTAACGGTAGGGATCTCGTTCTTTCACAAATTGGCGCCCAACATGGGGCTTTAAAAATATTAAACGAATAAATTTTTAATATTAAAATTAAGCCTGGCAAATACAAGAGAACAATCATGTCACATACACACAGACACGACACTAGATACAAGGCCAGCCAAGGAGAGAATACACAAACGGATACAGAAATAAATATAGAGGTACAAGAGACGCAACCAACATCCGAAATGGAAGTCGCGACAAATAATAATGTGGAAACACGACCGGAAGGAACGCCTCCTGCCGAACCTGTGCCATCCAGACAACCTGAGAAGCCCACGCAACCGGGGGAGACAAACTTCCAGGAAACAATGATGAGAGTGATGATGGAATTACAGGAAGACGATAGGAAATCCAGGGAAGAGAATCAGGAGAATGTGAAAGCATTAAAAGAAGATAGTCAAAGAAATATCGAATCATTGAAGGAGGATTTAAAGAAGAATATAGAATTGCTGAAGGAAGATAGTCAAAGAAATATCGAGTCATTGAAGGAGGATAATCGTGACCTGAACAAGAAGACAGACGATACCAATAAATCTATGGACGCATTAAATAATAAA
The DNA here is from genome assembly GCA_034769895.1 of Magicicada septendecula. Lineage (NCBI taxonomy): Eukaryota > Metazoa > Arthropoda > Insecta > Hemiptera > Cicadidae > Magicicada > Magicicada septendecula. The sequence goes on along the minus strand of CM068371.1, from coordinate 229,371,248 downwards.
ATAGACGACAACAATAAGGCCTTGAAGGAAGATTTGAATACTAAATTAGACGATATCAGCAAGAAGATGGAGGAAAATAATGAGAAAATTAATACGAAAGTAGACACGGAAATAACAGTCGTAATAAGGGAGATTGCGGAAGTATACGAGAGATGTGAACAACACGGTCAAGACTTAAAACGGACTAGAGAAGAGGTCGATGGGAGAATCGACAACATCGAAGAAATAAATGAAGCCCGGATCGAGTCGCTAAAGAAGATGAGCCAGGACGAGATCAAACGAGTGAGGACGGACGTGGGAGAACGGTGCGAAGAAATAAGCGCATCGGTGGACACCGTAAGAACCTTGACAGTTGCCAACAGAGAGAAAATAGAAGAACTACGGCAACGGGAGATCTTGCAGATGCGTGAAGAGATAGAAATCATCCGTAATCGTCCAGTACAGGGTCAATACATCCAACCAACAGATAACCGTGATGTGATAAATTTCAAAAATTACAAGAAAAATCCGTCGAGTTCCTAGAACGCGTAGACGAAAACTTGTCCAGGATTCGGGAGAATACATGGACAGTGATACGGAGTCTGATGGACGAGTACTTTAAAGAAATTCACGACAATTGGTGGACTGCTACACGCCACGAAGTCCAGAGCTACGAAGAATTTAAGACGCTATTCCGGGCAAAGTATTGGTCGGAGGCCACGCAGAATATAGTGCGGGACAACATCTGCCACGGCAAGTATGACGCCAGTAAAGGAACTACTCTAACCTCTTACTTCCTAGGCAAAGTATGTCTGGCGCGTAACCTTGAACCAAAAATACCTGAGGAGTGCCTGGTTACCAAACTTGCTTACCATTTGAGGAGGGAGTTGCCAAAGTACGTCAGTGGGGACAAGTGAAAACAATCCAAGCCATGTCAGCCTTACTTGAGGACAATGAACATGAAAGTTATTATAAAAGAAGCCGCCGGAGGAATGAGAACTTCCATGACAGGAGCGGTAACACCAATAATAATAACTCAAATTTCCGAAATTACCGAGGTAATTTCAATACTAATTTTAATAATTCCAATCAGAATAATGCTAACAATAATAACGAGAATAATTATAGGCCCAGTAACCAGAATAATAATAATAATTCGACTGGTAACTATAACAATAATAATACAAGACGGCCGAATTATAACAACCATCCTAACCGACCCCAGAACCAAGGCAGAAATAACCAACCGCAGCAGTACCGTAGGGCTAACTATGTACAAGCCAACTATGACCAGGGTAGGAGACAATACTATCCACGGCACGATAGTTTCAGCGGAGACAGGAGTAATGCAAGGGGCGGACGATGGAGAAGCAATAGTATCGAGGGCGACAGCCGCAACAATGATTATCGGCCACAAGTTCACTTCGCTCCAAACCATGAACAGAATCATCATGGAGGACGGCCTGAAGTAGAAGAAAGGAACCCGGTAGACACACAAGACAGGCGCAATGAAGAGAGTGAAATCTCTTTAAACGCCTCGCGGCAGTGAGAAACAACATAGACCCCTCGCTGATCCATTCTATTGGGTACAATTACGACACGACTTCAAATAAAATAACTATATTAAGAAGTCATTATCTCAAAAATATTAGACAAGAGCTGTTGGAAGAAGAAGGAAGTGATCACCATGAGTGCACCCATGACATAGCGTACGTGACTGCACAAATTAACGGAGTGACCACCACGTTGATGATTGACACGGGAGCGAATGTTTCATTAATGGACAGTACGGAACTCAACCGCATCCAGGAGGAAGGCAGAGCAGTAATACCAACTCTACCAATTACGAATATCATCTTAGTGGGAGCGACTGGATGACAGAATAAGACAGTCAAGAGACAAGTTAGCCTTGAAGTAACCAGTCGGGGAGTCAAAATACCCATGATATTCTTGATAGCTACAGGATTGCCATTTCGCAGTTTAATTGGCTGCAACATCTTGCGGAAATATTCAGCTATTATCGATCTGAATAGAGAAAAAATAACTCTAAGTATGTCAGATATGGAATGGACGGCTGATATTATTGGGAGCATGGAATCTCCTCAAGACCGAACCATTTACCACATCCGAGAAGTAAGAAATCCAAGGTATCCAATGCCTATTAATGAAATTGAGTATCCGACAACCAATGACAGCTTGTGGGAGGAAAAGATCATGGAAATTCGACGATTCAAGTCACCCACCAGAAACCACTCACCAAGTCCAGATCAAATTGAAATGTTGGTAGGTATATATAACCGATACCGACATGTATTTTCAGACGTTCCTGGAAAAGTGAAAAACTATCAATGTGTGTTAAGTTTTAAAGAACCTGTCAATTTCAATCGTAAATCGTATCCAATTGCCTATTCCCTAAAAGAAGCAGTTCGAACGGAAATTAATCAATTACTAAAGGACGATATCATAGAGTGCAGCCAATCACCTTATACTAGCCCTATTGTAGCGATCAAAAAGAAGAATGGGAAGGTGAGACTCTGCCTGGACGCTATGGAGATAAATAAGAACTTAATCAATAACCGGACATCTCCTGGTGAGATAGAAGAAATTTTGAAGAAATTTCATGGAGTACAATTCATTAGTTCATGGGACACTGTCTGCGGCTACTGGCAGGTGGAACTGCACCCCCACAGCCGGAAATACGTAGCATTTATATTCGAAGGGCGCAACTACCACTTCAAACGATTGCCCTTTGGATTAGTGAACTCTGTAGCGATATTTATCCAGTGTATGGACCAAGTATTGGGTCAAGAAGCGCTCCAGTTCACTACTGTTTATGTAGATGACCTACTGATTACATCTACAAACTGGGAGGAGCATTGTCAGAGAGTAGACCATGTACTGAGTAAATTATCCAAAAACCACATTACGTTAAAACTAGAAAAGTCACAACTCATTGCCAAAGAAGTGCAATTTCTAGGCTTTCAATTGACAAAACTGGGAATAACACCATCTAAAGAAAAGATAGAAGCTATACAAAAATTTCCCACACCCAAAAATAAAAAACAACTGCAGTCCTTTTTAGGCCTGTATAATTATTACCGCAAATTTCAGAATAATTACTCAGAGTTAACGACCAAATTATCTCCGCAGTTATCCTCAAAAGGCAAATGGACCTGGGGACCAATTCAAGATACAGTATTCCAACAAATCAAGACAAAATTCATAGAGACAGTGATGCTACATCACCCAGACTTCAACAAACCTTTTTATCTCAACTGTGATGCCAGTGACATCAGCCTAGGTTCTATTCTGTACCAAGAGGATGAAGACGGGAACCATCTGGTTGTAAGCTTCGCTAGTCGAACCCTAAACAAATGCGAAAGGAATTACAACGTAACAGAGAAGGAGCTTTTAAGTGTGGTATTCGCCTGCGGAAAATTCCGAACCTATATCTTAGGATATTCCATAACAGTTCGGACGGACCACAAATCCATATCCTTCTTAAAAAACTGTAAGCTAAGTCACGGTCGTTTAGCAAGATGGACCCTAGTCTTGCAGGAATACAACATCAGCTGGGAATATGTCCCAGGAAAAAAGAACATAGCCGCCGACGTTCTGTCACGTATCAATATTACCAACCAGACCTATGAAGGAGAGAAGGAGACAATTGCGAAGGTCTACCACATCCTTAAGAGTCGGACAGATTTGGAAGATATAGTTAAAGAAGTGTAGCAGCACCAAAGGCAAGATAGTAAATTGATGCAAATTTTCCAAAGACTAAATGCTCAAGACAATAGAATAATCCCATACTATTGTATACTTAACAATGTACTATTTATCAAAACTAAGTACCACAACAACACCTGGAAACTTGTAATACCCAAAACACTAGAGAAAGATATCATAACGGACTACCATATTCGTTATGGACACACGGGAGCAGTTAAAGTAATAAAAGCACTGGAAGAGCACATGTATATCAAAGACATCAACAGAAGGGTGCGAAATTATATCAAAAGTTGTCATATATGTCAAATGGTGAAGTGCACCAACGAAAGACAGGAGGGGCTAATGATCCCCATAACCTCATCAGACAAATTAGAGAAAGTTTTTGTGGACATCTGCGGTCCATTCCCCAGAAGTGGAGGTCGACGGCAATATAAATATCTACTCATAGTATTCGACCATTACACCAAATTCATAAAGCTGTATCCGATAAATCGTGCTACTACTAACAAGATACTTAACATAATTACACTAAGTTATATACCGGAAGTGGGTTGTCCAAAGACAATAATAACAGACCATGGTACCCAGTTCAAGGGATGAAGATGGAGAGACACACTGCTGGAACATGGGGTGAAAACATATAAAACCTCAGTGTACCATCCCAGCAGTAATCCATCCGAAAGAGTGTTGAGGGAAGTTGGAAGAATTCTCAGAACCTATTGTTCCAATCAACAAAGGAAGTGGAGTGAATACATCTCAGCCGCAGAAGACTTTATTAATCTAGCACACCACCAATCAATTGAAACAACACCTTATAATGCCATGTTCGAGAAGCCTCCACCACGAGAAATTTGTGACATAATTCAATTTCCTCAAAGTCAAGAATACCAGTTTGTCAGAATTCACTTCCATAACAAGATTATTGAAAAATTAGAACAGAGAAAAAGAAAATATCAACAACGAGTGCCAGTAAAAATCATACAGTACAATGTAGGAGATCAAGTACTACTGAAAAATAGAGAGTTACCCAGTACCATGGAGGGTATCACTAAAAAGCTGCTAGTACTGTATATAGGCCCTTATACCATAACGAAAGACCATAAAAATAATACTTATGAAATTGCTGATACCATAAGTAGTCAAGGGTACCTATAACCAAGCCTCTTTAAAAAAAGTATTATGTATAAGGAAATTTATTATAAAATGTACTGTAAGATGTTAAATATCATAATATATGTCGTACTATAAACAGCTATAAAAAATGGATCCATGAAAACGTAATTGACCCATAATGAACCCAATAGAATGGTGAAGCACAAGAAGACCCCGTATATAGGCTATCGAATGAACTTATTATAATATAAGAGTGAACTACTTTATCATACAGTGAATATAACAAGAGTGTTTATTATATTAAAAGTACTAAAAGCGTCTACCATGAAAATGTTAAATAAGTGATAAAGAAAAATATTTATCATATTAAATGTATTGAAAATATCTAATTGCATATAACAAGAATGTTTATCATGAAGAAGAATGTGTATCATATCATGTATCCTAAAAAGGTTTATCATATTAAATGATAAAGAAAAATGTTTATTATATTATATAAAACAAAAATGATTATTATATATTGTATCTAACGAAATGTTTGTTAAATAATAATACAATGTTACTCTGACTCTTCAAAGGATTAATTTCATAAATGAAATTAAAACATCCAGAATAAAGGTGAACAATCAAGCCTTTGAAGGAGCAGAGAAGAAAAACAACAAAGTGTCGAATATTGAAAGGAGATGGATTAAACAAGGAATGGGAATAATTAATTAAGTGATAAATAAAAATGTTTATCATGTTGTATAATAAAGAGAAATGTCTATTTATAAATAGCAAAAATGTTTATTGTGTATTGAGTATAATAAGAATGATTATTATATATTGTATCTAACAAAAATGTATGTCAAAATAATAATATAATGTTACTCTGACTCTTCAAATGATTAATTTCAATAAATGAAATTAAACGTCCAGAATAAATGTTAAAAAATCAAACATTTGAAGGAGCAGAGGAGAAAAACAACAAAGTGTCGCATATTGAAAAGAGAGGGAATAAACAAGGAATGAGAAAGAATATTAAATAAAAAAGAAAAATGTGTATCGTATAGCATATACCAAGACTGTTTATCATATTAAGTGAATGATAAACGAGAATGATTATCATATTGTATAAAAAAGAAAAATGTCTATTTATGTATAACTAAAATGTTTATCATAATACTAGTATTATTAAGGAACAAGAATGTTAATTGAACGATAAAGAAAAATGTCTAGTTGTATATACCAAAAATGTATATCAAATTGTATCTAACAAAAATGTGTATTATATGAATATTGTAAACCCTGGTAATCCAGGATGATAATGAACCAAATGTTAAAAAACCCAATATACAAACAATGTTAAGAGTGAAGTATTGTGAACTCACGAAGAATTTAAAGACCAACTGCATAATTATATAGTGATAAATCTAAGTGTATAATTTAAGAATATTAAGATAAACAAAACAACTTACAAACTAGTATAGAAAAATAACAACATGGCTAATAAATAACATAGCCAATATGTCAAGTTAGAGATAAAATAATGACCTGTGAAGAGAAGTGTAGTAGCTGAAATGATAAAGCATGAAAAGTGATAACAATGAAACCTCTAATACCTTGAATGTTATGTTGAATAAGACATCATATCCTTATATTATTGAAAAAATGAATGATATGTTATATTTTATGTGTTGTGATAGTGCAACTGTTGCTATGTGCAATTTTTTATTGTCCCAGACAGAGATGAGGATTCCTCTGATTCTGAGGATGTGTACATGAGGAACGGCGGAGTATGGAAGCCACATAGAGCCCCTCTGATTCCGAACCCATTACAAATGTTAGGGAATTAAATAGTAATATGTCAAGGATTATAAATCAAACATTGTGTGGAAAAAATGAAAGAACAAAAGAGTTTATCATAAGAATCAAGATGTGTTTAATGATAAAGAAAAATGTATTATTGTAAAACAGGAAATTGTTAGTTTAAGAAATAAGACATGTTATAACTAAATGACTAAGAATATAAGAAACTTGAAAAAATACTAGTAAGCTAAAAATTAATACTAGCCAAGAACTCAATCTAGTACAACACACCAACAAGCTGTTAAACTCAATGCAGAAAAGAAGCAGTAATAGTATAATAAAACCAAACTAAAATGATAATTTCTTCAAATGTAAAATTTCTCTCAAATTACCAATTTTGAGAGGGGAGTATATGTAACACCACAAAATGTTACATAACCTAGACATTCACCAAAAGGGTAAATAAGTACACTGAAATAATAAAAGTGAATAATTTATGATGAAAGTAGCAAAGAAGAGAAGGACCAACGAAGAAGAAAGAAGAAGAAGGATCCCAAGAAGCAGTGAGGAATACACTGCATGACACTACAACAAATACTATGACTGACTCTAATGGACATGCCAAGTTCACTATAAGCTGTCAAACAAGCCAGTCCATGACATGAATGTAATGTCATGTGTCAGATAAACCAATTAAATAATGACGAAAATAATGTAATATCAGTAACAGCATTTTGGCTGAAAATGAAGGAACCATGACCAGTAGATGACAAAGCCTATGACTAGATTAGCTATGGCCACAATGTGTATTAAAACTAGCATTGCAAACCCAGATGTAATATTAGTGAGTAAAAGTAGTTATAAAAGGAAACTTTATATGGATGAATAACTTCCTTATTATATAAAATGTAACTAGTAACAATTATTAAAGCATAAACATATGCTAAACATATGTCTAGACCATGCCTAAACAAACGTTTGTCAGTAAATTAATGAGGAAAAAGGACTCCTAGTGAACATAAGATTTACTGAACAATCAATATAACTAAAGATAATGTGAAATACCACCACTCAATTGTTAATGGATAACGTTAAATTGAGTAGGCCAAACGAAATGTAATTAGGAATAAGGATTTTCGATAATAATGTATCGCCTTAATTATGTTAAGATTTAATATTGTACAGTTATAAATAGCTATTAAGTATAATCACAGATTTGTTAGTGTTCAAACAAAGACGTTATAAAGAAAACGCAATGTGAAACACTAAATGTCAAAGGATAGGAAATGCTCGCATTATGCATCACTAGCAGACGACAGTGAGAAACCATGTTTCTAAACATTCTTTATGAGCACTGTCAAAGAGAACGAGGTTAAAACCTATGTTAAGCCACATCAAATTGAAGCCCATAAACTAAACTTTAATTTGATGGTAATAACCTCGCGATCGAAACTATAATAAGTGCATAGTGCGCGTTAGCATCAGTTATTGTTAAAAAGTAAGAAATTGGTTGGGTAAAACCACCAACAACGGCAGTTGTCAACAACGTTCGCTGGACGACGGTTAAAAAACAATACATCATTTTGTAACGGTTATCAGAACCAATCAGAAGAGAGATTATTGAACGATCTTACCGCCTAAGCCCTATGAAGAGGGGGTATATAATCAAAAACGGAGAGAAATCGTTACACTTTTTGTCATCACCTCGAGCGAGACAATTGTCGCTCGTCACCGCAATATTTTTTAATAACTGAAATTAGTACAACAATAGTAAACCGTTTAAAATTTTCTTCAAGAAATTCAACGATACCGCAATTTACTACAAGGAAGTGCTTCGAAAGTAAAGTGAATATTTTAATTTGTGCGTGATTTTAGAACGAGAGAGTTTTATAATCAGTATTTAACATAGCCCAGAGTTAGTCAGAAGAGGGCCGACTCTCCGTTCATAGTTCGTGTGAAGTGTAATTAACCAGTGGTCATTATAATCCAATCACTGGAGTGTTTTTAATAAATTTTAATCTATTCGATTAAAAAAAAAAAAGGTAACACTGTGACAATTCATTTTATTTATCTGCTTGCACTGATCATTATTTACCACAAAACTGTACTGACGCAAGAACAACTAAACTTTCAATCGTATACACCGTTTCAATTTACTTAGCGGATTTGTCAATCCAATGTAAGATTTTGTATTAGTACTAAGGGTTAAAAATATATGTTAGTAAATAAGTCAACGTAACAAACGCTCACCTGAAAAATAGTTACGAGTTTTAAAAAGAGGCCAAATTATTAATGATTATTATTAACGTCTGTCAAGGCATAGGATAGTTCTTTATTGTATTTCAAAGAGCCTACCCGTGAGGTATATTATATAATCAAAAGTCAAATTGTTAATAGATATAAGAGTTTATTGTTCTGACTGAGCTAGACCGTATTGTAAACGGACCAAGTAACTTCAGATTTATATTAATGTATCAATTGTACTTTAATTGTTGATTTTATTTTCAAAGGGTAAAATAAACCCAGATTTTATTCAGCATAAACCTTGATCATAATTATTTCATATAGTTAATTGATAATTAACATTGAGTACAGGGAGATAACTCAGAATAGAGATTCTACTATATTAGATTTAAATTGTAGTGAAAACATCAAGCATTTAAACAAAATTTAAAGTGAATTTATCAATTCTAAATTTTATTAATTGGTTTTTCATGGGAATTTTCCTAAAATAAACCCATGTGGCGCCCTTATCGTACACAAGGAGTGATATAACCTTGTTGAAAAAGCAAGCTGGTATTAAGCGCATCTTGACAGCTTATATTTTTGGTAAGTGAACTTCAGAACTTCCAGTATCACGAACAGGTACGTGAAAGTGTATATTATTATAAATTGTTTGTCCAGACGAGACTTAACGTTACGTACACTGACGACACTTAACCAAGAAGAGGAGTTCCGCTGCAAGATCGACGCTACGGCTACATTCATCCACCGACCAGCGATTAACTTATTATTCACTATAATTATCAAACTTTACTAAATAAACAATATTTATCAATTATTACTAAAGATTATTACTGCAAATATTTTATTTTAAAAAGAGTTCATTTTTAAATTGTAACACGAGATTTGCTATAACCGAATTTTAACTTAACTTTAAATTAAAATCAAAGACATTTAATTTTTAACAGCGATAAAATAGTTTCCTTACAATATATATTACATTTAATATTTATAAATAAATTTACTTCATGATATACCTTTTTTTCCTTATTAGGAACATGTTTCGGGTACTATCTTGTACCCATCCTCAGCCTTCCGGTTTTTTTGTCTGGTGAAGTACATATGTGTTGTTGGTTGACTATTATTATTGTGGCTTCCTGTTGGCTTCTGGTATTTCAAATTGGGTTTATTGTGTGTGATTGTGGTGTATGTGTTAGTTTTTTGTGTATTTTCAATGTTGAGTGCTTTGAATATTGTGTCATGTTTTGTATTGATTTGTATTTGTTCAGGTATTAGTTTGTTTTCTGTTTTATGTTTGTATATTTGTAAATTTTCCCAAATGTTCATTATGGTGCCTTTGTGTGGTATATGTTTTATTAGTGTTACATTGGTTATGTCTGGGAATTCATGTCCTGTGTTTATTGCATGTGTGGCTAAATTGGATTTATATTTCTGGTTTTTTGTATGCATTTAGGTGTTCAAAATAACGTTTTTTCAGCTGTTTTTTTTGTTTGTCCTATGTAACATTTATTGCAATCTTGGCATTCAATTTTGTATATGCCGTTAGTTGTTGTATTATCTTTGTTGTGTGAGCTATTTAGATTTTGTAATTTATTTTTATTAGTTTTGTATGCTATTTTTATATCTGTGTTTTTAAATAGTTTTGTTAGTTTTGTCATTTTATTATTTATATATGTGAATGTGGCCCATTTTTTGTTGTTGTTATTATTTATGTGTTGTTCAGTTTGATTAATTCTTAATTGTTCAGTTTTTATTTTGTATTTGATTTTATTTTCTATTTTGATCATAGTATTTTTATTGTATCCATTTTCATAACCATTTGGTATATTATATTTCTTTCTTTGTCAGTTTCTTGTTTGTTTAGGGGAATTTTGTACATTCTGTTAAACAGCGAATAAAATGCTGCCATTTTATGTTGTGGTGGGTGGTCAGAATGGTTAGGTATAATGATGTTAGTGGATGTTGGTTTTCTATATATTGCATATTGTATGTATAATATATATATTATATATATATTTGTAACAAGGTTTAAACAAAAGATTTAACAATTTTGTAAAATTATGCCGGCTGTTTTAAAACTTAAGTTATAATTGTTTTTATCACTGTTGTAGACAGTTCGAAAATCTTAAAATTTTATTTACTTATAATATACAATTCTTTTGATTTCATAAAATTATATAGGCTGTATGCCCACCTCAATTATAACTGTATTCTCTTGGGGTTATGTTCCAAGTGGATTTTCAGTAGAATTATATATATATATATATATTTTTTTATGAAAGAATAGAAGGAACTTACAATTTTATAAAGCCATATAGGCTGCCATGCCACTCTGACTTTGAAGTTTCTAGTCGTTATGATCCATTCAGTTTTCTTTAAAAATTTCTTTTCATTTTAAGGGAGTTAAGGGGTTTTGCTTTTTTTATGAAATTATACCGGCTGTGCTGGAAACTTAAACTTATGTTTGCAGTTTTGGGGCTTTATGAATAATCAGATTTTCCTCCCAGTTATATGTGGGTCCTCTAGAATATACAGGCTGTCTGCCAGGTCGAACAGGTATCTTATCCGTGATGTATATTATATGTATATGTGTCTTTATGTTCCAGTATGTGTTGTTAGTGTTAAGTGTTATAAGAGGGAATTTAAATAATTTATAGAATGTTGATTAAGGAGCTTATGTGATATTCTTAATATATATATGTTCTAAAGATGTTTCAAGCTTACGAGTTTACTATATTACAGTGATGTTATTTTGGGGGTGGGGTTTGGATGTTAAAGAATTGTTGAGAAATGATATATTGAATATTGTAAATTATAAATATTAATTGTGTAATGTCAAGCATTAAATTTGAAAATGTTAAATGGAATATTAAATTATACTAGTAAATTTCGCTTGCGATCGTAATGTAGATATACATTTTCAACATGAGTTTTGAGATAATAAACATGGTTATTTTGCTGGTTAACAGAGAGTTTAATTCCAAGTCCCGTCTCACTGGACCCAGCACCAAAAAAATTAAAGAGGGGTTGGGTTACACGCTTGCAGATAGAGTGCAGATGTGGTTTTGAACGACGGTGCACCTACTGTCGTGATGTGATGAACCATTTGAATAATACATTCAGTAAATGATGAATTAGTCGAAACGGACCAGTAAAATGGTCACCTTGATCTCCTGATCTCATGCCAGGAGACATTTTCCTTTGGGGTTGGATGAAGTTGTTAGTTTATTCCGCTCATATTGGCAAACAAGAAGAATTGAGACATCGCATAATAGAATCTGGAGCTACTGTTGAGAATAATCATGGTGCTATAAGACGTGCCCAGCTAGCATGGATTCGCCAAGCTGAATTCTGGATTCAACAAAATGGCGGCCACATTGAACAACTGTTTTGAACGAACATTTGCAGCTCTATCAATTTAACAATTCTGATATTTAATCATTTGAAGAAAAAATTCAATAATGTAAGTTTTCAATTACACTTGTTGTGAAATCGTTTACAAATCCTTTGTTCTGTTTAAAATTGTAACACCTATCTGGCGCATTCTGGTCTGTTTTGTTTTTAATTAAAGTCGAATTTGTATTTACTTTTAAAAGGTTTTTTACACATCAACTTTCTCAAAATTAAATTCTCTACAAACTTAATTAGAAAGTTTTATTTGTTTATTAGCAAATTAACAAAGTTATTTCTTCCAAAATCTACAAATTTGTTTTTCGACTCCAATGTTTTATGTTTTACAGTTTTTCTAAGAAATTCATTAAGATAAAGTTCTGGGACTCCTTTTATTCAATTTTGCAGATCAAAAACCGTAATAAACTACCAAATTTATACTTCAATTTATACGCCAAAAATTTTTACTGTGGGAGCAGAAATCAGGGCGAAATGTTTAGTGAGCTGTAACTCGCTAATGAACAGTTTTCGGACCTATGTTTATATGAACTTTTCTTCTTATTTTTAGCTACAGAATAAGCTCCCTAGAGATTCCCATGTAATTTTGAATCACCCTGTATATCTCCTGAAGATGGCAATACATTTTTTCAAAACAAGTGCTTTAAAATTGTGTCCTTTAATTTTTTATAGCGAATATATTATTTTTGAACAGTCAGCCTTTTACCATTGCAGTGGTATCAAATTTCAATGGAACTGACACTGGAAGTAGTAGTCATTAATTCACTCCGATAGACAGTACAAACACATGTATCTGAACTTACATCACACCTGACACTCAAGTCTGATGATACTCAAGTGACAACAAAATTTCATTCCAACGCACCATGTGGATACCTATCGTGATTAGAATATGCAACACTGATTTAACATTTATATTTATATTAAATATATTTAATATTTATAATAACTTTACCTTAAAATGTTTTATCCTAAAAATTAAGAAGGCTGAGGATGGGAACACTAAGTGTCCCGAAACATGTTCCAAATAAGGATAAAACATCTTGAGGTAAAGTTACTATAAATATTAAAAATATATTATATACATCAAGAGATTGTAGCAAAAAATGTTTGAATTATATTAAAATATACGTACTACGTACACTATGGTTGCACGCACGCACGCGCGCGCACACTCACACCTAGGGAAAATATCTACATTCATCTTTTGCAACTAATGCCGTAATAGAATTTACACCAAAAAATTGTATTTTTAAACCTTGGATTACAGTATTTCATTGTGTATTTATAACTAATTTCAAACAAAACTGTTATAATTAAAAACAAATCATTACAAATTCCAAATGTTTACTATTGTTCAAAGTATATAAATTTCTTCATTGTCATTAATTACAAACTTAAAATTTGTTAAATAAAATGAGTAAATTCAACTGTTACATATTTGGTGTGTGTGTGTGTGTGTGTGCACACGTGTACACAATAAATCTGAATTTAATTGGCACTCCAAGGTCAAATATTGCTTACCCTACCCAGCTGGTACTTACAGCACTTCTGATTCACAAACTGCACATTTTGTCCCCCTCATGTCAAGATAAAAAATTTAAGAGAGGTATGCATCGAAAGGTGTAGTCTTGTGTTCTTTTTATGTAACTTTAAACTTTTTCACTGATAATGATTTTAAAATACTTGCCCAGATTAACAGGTAAAAGTTTTCAGTACAAACAGTTATCTTAAGGACCTTGTAATGAACCGAGGAAACACTACCACAAGTGAAGTGTTTACTGACACCTAAAAAGCAACAGTGTGGTAGTGTTCTTTTAATGCTGAAACCCCTGCAGATAAGTTTTGTCCCACAGAAATAGAAAGTTGCCAAATTATATCACCTTTTCATCTTCTAAATGGGTGATTTGAATAAGGATACTGTGCAGCATATGGTACGTGAGTTTTATGATTGCAGGGAATATGCGATCTGAGAAAAAATAAAAAATTCCTTGAGAAAAATAGGTTTTACTGGAGAACATGACTCTACATGGACGATCTGAAGGAAGGAAGTAGGACGGCTTTTATAAAACGCACTCAATCATATAACAAACCGAGACTAGATCAAGCATGTATGCATGCTGAGTAACTGCAAGAGGAAAAGTCTCCATGACAATAATATACAATAAAATGTCATTAATCTGTAAGAAAGTGACAGAGATAGGCCAGACATAAGTATGATGAAAAAGGCATTTAAAATTGAAGAGTGAAGAGTTTTGTAACATTAACACTCACAGTGAACAAGTAATAATAAATATTATATTTGATGTTTACAACTAAATATAATTATTTTAAAAACAAAACCTTTCCAAATTTATTATTTATTTAGGTACATTACAAAAATTATATTGATCTATAATTACTATAATCATATATATATATATATATATATATATAGTTACAACACAAACAAGCCACCCCAATACCAGGGAAAAAACGATGAATCAACTATATAAAATGTTTAAACTAAAGAAAATAAAATGACGACGACGTGACAAACGACTACATGACCCAACCCAAGTGATTGAATCAATAGATAAACCAAATAAAATAAAACCAAAGGAGAAGGGAAAAACCGAAATAAAATGAAATCGAAGAAGGTAAATGAAAATGAAACAAACCAAGTATAAATGAAATAAAACGAGAAGAAATGAAAAGACACAAACAAATAATATAGAACAGAAAAAGGAGAAATGCTACACTCAAATATAATAATTAAAAAGAAACCAATAAATAACAAATGTAAAAGATAATTATTAGTATCGACTAAATAATCAATGTAAATGAAAATTGATAAAGTAAAGACAAACAAAGTACACTAACCAAAGAAATAGAGTTTAAATGTAATAAAGGACTCTATAATGACATGAACTTGTTAACAGTATAACTAACCTTTGTAAAGTGAGAGATAGAGAGATAGAAAGATAGTGAACATAAGTAACTGACCAAGAGAATATAATGTTAGGGAATACCCACTAATAACACTTAAATAAAATATAAGAAGTGCAAAGTGACAGTGTAAAACCCCAAAATAAATAGAAACCCTATTGATAGGTATAAACACCTAATAATCAGTGATGAACACTAAAGGTTTAATGGTGAACAGTATTATTAAATAAGAATTTTGTTATTGATAGTATTAAGATTAATTGTAAATGAGGGATGCAATAGTATTCAGGGAAGGAATCCCATAGAAGGTCAAAAGTTAGTGTTACCATGGCTAGAGAGTAAAGTTTATATAAGAAAAAAAATATAGTAAAGAAAATAAAGGCAAAATCAATAAACACCCTATATTCTAAGGGATAGTCAGTTAAGTAAATTTAAATGGTGTGATGATGTTTATCACCAAAAAATAAGTAAGAATAAAACAAATTGTAAACAAACGTTGCATAATAGCTGTTAAAGAATTGTTCGATTAAATCTATGAATAGGAATATGGATGAAGGGATTATACAGACCATAAACCTAAATGTTATATTATATTTTATAGAGAATAGTAGATACAGTAGAGTCTCGGTTATCCGCCCTTCGATTATCCGCCGTTCCGTGTTATCCCCGACGTAAAAAAACGTAAACGTAAAAAATATTTTCTTTAATTACTGCAACGAAAATAGTGTGCCAATAGTTTGTGGGCATGAGTGTACGTGCTCTCTTTGTGATTGCTCCTGACTGTACCGCAGGAATTTGGCCTACTGCCCATCGCCTATTATAGCCTAGCTGTGACTCATGTGTCATTCACCCCACCCCACCCCCAACATCCAACGCTATCGCTCACATGCTCATCGCTTAGTAGACTGCAGTTTCTTGTTGTGTGCTGTAGTGAGCAGTGAGGCTATTTTTACGCGGTGTGTCCGTGAGTGACTAGTGCAGTTTTGGTGAAAGTGTCGTAGTATAGTCTTGTTAATAGTGTTGCGATTATGGCTACAAAAAGGAAGAAAATTGTTTTATCAATAAAAGACAAGCTTGAGGCATTAAAAAGACTGGATAAAGGGGAAACGCTGCAGAAGGTGGCTGACCACTACGGTGGAGATTGGAAGAAGAGACGATTAGAATTAGAAAAATGGTGTTCCTCACGAGTTACTGAGACTGCTTTTAAAGATAGAAAAACTATGAAAAATAGTGATTATGAAAAAGTTAGCGAAGCGTTGTACATTTGGTTTACACAGTTCAGGGAGAAAGGGGTGCCTATTTCGGGACCTATCTTAAAAGAAAAGGCGTTGCAGTTTCAAAAAGAATTTAATGAAGGTGATGCAGATTTTACAGCAAGCGTTGGCTGGCTTGATAGATGGAAGAAGCGTTATGGAATCCGTCAGTTGAATATTTTTGGCGAGAAAGTGTCACCAAACTTTCAAGAAATGGAGCAGTTTAAGAAAAAATTTCAAGACTTTGTTGAAACTGAAAGCTTAACAGGAGATCAAGTATTTAATTGTGATGAAACAGGCCTTAATTTCAAAATGTTACCGAGTAAGAGCCTTGCAGCTAGAACTGAAGCTGCAGCCCCTGGCTATAAACGTAGTAAAGAGAGAGTGACTATTTTAGCATGCAGTAATGCCACAGCAAACCATAAAATGGACCTGGCAATGATTGGAAAGTCCAAAAACCCTAGGGCTTTTAAAACCATTTCAAAACATGCTCTTCCAGTAAAATATTTCAATCAAAAAAGTGCATGGATGACTAGTGAAATTTTTAAGGAATGGTTTTTTAAAGAGTTTGTTCCTTCTACAGAGAAGTTTTTAAAAGACAACAACCTACCCAGAAAAGCAGTTTTACTGCTAGACAATGCCCCAACTCACCCTGATCCAGACGAACTTAGAGATGGGGACATAAAGGCTATGTTTCTGCCACCAAATGTGACTGCCATTTGTCAGCCTATGGACCAGGGTGTTTTGGAAACACTTAAACGAAACTATCGAAGAAAGCTTCTGTCAACAGTCATACAAGAAATTGAAGATGGGCAAAACTTGATTAAGAAGTTGAAAAGTATAAATTTGAAGGATGTCGCTTATTGGGTCGCAAGGGCCTGGGCCGACGTCGGGGCACAAACAATTGCGAAGTCGTGGCATAAGCTGTTGGGTGAGGACGAAAATATGGCTGAAAGTATGCTGGATGAACTTCATGAAAGTATTTTGCCCTTGGTGCAACGTATCCCTGGATGTGAGGATGCATCGTTGGATGAAATAAGGAATTGGCTTTCAGGAGAAGACCAATATGAAATAACTGACGAAGAAATTGTAACACTTGTTAATAGCGATGATGTTGTTGAAGATCAAGACTCTGAAACTGTTGAGCCCCAAAAGATCACACACAAAGAAGGGGTTAAAGCTCTTGAAGCAGCCATTCAGTACGTTGAGCAGCAAGAGGAAGCCAGGGTTGTCGACATAATGATGCTCCAAAGATGACGAGACTTGGCAGCAAAGAAGCGGGAATCATCAGGGAGGCAGTCGAAGATCACTAATTTTTTTCACTCATCATGAACTGAACTCTCACTTCCAACATTTCTGACAGTGTAAGTCAATTTTATTATGTACACATTATAATACGACTATTTTGTGCCCGTAGTATCTTAATGGTATAATATATTACGTTCCTGAAATAATAACACATGGATATGATTTAATAACATAATGGTTTAATCTCTGTAACATAAATTCAAATTATTGGAAAATTCCATTCGATACATACGGTTGTCACAATCGATATTTATCTCAGGATTTAATAACTAAATAATTTTTATATATTTCGTGGGAATTCTTGTGGCTGCTACGAAAAGTTCCTTTACATGTTAATTAATAATAGAGAGTACCTTTACAAACAATATATTACTTATAATCTAAAAAATTACAAAAATTATATATTAAGTTACATACAAGTTTTGACGATATTCAATACGCTTCGTACAAGCATGTAGGTTAGAGTAACGTCAACATCATGACTATTTGTCCGTCTCAGAAAATAATGCAGTTTATTAATGTGTACAATAAATGTTTTCCTTGTAATCACTGTTCGCTTAGATATTGAATTTGGTTGCACTTTAAAATGTTTACTAGTGATTAGTGTTAGTGTAAATTGTTATATTGTCTAGTGGTTGTTCCTTGTTGGATAAAATATTGTCAAATTATACTTTACACATCTAGACGATATTCTGAAGGTTTTCTGGTTTATTCTGAAGATTTTTCTTGATTGTGTGTATTACTTGTTCATGAAAATTGTAGTGGAAGGATTATTATCTTCGATGATGGTCTTTCAGATCTTCTTTCACAAACGGGTTATCTATTTTTATATTTTTTTAATTACATCTAGACACGCACTATTCAACTGTTTTCCATCACAATTAACAATTAAGTGTTATTTCTTCTTTTTTAATCACAGAACTCATACAAATTTCTTAAATTTTGATTGGTCATTTATGTACAGGTTAAATGTTATAGGATCAACACCCATTACCTACTTTATATTTTATAAATTACTCTTAATAGATAATTTTATTATTATACTCTAATGATACATGCAATGTTTATACAATTATTAATTAGACAATTATAAACAATTTGATACTAAACATGCCTCAGTTTATAACTGTAAAACCTTATTAATTTGAATTTCTATGATATGTGGTGGAACAATTTGTTATGGTTGATTGTAATTTCTACTTTGACTACCTGAGATAAATATATTTACATAAATTAACTGGTGACATAAAATCTTATAACATACAACAAAACTCTTAATAATAATTGTTTTTGAGTTTTAGTTTATTTATACTGCTAAACTATTGTCTGTATGATAAACTAAAATTCTGTCTAATAATAACAATAAAACACTTTTCATACAAAAATAATTAACACTGTTTAACAGTAGTCTGTGTCACTATTTATATTATGTCACTCATATAACTGTAAGGTTTGTGTCCCTTTTTCTATCCTTAAAATATGTCGATACAATTTTGTTAATACAATTTTAATTTATGATTAGGTACTCTTTATTGGGTTTGGTTGTGTTATTCAGGGTAAGTTGATTAGGCCTACTAGGTTTATTTATTTAATTTTTGTCTCTTTACTGCCCTATTCTACTGGGTTATTTCTGGGTTTCTTGATAATATTAAATAAGTCAAACCAACTAGGTTTCCTTTAATTTGCTTTCAATTATTATTTCTTGTTTCTTCTCTGGATCGGATTCCACTATTATTTACTATTCTTTTGTAACATTTGTTTCGTTACAACATTAGTCTGATTCTATATTTATTTTTAGTAAATTTTTCTTGTTAAAATTTACTGAATTCTTAAACTTGAAGCGTGAAGTACTAAAGTAGGCGTAATTGTTTTCTCTTTTTTTGTAAGTGTATAACTTTAATATTGTTGCTTGTTCTCTAAAATGTTTTACTATAATTTTGTAATATAATTGTACAGTACTGTATTGTTTTCTCTATTGATTTGTTGTAAAACGTGATGTTCATTAATTACATTTACAAAATTACAACGTAATTTTATGATAAATTTGCGTTTTATTTAACTCTCCCTATTATCCGCCATTCCAGCTTGTCCGCCCTTCCGCCAGCCCGTTTATGACGGATAACCGGGACTCTACTGTAATAGCCAAATTGTAAACAATGGGAAAATAAATAAGAAAAAAGATAAAGTAATATAAATCTAATAATACTGGAGAGGCAGTCAGACAATAATAGACAAACCATAATGTAGAAACTAATGAAAACATACAATTATTATAAAACAGATCCAAAACAAGTCAACAAGTAAACAAATCATTTATAATACCAAAACAAAACATGTATGAGGGTAAATTAATATGTAATTTACATAAAATAAGTAAATATAGCCGATTACTACTTAGGCCTATGAAAAGCCTAACTGTATAAAACCAATAACTACAAATTGTAAAAAACTAACAAGAATATTAACAAATCCAAGGCAAGTAACTAGTCAAGGATAATTAGTGAATCATATTAAAAGATAAATGTTAAATTAAGGTCATAAAATAAGAAAGAAATGTAATTAGATAATATCAAAATAAATGTTCAAACAATAATACATAAGAAAACCCAGCTTTGTGGGATGTCAAAATGCTCTTTGAAAGAAAATACGAACAGTAGTGATAATATTTAATACATAGAGAGGAAGACAGAAGAATAATAGCAATCAGAAGATATACAGTCATTTTGAATAAAAATTCAAATATGATAACAATGGTCTTAAGTCAAGTACAGCCAATCAGGATCAATCAGTTACCATGACAACTGAAACGTTATTTATGAATTTTCCGTTAGAACCTATTATTCCATTTTTGACACTCAACAGGAATAGACGCCAAGCCGTGAATGACCAAAATTTTAATATAAAACGTTTAAAAGTAATCCAAATTTGAAAAAATGAAGAAGTAAGAAGATGAGGACATTCAACTGATGCCTAATACCGGATTAATAATTTCTAAATTAATAAATTTAAACCAACTAATACGAAAAAGAAGCCAGACGTACGTAAATCCCAAGATGATTGAAAATTGATGATTATATCGAAGACAACAACCCATTTCAACTGAATGACATTACACCTCAAGTCGACTGATTTGATAAGTACTGCTGAGTTACCCGAATTTATGAAATAAATCCTCTTTAAATTTTTCTGATAACACTTTGAACTCTCACTATAAACTGATGATCTTATTTCTTTCAAAGATTAATAAGAAATAAAACACTAAACTTATGTTAACTAAGAAAAATAACCTGTATAAAAATTACGAACTTTTGAAACACACTTTATAACACTTCAGGAACAAATTATAATAAACACATTATATTATATAAGTACAATTGATGTAAGGTAGTGTACTTTATTGTAATCATTATTAATATTTTTTTCGTAATCACAAGAATCCAGGATAACTGAACGAAATGAAAACAAACTGTTGCAGGCACCATGTCTGACTAAATAATTCGTTCAGTATCGCTTCGCCAAGCCTTGAGATTAATTGTCTTACTATCGGTGAAATTTGTTGAATAACAAAATATAATTTTATATCTTACTGAATAAATTCTAATCGCAATTTAATAAACTAGTACAGAGTTGTAACCACTGTTCTTTATTCCATAGGAAAGCGTAATATATTATTTGTGTATTTTAGCAAACAGCAAAGGTGACGGTAAACGCTCACGTCGGAAACTCGGTGAACTAACAACTAGATTAAGAAATTCGCACAGGTGGCGGGAGTAAATTTGAATACACCATTCCGTCATAGCTAAGAACGCTTAATCGTCCTATTTTTTATTTAATTGTTTTTAGTTAAACAATTTGGCACCACCCGGGATTTATGAACACATACTGAAGAACAGGTAAGGTTTCTACTCGTGTGTACTGGTAATTCGAAGGATCGCTACGGACATCGTCAGTGCAACATAAAGTAACGACTATGACACGTGAGGCGAACGCACGATACATACAATTTTAAGAGACCACAAGAATAATATCGTTACAGATTGGCGCCCAACATGGGGCTTAAACAAGGCGGACGTCATTATGTTGTTACAGATTGGCGACCAACTAGTGTGGCTAGAATTGAAGACTAGCGGCGGTTACGAAAAAGTATGAAACACTCCATGACAACAAGGGGAAAATCTAAGAACAGGACTGAGGGTACCGACGAAGAAGAAATGGAAATGATTGAAGAAATGATCGAAGAGGATGCCCACGGGGACCAACCAGAAAACCCAAGCCAAGAGGAGGGGAACAACCGGCAGGTGACAAGGAAGAAATTAGAGGAGACCCAAACCTATTAAAAATCATGAAATTAATGAGTAGTATAAACAAGAAATTCGACAGAAATAAGGAAGAAACTAGAGAACAAAGAAAAGACAGGGAACTCTTCAGACAAAATAGTGAAGAGTTAAAGAAACAACTCAAGGAGGACATAGAACTTCTGAATAATAAGATGGAAAGCAACCATGAAGCCTTGAAGAGAAACCAATAAATATTAGTACAGAAGAGTGAAGAGTTAAAAAGACAGATCAAGAAAGATCTGGAAATATTGAATAATAAGATTGAAAATAATAATCAAACACTACAAAGACAATTGAAGGAAAATAGCAAGAATACCAAAGATGAGTTGAGACAACAGGTGTTAGAATGTATTAATAAATTACATGATACTAACCAATTACTTTTATAAAGGTGGTATTAAATATTAACAATATACAATATCTGTTTACACAGTATGCATATGGTAAAATGTCAGAATTTAAATAGGTACTTTAGAATGCCAACATTGACTGGTCAATGTACTACAGATGAGAGAATAAATAAACAAAATAAAAACAGCTGTGCCCCCTGAAGCAAAGGCATGGTAAGGAAGCAGCGTGGAGGGGTAGGTGAGCACTGCTGACATTAGACTGGCAATTTGTTTAGAAACTGTATAGTAATATAACCAGCACTTAAGATTCGGTATATATTAACAGGTTATAAATCTAATTATAAAAACTCACATGAATGTTTGTCTGTACCATAACATATGTAAGTAACCATTATTGTATATTACTTTAGGAATATTATGTATCTATAAATCATTTTGATTTTCAAACTATTATATACTCAATATTATTTCATTTAAAAATATAAGACTAAAAAGGTATATATATACTGTAACAGTACAAACTGTCCCATAAAAATCAACTATTATAGGTAACTAGAAGTGATGATAACCAGGAGTAAATATACAATCAGCATTAAATGACAATACAACATAACCAGACGATTTGACTGAGACACTGACAAATACTAATTCCCACATAGATTGTTTAAGTGAGCATAACAAACCATTAAAAACAAAGTAAAACACCATAAGTAGTATAAGGTGAAAGAAATAATATTTATAACATGTATTAGAGTGTAAACAGCACATTAGTTGAGTAATTGGAAAGTATTAATTTGAATAACGAACAAAAGGAAATGTATTGTTGATAATCATGAACTATGAAAGAATTATAATAAATGAACCATTAAAATAAGATTAACAGTATAATCTCAATGTTAGATCAACCTTCAAAGAAGGGTATGCTAAGGCATAATGAATAATGATGATAGAATAATTAATGAGAGAACAAATTGTATATGTTCTAAATAATAATAATATGATCTCAATGTAATCAACAATGTAAAAACTTATATGTATTTAAAAATGTTATACGAGAGTAAATTTTGTAGAAAGAAGTATTATCAGTCAAGGTGAACAAAACCTTATGATGAATTATGTAAACTAAGAGACTGGCATAAGATGAGTTAAGATGAACATTTTATTTGCCTCCAGAAACGGTTGAGACTATAAAACAGGTTAATTACCTTCTGTCACGTTTCTTTGAATCCAATTGCGGGATTACTCGAGTTTCGATCACAACTGTGTCATCATCAGATCTTATATACAAATATGGTTAAAACTCCAATTTTCGATGTTTGTACATCATGTCAGATAATAAAAACAACACGTACACGGTATAAAACATTAAATAAAATAACACACAATAAATATAAATACAAAACAAAACGTAATAACACACAAAACATGCGGCCGTGGAGGCGTTCCTGTACAGGTTCGTGACGGCCGCAAGTTTTGTGTGTTATTACGTTTTATTTTATATTTATATTTATTGTGTTATTTTATTTAATGTTTTATACCGTGTACGTGTTGTTTTTATTATCTGACGTGATGTACAAACATCGAAAAATGGAGTTTTAACCATATTTGTATATAAGATCTGATGATGACACAGTTGAGATCGAAACTCGAGTAATACCGCAATTGGATTCAAAAAAACGTGACAGAAGGTAATTAACCTGTTTTATAGAGTTAAGATGACTCAATGAATTATAAATAATATAATAAAAGACCAAAATAAAGACTCACCACAACTTACGTGGAGTCCATAATGAAAAGAAAATTGAAATGATAGACAAACCAATGATGACCAAACAGATTATGAAAATCATAATCATGTATAATAAAGAGTATAGGAAAATGTAGATATAATAATAATGAAAAAGGTGTAAGACACCATACAATGTCTAGTATGATAAGTGTAGGAAGTAAGAATAATTTTGAATAAGTAATAATGAAGTAAGGAAGCCATTAAACAATAATAAACAAATATGTTATAATGATTGTTAATGTTCAGCTGGATGCAGCAATTTTAAATAATAATATGTTAATTTCAATAGGCCTAAGATAATTGTGTTCAAAATAGAAATTAAGGAGAGTTGAATCAATGTTAAAAAGTATTAAAATGCAAAATGTAGCATAAGACATTTGAAAACAATGCAATATTTAAGATAGGCTTTCATTAAGATAGATTTTATTAATGAAAGAGGTATCCAAACTGGCCTCTATTCATATCAAAATAACCAGAAAGGAATGAGCAATACGATGCTAGTAATAGAACCATTGTAATTAGTATAACTGAGATATAAACCTAAATATGATAAATTTTGTGAATTTTGGATGGGTACGAGTAACACCAACAATAATAAGACCCACGCTTAAAACAATTATGTAAGAGCTAAAAATAGAAAGACCGCATCAACGACGTCATGTTTAGCCAATCAAAAAATTACTTCAAAAATTAATTGTCACTGCCTAGCGGGATTTTCAGCAGACTATATAAATATGGTTGTAAGAGTGAGGAGAAACACATTTTGTCAAATTCCATTCCAGCAGCTACTACAGGACTCCAGATCTAAATTTTCATCAAATCTTATTAAACAAACAGTGAAGAAGTAAATACCTTTTAAAGTGCATCGCAACAACTAGTGTTCATTTTACTAGTTGTGCGAAATAAAAAGAATGAGGTTAGGTGAAGTACCTAATTACTTTAATTTCAAGAATTAATTAATTTCAAGAAGTAATCATCATTCATTCGTGTAAAAGTGAAGTGTACGATCAGAGTACGCGATCGTAATGTGAATTAAAAAATAATCCAAAGCGATTATAAAACAGGGAGTACCGTGCAATATATGATTACAGTGTATGAATATTATGTGACTAGTATAAGAAATAATACACTCATGTACTAACGCAAAAACATTAATACTATAAGTAATAAGCACCGTCTATACTTTTTTCAAGAGGAATTATACGATTCCAAATATAATAATTCATGTACTAGGCTAACCATAGTTAACCTCAAACTTTGTAGAGGTTAGACGAACATTTCGTCAATCAATTTGAATATTTTAAAGGTGTCTAACATATTAAATTCAACTCTTGTAAAGCATCATAACTCGAGGCATAGGTATTTTATTCTGTAGTTTAAAAGAATTCACCCTTGAGATATAAATATTTTGTAAATAAACAAACCAATAATTAGTCATCACTGCCAACCTTCTGGGTTAGGAGAGATTGAAACCAGGTAGATTGTAATCTGTTATTATTGTTAATTTGAATGTATAAAGTTAAAGTAAGCACGTTGTGAGCAATAAACAAGTAAATTGTTAATTAACAAACGTTGTAAGCAATTATTGAAACAGTTATTAATTATTTTTCTCAATTAAAAGAGCTGCAATTTCAAGGCACTCAAACGATCAAGTTGGCGGCTTGGACGTGTGAAGCGCCAACAGTTTAAATACAGAAACAAACCAGAAGGAAAATAATTAATTAAATTATTTTAATTACTGAATCAAAGAAATAATTTAACATCAATTAAATTTATTTATTTTTTATTCTTTGAATAAATTCTTTTTATGGAATAAGAACTTGAGATTCCATATGGCGCCCAAGTAAAATCAATTTAGCTCACTTACGAACAGTGCAGTTATACTGTTTTGACAAACCAACAGTATAATAACATACTGATACCATCTGAACAACCAGTACAGACAGAACTAACCTACCAGTGCTACACCAAAGGTACGTGAAGGTTTTAACTACTTAATAATTTTTTCAAACAACACTTTACTGTACACAGACAATCTAGGTCTACAGAAGTGCTACTGAACTTCATGTGAACTCCGAAGTGAACCACATTCGATTAACAGAGATTGCAATACTTAATTAATTAACTAATAAAAATTAATTAAACAAAATATACAAATTAAACGAATTAAATAAAAATTAAAAAATTATTTAACAACAGAATTAAATAAAAGACGATCAACGAGTGACGAAATTTTATACGAGGTACGTACTCGATATATTATAATATATATATATATATATATATATATAAATTACATTTAATATTTATAACTGAATTTACCTCAAGATGTTATTTTTCCTTGAGGTAAATTTAGTTATAAATATTAAATATATTATATACATTGTAACGACAAAATTCGGTCGTCTCTGTGAAACGTATATAAGTTGTGTGTTCGCCTCACACTGGTTTCATTACTTCAATGTTTTGCGCTAACGATTTCCGTAGCGATCCTTCAATTACCAGTACAACACGAGTGGAAACCTTACCTGTTGTTCAATACGGGTTTATAAATCCCAGGTGGCGCCAAATTGTTTATTTAAAACAATTAAATTAATAAATAGTGTGGTAAAAGGTGTTCTTAGCTATGACGGCCTGGAGCATCAAATTTTACTCCCGCCTTCGTTTGACCTTCTTAATCGAGCAGTTAGTTCGCCGGATTTGCGACGTGAGCGCTTGCCATCATCCTCGCTTTCTCTGTTATACAACACACAATTTATACAATACACTTCCCTATGAAATAAAAACAATGGTTACACTCTGTACTACAGTAGAAGCCCGATATAGCGCGGTCCGATATACCACGGATTCGGATATAACGTGGTGAAGAGTATGTCGCCCGTTATTAGCGAAAATTCTTACTTGTAGAGAGTGAGTAAATTATGAATTGTTTATCGTGACATCCGTAGCCACATTGGAATGCGTTGCGTTTATTGTAAACACAGGCTTGTTGTTGGAAACGGCATTGTAAACAACAGCCAGAATTGCCAGTTCAAGTGTACCTGTAGACATAAACAATTGCCCCATATTTACAGTCTCTACGTTTCTAAGAATTCATGCCAAGGCAAGCAGCCAACTAAATCCCTTCTCTCCCTCATAGTGTACTCTTATATTACAGTATAAGATCATACTCTGATATTATCTTATCAAAGTGTATAGTCTTTGTCATAAATTCGCATAGTGTAGAGTTTTGTGATGTCGCAGAAAAGAAAAGCATATTCTGTGAGTGATAAACTCAAAATAATTGATCGTGTGAAGAACGGAGAGTCAAAGGCAAGTTTATCACGTGAGTGTGGCATCCCAGAAGGAACAATTAGAGGGTGGATGAAGGAAGAAGATAAACTTAAAAGTTTTGTGAACACAGTTGAAAGTGAAGTGGGGTTGCAAAGAAAAAAGACTAAAGTAGGTAAGGATAGTGAACTAGATGAGTGTCTGTACAGGTGGTTTTTAAAAAAACGAAGTGAAGGTGTGCCACTGTCAGGACCAGTTATTAGAGCTCAAGCTGTGAAATTCCATAGTGATTTACATGGCAACAGTGACTTTAATGCATCTGATGGGTAGTTTTTGCGATGGAAATCTCGTCATGGTATAAGCCAGATAAGCATTGAAGGGGAAGCACGATCATGTGACAGTGAAGCTGCAGCACTTTTTCCTCAGGCATTAAACAAAGTAATGATCGATAACGATTTAAATGACCATCAAGTGTATAACTGTGATGAAACTGCTCTGCATTTTCGAATGCTTCCTACCAGAACTCTGGATGTGAATAATTCAATAAATAAATCTGGATTAAAAATAAATAAGGATAGAGTTACCCTCCTGTTTGCCACAAATAAATCAGGCAGCCACAAAGTTAAACCTCTCTGTATAGGGAAAAGCCGAAATCCTAGATGCTTTCAACATGTTAACATGACGTCATTACCCATCACATATCGTAATACAAAAAATGTTTGGATGACAAGTGATATTTTCGGTAAATGGTTCCATGAAGAATTTGTTCCATCTGTGAGAAGCCACCTGCGGTCACTCAACCTCGAAGAAAAAGCTGTACTGACCCTTGACCACTGTCCAGCACATCCACCTGCTGATATACTACAGTCAAGAGATGGGAAAATCGGAGTCATGTTCTTGCCGAAAAACACTACAGCACTGATCCAGCCATTAGATCAAGGCATCATAAAAGCATTTAAAGCGCATTACTGCCGTGAACTTCTGAGTGCTATAGTGAATTCTGATGAGGAAATGGAAATTTACCTTAAGTCAATAAACCTGAAAACAGTTGCGTATTCAATAGGTCTTGCATGGGAAAGTATTAGTATGGCTACGATTCAGAATTGCTGGAAGAAATGTTCCTTTGAACAAAACATCGCCGATGGAAATTGCTCTGTTGCCGGATTCACTAATAGTGATGTACCGTCTGCGAGTAGTGCTCTGCATTGCAACTTCATTCTAGATGACTTGAATGACTGGGCAGAAGTTGACAACGGTGAGCCTGTTACAGAATGTATAGGAGATAAAGATATCATCGATGCAGTCCGAAATGCAAATTGTGAAGAAAAAGAAGACGATGACGATGATGGAAATGAAAATGGGGTGGAAGTGAAAGAAGTTATTCCAAATGTTAGTGAAGTGATACTACACATAAGCAAAGTAATTTCGTGGATGGAGAGGCAAAGTGAATCTAATAATGTTCATCTGCTGCACCTCGCGTTTATAAAACAATACGCGGAAAAGAAACGCTGTGCATTATCCCGTCAAACAATTACGGACTTTTTTAAGACCAACAATTAGGCCTACAGTAGATCGAGTGTGCAATGTATAAATAGTGTATTTTATATACCATTGGATTAAAATAGATTAAAATATTGGATTAAAATACAGTTTTCTTATTTTTTATTTCTACATTTGGTGACGTAATTTATGTACAGTATATAGTAGTGCATTATGCTGTAGCCTTTTTCCCGGTCCTCCCTCCCCATCATT
The DNA here is from genome assembly GCA_034769895.1 of Magicicada septendecula. NCBI lineage: Eukaryota > Metazoa > Arthropoda > Insecta > Hemiptera > Cicadidae > Magicicada > Magicicada septendecula. Next base: position 229,342,000 of record CM068371.1, on the reverse strand, counting down.
TGTCACTGTACAGGTCACCTTCCGATATACCGCGGTTACGCCTATAACGCGGGGGAAGTATGTCACCTGACAACCGCGCTATATCGGGCTTCTACTGTAGTTTCTTTAATTTGTGATTGGTAATTATTCAGTTTGACATTAAAATTATCTTTGGTTATTCAACAAATTTGCACCGACAATTAATATGAGTCTACTCTCTCTAGGGTTTGGCGAAGATCGATTTTGAACGAATTATCCAGTCAAATATGGCGACTGTGTTGTTTGTTTACAGTTATTTTCGTTCAAAGTCTGGGTTTCTTGTGATACAAGAAAAATATTAATAATGATTACAATAAAAAGTACTCTACCTTACATTATTTGTACTTAAATAATATAATGTGTAACTATAATTTGTTCCTGCAGTGTAGTAGTGTGTTTCAAAAGTTCGCAATTTAACAACAGGTTATTTTCTTAGTTAACAAATTTTCAGTGTTTTATTTTTTTACTTAATCTTTGAAATAAATATTGTTCAGTTTATAGTGAGAGTTCAGGTTACTGTGAGAAATATTTAAAGTGAGTTTATTTCTGACATTTGGGTAATTTAATGATACTTATCAAATCAGTAGACTTGATGTAAACAGTCGTTCAGGTGAAACGGAATAGGGCTTCAATTGTAGTCAATTTTCAATTATCTGGGGCTTCTGGCATCTTTTTCATGTTAGTTGTAGCAATTTATTCATTTAAATTTTATTTAAATTGGTCCTTGACATCAGTTAAATGTTCTCATTCCTCGTCGGCTTCTTACTTGTTCATCTTTTTGAATTTTGAATACTTTTTATAAATTTTAGATTAACATTTAGGTCACTCACGGCCTGGCGTCTATTCTGGAAGAGCGTCACTTATTGAATACTATGATTTAACGGAAAAATCGTAACCAACGGTCTGTTGTCATGGTTACGAATAAATTCTGATTGGTTGGTCATGACTTTATAACCATTGTTACCAATTTTGAATTTTTATTCAAAATTACTGTATATTTTCTGATTGCTTTTATTCTTCTGTCTTCCTTCCTATGTATTAAATATTATCACTACTGTTTGTATTTCCTTTCAAAGATTATTTTGACATCCCATAAGGTTGGGTTCTCTAATGTATTAATGTTTGTACAATTATGTTAATATTTGTTAATTACATTTCTTTTTTATTTTAAGTCCTTATTCTAACATTTTTCTTTTAATATGATTCATAAATTATCCTTGGCTAGTTACTCGCCTTGGATTTGCTAATTTCTTTGTTAACTTTTTACAATTTGTAGTTGTTTGTTTTTGACAGTTAGGCATTTCATAGGCCTAAGTAGTAACTGATTATATTTACTGATTTTATACAAATTACATCTCATTTTACCCTGATTCATCTCGTGTTTTGTTTTGTGATTATAATTGATTTGTTTATTTGTTGATGTGTTTTGGATCTGTTTTTATACTAATTGTGTGTTACCATTATTTTCTACATCATGGCTTGTTAATTATTTCCTAACTGATTTTCCAGTGTTATTAGATCTGTATTGATTTACCTTCTTATTTATCTATTTTGCCCTTGTTAACAATATGGCTATTACTTACTATCCTTTATTACATAAAACATAACATCTAGGCCTATGGTCTGTATAATTCCTTCAGCTATATCCTATTCATAAATTTAATTGAATAATTTTTAACAGTTATTAGGTAATGTTTGTTTACAATTCATTTCATTCTTTATTAGTTTTTGGGTGATAAACATCGTCACACCATTTAAACTTACTTAATTGATTATCCCTTATAACATGGGGTGTTTATTGATTTTGTTTTTAATTTCTTATTTCTTAAATAATCTCTACCTTCAATCCATGGTAACACTAACTGTTTACCTTCCATGGGATTCTCCCTTTTGAATACCATAGTATAATTCATTTATATTTAATCTTAATACTATCTTTAATTACTATTATTAACAAAATTCTTATTTGTTCACCATTAAATCGTTTAGTGTTTATCACTGATTTACTAAGTGTTTTTTATCTATCACTAGATTTTCTCATTATTTTGGGGGTTTTACACTTTCACTTTTGTACTCCTTAAATGTTTATTTTAAGTGTTTATTAGTGGGTAATCCCTACCATTACTTTCTCTTTGTCAGTTATTTTTATTTTCTCACCATCTCACTATCTCTCTCTTTACAAATATTATTTATATTATTAATAAGTTTATGTCTTTATAGAGTTCTTTACTACATGTAAACTCTACTTCTTTGGTTAGTGTACTTTTATTTTTCACATTACTTTATTGGGTTTTATCAAATATCATTTACATTTATCATTTAGTCAATACTAATACTTATTTTTTATATTGGCTAGTTACTGGTTTCATTTCCATTTTTATATTTGAGTGTACCATTTCTCCTTCTTTTATTCTATATCATTTGTTGGTGACTCTTTTTATTTGATTTCATTTTATTCCCCTTTATACTTGGTTTGTTTCATTTCCATTTTCCTTCTTCTTCTCCTTCATCTTATTTCATTTTATCTTCATTTTATTTTGGTTTTCCCCTTCTCCTTTTGTTTCCTTTTATTTTGGTCAATCACTTGGGTTAGGTCAAGTCGTCGTTTGTCGCGTCATTGTCATTTTATTTTCATTAAACATTTTATATTATACGAATTACTTTTCATATTGTGGATTCATCTTTTTTATCCCTGGTATTGGGGTAGCTTATTTGTGTTGTAACATAATGCCTCTCCTTCAAAATTGATCATTTTGGTAAAATACTAGCATAGTTTTTTATGAAATTATCAGTTATATATTATTTTTTCCTTTTCTTTCTTGTTTATTTCTTCTTTCTTATTTCTCTTCTTTCTTGTTCCATTCCTTTTTATTTAGATCTGTTTTTATTTATTTCCATTAGTGCGTTCTCCCTTTTATATAATTTTTTCCCTAACTTTTTAGTAGCTGGTTTCTTCCATTACTACCCATTTTTCTGAGATCAGAGGAACATCATCTCTGCTCAGTTATTTTATTGCTGGACCTATTCTCAGTCAATCTTAAATACGGTACCTTTTTTGTCATCTTGTGACTTAAATTAATAATAATAATATTTTTTGGGATTGTCCACTTCGTGGTTTTTTTTTTCAATCATTTTAACCCTTTTACTCATTCTTCCTTCCGCTTTACCTTTGCTATATACTGTTATCTACTCATACAGTTGATTTTTTGTGTGTGATCATTTTAATTATCTTAGACATCTTTTTTTCTTTTTCTTGGTTGGTTACCAATATTCTGCTTTAGCCATTTGCTGTATATTTGCTCTATACACACTTTTTTTTTTTCTTATACCAGTTGTTTTTTTTTCTTTGAATACTCTATATTCTTTATAATTTTAGGTATTTGTCTTAGCAGTTCTTGCTTGATTTCATTTTTGTTTATTTTGTTTTGTTTTAAATATTATTCTAAATAATTTTTGTAAGTTTGTTGTTCTTACTATTTTAGGAATTTTTGTAACTTATTCCTTCATTTTACACATATATAATTTTTTTTTCCTTTTTACTTTATATGTTATTTATACATTATTGTAAGGTGATCTTACTTTGTAGGAATTTTTGTAACTTATTCCTTTATTTTATATTATACCTCATATTTCATCTAAATATTGTTGTAAGCTGATCTTACATCTTTTGAATTTGGTAATTCTTTATTTGTTTATTATGGTTTATTTTTCCTCGTGAAACTTTTTTATAGAAGCTTGTTTATACACTCCTTTTATCTTTTTTTGTGGCTATTTTGCTTATTTCGTATGTATTATTACCATTGTCCTTGGTTATGACATAGGGTCCTATGTATAATAATAACAGTTTCTTGGCTATACCTTCAAGTGTACTGGGTAGTTCACGGTGTTTGATTAATACCCTTTCTCCTTCATTATATTTAATTATTTTGGTTTGGTTTTGAGAATGCTTTGCTTTTTGTTTCTCGATTTTCTCCATGATTCGGCTGTAACATTTGTTTTTATCATACGGGTCTTCTGGGTTGGTTGGGAAGTCTATTAATTCCTGTATATCTCTATATGGTTTTCTTCCAAACATCATTAAATATGGGGTGTTCTCAATAAAATGGTGGTAACTTATATTTAAAAATTCTTCAGTTGAAGCTAAATATTTCTGCCATTCTTTTTTATTATCATAGCAGTACGTTCTTAAAATACGTCCCACCTCTCTTTAACACTCTTTCTGCGGGATTACTGCTAGGGTGGTATACGGATGTTTTATGTTTTTATGTTTAATTTTAATAATTCATCTCTCCACTTTTTTCCTTTGAATTGTGTTCCGTGGTCTGTTATAATCATGTATGGTTTTCCAATTTCTGTAATGTATTTATTTTTTATTATGTCTAATATTTTCTTTGTCGTTGCTCTGTTTATAGCGTATAACTTGGTGTAATGGTCCAATAGAATCACTATGAACTTGAATCTATGTCTCCCTCTGCTACGTGGGAATGGTCCACATATGTCGAGAAACACTTTTTCCAGTTTGATGTTTGAAGTGATGGGTATCATCATTCCATCTTTTCTCTCATTATTTGTTTTGACCATCTGACATACTGTGCAGGTTTTAATGTTTTTATTTACCTTTCTAGTTATACTTTTGATGAATAGTTCTTCCTCTAACGCTTTTACCATTTTTAATGTTCCCATGTGTCCGTATCTGACATGGTAGTCTTTAATTATTTTGTTTTATAGAGAATTTGGAACTACTAGTTTCCATGTTCCTTGATTCTTTTTTGTTCTAATGAATAGTATATCTTTGTGTAGGCGATAAAAGTTATTTATAATTTCCTCAGATTCCAACAGTCTCCTTCGTATGTTTAATATTTTTGTATCTTACTTCTGCTGTAGCACTATTTTACTTACGATTTCTTCCAGGTCCTTCCTATCCTTTAATATGTAATTCACTTTGGCGATCTTCTCCTTTTCTCCTTCAAATGTTTGGTTTTCTACATTTATTCTGGACAATACATCCGCCGCTACGTTCTTCCGGCCTGGAATATACTCCCACGTAATGTGGTACTCTTGCAGAGCGAGTATCCAACGGGTAAGTCTACCATGACTCAATTTGCATTGTTTGAGAAATGATATAGACTTATGGTCGCTTCTGACTGTAATGTGATACCCTAAGATGTAGGTTCCAAACTTTCCGCACGCAAACTCTATGCTGAGCAGTTCTTTTTCTGTAACGTTGTAGTTACGCTCGCAACTGTTCAGTATCCTGCTGGCAAAGCTGGATACTGAACCAGGTGGTGTCCTTCCTTATCTTCTTGGTACAATTCAGCGCCTAGACTGATGTCGCTGGCGTCGCAATTCAGATAGAAGGGTTGTTCAAAGTTGGGGTGATGTAGCATTACCGTTTCTAGAAATTTCTGTTTAATTAGTGTTAGTACTTCCTCCTGCTCAGTTCCCCAGGTCCACTTGTCTTTTGCTGAGAGTTGTTTGGAAAACTTTGCGGTAAGATACGAGTAATTAGTTTGAAATTTTCTGTACTAATTGCATATACCTAAGAACTGCAACTGCTTCTTATTTTCAGGTGTGGAGAATTTCTGAATGGCTTCTACTTTTTCTTGGGATGGAGATATTCCCTGTTCGGTTAGGTTGAATCCCAGGAATTTTACTTCGTTGGCTATAAACTTTGATTTATCCAATTTTAGCGTTATGTTATTGTTGGATAACTTTTTTAACACTTGTTTGATTCGTGCACAGTGTTCGTCCCAGTCTGAAGATGTTATTAGCAGGTCGTCCACATATACTGTTGTGAACTGCAGAGCCTCTTGACCTAAGACTTGGTCCATGCATTTTACGAACACTGCGACGGAGTTGATGAGGCCGAAAGGTAACCTCTTAAATTGGTAGTTTCTTCCGTCGAATATAAATGCCATATATTTCCTACCGTGTGGGTGCAGCTCCACCTGCCAGTACCCACATACAGTATCCCAGGTACTAATGTATTTGGTGCCATGAAACCTTTTTTAAAATTTCTTCAATTTCTCCTGGTGACGTTCGGTCATTGATAATCATTTTGTTGATCTCTCGGGCGCCTAAGCAGATCCGTACTTTACCATTCTTTTTAGGTATAGCGACTATGGGACTTGTGTATGGAGATTGGCTATACTCAATGATGTCCTCCTCCATCATTCTGTTTATTTCTGTTCTGACTTCATTTTTCAGGGAGTATGCTATGGGGTAGGATATCCTATGGAAGTCTACGGGTTCACGGAAGTTAATTTTGCATTGGTACCCCTTGACCTTGCCTGGAGTATTGGAGAAAACGTGCTGGTATGTGTTATAAATTGATATGAGATTTTCAGCCTGTTTCTTAGTTATTTCTTGTTGAGGTCGTTCTCCTTGGAAAGTTCTTATTTCCTCTATTTTCCTTTCCCATAGTTCTCTACCTTCCTCTTCATCGGCTATAATTATTGATAGTTCATGTGTTTGGCAATAGTAATTTTTTAATCCTGGATCCTGATTCAAAGCTGTTGGTGTAGGGTTACAGTTTATAATGTTTGCAGACCATATTCCCCTTTCAGAAGTCAGCAACACTACTCCTTTTTGTAGGTTGATTACTGCCGAATGTTGTCTCAATACGTCGCATCCTACGAGCATATTAAATGGCAGTCCATTTGCTACAAGAAAAACAATAGGTATGGTTGCGTTCTGACTGTCCAATTCTAATGAAACTTGTTTTCTTATCGATTTATTTTGTTTGCCAGTTGCACCAATTATGATTATATTATTTATTGGTAGAGTGGGAATTGGTATCTGGGAGTTAGCTTGTATTCGCTCTAGCTCTGGTTGGTTTATTAAGGATATATTCGATCCCGTGTCGATCATTATTACTGTTATGGTCCCGTTGATGATAGCCTTTACGTGTACGATTTCACTGTTTGTTTTTGGCAGCTGGTTAGCCTCTTCTTCCAGGAGTTCTTCTCTGATATTTTTGAGGTAGTTGTTTGATATGATTGTTATAATTTTGTGTTTATTTTGTGATGTCATTCGTCGTAGCAACCCAAGTGATTGGTCAGGTGAAGGGTATATTTGGTTTTTCACTGCCCTCTTTAGTTTAAAGGTTGTTGTGCATTGATGGCCAGACTATCGGACTTGTTCGCCGCCGTCTCATTTATCGGTCCTGGTTGATCGCTTATCTGGTTCCTTGATGCTTCCATTGTTCTATTCTCTGGGAATTGATTATTATTTGTATTCGAGTTATTGTACCAGGAGTTTGTCTGTGTATTTGGACAATACCTCCTATGGTTAGGTTGTCTCCTCCCATTAATGAAATTAACCTGGCGTCTAACGTCGCCTCTATTTTGGTTACTCCCGGTTCCCCTGTTGTACTGGTAATTCGGGTTATAACGGTTGCCATAATAATTGCTATTATTGGGGTGGCCATTAGGACGTTGGTTCGGCTCTGCTCCCCTGTAATTATTGTTCGCTGGATTGTTGTTTTGGTCGTTTCTGTTATACGGCTGGTTACCCGGATTATAATTCTGTTGGTTCCTGTTATATGGCTGGTTACCTTGATGGTCATTGACATTCCGGTTCATAATGTTTCGGTTGCCATTTTGGGTGTTGCTGTGGGACGGGTTGTAATTAGGTGCATTTTGATTTTTGCTCCACCTGTTGTATCTTTGGTTCACCAGTCGGTTCCTTTTGTACTGACCGTCATTTTCATGGTCCTCCAACAAACTTGCCATTCCCTGGATGGTTTTTATCTGACCCCGTCTCCTTGGCTTTTGTATTGCGTCCTCGTAGTGGTAACCCAGTTGTATTACTAATGATTCTTCAGGTATTCTTGGTTCTAGATTCCTCGCCAAGCATACCTTCCCTAAAAAGTAAGACGTTAGGGTGTGTCCCGCTTGTGGTTCATACCTCCCATTGCTGATGTCGTTCCTTACTACGTTTTGGGTGGATTCAGACCAGTATTTTTCTCGGAATTGTGCCTTAAATTCCTGGGTACAGTTGATCTCCGGTCGAGTGGCCATCCACCAATTGTCGTGAGTGTCTTTGAACATTTCGTCAATGAGGCTCCTTACCGTCGTCCATCTTGTTTCCCTGTTCTTTTCGATGAGTTCTTCCACTCTCTTTAGGAATTCCATGGGATTACGCCTGTAACTCCGAAAGTTTATTAATTCTCTGTTCTCGCTGGTGATAATGTGGGTATTGTGACATGGTTTCTCCCTCAGTGCGTCCAGGTCTTCCTGCATCTGCCTTTCCCTTTGACTGATTCCTTGTATCTTCTCTTTGTTCTCTTGGGTCTGTCCGTCGACTTTGTTGATGGTGGTGTATACTCTTTCCACACGATCACTGATATCTGTTTGTATTTCCTTGTGCCTCTCCTCCAGCTTCTTGAGCACCTCCTGTTTATTTCTTTAGCATTCTACTGTTGTTGTTATTTGGAGTTCTTCTATCCTGTTCTTGCCATCGTCCTCGACTGCTTTAATTTTGCTTATTATTTCTTCTTGGGCCTTCGCTACCGTTTCACTGGTTGTTTTTATTTTCTCATTTGTTTCGGAGACCTTCTATTTGATATCTTCACAGTATCCCTCTAACTGTTGTTCTAATTGACATTTTAACTCTTCTTTGTTCTTCTCATGGTCCTCCTTCAATTGTCCCCTCAATTCTTCCTTCAGTTCTTCATTACTTTTTTGGATGTCCTCCGTCAATTGTTGTTGCAGTGATTCTTGGTTCTTCCTTAAGGTATTACTGTGTTCCTCCATTTTCTCATTGATCTGTTGCTTTAATATTTCGTTATTGCCTTCGATTTTCTCGTTCAATGTCTCAATATCTTCTCTTAAAATCTCATTCTGTCTCCTCGAATTTTCATTAAGTTTTTTCTCCATTTTGTCTATTTTTTCATCAAAATTTTCGTTTATTTCTCCCTTCATTTTGTCTATTTTTTCATTATTTTTGTCTATTTTTCCATTAATTTCCTCCTTCGTTTTCTTTGAGGTTTCTGCTATGAAATTCATTGTCTTGCAGGCTCAGGTCCTCTTTCTGAATGGGTTTACTTGGTTGGTCCCCGACTATTCCTTCCACTTCCGGTTCTGGTTGGGTTGGGTTTTCCTGTTGGTCCCCTTGGGTATCCTCTTCGATCATTTCCTCGATTATTTCTTCCATCATTTCCATTTCTTCTCTCTTGTTATCTTCAGTTCCCTGCTTAGCTTTATACCTTGTAACCATGGAATGTTGCATATTTTCCCGTAATCACCGCTAGTCTTCAATTCTAGCCTCACTAGTTGGTCGCCAATCTGTAACGACAAAATTCGGTCGTCTCTGTGAAATGTATATAAGTTGTGTGTTCGCCTCACACTGGTGTCGTTACTTCAATGTTTTGCGCTAACGATTTCCGTAGCGATCCTTCAATTACCAGTACAATGCGAGTGGAAACCTTACCTGTTGTTCAACAGGGGTTTATAAATCCCGGGTGGCGCCAAATTGTTTATTTAAAACAAGTAAATTAATAAATAGTGTGGTAAAAGGTGTTCTTAGCTATGATGGCCTGGAGCATTCAAATTTTACTCCCGCCTTCGTTCGACCTTCTTAATCGAGCAGTTAGTTCACCGGTTTTGTGACATGAGCGCTTGCCGTCATCCTCGCTTTCTCTGCTATACAACACACAATTTATACAATACACTTCCCTATGAAATAAAAACAATGGTTACACTCTGTACTAGTTTCTTTAATTTGTGATTGGTAATTATTCAGTTTGACATTAAAATTATCTTTGGTTATTCAACAAATTTGAACCGACAATTAATATGAGTCTACTCTCTCTAGGGTTTGGCGAAGATAGATTTTGAACGCATTATCCAGTCAAATATGGCGACTGTGTTGTTTGTTTACAGTTATTTTCGTTCAAAGTCTGGGGTTCTTGTGATTACAAGAAAAATATTAATAATGATTACAATAAAAAGTATTCTACCTTACATTATTTGTACTTAAATAATATGTGTAACTATAATTTGTTCCTGCAGTGTAGTAAAGTGTGTTTCAAAAGTTCGCAATTTAACAACAGGTTATTTTCTTAGTTAATAAATTTTCAGTGTTTTATTTTTTTACTTAAACTTTGAAAGAAATATTGTTCAGTTTATAGTGAGAGTTCAGATTACTGTGAGAAATATTTAAAGTGAGTTTATTTCTGACATTTGGGTAATTTAATGATACTTATCAAATCAGTAGACTTGATGTAAACAGTTGTTCAGGTGAAATGGAATAGGGCTTCAATCGTAGTCAATTTTCAATTATCTGGGGCTTCTGACATCTTTTTCATGTTAGTTGTAGCAATTTATTCATTTAAATTTTATTTAAATTGGTCCTTGACATCAGTTAAATGTTCTCGTTCCTCGTATGCTTCTTACTTGTTCATCTTTTTGAATTCTGATTACTTTTTATACATTTTAGATTAAAATTTAGGTCATTCACGGCCTGGCGTCTATTCTGGAAGAGCGTCACTTATTGAATACTATGATTTAACGGAAAAACCATAACCAACGGTCTGTTGTCATGGTTACGAATAAATTCTGATTGGTTGATCCTGACTTTATAACCATTGTTATCAATTTTGAATTTTTATTCAAAATTACTGTATATCTTCTGATTGCTTTTATTCTTCTGTCTTCCTTCCTATGTATTAAATATTATCACTACTGTTTGTATTTCCTTTCAAAGATTATTTTGACATCCCATAAGGTTGGGTTCTCTAATGTATTAATGTTTGTACAATTATGTTAATATTTGTTAATTACATTTCTTTTTTATTTTAAGTCCTTATTCTAACATTTTTCTTTTAATATGATTCATAAATTATCCTTGGCTAGTTACTCGCCTTGATTTACTAATTTCTTTGTTAACTTTTTACAATTTGTAGTTATTTGTTTTTGACAGTTAGGCATTTCATAGGCCTAAGTAGTAATTGATTATATTTACTGATTTTATACAAATTACATCTCATTTTACCCTGATACATCTCGTGTTTTGTTTTGTGATTATAATTGATTTGTTTATTTGTTGATGTGTTTTGGATCTGTTTTTATACTAATTGTATGTTACCATTATTTTCTACATCATGGCTTGTTAATTATTTCCTAACTGATTTTCCAGTGTTATTAGATCTGTATTGATTTACCTTCTTATTTATCTATTTTGCCCTTGTTAACAATATGGCTATTACTTACTATCCTTTATTACATAAAACATAACGTCTAGGCCTATGGTCTGTATAATTCCTTCAGCCATATCCTATTCATAAATTTAATTGAATAATTTTTAACAGTTATTAGGTAATGTTTGTTTACAATTCATTTCATTCTTTATTATTTTTTGGGTGATAAACATCGTCACACCATTTAAACTTACTTAATTGATTATCCCTTTGTTGAATATATGTAATACATTTATATTGCACAATATATGTAATGCGCGTAAGCATGTATAAGTTTGTTAGTTTTTAGTTTGTAGTAAGACGCCGTAAGTGACGCACGCACCGTAGCACTGCGTATTTAGTATGTATTTGTGTATGGGTTAATTAACTTTATTATACAGTGTAAACTCTTATATTTCTTTATTCCACACTTTAACATGATAGCAGAGGTCCGTGGTTTACTAAATTTGTGGTCAAGAGTGTCGTTTAAGTGAGTAACGGTTTTTTTGAGTGCTGTCGCATGCTGTGATACAAAGAAAATGGTGAAGAACAATGACATTATAATTCCAGTGTTTGATGGAGAGGACTATAGTATGTGGAAAAAACGTATTATGTTGTTTTTGAAATTTAAAAAATGTGATGAAGTGATAACACGAGCAAAAACGGCGCAGGATAAAGACCCGTGGGATGATAATGATTTAAAGGTTATGAACTATATATACAGTACTATAACGAATAAGCAATTGGAATTTATTAGTGATAAATCAACGGCGTATGAAATAATTCAAAAGTTTGATGAAATGTATTTGAAAAAGTCTACGGCATTGCAAATTGTATATAGAAATAAATTGGAAAAATTAAGACTTAAAAATTATACTGATTCAGCGACATTCTTCAGTGATTTTGAAAAAAATGTGAACGAACTTAAAAACGCGGGTGCTAGTGTGTCAGAAAAAGAAAAATTAAATTATATGTTAAATACGTTGCCGGAATCATACAGTTATATAGGCGATTTAATAGACGCACTAAAAGAAGAAGATCAAACTGTGGATTATGTGAAAAATAAAATTCAAATGACTGAAATAAACCATCAAAAGGATGAATATTCTGGACGAAAATCTAACGCATTCATGGCGGATAAAAGTCGACAACAGCGAACATGCTTTCAATGTGGCAAAACTGGTCATATCATTAGAGACTGTAAATATGGTGGCCAAGCGGCAGGCAGCAGCAATACATGGCGAGCACCACGAGCCTGACAAGAAACTGAAAAAAGTAACTACGCCAGAGGGCATGGCAATTTTCGAAGTCAGCGAGGTGCAACAGCACATCAAGCAACTCAGTCACAGCAGAAGAATCCAGATACGAGCGCATGGGTTATAAGGGTCGACTATCACGAGGTGCATAATAGTAAGGTAGATAAGTTTAATAATTGCGAGATTAATTGGTTATTAGATAGCGGTTGTACTGACCATATAATAAATGATGATAAATATTTTGATAAATGTATGATACTTAAAGAACCTGTTAATGTTTATTTGGGAGATAATAGAGTTGTAAAAGCAACTAAAATTGGTAATGTGGTAAGTTACTTTGATATTTTTGGTATGAAAAATGAAGTAAACATGCAAAATGTATTTTATGCTAAAGATATGCATACAAATTTAATAAGTTATGGTAAAATAAGGGAAAATAATACGATTATTTCTAAAGGTAAAATGACAAAAATTATTGATAATTTTGGAAATACTACAGCTGTAGCTTGGAAAGAAAATGGTCTATATAAGATGAAAAGTAAATTAAAAAATGTAGAGTCATTGGTAAATGTTGCAAATAAAAATGGTGATAATATGAGTAAAAAAGAAAGGTGGCATCGTATGCTGGGCCATGTAAATTTTAATTATTTGAATATTTTGTGTAAACATAAATTGTTAAGTGGTATTCCAAATGAACTTGAATCAGAATTCATGAAGTGTAAAATATGTGTTGAAAATAAAATGCATAATATTCCATTTGAAAATAATAGAAAAAGAGCAAAAGATATTTTAGAAATTGTTCATACTGATGTGTGATCAACCTTTTAAAACAGCTGGTCTAAACAGGGAAAAATACTTTATTTCCTTTATTGATGATTACAGTAAGATAGCTAAAGTTTATAACATGAAGTCTAAAGTAGAAGTTTTCAATTGTCTTGTTCAATATGTAAATGAATGTGAAAACTTAACGGGTAAAAGAATTAAATTTTTGAGATGTGATAATGGGAAAGAATACTTAAATGGTAATATTTATAATTTTGCTAATGAAAAAGGTATTATAATTAATAATTGTCCTGCTTACGTACATGAATTAAATGGAACCGCAGAACGGTTTAACAGAACGATAATGGATATGTCACGTTGTTTATTAGCTGAAGCACAAATCCATAAAAAATATTGGCCTGAAATAGTTTGTGCTGCTACTTATTTGAAAAATCGTACGGTATCAAATACTATAGAAAAGAAAACTCCTTACGAAATATTTTTTGGGACGAAACCGAATGTTTCAAATTTACATTTATATGGTAGTAAAGTTTTTGTAAGAAAACCGGAACAAAAAAGATGTTCTAAGTGGGATAAAAAGGCTGATATGTGAATTTTGATCGGTTATAGTGAAGTTGGTTATAGAGTGCTAATTAATGGAAAAATAATAGTGGTTAGACATGGGGTGTTTATTGATTTTGTTTTTAATTTCTTATTTCTTAAATAATCTCTACCTTCAATCCATGGTAACACTAACTGTTTACCTTCCATGGGATTCTCCCTTTTGAATACCATCGTACCCTTCATTTATATTTAATCTTAATACTATCTTTAATTACTATTATTAACAAAATTCTTATTTGTTCACAATTAAATCGTTTAGTGTTTATCACTGATTTATTAAGCGTTTTTTATCTATCACTACATTTCCTAATACTATCATTTACAATATTCTTATTTATTAATAACATTCACTTTTAAACCATTTAGTGTTTATCACTGATTTACTAAGCGTTTTTTATCTATCACTAGATTTTCTCATTATTTTGGGGGTTTTACACTTTCACTTTTGCACTCCTTAAATGTTTATTTTAAGTGTTTATTAGTGGGTAATCCCTACCATACTTTCTCTTTGTCACTTAGTTATTTTTATTTTCTCACCATCTCACTACCTCTCTCTTTGCAAATATTATTTATACTATCAATAAGTTTATGTCTTTATAGAGTTCTTTACTACATGTAAACTCTACTTCTTTGGTTAGTGTACTTTTATTTTTCACATTACTTTATTGGGTTTTATCAAATATCATTTACATTTATCATTTAGTCAATACTAATACTTATTTTTTACATTGGTTAGTTACTGGTTTTCGTTTCCATTTTTATATTTGAGTGTACCATTTCTCCTTCTTTTATTCTATATCATTTGTTGGTGACTCTTTTTATTTGATTTCATTTTATTTCCCTTTATACTTGGTTTGTTTCATTTCCATTTTCCTTCTTCTTCTCCTTCATCTTATTTCGTTTTATCTTCATTTTATTTTGGTTTTCCCCTTCTCCTTTTGTTTCCTTTTATTTTGGTCAATCACTTTCTTATTTGGTTTCGGTTTCCCCCTTCTCCTTTTGTTTCCTTTTATTTTGGTCAATCACTTGGGTTAGGTCAAGTCATCGTTTGTCGCGTCATTGTTATTTTATTTTCATTAAACATTTTATATTATACGAATTACTTTTTATATTGTTGATTCATCTTTTTTATCCCTGGTATTGGGGTGGCTTATTTGTGTTGTAACAACATCAAGAAACAGACTGTAGCAGAAAGTGATTGAAAAAAAATATATATATAATGTATATATATATATATATATATATATATATATATATATAATGTATTACACAGAATAACAAGATAAACACAAAATAGAAACTGCAAGCCATTAATTAAGAAACTACCTTATTGCTTAAAAATAATTCTAATCCATTAACAAATAATAAGACTAAAGTAAGATGTATCTGTATACCTTAATTAAATAGTCATCATTAATGCTCCACATGAAAAGTAAACTGTACGTACAGTTACAATACTGTTAGTGCATTTGATCACTATACTAATCAGTTAAGAAAAAAAAAAATAACTTAATTTTGTATTTGCATTTATACAAATCTACGTGTTTATAATTGGCTGTATAATCTGTGTACATGCCTCCAGTAATTTAATAATGAATAAGATACGAGGGACTTTCACATCAATCCGGGACTTTTGTTAGACTAGAGTGTAAATGGAGATTCCTGTGCATTCTGTGTTTGCGACTCCTTGCACAGTACGGTGATGAGACTCTTAGTCGTAGTAAAACATTTGAGTGGTGCAAACGCTTTAAAGAAGGCCATACATCAGTGAGTGACAATCCCGGTCGAGGTGGTTTGGAGCCTACTGTAGTCATTCCCATGAACATTCAGCGAGTGGAAGAACTGATCCTTGATAATTGACGGATAACTTCTCAGCAAATTGCAAAAGAAATAAATGTGTCTGTGGGAACTGTAAACAAAATTATTCACGAACATCTGAAGTTCAGTACGGTTAGTGCACGTTGGGTACTAAGGCAGCTTTCTGCTTTCGACTGGCAAAGAAGATTGCAAAACTGCAAGGAGTTAAAGCAACATTTTGACAAAGAAGGCCAGCTTAATCGAATTGTAATGAAATGTGGGTCCATCATTTCACCCCGGAATCAAAACATGCATCAAAGCAGTGGAAGCACTGGACTCACCACCTCCCAAAAAATTTCGAACAATTGCTTCTGCAGGCAAAGTTATGGCCTCAATTTTTTGGAAAAAAATGGCATCATTTACGTCAATTTTCTACCCCATGAAGGTCTAACAGTGAGTACTACTCCAAAGTTCTTAAAGATGTGCACAATGCTCTCAAGAAAAAACGGCCTGGTGCGATCACTAAAGGCATTCTGTTTCTGCACGCCTGCATACTGCCCACCGCACGACATGCATGCTACAAGATCTTGGCTGGGAGTTATTGCCACACCCCCCTTATAGTCTGGACCTCGCTCCTAGCGATTTTCACCTGTTTGGGCCCTTGAAGTTGTTACTGGGAGGCAAGCATTCCAACAGCGATGATGAGGTGAAGCAGCTAGTCCTATCTTGGTTTCGAAGTAACAACAAATCTTTCTACACTGCGGGTATCCAGACACTAGTGAAATGCTGGGATAAATATATAAATGTAGCAGGGGATTACATCGAGAAAAAAGTATTTTTTACTATCATAAATGTGTTCTATATTTATTAAAAATTAATAGTCCCAGATTGACGTGAACGTCCCTCGTTAATACAATTAGTATGTGATGTATTTGTTTCCTAATGTTTCTTCCTTGTAGTGTTAAACAGTAAGTTTTATTACTGAAATTTGGAAAATAGTTCCAATATACAGAGTATCAGCCCTAAGCCCTAATTGCTATGCCATCAGCCATGTGGGAATTTTTGTAAATGATAAAACAATAGCCATTCAGTGTCAAATACATTTAAATTTCTTTTTTTTTTTTTTACAGACTGACATAAACATCCACAACAAAACTAATTTGTGGCTTAATAAAAGTAATTTGGACTAATTTTTCCCAACATACATTTTGGCATTCATTAAAAATGTTTGGACCATATCACTTTATACTTTGTGGGATAACAAACTGAACAACCGATTCCACACACAAGTAGTACAAAACACATACAGATGATAATAATGGTTTACACTTTTCCTCTGAATAAAAATTCACCACTTCAAGCATGGAATGTAAAATTTACATTCTTTTTTTTTCCTTTTTCATATTGCCATTCATTTTTTTCTGTATGTGTAAGAGTTTAGATACTTTTCAAGTAATTATATAAAATTATCTCATGTAAATCAAAATTATTACCAATTATTGCAGCATAAAAAATTAAATATTAACTTTTGATTACACTATTTACCAGTATTTAAAATTTTCTGCACATGTAGATGCCTAACAGTGCAGTAAGATAATAATACACATCACCTTCAGTTCAAACATTCACATTCAAGTACTGTGCAGTTGTGTGATTGACATAACAAGTAAACTGCTAAATATTCAACGCCTATAACTTTATGATAATCTGTAACTTGTATGTATAGTGTTACAACACAAATAAGCCACCCCAATACCAGGGATAAAAAAGATGAATCAACAATATAAAAAATAACTCGTATAATAAAATGTTTAAAATAATGAAAATAAAATGACAATGACACGACAAACGACAACATGACCTAGCCCAAGTGATTGACCAAATAAAATAGAAACAAAAGGAGAAGGGAAAACCGAAACCAAATAAGAAAGTGATTGACCAAATAAAAAGAAACAAAAGGAGAAAGGGAAAACCGAAACCAAATAAGAAAGTGATTGGCCAAATAAAAAGAAACAAAAGGAAAAGGGAAAAACGAAACCAAACAAAAATGAAACCAATTGAAGGAAGTGAATAATTCCATACAACCAAATGAGAAGGAGAAAACCAAAATAAAATGAAACAAAATAAGATAAAAGAGAAGAAGAAAAATGAACATGAAACTAACCAAGTATAAAGGAAATAAAGTGAAACCGAATGAGAAAACACAGACAAATAATATAGAATATGAAAAGGAGAAATGGTACACTCAAATGTAATATTGGAAACGAAACCAATAACTAACCAATGTAAAAAAATAAGTATTATTATCGATTGAAAGATAAATGTAAATGATTTGATAGAACCCAATACAGTAATGTGAAAAATAAAAGTACACTAACCCAAGAATTAGAGTTAGATGTGATAAAAAACTCTATAAAGACAAACTTATTAACAGTATAAATAATATTTGTAAAGAGAGAGATAGTGAGATTATAAAATCAACTAAGTGACAAATAAAAAGTAATTATAGGGATTACCCACTAATAAACACATAATATAAACATTTAAGGAGTGCAAAAGTGAAAGTGTAAAACCCCAAAATAATTAGAAATCATATTAATAGGAATAAACACTTAATAATCTATAATAAACACTAAATGATTAATGGTGAACCATATTAATAATTAAGAATGTTGTTAATGATAGTATTAGAAGTAAACAGATAATAACCTGTAATGAACACTGAATATTGATGGTGACATTATTATTTAAAAAAGAATCGTATTGTTAATAAAATTAAGTTTAATAGTATACAATAGTATTTAAAAGGGAGAATCCCATGAAAGGTAAACAGTTGCTGTTACCATGGATAGAAGGTAGAGATTATTTAAGGAATAAGAAATTAAAAATGAAATTAATAAACACCCCAGGTTATAAGGGATAATCAATTAAATGTTTAAAAGGTGTGACGATGTTTATCACCCAAAAATAATAAATAATGAAATGGATTGTAAACAAACATTACCTAATAACTGTTAAAAAATTGTTTAATTAAATTGAATAGGATATGGCTGAAGGAATTGTACAGACCATAGGCCTAGATGTTATGTAATAAAGAATAGTAAGTAATAGCCATATTGTTAACAATGGCAAGTTAAATAAATAAGAAGCTAAATCAATACAGAAATAATTACACTGGAAAATCAGTTAGGAAATAATTAACAAGCCATGAGGTAGAAAATAATAGAAACCTACAAATAGTATAAATTCAGATCCAAAACACATCAACAAATAAACCAACCAATTTTATAATAACATAACAAAACACATTAAAGTAAAATGAGATATAATTTGTATAAAATAAGTAAATATAATCAATGGCTGCTTAGGCCTATGAAATGCCTAACTGTAAAAAACAAATAACTACAAATTGTATAAAATCAACAAGGAAATTAACAAATCCAAGGCGAACAACTAGCCAAGGACAATTTGTAAATCATATTAAAAGAAAACTGTTAGAATAAGAACTTAAATTAAAAGAGAAATGTGAGTAACAAATATTAACATAATTGTACAAACGTTAATATTTTATAGAACCCAACCTTATGGGATATCAAAATAATCTTTGAAAGGAAATACAAACAGTAGTGATAATATTTAATACTCAGGAAGGAAGACAGAAGAATAAAAGCAATCAGAAGATATACAGTAATTTTGAATAATAATTCAAAATTGATAACAATGGTTATATGTCAAGATTAACCAATCAGAATTAATTTGTAACCATGACAACAGACCGTTGGTTACGAATTTTCCGTTAATTTTATAGTACTCAATAAGATGAAGATGAACAATAACATTTAACTGATGCCAAGGACCAATTTAAATAAAAATTAAATGAAGAAATGGAGACAACTAACTTGAAAAAGATGCCAGAAGTCCCAGACAATTGAAAATTGAATACGATTGCAGCCCAATTCCATTTTACCTGAAGCCTACTTAATTTTATCGTCACACCTATTTTTCCAGGTTTATCTCAAGCCTACTGATGTGTTAAGTATCATTAAATTACCCAAATTCCAGAAATAAACTCACTGTAAATATTTCTCACAGTTATCTGAACTCTCACTACAAACTGAATATAATTTCTTTCAAAGATTAAGTAAAATAAACAAACACTGAAAATTTATTAACTAAGAAAATAACCTAGTGTTACACTGCGAACTTTTGAAACACACTTTACTACACTGCAGGAACAAATTGTAGCTACACTTTATATTATTTAAGTACATATAATGTAAGGTAGTGTACTTTTTATTGTAATCATTATTAATATTTTTCTTGTAATCACAAGGACCCAGATTTTGAACGATAATAACTGAAAACAAACAACTCAGTCGCCATCTTAGACTGTAAAATCCGTTCAAAATCAATTTGCCAAACCCTAGAGAGAGTAGACTCATATTAATTGTCGGTGCAAAATTGTTAATAACCAAGAATAATTTTATTGTCAAACTGAATAATTACCAAACAATAATTAAAGAAACTAGTACAGAGTGTAACCATTGTTTTTATTTCATAGGGAAGTGTATTGTATAAATTGTGTATTGTATAGCAGAGACCTGCGAGAATGACGGCAAGCGCTCACGCCGCCAATGCTACGAACTACCTGCTCGATTAAGTAGGTCGAACGAAGGCGGGAACAAATTTGAATGCTCCAGGCCGTCATAACAAAAATCGCTAAACCATAATACTTATTAATTTTAATTGTTTTGAGTAAACAATTTGGCGCCACCCGGGATTATTAAACCCCTATGAAAAAACAGGTAAGGTTTCCACTCGTGTTGTACTGGTAATTGCAGAATCGCTACGGACATCGCTAGCGCAACACATAGATGTAACGACACCAGTGTGAGGCGAACACACAACATATACATAATTACAGAGACGACAAAATTTGACGTTTCATTAGTCAAACGGTAGCTACAGCCAGCCAACTTACTGGTAGTCATTGATTAAACCATGAAAGTATACTTCAAAACCAGACAAAATTAGAAATTAAATCACGATGATTGCAAAAACTTATTCTTAAAAATAAACTGATATGAATAAAAATAAGTAAAAAAACCATACATATTATAAAACAAGCATTAAATTATATGCTTGGCCTTTCTTCTGTCTTCAAAATATAATATAAATTAAAATATGATACACAGCATATAAATAACAGCTATGCATAACTTTGCTTGCTATGAACTAGTAAATAAATCACAAGAAAATTATACTAAAAAAGAGAAAACCATAAATTAATACTTCAAAACATTTTAAGCATAAATATAATTCCAGAAAACGTGTGCACATAATGTGTTGCAAAATATCTCAAAGTTTGACACAACCACTGTTACTGTGTCATAGTTCTGTGTTCTTTATAATGCTCTTCAGCTGTATGATAAGATAGACAGTGACTGCACACAGCAGACACCTGATAAACATTTCATATAGTCTCTACCAAATGTGTACATATACTTACAATCTTATAAAAAGTGTTATTAATGTAATATATGCTAATGTTTGTAATCTGTAATATATGTATAAATATGCTGTTAGCACGCGCACGTGCATGAGCACGCGCACGCACACACACACACACACACAAAATGAACTAAAAGTTACTCCACGTGTACAACTGTAAAAATATAAAATAAGAAAAACATTACAAAATGTGGAAATTTACACAGTGGAACAAGCTTAAAAAATATAGTGACTGAATACCTGTTGGCTTTAACAAAATATGTCCTCAATAATAGGAAAAACACTGACATGTTTGGATTTCTTTTAAAACACACATAGTATTTAATATTACTTAAAACCTATACAAAACACAACTCATATCATACATAGTTCCTAAATCCAAGTATTACATTAATTTGTTATTCAACAAA
The DNA here is from genome assembly GCA_034769895.1 of Magicicada septendecula. Classification (NCBI taxonomy): domain Eukaryota; kingdom Metazoa; phylum Arthropoda; class Insecta; order Hemiptera; family Cicadidae; genus Magicicada; species Magicicada septendecula. Next base: position 229,320,443 of record CM068371.1, on the reverse strand, counting down.
GATGGGGGGGGGGCACGATGCCTGGCTACTAATCTACAGGTCTTGCGTTTGATTCTCGGGCATGCTTTTCAGCCCCTGAGGTCAACTCATCCTATGGAAATGAGTACCTGGGATAACATCCTTGGGTAAAAATGGGTTGCTGAAGTGTAATGCTGGCCACACTACTTTCCTTGTATGTTGAACAGCTCACAAAGCCTGTCCTACCTAACTTCTAAACTACTTCAGTAGTACAAAAAGGAGCTATTATTTACAAAAGTATAAACCAAAATCAAGTGATTTGGTCTTGGGAAAACACTGGAAAAGTAACAATAAAATGAAATAATATTTATAGCACACTTTAACATCAAATATTTCACATTGTCCACTTAATTTCAAGCAGTGCATCTTACTAGAGCAGGAAAATTTTGATTTTTGGTTGTTTAAGAAAAAATGAGCAAAGTCTTTCTTACAAATAAAACACCTTTGTGCAGCTCTGTAATGCACTTAAAATGGTGCAGCTAGTTTGCTGATTGGAATATAACACTTAACTCATAAATAACTGTGATAAACGCAATGGAAACAGTAAACAATCACTTTATCTGGTGGCAGCTGATAACAAATACAATAAAATTTACAAACAATACTGGAAATTAAAAAAAAAATTAATTCAGATGTACTCTTATAAATACCAACAGTAAAATTTTCAGAATAGGCTATATAATTTACGAATTGACACGATGTACGTTTTTAAAAGTATTTAAGTCATTCTTTCAACAACAACAAATATTTATGGTAATAAAAAAGACTATCATAAAATGCAATGCGCTAGTGATTCCCCCCAAACACCCACACACACACATAGACACAACAAATAAATAGAACAAATAATTATTTAAATAATTAATAAGTATTAATAATTATTTTATTATTATTATTATTATTATTATTATTTTTTAATAATAATAAATTTAATATCTAATAATTAATAATTAATGAAATAATTATTTAACGACAAATCAAAGTCTATTAAACAGTCTTTATTAGATGTAAATTAAAACTAGCACATTCGGAAATTTTAAATTACTTTGTAGTACAAAATTCTGGTATTTTGCTTCACTTTTCAATACTTATAATTTAACAACGGCCAAGCTAAAAATCTACAAATCTAATCTAAAAAGTTTAAGGTTAAAATGTTTTGGGCTGTAGACTATTGATCCAGTCTTATTTCCCAAATAATATGTATATTTCTACAAAATGGTTGCCTCTATAACAAAAACATTTTAATGCAATTACAGATTATTTTTATACTACTTTAACTATTCGTTGACTTTCCCATTCTTACAATTTATGGTAAACATTCCAGTAAAAAAATAAGAAAAGAACAAAATAATTTTTAAAAAAATTATTTTATATTGGATGTTTGATATATTTTCTCTTTTTATTTCTGAAAAGCAAGTACATGAAGGCTGAAATTTCTTGGTTTCTATATCACTAATGATATAACCTACACACTACGATAACAATGATACATATGGATACGAAATATGGATCAGCACCTTGAAAAGTTTTACCAGATCTGCAATATTCTGACACAGCACTGATGATGTGCTCTTTAAACCTAATTTTTTAATGAACATTACTGTAGTGTACAATACTGCATCAAACGTTACTGTGCAGTGTACAAGCAACTGACGCAAGAGTAGTGAATATCTTTAATTACTTATAATTCAATATTATTGTTTTGCTTCATACTTTAATGTTTGTTTTTTAAATGTTTTAGCTGACATTCAATTTTAATTAAGTGTAAATATGGCACTTGGTTATTCTGCTATTTGAATTGTTGACGCTTAATAAAAATTTTTATTTATATTTTACATATGCTTGTATCTTTTTTTTTGTATCGGCCATCTAAGAACCACATGCCAATTTCAATTCTTTGTTCTTTTCTTTTTCTCCAGTATTCTTTCATCTTTTCACTGTGTCTCTTCTTCCTATCTTCAGTCCACTTTGAACCTGCGTTTTCTCTCTCCTGGGATTACTCCTTCGATTATTGCAATTGAAATTGTATAGCGTGCAAAAGTAGGAATTAAATTCCAAGATAAGATCGGATTATTACTCCGAAATGATTGTTTTTTGTGGTTTACTCCACTAGGTTCTCTCTGCTGTTGGGAATTGAGATGCCTCATCTGTCTTTGAGATCGATGACCAGGTTTCACCTGTAATCCCAGGCAGGGGCCCTTACTGGGTGCTATGCTATCATCCGGAGCCAGAAGAACCCAGGTTTTCGAAGAGGTCTGCTCCTGGATGTTAATAGTCTCTATCCTGCTTGTATCTTTTATTTTAATCCCTAGCATTTCTTGTCTTTTAAACTGTTTGCTTCTGAATTTGGAAACACTGTATGTATTTTTAGTTGTAACGATAGTCTGTTTAAGTTTTGTATAAACACCTGAAGGTGATTACACATTTACAGTGGCAAAACATTGTTATACTGTACCATGGTTAATGTTTGATACATCACTGCACACTGATGATATGAAAAACCTTAATATCTTCGATTATTTATTCAATTTAACAGTTAGTATCAATTATGCTTAACAGGTTTTATGTAAGCACTCCTAACTCACAAAAATGTTATTGTAGTGATAGTGTACTTATACTTCTATTTCACAAGGTTTAACAGAACTGGTTAAAAGGATACATGGTTGATATGTTCTGCAGAGTTCATTATCTACAAAGGCGTTCAGACTGGTATCTATATTTGACAGTTTGAAATGCCACCATTGCTGCTGGGTTAAATATATAGTGCAAATGTGTATACTGTTTGGACCATACTTCTAAAAATATTTACTAAAGTACACTGCACATGTCTACACAGTTCTGACACTTTAGACTATTGTCGTAGTATCATTAGTAAATACAATCATTACCATGATGGTTATATGGCACATTTTCTTCATGCTAGCCTTCTAAAATTTTACAAATATGTATTGTTATAAATACATTGCTTGTGAAAAAATATAACCATTGAAGGTAATACAGTAACCTTGTTCTCTTTAATCGAAGATGCTACCAAACCATCTGATATTAATGCCTTGCATCGAACAACCACCTGCAATCTGGAGTGTAAGCATAAGAGCATAAGCAGACACTTCAAAAAATACTTTAGCTGCTTTACTAAAAATGGTTTAGTTTTATTGCCAAATGTCAAATAACTGTTCTAAATGGTTTTGGTATTCAAATTGTAATTGGACATCTAAGTGGAACCACATACAAATGACCTTGATATACAGACATTGGGCATTTTTGAAAATGTTCTCAGGAGTAGACGTTTAAAAATATCCAATATGGTCATGGTCCTTGTTACTGAACCAGCAACAGATTACATAGATGAACAAATATTTGTAGAATATGGAACACGAATAAGCAAGTACCTTGCACAGATGTGAAGCTAGAAGAAAATCACACGTGCAGATTATGTTCACAGGAGGCTGCAATCATAATCGACATAAATGTATGACTGCATGGTATTCAGCATAACATCTGCGCTCTTTGGTCCTAATGATATTAGCAGTTTCTTACCCAACTTATGGATAAGCTAGTACCTATTTAATCGTAAGGGGATTTATAAGATTTATGAGGAGGAATGGGCGTAGGGACACAAGAACACACAATGATTCATAATCAGACACTTGACTTCTTCTGGGGTGTGGAATCTCACATCAAAATCTAGTATAACATAACTGTAAAATTATATAACAGGATAATTATTACATGCTTTAATATGAAAATTAGTAATTTGAAATTAACACGTCCAACAACAGCCCATAGCATTAACATACAGAAAACTAAAACAAAGTGTTTAAATTCAATTTATATTTTGCGATCACTAAACTTTTTAATTTGTACGGGACATGATTTTTTTTAATTTTAAAGAAATCACAAACAAATGCAAGATTCCTCTTAAGACAAATACACTCACATACACATTTAACAAATAATAAGAAATGACCACTATGCTAACCTCAAATAATTTGTTATACTGAACTGTCTTCCATTACACACAAACAGATACTGTTTACTGTGTGATAGCGCTAATATGCTACGCAAACAAGAATTATATATTAGGATATTCACAATTATGTATTGGTACACATATACACTACAAAGAGGTACAACTGTAAATATAGGCCTAACTCAAATGTGGTGTGAGGAACTCTATTTCAACCTTTCTACATGCTCTGGCCAAATTTTCTGCACACTAAAACCAAGCTGTTAAATTAATAGCGTACTTTGCTTCCAAAATTAGTGTATATTCAAGAAGAATGAATAACAACAGTACATAAATATCAATTTTATAACATCGCCAAATTCAGATCAATTTTGATAACTATAAGTATGTATAAAAAATACTAAAAAATAATATATTTTAATAAATAAATAATGAAGGGAATAAAAATATAAAATGTAATTAAGAAAGAAGGAGAAAAAGTTATAAAATAAAAGTGATTAATTAAAGAAACTCACAGACTAGACTGACAGACAAACGACTTTGACCCAACCCCAGAGATTGGCCAGATAAGAACAAAAATAAAAGTAAACAAGATGAGAAGAGAAGGAGAAGAAACATGAGAACAAAGAGGGAACAACCAACGATGAAGAAAATAAAATGAAACACGTCAAGAAAACACAGACAAGGCATAGAGAATAGAGAAGGGAGAAATAATGTAATCAAAAATAATAAAAGAAAATGAAACCGGTAGAGAACCAATATAAATAATAAATGTTAGTATTGATTGAATGACAATTGTAATTAGTCATTAATAAAACACGATAGCTAAAAATACACTAGCCAAAGAATTAGAAATATATGTAAGTTAGTAATAGAGAAAGATATGATGTTGATAATTATAAATAATATGTGTAGAGAAAGAGAAAGATATTGGAATAGTGAGAAGTAAACGGAAGTTAACCTAGTGAAAGTGAAATTACCCTAAAGTGAAATGATAGAAAAAAGAAACACTAAGTAAATTATAATTAACACAAAATAATTTAAAAGTGCAAGTGATAAATAAATAAAAATATTGTCAATGATAGAAATAGTAAAAATAGGGAAGGCTAAGGTAAACACTTAGTAAAAGTAACAAACACTTAAGTTTTAATAGTGAGCAATAACATTTAAAAAAGTTATTAAGAATAATATTTAAAATAAAACATTGAGTCGGTAATAATGAACACTGAAGAGTGATATTAACTGTAGTGATTATAAAATAATATTCTTGTAGAACTTAAAAATGTATTGTAGAATTTAAAAGGTGAGAATCACATGACCAAGTAATAAGATAGTGTTGACATGGAAAAGAAAGCAAAGAGTTTTTATAAAATAAGTAGTTTAAAACAATAAGTAAACACCCATGTTATAAGGGAAGAGTAATGAAACAAGTTCAATAGAGGTGAGGTTGTTTATCACCCAAGCAATAAATCAAAGTTAATGAATTGTACATAAATATTAGATAATAAGTGTTAAATAATTATCTAAACAATTATTTATGAATAGGGTATGAATTGGGTAATTATCCCAAACATAGACCTAAATGTTATGTGTTATATGATGAAAAAATAGTAATTAATAGCCATATTGTTGACATTGGCAGAGTAAATAAATAAGAAAATAAAGCAATGTTTGAGTTAGAAAGGAGAAAACCGTTAGTAAATAATTAGCAAGAAATAATGAATAAAACAATTGTAATACAATAAAATCATACAAAGACTGAACCAAAACACATCCATAGATAATGAACATAATTATAAGAACAAAATAAAGCTCTAGTACAAAATGAGATATAATGTGTATGAAATAATCAAAATTACAGTAATGGCTACTTAGACTGGAGACAGGCCTAACGGTCAAACACCAACAAATACTAATTGTATGAAATTAGCCAAGTAATTAACAAATCCAAGGTGACTAATTAACCAAGAATAAAGGGTAAATTTTATTAAAAACAAAATATTAAAATAAGGAGTTATATAAGCAGAGAAATGTAATTAGTAAATATTAAATTAATTGTAAACTTATGAAACACGAAATAACCCAATATTGTGGGGTACCAAAATAATCTTTGGGAGAAAATACGAATGACAGTGCTAATAATTAATACTTAAGAAGGAAGATAATGGAAGGAAGAAGGTCAGAAGATATATGAAGATTTGAAAAGAATTTAAATTTTGATAACAATGGATTTATATCAAGCTAGTCCAATCAGATTTCTTTGGTAACCATGGAAACCAGGGCTGAATACGAATTGACCGTTGAATATCGTTACTCAAAAAGTGACGCTCAGGAAAAACAGACGCCAGAATTCTGAACAACCAATTTTCTTATTTAAAATGTTTTAAAAGTCAAACAAATTATCAAAATTGAACGAGGAGGAGGATGACTATCACTGAACACAATTACCTGAGGGAGAAGACTTTTTATTTTAAGACGAAGTGAATAAATGAATCCAAATACTTTGAAAAAGATGCCAGAAGCCCGAATAAATGAAAACTGAATTATATTGCGGCTACAGTCCTTTATTCCAGACCAACAGAGTAATCACATGCTACGAAGCTGTTAAGTATCCTATAAATTATCTAAACTTCCGAAATAACGCACTTTGAATATTTCTCACTGTATTCTGAAATATCACTGAATCAATTTTATTCTCTTTCAAAGATTAAATAAAAATATTAAGACACTGAGAATTTGTCAAATTATAAAGCTAACCTAGTATTAATGTATGAACCTTTAAAACACTTTTACTACACTTCAACAAACCATTTATAGTTACACGTTATAATATTTAAGTAGCAACATTGTAAGGTTGTGTATTTTTTATTATTGTAATTGCATCTGAGCCTTTTAACGTGATCAAAAGAATCCGAACATTTGAACGAAAATAATTGTTTACCACTTTTAGGTAGAACGACATACTGTATGTTAGTCACGTTCAAAATCGATTGTAAAACCCAGAGAGAAGGTGTCTCATAAGTAAATAACCGGTGCGAAATTATATAAGAAATCAAATATAGCTTGTGTCTATGAAAACAGTAATAACCAATCGTTAATAAATCAATACTGTGTATATAAAAATGTGTTTTATTTTCAGTAGGAAGGTGTAGTATTAATATTATAAATTACAGCGGACATCTGTGAAGTGGTTACTAGCGCTCAAGCAGCGAATACAGCAAACTGCTGGCTTGATCGTACAAATCGATAAGCGGCGGGACAAATTGAATTCTTCACACCGCCTGAGCGGAACCGCTGATGATAATAATACATATTTAATTGTTTTAAATAAACAATTTGGCGCCACCCGGGAATCATACACTCCTAGTGAACCTCAGGGCAGTACTACGATACCTGGTTATCCGTACGTTCGCGACGGAATCAAGCATCGGAAGTTATGTTACCGAGCGAGGACGAATTGGTAAGACACACATACACAAGTTACACTCTGACACACTTCTACATTTTACAGAGAAATAATAACGACGACGGCAAGAGTTCAGTAATAATTTGTACATTAAGGAGTACCACATACAAAGAATAAAGCAGATAATTAAGGCTAATTAACCACCACAATGGAAAAGCTACCTGTTCAAATACTTTGTAAAGACAAAAAAAGTGATTTCAAATATTTTGAGAAAATAAATTCTATCAATTACAATAGGAATATGCTATTAACAACAGGCATTCTACAGCTCACTATAAAAGAGAAGAGAGCAACTAAGAAAATATATTAGCCTATGTACATTTAGAAGTTTACTTAACATTTATCTAGCACTACATCAGATAAACTAACTACTAAATGACTATAATACCCAGAAGTGCCACTATCATTCAAAGAACGAAATATTCTTGGTCTACATTTGACTGTTATAATAACAATTCAAAACACAAATATAAAGTAACACATTAATACCACAAAAAGTAATAAAAAGAAAATATATATTGTAACGAAAACGTGTGCGGGGTATTTAATTTATTTGTTTTAACATAAACGAAAAGCCCAACTGTGGTGAGCGTCACTTTGTAATAGAATCTTTATGTGGTTTGTAAAAATTAATAATTAGTGTTATTTGTGTTTAATAGGTCAAATTGTAACTTCTCTTATCATTTACGGGTAAACCGTATTTCTCTGTTGTATTCAAATGTTGCCGCCTCGCCACCTGATTGGCGCACGCCTTTCTGCAGTGTCGACTTGGCTAACGTTTTGCTTTGATGCTTTCACTTCAATATATTCTTATTTATTATTACAAATTAATTGAATCAAACATACAGAGCTGCAGAATGAGAACATTTATTGACCCTTTAAAAGATTTCAATTTCCTTATAATACATCAAATTTATTTTTTGCACCGGCTATTACACTTGTTCGGTTGGTACTTGCTCAGTTCCCGTGTTTTGCACACAAGTCGTCTTAACGTTAGTTTACAGTTAAAATGTTTTTTCTCAAGGGTGTTAATAAGTCCTTTCGGCTACAGAAATATATACTTACGGCTAAGACACACAAATTTATAACAATCCTTAATACTAGTTACACAAAAAAATTAATATCTTATCCTATTCGAGTAAGTAATTACCAATGAAAACTTAGTAAAATTTTGGGTTAGGTTTTGTTCATTAGAAAGGTTTGTCAATTATTTATTATATTTTGCTTTTAATAATTATTAATTGATTAAAGTTTAAATAGTGATTTTAATAAAGCATTTAGTTCTATATCGGAATAGTGATCAGTGAAGTGAAATAGTTATTTATTAATTTTGACCAAAAAATTTTGAATTCGATAATGGGATTATGTTTATACTCATCGATTTTCCACTGAAGATCCTGCTGTCGCCTTCTTCTTCCGGATGACTCCTGAGATGTCGTCTTCTTCTGTTCTTCGGAAGTTTATTTCTCTTGTCCCGACGGTTATCCTTGCAAACTCCGGCCTCGCACTCCTCCTGTGATCGTCCGTCTTCTTCTATTGATCTATGTCCCGATGATCTTCCTTCGTGATCCGTTGTCATCTCTTCTTCACTGCGTCTTCCCGGCTTCCTCGGATAATTATGGTTCGTTGATAATTTTTATTACACAAAATTTTATTCAGGATTCCCTGGGATGTTGTTATTATCTTCTTTTGGTTTAAATTAATTTAAAATTCACTTTAGTAATAAAATTTTAGTGTGAGAGCTACTCGATCCACTCTCGGCGTCGGTCAATAATACAGTACTGAAAATCTAACAGTTTTTTGGCAATAAATTTCTGGTTGCTATGGTTACCTAATAAATTATGCTAATTCTCATTGGTCATTAACTTAAGTCATTGTTATGTTTTAACGTCTTTTTTAGTCTAATTTTACCAAAATATCTTCAAATGAAGATTTCTATCTTATATTAATAGCTAGAGTTATTACATGAGTACCATTCTTCCTAATTTTTCATAATGATCATTTTGACATCCCTCATGCCCACTTTTGAATAGCTAATTACATTTTATTTATTTTTCACATTTATATTTTACATATATTTTATTCAAACTTGGTTGTTATTCATATATTTTGGTATTAGGAATACTCACTTAATTTGTTTAACCATTTGGTATACTCTGCTTTAACTTTGGACTATTATTTGTTCTCAAACCTACTAAATTTTTATTTAACAGTTAGGCCTAGAGCCTAGATTTTATTCTACTCCCATCTAACATTTCTTAATAACATATTTAGTCATTCTAATACAATTTTATAAACAAAACAAGCAATAAACATCAGTGTTCCTAACTCCACCTCTTATTATAAAAATATTCCTTGCCAGGTTCAAGCCTGAAATTAAACTTCTAACTAGTTTTCTGTTTTTTACTATTATTTTGCTTATCTTATAATTTACTACATTCTATAGTTTTTTGAACAATAACAAAACTCTTATAATACTACTGTTAAACTGTACCTTACACGATATGTCTTACTTACTAATCCCTTCACTTAAATACAGTGTCTGTCCTTCTTATTTTACTATTCATTCTAATAACTTAATTTTTACCTTACTTTATAATTCTTACTTCCTATTACCTAAATTCATAATAGCACAATCAGTTTAATCTTACTTGCTAACATAAAGTTTATCAAAGATTGTTTAGCTATTTATTATAGTCTGCTTATAAAATACTTTATTCTGCACACCCACTGCACTTTTCCTTTCATAGAAGGTTTCTTTATTTATTATCACTATCACTTTTTTCCATTACATGCTATACCTAGCATTTCACCACTTATTTATTTTTATACACATTTTTAATTCACTCACTTATTTATTCAAACGGTTTGTCTGATTATTTTGATATCACTGTGTGATTATGGGTCATAAATAACTAGTTTACTTTCAAATCACTCTGATCACTTTTGGTTATTACTTAATTATTACTTTTGTTTGGCTCAAAGCATCTTTTATTGGCTTTGACTATTATTATCACTATTAATTTGGGTATGGTTAGTTTCTAACTCCCTACCTTATATTATAAGTACGTTCCTTTATCAATAAAATATACATGACATTATTATTTTCCATTAACCTTATTACCCTAGGTAAATCTCATCTACTCTACAATTATATCAGTTCATTATTTAAATTACAATATAATGGTCATTATTTGGGATTATTTGATTACACTTAGGTCTCAACTGCTTCTTCATTGTTTCGTGGTTCCTTTGGTATTTATCCGATCTATTGTGTCAAGTCATTGTCAGGCTAACAGTCATTTGTCATTTGGGTTACTGGGTTATTGATTTTTGAATTTATAAGTTTTTGCCTCTTATACTTGTCTTCAGCTTTTTATTTTTATAGTTAAATGTCACTGGATCTTCACTACCTTATGTCATGTTACAATATCAAGTCAAAATAAAAACAGAACGTAATATGTTTATATTATAAACACTATATAGGCCTATTGAATTCACTAAACCTAATAAATTAGTCAAAACTTATCTCAATTAAGTTCAGAATTTCAACAAATGCATTAACAATACAATAACAGGATTGTTATGCCTCATACACAAAAATGACTGTGAAACACTTGTTATTCATGCACACATTCCAGTAACTACACATGTGGATTTAGGGAGACAAAACTCAAGGTAACACTGAACAAGTAACAATGTACAATTCATGCCTAGCATAACCTATACATTATGTTATCATTATTTAATATACAAAGTTTATTATTTAATTATCATAGATAAATATATCTGATGACTGATCCTTTTCAATCAATTAACTGACAGAAGTAGGCTTAAAAGTAAATAGAAAAACCCCTTATATTAAAGATGCCTTGTTATAAATATAACTTTCAATAATAATAAAGTCTGATATTATATTTTCTGCGATTCGCCACATTTTCCTCTTTTTTATTGCAATTGCATAATTTTTACATTCAGCAATTTTATTATATTTTCTTAATTTACATATAAAACAAAATCTTAAATGTAATTTTTATACAAAACACAATCTGGTATACACACATAAAGCTGGTATTTTAACAGAATACAGAAATTTTAATTACATGCTTACATTATACTTAAAATTACTATATACAAATATATAACAATAGCAGCAATAATTTGATAGTGGGAAATATCCACTCATTTATTTCTTAAGATTTTTCATCCTTTAGTTCACTGGGAAAATACTTTCCACTGATTTTACCAACCATTTAATAACCTTCCCATAACTGTAACAATCATTAATATTCCACCAGACTAATAATAATAATATATACAGCCACTCCTCTATCTACAACTTCTACAAACAAATGAGCGTACACGCACACGCACACGCTCTCTCTCTCTCTCTCTCTCTCTCTCTCTCTCTCTCTCTCTCTCTCTCTCTCTCTCTCTCTCCAGTATGTGGTGTATCAATTATAACATCGCCAAATTCAGATCATATTTGATATCTATAAGTATGTAAGAAATGCTAAAAAGCAATATATTTTAATAAATAAATAATGAAGAGAATAAAAATATAAAATGTAATGAAGAAAGGAGGAAGAATAGTAAACCAAAAAGTGATATTTAAATAAAATTACAGACTAGACTGACAGACAAATGATTTTGACCCAACCTCAGAGATTGGCCAGATAAAAACCAAAATAAAGTGAAACAAGATGGAAGTGAAGAAGAAAAATGAAAATAAAAATAGAACAAACCAAGTATAAAGGAAATAAGGTGAAACAAGATGATGAAACAGACAAATAGTATAGAATAGGGAAGGGAGAAATGATACAATCAAATATCATAAAGGAAACGAAATCAGTAGATAACCAATATAAAAAAATAAATATTAGTATTGACTAAGCGACAAATGTAATTCATAATTAATAAAACCCCGATAAATAAATATTCACTAACCCAAGAATTAGAAGTAGTAGTATATGTAAGTAAGAAATCTAGAAAGACATGAACTTATTATATATAAATAATATTTGTAAAGAAAGAGAGAGATAGTGAGAAATATACTGAAAGTAACTAAGTGACAAAGAAAAATAATAATAGGGATTACCCACTAATAAACACTTAAAATAAAAGGTTTAAGAAGTGCCAATAGTGAAAGTGTAAATACCCCAAAATAATGAGTGAATTAGTGATAAACACTAATTAGTTAAAAGTGAAAGTGATGAATAAAAAAGGATATTGTAAAAGATAATATGATAAAAAATAGTAATAGATAAGAAAACACTTAGGAAATCAATGATAAAACACTAAATGATTTACTAGTGAACTTATAAGAATTATATAGTTAATGGTAATAAAAAATAGTATTTAGATTAGATGTAAACAATTAATTAAGAAGTAATGAACACTGAAGAGTGATGATAACAGTATTAATTAAAAAAAGAATCTTATTGTTAAGTTTAATTGAATACAATCGTAGTTAAAAGGGGGAAGCCCATGTAAGGTAAACAGTTTGTGTTATCATGGATTGGAGAAAGAGAATAGTAAAGAAATAAGAAATTAAGAATGCAATCAATAAACACCCTATGTTATAAGGGATCATAGATTAAGTAAGTTTGAAAGGAGTGATGATGTTTCTCACCCAAAATAATAGTAAAGTAATGAAATGTATGTTAAACCAACAGTACCTAATAACTGGTAAAGAATTGTTCATTTAAATTTATGACTAGGCTATGGCTGAAGGAAGCATACAGTCCATAGGCCTAGTTGTTATATGTTATGTATTAAAGAATAGTAAATAATAGCCATATTGTTGACAATGGCAAGTTAAATAAATAAGCAAATAAATCAATTCAGAAATAATAAACACTAGAAAATCAGTTAGGAAATAATTGACAAGCCAAAATATAGAAAATAATCTTGACACATAATCAGTACACAAACAAATTCAAGACACAATAACCAATAAACGAATCAATTATAACAACAAAACAAAACATTTTGTAGTAAAATGAAATATAATTTGTATAAAATAGGTAAAAAATAATCAATGGCTACTTAGGCCTAGGAAATGCCTAACTGTCAATAACAAATAACTGCAAATTGTATAAAATCCACTAGGAAATTAACAAATTCAAGGCGAGTAAATAGCCAAGAATAATTTGAAAGTCATTTTAAAAGAAAAATGTTACAATAAGGACTTAAATTAAAGGAGAAATGTAATTACCAAATATTAAAATATATGTACAAACATTAATATTTTGAAGAACCCGACCTTAAGGGATATCAAAATAATCTTTGAAAGGAAATAATCACAGTAGTGATAATATTTAATATGTAGGGAAGAAGACCGAAGAATATAAGCAATCAGAAGAGATGCAGCTATTTTGAATAAAAATTCAAATTTGATAACAATGGTTATAAGTCAAAATTAACCAATCAGAATTAATTGGTAACCATGCCGACAGATGTTTGGTTACGAATTTACCGTTAGATTTCTTTACTCGTAATGTGACGCTCTTGCTGAATAGACGCCAAATCTTGAACGATCAAATTTCTAATTTAAAACACAAAAATAGTAAACGAAATTACCACCAATGAACAAGAAGGAAGCAGACGATGCCTGAAACCATTTAACTGATGTCGAAGAAGAATTAAATAAAAAAGAAACGAATAAATTGCCACGATTAATTTGAAAAAGATGCCACACGCCCTAGACAATTGAAAATTAAATATGATTGCAGCCTAATTCACTTTGACCAGATCAACTGTGTACTACCAGTCTACTGACGTGTTAAGTATCATTTAAATTTTCCAAATTTCTGAATAAACTCACTTTAAAGATTTCTCACAGTAATCTGAACTCTCACTAAACTGCACATAATTTCTTTCAAAGATTAAAATAAAAAACTAAGACACTGAAAATATGTCAACTTGTGAAGTTAACCTGTTGTTAGTTTACGAAATTTTGAAACACTTTTACTACACTCCAAGAACAAGTTATAACTACACAGTGTATTATTTAAGTTTAACTGATGTAAGGTTGTGTATTTTTATTGTTGTAATCATTAATAATCCTTTTAACGTAATCACAAGAATCCAAGACGACTGAACGAAAACATTTGTATACGACTTCGACAGATGCCATTATTGTTTGTCTGTTATGTTCAAAGATCGATTTGTCAAACCCAGAGATTTTGTCTCATATAAATTACCGGTGCAAATGTATTACAAAAGAAAACATAATTTGTATTAACCTGAATAATTAATAATCTACAAATAATAAACAAGTACTGAGTGTAACCACTGTGTTGTAATTTCATTAGGATGGTGTATAATAACTTGTGTACATTTTAGAGAACAGTTACTATTGATGGCAAGCGCTCGCATAACCAGCGCAACGAACTACTGGCCCGATTCAGACGGCCAAGTCAAGGCGGGAACAAATTGAATTCTCCACACCGCCTGAGCTGCGCTTGTCGTACATTCATAAATTTTTTAATTGTTTTAAATAAACAATTTGGCGCCACCCGGGATTTTCACACACCTAGTGAACAACAGGTAAGGACTTCGATACCTGGTTATTCGTACGTTCGCGACGAACACAATCAGCGGAAGGTACGTTCCAAAGCAACGACGGATTGATAAGACACGTTACACCCATTACACTTAGACACGTTTACGATACAGATGGACAGCGGGTTCATTACAAATTGGCGACCAAATGGTGAGGCTAGAAGAAAGGGAAATACGAAATTCTAGCGGCGATTACAAAAGGATAACAAGATGCACAACACAAGATACCAAACTAAACAACACGAGAAGGAGGCTGACAAGGAAGAAAATAGAGGGGCAGAAGAGGAAGGAACATCGGTTGAAGAGGTGGAAACAATAATAAACACGGAAGAACCAACCCAAGACAAAGAAATGGAACCACAAGCGGGTGACAAGGGAGAAGTTAGAGGAGACCCGAACATACTAAAATCAATGGAACTAATGAATAGTATGAACAAAAAATTGGACAGGAACAAGGAAGAAACCAATGAAAATTTTAAGAAACAGGAGGAGAAATTCGACAAGAATGAGGAGAGTCTGAAACAGATGAACGATAAATTCGACAGCATGAAGGAAGAAACGAACGACAATTTTCAGAAGCAGAAAGAAGAATTAAGGCAGACAATTAATAAAAATAATGAAACCCTCCAACGACAGCTGAAGGAAATTAACGAAAAGACTAAGGAAGAAATGAAGCAGCAGGTGATACATCAATTAATGGAGTACCGGGAAGAAACCAAACAACAGATCACCGAAACAAATGAAAAATTAGAGGAGACGTTGGAGAGACTGGAGAAAACCAATGAAACTGTTTCAGAAGTCCGTGAGGAGGTAATCAATAAAATAAACAACCTCGAAGGAGAAACCAAAAGGAGAATTGAGGAATGTCCCGAAGAAACGACCAAAAGGTGGGAACAAGTGAACCAAGACATGCATCAAGTCCGGGAAGAGAACCAGAAGGAGACAGCAGTTATACAAACAGATCTGGGAGAAAGAATGGAAGGAGTGTACAGCAATCTAAATAAAATCGACAGCAAGGTGGACAAAAACAAACAAAGAATTTATGAGATGCATAGACGATAATAATTATTACAGGAAGAAGTGGACGCCTGGCGTGACCGGCCATGTAATCATAATCATGTACTCAACAATGACAATCGTGATACAATCAACTTCCGAAACTATAAGCGCAATCCGATAGAGTTTCTGAAAAGGGTGGAAGTATTAATAATAAAGAATCGCGAAACCCGATGGACAACTGTGAGGGGAATGCTGGACGAAATGTTCAAGGAAACATATGACAACTGGTGGACCGCCACAAGACCAGACATCCAGAGCATCCAAGAATTCAAAACACAATTTAAAGCAAAATACTGGTCAGAGTCAACCCAGAACATGGTCCGCAACAACCTGAGTAACAGGAGGTATGAAAACCAAAACGGACAATCGCTCACGTCCTACTTTCTGGGAAAAATCTGCATGCCCAGAAATTTGGAACCACGCATTCCGGAAGAGTGTCTAGTCATACAATTATCATACGACTATGATGATGCGATACAGAAAGCCCGTATGTACAGTCAAGTCATGATAATTCAGGACATGGCTAGTCTATTAGAGAGCCATGAACACGAATGGCAATACCGCAAGAACCGGTTCACAAGTTTCAGAAATAGTAAATTAAACGAAGGGCCATCCCCACCAAACCAACAGGGTGATAACAAGCCACCACCGAACAACACTAATAATTACCAAGGAAATCAACGTGGGAATAATGCGCCCAGGAACTATAATCAAAACGGTAACAACAACGGTAATTTTAGAAATGATTACAGGGGTAACTACCCACGGAACGGTCCTAACAATTATTATCGTCCAGGAAACGGTAATAACAACAACCGAGGATACCGACCGCAAGTGAATTATGTGAGATGCCAAGCCCAGCGAAACCCAAGAAGGCACTATTCAAGACCACCAACAGTCAACATGCATGGTAATCAAACACGGAACAGTGACCAACAACAAAGGGAGAATGATAATAGGCCGGCACAACGGAATAATAACGAAGAAGAACCCAGATCCGGAAACAGAGACCAAGGACGGGACATAACCTCCGGAAATGATTACAGATATGAGGTTCAAAGGGGTAGGAATAACGAGAACGCCCAAACAACGGAGGATTATGATTGGATACCATTCAGCGATGATCCTGTGGAGAATTGGAGAATCGCATATAACAAACGCAACCCACCAGAGCTCTGGATTCCCTCAAGAAGGAATGATAACCAGTCTAACACAAATCAAGTAGAGAGACAGGAGGACCATGAAGAAGAACCCTCGCCAGACAGATGGAATGAATAGGGACAATGAAATATGCGACTGATTTCCTGATAACCAACCGAAATACTTTAAACAAAAAGAGATAACAAGACAAACGAATAAGTTTGCAAATAAATAATAAAGAAAAGGTGTAAGATGAATTTCAAAATTCAAAACGTTATGTAAGACCAACTTGCGAAATGATTTAGAGCATATATGAGATAAAAAATAAACAAATCTATGATAAATAATAAATAAAAAAGAACGATGTAAGATCACCTTACCATAATAATCTTTAGCCAACATATGAGGCAAAGAAGTAAAAAATAATAAAGGAATGAGCTACAAAAAATTCCTAACCAGTAAGAACGATTAACTTACTATGATATTTAAAAAATAAGAAAAAAAAACAATCAAAATGATCAACTTCCACAATTTAGAAAATATGGGAAGTAAAATAAACAAACCAATGATCAAAAATGAAATAATAAAATAAATATTCTAAGAGTTATAATATAAAATGAGATGAAACAAAGAGTAATTGAAAATGAATAAAAAATGTTAATTGTATCAATAAAAAATCAACGCTTCAAGTATTATCAAATGGTATCAATAAAGAAAGATGAAAAATGAATATGACTCGAACTGAGCAATAATGAAATAAAAAAGTAAAAGATTCCCAACAAATATTATGATTATTATTATTATTATTAGTCACAAGATACTGTATTGAAGATTCATTTAATTAAGATTGACTATTGGATAAGTCCAGCAATCACTTAACTGAGCAGGGATGATGTTCCCCTGATCTCAGAACAAGAGTAGTTTTGAACGACGGAGTTAGGTAAGCCAATAGAGCCCATCCGAATCGATTTCAGCTACAAAGTAGGGATAGTTAGGGAAAATAAGATTTATAGGGAATAATTTATAATATAAAAATCAATAAGCCAGATCGTATTAAGAGAAAATAATGAAGAAAAGACTCAGAAGAAAGGAAGTAGAAGATACAGAATTGAACATAAAACTGAATAAGAAGCAGGAGAATTTAAGAAGAAATGATACAACTGACAGCCAAATGACTTTGACCCAATCCCAGAGATTGGACAGATAAAAACCAAAATAAAGTGAAACAAGATGGAAGTGAAGGAGAAGAAAAATGAAAATAAAAATAGAACAAACCAAGTATAAAGGAAATAAGGTGAAACAAGATGATGAAACAAAGACAAATAGTATAGAATAGGGAAGGGAGAAATGATACAATCAAATATCATAAAGGAAACGAAATCAGTAGATAACCAATATAAAAAAATAAATATTAGTTTTGACTAAGTGACAAATGTAATTCATAATTAATAAAACCCCGATAAATAAAAATACACTAACCCAAGAAGTAGTAGTATATGTAAGTAAGAAATCTAGAAAGACATGAACTTATTAGATATAAATAATATTTGTAAAGAAAGAGAGAGATAGTGAGAAATATACTGAAAGTAACTAAGTGACAAAGAAAAATAATAATAGGGATTACCCACTAATAAACACTTAAAATAAAAGGTTTAAGAAGTGCCAATAGTGAAAGTGTAAATACCCCAAAATAATGAGTGAATTAGTGATAAACACTAATTAGTTAAAAGTGAAAGTGATGAATAAAAAAGGATATTGTAAAAGATAATATGATAAAAAATAGTAATAGATAAGAAAACACTTAGGAAATCAATGATAAAACACTAAATGATTTACTAGTGAACTTATAAGAATTATATAGTTAATGGTAATAAAAAATAGTATTTAGATTAGATGTAAACAATTAATTAAGAAGTAATGAACACTGAAGAGTGATGATAACAGTATTAATTAAAAAAAGAATCTTATTGTTAAGTTTAATTGAATAAAATCGTAGTTAAAAGGGGGAAGCCCATGTAAGGTAAACAGTTTGTGTTATCATGGATTGGAGAAAGAGAATAGTAAAGAAATAAGAAATTAAGAATGCAATCAATAAACACCCTATGTTATAAGGGATCATAGATTAAGTAAGTTTGAAAGGAGTGATGATGTTTCTCACCCAAAATAATAGTAAAGTAATGAACTGTATGTTAAACCAACAGTACCTAATAACTGGTAAAGAATTGTTCATTTAAATTTATGACTAGGCTATGGCTGAAGGAAGCATACAGTCCATAGGCCTAGTTGTTATATGTTATGTATTAAAGAATAGTAAATAATAGCCATATTGTTGACAATGGCAAGTTAAATAAATAAGCAAATAAATCAATTCAGAAATAATAAACACTAGAAAATCAGTTAGGAAATAATTGACAAGCCAAAATATAGAAAATAATCTTGACACATAATCAGTACACAAACAAATTCAAGACACAATAACCAATAAACGAATCAATTATAACAACAAAACAAAACATTTTGTAGTAAAATGAAATATAATTTGTATAAAATAGGTGAAAAATAATCAATGGCTACTTAGGCCTAGGAAATGCCTAACTGTCAATAACAAATAACTGCAAATTGTATAAAATCCACTAGGAAATTAACAAATTCAAGGCGAGTAAATAGCCAAGAATAATTTGAAAGTCATTTTAAAAGAAAAATGTTACAATAAGGACTTAAATTAAAGGAGAAATGTAATTACCAAATATTAAAATATATGTACAAACATTAATATTTTGAAGAACCCGACCTTAAGGGATATCAAAATAATCTTTGAAAGGAAATAATCACAGTAGTGATAATATTTAATATGTAGGGAAGAAGACCGAAGAATATAAGCAATCAGAAGAGATGCATGTAATGATCGAAATTTTAAAAATTTTTAATTCCTCGATCAAGTGACACGTTCCCACACTCAAGTCGACGGACACAAGCCCAGGTCGTAAATAATGACGAATCGAGGGCACGTCAAACCCGACGACAGAGCGAAGACGAAGAAAAAATGTCTGAGCACTGCACACAATGAGTATTTCAAGGTGTCACTGACAGCTAGCCGTTTGTCACAATTTACAGCACCCAACAATCTGAAACAAAGACTTCGTCCAGCTGCCGAGTTACACGGAATAGAGATGGAACGCCTGCTGTGGAGGCGAGGCGTAACTGCGCAATTATGAAAGGCTTTACTATGTTACAAAAGGAGTACAGAGCAATTTTAACGGAGAGATAGACAATAGACGTAACTCAGTGAATACTGCCAGTGCATCCTGCACAGCGTGAAAACAAACCCTTGACAGTTTACTGAGATTTACGACTGGAAAGTAGAGTTTCACCGAAATGACGACAACGAAGGGTTGATAATCGGCGGAACGAACGTCGTGGAACTTAGACAATTAACCAAGACTTTGGAGTCTGTTAACAAAAGCTCAGTCAGAACCTTAGGGAAAGTCTAAACAAAGGATAACAGAAGGCCATGAAATTGCCCTAATTTCTTAGAATCTGTGCTACGCTCATCACATGAAACACTCCGGGGATGACGACGACCAACCAGCATCAAGCATCTTCTAAGAGAGCTCGTGGAGAGAGTAGGAAGGGTTCGGACGACGAATCGTGAAACAGAGGATGAGATCTGCAGAAGAGTAGGAGTTTGTACGACCAATCAGGAGTACGAGGAGGCGTAGAAATCCAAAACTTAGACTTATGGGTAAGATGTTCCAATAAAACTGTTTGGCGAAGACGCGGAGCGGGCAGTCAGTAATTTTCAATCAGGCAGTCAGTAATTTTCAATCGGATAGTCAAGTATTCAATCGAGTAGTCAAGTCGTTCAATCGAACAGTTAGTCGCAGTTAACAGTCAGTCGGTAGTCAAGAGTATGTAGTTAATAGTAGCAGTTGATAGTCGCAATTAATAGTCAGAAGTTAGTGCGTACGATAGACAGACGATTGATTATGTCGAAACAGTAATACGGTTCGTGATAGAAACAGTTTGTGCGACCGACCGGATTCACAAATTTGTAAATTCATAAGTGAACAGAGACTTCGATATAATCACACTTATACACAATTCTGTGCGGAAACATAAACTATAAGTGCGCACGGGACTTGAAACCTCAACTGACGCGCACATAATAACATACTAATTAACACTTAAAGTAGAACAGTGAGTGACACTTCAAACATTCTCACATCATAACGTATCACCATGTTGAACAATTAGTTGAATAAACTATACCAAACAATTAAGCACGCAGTACGCGATACACCCAGATAGACGGCACAGTTAACCATGTACACAAATATGGCAAACTTTCAGAACAATTCAGTGTAATGACAACATTAACACCTCACTATTTGAACTCCGGACACTCGACATCAGCGGGTTACCACAATACCATACACATGACGGGAGTGGAGATTTAGTGGAGTGAAGTGAAATTATCAGTGCTCTGCGTAACAGTGATTATGATCTTCGACGAATCATCTAGAAAGTGTCTTCTCATGACGACGGAATTGGATAAACACTCTCAAAGATAAGCTTTATGTCTACTTAATCTTAGTAGTATATACTACTGTTCTGTTGCCTCTTTTCAAAGAACTAACCCCAAGAGAATAATTACATATGAGTCATATGAATCATAAAATCTATAAAATAACACTAACGTAATTCGTTATCTGATAAAGAATGAACGCATTTTAGGTAGGAATAAGTATAATTGTTGATTGTTTATTATTCGTGTATGTTTTATATATGTGCATTATTTACTGCATTTGAATGTACCATGTGTTTATGTTTCAGGAAACATCGTATAAATTGAATAATTGTATTTATATCATGTGTTTTAATATGTATGTAATTTGCAGGATATAGTTACTTACTTCAGTAACATGTGTAATAAATAAGTAGTTAATTTACAGTATTCATGCGTTCATTATTGAAATTTCACCTTTGTTATTGATATATTTTCATTCTAAGTATTACACTAAAAATCTCATAACTTATGCTAAACATCAATGGATACAATAAACTCGACCATTGAAACGTCTGATTAATAGACTCATAAAATCGTATTTAATCAGACACTGTGTTGAGTCAAATCTGACGAATAGAAATAATTTTAGATATATCAATTTTAACGTATTACATAAATCTTTAATTAATATGATTCATAATTGTTGAGTAATTAATCCGCGCAGATAATTAGCACAGATTAATATTCACTAGATGTAAATGGTTTACACAATTAATTACCGCAGATGTAAATTACATTTACACCATTAAATGTAAATGGCTGCACAACGCGTGGCATTACATGTAAATGGCGTCCAGCTTTAGGGCGAGATACATATGAGAAAGTAATAAACTCACATAAAATACCACTAATCCCATTTACTAAATGTAAATCATTTATATCGCTAAATATAAATGGCGCCCATCGCATGGCAAAAGAGAGCAGACAGTAGTATTTAGACTAATTACAATAATATAGTACGTAAGATATTATTAAATAAGTGTAAGGTTAGCTTGACTGGTAAATGATAACGCGAAGCAAGGCAAAAATGGCTAGCGGAAGTTCTGATAGCATGGACTTTGACGTTAACAACCAGTTGGGTGCACCCGACACCAACGAAGAAAACTCATCAGTCGTCGAACCAAATAGGACGGAGGAGACGTCAGAGGTCAGAGCGCGGGGACAGGAGTCACAGCAACCACAGGAGTCACAACAACAGGAAGAAGTGACATTGCGCACGCTAATGGACTTCATGCGGACGCAAAATGAAAGTCTCAAAGAAGAAATCAACCTGAAATTCGAGCAACAGAAGGAGGAAATTAAAGAAGAAATCAATCAGAAATTCGATAAAATTAACGAAAATTTTAATAATTATAAAGAAGAAATTACGCAACATATGAATGAGCAGTTCAAGCTGTTTCGCACAGAAATACGTGAATACAAGGATACCTGAAAAGTGGATGGAAACGAAGTCCAGAAGAAGCAAGAAGAAGTGATGAATGAGAATTACGAAGACGTACGGAAAGTACAAGACACTGATAACACTGTTGATTTTACGGATGTATCAGCTACTAAGAAATTATCAACTATTCGATCTAACGTAAGTTCAAGAAACAAATGGATTAAGAAGAAAAATGACTTTGTTCCTTTGTATATGAGGAAGTGGGAAGAGGAGTATCCAGACGTGGATAAAGATAGTAAAATTTTACTACTACCAGGTAGAACGCATAAAAGGTACAAATTAAGAAACGCGAGAATAGATACGGCATCAGTGAATTCTATGATGAAGTATCCAGCTTGTGAAATAAGCATAGATCGGCGGAGTAGTCGAGCTGCATCAATAAGAAGCATGAAGGGAAAGTTTAAAGTTGAAACAAATACCGCATGTTATAAGGCTAAAAGCAAATTTACACAAGCCATGGATGACATGAAACGGAAGGACCTACAAGATCCGTATGCATGTTCATCATGGACAAGAAACGTCATGAGGAAGAGGAGAAGAAGAATCTCCACTAGACGACTTAAAAATGTTGTAAAAGATCGTGATAGTACTGGAGGAAGAGTCCAAGCACTCGGGGTAAGATCTCTTAGGAACCTAAGAAACAAAATTTTATTATGTAAACACACGAGTAGTAAACTGACTGTCGAACAACGGAATTGTATACAGGCTTGGAAAAGGCGGCAAAAACTACTCACTGTATATGTGGGCAATGAAAGTACGGTTGCGAAGGGTTGTCTAAGCCAAGGAAGGCAGTTTAAAGCGTGCTGGCCTGAGGAAGACCGACAAAAAGGAAAGTGGGACACACCTCTCACTCACTCACATAGAACGAGACGGAGAATGGTCATAAATCTTAGGCGCGCAAGTGCAGCACATTGTAGCGGAATAACGGGGACGGCCAACCAGCCATTGGAAAAAATATGTTACACAAAACCCAAGGTCAAACACCTTACTGTTTACCAACAAAAACGCGTGCGTTAGTAACAGCACGATAGTGACGGGACATAAAAATATGTCATCACAAATGTAAATTAAGAATGAATAATGAAAACGTATTAAGAAGACGATTTTAAGAATGTTTGAAAATGTAATGATGAAATTAGATAGTACTGAATAAAATACATTAAATACATTGGTTGTATGGGAATACATAAACCAAAGAAAGTAATTAAAGATGAATATTGATGAATGAAGAGTAGAAGATTAATGAATGAAATTAAAACAAAGCCACGTATGAGCTTGTAGAACATACGGCAAATCAAAGTGCATTAAATGTATCATGAGCCAGCGAACGGATTAACCGGCAACTGGGAAACTTATTTCGCATTTTCATAAGTGACCAACACACTAAATGGTCCCAATACGTGAAAACGATTGAAGCGTGTCTAAACGAGGTGTATCACGTGACGATCGAAATAACCCCTCACGAAGCACACCTCGGCACGAGACCTACACGAGCATGGGAGCAATGCTTGGACAAAGGAGTCATTAGCAGCGAAGGAAAACACGAAAACAATATATTTGTAAAGATAAAGGAGAAGCGAGAGAAACACGCGAAACGCTGCAATGAGAAGAAGAAGAAAATCACAAAATTTGCGATTGGCGACAAGGTTCTGGTGAGAGCATTCCACCAATCCGACGCTGCGTCAAAGAGAATTGACAAGTTCTTCGAACTTTTCGCAGGACCATATAAAATCAACCGCATCATCGGCGAGGCCACATATGAGCTCGTGGAGTGCGATAGCGGGAAGACGAGAGGAAAATTTAATATACGGCAAATTAAGGCGTATCATGAGCCAGCGAACGGAAGTATAGATAACACGAGTGGTAGCGACGACTCCCGGCGACCAGCAGAAGACATAGTTCAGGTAATTTGCTCGCGCGGCCAGTCCAGCTAACCAAATAATGATATGCATTTTACTTGTTGTGTTTAATCTGTATTTCAATGCTAACTGTGTTTGTGATCAGCACATAATTGTCATTCGTTATGTTAATTAGATATATAAATATCAACATATACAGAAAGTGATTTGTGAAGTGTACCATGTGTCAGAAGGACATTGTGATACTATGACACAGGACACCAAAGACGTTAATAATTATGAATAATAACTTTTTAAAATGTAGAGACTCGAATAATTTGTTTATGTAAATAATAATTCAAAATGGACGATTGTTTTATAACTTTAAGAGTATGCATCACGAAGTATGCTGATTCCTTAACTGTTTAATTACTATGTATGTTTCTTTTATCAATGTAATCATTTATAGTATGTTATGAATTGCTCATATGTATATATTTGTTAGTATCAACTGTATTCTTGAGACAGTAATAATAAGTTTAAAAGTATTTTATTGCTACATAGGTCATCGACATAAGATCGATTAATATAATGGGTAGCTAATCTACAGCTTATCTAGTACATTGTATATAAACAGTAACGAGACAAACTGTCAAATGGACAAACGTCCATGTCTTAAATTCAATTACTTACTCGAAATCGTATTGTACAGTCCGCATATGGACAGACAAAGTGTAAAAAATGCGTTCATTCACTCAGATGTGTGGCAATAAATTCATATGACCATATAAAACATTAAGATGGGGAATAACAATTAATTGCTTCCTATGAGAGATAGATGTCAGTCAACCATGTCCATTCCGAAGCAGGCATCCACGACTGGGACAGAGCGCAGAAATTGGATCAGATGTCTCCCGAAGTCCAACATCCAATCCAATTTGGGGACAATGTAATGATCGAAATTTTAAAAATTTTTAATTCCTCGATCAAGTGACACGTTCCCACACTCAAGTCGACGGACACAAGCCCAGGTCGTAAATAATGACGAATCGAGGGCACGTCAAACCCGACGACAGAGCGAAGACGAAGAAAAAATGTCTGAGCACTGCACACAGTGAGTATTTCAAGGCGTCACTGACAGCTAGCCGTTTGTCACAATTTACAGCACCCAACAATCTGAAACAAAGACTTCGTCCAGCTGCCGAGTTACACGGAATCGAGATGGAACGCCTGCTGTGGAGGCGAGGCGTAACTGCGCAATTATGAAAGGCTTTACTATGTTACAAAAGGAGTACAGAGCAATTTTAACGGAGAGATAGACAATAGACGTAACTCAGTGAATACTGCCAGTGCATCCTGCACAGCGTGAAAACAAACCCTTGACAGTTTACTGAGATTTACGACTGGAAAGTAGAGTTTCACCGAAATGACGACAACGAAGGGTTGATAATCGGCGGAACGAACGTCGTGGAACTTAGACAATTAACCAAGACTTTGGAGTCTGTTAACAAAAGCTCAGTCAGAACCTTAGGGAAAGTCTAAACAAAGGATAACAGAAGGCCATGAAATTGCCCTAATTTCTTAGAATCTGTGCTACGCTCGTCACATGAAACACTCCGGGGATGACGACGACCAACCAGCATCAAGCATCTTCTAAGAGAGCTCGTGGAGAGAGTAGGAAGGGTTCGGACGACGAATCGTGAAACAGAGGATGAGATCTGCAGAAGAGTAGGAGTTTGTACGACCAATCAGGAGTACGAGGAGGCGTAGAAATCCAAAACTTAGACTTATGGGTAAGATGTTCCAATAAAACTGTTTGGCGAAGACGCGGAGCGGGCAGTCAGTAATTTTCAATCAGGCAGTCAGTAATTTTCAATCGGATAGTCAAGTATTCAATCGAGTAGTCAAGTCGTTCAATCGAACAGTTAGTCGCAGTTAACAGTCAGTCGGTAGTCAAGAGTATGTAGTTAATAGTAGCAGTTGATAGTCGCAATTAATAGTCAGAAGTTAGTGCGTACGATAGACAGACGATTGATTATGTCGAAACAGTAATACGGTTCGTGATAGAAACAGTTTGTGCGACCGACCGGATTCACAAATTTGTAAATTCATAAGTGAACAGAGACTTCGATATAATCACACTTATACACAATTCTGTGCGGAAACATAAACTATAAGTGCGCACGGGACTTGAAACCTCAACTGACGCGCACATAATAACATACTAATTAACACTTAAAGTAGAACAGTGAGTGACACTTCAAACATTCTCACATCATAACGTATCACCATGTTGAACAATTAGTTGAATAAACTATACCAAACAATTAAGCACACAGTACGCGATACACCCAGATAGACGGCACAGTTAACCATGTACACAAATATGGCAAACTTTCAGAACAATTCAGTGTAATGACAACATTAACACCTCACTATTTGAACTCCGGACACTCGACATCAGCGGGTTACCACAATACCATACACATGACGGGAGTGGAGATTTAGTGGAGTGAAGTGAAATTATCAGTGCTCTGCGTAACAGTGATTATGATCTTCGACGAATCATCTAGAAAGTGTCTTCTCATGACGACGGAATTGGATAAACACTCTCAAAGATAAGCTTTATGTCTACTTAATCTTAGTAGTATATACTACTGTTCTGTTGCCTCTTTTCAAAGAACTAACCCCAAGAGAATAATTACATATGAGTCATATGAATCATAAAATCTATAAAATAACACTAACGTAATTCGTTATCTGATAAAGAATGAACGCATTTTAGGTAGGAATAAGTATAATTGTTGATTGTTTATTATTCGTGTATGTTTTATATATGTGCATTATTTACTGCATTTGAATGTACCATGTGTTTATGTTTCAGGAAACATCGTATAAATTGAATAATTGTATTTATATCATGTGTTTTAATATGTATGTAATTTGCAGGATATAGTTACTTACTTCAGTAACATGTGTAATAAATAAGTAGTTAATTTACAGTATTCATGCGTTCATTATTGAAATTTCACCTTTGTTATTGATATATTTTCATTCTAAGTATTACACTAAAAATCTCATAACTTATGCTAAACATCAATGGATACAATAAACTCGACCATTGAAACGTCTGATTAATAGACTCATAAAATCGTATTTAATCAGACACTGTGTTGAGTCAAATCTGACGAATAGAAATAATTTTAGATATATCAATTTTAACGTATTACATAAATCTTTAATTAATATGATTCATAATTGTTGAGTAATTAATCCGCGCAGATAATTAGCACAGATTAATATTCACTAGATGTAAATGGTTTACACAATTAATTACCGCAGATGTAAATTACATTTACACCATTAAATGTAAATGGCTGCACAACGCGTGGCATTACATGTAAATGGCGTCCAGCTTTAGGGCGAGATACATATGAGAAAGTAATAAACTCACATAAAATACCACTAATCCCATTTACTAAATGTAAATCATTTATATCGCTAAATGCAGCTATTTTGAATAAAAATTCAAATTTGATAACAATGGTTATAAGTCAAAATTAACCAATCAGAATTAATTGGTAACCATGCCGACAGATGTTTGGTTACGAATTTACCGTTAGATTTCTTTACTCGTAATGTGACGCTCTTGCTGAATAGACGCCAAATCTTGAACGATCAAATTTCTAATTTAAAACACAAAAATAGTAAACGAAATTACCACCAATGAACAAGAAGGAAGCACGCGATGCCTGAAACCATTTAACTGATGTCGAAGAAGAATTAAATAAAAAAGAAACGAATAAATTGCCACGATTAATTTGAAAAAGATGCCACACGCCCTAGACAATTGAAAATTAAATATGATTGCAGCCTAATTCATTTTGACCAGATCAACTGTGTACTACCAGTCTACTGACGTGTTAAGTATCATTTAAATTTCCCAAATTTCTGAATAAACTCACTTTAAAGATTTCTCACAGTAATCTGAACTCTCACTAAACTGCACATAATTTCTTTCAAAGATTAAAATAAAAAACTAAGACACTGAAAATATGTCAACTTGTGAAGTTAACCTGTTGTTAGTTTACGAAATTTTGAAACACTTTTACTACACTCCAAGAACAAGTTATAACTACACAGTGTATTATTTAAGTTTAACTGATGTAAGGTTGTGTATTTTTATTGTTGTAATCATTAATAATCCTTTTAACGTAATCACAAGAATCCAAGACGACTGAACGAAAACATTTGTATACGACTTCGACAGATGCCATTATTGTTTGTCTGTTATGTTCAAAGATCGATTTGTCAAACCCAGAGATTTTGTCTCATATAAATTAACGGTGCAAATGTCCAAATGTATTACAAAAGAAAACATAATTTGTATTAACCTGAATAATTAATAATCTACAAATAATAAACAAGTACTGAGTGTAACCACTGTGTTGTAATTTCATTAGGATGGTGTATAATAACTTGTGTACATTTTAGAGAACAGTTAGTATTGATGGCAAGCGCTCGCATAGCCAGCGCAACGAACTACTGGCCCGATTCAGACGGCCAAGTCAAGGCGGGAACAAATTGAATTCTCCACACCGCCTGAGCTGCGCTTGTCGTACATTCATAAATTTTTTAATTGTTTTAAATAAACAATTTGGCGCCACCCGGGATTTTCACACACCTAGTGAACAACAGGTAAGGACTTCGATACCTGGTTATTCGTACGTTCGCGACGAACACAATCAGCGGAAGGTACGTTCCAAAGCAACGACGGATTGATAAGACACGTTACACCCATTACACTTAGACACGTTTACGATACAGATGGACAGCGGGTCCATTACAAATTGGCGACCAAATGGTGAGGCTAGAAGAAAGGGAAATGCGAAATTCTAGCGGCGATTACAAAAGGATAACAAGATGCACAATACAAGATACCAAACTAAACAACGCGAGAAGGAGGCTGACAAGGAAGAAAATAGAGGGGCAGAAGAGGAAGGAACATCGGTTGAAGAGGTGGAAACAATAATAAACACGGAAGAACCAACCCAAGACAAAGAAATGGAACCACAAGCGGGTGACAAGGGAGAAGTTAGAGGAGACCCGAACATACTAAAATTAATGGAACTAATGAATAGTATGAACAAAAAATTGGACAGGAACAAGGAAGAAACCAATGAAAATTTTAAGAAACAGGAGGAGAAATTCGACAAGAATGAGGAGAGTCTGAAACAGATGAACGATAAATTCGACAGCATGAAGGAAGAAACGAACGACAATTTTCAGAAGCAGAAAGAAGAATTAAGGCAGACAATTAATAAAAATAATGAAACCCTCCAACGACAGCTGAAGGAAATTAACGAAAAGACTAAGGAAGAAATGAAGCAGCAGGTGATACATCAATTAATGGAGTACCGGGAAGAAACCAAACAACAGATCACCGAAACAAATGAAAAATTAGAGGAGACGTTGGAGAGACTGGAGAAAACCAATGAAACTGTTTCAGAAGTCCGTGAGGAGGTAATCAATAAAATAAACAACCTCGAAGGAGAAACCAAAAGGAGAATTGAGGAATGTCCCGAATAAACGACCAAAAGGTGGGAACAAGTGAACCAGGACATGCATCAAGTCCGGGAAGAGAACCAGAAGGAGACAGCTGTTATACAAACAGATCTGGGAGAAAGAATGGAAGGGGTGTACAGCAATCTAAATAAAATCGACAGCAAGGTGGACAAAAACAAACAAAGAATTGATGAGATGCATAGAGGAGAATAATTACTACAGGAAGAAGTGGACGCCTGGCGTGACCGGCCATGTAATCATAATCATGTACTCAACAATGACAATCGTGATACAATCAACTTCCGAAACTATAAGCGCAATCCGATAGGACTTCTGAAAAGGGTGGAAGTATTAATAATAAAGAATCGCGAAACCCGATGGACAACTGTGAGGGGAATGCTGGACGAAATGTTCAAGGAAACATATGACAACTGGTGGACCGCCACAAGACCAGACATCCAGAGCATCCAAGAATTCAAAACACAATTTAAAGCAAAATACTGGTCAGAGTCAACCCAGAACATGGTCCGCAACAACCTGAGTAACAGGAGGTATGAAAACCAAAACGGACAATCACTCACGTCCTACTTTCTGGGAAAAATCTGCATGGCCAGAAATTTGGAACCACGCATTCCGGAAGAGTGTCTAGTCATACAATTATCATACCACTATGATGATGCGATACAGAAAGCCCGTATGTACAGTCAAGTCATGATAATTCAGGACATGGCTAGTCTATTAGAGAGCCATGAACACGAATGGCAATACCGCAAGAACCGGTTCACAAGTTTCAGAAATAGTAAATTAAACGAAGGGCCATCCCCACCAAACCAACAGGGTGATAACAAGCCACCACCGAACAACACTAATAATTACCAAGGAAATCAACGTGGGAATAATGCGCCCAGGAACTATAATCAAAACGGTAACAACAACGGTAATTTTAGAAATGATTACAGGGGTAACTACCCACGGAACAGTCCTAACAATTATTATCGTCCAGGAAACGGTAATAACAACAACCGAGGATACCGACCGCAAGTGAATTATGTGAGATGCCAAGCCCAGCGAAACCCAAGAAGGCACTATTCAAGACCACCAACAGTCAACATGCATGGTAATCAAACACGGAACAGTGACCAACAACAAAGGGAGAATGATAATAGGCCGGCACAACGGAATAATAACGAAGAAGAACCCAGATCCGGAAACAGAGACCAAGGATGGGACATAACCTCCGGAAATGATTACAGATATGAGGTTCAAAGGGGTAGGAATAACGAGAACGCCCAAACAACGGAGGATTATGATTGGATACTATTCAGCGATGATCCTGTGGAGAATTGGAGAATCGCATATAACAAACGCAACCCACCAGAGCTCTGGATTCCCTCAAGAAGGAATGATAACCAGTCTAACACAAATCAAGTAGAGAGACAGGAGGACCATGAAGAAGAACCCTCGCCAGACAGATGGAATGAATAGGGACAATGAAATATGGGACTGATTTCCTGATAACCAACCGAAATACTTTAAACAAAAAGAGATAACAAGACAAACGAATAAGTTTGCAAATAAATAATAAAGAAAAGGTGCAAGATGAATTTCAAAATTCAAAACATTATGTAAGACCAACTTACGAAATGATTTAGAGCATATATGAGATAAAAAATAAACAAATCTATGATAAATAATAAATAAAAAAGAACGATGTAAGATCACCTTACCATAACAATCTTTAGCCAACATATGAGGCAAAGAAGTAAAAAATAATAAAGGAATGAGCTACAAAAAATTCCTAACCAGTAAGAACGATTAACTTACTATGATATTTAAAAAATATGAAAAAAAAACAATCAAAATGATCAACTTCCACAACAATTTAGAAAATATGGGAAGTAAAATAAACAAACCAATGATCAAAAATGAAATAAATAAAATAAATATTCTAAGAGTTATAATATAAAATGAGATGAAACAAAGAGTAATTGAAAATGAATAAAAAATTTTAATTGTATCAATAAAAAATCAACGCTTCAAGTATTATCAAATGGTATCAATAAAGAAAGATGAAAAATGAATATGACTCGAACTGAGCAATAATGAAATAAAAAAGTAAAAGATTCCCAACAAATATTATGATTATTATTATTATTAGTCACAAGATGACTGTATTGAAGATTCATTTAATTAAGATTGACTATTGGATAAGTCCAGCAATCACTTAACTGAGCAGGGATGATGTTCCCCTGATCTCAGAACAAGAGTAGTTTTGAACGACGGAGTTAGGTAAGCCAATAGAGCCCATCCGAATCGATTTCAGCTACAAAGTAGGGATAGTTAGGGAAAATAAGATTTATAGGGAATAATTTATAATATAAAAATCAATAAGCCAGATCGTATTAAGAGAAAATAATGAAGAAAAGACTCAGAAGAAAGGAAGTAGAAGATACAGAATTGAACATAAAACTGAATAAGAAGCAGGAGAATTTAAGAAGAAATGATACAATACAATTGATAATTTCATCAAACTTAGAATCACGTTTTATAAAATGATCAATTTTGGTGGAAGGGCATTATATAACATCGCCAAATTCAGATCATATTTGATACCTATAAGTATGTAAGAAATGCTAAAAAGCAATATATTTTAATAAATAAATAATGAAGAGAATAAAAATATAAAACGTAATGAAGAAAGGAGGAGGAAGAATAGTAAACCAAAAAGTGATATTTAAATAAAATTACAGACTAGACTTTGACCCAATCCCAGAGATTGGACAGATAAAAACCAAAATAAAGTGAAACAAGATGGAAGTGAAGGAGAAGAAAAATGAAAATAAAAATAGAACAAACCAAGTATAAAGGAAATAAGGTGAAACAAGATGATGAAACAAAGACAAATAGTATAGAATAGGGAAGGGAGAAATGATACAATCAAATATCATAAAGGAAACGAAATCAGTAGATAACCAATATAAAAAAATAAATATTAGTTTTGACTAAGTGACAAATGTAATTCATAATTAATAAAACCCCGATAAATAAAAATACACTAACCCAAGAAGTAGTAGTATATGTAAGTAAGAAATCTAGAAAGACATGAACTTATTAGATATAAATAATATTTGTAAAGAAAGAGAGAGATAGTGAGAAATATACTGAAAGTAACTAAGTGACAAAGAAAAATAATAATAGGGATTACCCACTAATAAACACTTAAAATAAAAGGTTTAAGAAGTGCCAATAGTGAAAGTGTAAATACCCCAAAATAATGAGTGAATTAGTGATAAACACTAATTAGTTAAAAGTGAAAGTGATGAATAAAAAAGGATATTGTAAAAGATAATATGATAAAAAATAGTAATAGATAAGAAAACACTTAGGAAATCAATGATAAAACACTAAATGATTTACTAGTGAACTTATAAGAATTATATAGTTAATGGTAATAAAAAATAGTATTTAGATTAGATGTAAACAATTAATTAAGAAGTAATGAACACTGAAGAGTGATGATAACAGTATTAATTAAAAAAAGAATCTTATTGTTAAGTTTAATTGAATAAAATCGTAGTTAAAAGGGGGAAGCCCATGTAAACAGTTTGTGTTATCATGGATTGGAGAAAGAGAATAGTAAAGAAATAAGAAATTAAGAATGCAATCAATAAACACCCTATGTTATAAGGGATCATAGATTAAGTAAGTTTGAAAGGAGTGATGATGTTTCTCACCCAAAATAATAGTAAAGTAATGAAATGTATGTTAAACCATCAGTACCTAATAACTGGTAAAGAATTGTTCATTTAAATTTATGACTAGGCTATGGCTGAAGGAAGCATACAGTCCATAGGCCTAGTTGTTATATGTTATGTATTAAAGAATAGTAAATAATAGCCATATTGTTGACAATGGCAAGTTAAATAAATAAGCAAATAAATCAATTCAGAAATAATAAACACTAGAAAATCAGTTAGGAAATAATTGACAAGCCAAAATATAGAAAATAATCTTGACACATAATCAGTACACAAACAAATTCAAGACACAATAACCAATAAACGAATCAATTATAACAACAAAACAAAACATTTTGTAGTAAAATGAAATATAATTTGTATAAAATCAATGGCTACTTAGGCCTAGGAAATGCCTAACTGTCAATAACAAATAACTGCAAATTGTATAAAATCCACTAGGAAATTAACAAATTCAAGGCGAGTAAATAGCCAAGAATAATTTGAAAGTCATTTTAAAAGAAAAATGTTACAATAAGGACTTAAATTAAAGGAGAAATGTAATTACCAAATATTAAAATATATGTACAAACATTAATATTTTGAAGAACCCGACCTTAAGGGATATCAAAATAATCTTTGAAAGGAAATAATCACAGTAGTGATAATATTTAATATGTAGGGAAGAAGACCGAAGAATATAAGCAATCAGAAGAGATGCAGCTATTTTGAATAAAAATTCAAATTTGATAACAATGGTTATAAGTCAAAATTAACCAATCAGAATTAATTGGTAACCATGCCGACAGATGTTTGGTTACGAATTTACCGTTAGATTTCTTTACTCGTAATGTGACGCTCTTGCTGAATAGACGCCAAATCTTGAACGATCAAATTTCTAATTTAAAACACAAAAATAGTAAACGAAATTACCACCAATGAACAAGAAGGAAGCAGACGATGCCTGAAACCATTTAACTGATGTCGAAGAAGAATTAAATAAAAAAGAAACGAATAAATTGCCACGATTAATTTGAAAAAGATGCCACACGCCCTAGACAATTGAAAATTAAATATGATTGCAGCCTAATTCATTTTGACCAGATCAACTGTGTACTACAAGTCTACTGACGTGTTAAGTATCATTTAAATTTCCCAAATTTCCGAATAAACTCACTTTAAAGATTTCTCACAGTAATCTGAACTCTCACTAAACTGCACATAATTTCTTTCAAAGATTAAAATAAAAAACTAAGACACTGAAAATATGTCAACTTGTGAAGTTAACCTGTTGTTAGTTTATGAAATTTTGAAACACTTTTACTACACTCCAAGAACAAGTTATAACTACACAGTGTATTATTTAAGTTTAACTGATGTAAGGTTGTGTATTTTTATTGTTGTAATCATTAATAATCCTTTTAACGTAATCACAAGAATCCAAGACGACTGAACGAAAACATTTGTATACGACTTCGACAGATGCCATTATTGTTTGTCTGTTATGTTCAAAGATCGATTTGTCAAACCCAGAGATTTTGTCTCATATAAATTACCGGTGCAAATGTATTACAAAAGAAAACATAATTTGTATTAACCTGAATAATTAATAATCTACAAATAATAAACAAGTACTGAGTGTAACCACTGTGTTGTAATTTCATTAGGATGGTGTATAATAACTTGTGTACATTTTAGAGAACAGTTAGTATTGATGGCAAGCGCTCGCATAACCAGCGCAACGAACTACTGGCCCAATTCAGACGGCCAAGTCAAGGCGGGAACAAATTGAATTCTCCACACCGCCTGAGCTGCGCTTGTCGTACATTCATAAATTTTTTAATTGTTTTAAATAAACAATTTGGCGCCACCCGGGATTTTCACACACCTAGTGAACAACAGGTAAGGACTTCGATACCTGGTTATTCGTACGTTCGCGACGAACACAATCAGCGGAAGGTACGTTCCAAAGCAACGACGGATTGATAAGACACGTTACACCCATTACACTTAGACACGTTTACGATACAGATGGACAGCGGGTTCATTACAAATTGGCGACCAAATGGTGAGGCTAGAAGAAAGGGAAATACGAAATTCTAGCGGCGATTACAAAAGGATAACAAGATGCACAACACAAGATACCAAACTAAACAACGCGAGAAGGAGGCTGACAAGGAAGAAAATAGAGGGGCAGAAGAGGAAGGAACATCGGTTGAAGAGGTGGAAACAATAATAAACACGGAAGAACCAACCCAAGACAAAGAAATGGAACCACAAGCGGGTGACAAGGGAGAAGTTAGAGGAGACCCGAACATACTAAAATTAATGGAACTAATGAATAGTATGAACAAAAAATTGGACAGGAACAAGGAAGAAACCAATGAAAATTTTAAGAAACAGGAGGAGAAATTCGACAAGAATGAGGAGAGTCTGAACAGATGAACGATAAATTCGACAGCATGAAGGAAGAAACGAACGACAATTTTCAGAAGCAGAAAGAAGAATTAAGGCAGACAATTAATAAAAATAATGAAACCCTCCAACGACAGCTGAAGGAAATTAACGAAAAGACTAAGGAAGAAATGAAGCAGCAGGTGATACATCAATTAATGGAGTACCGGGAAGAAACCAAACAACAGATCACCGAAACAAATGAAAAATTAGAGGAGACGTTGGAGAGACTGGAGAAAACCAATGAAACTGTTTCAGAAGTCCGTGAGGAGGTAATCAATAAAATAAACAACCTGGAAGGAGAAACCAAAAGGAGAATTGAGGAATGTCCCGAAGAAACGACCAAAAGGTGGGAACAAGTGAACCAGGACATGCATCAAGTCCGGGAAGAGAACCAGAAGGAGACAGCAGTTATACAAACAGATCTGGGAGAAAGAATGGAAGGAGTGTACAGCAATCTAAATAAAATCGACAGCAAGGTGGACAAAAACAAACAAAGAATTGATGAGATGCATAGACGATAATAATTATTACAGGAAGAAGTGGACGCCTGGCGTGACCGGCCATGTAATCATAATCATGTACTCAACAATGACAATCGTGATACAATCAACTTCCGAAACTATAAGCGCAATCCGATAGAGTTTCTGAAAAGGGTGGAAGTATTAATAATAAAGAATCGTGAAACCCAATGGATAACTGTGAGGGGAATGCTGGACGAAATGTTCAAGGAAACATATGACAACTGGTGGACCGCCACAAGACCAGACATCCAGAGCATCCAAGAATTCAAAACACAATTTAAAGCAAAATACTGGTCAGAGTCAACCCAGAACATGGTCCGCAACAACTTGAGTAACAGGAGGTATGAAAACCAAAACGGACAATCACTCACGTCCTACTTTCTGGGAAAAATCTGCATGGCCAGAAATTTGGAACCACGCATTCCGGAAGAGTGTCTAGTCATACAATTATCATACCACTATGATGATGCGATACAGAAAGCCCGTATGTAAGTCAAGTCATGATAATTCAGGGCATGGCTAGTCTATTAGAGAGCCATGAACACGAATGGCAATACCGCAAGAACCGGTTCACAAGTTTCAGAAATAGTAAATTAAACGAAGGGCCATCCCCACCAAACCAACAGGGTGATAACAAGCCACCACCGAACAACACTAATAATTACCAAGGAAATCAACGTGGGAATAATGCGCCCAGGAACTATAATCAAAACGGTAACAACAACGGTAATTTTAGAAATGATTACAGGGGTAACTACCCACGGAACGGTCCTAACAATTATTATCGTCCAGGAAACGGTAATAACAACAACCGAGGATACCGACCGCAAGTGAATTATGTGAGATGCCAAGCCCAGCGAAACCCAAGAAGGCACTATTCAAGACCACCAACAGTCAACATGCATGGTAATCAAACACGGAACAGTGACCAACAACAAAGGGAGAATGATAATAGGCCGGCACAACAGAATAATAACGAAGAAGAACCCAGATCCGGAAACAGAGACCAAGGACGGGACATAACCTCCGGAAATGATTACAGATATGAGGTTCAAAGGGGTAGGAATAACGAGAACGCCCAAACAACGGAGGATTATGATTGGATACCATTCAGCGATGATCCTGTGGAGAATTGGAGAATCGCATATAACAAACGCAACCCACCAGAGCTCTGGATTCCCTCAAGAAGGAATGATAACCAGTCTAACACAAATCAAGTAGAGAGACAGGAGGACCATGAAGAAGAACCCTCGCCAGACAGATGGAATGAATAGGGACAATGAAATATGGGACTGATTTCCTGATAACCAACCGAAATACTTTAAACAAAAAGAGATAACAAGACAAACGAATAAGTTTGCAAATAAATAATAAAGAAAAGGTGTAAGATGAATTTCAAAATTCAAAACGTTATGTAAGACCAACTTGCGAAATGATTTAGAGCATATATGAGATAAAAAATAAACAAATCTATGATAAATAATAAATAAAAAAGAACGATGTAAGATCACCTTACCATAAAAATCTTTAGCCAACATATGAGGCAAAGAAGTAAAAAATAATAAAGGAATGAGCTACAAAAAATTCCTAACCAGTAAGAACGATTAACTTACTACGATATTTAAAAAATAAGAAAAAAAAACAATCAAAATGATCAACTTCCACAATTTAGAAAATATGGGAAGTAAAATAAACAAACCAATGATCAAAAATGAAATAAATAAAATAAATATTCTAAGAGTTATAATATAAAATGAGATGAAACAAAGAGTAATTGAAAATGAATAAAAAATGTTAATTGATCAATAAAAAATCAACGCTTCAAGTATTATCAAATGGTATCAATAAAGAAAGATGAAAAATGAATATGACTCGAACTGAGCAATAATGAAATAAAAAAGTAAAAGATTCCCAACAAATATTATGATTATTATTATTATTAGTCACAAGATGACTGTATTGAAGATTCATTTAATTAAGATTGACTATTGGATAAGTCCAGCAATCACTTAACTGAGCAGGGATGATGTTCCCCTGATCTCAGAACAAGAGTAGTTTTGAACGACGGAGTTAGGTAAGCCAATAGAGCCCATCCGAATCGATTTCAGCTACAAAGTAGGGATAGTTAGGGAAAATAAGATTTATAGGGAATAATTTATAATATAAAAATCAATAAGCCAGATCGTATTAAGAGAAAATAATGAAGAAAAGACTCAGAAGAAAGGAAGTAGAAGATACAGAATTGAACATAAAACTGAATAAGAAGCAGGAGAATTTAAGAAGAAATGATACAACTGACAGCCAAATGACTTTGACCCAATCCCAGAGATTGGACAGATAAAAACCAAAATAAAGTGAAACAAGATGGAAGTGAAGGAGAAGAAAAATGAAAATAAAAATAGAACAAACCAAGTATAAAGGAAATAAGGTGAAACAAGATGATGAAACAAAGACAAATAGTATAGAATAGGGAAGGGAGAAATGATACAATCAAATATCATAAAGGAAACGAAATCAGTAGATAACCAATATAAAAAAATAAATATTAGTATTGACTAAGTGACAAATGTAATTCATAATTAATAAAACCCCGATAAATAAAAATACACTAACCCAAGAAGTAGTAGTATATGTAAGTAAGAAATCTAGAAAGACATGAACTTATTAGATATAAATAATATTTGTAAAGAAAGAGAGAGATAGTGAGAAATATACTGAAAGTAACTAAGTGACAAAGAAAAATAATAATAGGGATTACCCACTAATAAACACTTAAAATAAAAGGTTTAAGAAGTGCCAATAGTGAAAGTGTAAATACCCCAAAATAATGAGTGAATTAGTGATAAACACTAATTAGTTAAAAGTGAAAGTGATGAATAAAAAAGGATATTGTAAAAGATAATATGATAAAAAATAGTAATAGATAAGAAAACACTTAGGAAATCAATGATAAAACACTAAATGATTTACTAGTGAACTTATAAGAATTATATAGTTAATGGTAATAAAAAATAGTATTTAGATTAGATGTAAACAATTAATTAAGAAGTAATGAACACTGAAGAGTGATGATAACAGTATTAATTAAAAAAAGAATCTTATTGTTAAGTTTAATTGAATACAATCGTAGTTAAAAGGGGGAAGCCCATGTAAGGTAAACAGTTTGTGTTATCATGGATTGGAGAAAGAGAATAGTAAAGAAATAAGAAATTAAGAATGCAATCAATAAACACCCTATGTTATAAGGGATCATAGATTAAGTAAGTTTGAAAGGAGTGATGATGTTTCTCACCCAAAATAATAGTAAAGTAATGAAATGTATGTTAAACCAACAGTACCTAATAACTGGTAAAGAATTGTTCATTTAAATTTATGACTAGGCTATGGCTGAAGGAAGCATACAGTCCATAGGCCTAGTTGTTATATGTTATGTATTAAAGAATAGTAAATAATAGCCATATTGTTGACAATGGCAAGTTAAATAAATAAGCAAATAAATCAATTCAGAAATAATAAACACTAGAAAATCAGTTAGGAAATAATTGACAAGCCAAAATATAGAAAATAATCTTGACACATAATCAGTACACAAACAAATTCAAGACACAATAACCAATAAACGAATCAATTATAACAACAAAACAAAACATTTTGTAGCACAATGAAATATAATTTGTATAAAATAGGTAAAAAATAATCAATGGCTACTTAGGCCTAGGAAATGCCTAACTGTCAATAACAAATAACTGCAAATTGTATAAAATCCACTAGGAAATTAACAAATTCAAGGCGAGTAAATAGGCAAGAATAATTTGAAAGTCATTTTAAAAGAAAAATGTTAGAATAAGGACTTAAATTAAAGGAGAAATGTAATTACCAAATATTAAAATATATGTACAAACATTAATATTTTGAAGAACCCGACCTTAAGGGATATCAAAATAATCTTTGAAAGGAAATAATCACAGTAGTGATAATATTTAATATGTAGGGAAGAAGACCGAAGAATATAAGCAATCAGAAGGGATGCAGCTATTTTGAATAAAAATTCAAATTTGATAACAATGGTTATAAGTCAAAATTAACCAATCAGAATTAATTGGTAACCATGCCGACAGATGTTTGGTTACGAATTTACCGTTAGATTTCTTTACTCGTAATGTGACGCTCTTGCTGAATAGACGCCAAATCTTGAACGATCAAATTTCTAATTTAAAACACAAAAATAGTAAACGAAATTACCACCAATGAACAAGAAGGAAGCAGACGATGCCTGAAACCATTTAACTGATGTCGAAGAAGAATTAAATAAAAAAGAAACGAATAAATTGCCACGATTAATTTGAAAAAAATGCCACACGCCCTAGACAATTGAAAATTAAATATGATTGCAGCCTAATTCATTTTGACCAGATCAACTGTGTACTACCAGTCTACTGACGTGTTAAGTATCATTTAAATTTCCCAAATTTCTGAATAAACTCACTTTAAAGATTTCTCACAGTAATCTGAACTCTCACTAAACTGCACATAATTTCTTTCAAAGATTAAAATAAAAAACTAAGACACTGAAAATATGTCAACTTGTGAAGTTAACCTGTTGTTAGTTTACGAAATTTTGAAACACTTTTACTACACTCCAAGAACAAGTTATAACTACACAGTGTATTATTTAAGTTTAACTGATGTAAGGTTGTGTATTTTTATTGTTGTAATCATTAATAATCCTTTTAACGTAATCACAAGAATCCAAGACGACTGAACGAAAACATTTGTATAACGACTTCGACAGATGCCATTATTGTTTGTCTGTTATGTTCAAAGATCGATTTGTCAAACCCAGAGATTTTGTCTCATATAAATTACCGGTGCAAATGTATTACAAAAGAAAATATAATTTGTATTAACCTGAATAATTAATAATCTACAAATAATAAACAAGTACTGAGTGTAACCACTGTGTTGTAATTTCATTAGGATGGTGTATAATAACTTGTGTACATTTTAGAGAACAGTTAGTATTGATGGCAAGCGCTCGCATAGCCAGCGCAACGAACTACTGGCCCGATTCAGACGGCCAAGTCAAGGCGGGAACAAATTGAATTCTCCACACCGCCTGAGCTGCGCTTGTCGTACATTCATAAATTTTTTAATTGTTTTAAATAAACAATTTGGCGCCACCCGGGATTTTCACACACCTAGTGAACAACAGGTAAGGACTTCGATACCTGGTTATTCGTACGTTCGCGACGAACACAATCAGCGGAAGGTACGTTCCAAAGCAACGACGGATTGATAAGATACGTTACACCCATTACACTTAGACACGTTTACGATACAGATGGACAGCGGGTCCATTACAAATTGGCGACCAAATGATGAGGCTAGAAGAAAGGGAAATGCGAAATTCTAGCGGCGATTACAAAAGGATAACAAGATGCACAACACAAGATACCAAACTAAACAACGCGAGAAGGAGGCTGACAAGGAAGAAAATAGAGGGGCAGAAGAGGAAGGAACATTGGTTGAAGAGGTGGAAACAATAATAAACACGGAAGAAGCAACCCAAGACAAAGAAATGGAACCACAAGCGGGTGACAAGGGAGAAGTTAGAGGAGACCCGAACATACTAAAATTAATGGAACTAATGAATAGTATGAACAAAAAATTGGACAGGAACAAGGAAGAAACCAATGAAAATTTTAAGAAACAGGAGGAGAAATTCGACAAGAATGAGGAGAGTCTGAAACAGATGAACGATAAATTCGACAGCATGAAGGAAGAAACGAACGACAATTTTCAGAAGCAGAAAGAAGAATTAAGGCAGACAATTAATAAAAATAATGAAACCCTCCAACGACAGCTGAAGGAAATTAACGAAAAGACTAAGGAAGAAATGAAGCAGCAGGTGATACATCAATTAATGGAGTACCGGGAAGAAACCAAACAACAGATCACCGAAACAAATGAAAAATTAGAGGAGACGTTGGAGAGACTGGAGAAAACCAATGAAACTGTTTCAGAAGTCCGTGAGGAGGTAATCAATAAAATTTCCCAAATTTCTGAATAAACTCACTTTAAAGATTTCTCACAGTAATCTGAACTCTCAATCTGAACTCCTGGAAGGAGAAACCAAAAGGAGAATTGAGGAATGTCCCGAAGAAACGACCAAAAGGTGGGAACAAGTGAACCAGGACATGCATCAAGTCCGGGAAGAGAACCAGAAGGAGACAGCTGTTATACAAACAGATCTGGGAGAAAGAATGGAAGGGGTGTACAGCAATCTAAATAAAATCGACAGCAAGGTGGACAAAAACAAACAAAGAATTGATGAGATGCATAGACGAGAATAATTACTACAGGAAGAAGTGGACGCCTGGCGTGACCAGCCATGTAATCATAATCATGTACTCAACAATGACAATCGTGATACAATCAACTTCCGAAACTATAAGCGCAATCCGATAGGACTTCTGAAAAGGGTGGAAGTATTAATAATAAAGAATCGCGAAACCCGATGGACAACTGT
The DNA here is from genome assembly GCA_034769895.1 of Magicicada septendecula. Classification (NCBI taxonomy): domain Eukaryota; kingdom Metazoa; phylum Arthropoda; class Insecta; order Hemiptera; family Cicadidae; genus Magicicada; species Magicicada septendecula. The sequence goes on along the minus strand of CM068371.1, from coordinate 229,276,569 downwards.
GAGGGGAATGCTGGACGAAATGTTCAAGGAAACATATGACAACTGGTGGACCGCCACAAGACCAGACATCCAGAGCATCCAAGAATTCAAAACACAATTTAAAGCAAAATACTGGTCAGAGTCAACCCAGAACATGGTCCGCAACAACCTGAGTAACAGGAGGTATGAAAACCAAAACGGACAATCACTCACGTCCTACTTTCTGGGAAAAATCTGCATGGCCAGAAGTTTGGAACCACGCATTCCGGAAGAGTGTCTAGTCATACAATTATCATACCACTATGATGATGCGATACAGAAAGCCTGTATGTACAGTCAAGTCATGATAATTCAGGACATGGCTAGTCTATTAGAGAGCCATGAACACGAATGACAATACCGCAAGAAACGGTTCACAAGTTTCAGAAATAGTAACTTAAACGAAGGGCCATCCCCACCAAACCAACAGGGTGATAACACGCCACCACTGAACAACACTAATAATTACCAAGGAAATCAACATGGGAATAATGCGCCCAGGAACTATAATCAAAACGGTAACAACAACGGTAATTTTAGAAATGATTACAGTGGTAACTACCCACGGAACAGTCCTAACAATTATTATCGTCCAGGAAACGGTAATAACAACAACCGAGGATACCGACCGCAAGTGAATTATGTGAGATGCCAAGCCCAGCGAAACCCAAGAAGGCACTATTCAAGACCACCAACAGTCAACATGCATGGTAATCAAACACGGAACAGTGACCAACAACAAAGGGAGAATGATAATAGGCCGGCACAACGGAATAATAACGAAGAAGAACCCAGATCCGGAAACAGAGACCAAGGACGGGACATAACCTCCGGAAATGATTACAGATATGAGGTTCAAAGGGGTAGGAATAACGAGAACGCCCAAACAACGGAGGATTATGATTGGATACCATTCAGCGATGATCCTGTGGAGAATTGGAGAATCGCATATAACAAACGCAACCCACCAGAGCTCTGGATTCCCTCAAGAAGGAATGATAACCAGTCTAACACAAATCAAGTAGAGAGACAGGAGGACCATGAAGAAGAACCCTCGCCAGACAGATGGAATGAATAGGGACAATGAAATATGGGACTGATTTCCTGATAACCAACCGAAATACTTTAAACAAAAAGAGATAACAAGACAAACGAATAAGTTTGCAAATAAATAATAAAGAAAAGGTGCAAGATGAATTTCAAAATTCAAAACATTATGTAAGACCAACTTACGAAATGATTTAGAGCATATATGAGATAAAAAATAAACAAATCTATGATAAATAATAAATAAAAAAGAACGATGTAAGATCACCTTACCATAACAATCTTTAGCCAACATATGAGACAAAGAAGTAAAAAATAATAAAGGAATGAGCTACAAAAACTTCCTAACCAGTAAGAACGATTAACTTACTATGACATTTAAAAAATATGAAAAAAACAATCAAAATGATCAACTTCCACAACAATTTAGAAAATATGGGAAGTAAAATAAACAAACCAATGATCAAAAATGAAATAAATAAAATAAATATTCTAAGAGTTATAATATAAAATGAGATGAAACAAATAGTAATTGAAAATGAATAAAAAATGTTAATTGTATCAATAAAAAATCAACGCTTCAAGTATTATCAAATGGTATCAATAAAGAAAGATCAAAAATGAATATGACTCGAACTGAGCAATAATGAAATACAAAAGTAAAAGATTCCCAACAAATATTATGATTATTATTATTATTAGTCACAAGATGACTGTATTGAAGATTCATTTAATTAAGATTGACTATTGGATAAGTCCAGCAATCACTTAACTGAGCAGGGATGATGTTCCCCTGATCTCAGAACAAGAGTAGTTTTGAACGACGGAGTTAGGTAAGCCAATAGAGCCCATCCGAATCGATTTCAGCTACAAAGTAGGGATAGGTAGGAAAAATAAGATTTATAGGGAATAATTTATAATATAAAAATCAATAAGCCAGATCGTATTAAGAGAAAATAATGAAGAAAAGACTCAGAAGAAAGGAAGTAGAAGATACAGAATTGAACATAAAACTGAATAAGAAGCAGGAGAATTTAAGAAGAAATGATACAATACAATTGATAATTTCATCAAACTTAGAATCACGTTTTATAAAATGATCAATTTTGGTGGAAGGGCATTATATAACATCGCCAAATTCAGATCATATTTGATACCTATAAATATGTAAGAAATGCTAAAAAGCAATATATTTTAATAAATAAATAATGAAGAGAATAAAAATATAAAATGTAATGAAGAAAGAAGGAGGAAGAATAGTAAACCAAAAAGTGATATTTAAATAAAATTACAGACTAGACTGACAGCCAAATGACTTTGACCCAATCCCAGAGATTGGACAGATAAAAACCAAAATAAAGTGAAACAAGATGGAAGTGAAGGAGAAGAAAAATGAAAATAAAAATAGAACAAACCAAGTATAAAGGAAATAAGGTGAAACAAGATGATGAAACAAAGACAAATAGTATAGAATAGGGAAGGGAGAAATGATACAATCAAATATCATAAAGGAAACGAAATCAGTAGATAACCAATATAAAAAAATAAATATTAGTATTGACTAAGTGACAAATGTAATTCATAATTAATAAAACCCCGATAAATAAAAATACACTAACCCAAGAAGTAGTAGTATATGTAAGTAAGAAATCTAGAAAGACATGAACTTATTAGATATAAATAATATTTGTAAAGAAAGAGAGAGATAGTGAGAAATATACTGAAAGTAACTAAGTGACAAAGAAAAATAATAATAGGGATTACCCACTAATAAACACTTAAAATAAAAGGTTTAAGAAGTGCCAATAGTGAAAGTGTAAATACCCCAAAATAATGAGTGAATTAGTGATAAACACTAATTAGTTAAAAGTGAAAGTGATGAATAAAAAAGGATATTGTAAAAGATAATATGATAAAAAATAGTAATAGATAAGAAAACACTTAGGAAATCAATGATAAAACACTAAATGATTTACTAGTGAACTTATAAGAATTATATAGTTAATGGTAATAAAAAATAGTATTTAGATTAGATGTAAACAATTAATTAAGAAGTAATGAACACTGAAGAGTGATGATAACAGTATTAATTAAAAAAAGAATCTTATTGTTAAGTTTAATTGAATACAATCGTAGTTAAAAGGGGGAAGCCCATGTAAGGTAAACAGTTTGTGTTATCATGGATTGGAGAAAGAGAATAGTAAAGAAATAAGAAATTAAGAATGCAATCAATAAACACCCTATGTTATAAGGGATCATAGATTAAGTAAGTTTGAAAGGAGTGATGATGTTTCTCACCCAAAATAATAGTAAAGTAATGAAATGTATGTTAAACCAACAGTACCTAATAACTGGTAAAGAATTGTTCATTTAAATTTATGACTAGGCTATGGCTGAAGGAAGCATACAGTCCATAGGCCTAGTTGTTATATGTTATGTATTAAAGAATAGTAAATAATAGCCATATTGTTGACAATGGCAAGTTAAATAAATAAGCAAATAAATCAATTCAGAAATAATAAACACTAGAAAATCAGTTAGGAAATAATTGACAAGCCAAAATATAGAAAATAATCTTGACACATAATCAGTACACAAACAAATTCAAGACACAATAACCAATAAACGAATCAATTATAACAACAAAACAAAACATTTTGTAGTACAATGAAATATAATTTGTATAAAATAGGTAAAAAATAATCAATGGCTACTTAGGCCTAGGAAATGCCTAACTGTCAATAACAAATAACTGCAAATTGTATAAAATCCACTAGGAAATTAACAAATTCAAGGCGAGTAAATAGGCAAGAATAATTTGAAAGTCATTTTAAAAGAAAAATGTTAGAATAAGGACTTAAATTAAAGGAGAAATGTAATTACCAAATATTAAAATATATGTACAAACATTAATATTTTGAAGAACCCGACCTTAAGGGATATCAAAATAATCTTTGAAAGGAAATAATCACAGTAGTGATAATATTTAATATGTAGGGAAGAAGACCGAAGAATATAAGCAATCAGAAGGGATGCAGCTATTTTGAATAAAAATTCAAATTTGATAACAATGGTTATAAGTCAAAATTAACCAATCAGAATTAATTGGTAACCATGCCGACAGATGTTTGGTTACGAATTTACCGTTAGATTTCTTTACTCGTAATGTGACGCTCTTGCTGAATAGACGCCAAATCTTGAACGATCAAATTTCTAATTTAAAACACAAAAATAGTAAACGAAATTACCACCAATGAACAAGAAGGAAGCAGACGATGCCTGAAACCATTTAACTGATGTCGAAGAAGAATTAAATAAAAAAGAAACGAATAAATTGCCACGATTAATTTGAAAAAGATGCCACACGCCCTAGACAATTGAAAATTAAATATGATTGCAGCCTAATTCATTTTGATCAGATCAACTGTGTACTACCAGTCTACTGACGTGTTAAGTATCATTTAAATTTCCCAAATTTCTGAATAAACTCACTTTAAAGATTTCTCACAGTAATCTGAACTCTCACTAAACTGCACATAATTTCTTTCAAAGATTAAAATAAAAAACTAAGACACTGAAAATATGTCAACTTGTGAAGTTAACCTGTTGTTAGTTTACGAAATTTTGAAACACTTTTACTACACTCCAAGAACAAGTTATAACTACACAGTGTATTATTTAAGTTTAACTGATGTAAGGTTGTGTATTTTTATTGTTGTAATCATTAATAATCCTTTTAACGTAATCACAAGAATCCAAGACGACTGAACGAAAACATTTGTATACGACTTCGACAGATGCCATTATTGTTTGTCTGTTATGTTCAAAGATCGATTTGTCAAACCCAGAGATTTTGTCTCATATAAATTACCGGTGCAAATGTATTACAAAAGAAAACATAATTTGTATTAACCTGAATAATTAATAATCTACAAATAATAAACAAGTACTGAGTGTAACCACTGTGTTGTAATTTCATTAGGATGGTGTATAATAACTTGTGTACATTTTAGAGAACAGTTAGTATTGATGGCAAGCGCTCGCATAGCCAGCGCAACGAACTACTGGCCCGATTCAGACGGCCAAGTCAAGGCGGGAACAAATTGAATTCTCCACACCGCCTGAGCTGCGCTTGTCGTACATTCATAAATTTTTTAATTGTTTTAAATAAACAATTTGGCGCCACCCGGGATTTTCACACACCTAGTGAACAACAGGTAAGGACTTCGATACCTGGTTATTCGTACGTTCGCGACGAACACAATCAGCGGAAGGTACGTTCCAAAGCAACGACGGATTGATAAGATACGTTACACCCATTACACTTAGACACGTTTACAATACAGATGGACAGCGGGTCCATTACAAATTGGCGACCAAATGATGAGGCTAGAAGAAAGGGAAATGCGAAATTCTAGCGGCGATTACAAAAGGATAACAAGATGCACAACACAAGATACCAAACTAAACAACGCGAGAAGGAGGCTGACAAGGAAGAAAATAGAGGGGCAGAAGAGGAAGGAACATTGGTTGAAGAGGTGGAAACAATAATAAACACGGAAGAAGCAACCCAAGACAAAGAAATGGAACCACAAGCGGGTGACAAGGGAGAAGTTAGAGGAGACCCGAACATACTAAAATTAATGGAACTAATGAATAGTATGAACAAAAAATTGGACAGGAACAAGGAAGAAACCAATGAAAATTTTAAGAAACAGGAGAAATTCGACAAGAATGAGGAGAGTCTGAAACAGATGAACGATAAATTCGACAGCATGAAGGAAGAAACGAACGACAATTTTCAGAAGCAGAAAGAAGAATTAAGGCAGACAATTAATAAAAATAATGAAACCCTCCAACGACAGCTGAAGGAAATTAACGAAAAGACTAAGGAAGAAATGAAGCAGGAGGTGATACATCAATTAATGGAGTACCGGGAAGAAACCAAACAACAGATCACCGAAACAAATGAAAAATTAGAGGAGACGTTGGAGAGACTGGAGAAAACCAATGAAACTGTTTCAGAAGTCCGTGAGGAGGTAATCAATAAAATAAACAACCTCGAAGGAGAAACCAAAAGGAGAATTGAGGAATGTCCCGAAGAAACGACCAAAAGGTGGGAACAAGTGAACCAGGACATGCATCAAGTCCGGGAAGAGAACCAGAAGGAGACAGCTGTTATACAAACAGATCTGGGAGAAAGAATGGAAGGGGTGTACAGCAATCTAAATAAAATCGACAGGAAGGTGGACAAAAACAAACAAAGAATTGATGAGATGCATAGACGAGAATAATTACTACAGGAAGAAGTGGACGCCTGGCGTGACCAGCCATGTAATCATAATCATGTACTCAACAATGACAATCGTGATACAATCAACTTCCGAAACTATAAGCGCAATCCGATAGGACTTCTGAAAAGGGTGGAAGTATTAATAATAAAGAATCGCGAAACCCGATGGACAACTGTGAGGGGAATGCTGGACGAAATGTTCAAGGAAACATATGACAACTGGTGGACCGCCACAAGACCAGACATCCAGAGCATCCAAGAATTCAAAACACAATTTAAAGCAAAATACTGGTCAGAGTCAACCCAGAACATGGTCCGCAACAACCTGAGTAACAGGAGGTATGAAAACCAAAACGGACAATCACTCACGTCCTACTTTCTGGGAAAAATCTGCATGGCCAGAAGTTTGGAACCACGCATTCCGGAAGAGTGTCTAGTCATACAATTATCATACCACTATGATGATGCGATACAGAAAGCCTGTATGTACAGTCAAGTCATGATAATTCAGGACATGGCTAGTCTATTAGAGAGCCATGAACACGAATGACAATACCGCAAGAAACGGTTCACAAGTTTCAGAAATAGTAACTTAAACGAAGGGCCATCCCCACCAAACCAACAGGGTGATAACACGCCACCACTGAACAACACTAATAATTACCAAGGAAATCAACATGGGAATAATGCGCCCAGGAACTATAATCAAAACGGTAACAACAACGGTAATTTTAGAAATGATTACAGTGGTAACTACCCACGGAACAGTCCTAACAATTATTATCGTCCAGGAAACGGTAATAACAACAACCGAGGATACCGACCGCAAGTGAATTATGTGAGATGCCAAGCCCAGCGAAACCCAAGAAGGCACTATTCAAGACCACCAACAGTCAACATGCATGGTAATCAAACACGGAACAGTGACCAACAACAAAGGGAGAATGATAATAAGCCGGCACAACGGAATAATAACGAAGAAGAACCCAGATCCGGAAACAGAGACCAAGGACGGGACATAACCTCCGGAAATGATTACAGATATGAGGTTCAAAGGGGTAGGAATAACGAGAACGCCCAAACAACGGAGGATTATGATTGGATACCATTCAGCGATGATCCTGTGGAGAATTGGAGAATCGCATATAACAAACGCAACCCACCAGAGCTCTGGATTCCCTCAAGAAGGAATGATAACCAGTCTAACACAAATCAAGTAGAGAGACAGGAGGACCATGAAGAAGAACCCTCGCCAGACAGATGGAATGAATAGGGACAATGAAATATGGGACTGATTTCCTGATAACCAACCGAAATACTTTAAACAAAAAGAGATAACAAGACAAACGAATAAGTTTGCAAATAAATAATAAAGAAAAGGTGCAAGATGAATTTCAAAATTCAAAACATTATGTAAGACCAACTTACGAAATGATTTAGAGCATATATGAGATAAAAAATAAACAAATCTATGATAAATAATAAATAAAAAAGAACGATGTAAGATCACCTTACCATAACAATCTTTAGCCAACATATGAGACAAAGAAGTAAAAAATAATAAAGGAATGAGCTACAAAAACTTCCTAACCAGTAAGAACGATTAACTTACTATGATATTTAAAAAATATGAAAAAAAACAATCAAAATGATCAACTTCCACAACAATTTAGCAAATATGGGAAGTAAAATAAACAAACCAATGATCAAAAATGAAATAAATAAAATAAATATTCTAAGAGTTATAATATAAAATGAGATGAAACAAAGAGTAATTGAAAATGGATAAAAAATGTTAATTGTATCAATAAAAAATCAACGCTTCAAGTATTATCAAATGGTATCAATAAAGAAAGATCAAAAATGAATATGACTCGAACTGAGCAATAATGAAATACAAAAGTAAAAGATTCCCAACAAATATTATGATTATTATTATTATTAGTCACAAGATGACTGTATTGAAGATTCATTTAATTAAGATTGACTATTGGATAAGTCCAGCAATCACTTAACTGAGCAGGGATGATGTTCCCCTGATCTCAGAACAAGAGTAGTTTTGAACGACGGAGTTAGGTAAGCCAATAGAGCCCATCCGAATCGATTTCAGCTACAAAGTAGGGATAGGTAGGGAAAATAAGATTTATAGGGAATAATTTATAATATAAAAATCAATAAGCCAGATCGTATTAAGAGAAAATAATGAAGAAAAGACTCAGAAGAAAGGAAGTAGAAGATACAGAATTGAACATAAAACTGAATAAGAAGCAGGAGAATTTAAGAAGAAATGATACAATACAATTGATAATTTCATCAAACTTAGAATCACGTTTTATAAAATGATCAATTTTGGTGGAAGGGCATTATATAACATCGCCAAATTCAGATCATATTTGATACCTATAAGTATGTAAGAAATGCTAAAAAGCAATATATTTTAATAAATAAATAATGAAGAGAATAAAAATATAAAATGTAATGAAGAAAGAAGGAGGAAGAATAGTAAACCAAAAAGTGATATTTAAATAAAATTACAGACTAGACTGACAGCCAAATGACTTTGACCCAATCCCAGAGATTGGACAGATAAAAACCAAAATAAAGTGAAACAAGATGGAAGTGAAGGAGAAGAAAAATGAAAATAAAAATAGAACAAACCAAGTATAAAGGAAATAAGGTGAAACAAGATGATGAAACAAAGACAAATAGTATAGAATAGGGAAGGGAGAAATGATACAATCAAATATCATAAAGGAAACGAAATCAGTAGATAACCAATATAAAAAAATAAATATTAGTATTGACTAAGTGACAAATGTAGTTCATAATTAATAAAACCCCGATAAATAAAAATACACTAACCCAAGAAGTAGTAGTATATGTAAGTAAGAAATCTAGAAAGACATGAACTTATTAGATATAAATAATATTTGTAAAGAAAGAGAGAGATAGTGAGAAATATACTGAAAGTAACTAAGTGACAAAGAAAAATAATAATAGGGATTACCCACTAATAAACACTTAAAATAAAAGGTTTAAGAAGTGCCAATAGTGAAAGTGTAAATACCCCAAAATAATGAGTGAATTAGTGATAAACACTAATTAGTTAAAAGTGAAAGTGATGAATAAAAAAGGATATTGTAAAAGATAATATGATAAAAAATAGTAATAGATAAGAAAACACTTAGGAAATCAATGATAAAACACTAAATGATTTACTAGTGAACTTATAAGAATTATATAGTTAATGGTAATAAAAAATAGTATTTAGATTAGATGTAAACAATTAATTAAGAAGTAATGAACACTGAAGAGTGATGATAACAGTATTAATTAAAAAAAGAATCTTATTGTTAAGTTTAATTGAATACAATCGTAGTTAAAAGGGGGAAGCCCATGTAAGGTAAACAGTTTGTGTTATCATGGATTGGAGAAAGAGAATAGTAAAGAAATAAGAAATTAAGAATGCAATCAATAAACACCCTATGTTATAAGGGATCATAGATTAAGTAAGTTTGAAAGGAGTGATGATGTTTCTCACCCAAAATAATAGTAAAGTAATGAAATGTATGTTAAACCAACAGTACCTAATAACTGGTAAAGAATTGTTCATTTAAATTTATGACTAGGCTATGGCTGAAGGAAGCATACAGTCCATAGGCCTAGTTGTTATATGTTATGTATTAAAGAATAGTAAATAATAGCCATATTGTTGACAATGGCAAGTTAAATAAATAAGCAAATAAATGAATTCAGAAATAATAAACACTAGAAAATCAGTTAGGAAATAATTGACAAGCCAAAATATAGAAAATAATCTTGACACATAATCAGTACACAAACAAATTCAAGACACAATAACCAATAAACGAATCAATTATAACAACAAAACAAAACATTTTGTAGTAAAATGAAATATAATTTGTATAAAATAGGTAAAAAATAATCAATGGCTACTTAGGCCTAGGAAATGCCTAACTGTCAATAACAAATAACTGCAAATTGTATAAAATCCACTAGGAAATTAACAAATTCAAGGCGAGTAAATAGGCAAGAATAATTTGAAAGTCATTTTAAAAGAAAAATGTTAGAATAAGGACTTAAATTAAAGGAGAAATGTAATTACCAAATATTAAAATATATGTACAAACATTAATATTTTGAAGAACCCGACCTTAAGGGATATCAAAATAATCTTTGAAAGGAAATAATCACAGTAGTGATAATATTTAATATGTAGGGAAGAAGACCGAAGAATATAAGCAATCAGAAGAGATGCAGCTATTTTGAATAAAAATTCAAATTTGATAACAATGGTTATAAGTCAAAATTAACCAATCAGAATTAATTGGTAACCATGCCGACAGATGTTTGGTTACGAATTTACCGTTAGATTTCTTTACTCGTAATGTGACGCTCTTGCTGAATAGACGCCAAATCTTGAACGATCAAATTTCTAATTTAAAACACAAAAATAGTAAACGAAATTACCACCAATGAACAAGAAGGAAGCAGACGATGCCTGAAACCATTTAACTGATGTCGAAGAAGAATTAAATAAAAAAGAAACGAATAAATTGCCACGATTAATTTGAAAAAGATGCCACACGCCCTAGACAATTGAAAATTAAATATGATTGCAGCCTAATTCATTTTGATCAGATCAACTGTGTACTACCAGTCTACTGACGTGTTAAGTATCATTTAAATTTCCCAAATTTCTGAATAAACTCACTTTAAAGATTTCTCACAGTAATCTGAACTCTCACTAAACTGCACATAATTTCTTTCAAAGATTAAAATAAAAAACTAAGACACTGAAAATATGTCAACTTGTGAAGTTAACCTGTTGTTAGTTTACGAAATTTTGAAACACTTTTACTACACTCCAAGAACAAGTTATAACTACACAGTGTATTATTTAAGTTTAACTGATGTAAGGTTGTGTATTTTTATTGTTGTAATCATTAATAATCCTTTTAACGTAATCACAAGAATCCAAGACGACTGAACGAAAACATTTGTATACGACTTCGACAGATGCCATTATTGTTTGTCTGTTATGTTCAAAGATCGATTTGTCAAACCCAGAGATTTTGTCTCATATAAATTACCGGTGCAAATGTATTACAAAAGAAAACATAATTTGTATTAACCTGAATAATTAATAATCTACAAATAATAAACAAGTACTGAGTGTAACCACTGTGTTGTAATTTCATTAGGATGGTGTATAATAACTTGTGTACATTTTAGAGAACAGTTAGTATTGATGGCAAGCGCTCGCATAGCCAGCGCAACGAACTACTGGCCCGATTCAGACGGCCAAGTCAAGGCGGGAACAAATTGAATTCTCCACACCGCCTGAGCTGCGCTTGTCGTACATTCATAAATTTTTTAATTGTTTTAAATAAACAATTTGGCGCCACCCGGGATTTTCACACACCTAGTGAACAACAGGTAAGGACTTTGATACCTGGTTATTCGTACGTTCGCGACGAACACAATCAGCGGAAGGTACGTTCCAAAGCAACGACGGATTGATAAGATACGTTACACCCATTACACTTAGACACGTTTACAATACAGATGGACAGCGGGTCCATTACAAATTGGCGACCAAATGATGAGGCTAGAAGAAAGGGAAATGCGAAATTCTAGCGGCGATTACAAAAGGATAACAAGATGCACAACACAAGATACCAAACTAAACAACGCGAGAAGGAGGCTGACAAGGAAGAAAATAGAGGGGCAGAAGAGGAAGGAACATTGGTTGAAGAGGTGGAAACAATAATAAACACGGAAGAAGCAACCCAAGACAAAGAAATGGAACCACAAGCGGGTGACAAGGGAGAAGTTAGAGGAGACCCGAACATACTAAAATTAATGGAACTAATGAATAGTATGAACAAAAAATTGGACAGGAACAAGGAAGAAACCAATGAAAATTTTAAGAAACAGGAGGAGAAATTCGACAAGAATGAGGAGAGTCTGAAACAGATGAACGATAAATTCGACAGCATGAAGGAAGAAACGAACGACAATTTTCAGAAGCAGAAAGAAGAATTAAGGCAGACAATTAATAAAAATAATGAAACCCTCCAACGACAGCTGAAGGAAATTAACGAAAAGACTAAGGAAGAAATGAAGCAGGAGGTGATACATCAATTAATGGAGTACCGGGAAGAAACCAAACAACAGATCACCGAAACAAATGAAAAATTAGAGGAGACGTTGGAGAGACTGGAGAAAACCAATGAAACTGTTTCAGAAGTCCGTGAGGAGGTAATCAATAAAATAAACAACCTGGAAGGAGAAACCAAAAGGAGAATTGAGGAATGTCCCGAAGAAACGACCAAAAGGTGGGAACAAGTGAACCAGGACATGCATCAAGTCCGGGAAGAGAACCAGAAGGAGACAGCTGTTATACAAACAGATCTGGGAGAAAGAATGGAAGGGGTGTACAGCAATCTAAATAAAATCGACAGCAAGGTGGACAAAAACAAACAAAGAATTGATGAGATGCATAGACGAGAATAATTACTACAGGAAGAAGTGGACGCCTGGCGTGACCAGCCATGTAATCATAATCATGTACTCAACAATGACAATCGTGATACAATCAACTTCCGAAACTATAAGCGCAATCCGATAGGACTTCTGAAAAGGGTGGAAGTATTAATAATAAAGAATCGCGAAACCCGATGGACAACTGTGAGGGGAATGCTGGACGAAATGTTCAAGGAAACATATGACAACTGGTGGACCGCCACAAGACCAGACATCCAGAGCATCCAAGAATTCAAAACACAATTTAAAGCAAAATACTGGTCAGAGTCAACCCAGAACATGGTCCGCAACAACCTGAGTAACAGGAGGTATGAAAACCAAAACGGACAATCACTCACGTCCTACTTTCTGGGAAAAATCTGCATGGCCAGAAGTTTGGAACCACGCATTCCGGAAGAGTGTCTAGTCATACAATTATCATACCACTATGATGATGCGATACAGAAAGCCTGTATGTACAGTCAAGTCATGATAATTCAGGACATGGCTAGTCTATTAGAGAGCCATGAACACGAATGACAATACCGCAAGAAACGGTTCACAAGTTTCAGAAATAGTAACTTAAACGAAGGGCCATCCCCACCAAACCAACAGGGTGATAACACGCCACCACTGAACAACACTAATAATTACCAAGGAAATCAACATGGGAATAATGCGCCCAGGAACTATAATCAAAACGGTAACAACAACGGTAATTTTAGAAATGATTACAGTGGTAACTACCCACGGAACAGTCCTAACAATTATTATCGTCCAGGAAACGGTAATAACAACAACCGAGGATACCGACCGCAAGTGAATTATGTGAGATGCCAAGCCCAGCGAAACCCAAGAAGGCACTATTCAAGACCACCAACAGTCAACATGCATGGTAATCAAACACGGAACAGTGACCAACAACAAAGGGAGAATGATAATAGGCCGGCACAACGGAATAATAACGAAGAAGAACCCAGATCCGGAAACAGAGACCAAGGACGGGACATAACCTCCGGAAATGATTACAGATATGAGGTTCAAAGGGGTAGGAATAACGAGAACGCCCAAACAACGGAGGATTATGATTGGATACCATTCAGCGATGATCCTGTGGAGAATTGGAGAATCGCATATAACAAACGCAACCCACCAGAGCTCTGGATTCCCTCAAGAAGGAATGATAACCAGTCTAACACAAATCAAGTAGAGAGACAGGAGGACCATGAAGAAGAACCCTCGCCAGACAGATGGAATGAATAGGGACAATGAAATATGGGACTGATTTCCTGATAACCAACCGAAATACTTTAAACAAAAAGAGATAACAAGACAAACGAATAAGTTTGCAAATAAATAATAAAGAAAAGGTGCAAGATGAATTTCAAAATTCAAAACATTATGTAAGACCAACTTACGAAATGATTTAGAGCATATATGAGATAAAAAATAAACAAATCTATGATAAATAATAAATAAAAAAGAACGATGTAAGATCACCTTACCATAACAATCTTTAGCCAACATATGAGACAAAGAAGTAAAAAATAATAAAGGAATGAGCTACAAAAACTTCCTAACCAGTAAGAACGATTAACTTACTATGATATTTAAAAAATATGAAAAAAAACAATCAAAATGATCAACTTCCACAACAATTTAGAAAATATGGGAAGTAAAATAAACAAACCAATGATCAAAAATGAAATAAATAAAATAAATATTCTAAGAGTTATAATATAAAATGAGATGAAACAAAGAGTAATTGAAAATGGATAAAAAATGTTAATTGTATCAATAAAAAATCAACGCTTCAAGTATTATCAAATGGTATCAATAAAGAAAGATCAAAAATGAATATGACTCGAACTGAGCAATAATGAAATACAAAAGTAAAAGATTCCCAACAAATATTATGATTATTATTATTATTAGTCACAAGATGACTGTATTGAAGATTCATTTAATTAAGATTGACTATTGGATAAGTCCAGCAATCACTTAACTGAGCAGGGATGATGTTCCCCTGATCTCAGAACAAGAGTAGTTTTGAACGACGGAGTTAGGTAAGCCAATAGAGCCCATCCGAATCGATTTCAGCTACAAAGTAGGGATAGGTAGGGAAAATAAGATTTATAGGGAATAATTTATAATATAAAAATCAATAAGCCAGATCGTATTAAGAGAAAATAATGAAGAAAAGACTCAGAAGAAAGGAAGTAGAAGATACAGAATTGAACATAAAACTGAATAAGAAGCAGGAGAATTTAAGAAGAAATGATACAATACAATTGATAATTTCATCAAACTTAGAATCACGTTTTATAAAATGATCAATTTTGGTGGAAGGGCATTATATAACATCGCCAAATTCAGATCATATTTGATACCTATAAGTATGTAAGAAATGCTAAAAAGCAATATATTTTAATAAATAAATAATGAAGAGAATAAAAATATAAAATGTAATGAAGAAAGAAGGAGGAAGAATAGTAAACCAAAAAGTGATATTTAAATAAAATTACAGACTAGACTGACAGCCAAATGACTTTGACCCAATCCCAGAGATTGGACAGATAAAAACCAAAATAAAGTGAAACAAGATGGAAGTGAAGGAGAAGAAAAATGAAAATAAAAATAGAACAAACCAAGTATAAAGGAAATAAGGTGAAACAAGATGATGAAACAAAGACAAATAGTATAGAATAGGGAAGGGAGAAATGATACAATCAAATATCATAAAGGAAACGAAATCAGTAGATAACCAATATAAAAAAATAAATATTAGTATTGACTAAGTGACAAATGTAATTCATAATTAATAAAACCCCGATAAATAAAAATACACTAACCCAAGAAGTAGTAGTATATGTAAGTAAGAAATCTAGAAAGACATGAACTTATTAGATATAAATAATATTTGTAAAGAAAGAGAGAGATAGTGAGAAATATACTGAAAGTAACTAAGTGACAAAGAAAAATAATAATAGGGATTACCCACTAATAAACACTTAAAATAAAAGGTTTAAGAAGTGCCAATAGTGAAAGTGTAAATACCCCAAAATAATGAGTGAATTAGTGATAAACACTAATTCGTTAAAAGTGAAAGTGATGAATAAAAAAGGATATTGTAAAAGATAATATGATAAAAAATAGTAATAGATAAGAAAACACTTAGGAAATCTATGATAAAACACTAAATGATTTACTAGTGAACTTATAAGAATTATATAGTTAATGGTAATAAAAAATAGTATTTAGATTAGATGTAAACAATTAATTAAGAAGTAATGAACACTGAAGAGTGATGATAACAGTATTAATTAAAAAAAGAATCTTATTGTTAAGTTTAATTGAATACAATCGTAGTTAAAAGGGGGAAGCCCATGTAAGGTAAACAGTTTGTGTTATCATGGATTGGAGAAAGAGAATAGTAAAGAAATAAGAAATTAAGAATGCAATCAATAAACACCCTATGTTATAAGGGATCATAGATTAAGTAAGTTTGAAAGGAGTGATGATGTTTCTCACCCAAAATAATAGTAAAGTAATGAAATGTATGTTAAACCAACAGTACCTAATAACTGGTAAAGAATTGTTCATTTAAATTTATGACTAGGCTATGGCTGAAGGAAGCATACAGTCCATAGGCCTAGTTGTTATATGTTATGTATTAAAGAATAGTAAATAATAGCCATATTGTTGACAATGGCAAGTTAAATAAATAAGCAAATAAATGAATTCAGAAATAATAAACACTAGAAAATCAGTTAGGAAATAATTGACAAGCCAAAATATAGAAAATAATCTTGACACATAATCAGTACACAAACAAATTCAAGACACAATAACCAATAAACGAATCAATTATAACAACAAAACAAAACATTTTGTAGTAAAATGAAATATAATTTGTATAAAATAGGTAAAAAATAATCAATGGCTACTTAGGCCTAGGAAATGCCTAACTGTCAATAACAAATAACTGCAAATTGTATAAAATCCACTAGGAAATTAACAAATTCAAGGCGAGTAAATAGGCAAGAATAATTTGAAAGTCATTTTAAAAGAAAAATGTTAGAATAAGGACTTAAATTAAAGGAGAAATGTAATTACCAAATATTAAAATATATGTACAAACATTAATATTTTGAAGAACCCGACCTTAAGGGATATCAAAATAATCTTTGAAAGGAAATAATCACAGTAGTGATAATATTTAATATGTAGGGAAGAAGACCGAAGAATATAAGCAATCAGAAGAGATGCAGCTATTTTGAATAAAAATTCAAATTTGATAACAATGGTTATAAGTCAAAATTAACCAATCAGAATTAATTGGTAACCATGCCGACAGATGTTTGGTTACGAATTTACCGTTAGATTTCTTTACTCGTAATGTGACGCTCTTGCTGAATAGACGCCAAATCTTGAACGATCAAATTTCTAATTTAAAACACAAAAATAGTAAACGAAATTACCACCAATGAACAAGAAGGAAGCAGACGATGCCTGAAACCATTTAACTGATGTCGAAGAAGAATTAAATAAAAAAGAAACGAATAAATTGCCACGATTAATTTGAAAAAGATGCCACACGCCCTAGACAATTGAAAATTAAATATGATTGCAGCCTAATTCATTTTGACCAGATCAACTGTGTACTACCAGTCTACTGACGTGTTAAGTATCATTTAAATTTCCCAAATTTCTGAATAAACTCACTTTAAAGATTTCTCACAGTAATCTGAACTCTCACTAAACTGCACATAATTTCTTTCAAAGATTAAAATAAAAAACTAAGACACTGAAAATATGTCAACTTGTGAAGTTAACCTGTTGTTAGTTTACGAAATTTTGAAACACTTTTACTACACTCCAAGAACAAGTTATAACTACACAGTGTATTATTTAAGTTTAACTGATGTAAGGTTGTGTATTTTTATTGTTGTAATCATTAATAATCCTTTTAACGTAATCACAAGAATCCAAGACGACTGAACGAAAACATTTGTATACGACTTCGACAGATGCCATTATTGTTTGTCTGTTATGTTCAAAGATCGATTTGTCAAACCCAGAGATTTTGTCTCATATAAATTACCGGTGCAAATGTATTACAAAAGAAAACATAATTTGTATTAACCTGAATAATTAATAATCTACAAATAATAAACAAGTACTGAGTGTAACCACTGTGTTGTAATTTCATTAGGATGGTGTATAATAACTTGTGTACATTTTAGAGAACAGTTAGTATTGATGGCAAGCGCTCGCATAGCCAGCGCAACGAACTACTGGCCCGATTCAGACGGCCAAGTCAAGGCGGGAACAAATTGAATTCTCCACACCGCCTGAGCTGCGCTTGTCGTACATTCATAAATTTTTTAATTGTTTTAAATAAACAATTTGGCGCCACCCGGGATTTTCACACACCTAGTGAACAACAGGTAAGGACTTCGATACCTGGTTATTCGTACGTTCGCGACGAACACAATCAGCGGAAGGTACGTTCCAAAGCAACGACGGATTGATAAGATACGTTACACCCATTACACTTAGACACGTTTACGATACAGATGGACAGCGGGTCCATTACAAATTGGCGACCAAATGATGAGGCTAGAAGAAAGGGAAATGTGAAATTCTAGCGGCGATTACAAAAGGATAACAAGATGCACAACACAAGATACCAAACTAAACAACGCGAGAAGGAGGCTGACAAGGAAGAAAATAGAGGGGCAGAAGAGGAAGGAACATTGGTTGAAGAGGTGGAAACAATAATAAACACGGAAGAAGCAACCCAAGACAAAGAAATGGAACCACAAGCGGGTGACAAGGGAGAAGTTAGAGGAGACCCGAACATACTAAAATTAATGGAACTAATGAATAGTATGAACAAAAAATTGGACAGGAACAAGGAAGAAACCAATGAAAATTTTAAGAAACAGGAGGAGAAATTCGACAAGAATGAGGAGAGTCTGAAACAGATGAACGATAAATTCGACAGCATGAAGGAAGAAACGAATGACAATTTTCAGAAGCAGAAAGAAGAATTAAGGCAGACAATTAATAAAAATAATGAAACCCTCCAACGACAGCTGAAGGAAATTAACGAAAAGACTAAGGAAGAAATGAAGCAGGAGGTGATACATCAATTAATGGAGTACCGGGAAGAAACCAAACAACAGATCACCGAAACAAATGAAAAATTAGAGGAGACGTTGGAGAGACTGGAGAAAACCAATGAAACTGTTTCAGAAGTCCGTGAGGAGGTAATCAATAAAATAAACAACCTGGAAGGAGAAACCAAAAGGAGAATTGAGGAATGTCCCGAAGAAACGACCAAAAGGTGGGAACAAGTGAACCAGGACATGCATCAAGTCCGGGAAGAGAACCAGAAGGAGACAGCTGTTATACAAACAGATCTGGGAGAAAGAATGGAAGGGGTGTACAGCAATCTAAATAAAATCGACAGCAAGGTGGACAAAAACAAACAAAGAATTGATGAGATGCATAGACGAGAATAATTACTACAGGAAGAAGTGGACGCCTGGCGTGACCAGCCATGTAATCATAATCATGTACTCAACAATGACAATCGTGATACAATCAACTTCCGAAACTATAAGCGCAATCCGATAGGACTTCTGAAAAGGGTGGAAGTATTAATAATAAAGAATCGCGAAACCCGATGGACAACTGTGAGGGGAATGCTGGACGAAATGTTCAAGGAAACATATGACAACTGGTGGACCGCCACAAGACCAGACATCCAGAGCATCCAAGAATTCAAAACACAATTTAAAGCAAAATACTGGTCAGAGTCAACCCAGAACATGGTCCGCAACAACCTGAGTAACAGGAGGTATGAAAACCAAAACGGACAATCACTCACGTCCTACTTTCTGGGAAAAATCTGCATGGCCAGAAGTTTGGAACCACACATTCCGGAAGAGTGTCTAGTCATACAATTATCATACCACTATGATGATGCGATACAGAAAGCCTGTATGTACAGTCAAGTCATGATAATTCAGGACATGGCTAGTCTATTAGAGAGCCATGAACACGAATGACAATACCGCAAGAAACGGTTCACAAGTTTCAGAAATAGTAACTTAAACGAAGGGCCATCCCCACCAAACCAACAGGGTGATAACACGCCACCACTGAACAACACTAATAATTACCAAGGAAATCAACATGGGAATAATGCGCCCAGGAACTATAATCAAAACGGTAACAACAACGGTAATTTTAGAAATGATTACAGTGGTAACTACCCACGGAACAGTCCTAACAATTATTATCGTCCAGGAAACGGTAATAACAACAACCGAGGATACCGACCGCAAGTGAATTATGTGAGATGCCAAGCCCAGCGAAACCCAAGAAGGCACTATTCAAGACCACCAACAGTCAACATGCATGGTAATCAAACACGGAACAGTGACCAACAACAAAGGGAGAATGATAATAGGCCGGCACAACGGAATAATAACGAAGAAGAACCCAGATCCGGAAACAGAGACCAAGGACGGGACATAACCTCCGGAAATGATTACAGATATGAGGTTCAAAGGGGTAGGAATAACGAGAACGCCCAAACAACGGAGGATTATGATTGGATACCATTCAGCGATGATCCTGTGGAGAATTGGAGAATCGCATATAACAAACGCAACCCACCAGAGCTCTGGATTCCCTCAAGAAGGAATGATAACCAGTCTAACACAAATCAAGTAGAGAGACAGGAGGACCATGAAGAAGAACCCTCGCCAGACAGATGGAATGAATAGGGACAATGAAATATGGGACTGATTTCCTGATAACCAACCGAAATACTTTAAACAAAAAGAGATAACAAGACAAACGAATAAGTTTGCAAATAAATAATAAAGAAAAGGTGCAAGATGAATTTCAAAATTCAAAACATTATGTAAGACCAACTTACGAAATGATTTAGAGCATATATGAGATAAAAAATAAACAAATCTATGATAAATAATAAATAAAAAAGAACGATGTAAGATCACCTTACCATAACAATCTTTAGCCAACATATGAGACAAAGAAGTAAAAAATAATAAAGGAATGAGCTACAAAAAATTCCTAACCAGTAAGAACGATTAACTTACTATGATATTTAAAAAATATGAAAAAAAACAATCAAAATGATCAACTTCCACAACAATTTAGAAAATATGGGAAGTAAAATAAACAAACCAATGATCAAAAATGAAATAAATAAAATAAATATTCTAAGAGTTATAATATAAAATGAGATGAAACAAAGAGTAATTGAAAATGAATAAAAAATGTTAATTGTATCAATAAAAAATCAACGCTTCAAGTATTATCAAATGGTATCAATAAAGAAAGATCAAAAATGAATATGACTCGAACTGAGCAATAATGAAATACAAAAGTAAAAGATTCCCAACAAATATTATGATTATTATTATTATTAGTCACAAGATGACTGTATTGAAGATTCATTTAATTAAGATTGACTATTGGATAAGTCCAGCAATCACTTAACTGAGCAGGGATGATGTTCCCCTGATCTCAGAACAAGAGTAGTTTTGAACGACGGAGTTAGGTAAGCCAATAGAGCCCATCCGAATCGATTTCAGCTACAAAGTAGGGATAGGTAGGGAAAATAAGATTTATAGGGAATAATTTATAATATAAAAATCAATAAGCCAGATCGTATTAAGAGAAAATAATGAAGAAAAGACTCAGAAGAAAGGAAGTAGAAGATACAGAATTGAACATAAAACTGAATAAGAAGCAGGAGAATTTAAGAAGAAATGATACAATACAATTGATAATTTCATCAAACTTAGAATCACGTTTTATAAAATGATCAATTTTGGTGGAAGAGCATTATATAACATCGCCAAATTCAGATCATATTTGATACCTATAAGTATGTAAGAAATGCTAAAAAGCAATATATTTTAATAAATAAATAATGAAGAGAATAAAAATATAAAATGTAATGAAGAAAGAAGGAGGAAGAATAGTAAACCAAAAAGTGATATTTAAATAAAATTACAGACTAGACTGACAGCCAAATGACTTTGACCCAATCCCAGAGATTGGACAGATAAAAACCAAAATAAAGTGAAACAAGATGGAAGTGAAGGAGAAGAAAAATGAAAATAAAAATAGAACAAACCAAGTATAAAGGAAATAAGGTGAAACAAGATGATGAAACAAAGACAAATAGTATAGAATAGGGAAGGGAGAAATGATACAATCAAATATCATAAAGGAAACGAAATCAGTAGATAACCAATATAAAAAAATAAATATTAGTATTGACTAAGTGACAAATGTAATTCATAATTAATAAAACCCCGATAAATAAAAATACACTAACCCAAGAAGTAGTAGTATATGTAAGTAAGAAATCTAGAAAGACATGAACTTATTAGATATAAATAATATTTGTAAAGAAAGAGAGAGATAGTGAGAAATATACTGAAAGTAACTAAGTGACAAAGAAAAATAATAATAGGGATTACCCACTAATAAACACTTAAAATAAAAGGTTTAAGAAGTGCCAATAGTGAAAGTGTAAATACCCCAAAATAATGAGTGAATTAGTGATAAACACTAATTAGTTAAAAGTGAAAGTGATGAATAAAAAAGGATATTGTAAAAGATAATATGATAAAAAATAGTAATAGATAAGAAAACACTTAGGAAATCAATGATAAAACACTAAATGATTTACTAGTGAACTTATAAGAATTATATAGTTAATGGTAATAAAAAATAGTATTTAGATTAGATGTAAACAATTAATTAAGAAGTAATGAACACTGAAGAGTGATGATAACAGTATTAATTAAAAAAAGAATCTTATTGTTAAGTTTAATTGAATACAATCGTAGTTAAAAGGGGGAAGCCCATGTAAGGTAAACAGTTTGTGTTATCATGGATTGGAGAAAGAGAATAGTAAAGAAATAAGAAATTAAGAATGCAATCAATAAACACCCTATGTTATAAGGGATCATAGATTAAGTAAGTTTGAAAGGAGTGATGATGTTTCTCACCCAAAATAATAGTAAAGTAATGAAATGTATGTTAAACCAACAGTACCTAATAACTGGTAAAGAATTGTTCATTTAAATTTATGACTAGGCTATGGCTGAAGGAAGCATACAGTCCATAGGCCTAGTTGTTATATGTTATGTATTAAAGAATAGTAAATAATAGCCATATTGTTGACAATGGCAAGTTAAATAAATAAGCAAATAAATCAATTCAGAAATAATAAACACTAGAAAATCAGTTAGGAAATAATTGACAAGCCAAAATATAGAAAATAATCTTGACACATAATCAGTACACAAACAAATTCAAGACACAATAACCAATAAACGAATCAATTATAACAACAAAACAAAACATTTTGTAGTAAAATGAAATATAATTTGTATAAAATAGGTAAAAAATAATCAATGGCTACTTAGGCCTAGGAAATGCCTAACTGTCAATAACAAATAACTGCAAATTGTATAAAATCCACTAGGAAATTAACAAATTCAAGGCGAGTAAATAGGCAAGAATAATTTGAAAGTCATTTTAAAAGAAAAATGTTAGAATAAGGACTTAAATTAAAGGAGAAATGTAATTACCAAATATTAAAATATATGTACAAACATTAATATTTTGAAGAACCCGACCTTAAGGGATATCAAAATAATCTTTGAAAGGAAATAATCACAGTAGTGATAATATTTAATATGTAGGGAAGAAGACCGAAGAATATAAGCAATCAGAAGAGATGCAGCTATTTTGAATAAAAATTCAAATTTGATAACAATGGTTATAAGTCAAAATTAACCAATCAGAATTAATTGGTAACCATGCCGACAGATGTTTGGTTACGAATTTACCGTTAGATTTCTTTACTCGTAATGTGACGCTCTTGCTGAATAGACGCCAAATCTTGAACGATCAAATTTCTAATTTAAAACACAAAAATAGTAAACGAAATTACCACCAATGAACAAGAAGGAAGCAGACGATGCCTGAAACCATTTAACTGATGTCGAAGAAGAATTAAATAAAAAAGAAACGAATAAATTGCCACGATTAATTTGAAAAAGATGCCACACGCCCTAGACAATTGAAAATTAAATATGATTGCAGCCTAATTCATTTTGACCAGATCAACTGTGTACTACCAGTCTACTGACGTGTTAAGTATCATTTAAATTTCCCAAATTTCTGAATAAACTCACTTTAAAGATTTCTCACAGTAATCTGAACTCTCACTAAACTGCACATAATTTCTTTCAAAGATTAAAATAAAAAACTAAGACACTGAAAATATGTCAACTTGTGAAGTTAACCTGTTGTTAGTTTACGAAATTTTGAAACACTTTTACTACACTCCAAGAACAAGTTATAACTACACAGTGTATTATTTAAGTTTAACTGATGTAAGGTTGTGTATTTTTATTGTTGTAATCATTAATAATCCTTTTAACGTAATCAAAAGAATCCAAGACGACTGAACGAAAACATTTGTATACGACTTCGACAGATGCCATTATTGTTTGTCTGTTATGTTCAAAGATCGATTTGTCAAACCCAGAGATTTTGTCTCATATAAATTACCGGTGCAAATGTATTACAAAAGAAAACATAATTTGTATTAACCTGAATAATTAATAATCTACAAATAATAAACAAGTACTGAGTGTAACCACTGTGTTGTAATTTCATTAGGATGGTGTATAATAACTTGTGTACATTTTAGAGAACAGTTAGTATTGATGGCAAGCGCTCGCATAGCCAGCGCAACGAACTACTGGCCCGATTCAGACGGCCAAGTCAAGGCGGGAACAAATTGAATTCTCCACACCGCCTGAGCTGCGCTTGTCGTACATTCATAAATTTTTTAATTGTTTTAAATAAACAATTTGGCGCCACCCGGGATTTTCACACACCTAGTGAACAACAGGTAAGGACTTCGATACCTGGTTATTCGTACGTTCGCGACGAACACAATCAGCGGAAGGTACGTTCCAAAGCAACGACGGATTGATAAGATACGTTACACCCATTACACTTAGACACGTTTACAATACAGATGGACAGCGGGTCCATTACAAATTGGCGACCAAATGATGAGGCTAGAAGAAAGGGAAATGCGAAATTCTAGCGGCGATTACAAAAGGATAACAAGATGCACAACACAAGATACCAAACTAAACAACGCGAGAAGGAGGCTGACAAGGAAGAAAATAGAGGGGCAGAAGAGGAAGGAACATTGGTTGAAGAGGTGGAAACAATAATAAACACGGAAGAAGCAACCCAAGACAAAGAAATGGAACCACAAGCGGGTGACAAGGGAGAAGTTAGAGGAGACCCGAACATACTAAAATTAATGGAACTAATGAATAGTATGAACAAAAAATTGGACAGGAACAAGGAAGAAACCAATGAAAATTTTAAGAAACAGGAGGAGAAATTCGACAAGAATGAGGAGAGTCTGAAACAGATGAACGATAAATTCGACAGCATGAAGGAAGAAACGAACGACAATTTTCAGAAGCAGAAAGAAGAATTAAGGCAGACAATTAATAAAAATAATGAAACCCTCCAACGACAGCTGAAGGAAATTAACGAAAAGACTAAGGAAGAAATGAAGCAGCAGGTGATACATCAATTAATGGAGTACCGGGAAGAAACCAAACAACAGATCACCGAAACAAATGAAAAATTAGAGGAGACGTTGGAGAGACTGGAGAAAACCAATGAAACTGTTTCAGAAGTCCGTGAGGAGGTAATCAATAAAATAAACAACCTGGAAGGAGAAACCAAAAGGAGAATTGAGGAATGTCCCGAAGAAACGACCAAAAGGTGGGAACAAGTGAACCAGGACATGCATCAAGTCCGGGAAGAGAACCAGAAGGAGACAGCTGTTATACAAACAGATCTGGGAGAAAGAATGGAAGGGGTGTACAGCAATCTAAATAAAATCGACAGCAAGGTGGACAAAAACAAACAAAGAATTGATGAGATGCATAGACGAGAATAATTACTACAGGAAGAAGTGGACGCCTGGCGTGACCAGCCATGTAATCATAATCATGTACTCAACAATGACAATCGTGATACAATCAACTTCCGAAACTATAAGCGCAATCCGATAGGACTTCTGAAAAGGGTGGAAGTATTAATAATAAAGAATCGCGAAACCCGATGGACAACTGTGAGGGGAATGCTGGACGAAATGTTCAAGGAAACATATGACAACTGGTGGACTGCCACAAGACCAGACATCCAGAGCATCCAAGAATTCAAAACACAATTTAAAGCAAAATACTGGTCAGAGTCAACCCAGAACATGGTCCGCAACAACCTGAGTAACAGGAGGTATGAAAACCAAAACGGACAATCACTCACGTCCTACTTTCTGGGAAAAATCTGCATGGCCAGAAGTTTGGAACCACGCATTCCGGAAGTGTCTAGTCATACAATTATCATACCACTATGATGATGCGATACAGAAAGCCTGTATGTACAGTCAAGTCATGATAATTCAGGACATGGCTAGTCTATTAGAGAGCCATGAACACGAATGACAATACCGCAAGAAACGGTTCACAAGTTTCAGAAATAGTAACTTAAACGAAGGGCCATCCCCACCAAACCAACAGGGTGATAACACGCCACCACTGAACAACACTAATAATTACCAAGGAAATCAACATGGGAATAATGCGCCCAGGAACTATAATCAAAACGGTAACAACAACGGTAATTTTAGAAATGATTACAGTGGTAACTACCCACGGAACAGTCCTAACAATTATTATCGTCCAGGAAACGGTAATAACAACAACCGAGGATACCGACCGCAAGTGAATTATGTGAGATGCCAAGCCCAGCAAAACCCAAGAAGGCACTATTCAAGACCACCAACAGTCAACATGCATGGTAATCAAACACGGAACAGTGACCAACAACAAAGGGAGAATGATAATAGGCCGGCACAACGGAATAATAACGAAGAAGAACCCAGATCCGGAAACAGAGACCAAGGACGGGACATAACCTCCGGAAATGATTACAGATATGAGGTTCAAAGGGGTAGGAATAACGAGAACGCCCAAACAACGGAGGATTATGATTGGATACCATTCAGCGATGATCCTGTGGAGAATTGGAGAATCGCATATAACAAACGCAACCCACCAGAGCTCTGGATTCCCTCAAGAAGGAATGATAACCAGTCTAACACAAATCAAGTAGAGAGACAGGAGGACCATGAAGAAGAACCCTCGCCAGACAGATGGAATGAATAGGGACAATGAAATATGGGACTGATTTCCTGATAACCAACCGAAATACTTTAAACAAAAAGAGATAACAAGACAAACGAATAAGTTTGCAAATAAATAATAAAGAAAAGGTGCAAGATGAATTTCAAAATTCAAAACATTATGTAAGACCAACTTACGAAATGATTTAGAGCATATATGAGATAAAAAATAAACAAATCTATGATAAATAATGAATAAAAAAGAACGATGTAAGATCACCTTACCATAACAATCTTTAGCCAACATATGAGACAAAGAAGTAAAAAATAATAAAGGAATGAGCTACAAAAAATTCCTAACCAGTAAGAACGATTAACTTACTATGATATTTAAAAAATATGAAAAAAAACAATCAAAATGATCAACTTCCACAACAATTTAGAAAATATGGGAAGTAAAATAAACAAACCAATGATCAAAAATGAAATAAATAAAATAAATATTCTAAGAGTTATAATATAAAATGAGATGAAACAAAGAGTAATTGAAAATGAATAAAAAATGTTAATTGTATCAATAAAAAATCAACGCTTCAAGTATTATCAAATGGTATCAATAAAGAAAGATCAAAAATGAATATGACTCGAACTGAGCAATAATGAAATAAAAAAGTAAAAGATTCCCAACAAATATTATGATTATTATTATTATTAGTCACAAGATGACTGTATTGAAGATTCATTTAATTAAGATTGACTATTGGATAAGTCCAGCAATCACTTAACTGAGCAGGGATGATGTTCCCCTGATCTCAGAACAAGAGTAGTTTTGAACGACGGAGTTAGGTAAGCCAATAGAGCCCATCCGAATCGATTTCAGCTACAAAGTAGGGATAGGTAGGGAAAATAAGATTTATAGGGAATAATTTATAATATAAAAATCAATAAGCCAGATCGTATTAAGAGAAAATAATGAAGAAAAGACTCAGAAGAAAGGAAGTAGAAGATACAGAATTGAACATAAAACTGAATAAGAAGCAGGAGAATTTAAGAAGAAATGATACAATACAATTGATAATTTCATCAAACTTAGAATCACGTTTTATAAAATGATCAATTTTGGTGGAAGGGCATTATATAACATCGCCAAATTCAGATCATATTTGATACCTATAAGTATGTAAGAAATGCTAAAAAGCAATATATTTTAATAAATAAATAATGAAGAGAATAAAAATATAAAATGTAATGAAGAAAGAAGGAGGAAGAATAGTAAACCAAAAAGTGATATTTAAATAAAATTACAGACTAGACTGACAGCCAAATGACTTTGACCCAATCCCAGAGATTGGACAGATAAAAACCAAAATAAAGTGAAACAAGATGGAAGTGAAGGAGAAGAAAAATGAAAATAAAAATAGAACAAACCAAGTATAAAGGAAATAAGGTGAAACAAGATGATGAAACAAAGACAAATAGTATAGAATAGGGAAGGGAGAAATGATACAATCAAATATCATAAAGGAAACGAAATCAGTAGATAACCAATATAAAAAAATAAATATTAGTATTGACTAAGTGACAAATGTAATTCATAATTAATAAAACCCCGATAAATAAAAATACACTAACCCAAGAAGTAGTAGTATATGTAAGTAAGAAATCTAGAAAGACATGAACTTATTAGATATAAATAATATTTGTAAAGAAAGAGAGAGATAGTGAGAAATATACTGAAAGTAACTAAGTGACAAAGAAAAATAATAATAGGGATTACCCACTAATAAACACTTAAAATAAAAGGTTTAAGAAGTGCCAATAGTGAAAGTGTAAATACCCCAAAATAATGAGTGAATTAGTGATAAACACTAATTAGTTAAAAGTGAAAGTGATGAATAAAAAAGGATATTGTAAAAGATAATATGATAAAAAATAGTAATAGATAAGAAAACACTTAGGAAATCAATGATAAAACACTAAATGATTTACTAGTGAACTTATAAGAATTATATAGTTAATGGTAATAAAAAATAGTATTTAGATTAGATGTAAACAATTAATTAAGAAGTAATGAACACTGAAGAGTGATGATAACAGTATTAATTAAAAAAAGAATCTTATTGTTAAGTTTAATTGAATACAATCGTAGTTAAAAGGGGGAAGCCCATGTAAGGTAAACAGTTTGTGTTATCATGGATTGGAGAAAGAGAATAGTAAAGAAATAAGAAATTAAGAATGCAATCAATAAACACCCTATGTTATAAGGGATCATAGATTAAGTAAGTTTGAAAGGAGTGATGATGTTTCTCACCCAAAATAATAGTAAAGTAATGAAATGTATGTTAAACCAACAGTACCTAATAACTGGTAAAGAATTGTTCATTTAAATTTATGACTAGGCTATGGCTGAAGGAAGCATACAGTCCATAGGCCTAGTTGTTATATGTTATGTATTAAAGAATAGTAAATAATAGCCATATTGTTGACAATGGCAAGTTAAATAAATAAGCAAATAAATCAATTCAGAAATAATAAACACTAGAAAATCAGTTAGGAAATAATTGACAAGCCAAAATATAGAAAATAATCTTGACACATAATCAGTACACAAACAAATTCAAGACACAATAACCAATAAACGAATCAATTATAACAACAAAACAAAACATTTTGTAGTACAATGAAATATAATTTGTATAAAATAGGTAAAAAATAATCAATGGCTACTTAGGCCTAGGAAATGCCTAACTGTCAATAACAAATAACTGCAAATTGTATAAAATCCACTAGGAAATTAACAAATTCAAGGCGAGTAAATAGGCAAGAATAATTTGAAAGTCATTTTAAAAGAAAAATGTTAGAATAAGGACTTAAATTAAAGGAGAAATGTAATTACCAAATATTAAAATATATGTACAAACATTAATATTTTGAAGAACCCGACCTTAAGGGATATCAAAATAATCTTTGAAAGGAAATAATCACAGTAGTGATAATATTTAATATGTAGGGAAGAAGACCGAAGAATATAAGCAATCAGAAGAGATGCAGCTATTTTGAATAAAAATTCAAATTTGATAACAATGGTTATAAGTCAAAATTAACCAATCAGAATTAATTGGTAACCATGCCGACAGATGTTTGGTTACGAATTTACCGTTAGATTTCTTTACTCGTAATGTGACGCTCTTGCTGAATAGACGCCAAATCTTGAACGATCAAATTTCTAATTTAAAACACAAAAATAGTAAACGAAATTACCACCAATGAACAAGAAGGAAGCAGACGATGCCTGAAACCATTTAACTGATGTCGAAGAAGAATTAAATAAAAAAGAAACGAATAAATTGCCACGATTAATTTGAAAAAGATGCCACACGCCCTAGACAATTGAAAATTAAATATGATTGCAGCCTAATTCATTTTGACCAGATCAACTGTGTACTACCAGTCTACTGACGTGTTAAGTATCATTTAAATTTCCCAAATTTCTGAATAAACTCACTTTAAAGATTTCTCACAGTAATCTGAACTCTCACTAAACTGCACATAATTTCTTTCAAAGATTAAAATAAAAAACTAAGACACTGAAAATATGTCAACTTGTGAAGTTAACCTGTTGTTAGTTTACGAAATTTTGAAACACTTTTACTACACTCCAAGAACAAGTTATAACTACACAGTGTATTATTTAAGTTTAACTGATGTAAGGTTGTGTATTTTTATTGTTGTAATCATTAATAATCCTTTTAACGTAATCACAAGAATCCAAGACGACTGAACGAAAACATTTGCATACGACTTCGACAGATGCCATTATTGTTTGTCTGTTATGTTCAAAGATCGATTTGTCAAACCCAGAGATTTTGTCTCATATAAATTACCGGTGCAAATGTATTACAAAAGAAAACATAATTTGTATTAACCTGAATAATTAATAATCTACAAATAATAAACAAGTACTGAGTGTAACCACTGTGTTGTAATTTCATTAGGATGGTGTATAATAACTTGTGTACATTTTAGAGAACAGTTAGTATTGATGGCAAGCGCTCGCATAGCCAGCGCAACGAACTACTGGCCCGATTCAGACGGCCAAGTCAAGGCGGGAACAAATTGAATTCTCCACACCGCCTGAGCTGCGCTTGTCGTACATTCATAAATTTTTTAATTGTTTTAAATAAACAATTTGGCGCCACCCGGGATTTTCACACACCTAGTGAACAA
The DNA here is from genome assembly GCA_034769895.1 of Magicicada septendecula. NCBI lineage: Eukaryota > Metazoa > Arthropoda > Insecta > Hemiptera > Cicadidae > Magicicada > Magicicada septendecula. The sequence goes on along the minus strand of CM068371.1, from coordinate 229,245,139 downwards.
CAGGTAAGGACTTCGATACCTGGTTATTCGTACGTTCGCGACGAACACAATCAGCGGAAGGTACGTTCCAAAGCAACGACGGATTGATAAGATACGTTACACCCATTACACTTAGACACGTTTACGATACAGATGGACAGCGGGTCCATTACAAATTGGCGACCAAATGATGAGGCTAGAAGAAAGGGAAATGCGAAATTCTAGCGGCGATTACAAAAGGATAACAAGATGCACAACACAAGATACCAAACTAAACAACGCGAGAAGGAGGCTGACAAGGAAGAAAATAGAGGGGCAGAAGAGGAAGGAACATTGGTTGAAGAGGTGGAAACAATAATAAACACGGAAGAAGCAACCCAAGACAAAGAAATGGAACCACAAGCGGGTGACAAGGGAGAAGTTAGAGGAGACCCGAACATACTAAAATTAATGGAACTAATGAATAGTATGAACAAAAAATTGGACAGGAACAAGGAAGAAACCAATGAAAATTTTAAGAAACAGGAGGAGAAATTCGACAAGAATGAGGAGAGTCTGAAACAGATGAACGATAAATTCGACAGCATGAAGGAAGAAACGAACGACAATTTTCAGAAGCAGAAAGAAGAATTAAGGCAGACAATTAATAAAAATAATGAAACCCTCCAACGACAGCTGAAGGAAATTAACGAAAAGACTAAGGAAGAAATGAAGCAGCAGGTGATACATCAATTAATGGAGTACCGGGAAGAAACCAAACAACAGATCACCGAAACAAATGAAAAATTAGAGGAGACGTTGGAGAGACTGGAGAAAACCAATGAAACTGTTTCAGAAGTCCGTGAGGAGGTAATCAATAAAATAAACAACCTGGAAGGAGAAACCAAAAGGAGAATTGAGGAATGTCCCGAAGAAACGACCAAAAGGTGGGAACAAGTGAACCAGGACATGCATCAAGTCCGGGAAGAGAACCAGAAGGAGACAGCTGTTATACAAACAGATCTGGGAGAAAGAATGGAAGGGGTGTACAGCAATCTAAATAAAATCGACAGCAAGGTGGACAAAAACAAACAAAGAATTGATGAGATGCATAGACGAGAATAATTACTACAGGAAGAAGTGGACGCCTGGCGTGACCAGCCATGTAATCATAATCATGTACTCAACAATGACAATCGTGATACAATCAACTTCCGAAACTATAAGCGCAATCCGATAGGACTTCTGAAAAGGGTGGAAGTATTAATAATAAAGAATCGCGAAACCCGATGGACAACTGTGAGGGGAATGCTGGACGAAATGTTCAAGGAAACATATGACAACTGGTGGACCGCCACAAGACCAGACATCCAGAGCATCCAAGAATTCAAAACACAATTTAAAGCAAAATACTGGTCAGAGTCAACCCAGAACATGGTCCGCAACAACCTGAGTAACAGGAGGTATGAAAACCAAAACGGACAATCACTCACGTCCTACTTTCTGGGAAAAATCTGCATGGCCAGAAGTTTGGAACCACGCATTCCGGAAGAGTGTCTAGTCATACAATTATCATACCACTATGATGATGCGATACAGAAAGCCTGTATGTACAGTCAAGTCATGATAATTCAGGACATGGCTAGTCTATTAGAGAGCCATGAACACGAATGACAATACCGCAAGAAACGGTTCACAAGTTTCAGAAATAGTAACTTAAACGAAGGGCCATCCCCACCAAACCAACAGGGTGATAACAAGCCACCACTGAACAACACTAATAATTACCAAGGAAATCAACGTGGGAATAATGCGCCCAGGAACTATAATCAAAACGGTAACAACAACGGTAATTTTAGAAATGATTACAGTGGTAACTACCCACGGAACAGTCCTAACAATTATTATCGTCCAGGAAACGGTAATAACAACAACCGAGGATACCGACCGCAAGTGAATTATGTGAGATGCCAAGCCCAGCGAAACCCAAGAAGGCACTATTCAAGACCACCAACAGTCAACATGCATGGTAATCAAACACGGAACAGTGACCAACAACAAAGGGAGAATGATAATAGGCCGGCACAACGGAATAATAACGAAGAAGAACCCAGATCCGGAAACAGAGACCAAGGACGGGACATAACCTCCGGAAATGATTACAGATATGAGGTTCAAAGGGGTAGGAATAACGAGAACGCCCAAACAACGGAGGATTATGATTGGATACCATTCAGCGATGATCCTGTGGAGAATTGGAGAATCGCATATAACAAACGCAACCCACCAGAGCTCTGGATTCCCTCAAGAAGGAATGATAACCAGTCTAACACAAATCAAGTAGAGAGACAGGAGGACCATGAAGAAGAACCCTCGCCAGACAGATGGAATGAATAGGGACAATGAAATATGGGACTGATTTCCTGATAACCAACCGAAATACTTTAAACAAAAAGAGATAACAAGACAAACGAATAAGTTTGCAAATAAATAATAAAGAAAAGGTGCAAGATGAATTTCAAAATTCAAAACATTATGTAAGACCAACTTACGAAATGATTTAGAGCATATATGAGATAAAAAATAAACAAATCTATGATAAATAATAAATAAAAAAGAACGATGTAAGATCACCTTACCATAACAATCTTTAGCCAACATATGAGACAAAGAAGTAAAAAATAATAAAGGAATGAGCTACAAAAAATTCCTAACCAGTAAGAACGATTAACTTACTATGATATTTAAAAAATATGAAAAAAAAACAATCAAAATGATCAACTTCCACAACAATTTAGAAAATATGGGAAGTAAAATAAACAAACCAATGATCAAAAATGAAATAAATAAAATAAATATTCTAAGAGTTATAATATAAAATGAGATGAAACAAAGAGTAATTGAAAATGAATAAAAAATGTTAATTGTATCAATAAAAAATCAACGCTTCAAGTATTATCAAATGGTATCAATAAAGAAAGATCAAAAATGAATATGACTCGAACTGAGCAATAATGAAATACAAAAGTAAAAGATTCCCAACAAATATTATGATTATTATTATTATTAGTCACAAGATGACTGTATTGAAGATTCATTTAATTAAGATTGACTATTGGATAAGTCCAGCAATCACTTAACTGAGCAGGGATGATGTTCCCCTGATCTCAGAACAAGAGTAGTTTTGAACGACGGAGTTAGGTAAGCCAATAGAGCCCATCCGAATCGATTTCAGCTACAAAGTAGGGATAGGTAGGGAAAATAAGATTTATAGGGAATAATTTATAATATAAAAATCAATAAGCCAGATCGTATTAAGAGAAAATAATGAAGGAAAGACTCAGAAGAAAGGAAGTAGAAGATACAGAATTGAACATAAAACTGAATAAGAAGCAGGAGAATTTAAGAAGAAATGATACAATACAATTGATAATTTCATCAAACTTAGAATCACGTTTTATAAAATGATCAATTTTGGTGGAAGGGCATTATATAACATCGCCAAATTCAGATCATATTTGATACCTATAAGTATGTAAGAAATGCTAAAAAGCAATATATTTTAATAAATAAATAATGAAGAGAATAAAAATATAAAATGTAATGAAGAAAGAAGGAGGAAGAATAGTAAACCAAAAAGTGATATTTAAATAAAATTACAGACTAGACTGACAGCCAAATGACTTTGACCCAATCCCAGAGATTGGACAGATAAAAACCAAAATAAAGTGAAACAAGATGGAAGTGAAGGAGAAGAAAAATGAAAATAAAAATAGAACAAACCAAGTATAAAGGAAATAAGGTGAAACAAGATGATGAAACAAAGACAAATAGTATAGAATAGGGAAGGGAGAAATGATACAATCAAATATCATAAAGGAAACGAAATCAGTAGATAACCAATATAAAAAAATAAATATTAGTATTGACTAAGTGACAAATGTAATTCATAATTAATAAAACCCCGATAAATAAAAATACACTAACCCAAGAAGTAGTAGTATATGTAAGTAAGAAATCTAGAAAGACATGAACTTATTAGATATAAATAATATTTGTAAAGAAAGAGAGAGATAGTGAGAAATATACTGAAAGTAACTAAGTGACAAAGAAAAATAATAATAGGGATTACCCACTAATAAACACTTAAAATAAAAGGTTTAAGAAGTGCCAATAGTGAAAGTGTAAATACCCCAAAATAATGAGTGAATTAGTGATAAACACTAATTAGTTAAAAGTGAAAGTGATGAATAAAAAAGGATATTGTAAAAGATAATATGATAAAAAATAGTAATAGATAAGAAAACACTTAGGAAATCAATGATAAAACACTAAATGATTTACTAGTGAACTTATAAGAATTATATAGTTAATGGTAATAAAAAATAGTATTTAGATTAGATGTAAACAATTAATTAAGAAGTAATGAACACTGAAGAGTGATGATAACAGTATTAATTAAAAAAAGAATCTTATTGTTAAGTTTAATTGAATACAATCGTAGTTAAAAGGGGGAAGCCCATGTAAGGTAAACAGTTTGTGTTATCATGGATTGGAGAAAGAGAATAGTAAAGAAATAAGAAATTAAGAATGCAATCAATAAACACCCTATGTTATAAGGGATCATAGATTAAGTAAGTTTGAAAGGAGTGATGATGTTTCTCACCCAAAATAATAGTAAAGTAATGAAATGTATGTTAAACCAACAGTACCTAATAACTGGTAAAGAATTGTTCATTTAAATTTATGACTAGGCTATGGCTGAAGGAAGCATACAGTCCATAGGCCTAGTTGTTATATGTTATGTATTAAAGAATAGTAAATAATAGCCATATTGTTGACAATGGCAAGTTAAATAAATAAGCAAATAAATCAATTCAGAAATAATAAACACTAGAAAATCAGTTAGGAAATAATTGACAAGCCAAAATATAGAAAATAATCTTGACACATAATCAGTACACAAACAAATTCAAGACACAATAACCAATAAACGAATCAATTATAACAACAAAACAAAACATTTTGTAGTAAAATGAAATATAATTTGTATAAAATAGGTAAAAAATAATCAATGGCTACTTAGGCCTAGGAAATGCCTAACTGTCAATAACAAATAACTGCAAATTGTATAAAATCCACTAGGAAATTAACAAATTCAAGGCGAGTAAATAGGCAAGAATAATTTGAAAGTCATTTTAAAAGAAAAATGTTAGAATAAGGACTTAAATTAAAGGAGAAATGTAATTACCAAATATTAAAATATATGTACAAACATTAATATTTTGAAGAACCCGACCTTAAGGGATATCAAAATAATCTTTGAAAGGAAATAATCACAGTAGTGATAATATTTAATATGTAGGGAAGAAGACCGAAGAATATAAGCAATCAGAAGAGATGCAGCTATTTTGAATAAAAATTCAAATTTGATAACAATGGTTATAAGTCAAAATTAACCAATCAGAATTAATTGGTAACCATGCCGACAGATGTTTGATTACGAATTTACCGTTAGATTTCTTTACTCGTAATGTGACGCTCTTGCTGAATAGACGCCAAATCTTGAACGATCAAATTTCTAATTTAAAACACAAAAATAGTAAACGAAATTACCACCAATGAACAAGAAGGAAGCAGAGGATGCCTGAAACCATTTAACTGATGTCGAAGAAGAATTAAATAAAAAAGAAACGAATAAATTGCCACGATTAATTTGAAAAAGATGCCACACGCCCTAGACAATTGAAAATTAAATATGATTGGAGCCTAATTCATTTTGACCAGATCAACTGTGTACTACCAGTCTACTGACGTGTTAAGTATCATTTAAATTTCCCAAATTTCTGAATAAACTCACTTTAAAGATTTCTCACAGTAATCTGAACTCTCACTAAACTGCACATAATTTCTTTCAAAGATTAAAATAAAAAACTAAGACACTGAAAATATGTCAACTTGTGAAGTTAACCTGTTGTTAGTTTACGAAATTTTGAAACACTTTTACTACACTCCAAGAACAAGTTATAACTACACAGTGTATTATTTAAGTTTAACTGATGTAAGGTTGTGTATTTTTATTGTTGTAATCATTAATAATCCTTTTAACGTAATCACAAGAATCCAAGACGACTGAACGAAAACATTTGCATACGACTTCGACAGATGCCATTATTGTTTGTCTGTTATGTTCAAAGATCGATTTGTCACACCCAGAGATTTTGTCTCATATAAATTACCGGTGCAAATGTATTACAAAAGAAAACATAATTTGTATTAACCTGAATAATTAATAATCTACAAATAATAAACAAGTACTGAGTGTAACCACTGTGTTGTAATTTCATTAGGATGGTGTATAATAACTTGTGTACATTTTAGAGAACAGTTAGTATTGATGGCAAGCGCTCGCATAGCCAGCGCAACGAACTACTGGCCCGATTCAGACGGCCAAGTCAAGGCGGGAACAAATTGAATTCTCCACACCGCCTGAGCTGCGCTTGTCGTACATTCATAAATTTTTTAATTGTTTTAAATAAACAATTTGGCGCCACCCGGGATTTTCACACACCTAGTGAACAACAGGTAAGGACTTCGATACCTGGTTATTCGTACGTTCACGACGAACACAATCAGCGGAAGGTACGTTCCAAAGCAACGACGGATTGATAAGACACGTTACACCCATTACACTTAGACACGTTTACGATACAGATGGACAGCGGGTCCATTACAAATTGGCGACCAAATGGTGAGGCTAGAAGAAAGGGAAATGCAAAATTCTAGCGGCGATTACAAAAGGATAACAAGATGCACAACACAAGATACCAAACTAAACAACGCGAGAAGGAGGCTGACAAGGAAGAAAATAGAGGGGCAGAAGAGGAAGGAACATTGGTTGAAGAGGTGGAAAAATAATAAACACGGAAGAAGCAACCCAAGACAAAGAAATGGAACCACAAGCGGGTGACAAGGGAGAAGTTAGAGGAGACCCGAACATACTAAAATTAATGGAACTAATGAATAGTATGAACAAAAAATTGGACAGAAACAAGGAAGAAACCAATGAAAATTTTAAGAAACAGGAGGAGAAATTCGACAAGAATGAGGAGAGTCTGAAACAGATGAACGATAAATTCGACAGCATGAAGGAAGAAACGAACGACAATTTTCAGAAGCAGAAAGAAGAATTAAGGCAGACAATTAATAAAAATAATGAAACCCTCCAACGACAGCTGAAGGAAATTAACGAAAAGACTAAGGAAGAAATGAAGCAGCAGGTGATACATCAATTAATGGAGTACCGGGAAGAAACCAAACAACAGATCACCGAAACAAATGAAAAATTAGAGGAGACGTTGGAGAGACTGGAGAAAACCAATGAAACTGTTTCAGAAGTCCGTGAGGAGGTAATCAATAAAATAAACAACCTCGAAGGAGAAACCAAAAGGAGAATTGAGGAATGTCCCGAAGAAACGACCAAAAGGTGGGAACAAGTGAACCAGGACATGCATCAAGTCCGGGAAGAGAACCAGAAGGAGACAGCTGTTATACAAACAGATCTGGGAGAAAGAATGGAAGGGGTGTACAGCAATCTAAATAAAATCGACAGCAAGGTGGACAAAAACAAACAAAAGAATTGATGAGATGCATAGACGAGAATAATTACTACAGGAAGAAGTGGACGCCTGGCGTGACCGGCCATGTAATCATAATCATGTACTCAACAATGACAATCGTGATACAATCAACTTCCGAAACTATAAGCGCAATCCGATAGGACTTCTGAAAAGGGTGGAAGTATTAATAATAAAGAATCGCGAAACCCGATGGACAACTGTGAGGGGAATGCTGGACGAAATGTTCAAGGAAACATATGACAACTGGTGGACCGCCACAAGACCAGACATCCAGAGCATCCAAGAATTCAAAACACAATTTAAAGCAAAATACTGGTCAGAGTCAACCCAGAACATGGTCCGCAACAACCTGAGTAACAGGAGGTATGAAAACCAAAACGGACAATCACTCACGTCCTACTTTCTGGGAAAAATCTGCATGGCCAGAAGTTTGGAACCACGCATTCCGGAAGAGTGTCTAGTCATACAATTATCATACCACTATGATGATGCGATACAGAAAGCCTGTATGTACAGTCAAGTCATGATAATTCAGGACATGGCTAGTCTATTAGAGAGCCATGAACACGAATGACAATACCGCAAGAAACGGTTCACAAGTTTCAGAAATAGTAACTTAAACGAAGGGCCATCCCCACCAAACCAACAGGGTGATAACAAGCCACCACTGAACAACACTAATAATTACCAAGGAAATCAACGTGGGAATAATGCGCCCAGGAACTATAATCAAAACGGTAACAACAACGGTAATTTTAGAAATGATTACAGTGGTAACTACCCACGGAACAGTCCTAACAATTATTATCGTCCAGGAAACGGTAATAACAACAACCGAGGATACCGACCGCAAGTGAATTATGTGAGATGCCAAGCCCAGCGAAACCCAAGAAGGCACTATTCAAGACCACCAACAGTCAACATGCATGGTAATCAAACACGGAACAGTGACCAACAACAAAGGGAGAATGATAATAGGCCGGCACAACGGAATAATAACGAAGAAGAACCCAGATCCGGAAACAGAGACCAAGGACGGGACATAACCTCCGGAAATGATTACAGCTATGAGGTTCAAAGGGGTAGGAATAACGAGAACGCCCAAACAACGGAGGATTATGATTGGATACCATTCAGCGATGATCCTGTGGAGAATTGGAGAATCGCATATAACAAACGCAACCCACCAGAGCTCTGGATTCCCTCAAGAAGGAATGATAACCAGTCTAACACAAATCAAGTAGAGAGACAGGAGGACCATGAAGAAGAACCCTCGCCAGACAGATGGAATGAATAGGGACAATGAAATATGGGACTGATTTCCTGATAACCAACCGAAATACTTTAAACAAAAAGAGATAACAAGACAAACGAATAAGTTTGCAAATAAATAATAAAGAAAAGGTGTAAGATGAATTTCAAAATTCAAAACATTATGTAAGACCAACTTACGAAATGATTTAGAGCATATGAGATAAAAAATAAACAAATCTATGATAAATAATAAATAAAAAAGAACGATGTAAGATCACCTTACCATAACAATCTTTAGCCAACATATGAGACAAAGAAGTAAAAAATAATAAAGGAATGAGCTACAAAAAATTCCTAACCAGTAAGAACGATTAACTTACTATGATATTTAAAAAATATGAAAAAAAAACAATCAAAATGATCAACTTCCACAACAATTTAGAAAATATGGGAAGTAAAATAAACAAACCAATGATCAAAAATGAAATAAATAAAATAAATATTCTAAGAGTTATAATATAAAATGAGATGAAACAAAGAGTAATTGAAAATGAATAAAAAATGTTAATTGTATCAATAAAAAATCAACGCTTCAAGTATTATCAAATGGTATCAATAAAGAAAGATGAAAAATGAATATGACTCGAACTGAGCAATAATGAAATAAAAAAGGAAAAGATTCCCAACAAATATTATGATTATTATTATTATTATTATTATTAGTCACAAGATGACTGTATTGAAGATTCATTTAATTAAGATTGACTATAGGATAAGTCCAGCAATCACTTAACTGAGCACGGATGATGTTCCCCTGATCTCAGAACAAGAGTAGTTTTGAACGACGGGATTAGGTAAGCCAATAGAGCCCATCCGAATCGATTTCAGCTACAAAGTAGGGATAGTTAGGGAAAATAAGATTTATAGGGAATAATTTATAATATAAAAATCAATAAGCCAGATCGTATTAAGAGAAAATAATGAAGAAAAGACTCAGAAGAAAGGAAGTAGAAGATACAGAATTGAACATAAAACTGAATAAGAAGCAGGAGAATTTAAGAAGAAAATGATACAATACAATTGATAATTTCATCAAACTTAGAATCACGTTTTATAAAATGATCAATTTTGGTGGAAGGGCATTATATAACATCACCAAATTCAGATCATATTTGATATCTATAAGTATGTAGGAAATGCTAAAAAGCAATATATTTTAATAAATAAATAATGAAGAGAATAAAAATATAAAATGTAATGAAGAAAGAAGGAGGAAGAATAGTAAACCAAAAAGTGATATTTAAATAAAATTACAGACAAAAAGTGAAACAAGATGGAAGTGGAGGAGAAGAAAATGAAAATAAAAATAGAACAAACCAAGTATAAAGGAAATAAGGTGAAACAAGATGGAAGTGGAGGAGAAGAAAATGAAAATAAAAATAGAACAAACCAAGTATAAAGGAAATAAGGTGAAACAAGATGATGAAACACAGACAAATAGTATAGAATAGGGAAGGGAGAAATGATACAATCAAATATCATAAAGGAAACGAAATCAGTAGATAACCAATATAAAAAAATAAATATTAGTATTGACTAAGTGACAAATGTAATTCATAATTAATAAAACCCCGATAAATAAAAATACACTAACCCAAGAAGTAGTAGTATATGTAAGTAAGAAATCTAGAAAGACATGAACTTATTAGATATAAATAATATTTGTAAAGAAAGAGAGAGATAGTGAGAAATATACTGAAAGTAACTAAGTGACAAAGAAAAATAATAATAGGGATTACCCACTAATAAACACTTAAAATAAAAGGTTTAAGAAGTGCCAATAGTGAAAGTGTAAATACCCCAAAATAATGAGTGAATTAGTGATAAACACTAATTAGTTAAAAGTGAAAGTGATGAATAAAAAAGGATATTGTAAAAGATAATATGATAAAAAATAGTAATAGATAAGAAAACACTTAGGAAATCAATGATAAAACACTAAATGATTTACTAGTGAACTTATAAGAATTATATAGTTAATGGTAATAAAAAATAGTATTTAGATTAGATGTAAACAATTAATTAAGAAGTAATGAACACTGAAGAGTGATGATAACAGTATTAATTAAAAAAAGAATCTTATTGTTAAGTTTAATTGAATACAATCGTAGTTAAAAGGGGGAAGCCCATGTAAGGTAAACAGTTTGTGTTATCATGGATTGGAGAAAGAGAATAGTAAAGAAATAAGAAATTAAGAATGCAATCAATAAACACCCTATGTTATAAGGGATCATAGATTAAGTAAGTTTGAAAGGAGTGATGATGTTTCTCACCCAAAATAATAGTAAAGTAATGAAATGTATGTTAAACCAACAGTACCTAATAACTGGTAAAGAATTGTTCATTTAAATTTATGACTAGGCTATGGCTGAAGGAAGCATACAGTCCATAGGCCTAGTTGTTATATGTTATGTATTAAAGAATAGTAAATAATAGCCATATTGTTGACAATGGCAAGTTAAATAAATAAGCAAATAAATCAATTCAGAAATAATAAACACTAGAAAATCAGTTAGGAAATAATTGACAAGCCAAAATATAGAAAATAATCTTGACACATAATCAGTACACAAACAAATTCAAGACACAATAACCAATAAACGAATCAATTATAACAACAAAACAAAACATTTTGTAGTAAAATGAAATATAATTTGTATAAAATAGGTAAAAAATAATCAATGGCTACTTAGGCCTAGGAAATGCCTAACTGTCAATAACAAATAACTGCAAATTGTATAAAATCCACTAGGAAATTAACAAATTCAAGGCGAGTAAATAGCCAAGAATAATTTGAAAGTCATTTTAAAAGAAAAATGTTAGAATAAGGACTTAAATTAAAGGAGAAATGTAATTACCAAATATTAAAATATATGTACAAACATTAATATTTTGAAGAACCCGACCTTAAGGGATATCAAAATAATCTTTGAAAGGAAATAATCACAGTAGTGATAATATTTAATATGTAGGGAAGAAGACCGAAGAATGTAAGCAATCAGAAGAGATGCAGCTATTTTGAATAAAAATTCAAATTTGATAACAATGGTTATAAGTCAAAATTAACCAATCAGAATTAATTGGTAACCATGCCGACAGATGTTTGGTTACGAATTTACCGTTAGATTTCTGTACTCGTAATGTGACGCTCTTGCTGAATAGACGCCAAATCTTGAACGATCAAATTTCTAATTTAAAACACAAAAATAGTAAACGAAATTACCACCAATGAACAAGAAGGAAGCAGACGATGCCTGAAACCATTTAACTGATGTCGAAGAAGAATTAAATAAAAAAGAAACGAATAAATTGCCACGATTAATTTGAAAAAGATGCCACACGCCCTAGACAATTGAAAATTAAATATGATTGCAGCCTAATTCATTTTGACCAGATCAACTGTGTACTACCAGTCTACTGACGTGTTAAGTATCATTTAAATTTCCCAAATTTCTGAATAAACTCACTTTAAAGAGTTCTCACAGTAATCTGAACTCTCACTAAACTGCACATAATTTCTTTCAAAGATTAAAATAAAAAACTAAGACACTGAAAATATGTCAACTTGTGAAGTTAACCTGTTGTTAGTTTACGAAATTTTGAAACACTTTTACTACACTCCAAGAACAAGTTATAACTACACAGTGTATTATTTAAGTTTAACTGATGTAAGGTTGTGTATTTTTATTGTTGTAATCATTAATAATCCTTTTAACGTAATCACAAGAATCCAAGACGACTGAACGAAAACATTTGTATACGACTTCGACAGATGCCATTATTGTTTGTCTGTTATGTTCAAAGATCGATTTGTCAAACCCACAGATTTTGTCTCATATAAATTACCGGTGCAAATGTATTACAAAAGAAAACATAATTTGTATTAACCTGAATAATTAATAATCTACAAATAATAAACAAGTACTGAGTGTAACCACTGTGTTGTAATTTCATTAGGATGGTGTATAATAACTTGTGTACATTTTAGAGAACAGTTAGTATTGATGGCAAGCGCTCGCATAGCCAGCGCAACGAACTACTGGCCCGATTCAGACGGCCAAGTCAAGGCGGGAACAAATTGAATTCTCCACACCGCCTGAGCTGCGCTTGTCGTACATTCATAAATTTTTTAATTGTTTTAAATAAACAATTTGGCGCCACCCGGGATTTTCACACACCTAGTGAACAACAGGTAAGGACTTCGATACCTGGTTATTCGTACGTTCGCGACGAACACAATCAGCGGAAGGTACGTTCCAAAGCAACGACGGATTGATAAGATACGTTACACCCATTACACTTAGACACGTTTACGATACAGATGGACAGCGGGTCCATTACAAATTGGCGACCAAATGATGAGGTTAGAAGAAAGGGAAATGCGAAATTCTAGCGGCGATTACAAAAGGATAACAAGATGCACAACACAAGATACCAAACTAAACAACGCGAGAAGGAGGCTGACAAGGAAGAAAATAGAGGGGCAGAAGAGGAAGGAACATTGGTTGAAGAGGTGGAAACAATAATAAACACGGAAGAAGCAACCCAAGACAAAGAAATGGAACCACAAGCGGGTGACAAGGGAGAAGTTAGAGGAGACCCGAACATACTAAAATTAATGGAACTAATGAATAGTATGAACAAAAAATTGGACAGGAACAAGGAAGAAACCAATGAAAATTTTAAGAAACAGGAGGAGAAATTCGACAAGAATGAGGAGAGTCTGAAACAGATGAACGATAAATTCGACAGCATGAAGGAAGAAACGAACGACAATTTTCAGAAGCAGAAAGAAGAATTAAGGCAGACAATTAATAAAAATAATGAAACCCTCCAACGACAGCTGAAGGAAATTAACGAAAAGACTAAGGAAGAAATGAAGCAGCAGGTGATACATCAATTAATGGAGTACCGGGAAGAAACCAAACAACAGATCACCGAAACAAATGAAAAATTAGAGGAGACGTTGGAGAGACTGGAGAAAACCAATGAAACTGTTTCAGAAGTCCGTGAGGAGGTAATCAATAAAATAAACAACCTGGAAGGAGAAACCAAAAGGAGAATTGAGGAATGTCCCGAAGAAACGACCAAAAGGTGGGAACAAGTGAACCAGGACATGCATCAAGTCCGGGAAGAGAACCAGAAGGAGACAGCTGTTATACAAACAGATCTGGGAGAAAGAATGGAAGGGGTGTACAGCAATCTAAATAAAATCGACAGCAAGGTGGACAAAAACAAACAAAGAATTGATGAGATGCATAGACGAGAATAATTACTACAGGAAGAAGTGGACGCCTGGCGTGACCAGCCATGTAATCATAATCATGTACTCAACAATGACAATCGTGATACAATCAACTTCCGAAACTATAAGCGCAATCCGATAGGACTTCTGAAAAGGGTGGAAGTATTAATAATAAAGAATCGCGAAACCCGATGGACAACTGTGAGGGGAATGCTGGACGAAATGTTCAAGGAAACATATGACAACTGGTGGACCGCCACAAGACCAGACATCCAGAGCATCCAAGAATTCAAAACACAATTTAAAGCAAAATACTGGTCAGAGTCAACCCAGAACATGGTCCGCAACAACCTGAGTAACAGGAGGTATGAAAACCAAAACGGACAATCACTCACGTCCTACTTTCTGGGAAAAATCTGCATGGCCAGAAGTTTGGAACCACGCATTCCGGAAGAGTGTCTAGTCATACAATTATCATACCACTATGATGATGCGATACAGAAAGCCTGTATGTACAGTCAAGTCATGATAATTCAGGACATGGCTAGTCTATTAGAGAGCCATGAACACGAATGACAATACCGCAAGAAACGGTTCACAAGTTTCAGAAATAGTAACTTAAACGAAGGGCCATCCCCACCAAACCAACAGGGTGATAACAAGCCACCACTGAACAACACTAATAATTACCAAGGAAATCAACGTGGGAATAATGCGCCCAGGAACTATAATCAAAACGGTAACAACAACGGTAATTTTAGAAATGATTACAGTGGTAACTACCCACGGAACAGTCCTAACAATTATTATCGTCCAGGAAACGGTAATAACAACAACCGAGGATACCGACCGCAAGTGAATTATGTGAGATGCCAAGCCCAGCGAAACCCAAGAAGGCACTATTCAAGACCACCAACAGTCAACATGCATGGTAATCAAACACGGAACAGTGACCAACAACAAAGGGAGAATGATAATAGGCCGGCACAACGGAATAATAACGAAGAAGAACCCAGATCCGGAAACAGAGACCAAGGACGGGACATAACCTCCGGAAATGATTACAGATATGAGGTTCAAAGGGGTAGGAATAACGAGAACGCCCAAACAACGGAGGATTATGATTGGATACCATTCAGCGATGATCCTGTGGAGAATTGGAGAATCGCATATAACAAACGCAACCCACCAGAGCTCTGGATTCCCTCAAGAAGGAATGATAACCAGTCTAACACAAATCAAGTAGAGAGACAGGAGGACCATGAAGAAGAACCCTCGCCAGACAGATGGAATGAATAGGGACAATGAAATATGGGACTGATTTCCTGATAACCAACCGAAATACTTTAAACAAAAAGAGATAACAAGACAAACGAATAAGTTTGCAAATAAATAATAAAGAAAAGGTGCAAGATGAATTTCAAAATTCAAAACATTATGTAAGACCAACTTACGAAATGATTTAGAGCATATATGAGATAAAAAATAAACAAATCTATGATAAATAATAAATAAAAAAGAACGATGTAAGATCACCTTACCATAACAATCTTTAGCCAACATATGAGACAAAGAAGTAAAAAATAATAAAGGAATGAGCTACAAAAAATTCCTAACCAGTAAGAACGATTAACTTACTATGATATTTAAAAAATATGAAAAAAAACAATCAAAATGATCAACTTCCACAACAATTTAGAAAATATGGGAAGTAAAATAAACAAACCAATGATCAAAAATGAAATAAATAAAATAAATATTCTAAGAGTTATAATATAAAATGAGATGAAACAAAGAGTAATTGAAAATGAATAAAAAATGTTAATTGTATCAATAAAAAATCAACGCTTCAAGTATTATCAAATGGTATCAATAAAGAAAGATCAAAAATGAATATGACTCGAACTGAGCAATAATGAAATAAAAAAGTAAAAGATTCCCAACAAATATTATGATTATTATTATTATTAGTCACAAGATGACTGTATTGAAGATTCATTTAATTAAGATTGACTATTGGATAAGTCCAGCAATCACTTAACTGAGCAGGGATGATGTTCCCCTGATCTCAGAACAAGAGTAGTTTTGAACGACGGAGTTAGGTAAGCCAATAGAGCCCATCCGAATCGATTTCAGCTACAAAGTAGGGATAGGTAGGGAAAATAAGATTTATAGGGAATAATTTATAATATAAAAATCAATAAGCCAGATCGTATTAAGAGAAAATAATGAAGGAAAGACTCAGAAGAAAGGAAGTAGAAGATACAGAATTGAACATAAAACTGAATAAGAAGCAGGAGAATTTAAGAAGAAATGATACAATACAATTGATAATTTCATCAAACTTAGAATCACGTTTTATAAAATGATCAATTTTGGTGGAAGGGCATTATATAACATCGCCAAATTCAGATCATATTTGATACCTATAAGTATGTAAGAAATGCTAAAAAGCAATATATTTTAATAAATAAATAATGAAGAGAATAAAAATATAAAATGTAATGAAGAAAGAAGGAGGAAGAATAGTAAACCAAAAAGTGATATTTAAATAAAATTACAGACTAGACTGACAGCCAAATGACTTTGACCCAATCCCAGAGATTGGACAGATAAAAACCAAAATAAAGTGAAACAAGATGGAAGTGAAGGAGAAGAAAAATGAAAATAAAAATAGAACAAACCAAGTATAAAGGAAATAAGGTGAAACAAGATGATGAAACAAAGACAAATAGTATAGAATAGGGAAGGGAGAAATGATACAATCAAATATCATAAAGGAAACGAAATCAGTAGATAACCAATATAAAAAAATAAATATTAGTATTGACTAAGTGACAAATGTAATTCATAATTAATAAAACCCCGATAAATAAAAATACACTAACCCAAGAAGTAGTAGTATATGTAAGTAAGAAATCTAGAAAGACATGAACTTATTAGATATAAATAATATTTGTAAAGAAAGAGAGAGATAGTGAGAAATATACTGAAAGTAACTAAGTGACAAAGAAAAATAATAATAGGGATTACCCACTAATAAACACTTAAAATAAAAGGTTTAAGAAGTGCCAATAGTGAAAGTGTAAATACCCCAAAATAATGAGTGAATTAGTGATAAACACTAATTAGTTAAAAGTGAAAGTGATGAATAAAAAAGGATATTGTAAAAGATAATATGATAAAAAATAGTAATAGATAAGAAAACACTTAGGAAATCAATGATAAAACACTAAATGATTTACTAGTGAACTTATAAGAATTATATAGTTAATGGTAATAAAAAATAGTATTTAGATTAGATGTAAACAATTAATTAAGAAGTAATGAACACTGAAGAGTGATGATAACAGTATTAATTAAAAAAAGAATCTTATTGTTAAGTTTAATTGAATACAATCGTAGTTAAAAGGGGGAAGCCCATGTAAGGTAAACAGTTTGTGTTATCATGGATTGGAGAAAGAGAATAGTAAAGAAATAAGAAATTAAGAATGCAATCAATAAACACCCTATGTTATAAGGGATCATAGATTAAGTAAGTTTGAAAGGAGTGATGATGTTTCTCACCCAAAATAATAGTAAAGTAATGAAATGTATGTTAAACCAACAGTACCTAATAACTGGTAAAGAATTGTTCATTTAAATTTATGACTAGGCTATGGCTGAAGGAAGCATACAGTCCATAGGCCTAGTTGTTATATGTTATGTATTAAAGAATAGTAAATAATAGCCATATTGTTGACAATGGCAAGTTAAATAAATAAGCAAATAAATCAATTCAGAAATAATAAACACTAGAAAATCAGTTAGGAAATAATTGACAAGCCAAAATATAGAAAATAATCTTGACACATAATCAGTACACAAACAAATTCAAGACACAATAACCAATAAACGAATCAATTATAACAACAAAACAAAACATTTTGTAGTAAAATGAAATATAATTTGTATAAAATAGGTAAAAAATAATCAATGGCTACTTAGGCCTAGGAAATGCCTAACTGTCAATAACAAATAACTGCAAATTGTATAAAATCCACTAGGAAATTAACAAATTCAAGGCGAGTAAATAGGCAAGAATAATTTGAAAGTCATTTTAAAAGAAAAATGTTAGAATAAGGACTTAAATTAAAGGAGAAATGTAATTACCAAATATTAAAATATATGTACAAACATTAATATTTTGAAGAACCCGACCTTAAGGGATATCAAAATAATCTTTGAAAGGAAATAATCACAGTAGTGATAATATTTAATATGTAGGGAAGAAGACCGAAGAATATAAGCAATCAGAAGAGATGCAGCTATTTTGAATAAAAATTCAAATTTGATAACAATGGTTATAAGTCAAAATTAACCAATCAGAATTAATTGGTAACCATGCCGACAGATGTTTGATTACGAATTTACCGTTAGATTTCTTTACTCGTAATGTGACGCTCTTGCTGAATAGACGCCAAATCTTGAACGATCAAATTTCTAATTTAAAACACAAAAATAGTAAACGAAATTACCACCAATGAACAAGAAGGAAGCAGAGGATGCCTGAAACCATTTAACTGATGTCGAAGAAGAATTAAATAAAAAAGAAACGAATAAATTGCCACGATTAATTTGAAAAAGATGCCACACGCCCTAGACAATTGAAAATTAAATATGATTGGAGCCTAATTCATTTTGACCAGATCAACTGTGTACTACCAGTCTACTGACGTGTTAAGTATCATTTAAATTTCCCAAATTTCTGAATAAACTCACTTTAAAGATTTCTCACAGTAATCTGAACTCTCACTAAACTGCACATAATTTCTTTCAAAGATTAAAATAAAAAACTAAGACACTGAAAATATGTCAACTTGTGAAGTTAACCTGTTGTTAGTTTACGAAATTTTGAAACACTTTTACTACACTCCAAGAACAAGTTATAACTACACAGTGTATTATTTAAGTTTAACTGATGTAAGGTTGTGTATTTTTATTGTTGTAATCATTAATAATCCTTTTAACGTAATCACAAGAATCCAAGACGACTGAACGAAAACATTTGCATACGACTTCGACAGATGCCATTATTGTTTGTCTGTTATGTTCAAAGATCGATTTGTCACACCCAGAGATTTTGTCTCATATAAATTACCGGTGCAAATGTATTACAAAAGAAAACATAATTTGTATTAACCTGAATAATTAATAATCTACAAATAATAAACAAGTACTGAGTGTAACCACTGTGTTGTAATTTCATTAGGATGGTGTATAATAACTTGTGTACATTTTAGAGAACAGTTAGTATTGATGGCAAGCGCTCGCATAGCCAGCGCAACGAACTACTGGCCCGATTCAGACGGCCAAGTCAAGGCGGGAACAAATTGAATTCTCCACACCGCCTGAGCTGCGCTTGTCGTACATTCATAAATTTTTTAATTGTTTTAAATAAACAATTTGGCGCCACCCGGGATTTTCACACACCTAGTGAACAACAGGTAAGGACTTCGATACCTGGTTATTCGTACGTTCACGACGAACACAATCAGCGGAAGGTACGTTCCAAAGCAACGACGGATTGATAAGACACGTTACACCCATTACACTTAGACACGTTTACGATACAGATGGACAGCGGGTCCATTACAAATTGGCGACCAAATGGTGAGGCTAGAAGAAAGGGAAATGCAAAATTCTAGCGGCGATTACAAAAGGATAACAAGATGCACAACACAAGATACCAAACTAAACAACGCGAGAAGGAGGCTGACAAGGAAGAAAATAGAGGGGCAGAAGAGGAAGGAACATTGGTTGAAGAGGTGGAAAAATAATAAACACGGAAGAAGCAACCCAAGACAAAGAAATGGAACCACAAGCGGGTGACAAGGGAGAAGTTAGAGGAGACCCGAACATACTAAAATTAATGGAACTAATGAATAGTATGAACAAAAAATTGGACAGAAACAAGGAAGAAACCAATGAAAATTTTAAGAAACAGGAGGAGAAATTCGACAAGAATGAGGAGAGTCTGAAACAGATGAACGATAAATTCGACAGCATGAAGGAAGAAACGAACGACAATTTTCAGAAGCAGAAAGAAGAATTAAGGCAGACAATTAATAAAAATAATGAAACCCTCCAACGACAGCTGAAGGAAATTAACGAAAAGACTAAGGAAGAAATGAAGCAGCAGGTGATACATCAATTAATGGAGTACCGGGAAGAAACCAAACAACAGATCACCGAAACAAATGAAAAATTAGAGGAGACGTTGGAGAGACTGGAGAAAACCAATGAAACTGTTTCAGAAGTCCGTGAGGAGGTAATCAATAAAATAAACAACCTCGAAGGAGAAACCAAAAGGAGAATTGAGGAATGTCCCGAAGAAACGACCAAAAGGTGGGAACAAGTGAACCAGGACATGCATCAAGTCCGGGAAGAGAACCAGAAGGAGACAGCTGTTATACAAACAGATCTGGGAGAAAGAATGGAAGGGGTGTACAGCAATCTAAATAAAATCGACAGCAAGGTGGACAAAAACAAACAAAAGAATTGATGAGATGCATAGACGAGAATAATTACTACAGGAAGAAGTGGACGCCTGGCGTGACCGGCCATGTAATCATAATCATGTACTCAACAATGACAATCGTGATACAATCAACTTCCGAAACTATAAGCGCAATCCGATAGGACTTCTGAAAAGGGTGGAAGTATTAATAATAAAGAATCGCGAAACCCGATGGACAACTGTGAGGGGAATGCTGGACGAAATGTTCAAGGAAACATATGACAACTGGTGGACCGCCACAAGACCAGACATCCAGAGCATCCAAGAATTCAAAACACAATTTAAAGCAAAATACTGGTCAGAGTCAACCCAGAACATGGTCCGCAACAACCTGAGTAACAGGAGGTATGAAAACCAAAACGGACAATCACTCACGTCCTACTTTCTGGGAAAAATCTGCATGGCCAGAAGTTTGGAACCACGCATTCCGGAAGAGTGTCTAGTCATACAATTATCATACCACTATGATGATGCGATACAGAAAGCCTGTATGTACAGTCAAGTCATGATAATTCAGGACATGGCTAGTCTATTAGAGAGCCATGAACACGAATGACAATACCGCAAGAAACGGTTCACAAGTTTCAGAAATAGTAACTTAAACGAAGGGCCATCCCCACCAAACCAACAGGGTGATAACAAGCCACCACTGAACAACACTAATAATTACCAAGGAAATCAACGTGGGAATAATGCGCCCAGGAACTATAATCAAAACGGTAACAACAACGGTAATTTTAGAAATGATTACAGTGGTAACTACCCACGGAACAGTCCTAACAATTATTATCGTCCAGGAAACGGTAATAACAACAACCGAGGATACCGACCGCAAGTGAATTATGTGAGATGCCAAGCCCAGCGAAACCCAAGAAGGCACTATTCAAGACCACCAACAGTCAACATGCATGGTAATCAAACACGGAACAGTGACCAACAACAAAGGGAGAATGATAATAGGCCGGCACAACGGAATAATAACGAAGAAGAACCCAGATCCGGAAACAGAGACCAAGGACGGGACATAACCTCCGGAAATGATTACAGCTATGAGGTTCAAAGGGGTAGGAATAACGAGAACGCCCAAACAACGGAGGATTATGATTGGATACCATTCAGCGATGATCCTGTGGAGAATTGGAGAATCGCATATAACAAACGCAACCCACCAGAGCTCTGGATTCCCTCAAGAAGGAATGATAACCAGTCTAACACAAATCAAGTAGAGAGACAGGAGGACCATGAAGAAGAACCCTCGCCAGACAGATGGAATGAATAGGGACAATGAAATATGGGACTGATTTCCTGATAACCAACCGAAATACTTTAAACAAAAAGAGATAACAAGACAAACGAATAAGTTTGCAAATAAATAATAAAGAAAAGGTGTAAGATGAATTTCAAAATTCAAAACATTATGTAAGACCAACTTACGAAATGATTTAGAGCATATGAGATAAAAAATAAACAAATCTATGATAAATAATAAATAAAAAAGAACGATGTAAGATCACCTTACCATAACAATCTTTAGCCAACATATGAGACAAAGAAGTAAAAAATAATAAAGGAATGAGCTACAAAAAATTCCTAACCAGTAAGAACGATTAACTTACTATGATATTTAAAAAATATGAAAAAAAAACAATCAAAATGATCAACTTCCACAACAATTTAGAAAATATGGGAAGTAAAATAAACAAACCAATGATCAAAAATGAAATAAATAAAATAAATATTCTAAGAGTTATAATATAAAATGAGATGAAACAAAGAGTAATTGAAAATGAATAAAAAATGTTAATTGTATCAATAAAAAATCAACGCTTCAAGTATTATCAAATGGTATCAATAAAGAAAGATGAAAAATGAATATGACTCGAACTGAGCAATAATGAAATAAAAAAGGAAAAGATTCCCAACAAATATTATGATTATTATTATTATTATTATTATTAGTCACAAGATGACTGTATTGAAGATTCATTTAATTAAGATTGACTATAGGATAAGTCCAGCAATCACTTAACTGAGCACGGATGATGTTCCCCTGATCTCAGAACAAGAGTAGTTTTGAACGACGGGATTAGGTAAGCCAATAGAGCCCATCCGAATCGATTTCAGCTACAAAGTAGGGATAGTTAGGGAAAATAAGATTTATAGGGAATAATTTATAATATAAAAATCAATAAGCCAGATCGTATTAAGAGAAAATAATGAAGAAAAGACTCAGAAGAAAGGAAGTAGAAGATACAGAATTGAACATAAAACTGAATAAGAAGCAGGAGAATTTAAGAAGAAAATGATACAATACAATTGATAATTTCATCAAACTTAGAATCACGTTTTATAAAATGATCAATTTTGGTGGAAGGGCATTATATAACATCACCAAATTCAGATCATATTTGATATCTATAAGTATGTAGGAAATGCTAAAAAGCAATATATTTTAATAAATAAATAATGAAGAGAATAAAAATATAAAATGTAATGAAGAAAGAAGGAGGAAGAATAGTAAACCAAAAAGTGATATTTAAATAAAATTACAGACAAAAAGTGAAACAAGATGGAAGTGGAGGAGAAGAAAATGAAAATAAAAATAGAACAAACCAAGTATAAAGGAAATAAGGTGAAACAAGATGGAAGTGGAGGAGAAGAAAATGAAAATAAAAATAGAACAAACCAAGTATAAAGGAAATAAGGTGAAACAAGATGATGAAACACAGACAAATAGTATAGAATAGGGAAGGGAGAAATGATACAATCAAATATCATAAAGGAAACGAAATCAGTAGATAACCAATATAAAAAAATAAATATTAGTATTGACTAAGTGACAAATGTAATTCATAATTAATAAAACCCCGATAAATAAAAATACACTAACCCAAGAAGTAGTAGTATATGTAAGTAAGAAATCTAGAAAGACATGAACTTATTAGATATAAATAATATTTGTAAAGAAAGAGAGAGATAGTGAGAAATATACTGAAAGTAACTAAGTGACAAAGAAAAATAATAATAGGGATTACCCACTAATAAACACTTAAAATAAAAGGTTTAAGAAGTGCCAATAGTGAAAGTGTAAATACCCCAAAATAATGAGTGAATTAGTGATAAACACTAATTAGTTAAAAGTGAAAGTGATGAATAAAAAAGGATATTGTAAAAGATAATATGATAAAAAATAGTAATAGATAAGAAAACACTTAGGAAATCAATGATAAAACACTAAATGATTTACTAGTGAACTTATAAGAATTATATAGTTAATGGTAATAAAAAATAGTATTTAGATTAGATGTAAACAATTAATTAAGAAGTAATGAACACTGAAGAGTGATGATAACAGTATTAATTAAAAAAAGAATCTTATTGTTAAGTTTAATTGAATACAATCGTAGTTAAAAGGGGGAAGCCCATGTAAGGTAAACAGTTTGTGTTATCATGGATTGGAGAAAGAGAATAGTAAAGAAATAAGAAATTAAGAATGCAATCAATAAACACCCTATGTTATAAGGGATCATAGATTAAGTAAGTTTGAAAGGAGTGATGATGTTTCTCACCCAAAATAATAGTAAAGTAATGAAATGTATGTTAAACCAACAGTACCTAATAACTGGTAAAGAATTGTTCATTTAAATTTATGACTAGGCTATGGCTGAAGGAAGCATACAGTCCATAGGCCTAGTTGTTATATGTTATGTATTAAAGAATAGTAAATAATAGCCATATTGTTGACAATGGCAAGTTAAATAAATAAGCAAATAAATCAATTCAGAAATAATAAACACTAGAAAATCAGTTAGGAAATAATTGACAAGCCAAAATATAGAAAATAATCTTGACACATAATCAGTACACAAACAAATTCAAGACACAATAACCAATAAACGAATCAATTATAACAACAAAACAAAACATTTTGTAGTAAAATGAAATATAATTTGTATAAAATAGGTAAAAAATAATCAATGGCTACTTAGGCCTAGGAAATGCCTAACTGTCAATAACAAATAACTGCAAATTGTATAAAATCCACTAGGAAATTAACAAATTCAAGGCGAGTAAATAGCCAAGAATAATTTGAAAGTCATTTTAAAAGAAAAATGTTAGAATAAGGACTTAAATTAAAGGAGAAATGTAATTACCAAATATTAAAATATATGTACAAACATTAATATTTTGAAGAACCCGACCTTAAGGGATATCAAAATAATCTTTGAAAGGAAATAATCACAGTAGTGATAATATTTAATATGTAGGGAAGAAGACCGAAGAATGTAAGCAATCAGAAGAGATGCAGCTATTTTGAATAAAAATTCAAATTTGATAACAATGGTTATAAGTCAAAATTAACCAATCAGAATTAATTGGTAACCATGCCGACAGATGTTTGGTTACGAATTTACCGTTAGATTTCTGTACTCGTAATGTGACGCTCTTGCTGAATAGACGCCAAATCTTGAACGATCAAATTTCTAATTTAAAACACAAAAATAGTAAACGAAATTACCACCAATGAACAAGAAGGAAGCAGACGATGCCTGAAACCATTTAACTGATGTCGAAGAAGAATTAAATAAAAAAGAAACGAATAAATTGCCACGATTAATTTGAAAAAGATGCCACACGCCCTAGACAATTGAAAATTAAATATGATTGCAGCCTAATTCATTTTGACCAGATCAACTGTGTACTACCAGTCTACTGACGTGTTAAGTATCATTTAAATTTCCCAAATTTCTGAATAAACTCACTTTAAAGAGTTCTCACAGTAATCTGAACTCTCACTAAACTGCACATAATTTCTTTCAAAGATTAAAATAAAAAACTAAGACACTGAAAATATGTCAACTTGTGAAGTTAACCTGTTGTTAGTTTACGAAATTTTGAAACACTTTTACTACACTCCAAGAACAAGTTATAACTACACAGTGTATTATTTAAGTTTAACTGATGTAAGGTTGTGTATTTTTATTGTTGTAATCATTAATAATCCTTTTAACGTAATCACAAGAATCCAAGACGACTGAACGAAAACATTTGTATACGACTTCGACAGATGCCATTATTGTTTGTCTGTTATGTTCAAAGATCGATTTGTCAAACCCACAGATTTTGTCTCATATAAATTACCGGTGCAAATGTATTACAAAAGAAAACATAATTTGTATTAACCTGAATAATTAATAATCTACAAATAATAAACAAGTACTGAGTGTAACCACTATGTTGTAATTTCATTAGGATGGTGTATAATAACTTGTGTACATTTTAGAGAACAGTTAGTATTGATGGCAAGCGCTCGCATAGCCAGCGCAACGAACTACTGGCCCGATTCAGACGGCCAAGTCAAGGCGGGAACAAATTGAATTCTCCACACCGCCTGAGCTGCGCTTGTCGTACATTCATAAATTTTTTAATTGTTTTAAATAAACAATTTGGCGCCACCCGGGATTTTCACACACCTAGTGAACAACAGGTAAGGACTTCGATACCTGGTTATTCGTACGTTCGCGACGAACAGAATCATCGGAAGGTACGTTCCAAAGCAACGACGGATTGATAAGACACGTTACACCCATTACACTTAGACACGTTTAGGTATGAAAACCAAAACGGACAATCACTCACGTCCTACTTTCTGGGAAAAATCTGCATGGCCAGAAATTTGGAACCACGCATTCCGGAAGAGTGTCTAGTCATACAATTATCATACCACTATGATGATGCGATACAGAAAGCCCGTATGTACAGTCAAGTCATGATAATTCAGGACATGGCT
The DNA here is from genome assembly GCA_034769895.1 of Magicicada septendecula. Classification (NCBI taxonomy): domain Eukaryota; kingdom Metazoa; phylum Arthropoda; class Insecta; order Hemiptera; family Cicadidae; genus Magicicada; species Magicicada septendecula. Next base: position 229,218,632 of record CM068371.1, on the reverse strand, counting down.
AGTCTATTAGAGAGCCATGAACACGAATGGCAATACCACAAGTACCGGTTCACAAGTTTCAGAAATAGTAAATTAAACGAAGGGCCATCCCCACCAAACCAACAGGGTGATAACAAGCCACCACCGAACAACACTAATAATTACCAAGGAAATCAACGTGGGAATAATGCACCCAGGAACTATAATCAAAACGGTAACAACAACGGTAATTTTAGAAATGATTACAGGGGTAACTACCCACGGAACGGTCCTAACAATTATTATCGTCGGGTCATTCCACATCAAATCAACCAATAAAAAAATAATTTTGGACCTTAAGGTTTCAAAATGTCCTAATTTTTTGTTTATTTATTCTTATGGTCAAAACTAATAAAAATACAAACTTTTAGATTTTTTGGGCTTCTAATATTTGTTATTGATTTTCAAAAAATCGAAAATCGCATAAATTTGACCGTGTTTTGAAATCTTTAAACGGCTACAGTTTAAAAAGTATTTGACATAGAGGGCTGGGACTTGTACCATTTTATTCTGCTTTAATTTGATATAAAACACAACCATATTGGTAAAAATAATTTTTTCCCAAAAATTTTCAAAAAACTTTTTTAACAAATTTTCAAAAACGTATTTTTTTTTTGTTGGAAAAAAATTATTTTGTTTATACACTTATAAGGCACATATATGCCAAATTTCAGGATGGGATGGCAATGGGATCATATTTAAATAAAATATTTTGTAACTGTGAATCCCTAAAAAAAGACATTTATTGATAGAATCACGCTCTTCCTGAGGATCTGAAATCAAAATATAAACCAATTAAAGTAACCTGACACTTTACAATATTGTAAAGTATTAGATTATTTTTTAGTTTCATCTTACCAATTTTTAACCATGAAATAAAAATATAACTTGCGACCATTCTCATAAAAATATTGAAGAAAGTTTGTAAATTCTAAAAATCAATATAATTAAGAGCAATTATATTTTAAATATGAAAAGATATAGTATTTATGTCTCAGAATGAAAAATATACAAGTTCAGGCATGTATATTTCGTGTGTTTAATACTGGTAACAGCTTGTTGTGTCTGAATGGGTGGCTTTGATTTGGCTAAAATAAACAAGTCCAAACAGGTCTGAGTCATCACAGGCTCTACTCTTCTTTCATGTTTGTGCTTGATAACTTATCGTTTTAATCTCTTCATTCAGATGCCTGCTGTGCAGTGATGAGTGAAGTTGTTCTTACGAAGTGTTTTTTTTTTTGTATTACAGATATAGTTATTTTTTTATTTAAAAACTAATACAGTGTATTTAAACCATTTTTACAGTGACAGTTTTATTTGAAAATTGCAAATACTTTTTGACTCTTGTTTAGTGAAACATTTTAAATTAATGCCTGGATAAAATGGCAAATGAACAAGATAAGAAAAATTGGGCTGTTTTTTCTGGTAAGTGTTGCAATCCATTTGGTGATGAAAAACACCCCTTAGCAGTGAAAAGTTCAAGAAATGTTACAGAATGGATGTGCTCACTAAATTTAGATATACAAATGGGGATGACAATATGTGATACGTGTAGGAAAAAACTGTATGAGTTTAAGACTAATGACTTTGGTGAATGTGATAATGTTGGGCCAGGTCCTAGCACAATTGACGATACATATGTTGATCCAAACGCTTCAATTGATTATCTTAACAAATCTTTAGAACTAATTGGCGAATCACCGATCAAAAAGAAAAAAGTTAAGGTTGTAAGTTATACAAAGAAGAAGATTGAGAAAATTAAAACATCATTTGAAAAACATTTAGTGCCCTCAAAGGAACATGATTGTGAACTTCAAAGTGATGATATACGTAATGCTGAGTCTGAAATATTAAACCAGTTGAAAGAAAAGTTTTCGCAAACTGGAAAACGAAGTGAACAAATGACAATCTTAACATTGCTACCTAAAAGTTGGAGTGTTAAACAAATTGAAGAGGAATTTGGAGTATCCAACTACATGGCTCGGTTAGTAAAACATTTAGTGGGAGAAAAGGGTATTTTATCAACTCTGAACCCAAAACCAGGAAAAACATTGGCTGAAGCTACTGCTAGTTTAGTTGTAGAATATTATAACACAGATGAAGTTAGCAGGATGATGCCCGGTAAAAAAGACTTTGTAACGATACGGCAAGGAGGTTCAAAACTCCAAATTCAAAAGCGTTTTGCTGGGCAATCTGTCAGAGCTATATGCGTTGTTTAAGGAAAAGTACCCAACTCATTATATAGGGTTTTCCAAGTTTTGTCAGTTGAGGCCAAAAAACTGCATTTTGGCTGGTGGAAGTGGGACACATACTGTATGTGTATGTACAATACATCAGAATGTGAAACTCATGATGAATGGTGCTGGACTTGGAAGTATTGTACAGCATGGGGATAATACATCATTGAAATCTTATCATTGTTGCCTTGCAAAAATAATGTGCAATCCACCCTCACCAAATTGTTACATGAATGAATGTAAGGAATGTCCTGGCATTAAACAATTACGTGAAGCCTTGTTAAATAAATTTGAAGACGAGCTTATTGATGAAGTGACGTATAAGCAGTGGATAACTGTTGATAGGTGTAGAATGGAATCTATAACAAAAAACAGTGATGACTTTGTTGAAGAATTTCTGGAAATGCTTTTAAAACTCAAAACTCATTCATTCATTGCAAACAGGCAAAAAGAATGCTACTCAGAAAAGAAAGAAAACTTAGCACCAGGTGAACTAGCTATTAATTGTGATTTTTATGAAAATTACTCATTTATACTCCAAGATGAAGTTCAGTCATTTCATTGGACAACTAACCAAGCTACTCTGCATCCTTTTATTGTGTATTACAAGTGGGAAGACAAAATTAAACATTTACAGTATGTTACAGAGATAACATTTATCTCTGACTGCCTGGAACATAATACTGTGGCGTTTCATGTATTCCAGAATGAGTTGATTTCTCTATTGAAAGAAACTATACCATTTGAAATAAAGAAAATTACATACTTCTCCGATGGTAGTTCGGCTCAGTACAAAAACAAGAAAAACTTTCACAATATGTGTCTTCACAAAACAGATTTTGGAATCGAAGCAGAATGGCAGTTTTTCGCAACGTCACACGGAAAAAGTGCATGTGATGGACTTGGTGGCACTGTTAAACGGCTTGCTGCTAAACCCAGTCTGCAAAGACCTTACAATAGCCAGATAGTCACACCACTGCAGTTGTATGAATTTGCTATTGATAAAATATCTGGAATAGATTTTGTGTACTGCTCTACAAAAGAATATCAAGATATGGAAAAGAAACTTGCATTGCGCTTTAGTGAATCGATACCAATTGTTGGAACCCAAAAGTTCCATTCCTACATTCCAATCTCGGAAAATAAAATCAATGTTAAATATTACCAATCCTGTTCAGACCAGTTTACTAACACCGTAACGGCATTTGACTTTTTAACAACGACAGATATACTAAACATTAAATCAGGTTTTGTAACTATTGCCTATGATCAGTCCTGGTGGCTTGCATGTATTCTAAAGAAGAACGACGACACCTGTGAGTTTGAAGTTAGTTTTTTACACCCAAAAGGACCTGCTGCTTCATTTTTCTACCCTCAACCGAGTGACATTTTAACTGTACCAGGTGAAACATTACTTCAGAAAGTAGAACCATTTACTGCTACAGGGAGAGTGTATACCTTAACCAAAGAAGAAAATATGCTATCTACAAAGACACTAGAAAGGTTTCTCAAAAGGAACTGTGAACTTAAAATAGGCATTTAAGAAATATTTTTAAACATAGTTTTTGGTAAGTAAAGTGATTTTACAATTTTTTTTTAAATAAACTTGTATTTTTACCCCAAACACACTGAGAGGAAGTCAGTAATCTTTATTGGTTTATATTTTGATTTCAGATCCTCAGGAAGAGCGTGATTCTATCAATAAATGTCTTTTTTTAGGGATTCACAGTTACAAAATATTTTATTTAAATATGATCCCATTGCCATCCCATCCTGAAATTTGGCATATATGTGCCTTATAAGTGTATAAACAAAATAATTTTTTTCCAAAAAAAAAAAAAATACGTTTTTGAAAATTTGTTAAAAGTTTTTTGAAAATTTTTGGGAAAAAATTATTTTTACCAATATGGTTGTTTTTATATGAAATTATAGAATAATAAAAGCAGAATAAAATGGTACAAGTCCCAGCCCTCTATGTCAAATAGTTTTTAAACTGTAGCCGTTTAAAGATTTCAAAACACGGTCAAATTTATGCGATTTTTGATTTTTTGAAAATCAATAACAAATATTAGAAGCCCAAAAAATTTAAAACTTTGTATTTTTATTAGTTTTGACCATAAGAACAAATACACAATAAATTATAATTATCTGAGATGGTGAGGTTCAGAGCATTGGTTGATTTGATGTGGAATGACCCCGGTCCAGGAAACGGTAATAACAACAACCGAGCGTACCGACCGCAAGCGAATTATGTGAGATGCCAAACCAGCGAAACCCAAGAAGGCACTATGATAAATAATAAATAAAAAAGAACGATGTAAGATCACCTTACCATAATAACCTTTGGCCAACATATGAGGCAAAGAAGTAAAAAATAATAATGGAATGAGCTACAAAAAATTCCTAACCAGTAAGAACGATTAACTTACTATGATATTTAAAAAATATGAAAAAACAACAACAAAATGATCAACTTCCACAACAATTTAGAAAATATGGGAAGTAAAATAAACAAACCAATGATCAAAAATGAAATAAATAAAATAAATAATCTAAGAGTTATAATATAAAATGAGATGAAACAAAGAGTAATTGAAAATGAATAAAAAATGTTAATTGTATCAATAAAAAATCAACGCTTCAAGTATTATCAAATGGTATCAATAAAGAAAGATGAAAAATGAATATGACTCGAACTGAGCAATAATGAAATAAAAAAGGAAAAGATTCCCAACAAATATTATGATTATTATTATTATTATTAGTCACAAGATGACTGTATTGAAGATTCATTTAATTAAGATTGACTATTGGATAAATCCAGCAATCACTTAACTGAGCACGGATGATGTTCCCCTGATCTCAGAACAAGAGTAGTTTTGAACGACGGGGTTAGGTAAGCCAATAGAGCCCATCCGAATCGATTTCAGCTACAAAGTAGGGATAGTTAGGGAAAATAAGATTTATAGGGAATAATTTATAATATAAAAATCAATAAGCCAGATCGTATTAAGAGAAAATAATGAAGAAAAGACTCAGAAGAAAGGAAGTAGAAGATACAGAATTGAACATAAAACAGAATAAGAAGCAGGAGAATTTAAGAAGAAAATGATACCATACAATTGATAATTTCATCAAACTTAGAATCACGTTTTATAAAATGATCAATTTTGGTGGAAGGGCATTATATAACATCGCCAAATTCAGATCATATTTGATATCTATAAGTATGTAAGAAATGCTAAAAAGCAATATATTTTAATAAATAAATAATGAAGAGAATAAAAATATAAAATGTAATGAAGAAAGAAGGAGGAAGAATAGTAAACCAAAAAGTGATATTTAAATAAAATTACAGACAAAAAGTGAAACAAGATGGAAGTGAAGGAGAAGAAAAATGAAAATAAAAATAGAACAAACCAAGTATAAAGGAAATAAGGTGAAACAAGATGATGAAACACAGACAAATAGTATAGAATAGGGAAGGGAGAAATGATACAATCAAATATCATAAAGGAAACGAAATCAGTAGATAACCAATATAAAAAAATAAATATTAGTATTGACTAAGTGACAAATGTAATTCATAATTAATAAAACCCCGATAAATAAAAATACACTAATCCAAGAAGTAGTAGTATATGTAAGTAAGAAATCTAGAAAGACATGAACTTATTAGATATAAATAATATTTGTAAAGAAAGAGAGAGATAGTGAGAAATATACTGAAAGTAACTAAGTGACAAAGAAAAATAATAATAGGGATTACCCACTAATAAACACTTAAAATAAAAGGTTTAAGAAGTGCCAATAGTGAAAGTGTAAATACCCCAAAATAATGAGTGAATTAGTGATAAACACTAATTAGTTAAAAGTGAAAGTGATGAATAAAAAAGGATATTGTAAAAGATAATATGATAAAAAATAGTAATAGATAAGAAAACACTTAAGAAATCAATGATAAAACACTAAATGATTTACTAGTGAACTTATAAGAATTATATAGTTAATGGTAATAAAAAATAGTATTTAGATTAGATGTAAACAATTAATTAAGAAGTAATGAACACTGAAGAGTGATGATAACAGTATTAATTAAAAAAAGAATCTTATTGTTAAGTTTAATTGAATACAATCGTAGTTAAAAGGGGGAAGCCCATGTAAGGTAAACAGTTTGTGTTATCATGGATTGGAGAAAGAGAATAGTAAAGAAATAAGAAATTAAGAATGCAATCAATAAACACCCTATGTTATAAGGGATCATAGATTAAGTAAGTTTGAAAGGAGTGATGATGTTTCTCACCCAAAATAATAGTAAAGTAATGAAATGTATGTTAAACCAACAGTACCTAATAACTGGTAAAGAATTGTTCATTTAAATTTATGACTAGGCTATGGCTGAAGGAAGCATACAGTCCATAGGCCTAGTTGTTATATGTTATGTATTAAAGAATAGTAAATAATAGCCATATTGTTGACAATGGCAAGTTAAATAAATAAGCAAATAAATCAATTCAGAAATAATAAACACTAGAAAATCAGTTAGGAAATAATTGACAAGCCAAAATATAGAAAATAATCTTGACACATAATCAGTACACAAACAAATTCAAGACACAATAACCAATAAACGAATCAATTATAACAACAAAACAAAACATTTTGTAGTAAAATGAAATATAATTTGTATAAAATAGGTAAAAAATAATCAATGGCTACTTAGGCCTAGGAAATGCCTAACTGTCAATAACAAATAACTGCAAATTGTATAAAATCCACTAGGAAATTAACAAATTCAAGGCGAGTAAATAGCCAAGAATAATTTGAAAGTCATTTCAAATGACTGTTTGTAATAAAATATATGTACAAACATTAATATTTTGAAGAACCCGACCTTAAGGGATATCAAAATAATCTTTGAAAGGAAATAATCACAGTAGTGATAATATTTAATATGTAGGGAAGAAGACCGAAGAATATAAGCAATCAGAAGAGATGCAGCTATTTTGAATAAAAATTCAAATTTGATAACAATGGTTATAAGTCGAAATTAACCAATCAGAATTAATTGGTAACCATGATGACAGACGTTTGGTTACGAATTTACCGTTAGATTTCTTTACTTGTAATGTGACGTTCTTGCTGAATAGACGCCAAATCTTGAACGATCAAATTTCTAATTTAAAACATAAAAATAGTAAACGAAATTACCACCAATGATCAAAAAGGAAGCAGATGATGCCTGAAACCATTTAACTGATGTCGAAGACGAATTATAAAAAAAGAAACGAATAAATTGCTACGATTAATTTGAAAAAGATGCCAGACGCCCTAGACAATTGAAAATTAAATATGACTGCAGCCTAATTCATTTTGACCAGATCAACTGTGTACTACCAGTCTACTGACGTGTTAAGTATCATTTAAATTACCCAAATTTCCGAATAAACTCACTTTAAAGATTTCTCACAGTAATCTGAACTCTCACTAAACTGCACATAATTTCTTTCAAAGATTAAAATAAAAAACTAAGACACTGAAAATTTGTCAACTTGTGAAGTTAACCTGTTGTTAGTTTACGAAATTTTGAAACATTTTTACTACACTCCAAGAACAAGTTATAACTACACAGTATATTATTTAAGTTTAACTGATGTAAGGTTGTGTATTTTTATTGTTGTAATCATTAATAATCCTTTTAACGTAATCACAAGAAACCAAGACGATTGAACGAAAACATTTGTTTACGACTTCGACAGACGCCATTATTGTTTGTCTGTTACGTTTAAAGATCGATTGTCAAACCCAGAGATTTTGTCTCATATAAATTACCGGTGCAAATGTATTACAAAAGAAAACATAATTTGTATTAACCTGAATAATTAATAATCTACAAATAATAAACAAGTACTGAGTGTAACCACTGTGTTGTAATTTCATTGGGATGGTGTATAATAACTTGTGTACATTTTAGAGAACAGTTAGTATTGACGGCAAGCGCTCGCACAGCCAGCGCAACGAACTACTGGCCCGATTCAGACGGCCAAGTCAAGGCGGGAACAAAAAACAAACTCCACACCGCCTGAGCTGCGCTTGTCGTACATTCATAAATTTTTTAATTGTTTTAAATAAACAATTTGGCGCCACCCGGGATTTTCACACACCGAGTGAACAACAGGTAAGGACTTCGATACCTGGTTATTCGTACGTTCGCGACGAACACAATCAGAGGAAGGTACGTTCCAAAGCAACGACGGATTGATAAGACACGTTACACCCATTACACTTAGACACGTTTACGATATAGACGGACAGCGGGTCCATTACACAATGAATCACTGTATAAATGAAGCTGCCATTGTATTCAATAAAATTCTCAAATTTGAAACCAATGAACTGGTCTTATTGTTTCTGCTTTATAAACCAGCATTATTTAATCATTTTCTGAAATCCCAAACAGTACTCAAATAATAATCACTTTCTGGATAGCAAATATAAAATTATTATTCAGTATAAATAATAATTCAACTTCTGTCACATTTCTTCTGTCATAATTCATAAAAACATTTATGAAATGTAATTTATAATATAATCAATATCTGTCATTTGCAATTGTAACGTGTCATTTTGACCTACCTGGGGTAATAAGAAATTTGTAATTTTTTTTTATTAAAGTAAATAATATTTTTCAACAATTGGGACAAAACTTATAAACAAAGGGTAAATTCCGTGGTTGCAACGATCGCGACAGTGGCAGCACTGCTTGGGACGTTAAATACAAAATTATTCATGAATATCAAAAGACGCAGAAATCAACAAGCTGGAATTGCGCCAAGGTCAACCAATGACACACGAAAAACTGTCAACAAATTATATAACCACATCAGACCATCTGACGTCAGTATGTACGTCAGAACCTAGCCCAACGGTGGTATGCAGCTGGCGTAGTGATACAAACTGAGAACAATAAGACTTGATGATATAACTAAGGCCGCGTCACAAAAAGTACCGTTGGCAGAGCCCCAGTCTAACTCCATCACTCGCGAGTGGTACATATATACAAAGTTCCGGAACGTTTTTTGCGGGCCCGCATACAACAAAAAATGTGAATCTTTCTATACATTTCAAAGTGCAAACCGTATTTGGTTAAATATTCATCAAAAGTAACTAATTAAAACATATTAACAGTTCGGCAGTAACACGTAAAAAATGTGACAGTGAAAACAGTAAAACAACGCATACCATGTGGCGAAATTCAACACCATTAGGCCAACGCAGCATAATAAAGGAAAGTAGACATTTCAACATTATACTATATAATACGTTTTTCGTAAATTAAATTGAGCTCTTAAAATCTGGGGTTGGATACATGTGTGTGTGTGTGTGTGTATGAGTGAGTAAAATTAGATAAATTAAGAAAGTGCTGGTTGCGTAATTATTTAGATAGTAGCTAAATTCATTTGATTTCTTGTTTTTATATAAGTTCATAATTAATTAAATAATGAATTGTTTTATCAATGGAGCCTCGTGGCCCAATACATTCAAAATATTATAAAAGAAACAAACTGAGATGGGAATAAAATAAAAAGGGTTCGTTAACCATAAATGTGTGTTGGTCATTTCCGTTCACCTGTTTCTCTCTGCTAATGAGTACACCTGACGAGTCCCTGGAAGAGTAGTTAACACATCAATATGTCAACTTAATAAAATTATTAATTAACGCGTAAAGCTTTAATGGCACCCGAACAGGAACTTTGTAAATTAGTTTAACAAAAAATTTACAAACGGGTCGAAAAATGGCAGAGGGAAATATGAACGCAGACTTAGGTAGAGGTAGCGTAGAAGAATCAATTTTAAATATTACGCAAGATCATATGGTAACAACCAATGATTTTGTTGATGAAAGTGTTGAAACAAATGTAGACGAAACTGTAGTAGCGAGGGGTAGTAAAAACAAGGGGGTAAATATATTTAACCAATTAGCATTGATGATGGAGATGATGTCAGGAATGAAAACTGAGATCAAATCAGAAGTAAATACTATAAATGTTAAACTTACGGATTTGAATAACGAGTTCATGAATGTCAGGAGCGAATTGAGAGCGAGTGAAATAAATATGAACAGCCGTTTGGAAAGTATGAATGAGACTATTGTTGGAGTGAGAGATGAGTTGACTAGTGTTATAAATAAGGTACAAGACGAAATGAGAAACGATAGAAAAATAATTAACGAAAAACAAAAAGAGAAAATGTTAGAGACAAATAAAAAATTTGACACATTGACAAGTAAATATAAGGATAAAATTAAAAAGCCAAATGACAAAATGGACTGTAATGTTCAATGTATAATTAATGAGTGTGAGCAAATCAAACGAGCAAGTGAAATACAAGAAAATATAAATGATGAATTCAGAAGCAACTTTGAACAAGTTGATGCAATTAAAATTAATGTAACTAGTTTAAAAAATAAACAAGCAGAACATGAGCGTGAAATAGTTAAAGTCAGAGAAGACTTAAATGTAACTATTATCAGATATTAACTAATGTGAGTGAGAGAGATTTATATAGAGAGTTATGTGCAGATCGAGAAATAGAATTATATAAGTTAAAAAGAAATTATGATGAATTGAGAAAAATATTAGAAGTGGTGAAGATGAACCATATAAAATACTTACCTGTAGAAAGAGAGATAGAGAATTGTTTTGATAATATTTTTATACACGATAATGGCTTGCATGACATGATAATAGAGGAATATAAAAGTGATAAAACAACTTACATGACATTGACCAATAATACTGATGGAGACTGGACATTAATACCTGATGTTGACAAGTTGTATGAAATATTAATAGGGAATAACCCTAGATACTATAATGGCATGATGAATGGAGTAAAGTTACTGGCTTATTATAATAATAATAATAACAAAGTGTATGTTGATAACAATGATGCATGTTACAAATATATTAGATATTTATATGACGATGGAGGCTGAGCTAAAATATCAGCGAATGGACATTGTTACATATGGTAATTTATGGTAACGACCTTGCAGATTTGGACATATGAAGTGTGAAACAATTGAACAGTTATTGACGAATAATTTGTAAATATAATGTAGTGGATTCAGTGTGTATTATGAAATGTTAGTTAAATAATGTGTATATATAGTAGAAGAATGTTGTGATAATAATAATAATATTATTAATATTTTGCAGTTTAAAAAAATAATAAGAAATAATTATGAAAACAATAAATGATTTGTAAATTTTGATGATAATAGAAATATGTTGTGTTTTAATAATCAATGGAAGTAAATAATTTGAGATGTTTGAATATTGTGATTGAATGTTATATGTTTGAATGTTTATAGGGTAATTAAATTATTTGATGAAATTTCAATTGAATAACGATTAATGAATAAATAAATCTTAAATAGTTTAGTTTGTGGAATAACATAAAGGTTAAAAATAAATGTTAATAATAATTTTGAAATTTTAAGAAATTCTTCCTATTGTATGACGGTCCATATGAGGTTAGCCAAGTGAAAATGGAGAATGCTTATGTTTTAGTAGATTTGCAAACTCGAGAAATAAAAGGAACTTATAATGTGACCCAATTAAAAAAGTATTATCTAGCTGAGTGATGATGGATGTATTTGTAGATGTTCAAGTTTTCATACATAAACAGACATTTTTATATTCTATTATTATAAATTATTATTATTGTTTATACACACATTATGTATTTTATGTAAATGAAGATCAAGGTAGGGAAAGTTAAGAAAGAAATGTATTAGGTTAAAACACCACCAAGACTAGAAATGCCATGTGATATAAATTGTTAATTTTAATTTTAATTTTAAAAAAATATATATATTATACTTGTGATTCCCCAACTTTTCGGGCGGTCACGGCCTCACCGAACCTTGACCGTGGAATTGGTTTAGCTTTAACAGCTATGGTTGGGGCACACTACGATTACGCGCTGACCATACTGGCCATAGCCGTTATCGTTGTAAAGGTGTATTTAGAAATTAATGGGGGGTGAAATTTAGGGGAATCACCAAACTATGGAACAGCGGCTGCCACTCTGTCCGAGTAGGGACAGCAGAGCCAGGTGGTAGACCCGCATTAAGGGCGCATAATTATAAACAAGAATATATCGATATTCAGATGTTCAAATGTAAAGCAGAAGCAAGGACACGGAGATGTCACATTCCTCCAAAATTTCAGTCCTTGTGGATGAAACTGGACGCCACAGTCCAGGGGGGTCATAGTGTGTGTGGCAGGGAGGTTATCCAGGGGGGTAACGATTTAAAAAAAAAAAAAAAAAAAAAAAATTGTATTTTAAATAATACATCAGAGATGTCATACTAGTTAAAGATTTTGTAAGGGAGCGTTAGAGTAGTAAAAGGGGTAAGATTATGGGTAAATGCCAAATTAATAAAGTGAATTATAATGAATAACGTAGAATCACCCAAATTAATGAAAAAAAAAAAAAAAAAAAGAGAGAAACGAATTAATAAGAGTAAAGTGAGATTAAAAGGTAATTTTCTGATTTTATATGCAAATTTAATGATGTAAAGTGTGTAATTTTTAAATACAAATTGTTTATTTTAAGATAATAATAACAATGTGAATTATGAATGTACTATGTTTTCTTATGTTATGTTGTGTTTGTTAGTGTAAGACAATTTTATGAATTTAAATATTTTAAATGCAAATTGGGGATGACAGAGGTGTATAATTTGGTAATGGGAAATGTTTATTTAAATTCTGATGGGAATCAGGGCAATAATTTTGAATTTTGGGATAAAAGTCAACAAGAGCAAGTAGATAGAATGAGATTATGGAATTTTAAAATGGGTATCATGTTGTTGTTAGGTATTTTGATATATATGGTAGAAATAAGTAAAAAACAAAACCAGTGCTTCTTAACGCAAACCAGCACCGCTAGGGGGAAACAGATCAGTTGGGGATATGGTGTTGTATACGGCCACTATTTAATATCTGATTTGTTGTTTCAGTGTTTGGTGATGCTGTGGCGGCGGACCTGAGCTGGCCAGCGCGTCAGAGCAGGGGCGTTAAGTATCTGTCTGACTCTACGGTGTTGGGATCTCGAGAGAGAAGTCCAGTATTGTCATTCAGGTGCGGTCACAGTCACCAGACCAAGGGTGAGTTGATTATATTTTTTTTGTAAACCATAAAGGGGGGTTGTGGCGACATATCCTGGCTGATCCCTTTAGCAAGTATGAATGTGTCAATGAGATTTTTTATGCTTCGGCATAAAATGTCTCATTGAGGGGGGTATTGTAACGTGTCATTTTGACCTACCTGGGGTAATAAGAAATTTGTAATTTTTTTTTATTAAAGTAAATAATATTTTTCAACAATTGGGACAAAACTTATAAACAAAGGGTAAATTCCGTGGTTGCAATGATCGCGACAGTGGCAGCACTGCTTGGGACGTTAAATACAAAATTATTCATGAATATCAAAAGACGCAGAAATCAACAAGCTGGAATTGCGCCAAGGTCAACCAATGACACACGAAAAACTGTCAACAAATTATATAACCACATCAGACCATCTGACGTCAGTATGTACGTCAGAACCTAGCCCAACGGTGGTATGCAGCTGGCGTAGTGATACAAACTGAGAACAATAAGACTTGATGATATAACTAAGGCCGCGTCACAAAAAGTACCGTTGGCAGAGCCCCAGTCTAACTCCATCACTCGCGAGTGGTACATATATATACAAAGTTCCGGAACGTTTTTTGCGGGCCCGCATACAACAAAAAATGTGAATCTTTCTATACATTTCAAAGTGCAAACCGTATTTGGTTAAATATTCATCAAAAGTAACTAATTAAAACATATTAACAGTTCGGCAGTAACACGTAAAAAATGTGACAGTGAAAACAGTAAAACAACGCATACCATGTGGCGAAATTCAACACCATTAGGCCAACGCAGCATAATAAAGGAAAGTAGACATTTCAACATTATACTATATAATACGTTTTTCATAAATTAAATTGAGCTCTTAAAATCTGGGGTTGGATACATGTGTGTGTGTGTGTATGAGTGAGTAAAATTAGATAAATTAAGAAAATGCTGGTTGCGTAATTATTTAGATAGTAGCTAAATTCATTTGATTTCTTGTTTTTATATAAGTTCATAATTAATTAAATAATGAATTGTTTTATCAATGGAGCCTCGTGGCCCAATACATTCAAAATATTATAAAAGAAACAAACTGAGATGGGAATAAAATAAAAAGGGTTCGTTAACCATAAATGTGTGTTGGTCATTTGCGTTCACCTGTTTCTCTCTGCTAATGAGTACACCTGACGAGACCCTGGAAGAGTAGTTAACACATCAATATGTCAACTTAATAAAATTATTAATTAACGCGTAAAGCTTTACAATACAGTAACATTTTCTTCATTTGTTTGACTGAACCCAAAATATACTCCTTTTTATGTATTAAAAAACAATTCCTTTTTGTATTTTGTAAACTGAATAAATGGACATTGTCTGTAGTCTAGAATGCATAAACATACAAACAAAAAGAATTTTATGAGGTCTACGAATATACTATCGTACAAGTAGAGTTATCCGGGCTGTTTTGCTGTGGTCTATGGTTTACTGCCAAACCAAACGTTTCAACAGCTCCATTGGCTGCTACCATCAGTGGAATTTAAAAGAAATCCAAGGCCTCCTGAACGTAGGTTGTTCGCGTCAGGCCCACAGTACTGTGGTAAAGGCTCAAACCGCATGAGTCTTTTTAAGCTTTTACCACATTTTTAAACGAATACCGCATTTTAAGCCTTTACCGCGTGAGCGTTTACCTCAGCCTTTACCACAGTACTGTGGGCCTGATGCGAACAACCTACGCACAGGAGGCCTTAGATTTCTTTTAAATTCCACTGATGATGGCAGCCAATGGAGCTGTTGAAACGTTTGGTTTGGCAATAAACCACAGACCATGGCAAAACAGCCCAGATAACTTTACTTATACAACTGACACTGGCCGTGAAAGCCTTAGGACAATTATACTATCGGACAGATAAATGAAAATGCACTCACACACTAACTGCCAGCATCATCTATTTTAATTATTTTCAACATAATGTTGTAGAAACAATAAGATTACATTAAGATTTCCAATTATACTGACATTAGTATATAATTCTGTAGAACTGAAAAAACTTCTTTTGTGGAGTTCTAATGTGAAGTTTTACTAGTAACAATTGCCTTAATTTTATTTATTAGAAAAATGCACTGATTCTGGTGACAAAGAGTTGATTTTAAAACTTGTTAAATGATTTTATACATATATTGTAACGTAACAGATTTGAGGTCCCCAACGTTACATAAAAAACGAAGTAAATATGGTTTAGAACAATACCCAAAGCCGGTTATAATTGAATACCAGAGGGCCCATATCACCTGAAGAATACATTATAGGTACATGTTAAGGTTACTAAGTAATTAAAACATCTAAAGTGTACCTAAATCTAAAAAAATGTAATAAATAATATGGATGTAAAACATAAACATTGTGTCTAATGGGAGGAGTTTAATGTGTAGGAATAAATTATAAAATATTATTCAAATTAATATTTAATATGTTATGAAATGTACTTGGTGTTATGCTGTAACATGATATAGTGTTTACAGAATATTTATCTTATGTTTTGTGGATAGTAAGAGTGGAGTTCTTCCTTTAAAGAAGTACTTAGTCTGCGGTACTCCTTTTATTTATGTTAAAATTGTATTTGAATAATTAAGTATAAGTACATGGGTTAGGTATTATATTATGTTGAATGTATTTACTGTAATTGATTAATGAAGATGTTTGAATTAATACTTAACTACTTAACTAAAAATGAACTTTTTCATGTGAAAACTTACTGATTTTATTGGACGCGTTTCGGCTTAGTATCCGCCTTCTTCAGCTTTGGTAACAGACTGCCAGCATTTTGTAACGGTTGTGTGGAAGGTGAAGTGGGGGTGGTGTGTGGATAAAGGGGATTGACGCGGGGATTCAACTTACTGTTTGTTTTCTGTATAATTGTGTCAAAAAGTGTATGTGATTTATATTGTAATTGATCGTTGAGTATGTTGTTTGGTTGTGTTGTGTGGTGTTTATATATTTCGTATTGTTCAGTTGTGTTGAGTTTTTGACCTTTGGGTATGTAATGTAAAATTTCAAGATTAGTGTCTATGTTGGTGTAACTGTGGTTTTCTGTGTGTATGTGTGTGGCAAATGCGGAGTGTATATTGTTGTTGGTTAAAGCTTTTAAGTGTTGAGAATAACGGGATGAAAAAGATCTTCCCGTCTGGCCTATGTAGAAACTATTGCAGTCATTACAATTTAATTTGTAAACACCTGTTTTGTTTAAAAATCACAATAAACACATACACGACATCATCATAGACGCAGAAACGGCTGTACAAAACATGCACCTTAACGACCAAGACCCGATACGTCACGACATAAAAAGAAAACTTCAAAACACACATACAAAACCAAAAATACACAACAATGAAATAAAAACACTTAATAATGTAAAACACAAGTTACTTGAACACAACACAACAATCCTAAAAGCCGACAAAGGTAACATTAGCGTCATAATGGACAAACACCAATTAAACACTAAAATCGAAAGTTTCTTCAACGAAAATAATATAACGGAAATAAATAAAGACCCCACACTAAAATTTCATAAACAGATTAATAAATTTATAAACAACACAAAACATATAATCAAACCAGAAAACGCCAAATACCTTAAACAAATAAAACCTAACCCCCCTAAACTAAATGCATTACCAAAAATACATAAACCTAACATTCCAATCAGACCATTAATAAACAACACACAGGCCCCCTCCCACAAAATCGCAAAACAACTAGACAAAATAATCAGAGAAAACATTAAACTCAGTAACAACACATCTATCAAAAACAACATTAACCTAGTCAGGAAAACTGAACACATACACATCCCACATAACTCAACTCTGGCATCTTTTGATATAACCAATTTATACACTAATGTCCCCATCAAAGAAACCATACAAACACTAGAACAACTACTCAGACAAAACAACACACCTGAAACACATATACAATAAATCATCACACTTACCAAAATAATAACTGAAAAAAAATTACTTTACATACAATAACAAAATATACACACAAACAGAAGGACTCCCGATCGGATCCCTCATATCAGGAATACTAGGAGAAATATATATACACAACATTGAACAGAACCACATAATAAACAACAACAAATACACTAACAAAATTATATACTGGCACAGGTATGTAGATGATATATTACTTTTATTCAAAGGCAACACAAGACAAGTTGAAAACTTCCACAAATACATAAACACTATACACCACAAATTAAAATTTACACTGGAAACTGAACAAAACAATAGTATAAATTTTCTAGACCTAACAATTAACAAAACTAACAATACACACACGTACAAAATATACAGGAAACCAACCACAACCGACATGGTTATACACAACACATCAAACCACCCAACACAACATAAACATGCGGCCTTCAACCATATGCTCCATAGACTAACTAAAATACCCTTAAATAAACACGATTACACCGACGAACTCAACACAATAAAATACATAGCAATCAAAAACGGTTATAACCCCAATTTAATAAACATACTACACAAACGCATCAAAAACAAAAACAACAAAACACTAAATACCATCAACACACAACACAATAAATACATCACACTCACATACCACAACTCATACACACACAAAATCGCCAATACATTCAGAAAACACAAAATACAAAATAGCATTCAGAACAACCAATACCATCAAAAAACACATCAGTAATACAAACACAGACATAGACAAATATAACAAAACAGGTGTTTACAAATTAAACTGTAATGACTGCAATAGTTTCTACATAGGCCAGGCGGGAAGATCTTTTTCATTCCGTTATTCTGAACACTTCAAAGCTTTAACCAACAACAATATACACTCCGCATTTGCCACACACATACACACAGAAAACCACAGTTACACCAACATAGACACTAATCTTGAAATTTTACATTACATACCCAAAGGTCAAAAACTCAACACAACTGAACAATACGAAATATATAAACACCACACAACACAACCAAACAACATACTCAACGATCAATTACAATATAAATCACATACACTTTTTGACACAATTATACAGAAAACAAACAGTAAGTTGAATCCCCGCGCCAATCCCCTTCATCCACACACCACCCCCACTTCACCTTCCACACAACCGTTATAAAATGCTGGCAGTCTGTTACCAAAGCTGAAGAAGGCGGATACTAAGCCGAAACGCGTCCAATAAAATCAGTAAGTTTTCACATGAAAAAGTTCATTTTTAGTTAAGTGTTAGTGCTGTGAAAGAAGAGATGAATAATCAAGACAACTTTGAATTAATGTTTGTAAACTTGGCCAGGAAGGCAATAAGTGTTAAAAGTTGGCAAGTAGTTCTTATAGTTATGTTATAAAATAATGAAGGGTTCAAGGATGAACTAATTAATATAATGAATTAAAACCAGGAAATTAAAATTAATGTAAGTGGCCATAAACCAGTGACTATTTGTACAGTAGGTCAGGTAAAGAAAAATTAATTTAAAAACAAAACAATATTATAACAGTTGTAAGAAAACCTATAGGCCTAAATTTAATATTTGTAAAAGGAAATTAATACATTTTTAATAAGTCCAGTCAAATGAAACTATAGTAAAATATATACAGTTTAATAAGGTTGATTGGGTGAGAGTTTTAGGTAAATTGGTATAATTCCAAGCATGGAGTATTTTATTAAAAAAGAGTAGTAATATTTTATAATTCTGGCTCTAGGATATCAAATATTATCCAATGACAGAAAGTAATGGTTGTTAGGGTAACTAAAATGTAAAAAATCTTGTTGATTTGGATTATTCAATTGTTATATGCTAATGGGTGAAGTTGAATTCATACAAAATACAGAAAAGAATTTATAAAAAACTTTAATATATTTTTCGATTGTTATATGCTATTGAGTTCAGATCAGTAGACAAATTTCAGAAAAAAGACATAAATTAACATAAAATGAATAAAATTTAACAAATTAAAGTAAAAACCAATTCCTGTAAACTAAACCGATGAATAATCAATGAATTAGATTTCAAAAAATATACCCATATACCTCCAAATGGTCGAGGAATTATTATTTCACTCTTCAAGGTAATTCCATTGGAATTAGTGTTGAACTCGATTTCCCATTTAACCAGGAGACTCATTGATGGAATAAGAAGTCTGAATTAATGGAATTATAGACAAAAAATACTCAAGAACCTTTGTTACTGAAGACATAAACCTCACTTTCAAGAAAGAAATTATAATACGACACCAATTCCACCGGGACCGACAACCACGAGGATCGTGAAGGAGAACGAAGATTAAAAGAGTTCCCGTTGCCTTCCAGGACATCACCCTTTCAATTTTATTAATAATCTGAACACCTTTTCTGGATTAACGTAACCTCAACTGTAAATCTTCAATCGTTTACAAACAAGCACTGCTACCTTGAGAATCGTCCAGTACGGTAACACCAGCTTATATTTAATTTTAACAGTAAGAACTAATAACATTTTGTAATACTTAGTAACCTTAATTTTGCATTACCTGGCCTTACTAATCGTTAAAAGAATCACACGTACCCTGGGATAAGAGATAATTAACATTATATTTAATTTGTATTAAAAAAATAAAAGGAATAGTTAACTAGCCAATCGATTCAACATTGTACAATTGTTGTGGCTATCTTATAACCATGAAGAGCGCTGTTGGAAATTAAATTAAAAAGTAATATAAATAAAGAATCCTTCTTGTATATAATGACGTTTTATATTATTGTAGAATACGTATTGTATTTTGGTGGTGGAGTAATTTACAGGTAAAAAGGGTGATTAAAAATCTGGTGAACAAGCTAACCTATAAGAGTGGGTCAATTGCGAATAACAGCGCTTATAGTCGACAGCTGGTGGAACGTGAGATTGCCGAACTAGCGCGTTTCCTTCACAATTTTTGAATTGATTTACATAATACAGACTGACTAGGGTTGGAGAGAATTCTCAATTTATTAATTAAAATACCTGAAATATAGAATTAACATTGAGTAAACATTTAGTAATTGGGTAAAACCGTGTTATGGTATACATAAAGTTGCAATAACAATATAATAAATAAACTTGTCTATTAATATTGAGTTACAGGAGGTCACCTATAAGACTACATAATAAACATTTCCTTATAAACAGAGATCTTTACAAATTGGCACAAACCAATGTGGAGCTTGATTAAACCCCAGTACACATTTAAACTGTTTCTTTACAAATTGACGCTCGTAACGTGGGGCTTAACGTGGATACACGGGAGTCTCATATAAGTAAATAAACCCCATAACAACTGATTAAACTGTTTCCTTACAAATTGGCGCTCAACGAGTGGGCTTTAGTTAAGTAAAAAATCGACTTAATTATTACTTAACTGGAGCAGGCAACTATTAGAGGCACAGGAATGCATACTAGAGGTGTTTCTAAAAGGATGGAGAAGGAGCAAGAAACAGAAGAAGACAGACGGGGAGAAGAAACAGAAGCAGTCACAAACACGGAAAAGGAAATAGTTGAAGAGGATGCCCAAGGGGACCAACCAGAAAAAGCGGAAGCCAGAAGAGAACCAGATTGGCAAGAAATGATGAGGATGATGATGGAGAAAATTGATAGCATTAAGGAAAGCAATAAACAAACCATAGATGAAAATTTTAAGAAACAGGAGGAAAACTCAAAGCAAACTACAGAAAAGCTAGATAATAAAATAGACAGTATTAATGAAAACTCAAAGAAACAAAACGAAATTTTGAGCGAGAATTTAATCAAACTAATGAATGAGAAGTTTGACAAAAATAAAGAGGAAAATGATGAAAATAACCGGCTGATAAATGAAAGCTTAAACCAAATTAATGAAAGGTTTGACAGGAACGATGAGAGCTTAAAGCAGATTCAGGAAAATAACAGACAAATAGACGGGAAAATTGAAAACAGTAATAAGGAGTTGCGGCAAATTATAAATGAACAAAACCAAGCGTTGAGGGAAGTCCTCAATGAAAGGGTTGCAAATGTCAATGAAACACTCAATAAAAGGGTAGATAATAATGAAGAGGAAGTAAGACAGCAAATAACTGAAATTAAGGTGGGTCTGGAAAAGACAGATGAAACCATCGTACAACTCGCAGTGGAAGTAGAGGCCAAAATTAACCAAGGGGAAAATACTAACAAAACTAGGATAAAGGAAGTACAATTAGAAACCCAAGAGAAATTGGACGAAGTGCAAATTAATATAGCTGGGAGAATTGAAATAGTAAATAACGAGATAACACAAATAAAAACCCAAGTGGTTCAAAATAAAGAAACTGTAGAAAATATGAAAAATCACGAATTGATTAATATAAAAGAATCAATAGAAATTTTACAAAATCGACCAATGTATCTGGCGCACCACATAGCCCCTGAGCAAAAAGAAAATATTAATTTTAAAATTTATAGAGGAAATCCCATAGAATTTCTGGAGAGAATAGATGAATGGTTTAGCAGGATTAAGGTAACCCGATGGAACGTAATAAAAAGTTTGTTAGATGATTGTTTTAAAAGTATAAATGATAATTGGTGGTCAGCGGTCCGGAATGAACTTAGTAATTATGAAGAGTTTAAAAGGACTTTTAGGTCAAAATACTGGTCAGATTCCGTACAGAACATGATTAGAGATAACATTACCAACGGGAGATTCAATTTTAATCAAGAGCAGTCACCAACTACTTACTTTTTGGGAAAGGTGTGTTTGGCGCGTCATTTGGAACCGCGAATACCAGAGGAATGTTTGGTAAATAAATTATCTTACCATTTTGAAGAAGAGATAGTTCGTGCCAGACGCAGTGGACAAGTGAAGACAGTAGAAGCAATGGAAACCTTGTTGGCCAGTTACGAAATGGAAGACTATTATCAAAGGTCCCGACGGCAAAGTGAATATTCCAACAATAGAAGGGAGGAGCCAAATCAAGAGTCGCGTCCAGGAACAAATCGATTTAACCACAATAATTATCACCGAAGGGTGAATGACCAGTTTATAAATAATCGTTATCGCAACAATCATTACCCAGGTAATCACTATATTAATTATAATAATAACCGATACAGCGCAGGCCACAGGAATTTTGATAATGGGAGAGAGTATTGGAATAACAACCGTACAAACAACGACCAACGACATCAACCCAGTAATAGAAGTCGAGAGGAGGATCTACCTAGACACCAAGAAAACCATAGAGAGTTTAGACCCGATGATGGCAACCCAGGAACCACTGCGAGGGACGATCGTCCGCAGGATAGGATGGAAACTAAGTACAGCAGTGGAAGTATCAAGTAGCCCCTCGCTGCTGGGATTGGAAGGGTATGTATGAACACAAAAAGAAAACAACAAAATTCAAAAAATAAGTAAGAACACCTTACTATATAATTCAGAAGAAATTACTTTAAACTAATATAAAAGAAAAAAAAACAAATATTTAAGAATTATCCGTAAGAAAGCCAATTAATAAATGTCAATAAAATAGCCAAGTATTGGAGAGGAGAAGTGTATAATAGAAGGAAGAATTAATATGAAGAAATAATATGATCTGAGTTAAAGTACAGTGAATAATCCCTAGAGTATTATTATTATTAATTATTTTATTGAAGGTCACATGATGACTACCTTCCGAGGTTTATTAATGAAGACTGACTGTAGAATATTCCAGCAATCATTTAACTGGGCAGAGATGATGTTCCTCTGATCTCAGAAAGTATGTAACGGGCGACGGTATTTGGTAAGCCGATAGAGCACCACCGATTCGATTCCAGTTATAATGTTAGGGAGGTTTAGGAAAATTAAATATTAGAGGGAAAACTCACAAATAAATATAGATAAATAAATAAAACCAGATCCAAAATGTATAATTAATAAAGAATGTCACAAGAATGATTATAGAAGTAAGATTTAAAATTGGGAAATAATTGATTTTAAGAAGGAAAGAAGAAATAATAGTAATACAACGGATAATTTCATATATAAATAAAGGAGTAGGAATTCGGAAATAAAAAAAAAATATATATTATGAGTAAAAAGACAACCTGATCAGAGACAAACTATAAGTTTATTTTTACTAAACTACACTGAGCCAAAATAAACTTCTTTCGAAGGGGGAGTGTTATGTAACGTAACAGATTTGAGGTCCCCAACGTTACATAAAAAACGAAGTAAATATGGTTTAGAACAATACCCAAAGCCGGTTATAATTGAATACCAGAGGGCCCATATCACCTGAAGAATACATTATAGGTACATGTTAAGGTTACTAAGTAATTAAAACATCTAAAGTGTACCTAAATCTAAAAAAATGTAATAAATAATATGGGATGTAAAACATAAACATTGGGTCTAATGGGAGGAGTTTAATGTGTAGGAATAAATTATAAAATATTATTCAAATTAATATTTAATATGTTATGAAATGTACTTGGTGTTATGCTGTAACATGATATAGTGTTTACAGAATATTTATCTATGTTTTGTGGATAGTAAGAGTGGAGTTGTTGCTTTAAAGAAGTACTTAGTCTGCGGTACTCCTTTTATTTATGTTAAAATTGTATTTGAATAATTAAAGTATAAGTACATGGGTTAGGTATTATATTATGTTGAATGTATTTACTGTAATTGATTAATGAAGATGTTTGAATTAATGTTTGTAAACTTGGCCAGGAAGGCAATAAGTGTTAAAAGTTGGCAGTAGTTCTTATAGTTATGTTATAAAATAATGAAGGGTTCAAGGATGAACTAATTAATATAATGAATTAAAACCAGGAAATTAAAATTAATGTAAGTGGCCATAAACCAGTGACTATTTGTACAGTAGGTCAGGTAAAGAAAAATTAAGTTAAAAACAAAACAATATTATAACAGTTGTAAGAAAACCTATAGGCCTAAATTTAATATTTGTAAAAGGAAATTAATACATTTTTAATAAGTCCAGTCAAATGAAACTATAGTAAAATATATACGGTTTAATAAGGTTGATTGGGTGAGAGTTTTAGGTAAATTGGTATAATTCCAAGCATGGAGTATTTTATTAAAAAAGAGTAGTAATATTTTATAATTCTGGCTCTAGGATATCAAATATTATCCAATGACAGAAAGTAATGGTTGTTAGGGTAACTAAAATGTAAAAAATCTTGTTGATTTGGATTATTCAATTGTTATATGCTAATGGGTGAAGTTGAAGTCATACAAAATACAGAAAAGAATTTATAAAAAACTTTAATATATTTTTCGATTGTTATATGCTATTGAGTTCAGATCAGTAGACAAATTTAAGAAAAAAGACATAAATTAACATAAAATGAATAAAATTTAACAAATTAAAGTAAAACCGAATTCCTGTAAACTAAACCGATGAATAATCAATGAATTAGATTTCAAAAAATATACCCATATACCTCCAAATGGTCGAGGAATTATTATTTCACTCTTCAAGGTAATTCCATTGGAATTAGTGTTGAACTCGATTTCCCATTTAACCAGGAGACTCATTGATGGAATAAGAAGTCTGAATTAATGGAATTATAGACAAAAAATACTCAAGAACCTTCGTTACTGAAGACATAAACCTCACTTTCAAGAAAGAAATTATAATACGACACCAATTCCACCGGGACCGACAACCACAAGGATCGTGAAGGAGAACGAAGATTAAAAGAGTTCCCGTTGCCTTCCAGGACATCACCCTTTCAATTTTATTAATAATCTGAACACCTTTTCTGGATTAACGTAACCTCAACTGTAAATCTTCAATCGTTTACAAACAAGCACTGCTACCTTGAGAATCGTCCAGTACGGTAACACCAGCTTATATTTAATTTTAACAGTAAGAACTAATAACATTTTGTAATACTTAGTAACCTTAATTTTGCATTACCTGGCCTTACTAATCGTTAAAAGAATCACACGTACCCTGGGATAAGAGATAATTAACATTATATTTAATTTGTATTAAAAAAATAAAAGGAATAGTTAACTAGCCAATCGATTCAACATTGTACAATCGTTGTGGCTATCTTATAACCATGAAGAGCGCTGTTGGAAGTTAAATTAAAAAGTAATATAAATAAAGAATCCTTCTTGTATATAATGACGTTTTATATTATTGTAGAATACATATTGTATTTTGGTGGTGGAGTAATTTACAGGTAAAAAGGGTGATTAAAAATCTGGTGAACAAGCTAACCTATAAGAGTGGGTCAATTGTGAATAACAGCGCTTATAGTCGACAGCTGGTGGAACGTGAGATTGCCGAACTAGCGCGTTTCCTTCACAATTTTTGAATTGCTTTACATAATACAGACTGACTAGGGTTGGAGAGAATTCTCAATTTATTAATTAAAATACCTGAAATATAGAATTAACATTGAGTAAACATTTAGTAATTGGATAAAACCGTGTTATGGTATACATAAAGTTGCAATAACAATATAATAAATAAACTTGTCTATTAATATTGAGTTACAGGAGGTCACCTATAAGACTACATAATAAACATTTCCTTATAAACAGAGATCTTTACAAATTGGCACAAACCAATGTGGAGCTTGATTAAACCCCAGTACACATTTAAACTGTTTCTTTACAAATTGACGCTCGTAACGTGGGGCTTAACGTGGATACACGGGAGTCTCATATAAGTAAATAAACCCCATAACAACTGATTAAACTGTTTCTTTACAATATATATTGTGACCGCAGTGGTATGCGAACATCTGCTCTCCGGTACCAGCGGTGGACACAGCGAGCCAATCCTGCATCAGCATTTGGAGTGAGCCAATCAGCGATACCGGTTAGTGCATAAAACCCGGGCCGGCAGAAAATTTTGGGCACTCTTCATCACCACGCCATTGGACGCACTTCATCTCCTCTCCTCTCTCGGACGACATCGAGGCGGAGTCAGCCAGAAGGAACAGCCGAAGAATAGAACCGCTGCCGTTCTTGCGTCTTCACACTCCCGTTCTGCGCCAGCGATGGATTTTGCTGGGCCGGCAGCCGACTCTACAACCGGTGCCGAAAGAAGAGGAGGACTGTAGTACGCCACGAACAGCGGGCGCAGCCGCTGAACATCTTAGCGTGGCACAACCAACATCAGCCTTCTCGCCACAAGGTCCTTTTTAGGGGCACCAAAAACACTAGAGTGTACGATTGGCGCCATTTGTCATGCGGCAACCCTTTTGTGTGGTGACAATATATATATAACTCTACTGACTTTTTATTGGTAAAAAATGATAACTTTTACATGATAGTATACCTGGTAAAAAGTTTATCATTTTTATCAATAAAAAATTAGTGATCCGAGTTAGTAGAGTTATATATATACAAATAATTAATCAACGGAACGTCATGGACAACAAAATCCAGGAACTGTTAAAAGAAAAGCTATAAACAGTAAATGTGTACACGACCCAAGTATATGTACATGCAGCTACCATATTAGCTTTTGTATGCTAGTATTTAAAACTCTGAAACCTAGTTCAGTATAATAAGCATTTGGTTTTCTTCACAAAATTTGTAAAAGTAGTATAGGTCTGTATGTCTAAAAAACATCACCACTATTAATATTTAATTTTGCAACATGTCTACTTTTGTAAACAGAATCTGTTGAAAAACGTCATTCATAAATGGTACAGCCTGTACTACATGATAGCTATGAAAATGTTTTACAAAAGTTTTACATAGAAGTGGAATTCCCTTATTTCAAACTTAGGAAAGTATGCAAAACTACATTTTTTTTATATAAAATGTTATTTGCTCAATTCTTATTTTTATAATGTCATACAATAAATAGTTAGTTTTACTAAATATCACTATAATATTGACGACTCGTAACACTAAGTTTTTTATAAGTAAAAACGTAAAGTTTTACCTTACAGCCTAAACCGGCTTTCACCATGAAAGCCGGTTTAGGCTGTAAGGTAAAACTTTACGTTTTTACTTATAAAAAACTTAATGTTACGAGTCGTCAATATTATAGTGACATTTAGTTAAGTAACGGACACGTCATGGACAACGAAATCCAAGAAGTTAGTTTTACATTAGAACAATCCATTAAAATTAAATGCAACTATTTATATAAACAGTATAGTTTCCTTTAACAGTAAGAGGCAAATTGTATGAGCTATACTATACCTTCTGAAAATATTCACATATTGATATGGCTTTCAATTATTCACACAGTTCAACTTATGGTATACCCAACGTATATTTCATAGTCTATGACACAGTATCCTTGTGCTTGCACAAACAATTATTCTGTCATACAGCATAGTATTGTGTGAGTCACTCAACTGGCAAGATAAATTATGATTTAAAAACAATAACCTACATAATGTTAACTACCTACAGGAAACATTGAAAGATAAAAACTTCAAAACAAGCTATTTCATCACTGACAGACTTGAAGATATGATTTACTTTTGCAAACCTGTTTCTTCACAGCACAAATTGTTCACTTCCTGAATGCAGTTTCAGCATTTTCAAAAATAATTGTCGCAGGCAGATATGGTGTCACTTACAATTCAAAACACAACAAAGAGAAACAAACATTGCCTTTGACACTAGAACTCCATCAGCTGACTTTCTCAATGCCACAGACATGGGCTTAGGAAAGTCTTAAAAGCCTGTCTTGACAGCTGAGCTTAGACGCAATTTTTATATTACATAAGGAATAAAATTCAATTTAGATCACATTATTCTTATTTAACTTCACATCTCAACACTCGTGGTAATACCTTACGCCACTTACTTATGACTAACGATGTAAAAATGTACAAAAAAAACCCGATTCACTGTCATTTAGGAAGAGGATTTGCCTCCCCTTTTTACAGAACATAGCCTAATCTAATACATTATCCTATTAATATTTCATCTATAAACTGTATTAGGGTGCATGTTACAAACAAATGGATTAGAATGTTTTACGAATCTCAATACTTACAATTATTTCCTTGTTAAATTAGCAATAAAAATAATATACAAAACGCAGCCTACTCCGTTACTGGGGCTCACTGAACACGACGATTACAGCGCACCACCCTCGACAGTGGACAATGGCCACATCACAAAAAGTAAATCCTAGGTTACAAATAAGTATATAATTTATGAAGATAAACTGGTCGAAAATTAAAATCACCGAATCTTCCTCACTTCAAAGTAATACAAAACGACTTGATTTACGTAGGTATGACTTAGTTATTAATACGTAATAACTTGTTGATATAAATATACTTTTTATGAACTATTTTAAGCATTACTCATTTCCGTTATCAATGAAACGTCACAATCACAGTAGCGCTACTTTTTAAATTGTTACAACTGTTAACATAAATATCTGAATGATTTAAAAATATAACATACTTTTGCAAATATTAGTGTTATTATAACCACTGTGAAATTTATAGTTGACATCTGTCACGTTAAATTCATACGCTCATTTCTAGAAACCGACTGAAAATCAAATTAAGGTAGCACCAGTGCAAGGAGGATATTTTGAAACAAAAGAATTAAACAATGAAACTTATTTACTCAAAAATATTGAAGAAACAACAAAATATTATTAGATTACAGAATTTTTGTGAGAAATATGGCTACCATGACCATTGGTGCCTGAACAAATTATGTGTGAAAACTTAAGAAATCAGACTGTAAGTATAGTGGAAACCAAGGTCACAGTTATATGAATAGAAACAAATTATATCGTAATTACAAATAGGTCTATACAAAATATGATACTTTCTCATTAATTACACTACACTGGACTTCTCTAAAATGTTTTCAGTTTTATGTTACATTTCAAGTATTTTTTAACTTGATGTAGCATACATTTTACTGTTTCTGTAAAATTGTCCAAAAATTTGAATCTCACACTAACCTTGCCTAACCTTTTGTTTTATTTTAACTATCGAGTTTTTTTTAATTGGGTCACCATACCTATTCTTTTTCAGTTTTCTCTCCACATTCGTTTTCATTTGGGTTGGAGAGAGGCATTAGTAGAAAGAAAATAACTAATGTCAATATGTATTGACTTTGGCCAATTCAGTATATACTAAGACTTAGTATAATTTAGCAAAAAGAAAAACCTATTCAATATATGTATCATCCATACTAATTCAAAAAGGAATTAAATAAGCAACTACTAATATATTTTTAGATATAACAGCTACAGTAAGGCACAACAGGATATAGAACAAACAGGGAAAGAGTATGGGTGAATTAATGGCAACACATCCATAACACTTCCTTTTAATCTATGTCTATGTACAGTCTTTGTTGTGAATATTTCTTTCATGGAAAGAGATAAAAAGCTTCATGCATGCACAAGAAGTCCACAGTTCTCAAGTAGGATTCCAAAAGACTACTGTGAGATGGTTACAACTGCTAAAAAGTCACTCAATGCATACCACGGTTTCTTGAGATGTCAGTACATGTATCAGTGTAATTGCTGCTGTGGGGATGGAGCCCTTACTCTTCCATGCACCTCGCTGAAGTTGGTACAAATGAAGAAAATGTGTCCTTAACACATCCTGATACTATGGACAGTTAGACTCCTCTTTATGGCTGAGTTTGTCAAGTAATTGTGTTATGTTATGGCAGCAATTGTGTACTAACTGTGTCACTATCATACTTCTATAATTGATGGAAGACGGTGAATTTACCTGTTCTTTTGTAGGTTGTTCCAATTAGTTTGCCATTGTTTAAGGCTTTGTTCCCTCTCTTAAAAAGAAGTACCACAAATAAACATATTTTCTCTTGAGTGTTAATTATTTCATTTCCCATTTTGCCACCAAGATGATATAGGTATTATTCCTGTGATAACACACATCACATTCTTATATAAGTGCAAAAGGACATATAGACAGTGCTCCAACACTTCAAGGGGGAGGGCAAGGATGCACCAGAATATTATTTCCATGCACTTATTTTTTTTTAGTATTGTCTTCTTCTACATGAAGTATGTGAGCAGTGAAAATATAGCAGTACAGACGTGTAATAATACCCTAACATTGTATTAAAATATATACAGTACTACTTGTACTCATTGTTGATCAGTTTAATCAAACAGATTAATTCTCCTATCATTACGACACCACAAGCTGACAACAATATACTACTAGTCAGGTCAAGTTTGTGACAGCAATATACTACTCTAGTCAAGTCAAGTTTGTGACCAATTGCCTTTCACATGCTAGTGTGTAAAAATAGGTTGTTGAGCTATTAATCTTATATTATGTTACTTAAATACATAGGTTTTTGACCTTTCAAGAACCAAAAAGGTATATCATATTTTATATTCTACAAGAGTACCTTACTACCAACCCCATGGGATACTTCTTTTCCTTAAGCTTCATTTCCATGTATACAAATTTGCCCCCAAACGATGGTGGCAACAAAGTTGTGCAACAGTATTGTGGGCATTGTATGTGTGGAAACAGGAGGAAAATGTTGGGGACTTTGTAGCACAACAAAATTTGTCCCCAACACTGTTGCACAATGTTGTTGCCAACATGATGGAAGTGATACATGCTGCTGCAACATGTTGCAGGGGACTAGTTCTCAATAACCTCACTAGACCACACGCTTTCTTGTTTTTAAAATCATTTAATTTGAAGTTATGATTGATGGTTTCTTTATACTGTCTGTAGTTTGAGCTTATGTTTCCTTGATTTAAGGTTTGTTATAGGTTAAAGTTGTGGTGAGGAGTAAAGATGAAGTTGTTCAATGTTCAACTACTTCAGTTACATGAAAAAGAAACTGTGCTATGGGACATAATTAACAGTAAACACAAAAACTGAAATAGTAGAAGTGATGTTCTAGAGAAAATGTCAAGTGAAGTAAGTCGACAAGTGGTCAATGTTAAAAGAAAACAGCATAGTATGTATTCAAAGGCATTTGTACAAAATTTTCATAACTACTTTGAAGCTGCAAGACTTTCATTATTGAATTATAAGAACCCTTACTATTTGTTTATCCAAGAAACCATGAACCTGCCAACAAAGACGTTTATGTTTTTCTCAAACTTTATAGCATTCTACAGCTATAACAACGTAGGCAGTAGCAACAGAGTATTGTCATCCATAGTTGTAATGATACTGTTGTAGTGTGGACACAGCGAACGTTCTGCAACTCCCCCCCCCCACCTGCAACACTGTTGTGGTGCACTGCAACAAAGTCCGCAACATTGTTGTGGCACTATGTTAATGTGGAAACAGATTAAGGGGTCATCTTCTATACTATATACATAGTAGTGTATTTCTAAATAGTTCAAAATTATATTATTTAAATATTGTGTTATGTATGAACTATTCAGTACCTCTCAAATGATTTCGTAACTGGGTGAGCTGAAAGAATTGCAGATGTTTAGTGTTATGAGACAGAAGATGTCAAGATCACACAGAACTTCTTAGTTTTCTTTTGAATGCCTCCTCATTAGATGTGATGGAGGTATAGTATTCACTATATCAAGTAGTTATTTAATTAAAAAACTGATGTTCCAATAAGCAAAGGCTTATAGGTTCTCCAATCTATTGTAGAAGGCTTTTTACCCTTGGCTATAAGAACAAGTCTCTAGCTCTTCCATATTCAGGAAAGACTCATTGAGTCACATACTGTATATATCAATAAACATATTACTAATAGTATAAATTGCAGTTTTCAGGTTGGTGACAGGGATTCTTGTTTAAAAGGAATAAATCCCAATTTTAGTACCAAGCCACGTGTTGTTCAATCAAATATATTGCAACTCACCGTCTGCGGCTTTTTGAAACAATGTCTTCACTATAAAGTTGACATGTTTCAGGACACTTGTCCCATCCTCAGAACTTAAAATATTCATGTATCATTTAACGTTGATACAGTTGTCAAATAATTAAAATATTAAAATCCAATATAAATGTTTAAAAACGAGCGCCACGTTTAAACGATGTACATCGTACGGTGACTGACCGCGCACTGAATTACGTCTGGCTCCCACCACGACAATAACGCATGGCTGTGTCGTACAATGCATTCGACTTGAAAAGCAGTTGATCATTTAAAACACGCGGCTTGGTATCAGTATTATTATACGCTTTATAAATTTCATACTCTTCAAGGGCGTTCATATATCGCCCTTTCTTACATATGTGAATACGTATCAAGTTAGTTTTAAAATTAGTGTAATTATGATTCTCGGAAATGAGGTGTTCTGCAAATTTTGACTTGATATTGTCCAACCTGTGAAGGTGTGTAGGCGGCCTATGTTCTGTAAATCTTTTTAAAAAACCACGACCTGTCTTGCCCATATAAAAGGCGTCACAATCATCACATATCAATTTGTAAACATCAGTTTTGTGTTCAAGGCTGGTAGTTCTGCGGACATGAAGATTATTCATAATATTATTAGTGGTTTTGTAAGTGACCTTTATATTGCTGTTTTTATTAAAAATTGACCCAAAAATCTTAGGCATAAGGTGTGTGTACGGTGTTGCAATGTATTTGCGTGTTGTATTCTCGTGAGTTTTATGTCCGTTAATGTTTCTATGCTTTTTCTTATGTTTTCGAAGGATGTTGTTCACCATATCGACATCATAACCATTAGTAACTGCAATGTATTTAATGGTGTCTAATTCCTCATGGTATTCTTTATCACCGAGGGGCAAAGATAAAAGTCTATAAATCATACTATGGAAGGCAGCCAATTTCTGGGATATAGGATGAAAGGACTTAGCATGTATTACGATATCAGTCGTTGTGGGTTTTCTATAGATGTTAAATTGTAGTTTTTTATTTATGTCCTTGGCAACAGTTAAATCCAGAAAATTCAGTTTACCATTGTCTTCACTTTCAAGTGTGAACCACATATTGCCATTGATATTATTCAAATAACTATGTAAACTATCAATTTGCCTTTGTGTGCCTTTGTATATTAAAAAGGTGTCGTCAACATACCTGCCATAAAATATTATATTATTCTTGTGTCTGTTATTAGTGAAAATGAATGAATTTTCGAAATTATTTAGGTATATATCCGCAAGAAGGCCTGAAAGCGGAGAAACCATTGCTAACCCATCTTGTTGGCTGAAAATTGATTGTTGTGGGTAAAATAGTTTTGATCAAGAACCAACTCTAAAATATACATCAATTCATTTATACAATCAATATCTAGTTTATTAGTATTAATAAGGTTAATCTTAAGTATACGCAGGGTCTCAGCTACTGGTATATTCGTATATAAGTTAGTCCTTGTGGAGTTTGGTAGGATGGTATCCCCTTGAGACCATTAGTAAATTTCACCACTGCTCCGAGGTATAAAACAGCTAAAAATCTAGTCAACATAATAAAGCACAATATACAAATAATTAATTATCATAGTTTAATTAATAGTGTTGACTTTGTGAATAAGGTTAAACCTTATTAGTTGAACCGACTTAATAGTTGAACCGTCTTACAAACTTGTTTCCTTTGATATTGTAAACTTATATACGAATATACCAGTAGCTGAGACCCTGCGTATACTTAAGATTAACCTTATTAATATTAATAAACTAGATATTGATAGTATAAATGAATTGATGTATATTTTAGAGTTGGTTCTTGATCAAAACTATTTTACCCACAACAATCAATTTTTCAGCCAACAAGATGGGTTAGCAATGGGTTCTCCGCTTTCAGGCCTTCTTGCGGATATATACCTAAATAATTTCGAAAATTCATTCATTTTCACTAATAACAGACACAAGAATAATATAATATTTTACGGCAGGTATGTTGATGACACCTTTTTAATATACAAAGGCACACAAAGGCAAATTGATAGTTTACATAGTTATTTGAATAATATCAATGGCAATATGCGGCTCACACTTGAAAGTGAAGACAATGGTAAACTGAATTTTCTGGATTTAACTGTTGCCAAGGACATAAATAAAAAACTACAATTTAACATCTATAGAAAACCCACAACGACTGATATCGTAATACATGCTAAGTCCTTTCATCCTATATCCCAGAAATTGGCTGCCTTCCATAGTATGATTTATAGACTTTTATCTTTGCCCCTCGGTGATAAAGAATACCATGAGGAATTAGACACCATTAAATACATTGCAGTTACTAATGGTTATGATGTCGATATGGTGAACAACATCCTTCGAAAACATAAGAAAAAGCATAGAAACATTAACGGACATAAAACTCGCACGAATACAACACGCAAATACATTGCAACACCGTACACACACCTTATGCCTAAGATTTTTGGGTCAATTTTTAATAAAAACAGCAATATAAAGGTCACTTACAAAACCACTAATAATATTATGAATAATCTTCATGTCCGCAGAACTACCAGCCTTGAACACAAAACTGATGTTTACAAATTGATATGTGACTATTGTGACGCCTTTTATATGGGCAAGACAGGTCGTGGTTTTTTAAAAAGATTTACAGAACATAGGCCGCCTACACACCTTCACAGGTTGGACAATATCAAGTCAAAATTTGCAGAACACCTCATTTCCGAGAATCATAATTACACTAATTTTAAAACTAACTTGATACCTACTCACATATGTAAGAAAGGGCGATATATGAACGCCCTTGAAGAGTGCGAAATTTATAAAGCGTATAATAATACTGATACCAAGCCGTGTGTTTTAAATGATCAACTGCTTTTCAAGTCGAATGTATTGTACGACACTGCCATGTGTTATTGTCGTGGTGGGAGCCAGACGTAATTCAGTGCGCGGTCAGTCACCGTACGATGTACATCGTTTAACCGTGGCACTCGTTTTTAAACATTTATATTGGATTTTAATATTTTAATTATTTGACAACTGTATCAACGTTAAATGATACACGAATATTTTAAGTTCTGAGGATGGGACAAGTGTCCTGAAACATGTCAACTTTATAGTGAAGACGTTGTTTCAAAAAGCCGCAGACGGTGAGTTGCAATATATTTGATTGACAGGGATTCTGTATAATTTGGGTCCTTTAATTATTTCAATTCTGTTGTACGCTTAGCTTTCTTCAGCTGTCAGATAGAAACTGGAGGTATTTTATTTACAGGTTGCTCCATCATGTACTGAGTTAAAGAACAACACAGTGACAGTTTCTATAAAATATTAGGCCAGGTTGGTAAGAAATGGGAATATTTCTTAGGTTTATTTTCAGCATTCTATAAAGGGTTTCCTGTGGCTTGCTATCAACTAAATGTATAATTTCCTTCTTGAACATAGTATTTGAATACGCTTCCTGAAGAGCAGCAAACATACTTCTCTCATTTGCTGGGATTGTCTTTTTGCCTCCAAAGCACTGCAAGCAGATCATTTATCATTCCACCCCAATAACTGAACAAGCGAAAAGATTTCTCAGTTTTAACTCAACTGTTTGACATTTGTCTGTCTGTGTGTCTAAGGTATCTCTCACAATAACTTTGAATGTTTCAACTGATTTTCATGTCATTTGGCATACAAGTCCAGACTTTTGCCCTAAAGGCTTCTATTGTTTCCTAAAATGATCTCTTCAAAAATAAGGACAGGAGACACAAATGTGAAGGGTCAACATTTTGAAAAATTGTAAATATCCATTTAAGGGTATCAAATTAAAGGAAATTTTAACCAAAAGATGAGCACAATGTTTCCTTTTATAAATCCCAAAATTTTGGGATACCAGGGTCCAAGTGGGACAAATTTTGATAAAATCACAAAAATCTATATGATGCATCAAATTAAAGGTAATTTTAATTGAAATCTAAATACAATGTTTAGTTTTAATAAAGTTAACATTTTAGATCACCAAGGTCCAAGAAAGGGATACAAAATTTGAGGAAATTGTAAATATCCATGCCTGAATATCACACTCAAAGGAATTTTAACCTAAATCTGAGTGTAGATTTTACTCTAAAATTGTTTTAATTTTTGGAACTGTCTTTAAAATCTTAAGAAAATTGTAAAAGTTTATATGGGGCATCATCAAGTATGGGAAATATTCAAAATACAACTCAATATCTTTAAAAATTTTAATATCTCCAAATTACCTTCAGAAAGCTTCTATGTTTGCAAAAATAACTTTACATATTGTTATTCATAACCAGGGGCAAATCCTGGTTATAAAAGGGAAGCATGCTCTTGACAGGATACTGTCAGGAGGAGGTAGGCGGTACGTACGATTACCATGTAGCTAGCAGAATAATCATGAAAACTTGTATACAAACAATAACTAACATGCAATGTATGTAAACTTATTAATTTTCTAATAATTTTAATAAATTTATAATAGTTTACAAATAATTTTACCATGAACATACTTAAACTATTTGAAAATAAGTTCTGGTCTGCAAGTTTTTTGTAAATGCTTTTCAATTATTTAAATTTGGCTCCAACTTTACTTTTGACAGCAATTATTTCTCACTGGATATAAGAGCAAACAACGATACTCTTTCTTGAGCCTGCGTTGACCTGCGATATGTCTTTATCTGCTCAAGTGCAGAATGACTGCTCAGCTGAAGATATGGTAGCAGGAATCGTTATGATAAGTTGTACAAGTTTGAAAACTTCATGCATGCCCTGGTGCAATTTGTTAAATACATTATCTGCATCAGTTCAGTAATATTCTTACCTCTAAACTCTGATGAGGAACACATCATACTCAGTTCAGTGCTCAGTCCTTCATTATGCTAAAAAGTATTTTTCTAAATCACTGTTTGGGAAATGTTTGCTGTAAATTTCAAATAGATTACAGTTCAGCACAGATAAGAATTGGTGGTTCTCAATAGACTTGCGATCTAAAATGTATGGAATATTTAAACTCTCTTTTTTTAACGTTCAATTTTTTTCTCCCTGAACTATAATATAACAGACACTGTATTTCTCCCAAATACTCTCAACTCTCAATAACTTGAAATTTGTGGTAAGTCTAATTTTTTGTTTCCTTGAAAAAATTAAGAGACTAAGTTTAGGACTGAACACAGAAGAAAAAATTGATGATGCAAAACCTTGAATTTGCACCTATGTTTACAATCTCATTGCTTGGTCTAGATTCAGTAAAGTCCCACACCTCTCTTCTGAACTTTTTCTTTATATCATTTTTATGTGATCAGGAATATTCATGCGAAATTGTATTAAATAGATCATTGGGTTCTACAACTACTTAAAATTCATGATTTATTATCGTTCTATTGATAAAATTATAGATAAGCAAAAACAATGAAAGTTTTTGTATATTATAATTGATAGACATTTCACAAAAGTTACCCAAAGAACCTGTTACTGGCAGTACTAGATAACTGCATAATAATACAAACTTGGTAGAACATGTCAGGTGCTCCTTGTGGAATCTGAACTGTTCAATGCAGATGAAAATCAGCCAACAACTTGATACAACTGATGAAAAAT
Source organism: Magicicada septendecula (assembly GCA_034769895.1). Taxonomy (NCBI): domain Eukaryota; kingdom Metazoa; phylum Arthropoda; class Insecta; order Hemiptera; family Cicadidae; genus Magicicada; species Magicicada septendecula. Next base: position 229,180,751 of record CM068371.1, on the reverse strand, counting down.
TTATAAATTGATACAAGCTAGAAGTTCTTGAATGCTTTCGAGATGACTGACTACTATTTTTTAGCACTGTATTTGTTTATCTAAGATTTGAAGTTTTGACAATATCTATTTGTTAGTGATATATCTTTGTATTAAATTTTTGTTCATCTGAAGACGACCTCTGATTCTATAGAGGTCAAAACGTTGTGTTTCTTAATTTTAACTTACGATGGCTAATGTCCAAAACCTTATAATTTGTAATTACTAGTAAGTGTTGGTGCAATAGTTTTCTTTCAGCATTCACAGCTTTTAGAGTGATGTTTTTTCATAAGCAGGAAAGTTGGAAAGCTGAATCTTATGTTCAACACCTATAACTGGGAGATTCTAAAGGACTTTGGAGACTGGGAGTGCTTTGTTGGCTCAGTCAGCAGATGGATGACAGTTTCTTTTCAAAAATCTTAAATCAGGGAAGCAGTAGAACTATTTATATGACTGACTGCTTCATTAACAGACAAGACAGCATAACAGAAATCTCAATGGCAATGTAATATAAAATGCAATTTTGGAGCCAACACATACACTAACACTACAATATAACAGCATATATTGTGAACCAATTGCTAACAGCAATGCTCATAGTGAACTAACACAAGCCCCCACTACAAAAGGCACCAGTCATGTACACACATTTGATAAAAAATGGAAATACACCCCTGAGAGTATGTCTAATGGTTTCAATTCTTCGATTCTTTGGCTTATAACTCAATAGTAGTTTGGGGATGCAGCAGTCATCCATTTGGTTGATATGTTCCAACCATTTTAGCCGATATTGGGCAATTCTGTTAATTATACTCATATAATGCTCCTGCCACACATTGGCATTTTTTTGCAATCTTGAATTGCACTTGCGATCTAAAATGTATGGAATATTTAAACTCTCTTTTTTTAACGTTCAATTTTTTTCTCCCTGAACTATAATATAACAGACACTGTATTTCTCCCAAATACTCTCAACTCTCAATAACTTGAAATTTGTGGTAAGTCTAATTTTTTGTTTCCTTGAAAAAATTAAGAGACTAAGTTTAGGACTGAACACAGAAGAAAAAATTGATGATGCAAAACCTTGAATTTGCACCTATGTTTACAATCTCATTGCTTGGTCTAGATTCAGTAAAGTCCCACACCTCTCTTCTGAACTTTTTCTTTATATCATTTTTATGTGATCAGGAATATTCATGCGAAATTGTATTAAATAGATCATTGGGTTCTACAACTACTTAAAATTCATGATTTATTATCGTTCTATTGATAAAATTATAGATAAGCAAAAACAATGAAAGTTTTTGTATATTATAATTGATAGACATTTCACAAAAGTTACCTAATCCTTGTTAGAACAAGAAAGGAGCATGTAGATTTTAAGTAATTATATTTCTTCTTGAACTACTGGTAACTATTTTTATTTTAAATATCAAAACTTCAATACCAGTGGTTAGGATTAAGACATATATATCACAACCAACACACACACACACACACACACACACACACACACACACACACACACACACACACACACACACACACACACACACACACAGAGGAAGTTATGTTATGGAAATAATACGAAACAGAAGATTATGTTTTCCCATGGAAAAGACATGTTTCAATTTTTAAAAATGTGATTCCTGGGTGAACAGTGCAAATAGAAAGAATTTTAAATGCTTCTGCACTACCCACTAAATCCATAAACAACTCTTTTATTTGTTACGGTATGTGGCTTAATTTTATTCTTTACTTAATACTGTTTAAAGTTTTTCTCTGTTTCAATTGTAGACTGATACTCAAGAGTGCAGAAAAGACCACATAACTCAATTATTGCAACATGATGATATTTATGTAGAGAGTAAAGAGAAGTGTGTAAGAAACGATAAGTTTGAGTATCCACTACCGCCTCCTACAGCAAACAATTATGGCATTTCTGGTAAACAGGTAAATTTTAATATACACGTTTTTTTATTTGTATAATAAAACATACTAATAACAATTGTTTCTTCAGAATATACTTTTTTAATATTCTTTACGGAGCTTGTTTTATATATACAAACAACATTCAACATGCATACAGAATGTGTTAATAATGAAGGAAACTCAGTAGTAGAAAGAACAAATATACAGTACTGTAACTCCACATTTGTAGACATCATTCAGTTCCAATGGGGCTGACAACCATAACAGTTACAACTGGAAATGTAACTGTTAGAACCAAACAGAACTCTAAACAGTCGTGCAAGCACATCATCATTAGTTTTCAAGGTTTAGGCCCCCTATCGGCCTAGTTTCATACCAAACACCTCTTTCATAGACAACCTACATCTGATTTGTTCTCTGGGACAAACTGGAAGGCAAATTTTAGCAGTCCTCCAACATCATCTGCAACATAGAATCCATCTAGGAACTTTCAGACTACATGTTTCCTGTGTATCTAGATGGTATGCGGATTGTGACTCATCTATACTGGTGTTATACAATATGACTTGATCAACCTTTCACTGATTGTGCAAAAGTTAAGAATCTCATCTCAGAGGTTTATATTGATGACTAATTAAGTATGATAATTATGATTAAGTTATGACTATCTTTATGATTAAGTATAAATTTTCTGTACCTCATAATATAACCATGTAGACACTACCTTATCTGTACTTTAGGCTACTGATTGGAAATCATTGTTTATTGCCACTAAAATGATTAAGATGCTCGTAAATGTCATTTATTTAGCATATAACACTTGTAATAAACTTTTAGTAGATTCTCTTTTTTCTGTACTTAACCAACAGATTAAATAATACCATTTTGCATTTCTGTTCAGACATTTTTGTTTTACAGCATACTCTTTGTGCAGGCCCTCAGGTTAAACACAATCCATGCTTCGTACGAAACTTTTACATTTAGCTGTAATGTGGCTGAAAACTTATTATCTGAAAATTTTGTAACGGCTTTAAACAGTTTGTCTACCACTTTATTTATCTTATTACACAATAATATATACGTATGTAAATAAGTGTTTACACCACACATAAATAATAAAAGATTAAAAGAATTTTTAGTTTTTATAAAATAAAAAGTATCAGTTTTTACTAAGTCAGCAGACTTTGAGAACTTTTTACAATTTTTTTTTATTTTGAGAAGGGGAAATGTTAATAGAAAGAGTGTTTCTTTAGTGGTTGCAGTGAGGTTGCTTTAATTGTAAAGTAAAACTTATAGGTAATTATAAAACTATGTACCTAATTGTAAAACTGCTTATAAATGTTGTACTTTGTTTAGATGAAAGAGTTAATGAAGTGTCCAACCACTTTTATTGATACTGTTCAAGAATGTGCTGCTCATCAATATGGGAAAACAATTCATGCCACACTTCCTGCTAATATTGACCCAGATGAGATAGTGTTTGGAATTAAAACTGACCAGAGTAATTGATTATTAGTGACATACACAATAATATGTACAAATAAGAAAACAAAAATTTAATAAGTAAATTTTGATATTGAATTAGTTTTGTACATTTTTTGTGCAGTTTTGTGCTGTATATAATTTATTGATTAGTTGTAACCATATTTTTTAATCTATTGTGTTTACTCATTTGTTATTCTTATTATTTCCACAAAATTTAAAGAAAGCCGTATACATTCAGTGTTCATCAGATATTTACTGCACATGTCAAAAAATTCAGGAGCTGGGAATAGAAAGGGTGAATATGAAAATCATGGTGTTGGGAAATCGTGTTTAAAGTTTGTGAATACTCTCAGGATAGAAAGGGCAAATATGTATTTCAGTATTAAAGAACATAGATTCTGATTAGTTTACACTTTTATTTTTAAATAATGATAAGTAAAATAAAAAATAATAACATAAAAACAAAAAAATTTTAAGATTATTCTAAAATTTAAATTAATTGAATACAAATTTGAAATTTTGATGACTGCTATACTTAACACTAGGTATTAATATCAAATTCTTGTCACATTACATACTACTGTGTAAAAAATGTAGTGTTGAGCATTGAACATCAGATTGGGTGTTGATAAAGCTTGCTGAAGATCTATAGCAACAACGGCTTTAGGTGAAGCTGTAGATCTATATTCAGTTTTTGAATATTTCTTGACTCAAGATCAGTTTTCTTTAGTTTACTGATTTCCACTTTCGTTGAATTTTGTTGTTCCTTGCATTCATTTATAATCCAATTTCTGTATGTTTCTGCCTTTTCCTTGACATATTTTTTCTTTCCATTTTATAAAAAAAAAAAACACTCACACTCACTATTATAATGACACTATTAGAATAACAAAGAAATAATATATGCAGTATAAAAAGAACGAACTAACCACATCAAAATACCAACTCACACCGACCAAACTCTTCATAGATATGTCTGGTCAAGTGTAACTCTGACTAAGCGAGGTAGAGAAAGGGCGAACCTAAGAAAAAGATTATGCCGACATGTGGCACCATGCAGTATATTCACCCTTACTCCTCCAGTATTACAGCACTAAGCTCTCAGCTGGTTTTATGCAGTCCATACATTTCAATGCTATTTACAAAATCCTAAGGGCGAATATGCACATGGTAGTGTTGTTTTTTACTGCAATGTTGTTGTCTATTTGTGTGTGTTGTCTAATAATTTTGTCTAGACTAAATTAGAATAATAACACACAAATAGACAACAACATTGCAGTAAAAAAACAACACTGACCTAGTAACAAAAATAAAAGACATACACATCCCCCATAACGCCACATTAGCCTCCTTTGACATTAAAAACCTGTACACAAACATCCCCATCTCTGAAACAATCACCATCCTACAAAACAAACTCAAACAGAACAACACACCAGACGAACTTATTAATGAAATAACAGAAACTCTGAACATTATCACAAAACAAAACTACTTTACTTATAACAATAAATACTACACACAGAACGACGGCCTACCCATGGGCTCCCCCATATTCAGCATTCTAGCAGAAGTCTTCCTCCAACACTTAGAAAAAACAAAAATACTCACAAACAATGACAGACACTCACATAAAATGCTATATTGGCACAGATACGTTGATGACATTCTAATACTATACAGGGGAAACAAAAGACAATGTGAACAGTTACTAACGCACATAAACAAAATACATAAAAACATAACCTTCACTGCCGAATACGAACACAACAATACCATAAACTTCTTAGACCTCTCCATCACAAAACTAGAACACAGGCACAAATTCAGTATATACAGAAAACCAACTACAACTGACACACTAATACACAACACCTCCAATCACCCAATACAACACAAACTAGCTGCTTTTAGAACCATGATACATAGACTTAACAACATCCCCTTAGATGAAATAGACTACAAAGACGAACTAAACACGATAAAATATCTAGCAGAATCTAACGGTTATGACAGAAAAATAGTCAGTAAACTCCTACACAAAACACAAAACAAACAACAGACAAAGACAGAAAACAACAAATTCATAACACTAACATACATCAACAAACAAACAGAAAAAATTGCCCACAAATTCAAAAAAGCAGGATACAGAATCGCTTACAAAACTACTAACAAAACAGAACACACACTATCAAAACGCATGCCCAAAGCACAAAACAAATTCGATCTACCCGGTGTATATAAACTAAATTGTTCAAATTGCAGTAAATTCTACATAGGCCAGACAGGACGTAGCTTCAAACAGAGATACATTGAACACACAAAAGCACTCCACACCACTACAGAATCTACCTTCGCAAACCACCTCATTGAAGCAAACCACACATATAAAAACATCGACAATAACATGAACATACTACACGTACACACAAAAGGCCGAAAACTAGACACTCTAGAACAATTAGAAATATACAAACACACAAAAACAAATAAAAACGACATCCTAAACGAACAGACACAATTCAAATCGCACGCATTATTCGAACACATCTCACCACACACACACAGCTTCAATCTTTCGAAACACTTTCTCGTCGCCAACAACAAGACGAGCAGCGCTACTAACGACAGCCTCTGATGAAGCCTTCTATAGGTGAAAGCCGGTTTAGGCTGTAAGGTAAAACTTTACGTTTTTACTTATAAAAAACTTTGTGTTCTGAGTCGTCAATATTATAGTGATGTCTTAGTATAAATACATAGGTATTGTTACAACGGTCTCAGAGATATTTGTGATTGTGTTGTACAGTGGAAACAGAATGAACACCATTGAAGTCTAATTACAAACTTTAGTTAGACACAAACAACAGTTAGAATCAACAAAGAGATTCTTATACAATAATTTCAGTTAAATGTGTCCAAAAAACAATAAGAAATGTCATCTTTTACAGTTTTTAATTAGTTAACATAATAATCACATTCCACTAATCCACAACATGCAATAAAACACTCCAAAACTCACTCTAAAATTACAGGTAATAACTGAACAGGTCACTTTGAAATCCAGTATTTGTACCTTGCTGCTTTGCATTTTAGTGACATAGCAGGCCTGGCTGCTGGCAGAATAGTTGAGTAACATCTGCAAGGGGCATCTTGAACGATTCAGAACATTATGTAATTCTACCGTGCAAATATATGTGCGAGGAATCACGTAGTCACTCAATGATGTGGTACTATCTATTTCCTAAGCGTACTGACTACTCCATAAGCGTGTTTATCCTGAACTGCAAAAGTATCTTTAAATTTAAATAAAAACTGTCTAAAATTTTTACCTCACCCCTTGAGAGATCATCAGAAGATCTGGTCAACAGTTCCTCAAGTTCCTCTGGTAATTTTGAAGTGTCTGAAATACTGGGTATTCGTTGCATCATTCTGGGTACCCAGGCCACAGGAGAACATTTACTCAGGCGTGTATTGCTTTGTAAAGTGGCAGCCTGGATCACAATATCCACCACTCTAAGAGGCATATTCCCAGTTTCATATGGTTTTACTAAACTTCTAGCAATTAGTATGCCTGGTGTGGTGACTACCTGGGGTTCAAATATAAAACACTGATTTCCCCTAGTATCTAGCTCAGTTCTAACCATGATGATTATTTCAGAGATTGGTGGGATAGTTACAGCCACTTGATTTATCACATCCTTTGATTGTTCCGAAGTATTTTTTGTGGACAGCATTACTTCTTCTTGCCCAATTCTCAAGACATTGTTTTTGAAGTCAACTACAAAACCATATGAATTCATAATGTCCACAACAAGAATTGCTTATGTCTTCATTTTCCCAACACTTTACAGGTCTTTCAGTAGCTGCAAGAGCCAGATCAGGGTGCACAGTGGAAACTGTGGCACCTGTGTCAACTGCAATTAAGGTCGGCCTTTCTTGAATGAATCTGTTAACTACCAAGCTCCCTCTGTTTTTCTGAAGAGTAGAAATTGCATATTATAGAGGGGCTTAGTTCCTCCAGTTAGTCAGCACATGTCCCATTGTACCAACTACTGCTCATTTTCCTTCTACTCAACTCTGGACAACAATCTCTTTGTAATGTTGTAGGTTTCCCACATCTATAATACTTTGATCTTCCATCCTTTCTTCCTTTATGCTGTGGTGCCAATTTTTGTGTCTCTGTTCTCTGTTCTTCCTCTTCATCTCTGTTTTGTCATGATCTTTGTGTACACACTTTATGATTTGCAGGTCCGCCCAGAGAGGGGGGCAGGGGTGGCATTGCCCTGGGGCCCAGCCTCTGGGGGGGCCCGGGACGATAGGTTCGGATATTTTTTAAAATGATTTTTGCACATACGAATTTGTCAAACGTCGAGTTTCGCGTGTTGTCATGTGTCGCTTTCTTCGCACATTCCGAGTTAGGTGGGTCACGTGACTTCTTTCGACGTGCACCGCGCCACTGTGACACTGTGTATATTACAGTGTAGTATACTGACACAGTTGAGGTTATGCCAGTGTCAGCAGCGTGTAGTTGTTTCAAGTTAGATGTTTTCTGGTATTTTTTATTGTTTTGTTTTGTAATAAGGTGTAGCATAAGTGTTGTGTGACACAATGGACTATTATAAACACAAGTCTGGTGCACAGAAACGAAAAGAAAGAGAGCAAAAGCTTGAGAGTGGTAAGAAAGGTTTACGGACATTATTTGATGTTGGACTCAAGAAATCTGAGGCTGTCTCCATTGGTGTATCGAGAACGCTTAATGAAGAGGCTGAGCCTACTGCATCTACCTCAGGGACTATAAATTCATCTGACGAAAAAATACACATTGGTTCTTTTCAAGGTAGGCCTAGTTTAGAAAATGTGGGTGAGCCTAAAAATCTTAAAACCGAAACCACTAAATCAGAAAATAGGGCTTCAGATAAAATGGTTGAACATTCAAGCGAATTTTTAGACTTAGGTGACTTAACTGGTTGCCCAAACGCTAATTTTAATATTATTCAAAATTTTGTTAGAAAAGGCCCTAGCCCAATTATTCCTGAAGACATTCCTAATGATGGAAAAAGAGTTTTCCCTCGGATAGTTTTACAGACAAAAACCCAAAATGGAGAATTTTGTCCAAGAGATTGGTTATCCTGGAGTACAAAAAATCAGTCCCTCTGTTCTGAGTATCCTCTCAGTCCAGTGAGCTCACTGATAGCAATAGAAACCGTTCAGTTCTTATGAGCGAGGAAGGATGGAAGAAGGAGATGGGGTGGCGAAAACTCTACGATAGGCTCCCGAAACATGAAACTAGTACTCATCACAAAAAATGCTATATTGAGTGGTGAGCTGTAGAAAGATGTGTAAAAGAAGGGATTGATATTCAGTCTCATCTTGATGAGGAATTAACCCAAAGAAAAAAGTACTGGCAGGAATTACTGCAACGTTTACTAGTAGTGATTTTGTGTATAGCTGAGAGGGGCCTTCCTTTTAGGGGTGCGTGAATCCTCAAAACTTGGTGATCCCCATAATAGAAATTTCTTAGGAATTACAGAGTTATTATCTAAATATGATCCTTTGCTACGAGAGCATGTTACAAAAGTAAAAGAATCCCAAGAAAATGAAAAACGTTTACAAGCCCATTATTTGTCCTGGAGATCTCAAAACGAATTCATTGACATTTGTGGGAAAAAAGTTCTTAACCATATTTTAATTGAAAGACAAAAGGCCAATTAGTAGATATATAATAAAAATGCCATATTAGTAGATGCAACACCAGATATAACACATGAGGAACAGGTGACATTTATTTTAAGATATTTGTTAGAAAACGAATACGGCTATAAAATTAAAGAGAGATTTCTAAGTTTTGTAAAGTGCAATTTAAAAAGTGGAGAAGATATCGCAAATGAAATTGTAAATGAATTGGCTAAGCATTCCTTTGAATGATTGTAGGGGGCAGGGGTTTGATAATGGAGCTAACATGGTTGGAGTGTACAAAGGTGTTAAAACTCGCATAGCTGAAATCAACCCCTATGCTTTATTTTCTAATTGTGCAGCACATAGTCTCAACCTATGTGGTGTCAATGCAGCTGAATCATGCGAGGATGCTGTAATGTTTTTCGGTGTTTTGCAACAGTTATACAAGTTTTTCTCGAAGTCTCCTCAAAGGTGGGAAATTCTTCAAAAAGAAATAAAATGTTCACTCAACAAACTTTCAGATACAAGGTGGTCAGCATGAGTTGATGCCGTAAAGCCTTTCGCTAAACATCTTCCTGGTGTAAAAAGGGCTGTAGCTGAATGTCTGAAACTTAATATGTCAGCTGAAAGTAAAACTACACTTTTGGGAATTGAGAAGTATCTGAAATCTTTTAAATGCATACTAATGGCCACAATTTGGTTTAAAATACTGGTTTCAGTCGGTCACCGAAACAAAGTTCTCCAAGCAACAGAAGCCACTCTTGATGAGGAAGTGTCTCATATCGATAGCCTTATAAAGGAAATGAACAATTTATGAGATAAATTTGACGTTATTCTACAAGAAGCTAAACTCGTAGCACAGTCTATGGCTAATCAAATGCCTACAGAAACAGAATTTGATGAAAAAAGAAAGAAGAAGAGGAAGCACTTTCATTACGAAGTGTCTGATAAAGAATTCGAACAAAACAGTGGCTCAGAGACACATGAAGCAGTGGAGAGAAAATTTAGAATAGATGTTTTCTACAGAGTGATTGACTCTGTTACCAGTGGGCTATGTGAAAGATTCAATAATGCAAGGAAGCTTAGTAACATATTTCAGTGTTTGTGGCAATACCTGGATAAAGACAATACTGCAATTGCCAATTCCTGTCAAGAGTTACTTTCTATCTTTCCAGAGGACATCTTAGAAGCTTTAATAGAAGAACTTATTCACCTAAAATGTGTTCATACGGTCAGTATTAGTACTTCTATTTTGCAACCATTTAAGTTGATAAATAAAATTAGGAGCTTAAAACTAGAGTTGCTGTTTCCAAATGTGTGCATAGCTATCCGTTTATTTTGCACACTTCCAGTGTCAGTAGCAGGAGCTGAGCATTCTTTCAGTGCACTCAAAAGAATAAAAAACTACAACAGATCTACAATGGGTCAAGAAAGACTGTGCAGACTAACTACTCCTGCCATGGAGGCTGATCTTACCCATAGTGTTGATTTCAGTGACATTATTGAAGATTTTGCAAACAATAAAGCAAGAAAAATGATTTTTTAATTTTATATAGTTCTCTGTTTGCTGAACTTGCAAGTTACATTTTTATTAATATAATGTGTGGCTATTTTAACTCTGTACATGACTTTTTACTTGTTTCATTTTTTATTTGTTAACTAATAAAAATAAAATAGTAAGTTCTTTGATTTTATCTGAAATTTAAAAACTCCAAAAGATGTAAATTTCTAAGCTGTATGACAACAGAATATTCAGTGTGTTAATTTACAATATCACTGCCTTTCTAAACACTGTAATCCTTAATTTTGTAAAGTGTCTATAAGAAATAAAAATTTTGTTTACTTTTAACAGTTTTCAAGATCTGTTTTATCAAACTTAATTAATTTTTTCACTTTTGGTTCAGTGTTTGAATGCTTTGATAACATTACTTTATTTCATTTTTACTGACTAAAAATACAGAGATGATGATGAGTAGAAGAATCACTCCTCTCTTATAGTTGAAGGGTCACTCAATGAGGGTTGACGTTTGAAAATCTTAAGGTACCCCTTATGTGTGTGTGTGTAATACATAATATATAAGCGTGCGCACACACACATACACACACACACACACACACATGTATATATAATCGTGTATATAAAACCACATATACACGTATTTCAGGGGAACAGATGGTTGCCTCATTTGGGGGGGGGGCCCACAATCTGGTTTGCCCTGGGGCCGGGAATTCCTCTGGGCGGGCCTGATGATTTGTCCAACCAGATGATGTCTTGGCGGCCTCAAACTGTAAAGCATGGATAAGGGCATCTGCACTATTCTGGTGTCTTGCCATTTGTAGCACTTGTAATTCATTATCTCTGACACCATCATATCTGCATTGCAAACCTTGTGCAAAAATCCTCTGGTGCTTCAGGATAGGCCAGTCTAATTAGTGTGTTAATACCTGCTTCAGACTCTTGAAGACTCTCGCCAGAATGCTGTTGCCTTGCTGTCAACTGAGTACAGTACACATTATGCAAATGTTTATCACCATGCCATAATTCTAGAGCTTTAGTCAATTCAGCATAGATGTTCTGGCACTTTCTCTAGTACCTCTGTGGCAGGTCCTTTTCTGGCCCGCTGCAGGCAAAGTCTCTCTCTCTCTCTCTCTCTCTCTCTCTCTCTCTCTCTCTCACACACACACACACACTCTCTCTCTCTCCCTCTCTCTATATCATCTTATGTTATATGACATTTTCTGGCTTTACCATTGGTACTGTCTGTTCAACAGATTTTTTGAAAAGAAAAAACGCCTTTAAATTCATAAACTGCTCACCTTCAGTTCTAATACATTATTATTATTTTAATATTTTGCAATCAATTCTACTGCAGTTATTTTTGTTGACATTGCTTCTTGCACACTCGATACAGATTTTTCTACTTCAGCTATTTTATTTAACATTGTTTCTTCTACATCATTTATTTTTAATGCCACTGATTCTTGTACCTCTGATGTTCTAGCAACTTGTTTATTCAGCTCACCTCACAATAGAACCAGCTCTGCAATAGTTTGCTCTTGCAACTCTTTTTGGTCCTGTATCAATGCTTTTATGCCTCCTGCTTCTTGCTTGTGTCCTTTTCTTTGTTGTCTTTATGCTTCTCATTGTTTTTCATCCTGTCATTTCTCTGCTTCTTCTGCCTCCTAATGGCATTGTTCCTCCATTTGCACTAGCAGCACTTGGAATGTTTCCATCATCTGAATGGTATCCATTTTGGTAAATTGATTATCATTCAGACTAGTTTTTTACAAATTGTCATCTATTTTCACTGTTTAAATATCCTGTCCGACTTCTGAAACCAATTTTATTGTGATCTCACAGATCATTGTGTTGTACAGTGAAAAAACAATAACTGAAACCGATAAAGACACTAATTACAAACTTTAACAAGACATAAAGAACAGTTAGAAACAACAAAGGCACTCTTACATAATATTTCAAGTAAATTTGTCCAACACACACCAATAAATATCACCTTATTACAATTTTGCATTAATTAACATAATAATCATATTTAACTAAACCACATGTCACAATAAAAAAAACGCTCTGAATTTCAGTCTAATATCGCTAGTCTATAACTGAACTGGTTCACTTGAAGCCAGTTTATATTCTTGGATTTTGTTGTCCATGATATGTCCGTTGATGAACTAATTATAAGTAGGCCTATAATCCTACTGACTTGGAACACTAAGTTTTTCTTGGATTTCGTTGTCTATGATGTGTCCGTTACTTAACTAAATATAATTATTTCACTACCGACTCGGAACACAAATGATTGCAATATATTCTACATAGGCCAGACAGGACGTAGCTTCAAACAAAGATACATTGAACAACACACAAAGGCACTACACTCCACTATAGAATCCACCTTTGCAAACCACCTTATTGAAGCAAACCACACATACAAAATCATCGACAATAACATGGACATTCTACACGTACACAGAAAAGGCCGAAAACTAGACACTCTAGAACAATTAGAAGTATACAAACACACGAAAACACATAAAAATGACATCCTAAACGAACAGAAACAATTCAAATCACACGCATTATTCGAACATATCACACCCCACACACACAATATTGTTACGCCATCACAGAACAATCTACGTGTTTGTCGAATGTGCCAAAAGAATCTCGCTCTAATTTGTGTGGCCTACGTGACTGTAGACGCATTCGCGAGAGTTTTCTCGAAGGCGCCAGCCGCGCGGACTGTGTCAAGGCCGAAATTAATTACATCGCACACTCTGGCACTAACACGCATTATGGAATAATCTGGTAATTTGGGGCGGTATAAATACCAGTACTCAACGACGTTCAGTTCAGTACAGGTGCGATATATTTACAATGCGGTTCGAGAGTTATTATCGGGCGATATTACTGTGCGCGTTCAAGTGGTTATTAGTTGTGTTTTATAATCGGACGGTATATTGTAATACAATTGTGTTTTAATATTAGTGACATTTATTTGCGTGTGAACAATTTTTATTTGATTTGTTATAAGAGACTGTGTTGTTAATTGCTAACTGTTAACTGTGAAAATTAAAGCTGGTGATTAGTGACGTAATTGGTGTCTTGTACTTATTTTGTTTTCCACTGTACCTACGACGATCAAGTAACAGTGGTGTCAGAAGTGGGATAGAACGGTTAACAGTGGAAACTTTGTACAAGACGAGTGTAATTCGTAATTAATCGGAAAACAATGGATGCCAGTCAGATGATGGAAAATTTCCAGGCGCTGTTGTTGCAGACAGAGGAACGACGACGACAGGATGCAGAGAAAGCAGAAGAGAGACGGAAAACCCTCCTGCTGGAAGAGGCAGAAAAATGACAGGATGAAAACCACGGAAGAAGCGGAAAAACGACAGGATGAAAAACGTAAGCAGGAAGCAAATGACCTCAAAGCCTTAATTCATGAGCAAAAGCAGATGCAAGAACATACTACAGCAGAATTGGGTCTCCTACGTGATGACGTAGGTGAATTATGAGGTGAGCTTAATAATCAGATTGCCAGAATATCTGACGTAGAAGAATCCATGTCAAATAAAATAGCTGAATTAGAAAAATCTGTCTTGAGTGTGGAAATATAATTGAAATTATATTGTTGAAATTATATAGTTGAAATATAATTACTATGTCAACAAAAATAGAAGACTCGATTACAAATATAAAAGAGCAGATTAAAAATGAAGTCGAGCAGTGCCTGAAGTTACAACCAAATAACTTTGTGAACAGACTGTACCAATGATAAAGACAGAAAAAGACGGAGAAAATAAGTTAATAGAGAAAGTCACTTTGCCTGCAGTAGGGACAGTTCATGTCAAAGCTCCAACCTTTGACGGAAGCAGTCACTGGGCAACGTACCTCCGCTAATTTGAAGCTGCTGCATGCGCAGGACAGAGAAAGACAAGGCAGTCTCACTCGTTCTCGCATTAAAAGGACCCGCGGCAGAACTACTACAGAAGTGCCACATGACAGCCAGAACATCTATGCCGAGTTGATAAAAGCTCTAGAATTACGGTATGGTGATAAACATTTGCGAGATGTGTACTGCACCCAGTTGAGAGCAAGGCGACAGCATTCCGGCGAGAGCCTTCAAGAATTTGAAGCAAGTATCGACAGGTTAATTAGACTGGATTATCCTGAAACGCCAGAAGATTTTCGAACTAGTTTTGCGATGCAGACATTTACTGCCGGTGTCCGAGATAACGAACTACAGCAAGTGTTACGAATGGCAAGACACCAGAACAGTGCGGACGCCCTGGTACATGGTTTGCAATTTTAGGCCGCTAAATCAGCGTCTGGTTGGACAAGTCATAAAGTGCGCGCGCTAAAAGATTGCGACGGCACAGACGATGAGGAAGAAGAACAAGGAACATAGACTCGACGGTCGGCGCCACAGAATAAAATAAGAAAGGATGGAAGACCGAAGTGTTATAGATGTGAGAAACCTGGACATCTACAACGAGATTGTCGGGTTAGAATTCAGCAGCAGGGAAACGAGCAATAGTTGGTACAACTGGGCGTGTGCTGACTAACTGGAAGAAAGGAGCCCCTAGACAATACGCAATTTCTACACTTCGAAAAACAGCGGGAGCTTGGTAGTTACCGGATTTGTTCAAGAAAGGCCAACCTCAATTACAGTTGACACAGGCGCAACAGTTTCTATTGTGCGCCCCGACGTGGTGAAAGATCTCAAGCTAATCTGGTGCTCTTGCAGCTTGCGAACAGCTACTGTACGGCCTGCAAAAGTGTTTGGAAAAGTGGAGATACACCTATGCCTCGGTCGACTTGAGTTTAATCATCAAGTACTTGTTGCAGACATTGTGGATGAAGCAATTCTTGGTGTGGATGTTATGAACGCATACGGATTTATAGTCGACTTCAAAAACAAAGTCTTGAGAATCGGAGGCGAAGAGGGGGGTTTGATAGCATATCAACAATGACGACAGCAGAAAAATCGATGCATGTCATAAACCAAGTGGCCGTAACTGTTCCGCCAAACTCCGAAAAGATCATCATGGTTAGAACCGAGGTAGATACTAGGGGCAACCAGTGCTCTATATTCGAACCCCAGGTAGTCAGCACACCGGGCATACTAATTGCCAGAAGTTTAGTAAAACCTGACGAAACCGGAAATGTAGGGGAACGTGGGGCAGGACGGGGTACTTAATGTTTGAACACAAATATTTTATAATAAATGTTTCAAAATTTTCTGTTTTAAATATAAATACTTTTATTATTACATTAAGTACAAGAAATTATCATTACATTTTAATTTGGTAAAAACACATTCTATATATCTTAGTTTAAACAAATACATGTCATTTGTCCCGTTTTGCCCCGCTGGTGGGGCACAATGGGGTACCTTCCTTTTTATAAATTTTTGTCATGAAATACAAAAAGCATTATTGTCAAAAAACAAAAATCTATATTTCTTAAATGAACTTCATGTTTCACAAAGAGCACAAATGTGTGTGACATCCTCGTCTTCACTTTCGATTCCTGCGCAAGAGTTGTGAGCCCATTTTAGGCAAGAAACACATCTAATCCAACCTTCTTCAGAAAAATCTTGACAGTAGAGACATTCATCTTCGCTATCGACTTCTTCACTAGATGACTGAGGAGTTACGAAAACAGTTGGTTTGTTAAGGTTATAGTTTTTGTCATTTTCAGGTGATATGTTTATCTGGATATTTTTTCAGAGCTTTTTTAGAAAGTAAAAGGCGTCTTTTCACTGGTTTCTTGACCCCACTTTTATTTTTTTCAGCACTCTGTAGCTTATTTTTATATGGTGATGATGTTAAGATAGTACTTTTACCACGATTTTTTGAAACACGTTTATTTTCCTGAGAAATTTTTGGTATGGGTAAAATGTTTTCCGGGGTGGCACATTTGAAATTAGGCCTACTACAGCTCGGCATATTAAGTTTTTCAGGACTACTCAGAGATGGTGAGGTCAGGTTTGCCTGTATATTTAAAACTGTAGCCTTATTAGCAATGTCAGTAGGGAGCTGGATGTCTGTAGTTACCGAAGGCAAAAAATCTGCATCATTAAAAACATTCATATCAACAGGCCATATGCCTGTTTTCCGGAACCCGTTCACGGCTGTCATCATTGTTGATTCTTGAACATAGGCGGTACCAAACAGAGAAGCGATCTGGAATAATGTCACCACTTTTCTAGGATTTCATCTAAGCCATTTACGGACTTCCTCCTCATAGTATTTACTTAAGGGCTTTATAAATGCAATGTCAAGGGGTTGGAGTCTATGGGAACAGTGGGGAGGGAAACAAGAGAATCACTCCATTTGCACGAGCCATATCAATTAGTGCAAAACTTTTCGTGTGTGTTGAATGCCCATCCAAGAGTAATAGCATTGGTTTCTCTTTTTTTGCTCCTGTAAAAGATATGAACTTTTCAAACCAAACTAAAAAAAGTTCTTTGGTCATCCATCCTGTTTCATGGACCTGTGAAGTAGCACTTGGGGGAAGTCCGGTCTCAAATTCCTGCTGCATCCGTTTTCTAGGAAAAATTAGCATTGGAGCGATGTAGGTTCCAGCAGCTGAAAAGCATATTTCAGCTGTAACAGTTTGACCCCTCTCGGCTGATGTGACTGTGCCAACCTATCTAATGCCTCTTTTTGCTATTATCTTCGAATGCCCTTTAGGGTTTACAGGTTAGACCTGTTTCAACACAGTTATAAATCTGTCTGGTGTAAGCTGGTAAGTATCAACTACGTAGGATAGATGGCTGAAGAACTGTTTTACAGCAACCTTATTGAAGCCCATCGCACGAGCTGCAGATGTAGCCTCAGGTCTTCTTATGCTTAAATTAGGGTGGCGAGTTAAAAATCCTCTTGCCCAGTCTACACCAGTTTTTCCATTCTCACCAAATGGATGATTCAATTTATTTCGCTCTGCTAGCTGGAAAGCAAGGTCACGAAGTTCATTGATAGTAAGACCGAAGAGTTGAGCCTCCATTTTAGTTAAATAATCCACAAGCTCAGATTCTTGTGCTTCATTAAAAACACAAGTGAAAAGTCCTATAGATTTCTTCACAGAATGCTCTGGATCATCTCTTTTTTTCTTAACGTGGCGCTGTAAAGTTGTTTGTGGCACTTTGAACTGAAGAGCTGCCTTTTTGTATCCCATTGAGCCATTTATTACTGCTTGAACAGCTTCTTGCATGGAAACTGCTGACCACTCTTGCCTCTGCGTCTTTCTTTTGTAATCTCTCACCATTCTACAAACACAATCAACACGAAAAACCAATTAGCCTACATTTTATTAATGAAACACCTATGGAAAATACGTGGGGCAGAATGGGGTTCTACCCCATTGTGCCCCACCCCGTTCTGCCCACCAGTTACATTTTTAGGTTATAGCGTTGTGACAGGATAAAGTTTTCACGAAGCTTAACGAAAACATCAGGATTAGAAGTGTATGAAACATGTTATAATACAGTATACACGGAAATAAATTACAATTAACTCACTCTTACTTACATGAGCTAGAAGAAGTGCGCGATATTGTAGAAACACAAGCAAATATGGTGCAGCACCTTAATCATACACAAAAACAGCAACAATGGCTGCCAATCTTTGTGTGGTAATAGGTAATACTATTGTTACGACGGTCTACTCGATCGTCGTAGGTACAGTGGAAACAAAATAATTACAAGACACCAATCAAGTCACTAATCACACCTTTAATTTTATAGTAAAACAGTTCGTAATTAACAACACAGTGTCTACACAAATCAAATGAAAATTGTTCATACGCAATGAAATGTCCACTAATATTAAAACTCAACTGTATTACAATTATACCGTCCGAATATAAAACGCAACACTTCACTAATAACTACTTGAACGTACACCGTAATAACTCGAACCGCTCTGTAAATATATCGCACTAATACTATCGAACCGCACAGTCAAAAATCTCGCATGGAACTGAAAAACTAAGGCCGCTAACCGATGTATTTATAGTCACGCTCACACACCAGAAGCTTCCAAACTGCGTCTTATATCTCGTGAACTACGTAATTACTACGGCCTTGACACAGTCCGAGCGCCCGAGCAAAGCCCGGCACAGTCGAGAAAATTCTCGCAAAATGCGTCTAGTAGCACGTACACCACACGCTTACGTCGAGATCTTTCTGGCACATTCGATAAACGCGTAGATTGTTCTGTGCTGTCGTAGCACTGCCCCCTCCATAAGCCTGTTCGTCCCGAACTGGCAAAGCATCTCCGAAGTAATACTCGACCAGGCGATCTAGGTGGACGTCCTTGCGAAGGATAATTTTCCCGTTCTTCGAATTTAGTCTCGTGTGATCCGAACGTCACGTTCCCAGGAATGCGAATCTTTCGCACAACCACTAGCTTCGCTGGAATCACTCTCGATGCGTCATGTACTAATGACCTAAATACCACTGGCTGATCCAAGCTTGTTTGGTTCTCGTCAACAACCTCTTGCGTAACCTCATCTTCAGTCACTTTACCCTCGTGCGCTTCTATCAGCTCAGGAACAAGCAAGAGTTTTGTCTCGACACCCATAGTTGGCTTTCCAATCACTTCTTTTGTCGTTATACTTATTTGTACTTCCTCTGCTAGTTCTTCCTCCATTTCCGCTTGCAACAGGGAGGTTTCCTCTTGACCAGACTCGTTGACTTTTTCTTCGACTAATGCCACTCGCTTAATCGAATGGTTGGTAGACCCTGTCATTTTGCCATGCAAAGCTTTATCTTCTCTTGGCCAACTTTCAGGACATTCTCTCTTAAGTCCACAACGAATCCGTAGGCATTCATAATGTCATTGCCAAGAATCACTTCATCGACAATGTCTGCAACGAGCATTTGGTGGCTAAACTCAAGAAGACCCAGGCGTACACGTACGTCTACCTTTCCTAGCACCTTGACGGGGCTTGACAGTCTGTATTGTACAAGAGCTAATTAGAGGATGGCGGTTACAGACTAAGTCAGGGCGCACAATGGACACTGTTGCGCCCGTGTCAACTGTAAATGATGTTGGTTTACCATCCGCAAATCCATTAACAATCAAGTTTCCACTGATCTTATGTAGCGTGGAAACTGTGTGCTGTTCTGGGCCTTTACTTCTCAAATTGGTGCGATCAGTCTCTTTTCTCTGTATCTTCTTCTCCCAACAGTCTACCTGTAGATGACCACGTTTTCCACAGTTGTAACATTTCGGTCTTCTGTCTTTTTCAAATCGTTGCGACTCTCTTGAACTTTTGAATTGTTTGTCCGACAACACTGTTTTTCTGCACCCATCGTAACGGTAATGTGATACAGGGATCTTCTGACTGCAACGTGATGGCACAAACCCATTAATGTAGCGGGAAGCTGACTTGCAGCTTCAAACTCTAGGGCGTGAACAAGAGCTTCTGAGCTATCTCGGTGTCTTGCCATTCGTAACACTTGCTGAAGTTCACAATCTCCGATGCCATCAATAAATGTCTGCACCGTAAACCTTATTCGGAAGTCTTCTGGTGCTTCAGGATAGGCCAATCTAATCAATCTGTTGACACTTGCTTCAAATTCTTGAAGACTTTCCCCGGAACGTTGTCGTCGTGTTCTCAACTGGGTGCAGTACACATCTCGCAAATGTTTATCACCATACCGTAATTCCAGAGCTTTTATCAACTCGGCATAGGTGTTCTGGCTGTCAGGTGGCACTTTCTGTAGTAGTTCTGCCGCAGGCCCTTTTAATGCAAGAACGAGTGAAACAGCCTTGTCTTTCTCTGTCCAATTATTTGCGTATGCAGCAGCTTCAAATTGGCGGAGGTACGTTGTCCAGTGACTGCTTCCGTCAAAGGTTGGAGCTTTGACATGAACTGTCCCTACTGCAGGCAAAGTGACTTTCTCTGTTAACTTATTTTCCATGTCTTTTTCTGTCTTTATCATTGGTACAGTCTGTTCACAAAGTTGTTTTGGTTGTAATTTCAGACACTGCTCGACTTCATTTTTAATCTGCTCTTTTATGTTTGCCATTGAGTTTTCTACTGCAGATATTTTTGTTGACATAACTTCTTCCACAGTCAAGACAGATTTTTCTACTTTAGCTATTTTATTTGACATGGATTCTTCTACGTCAGATATTCTGGTAATCTGATTATTGAGCTCACCTCGTAATTCACCTACGTCACCACGTAGGAGACCCAATTCTGCGGTAGTATGTTCTTGCATCTGCTTTTGTTCATGAATTAATGCTTTGATGTCACCTGCTTCACGTTTACGTTCCTCTGCCTCCTGCTTACGTTCCTCTGCCTCCTGCCTGCGTTTTTCATCCTGTCGTTTTTCTGCTTCTTCCGCTTTCTCATCCTGTCGTTTCTCTGCTTCTTCCTGTGTCTGCCGCAGC
Organism: Magicicada septendecula; assembly: GCA_034769895.1. Taxonomy (NCBI): domain Eukaryota; kingdom Metazoa; phylum Arthropoda; class Insecta; order Hemiptera; family Cicadidae; genus Magicicada; species Magicicada septendecula. The sequence continues at coordinate 229,159,706 of CM068371.1, read as the reverse complement.
AGTGTTTGTAAAGTTTCCATCATCTGACTGGGATCCATGCTTACCGATTAATTACGAATCACACTCGTCTTTTACAAAGTGTCCACTGTTTCCACTGTTAACTGTTTTATCCCAGTTCTGACACCACTGTTACGACGGTCTACTCGATCGTCGTAGGTACAGTGGAAACAAAATAATTACAAGACACCAATCAAGTCACTAATCACACCTTTAATTGTTATAGTAAAACAGTTCGTAATTAGCAACACAGTGTCTACACAAATCAAATGAAAATTGTTCATACGCAATAAAATGTCCACTAATATTAAAACTCAACTGTATTACAATTATACCGTCCGAATATAAAACGCAACACTTCACTAATAACTACTTGAACGTACAACGTAATAACTCGAACCGCTCTGTAAATATATCGCACTAATACTATCGAACCGCACAGTCAAAAATCTCGCATGGAACTGAAAAACTAAGGCCGCTAACCGATGTATTTATAGTCACGCTCACACACCAGAAGCTTCCAAACTGCGTCTTATATCTCGTGAACTACGTAATTACTACGGCCTTGACACAGTCCGAGCGCCCGAGGGAAGCCCGTCATAGTCGAGAAATTTCTCGCAAAATGCGTCTAGTAGCACGTACACCACACGCTTACGTCGAGATCTTTCTGGCACATTCGATAAACGCGTACATTGTTCTGTGCTGTCGTAGCACTATACTGACGTAGTTATGAGAAATTCCAACAGATTGCACACCGTCTGTAAAAAGTAAAGGCTGTACCCCGTTCTGCCCCACTAACCCGTTATGCCTCACTACCCCGTTATGCCCCATGTTCCCCTACCTATTAGAGTGGCGAATATTTTGGATCAAGCTATCACGTTACAAAGCAATACGCTAGGCAAATTGATTCCTGTGGCCTGGGTAGCCGGAATGACGCAACGAAGATCCAGTGCTTCGGATAATTCCAAATTACCAGAGGAACTGCAAGAATTATTGAACAGCTCTTCTAACGACCTCTCAAGTAGTGAGGTAAAAGAATAAAAGAACTCAGACAGTTTTTACATGAATTCAAAGATTGTTTTGCAGTTCGAGGTCAGTCATTAGGAAGAACCTCTCCTGTGCAACATCGCATCGATACCGGGGACACAACACCGATACGCCAACCTCCTCGAAGGCCTCCATTATCTAAACAAGAGGAAATCTCTCGGCTAGTACAGGACATGTCGACAGAGGGAGTAATCTAACTTTCAAAACTTTCAAGTGCTTCTCCTGTAGTGCTGGTAGCGAAGAAGGATGGTGGATTGCGTTTCTGCGTAGACTACCGGAGGTTAAATGACGTTACAAAGAAAGACTGCTATCCATTACCTCGCGTTGACGATACACTCGACACGTTGTCCGGAGCACAGTGGATTTCCACATTGGACCTGAAGAGTCGATATTGGCAAGTGGGTCTTCATCAAAAAGACAAGGAAAAGACCGCTTTCTCGACCCCAAGTGGCTTATTCCAATTTAACGTCATGCCATTTGGACTCTGCAGTGCACCGGCAACATTTGAAAGGAAGTACAGTATCTGGGCCATCTGGTTTCGGCAGCGGGTGTTAGCATGGATCCTAATAAAGTAGACACCGTAAGAGACTGGCCAGTGCCGAAGAGTAAACACGAAGTTCGGAGTTTCCTTGGGTTATGTCATATTACAGACGTTTTGTGAAAGGCTTCGCTACAATTGCTAAACCACTACATGAGCTAACGGAAAATAAACGAAACTTCCAGTGGTCGAGGGATCAAGCATTTAGGACTTCGAAAATTGCATTATATTCGCAGCCAATTCTCGCTTTCCCAGCTTCCGAAGGGAAGTACATCGTAGACACAGACGCAAGCTGTCTAGGAGCAGTTTTGTCTCAAGTTCAAAACGGTGAAGAACGAGTAATAGCGTATTACAGCAAGACACTTTCTAAACCGGAGAGAAATTATTGCGTTACAAGGAGAGAGTTGCTGGCAATTGTCAGAGCTTTGGAGCACTTCCATAAATACCTCTGTGGAAGAGAGTTTTCACTACGTACCGACCATGCCGCGCTTGCATGGCTCTTGAGATTTAAAAATCCGGAAGGACAATTGGCAAGGTGGCTTGAACGTCTGCAAGAGTACAACTTCAAGGTACAACATCGATGGGGGTGCCTGCATGGTAATGCAGATGGCTTATCACGAAGACCGTGCCCGGAAACTGCCGACATTGCCACAGAAAGGAAGAATAAAACTCAATCGAACATGTTCAAGCCATCACTGTAGATTTCCTGGCAGACGGCTGGACAACACAAGACTGTCAACAAGAACAGATGACTGATGAAGAGATTGGACCGATCTTGACAGCAAAAGAGGAAGGTCGCCGCCCGGATTGGCAAGATACCTGCCATGGTTCTGAAGTGCTGACTGGCTACTGGGCACAATAGGAATCTCTCACATTAGAAAACGGATTGCTGAAAAGGGCTTGGGAAAGTGCAGATGGACGAGACGTGGTCGTGCAGTTGATAGTTCCCCGAAGTAAAGTGCAGTCTGTCTTGAAGGAGATGCATGATGGAACATCTGGAGGCCATCTTGGCGTTAACAAAACCCTTGACAAAATACGGAAGCGATTCTATTGGCTTCATCTTCGCCACGACGTAGAGGAATGGGTTCGGACGTGTGATATATGTGCTGCAAGCAAGGACCCACAAACCAGAAGCAGGGGAAAAATGAGACAGTATAAAGTTGGACTGCCTTTCGAGAGAATTGCCATAGACATTGCTGGACCATTCCCAGTTACTGACGATGGAAACCGGTACATCATGGTTGTAGGTGACTGCTTTACTAAGTGGATGGAAGCCTACGCAATCCAAATCAGGAGGTTACCACTGTGGCAAAGCAGTTAGTTCACAACTTCTGTTGCCGTTATGGAGCCCCTATAGAAATCCATACGGATCAAGGGAGAAATTTCGAATCAGGAGTGTTTAAAGAATTATGCCGTCTACTCGGAATTCGAAAGACCAGGACAACGCCTCTGCATCCTCAGTCGGACGGGATGGTTGAGAGATTCAATAGGACACCTGAGCAGCATCTTTCGAAAGTTGTTGATGGCGAGAACCAAACAGACTGGGACCAACGTGTACCACTATTCCTCATGGCTTATAGATCATCAGTACACGACACAACCGGCATGACTCCAGCAAAATTAGTGTTTGGGCGGGAGATTCGTCTTCCTGGGGACTTAATGTTCGGATCACCTGAGACTCAGTCCCAAGAGCCGCAGAACTATTCCTCGCAATTAGAAAACCAACTGCGAGAAATGAATCGCTTGGTAAGAGGACGGCTGAAAATTGCCAGTGATAAAATGAAAACTCGGTATGACATTCGCAGCAATAGTGTGGGTTTCCAAGAAGGAGATCAGGTCTGGTTGTTCAACCCAAAGCGCCGTCGTGGTCGCTCACATAAGTTCAGTCTAACTGGGAAGGACCCTACACTGTGAAAAAAATAATCAACGATGTTGTTTATCGGATTCAACAGGAAGGACAGCGAAAGTTCAAGGTCGTCCACCTAGATCGCCTGGCTAAGTACTACTTCAGAGACGGTTTGCCAGTTCGGGACGACTGGCTTAAGGAGGGGGCAGTGTTACGACATCACAGTACAATCTACGTGTTTGTCGAATGTGCCAGAAGAATCTCGCTCTAATTTGTGTGGCCTACGTGACTGTAGACGCATTCGTGAGAGTTTTCTCGAAGGCGCCAGCCGCGCGGACTGTGTCAAAGCCAAAATTAATTACGTCGCACACTCTGGCACTAACACGCATTATGGAATAATCTGGTAATTTGGGGCGGTATAAATACCAGTACTCAACGACGTTCAGTTCAGTACAGGTGCGATATATTTACAATGTGGTTCGAGAGTTATTATCGGGCGATATTACTGTGCGCGTTCAAGTGGTTATTAGTTGTGTTTTATAATCGGACGGTATATTGACATATAATTGTGTTTTAACATTAGTGACATTTATTTGCGTGTGAACAATTTTTATTTGATTTGTTATAAGAGACTGTGTTGTTAATTACGAACTGTTAACTGTGAAAATTAAAGATCATGATTAGTGACGTAATTGGTGTCTTGTACTTATTTTGTTTTCCACTGTACCTACGACGATCAAGTAGACCGTCGTAACAATATCGATCTTTCAAAAGTCGATACCGTCGCCAACAACAAGACGGATAGTGCTCTCAACGGCTGAATCTGAAGAAGCTTTTTAAAAGCGAATACCGGTTCAGGTTATAAGGTAAAACTTTTACGTTTTTACAAAAAAAAAACTTTGTGTTCCGAGTCGGTTAGTGAATTAATTATATTAAACTAAGTTCTTTACCTTATAGTCTGAACCAGTTTTCGCTTATTATAAGCTTTGTCAGAGGCTGCCACTAGGAGCGTTGTCCATCTTGTTTTTGGTGACGGCGCCGTCGTTTGAAAGATCGATGTTGTGTGTGTGCGGTGTGATATGTTCGAATAGTACATGTGATTTGAAATTGTGTTTGTTCGTTTAGGATGTCGTTTTTATGTGTTTGTGTACTTCTAGTTGTTTAAGAGTGTCTAGTTTTCGGTCTTTTGTGTGTACATGTAGAATATCCATGTTGTTGTTTATACACATACACAAATATAAAACAATTTGTTTTTTGGATTTCGTTGTCCAAAAAACTGAAACCTTACCTTACAACCTGCACCTCTGCAGAAGCTTTTTAAAAGTGAAAACCGGTTCAGGTTGTAAGGTAAAACTTTATGCTTTTACTCATAAAAAACTTTGTGTTCCGAGTCGTTAATGTAGTAGTTGTATTTAGTCAATTTCTTTTGTTAAATATACTTACTACACAATTGTAAAAAAAGTGCAAGTAAGTTACAATTATTCTTTTTGAGTAAGAGGGAATTTTTTAGAAGAAAATAAGAATATGGAATTTGTACATGGAAGATCTGAGGCAGAAATGTCTAGTACTGGTGAAATATAATAAGGTCTTCAAGCCTAGTGCTTTGAAATTGTGGGTTTTGAGAGAAATCATTTAAAACAATGGAGGAGTTCCCTTTCTTCAAAGAACTGGCACCAGAAACGTTTATGACAGCAACTAGCCTAAAAAAGAAGCAATAATTCCTTAAACAACCTGCATATAATTGACTGTCAAGAAACACACTCAGCAATATTCGTACCTACAGTTGTAACAGTATAACATAGTCTCTGCCAGTAGAGATAAGCCCAAAGTATTCTGCTAGCGTCATATTCCAACATAGTCATCCATGACTTTTAGATGTAGAGTCATTACATACAGAGCCACTTATACTTACATAGACAAATATAATCTTCAGGTCCTCAAGTATATAGAGTAGATGCATAGGATTTTTGCTGCTGTCTATCTCAGTGGCAGCAACAGAGTGATGAAAATGAAGCTAATGAGGACTATCTGCACTAAAGGTAACCCATGAACTTTCCTGGAAACAGTTCAATGTCATTACTTAGACTATGGCAGTGACAATATTTGCAAAAACTATAGTTTTTTTTATTTTTTCATATACTATAGGTCATTTAGTGTAAGAGGAAATTAAAGTTTTATTCACATGAGAAAAAATGCGTTGTTGATATTGCCATACAGGATTAAATTATAAAACAACTATCTTACAGAGTATGTTAAATTATGCAGATTCAGTTACACTATTATCTAAAAGTATTTTTTGATGATAATAATTCATTTTTTAATTATATTATTCCCCAAAAGAATTTGTACAGAAAAACAAAAAAATAAAGAAAGGTTTGGTCTGGTTAACATTGTTAGGTATACAAATTTGTAACTCAGTCTTCAAAAAACTATTAATTTCCAAAAAAGTGTTTACAAAAAATGGAAACATTAATGAAAGTTTGGCATGACTAATTATTTTTATATTTTTAGTTACTTCGACAGAAAGATTGTAGTAAAAAACAAATGTGTACAAAAAAGCAATAGATCAGATATGTTTGATACAGCTAATCATGCAAAGTTTCAAGTTGTGTAGAAAAAAAAGTCAAAAGTGTACAAAAAATTATTTAGAATAATTCCAACATCAGCTTTGCCTATTTTTTAATAACTATTGACCCCTTATTTTTGACAATTTACAAAAATACTGCACATTTTTCATGACCACATGTTGTTTAGGTTTGTAGCATATAAAAACGTGGTTTGACTTTAGAGGGTTCACCATTAAGTAGGTGAAAGTTGAACTGATATGGAGACACTTTGTGAGAACTTTGTTTACTCATACCTCCTTGAGTCTCCTTTCCTCAATATTCACTTGTTTCCAAATGTGGCAGCAGCCAATATTGTAACCAGTAACACTGAAGTGGAGAAAGAACTCTGTGGGTTTGATGAACTTACATTTGTACTTATAAATTTATTTACTAGTCACATTAGTATTTACTGTAAATAAATAAATTTAAATTACAGTAGCCCAAAATGTATTCTTGCACTCCATGTTAACTTGTCTAAGCAAAGTTCTTAAAGGAATTGACATTCCTATTAATAAGACTTTTTTGGTTGACAACAACATATTATTGATATAACACCAAAACGTTTGTCCTTTCTATGATATGGCGTCCTCAGTGGTAAAGCTGAGAGTGGACAACCGTTTTGACACCTCTTGGTTTTTACTACTAAGGCTGTCATATTATTGAATGTGCAAAACGTTAGGTAAACATTTGGAGTGAGTTCAATAATTTTACTCCATCTTTGGAGTAGGTGAAGAGGTCATGATGTAGTGGCTAGCATGTGGCGCTGCTACGCTGTCAGCATGGGTTCTATTCCACCTGGGGGCATCTGATTTAGATACGACCGTTCCCCTTTGCAAGGCGATAGCAAATTAGTGAGAGGTATCCTGCCTAGTATAAACCCTCCCCAACTATGCCATTCGGATCCGGCGTTAAACTGTAGATCCCATATACCTGTGAGAGACTCTGTAACACATGCACCATGGGTATATGCAGGGAGGGTACAAATCAGTTAAAAGACTGAAGGACCCAATAGGTTTGTTAATAGTTGTTCATAGATGTCTGTTGCCCCTCTTCAGTATTTCCTTTTCTTCATCTCAGTGTTCATATATGTACTTTCTTATTTTTGTGTGAGAATGATCCAGAATGAATTAAATAATTAATTTTTTCTTATTTTTACACAGGTATTTCATGCTTTTTTTATTTCGTGTATCAGTAAACTATTACCAATGTTGGTAGCACATTCATCTTTTACACTTTAATATTTACAGGCATAACTGCAGGCAGCCTTTTGAATCCACACAAAACACCATGTGAAGTAATGAACGAAAGTTACATTGGGCATGATTTATATGTATTAACTCATCAAGATTACTATCCTGGTGAACAAGTGGATCGGAAGTAAGGAATATTGGATAGTGGAAGTTTATTGTAACAGAAAAGCTGTTGGTTCTAGCTACAATCTGGTACATTAGTAAAAGTACCAGCCATTAAATTAATAATGTCAAATTTAGTAGCAATATTGTGTCATCTTTAAAATAGTTGTTGAAAGTCAAACAACTAATTGTACTGAAACTAGCATTTTTATCATAGGAGTGCTCATTTAGAGCCTCAAATCAATAAACTGTGAGCAAACAGCAGTAAACTATTTATTATCAAATTATTCATTCTTGGGATACATTTGAAGGGGGAAATCTGAATTTTTTCTCCACTAAATAAAAGTTTCATTAGAAAAATAACAAATGTTATGTATTTACCTAATGATACAAACGTTCTCAGTTACAGTTTAGTCACAGACTGTAAACCATGCATCATCAACCATGCAACAAAATATATGTGTGTGTATATGTTACAGGAAAAGTAGATTCTCCAGTAAGAGTTGACTCTGCCTAGGTAAAGTCGACTCTTACTGGTCTTTTCAGTAAAAGTTGATTAAAAGCGAAAAGTGATGGATTTTGATCAACATTTACTAGTCAGAGTTGACTATACCTAGGGAAAGTATACTCTTACTGCCTTGAGTTAGTAAAAGTTGACTTTTTGCAAGGAAACGGTCTACTACCTAATAAAAAACAAATAAAAAAGCAAAACCTTTATAATACATAGAGAGATAGAAATGTTTATCATTTATTACAGCAAGGTAAAGATTTGTGACACTTTGAGTTGCAGAGCACATCTTTCTTCTTACACATGCACTTCTTGGATTTGCATTTAGTGTTGCAAGAGCATTTGAAAAATCCTTGTCCACTTCCAAGTGATTGTGAAGTTGCAACAGTCCTCACAGCTATTGTTTTATCCATAGTGTAACGTCACAGAACGTTCCATAAAGGAAATTATTTGCATAGCAATTTATCATAAGAGGAAGGTGAGGTGAACAGTATCGAACCCAAGTAATCCTAAAAATTTTGTAATATTGTCTAATAAATTAACCATTAACATGAAAACACGACCAGACTATGACTAAGACTTAAACCCCATATATATTATTTAAGTGAAGAACAGTGTACAACCAATAATATACTATAAGAGAGACAAATAATATCAGAAACAACCGAAATGAGGTCATTAATTATTAAGTAATGTAACTCTGAATAGGGTATAAAAAACTATTTATTGTGAATTAATGGACAAGATCCATTATTATACTATGTAATGTAAATAAAATAAATGTATTAAGTGATTTGAATACATCATTAGAAAGGACCTAAGTTAAAATAAAAAATATATAAATGCTATGACAAAAAAATATATGTTTAGGAGCCGAGTCCAATCACTCAGATTTTGTGAGAAAAATTAATTATTATAGAATTGAGATAAAAACTATATGTAATTGTCAAGTAGACAAAGATGAACAATTTATCTTAAATAAAGAAAGCTGTAAAGTGAATAAAAATCAGTTAAAATAGCCAAAAACAGTATTAACTGAAAACATGTAGTAGACCTATAATAGTGTAATATTTATGAATTTAATGTTGACAAAATGCAACAAAATTGCATTATAAAGTTGAAATACAATATAATGTGACTATACTAATATATTTGACTAACTTAAACACTTGAATAGTCGAGTTAGGAAACTATTTGCCTATACCACATCTGGCTGAAGCCAAGGACCCATCACAAAAAAACAGTCATTTTGACTTAATGATTGCGAAATATTAACAAAAATAAAAAAAAGGGTACAATCCTGTAGTGTACTATGAAAACAAACATACTCAGTTGAAAATAAGCTCAATTATTAAAGAATTTGACTTATGAGAGTGAAATTTGTCACACCAAGAAAAGAATTACTTATGCAAACCAATATGATGCTAAGTAAGCTTACAATAAAAATAATATGTATCAGGATAAACCAGGTATCACAAAAGATAGACAATATAATAAACTCTCAGTGTATACTCGAAAAATCCCATATATAATAAGGAAAAAAGACTAATTATTGTATTTTAACAGTGACAACAACTTAGGCCATAGGCATGGACCATGAAAACTGAACTTATTTATATATTATATATGTTAAACTTTATTTATTTTGTTATAGAAAGATGATAATATTATGTATTAATGTTGTAGAAGAAACCAAACAACTTCACAACAATTTTTTAGTTAACAAATTGAATTTTTATGGAAACATTCCAAGGTAAGAGTTGTATTTTGTGTTATTTTATTATAGTTAATTTATTCAAAAACCAATCGTAATTAGTATCATTAGATTCAGTTGAAAGCAGAGAATCCAAATATAGTAATGGCATGCAGATTGTAAGTAGTTATGTAAAATTGTTTGACAAAAATGAATAATTTTTGTAATATCCTTAGTGTGAAGAATAAGAAATTTTTATTCTAAAGCTTCTACGGAAGTCAAATTTGTTCCATGATGTTCCATTTGATTATTCTCGAACGTTCTAGAATGAATTTTTGCACGAATACACCGGAAGTTCATGTCAAAAAGCTAAAACAATGAGCCTTACAGAGTATAAAAGGAAGACAAAATTCGACCGAAAAACACTTTATGCTTTGAATCCAGAAGAGACACATCACCCACGAAACTGATCATCACACCCGAGGCGAAACCGAAGAACGAGAAGTCGATGGGAGAACGCAGAAAGGCTTTTACCGTACATTGACAAAAGACTGACTTAACCTCTACAAGAGTATACACCAATGTGTTGCTGAAATAGAGCAGCAACACGACACATTTAATAGAATGCACACAGCCAGAATATCAGCAGCCCAGGAAGGACCAAAATTTTAATAGAGAATCAATTCTGCTGTATTCGCTAAGACAAACTGACTTTGACAAAAATACCAATAACGTTATGTACACAAAGCCTTTTCATCAACTTCAGGAGGAGAATCAGCGCTGTGGCGGCTAATTGAGAAACCACGCGGACAGCTGATTGTAGCCGGCAACATTCAAGCGTAAATTCACTGCGAAACTTTTTTCCAAAAGTGCGGAAGTTTTAAAAACCGTATTTTGACTTTCAAATAAAATCAGTGCACAAGGAACGTCAAGACGAAGAGGCGAGATTGAAAACGTACCCGAGAGAAGTGTCCAGTGCGAGAAATAATTACCCATCGGAACGTGAGTTGTTCAAAGTTAAAGTCATTTTTACCTGGTAACATTTGTCACACAGTTGTACTACACATGCCACACACCTTCAAATCACTTAATTTTTGTAAAGCATCTGTCTTGGTAGTTCAAAGGAGTCACGTCCTGAGTATAAAGATTTTTCATACATTAAACTCATGCTTTTCAACTGAGTAAAATAAAATATTTGTTAGCCGATACTTGATTGGAGAAAAAACTTGTCAATAATAATTTATTTTTTGTAACTCTGTAATTTTATTTTTTTACGAATGTTAGTCCTTCAGACGATTTTTTAAGATTCATTAAAATATACGTAATTTTTTCAAACTCAAACTGTCTTGTTCACATTTTTTCATAGAATTAAACTAACTGCTAAGAAATCAAACTTTAATGTTAATAACAATTTCTTGGAACAAAAGATTCCAAGTGGCGCCCACAAACACATAGTAGCTTAAGTTGTTTTGCAGGACGACATCATCGCAGAGGATCCAGTCATCAGTAAGTAATAAAAAGTGCGCGGAGTGTAACGCCCAACATAGAACAACACGAACAACACGACATTACCGTACAACATTTCTGTTTATTATAAATTGGCAGCCCAACTAGTGAGGTTTGAAAGGAAAGGAACAAGCCCGGCAACTACCAACAAATCAAGATGCCGCAACCAAAGGGAAAAAAGGTGAAGAAGAATGTAGAACCTGATTTAAGTGTGGAAGACGGAGACAGTCCAAGTCGAGGAAATAGAATTAGAACCGCCCACACTAGAAATTGAAAGACCAATACAAACGGGAGAAGAACCCATACAAATGGTAGACGAAACAGAGAAACCCGAACCAGAAAAAATAACAGGGAGCGTTGACGTGAATGTAATAATGGTGATGTTCCAAACGATAAACGAAAATATGAACAAAAGTATAGAATCGGGAAGATAAGGAGGAGAATAATAAAAATAGACAGGAAGATAAGGAGGAATTAGACAAAAAGATAGAATCTTTAGGGGAGTACACAACCAAGAAAATAAACGACAATGGGAAAAAGCTGGAGCTATTTCAGGAGGAGAATAAAAAATGTATAGAGTCCCTGAAAAAAGAAATTAGCATAAATTACAAAACAGTAAACAAAAGGATCGATGATAGTAAAATCGACAGTGACAGGAAGGTCGAGACTATGGAGAAACAGTTAGAAAGATTACAGGAGGGAAATAATACCCGTCTTGAAAATATAGAGGAGCGAACCGTAGAGACCAAACAAGATGTTAGAACTCTCGAAAATAAGGTAAGGCAAAACCAAGATGAAATCATGCAGGAGGAGGGAGAAGTCCGGAAAGACGTTAGCGAGAGAATACAGAGAACGTATGACATAGCTAACAGGCTGGACGAGCAAATAAAAACTAATAAAAATAACATACAGGAAATAGATCAGAGAGAGAAAAACCTGCAGGAAAGATTAGAAGCGCTGAGGGACACACCAATATTGAATACCCATACGTGTCATAGCGAGAACAGGGAAGTAATCAACTTCCAAAACTATCGTCGAAACCCGATGGAATTCTTATAGAGGATGGAAGAGTTTATTGAAAGAAATAGAGAAACAAGATGGGACAGAATAAGGGAAATGTTAGACGAAAGTTTCGAAACACGAGGGATAACTGGTGGATAGCGGTACGACCCGAAATCACGAATTTAGCCGAATTTAAACGTCAATTCAAAGAGAAGTATTGGTCAGAAACAGCGCAAAACAAAGTACGAATGGACATATTCTACGGGAAATACGACGCGTCCAACGGACAATCCCCGACGTCTTATTTCCTGGGAAAGATATGTTTGGCACGGAAGTTGATACCGCCGATCCCGGAAGAATGTTTGGTGAGACAGTTAGCTGGACATTATAGCTACGGTATTAAAGATGCCCAATTGTACCAACAGCTTAGTAAAATAACCGATTTAGCTAAATTATTAGAAAACTGTGAATCCGCAGGAAGGTTCCAGGATTACCAACCCCCCAGTCGTAAAGTAGACTGTAATAACAGCAATAACGGACCAAACCGGAATGGAGGTGGAAACGGTAATAACTTTAACCCAAATAGCCAGAACAATAGCACCCCACCAAATAGCCGAAATAATAACAATCAAGGTCCAAATAACCGCAACTATCCGGGACCAAACCGAAATAATTACCCCGAAAATAATTACAGTAGGAACTATAATCAGGGAAATAGTTATCGCGGCAATAACTATAGGGGGAATAATTATGGTCAGCGTAATAATTATCGAAACGGAGGTAATCAAGGAGGAGGTGATAGGAGGAATCAGGAGTATAGACCCCAGGTAAACTATACAATGGCCAATAGTCAACGGCCATATCCACCCAATTTACCTACTTACATGTATTACCCACAACAGACGCAAGGTAACCAGAGTAATACAATGAATAGCCAACCTATTAGTGGTAACCCCGAGGTCAGGCAGGAACCACAGGCAAGTCAGCAACCCAATGTTCCGGGAGACCGGGCCAATGAGACAGGGGCTCATTTAAACTAAACGCGGCAGTGAAAAAGGAAAACGGCCCTTCACTGAACCAATATTATGGGGTGACTGAATACAAAAATAGACAGGACAAAGACAGGACAATGACACTAAGAACGAATAATTATCTTAGAGATATTAGGGAGGAATTATTAGAAGAGAGTGACAATATAGTTAAAAATCATAATGAAGGGAATAATGGTATAGTACAAATCAAGGCAAATATCAATGGTATAGAAGCAACATTACTCATTGATACAGGATCAAACGTATCACTTATAGACAGTGTAGAGTTAGAGAGAATCAAACAAAACAGTAATTTACCCATACCCACTCTGCCTATAAATAACATTATTCTAGTCTGAGCAACGGGGAGGCAGAATAAATCAATAAAGAAACAGGTGTCATTAGAGATGACTAGTATTGGTGTAACATTACCAATAGGGTTATTAGTGGCGAATAATTTACCCATGAGTATCCTAATAGGCTGCAATATACTTAGACCATATAATGCAATAATAGATTTAGAAGGTAAGATTATAACGTTAAAAACAAGTGAGGGAATTTGGACCAATAATTTAATTGATGCCCAAGGAGATAGTACAAACAACGCACCTTATCAAGCGATAGTGAACCATTATTATTGTGCTGATCGACCACTAAACATGCCCTTATACCAGGAGGAAAACCCAGAGTTGTGGTTAGAAAAATTAGAAGAAATAAGGGATTTCCAAAGGACGAAAGCAAGGGGTCAGATCAGCGAAGCACAGGCGGAACAATTGATTACGGTATATAACAATTACAAACATATATTCTCAAACGCTCCAGGTAAAGCCAGGGATTATCAATGCACCATAAAATTTAAAACACCTGTAGAATTTAACAGAAAATCATATCCGATCGCCTACTCACTAAAGAACGAAGTTAGGGATGAATTGAACAGGTTGATAGGGAACGACATAATTGAGTATAGTCATTCGCCCTTTACGAGCCCAATCATAGCTGTGCCGAAAAAGAATGGACAGGTATATGTCTCGAATGTAGCGTATATGTCTCGATGCTAGGGAGATTAACAAGATGATTGTTAACGACCGCACATCCCCTGGGGAGATAGAAGAAATATTGAAAAAGTTTCACGGGACAAAGTATATAAGTTCATGGGATACAGTATGCGGCTACTGGCAGGTAGAACTCCACCCTGATAGTAGGAAATATATGGCATTCATATTCGAAGGCAGAAACTATCAGTTTAAGCGATTACCCTTTGGTTTGATAAATTCTGTGGCGGTGTTTGTAAAGATAATGGACAGAATATTGGGGCAGGAAGTGCTGAAGTTTACGACAGTATATGTCGACGATTTACTGGTAACTTCAGTGAATTGGGATGACCATTGTTGTCGGGTTTTAGAGAATAATATCATTGTTGGGTTGAACAGGTGTTAGAGAAACTATCGGAGAATAATATCACCCTCAAATTAGACAAATCCCAATTTATTGCAAATGAGGTGAAATTTTTAGGTTTTAACCTAACCGAGCAAGGGATTACTCCATCCAAAGAGAAAGTAGAGGCTATACAGAAGTTCCCCACCCCAAAAAACAGGAAACAGCTTCAATCATTTTTAGGAATCTGTAACTATTACAGGAAGTTTCGGTCCAATTATTCAGAACTAACTGCCAGGTTCCAAAAGCAGTTATCAGCTAAAGACAAATGGACTTGGGGACCAGAGCAAGATGGAGTGCTCAATCTAATAAAGGAAAAATTTTTAGAAGCAGTTATGTTACATCATCCCAACTTTACAAAACCATTTTATCTAAATTGCGATGCCAGTAACGTAAGTTTAGGTGCAGGCCTATATCAGGAAGATCAGGATGGAAACCATTTAGTAATTAGTTTCGCCAGCTGTGTGCTGAACAGTTGCGAACGAAACTACAATACCACTGAAAAAGAATTGTTGAGTGTAGTCTTCGCATGCGGTAAATTTCGAACGTATATATTAGGGTACCCCATCACGGTTAGGAGTGACCACAAATCTATATCATTTTTAAAGCATTGTAAGCTAAACCACAGAAGGCTGACGAGATGGGTTTTGGCCCTGCAAGAATATAATATCACATGGGAATATATACCCGGCAAACAAAACATAGCAGCCGACGTCCTATCCCGCGTCAATATACAAGACCAAACCTTTGATGGCGAAAAGGAACAAATAGCAAAGGTATACCATATTATTAAGAGCAGGGAAGATTTAAAAAATATTTTAAACGATGTAAAGGCTCAACAAGAGGCCAACCCAAAATTAGGAAATATTAGAAAAAGGGTACTGGAAGGCGATGAAATTATAAATAAATATTACTGTATACACAACGACACTTTGTTTATAAGGAATACCCCACACCAGGAGAATTGGAAGTTAGTAATTCCACCAGCGATAGAGAGACCACTAATAATCGACTATTACGATAGGTACAGACACATGGGTGCCCTCAAGGTAAGGAAGGCATTGGAAGAGCAAACATACATCAAAGGGATGAATAAAAAGGTGCAACAGGCGATACAGTTATGCGATATTTGTCAGAAGGTAAAATGTAATAACGAGAGAAAGGAAGGGGTCATGATACCCATAACATCCACCGAAAAATTGGAAAAGGTATTTCTCGATATCTGTGGACCATTTCCACGCAGTGGTGGAAGACACAGATATAAATTCATCATAATTATCTTTGACCATTTCAGCAAATATACCAAGCTTTATCCAATAACTAGGGCTACGACCAGGAAAATTATAGACATCATAATAGAACGGTATATAATGGAGGTAGGCAGACCGTATTCTATAATTACAGACCACGGTACCCAGTTTAGGGGAAAATTATGGAAAGAAAACCTTGGAGAACACGGGATAAAAACGTATAAGACATCCGTATATCACCCGAATAGTAACCCAGCCGAGAGAGTGTTGAGGGAAGTAGGACGGTTGTTGAGAACATACTGCCATAACGAACAGAAGAGATGGCATGAATACTTAGCGTCAACCGAGGATTTTCTCAATTTGTCATATCACAACACCATAGAGGTGTCACCATACACAGTTATGTTCGAAAGACCCCCACCACGAGAGATAAAAGAGATTATTAGTTTTCCCGACGAACCCGAATACCAATTTGAAAGAACCAAATTCTATAACAAAGTGTTAGAAAAAACGGAACAGCTACGGAAGAAATATATTCAATCCCAGCCAAAAGCAATTAAATATAAGGCAGGAGAAAAGGTGTTAGTCAGAAATAGAGAATTGCCCAGTGCTATACAAGGCATAACGAGGAAATTGTTACTTTTATATACAGGACCGTTTACAATCACAAAAGACAACGAAAACAATACATACGAGGTAACAGACACTGTTAGTAACAAAGTAAAGGGTACTTATAACCAAACGTCATTGAAAAGGTACCATGAATAAAAACACAAGTCAAATCCAGCATCATTGAGAAAGTACCATGAATAAAAACATGTCAACGTAAATTTTCCAACTTACCCATAATTAGAAAGGGGATAGAGATTATTATAGAAGGAGATTATTAATAAAAATAAGAATACGAGAAGGACACCTTCCACCAAAGGCAAGAATATATATATAAGATATAGATTTATTTCCAATAGCCATGTCAACGTAAATTTACCAACTTACCCGTACTTAGAGGAGGAGAAAAAGGAAAGAAGGAAAGGACATAATTAGTTAAATGAATTATTTAACAATCAAATAACAATTGATATTACTAAGGGGGAGAAAAGAAAGAGAATTACTGTCATATAATTGATACTAAATGGAAATGATAAATGAAAAAAAAAGGAAACAGTGTGTTACATAAGGAGGTAATGATGAATATAAATATAGCTATTAACATTGAATGATTTTAAAAGATAATTTTACCTGCGGAGAACGATATATTAATATAATTGAGAAATAATCAGAAGAGTTTAAGAAAGGCAATTTATGTGTAGGAGCCTATGATCTTTGAATATTGTATTTTTTTTATTATTATTATTTGTTGCGAAAGTGCAATTATTATTTTTCTGGGCAGGGATGTGTTGCCTCTGATTTCAGTAATCATAGTTAGGGAAGGGCGGAGAATGTATGCCATAGCGAGCCACTCTGACTTCCAACCTGCTATAAAAGTTAGGGAATTGTTAGGGAGTTATATCAAAGATTAAATAATTAACATCAAGGTAAAAAGGAAAGGAAAAGGAGATACGACAAAGAACGAAACATGAATAAGGAGATGGATTAATATATTAAAGGAGTAGTACAGGAATTTAATTATAAGATAAAAGAATGAAATATAAAGAAGCTAATAAAAGGTTAATATAGAAATGATAATTTCATCAAAATCGAAGAAATGTTTTTCCCAAATTATCAATTTTAACGGGGAGGCATATGTAACGTCACAGAACGTTCCATAAAGGAAATTATTTGCATAGCAATTTATCATAAGAGGAAGGTGAGGTGAACAGTATTGAACCCAAGTAATCCTAAAAATTTTGTAATATTGTCTAATAAATTAACAATTAACATGAAAAAACGACCAGACTATGACTAAGACTTAAACCCCATTTATATTATTTAAGTGAAGAACAGTGTACAACCAATAATATACTATAAGAGAGACAAATAATATCAGAAACAACCGAAATGAGGTCATTAATTATTAAGTAATGTAACTCTGAATTGGGTATAAAAAACTATTTATTGTGAATTAATGGACAAGATCCATTATTATACTATGTAATGTAAATAAAATAAATGTATTAAATGATTTGAATACATCATTAGAAAGGACCTAAGTTAAAATAAAAAATATATAAATGTTATGACAAAAAATATAGTGTCCAATCACTCAGATTTTGTGAGAAAAATTAATTATTATAGAATTGAGATAAAAACTATATGTAATTGTCAAGTAGACAAAGATGAACAATTTATCTTAAATAAAGAAAGCTGTAAAGTGAATACAAATCAGTTAAAATAGCCAAAAACAGTATTAACTGAAAACATGTAGTAGACCTATAATAGTGTAATATTTATGAATTTAATGTTGACAAAATGCAACAAAATTGCATTATAAAGTTGAAATACAATATAATGTGACTATACTAATATATTTGACTAACTTAAACACTTGAATAGTCGAGTTAGGAAACTATTTGCCTATACCACATCTGGCTGAAGCCAAGGACCCATCACAAAAAAACAGTCATTTTGACTTAATGATTGCGAAATATTAACAAAAATAAAAAAAAGGGTACAATCCTGTAGTGTACTATGAAAACAAACATACTCAGTTGAAAATAAGCTCAATTATTAAAGAATTTGACTTATGAGAGTGAAATTTGTCACACCAAGAAAAGAATTACTTATGCAAACCAATATGATGCTAAGTAAGCTTACAATAAAAATAATATGTATCAGGATAAACCAGGTATCACAAAAGATAGACAATATAATAAACTCTCAGTGTATACTCGAAAAATCCCATATATAATAAGGAAAAAAGACTAATTATTGTATTTTAACAGTGACAACAACTTAGGCCATAGGCATGGACCATGAAAACTGAACTTATTTATATATTATATATGTTAAACTTTATTTATTTTGTTATAGAAAGATGATAATATTATGTATTAATGTTGTAGAAGAAACCAAACAACTTCACAACAATTTTTTAGTTAACAAATTGAATTTTTATGGAAACATTCCAAGGTAAGAGTTGTATTTTGTGTTATTTTATTATAGTTAATTTATTCAAAAACCAATCGTAATTAGTATCATTAGATTCAGTTGAAAGCAGAGAATCCAAATATAGTAATGGCATGCAGATTGTAAGTAGTTATGTAAAATTGTTTGACAAAAATGAATAATTTTTGTAATATCCTTAGTGTGAAGAATAAGAAATTTTTATTCTAAAGCTTCTACGGAAGTCAAATTTGTTCCATGATGTTCCATTTGATTATTCTCGAACGTTCTAGAATGAATTTTTGCACGAATACACCGGAAGTTCATGTCAAAAAGCTAAAACAATGAGCCTTACAGAGTATAAAAGGAAGACAAAATTCGACCGAAAAACACTTTATGCTTTGAATCCAGAAGAGACACATCACCCACGAAACTGATCATCACACCCGAGGCGAAACCGAAGAACGAGAAGTCGATGGGAGAACGCAGAAAGGCTTTTACCGTACATTGACAAAAGACTGACTTAACCTCTACAAGAGTATACACCAATGTGTTGCTGAATTAGAGCAGCAACACGACACATTTAATAGAATGCACACAGCCAGAATATCAGCAGCCCAGGAAGGACCAAAATTTTAATAGAGAATCAATTCTGCTGTATTCGCTAAGACAAACTGACTTTGACAAAAATACCAATAACGTTATGTACACAAAGCCTTTTCATCAACTTCAGGAGGAGAATCAGCGCTGTGGCGGCTAATTGAGAAACCACGCGGACAGCTGATTGTAGCCGGCAACATTCAAGCGTAAATTCACTGCGAAACTTTTTTCCAAAAGTGCGGAAGTTTTAAAAACCGTATTTTGACTTTCAAATAAAATCAGTGCACAAGGAACGTCAAGACGAAGAGGCGAGATTGAAAACGTACCCGAGAGAAGTGTCCAGTGCGAGAAATAATTACCCATCGGAACGTGAGTTGTTCAAAGTTAAAGTCATTTTTACCTGGTAACATTTGTCACACAGTTGTACTACACATGCCACACACCTTCAAATCACTTAATTTTTGTAAAGCATCTGTCTTGGTAGTTCAAAGGAGTCACGTCCTGAGTATAAAGATTTTTCATACATTAAACTCATGCTTTTCAACTGAGTAAAATAAAATATTTGTTAGCCGATACTTGATTGGAGAAAAAACTTGTCAATAATAATTTATTTTTTGTAACTCTGTAATTTTATTTTTTTACGAATGTTAGTCCTTCAGACGATTTTTTAAGATTCATTAAAATATACGTAATTTTTTCAAACTCAAACTGTCTTGTTCACATTTTTTCATAGAATTAAACTAACTGCTAAGAAATCAAACTTTAATGTTAATAACAATTTCTTGGAACAAAAGATTCCAAGTGGCGCCCACAAACACATAGTAGCTTAAGTTGTTTTGCAGGACGACATCATCGCAGAGGATCCAGTCATCAGTAAGTAATAAAAAGTGCGCGGAGTGTAACGCCCAACATAGAACAACACGAACAACACGACATTACCGTACAACATTTCTGTTTATTATAAATTGGCAGCCCAACTAGTGTGGTTTGAAAGGAAAGGAACAAGCCCGGCAACTACCAACAAATCAAGATGCCGCAACCAAAG
Organism: Magicicada septendecula; assembly: GCA_034769895.1. NCBI lineage: Eukaryota > Metazoa > Arthropoda > Insecta > Hemiptera > Cicadidae > Magicicada > Magicicada septendecula. The sequence goes on along the minus strand of CM068371.1, from coordinate 229,139,209 downwards.
GGAAAAAAGGTGAAGAAGAATGTAGAACCTGATTTAAGTGTGGAAGACGGAGACAGTCCAAGTCGAGGAAATAGAATTAGAACCGCCCACACTAGAAATTGAAAGACCAATACAAACGGGAGATGAATTAGAGGAACAAACGGGAGAAGAACCCATACAAATGGTAGACGAAACAGAGAAACCCGAACCAGAAAAAATAACAGGGAGCGTTGACGTGAATGTAATAATGGTGATGTTCCAAACGATAAACGAAAATATGAACAAAAGTATAGAATCGGGAAGATAAGGAGGAGAATAATAAAAATAGACAGGAAGATAAGGAGGAATTAGACAAAAAGATAGAATCTTTAGGGGAGTACACAACCAAGAAAATAAACGACAATGGGAAAAAGCTGGAGCTATTTCAGGAGGAGAATAAAAAATGTATAGAGTCCCTGAAAAAAGAAATTAGCATAAATTACAAAACAGTAAACAAAAGGATCGATGATAGTAAAATCGACAGTGACAGGAAGGTCGAGACTATGGAGAAACAGTTAGAAAGATTACAGGAGGGAAATAATACCCGTCTTGAAAATATAGAGGAGCGAACCGTAGAGACCAAACAAGATGTTAGAACTCTCGAAAATAAGGTAAGGCAAAACCAAGATGAAATCATGCAGGAGGAGGGAGAAGTCCGGAAAGACGTTAGCGAGAGAATACAGAGAACGTATGACATAGCTAACAGGCTGGACGAGCAAATAAAAACTAATAAAAATAACATACAGGAAATAGATCAGAGAGAGAAAAACCTGCAGGAAAGATTAGAAGCGCTGAGGGACACACCAATATTGAATACCCATACGTGTCATAGCGAGAACAGGGAAGTAATCAACTTCCAAAACTATCGTCGAAACCCGATGGAATTCTTATAGAGGATGGAAGAGTTTATTGAAAGAAATAGAGAAACAAGATGGGACAGAATAAGGGAAATGTTAGACGAAAGTTTCGAAACACGAGGGATAACTGGTGGATAGCGGTACGACCCGAAATCACGAATTTAGCCGAATTTAAACGTCAATTCAAAGAGAAGTATTGGTCAGAAACAGCGCAAAACAAAGTACGAATGGACATATTCTACGGGAAATACGACGCGTCCAACGGACAATCCCCGACGTCTTATTTCCTGGGAAAGATATGTTTGGCACGGAAGTTGATACCGCCGATCCCGGAAGAATGTTTGGTGAGACAGTTAGCTGGACATTATAGCTACGGTATTAAAGATGCCCAATTGTACCAACAGCTTAGTAAAATAACCGATTTAGCTAAATTATTAGAAAACTGTGAATCCGCAGGAAGGTTCCAGGATTACCAACCCCCCAGTCGTAAAGTAGACTGTAATAACAGCAATAACGGACCAAACCGGAATGGAGGTGGAAACGGTAATAACTTTAACCCAAATAGCCAGAACAATAGCACCCCACCAAATAGCCGAAATAATAACAATCAAGGTCCAAATAACCGCAACTATCCGGGACCAAACCGAAATAATTACCCCGAAAATAATTACAGTAGGAACTATAACCAGGGAAATAGTTATCGCGGCAATAACTATAGGGGGAATAATTATGGTCAGCGTAATAATTATCGAAACGGAGGTAATCAAGGAGGAGGTGATAGGAGGAATCAGGAGTATAGACCCCAGGTAAACTATACAATGGCCAATAGTCAACGGCCATATCCACCCAATTTACCTACTTACATGTATTACCCACAACAGACGCAAGGTAACCAGAGTAATACAATGAATAGCCAACCTATTAGTGGTAACCCCGAGGTCAGGCAGGAACCACAGGCAAGTCAGCAACCCAATGTTCCGGGAGACCGGGCCAATGAGACAGGGGCTCATTTAAACTAAACGCGGCAGTGAAAAAGGAAAACGGCCCTTCACTGAACCAATATTATGGGGTGACTGAATACAAAAATAGACAGGACAAAGACAGGACAATGACACTAAGAACGAATAATTATCTTAGAGATATTAGGGAGGAATTATTAGAAGAGAGTGACAATATAGTTAAAAATCATAATGAAGGGAATAATGGTATAGTACAAATCAAGGCAAATATCAATAGTATAGAAGCAACATTACTCATTGATACAGGATCAAACGTATCACTTATAGACAGTGTAGAGTTAGAGAGAATCAAACAAAACAGTAATTTACCCATACCCACTCTGCCTATAAATAACATTATTCTAGTCTGAGCAACGGGGAGGCAGAATAAATCAATAAAGAAACAGGTGTCATTAGAGATGACTAGTATTGGTGTAACATTACCAATAGGGTTATTAGTGGCGAATAATTTACCCATGAGTATCCTAATAGGCTGCAATATACTTAGACCATATAATGCAATAATAGATTTAGAAGGTAAGATTATAACGTTAAAAACAAGTGAGGGAATTTGGACCAATAATTTAATTGATGCCCAAGGAGATAGTACAAACAACGCACCTTATCAAGCGATAGTGAACCATTATTATTGTGCTGATCGACCACTAAACATGCCCTTATACCAGGAGGAAAACCCAGAGTTGTGGTTAGAAAAATTAGAAGAAATAAGGGATTTCCAAAGGACGAAAGCAAGGGGTCAGATCAGCGAAGCACAGGCGGAACAATTGATTACGGTATATAACAATTACAAACATATATTCTCAAACGCTCCAGGTAAAGCCAGGGATTATCAATGCACCATAAAATTTAAAACACCTGTAGAATTTAACAGAAAATCATATCCGATCGCCTACTCACTAAAGAACGAAGTTAGGGATGAATTGAACAGGTTGATAGGGGACGACATAATTGAGTATAGTCATTCGCCCTTTACGAGCCCAATCATAGCTGTGCCGAAAAAGAATGGACAGGTATATGTCTCGAATGTAGCGTATATGTCTCGATGCTAGGGAGATTAACAAGATGATTGTTAACGACCGCACATCCCCTGGGGAGATAGAAGAAATATTGAAAAAGTTTCACGGGACAAAGTATATAAGTTCATGGGATACAGTATGCGGCTACTGGCAGGTAGAACTCCACCCTGATAGTAGGAAATATATGGCATTCATATTCGAAGGCAGAAACTATCAGTTTAAGCGATTACCCTTTGGTTTGATAAATTCTGTGGCGGTGTTTGTAAAGATAATGGACAGAATATTGGGGCAGGAAGTGCTGAAGTTTACGACAGTATATGTCGACGATTTACTGGTAACTTCAGTGAATTGGGATGACCATTGTTGTCGGGTTTTAGAGAATAATATCATTGTTGGGTTGAACAGGTGTTAGAGAAACTATCGGAGAATAATATCACCCTCAAATTAGACAAATCCCAATTTATTGCAAATGAGGTGAAATTTTTAGGTTTTAACCTAACCGAGCAAGGGATTACTCCATCCAAAGAGAAAGTAGAGGCTATACAGAAGTTCCCCACCCCAAAAAACAGGAAACAGCTTCAATCATTTTTAGGAATCTGTAACTATTACAGGAAGTTTCGGTCCAATTATTCAGAACTAACTGCCAGGTTCCAAAAGCAGTTATCAGCTAAAGACAAATGGACTTGGGGACCAGAGCAAGATGGAGTGCTCAATCTAATAAAGGAAAAATTTTTAGAAGCAGTTATGTTACATCATCCCAACTTTACAAAACCATTTTATCTAAATTGCGATGCCAGTAACGTAAGTTTAGGTGCAGGCCTATATCAGGAAGATCAGGATGGAAACCATTTAGTAATTAGTTTCGCCAGCTGTGTGCTGAACAGTTGCGAACGAAACTACAATACCACTGAAAAAGAATTGTTGAGTGTAGTCTTCGCATGCGGTAAATTTCGAACGTATATATTAGGGTACCCCATCACGGTTAGGAGTGACCACAAATCTATATCATTTTTAAAGCATTGTAAGCTAAACCACAGAAGGCTGACGAGATGGGTTTTGGCCCTGCAAGAATATAATATCACATGGGAATATATACCCGGCAAACAAAACATAGCAGCCGACGTCCTATCCCGCGTCAATATACAAGACCAAACCTTTGATGGCGAAAAGGAACAAATAGCAAAGGTATACCATATTATTAAGAGCAGGGAAGATTTAAAAAATATTTTAAACGATGTAAAGGCTCAACAAGAGGCCAACCCAAAATTAGGAAATATTAGAAAAAGGGTACTGGAAGGCGATGAAATTATAAATAAATATTACTGTATACACAACGACACTTTGTTTATAAGGAATACCCCACACCAGGAGAATTGGAAGTTAGTAATTCCACCAGCGATAGAGAGACCACTAATAATCGACTATTACGATAGGTACAGACACATGGGTGCCCTCAAGGTAAGGAAGGCATTGGAAGAGCAAACATACATCAAAGGGATGAATAAAAAGGTGCAACAGGCGATACAGTTATGCGATATTTGTCAGAAGGTAAAATGTAATAACGAGAGAAAGGAAGGGGTCATGATACCCATAACATCCACCGAAAAATTGGAAAAGGTATTTCTCGATATCTGTGGACCATTTCCACGCAGTGGTGGAAGACACAGATATAAATTCATCATAATTATCTTTGACCATTTCAGCAAATATACCAAGCTTTATCCAATAACTAGGGCTACGACCAGGAAAATTATAGACATCATAATAGAACGGTATATAATGGAGGTAGGCAGACCGTATTCTATAATTACAGACCACGGTACCCAGTTTAGGGGAAAATTATGGAAAGAAAACCTTGGAGAACACGGGATAAAAACGTATAAGACATCCGTATATCACCCGAATAGTAACCCAGCCGAGAGAGTGTTGAGGGAAGTAGGACGGTTGTTGAGAACATACTGCCATAACGAACAGAAGAGATGGCATGAATACTTAGCGTCAACCGAGGATTTTCTCAATTTGTCATATCACAACACCATAGAGGTGTCACCATACACAGTTATGTTCGAAAGACCCCCACCACGAGAGATAAAAGAGATTATTAGTTTTCCCGACGAACCCGAATACCAATTTGAAAGAACCAAATTCTATAACAAAGTGTTAGAAAAAACGGAACAGCTACGGAAGAAATATATTCAATCCCAGCCAAAAGCAATTAAATATAAGGCAGGAGAAAAGGTGTTAGTCAGAAATAGAGAATTGCCCAGTGCTATACAAGGCATAACGAGGAAATTGTTACTTTTATATACAGGACCGTTTACAATCACAAAAGACAACGAAAACAATACATACGAGGTAACAGACACTGTTAGTAACAAAGTAAAGGGTACTTATAACCAAACGTCATTGAAAAGGTACCATGAATAAAAACACAAGTCAAATCCAGCATCATTGAGAAAGTACCATGAATAAAAACATGTCAACGTAAATTTTCCAACTTACCCATAATTAGAAAGGGGATAGAGATTATTATAGAAGGAGATTATTAATAAAAATAAGAATACGAGAAGGACACCTTCCACCAAAGGCAAGAATATATATATAAGATATAGATTTATTTCCAATAGCCATGTCAACGTAAATTTACCAACTTACCCGTACTTAGAGGAGGAGAAAAAGGAAAGAAGGAAAGGACATAATTAGTTAAATGAATTATTTAACAATCAAATAACAATTGATATTACTAAGGGGGAGAAAAGAAAGAGAATTACTGTCATATAATTGATACTAAATGGAAATGATAAATGAAAAAAAAAGGAAACAGTGTGTTACATAAGGAGGTAATGATGAATATAAATATAGCTATTAACATTGAATGATTTTAAAAGATAATTTTACCTGCGGAGAACGATATATTAATATAATTGAGAAATAATCAGAAGAGTTTAAGAAAGGCAATTTATGTGTAGGAGCCTATGATCTTTGAATATTGTATTTTTTTTATTATTATTATTTGTTGCGAAAGTGCAATTATTATTTTTCTGGGCAGGGATGTGTTGCCTCTGATTTCAGTAATCATAGTTAGGGAAGGGCGGAGAATGTATGCCATAGCGAGCCACTCTGACTTCCAACCTGCTATAAAAGTTAGGGAATTGTTAGGGAGTTATATCAAAGATTAAATAATTAACATCAAGGTAAAAAGGAAAGGAAAAGGAGATACGACAAAGAACGAAACATGAATAAGGAGATGGATTAATATATTAAAGGAGTAGTACAGGAATTTAATTATAAGATAAAAGAATGAAATATAAAGAAGCTAATAAAAGGTTAATATAGAAATGATAATTTCATCAAAATCGAAGAAATGTTTTTCCCAAATTATCAATTTTAACGGGGAGGCATATGTAACGTCACAGAACGTTCCATAAAGGAAATTATTTGCATAGCAATTTATCATAAGAGGAAGGTGAGGTGAACAGTATTGAACCCAAGTAATCCTAAAAATTTTGTAATATTGTCTAATAAATTAACAATTAACATGAAAAAACGACCAGACTATGACTAAGACTTAAACCCCATTTATATTATTTAAGTGAAGAACAGTGTACAACCAATAATATACTATAAGAGAGACAAATAATATCAGAAACAACCGAAATGAGGTCATTAATTATTAAGTAATGTAACTCTGAATTGGGTATAAAAAACTATTTATTGTGAATTAATGGACAAGATCCATTATTATACTATGTAATGTAAATAAAATAAATGTATTAAATGATTTGAATACATCATTAGAAAGGACCTAAGTTAAAATAAAAAATATATAAATGTTATGACAAAAAATATAGTGTCCAATCACTCAGATTTTGTGAGAAAAATTAATTATTATAGAATTGAGATAAAAACTATATGTAATTGTCAAGTAGACAAAGATGAACAATTTATCTTAAATAAAGAAAGCTGTAAAGTGAATACAAATCAGTTAAAATAGCCAAAAACAGTATTAACTGAAAACATGTAGTAGACCTATAATAGTGTAATATTTATGAATTTAATGTTGACAAAATGCAACAAAATTGCATTATAAAGTTGAAATACAATATAATGTGACTATACTAATATATTTGACTAACTTAAACACTTGAATAGTCGAGTTAGGAAACTATTTACCTATACCACATCTGGCTGAAGCCAAGGACCCATCACAAAAAAACAGTCATTTTGACTTAATGATTGCAAAATATTAACAAAAATAAAAAAAGGGTACAATCCTGTAGTGTACTATGAAAACAAACATACTCAGTTGAAAATAAGCTCAATTATTAAAGAATTTGACTTATGAGAGTGAAATTTGTCACACCAAGAAAAGAATCACTTATGTAAACCAATATGATGCTAAGTAAGCTTACAATAAAAATAATATGTATCAGGATAAACCAGGTATCACAAAAGATAGACAATATAATAAATTCTCAGTGTATACTCGAAAAATCACATATATAATAAGGAAAAAAGACTAATTATTGTATTTTAACAGTGACAACAACTTAGGCCATAGGCATGGACCATGAAAACTGAACTTATTTATATATTATATATGTTAAACTTTATTTATTTTGTTATAGAAAGATGATAATATTATGTATTAATGTTGTAGAAGAAACCAAACAACTTCACAACAATTTTTTAGTTAACAAATTGAATTTTTATGGAAACATTCCAAGGTAAGAGTTGTATTTTGTGTTATTTTATTATAGTTAATTTATTCAAAAACCAATCGTAATTAGTATCATTAGATTCAGTTGAAAGCAGAGAATCCAAATATAGTAATGGCATGCAGATTGTAAGTAGTTATGTAAAATTGTTTGACAAAAATGAATAATTTTTGTAATATCCTTAGTGTGAAGAATAAGAAATTTTTATTCTTAAGCTTCTACGAAGTCAAATTTGTTCCATGATGTTCCATTTGATTATTCTTGAACGTTCTAGAATGAATTTTTGCACGAATACACCGGAAGTTCATGTCAAAAAGCTAAAACAATGAGCCTTACAGAGTATAAAAGGAAGACAAAATTCGACCGAAAAACACTTTATGCTTTGAATCCAGAAGAGACACATCACCCACGAAACTGATCATCACACCCGAGGCGAAACTGAAGAACGAGAAGTCGATGGGAGAACGCAGAAAGGCTTTTCCCGTACATTGACAAAAGACTGACTTAACCTCTACAAGAGTATACGCCAATGTGTTGCTGAAATAGAGCAGCAACACGACACATTTAATAGAATACACACAGCCAGAATATCAGCGGCCCAGGAAGGACCAAAATTTTAATAGAGAATCAATTCTGCTGTATTCGCTAAGACAAACTGACTTTGACAGAAATCCCAATAACGTTATGTACACAAAGCCTTTTCATCAACTGCAGGAGGAGAATCAGCGCTGTGGCGGATAATTGAGAAACCACGCGGACAGCTGATTGTAGCCGGCAACATTCAAGCGTAAATTCACTGCGAAACTTTTTTCCAAAAGTGCGGAAGTTTTTAAAACCGTATTTTGACTTTCAAATAAAATCAGTGTACAAGGACGTCAACACGAAGAGGCGAGATTGAAAACATACCCGAGAGAAGTGTCCAGTGCGAGAAATAATTACCCATCGGAACGTGAGTTGTTCAAAGTTAAAGTCATTTTTACCTGGTAACATTTGTCACACAGTTGTACTACACATGCCACACACCTTCAAATCACTTAATTTTTGTAAAGCATCTGTCTTGGTAGTTCAAAGGAGTCACGTCCTGAGTATAAAGATTTTTCATACATTAAACTCATGCTTTTCAACTGAGTAAAATAAAATATTTGTTAGCCGATACTTGATTGGAGAAAAAACTTGTCAATAATAATTTATTTTTTGTAACTCTGCAATTTTATTTTTTTACGAATGTTAGTCCTTCAGACGATTTTTTAAGATTCATTAAAATATACGTTATTTTTTCAAACTCAAACTGTCTTGTTCACATTTTTTCATAGAATTAAACTAACTGCTAAGAAATCAAACTTTAATGTTAATAACAATTTCTTGGAACAAAAGATTCCAAGTGGCGCCCACAAACACATAGTAGCTTAAGTTGTTTTGCAGGACGACATCATCGCAGAGGATCCAGTCATCAGTAAGTAATAAAAAGTGCGCGGAGTGTAACGCCCGACACAGAACAACATGAACAACACGACATTACCGTACAACATTTCTGTTTATTATAATAGGGACTTCATTTTCTTGGATAATGTTCGTGGGACATTTACTGAATTGAGACCTGAAAAAATATTATCATTGAACTCTGAACAATTTAATACTAGGGGCAGGGAGAGAGAGGAGAGAAAGAGAGGGGGGAGGGGGAGAGAAATAGAGGAGTGAAAGAGTTAGGGGGAAGGGGGAGAGATCTTTTATTTTAGCTTGGAAAAATTACCTTGAGAAAAGCTGCTTCAGAATTCCATTTCTTGTTCCAATTCGATAGAATCCATCATCGACAACTTCCAGTACCACGCCAAGGATAGATCGGGCATCTCCTCTTCCGCGGTCAACATCTGGGACAGGAATTCGAACTGATGTTCCTTTTTCTACTGGCGGATGAATCTGATCTGAGGTTTTTTTCATGCATTTAGCTTGCTCTTCTAGACAGTGGAAAGCTTCATTTCTCTGCTTCTTGATGGCCTCAGTAGACTTGTCCAGGTCAGTGAGGAGATAATCACCATCATCTACGAGCTTTTCACCACTTGATAAATTTTGGTTTGTTTCATTTTCATCAGGATTTCCATTCCCGTTACTTTCAATTTCATTTTCTTGTTGTTGTTCCTGAATGTGATCAATGGCGCATTGAAGATCCTCTTCTGTTTCTAAATTTGCCAATACCTCAGTAGGTAGTTTTGAAGTAGATAAGCCATGTCTCGGAGGGCAACTGAACATTGCCTTATATGGGGATCTTTTTATCCCACTATGCAATGCACTGTTTTTCATTAGTTGAATAAACTTTAAGCCTTCACTCCATTTTGATGTTTTGTGGTCTTGCATCCAGGTGGTTATCATATTCTCTATGTCCTGGTTGGCTCTCTCGACACTACCTTGACTTTGACTATGTCGCGGGTTTGCCATGCACCATTTTGAAGTTCGGCCATGTATTAACCAGACTGTCAATAATTTTATTCACAAATTCTCTGCCATTGTCAGACTATAAAATACAAGGAGCGCCTAACAAAGTAAAAATATCAATGATGTTATCACACACTTCATCTGCAGTCTTTGATTTCAGTGGTCTTAGCACAACAAACTTTGTCAAATGATCCTGGTACGCCATTATAAATTTGAAGTCTTCATCAGGTTGTGACTGAAAGTCAATCAAATCCACTTGACATCGTGAATTCATTTCCTTGAATAACAAAGGCTTTACAACCAGTCCTTTCTTCTTATAGTTGTCTTGATTATCCCCGCACCAATCCCCTTCCTCCACACACCACCCCCACTTCACCTTCCACACAACCGTTACAAAATGCTGGCAGTCTGTTACCAAAGCTGAAGAAGGCGGATACTAAGCCGAAACGCGTCCAATAAAATCAGTAAGTTTTCACATGAAAAAGTTCATTTTTAGTTAAGTGCTTTCTTCTTATGTTTCAATTTTTGAACACAAGGTTCGCACAAGCTTAAAAATAGTAGAATGTCCTTTGTAGTAACATTTTGGAATTTTCCTTTCAATTGCTCAATCATACGATCTCTTCCTCCATGTCCAGTGGATATGTGCGCTTCATTAAGAACTCCAAACAGCTCTTCATCAAAAACATAATACCTTATGCTTTCTTGGTCTGTGACAGGGTGTATTAGTTTTGTAATACCATTTACTTCAATAATGTCATATCGTCTTAAAAACCTGAGATCATTACTTTCTTTTTTATTCGCAGTTTTTAGATTTTTGACTCTTTGAATGTAGCTATCATATTTCAATTTGGTCAATGTCAGTGAATTTACCTTGGAAGTCGAGCGTTCTAGCTTTACTTTTCACGAAACAGTTCTGCCTTGGAGTCTGACATAATTATTGCACACTGAAACTAATTATTGAAATGTAAAAAAACACTGAATCCTTGGTCACTATTGCACTACAAAAAATAGATGAGTAATGGCGACTGCCTGGCCGGAATAATCAAAACAAAGATATGCGCGCGCAGTTACATGTGGAGAGCAACATCTCTGAATCAACTTTTACTAAACCACAGCAGGCATAGTTAACTCTTCCTAGGAAAAGTTGATCTGTTTATTTTCAATCAACTTTTACTGATACTTTTAGTAAGAGTTGACTCTTCCTAGGCAGAGTCAACTCTCCCTAACAATCAACTTTCCCTGTAACATATATACTATACTATATACTAGTCTTTGTAATAAAGTGTAGTGCACATTGTTGAAATAAAAAGAACTGGGCATTGTTTAGTCATGTCACTTATTTGAGCATGAAAGCACGCCTCTGAGGAGGTAGTTAACAAAAGTCAAAGTACCAAGACTTTTATTGCCAAGTAGTGATACCTTGATTAAATTCTTGGATTTTGTTGTCCATGACGTGTCCATTGATTAACTAATTATGAGTATAATACTACTGACTCGGAACACAAAGTTTTTTGGTAAAATAAAATTTTTACCTTGTAGCCAGAACCAGTTTGTTTTCGCTTAGTACAAGCTTCATCAGAGGCTGCCACTAGGAGGACTGTCCATCTTGTTCTTGGTGATGGCGCCATGTTTCGAAAGACATATATTGTGTGTGTGCGGTGAGATATATTCGAATAGTATGTGTGATTTGGATTGTGTCTGTTCGTTTAGGATTCCATTTTTATGTGTTTTTGTGTGTTTGTACATTTCTAGTTGGTTGGCCTTTTGTGTATACGTGTAGAACATCCATGTTGCATTTGATGTTTGTGTATGTGTGGCTCACTTCAATGAGGTGGTTTGCAAAGGTGGATTCGGTGGTGGAATGTAGTGCCTTCGTGTGTTCAATGTATCTATGTTTGAAGCAACATCCTGTCTGGCCTATGTAGAATTTGTTACATCCTTAGCAGTTCAGTTTATAAATACCAGGTAGATCAAATTTGTTTTGTTCTTTGTGTCTGTTTTTTTGATAGTGTGTGTTCCGTTTTGTTTGTAGTTTTGTATGCGATTCTTTATCCTGCTTTTTTAAATTTGTGGGCTATTTTTCAGTGTAGTTATTGATCTATGTTAGTGTTATGAACTTGTTGTTTTCTGTCTTTGTCTGTTGTTTGTTTTGTGTAGGAGTGTGTTGATTATTGTCTCATGTTGTATCCATTGGTTTCTGCTAGATAAAAAGACTACATAGACAAACTAAACACAATAAAATATCTTGAGTTTGAAATAAACAGTATCTAACAACCATATATTGTATAGTCACAATAGCTTCATGCTCATTTCACACATGTAATATTTCCTTAGAAAGTTTTGGTGCAATGTAAAATTAACATCCAGTTAGTAGTTAATTCCAAGGGAGTCAGTTTTCATGGGAGTCTAGACCTGGTTCTTTTATTGTGTTTAAAATAGCATGTATGATTTATTTTGCATGATTTATTTGCATCATTTCTTTGATTTATTTTATGTGCTGTGCTTGCTCACAGGAGATCAAAAATGCATTCAAATAAAAATCTCTCAGCAGTGTTTGAAGCATTTTAAGAAAAAGAAAACGCATGTGTTGATTTATAACTATGAATTGGACTAGGATTTATCATTACAGTCCAGAATTGAAACAGCAGTTAAAACAGCAGACAGAATCCAGTTGTTCAGCACAAAAAAGGCAAAGTCAGTTCCATCAGGAAAGGTTATGTTTTCTGGGATACTAAACGAATTCATTTATTATCTTGAAAAGAGTAAAATAATAACTTATGAATTCTATTTTAATCTTTTGAACTGAATAAATTTAAAAAAATAGTGAAAAAAGACCCAGTTTGCAGAAAAATAAAATAATTTTTCATCAATACTGTCCACCTGCACCTGCCCACAAAACTGTATTTGAACTATGAGTGATTGGGAAATCCATCCTATTTCCCAGATTTGACTTCCTCCAACTTGCATCTCTTCTTAAAATTCAAACTCTTCCTTAGTGGTCAGCTTTTTTATCAACTTAAGAAGTGGCTGCTGCTGTAGGAATGTATTTTGTAGATGGAAACACCATTTTGTGGCTAGGATAATAGGTTGGCACATCACTAGAATAAATATATTGATCTTACAGGAGTATATGTTGAGAGTAAAAATAATTTTAAAATTATAAATTCTCTTTTGTTGTTAGGCTCAGAGACCATTTGCATATACACTATGGGATAAATTTGTTGCACAACACTCATAGTTACCGATGAATGCTTAATTCTCCTGAGTAAAACAAATCACGTTCAATTCTTACTTGTGATATTAATAGTTCATCCAAACAAATTTTGATGTAACTGAGAAACATGTCCAGTTGGACTGCAAATTTTGGATGTTAGCAGTTGTCCTAGTATTTAAGGTTTTAATTCATAAATTTGTATCGTGCATGTAATACAATGTTGTGTGTTTTCAGCAGATAGTAGTGGATAGTCAACAATACAAGGGAGGTCTGAAAAGTCCATGCCAAAACAATGAAAACATATTTTTTTTGGCAAATTGCATTTTATTTTTCAACATGGTCCCCTTTTAGCTCAATACACTTGGCCCAACAATATTCTAGTCCTTAGATTTCGTTGTCCATGACGTGTCCGTTAACTAACTAAATATAATTATTTCACTACGGCTTGGAACACAAAACTTTTTATAGGTAAAAACGTAAAAGTTTTACCTTATAACCTGAACTGGTTTTCACTTTTAAAAAGCTCCTTCAGAGGTTGCCACTAGTAGCACTGTCTGTCTTGTTGTTGGCGATGGAATCGATTTTTGAAAGACCGATGTTGTGTGTGTGGGGTGTGATATGTTCGAATAATGCGTGTGATTTGAATCGTGTCTGTTCATTTAGGATGTTGTTTTTATTTGTTTTTGTGTGTTTGTATATTTCCAATTGTTCTAGAGTGTGTAGTTTTCGGCCTTTTGTGTGTACATGTAGAATGTTCATGGTATTGTCGATGTTTTTGTATGTGTGGTTTGCTTCAATGAGGTGGTTTGCAAAGGTGGATTCTATAGTGGAGTGGAGTGCCTTTGTGTGTTCAATGTATCTTTGTTTGAAGCTACGTCCTGTCTGGCCTATGTAGAATTTGTTGCAATCTGAGCAATTTAGTTTGTAAACACCAGGTAGATTGAATTTGTTTTGTGCTTTATGTGTGTATTTTGATAGTGTGTATTCTGTTTTGTTAGTAGTTTTGTAAGCGATTCTGTATCCTGCTTTTTTGAATTTGTGGGCTACTTTTTTAGTTTGTTTGTTGATGTGTGTCAGTGTTATGAATTTGTTGTTTTCTGTCTTGTCTGTTGTTTGTTTTGTGTTTTGTGTAGGAGTGTGTTGATTATTGTTCTGTCATATCCGTTGGATTCTGCTAGATATTTTATCATGTTTAGTTCATCTTTGTAGTCTTTTTCATCTAGGGGGATGTTGTTAAGTCTATGTATCATGGTTCTGAAGGCAGCTAGTTTGTGTTGTATTGGGTGATTGGAGGTGTTGTGTATTAGTGTGTCAGTTGTAGTCGGTTTTCTGTATATACTGAATTTGTACCTGTGTTCAAGTTTTGTGATGGAGAGGTCTAAGAAGTTTATGCTATTGTTGTGTTCGTATTCGGCAGTAAAGGTTATGTTTTTATGTATTTTGTTTATGTGCGTTAGTAACTGTTCACATTGTCTTTGGTTTCCCCTGTATAGTATTATAATGTCATCAACGTATCTGTGCCAATATGTATCTATGTGAGTGTCTGTCATTGTTTGTGAGGATTTTTGTTTTTTCTAAGTGTTGGAGGAAGACTTCTGCTAGAATGCTGGATATGGGTGAGCCCATGGGTAGACCATCATTCTGTGTGTAAAATTTATTGTTATATGTAAAGTAGTTTTGTTCTGTGATAATGTTCAAAGTTTCTATTATTTCGTTGATAAGTTCGTCTGGTGTGTTGTTCTCTTTGAGTTTGTTTTGTAGGATGTGATTGTTTCAGAGATGGGGATGTTTGTGTACAGGTTTTTAATGTCAAAGGAGGCTACTGTAGGATTATGGGGGATGTGTATGTCTTTTATTTTTGTTACTAGGTCTGTGTTGTTTTTTACTGCAATGTTGTTGTCTAGTTGTGTGTGTTGTCTGATAATTTTTTCTAGATGTTTTGTGAGTTTGTATGCAGGGGCATTACGGTAATTGATAATGGGGCGGATCAGAATTTCTTCTTTATGGATTTTGGGAAGCGCTTGGAGGGTAGGGGCTGATGGTCGGATTTGTCTCATGTAGGGCCTTCGTTTGTGTGTCATTATGTGTTTGGCTTTGTTGATTAGTTGTTTTGTTCATAACACTGACATACATCAACAAACAAACTGAAAAAGTAGCCCACAAATTCAAAAAAGCAGGATACAGAATCGCTTACAAAACTACTAACCAAACAGAACACACACTATCAAAACACACACACAAAGCACAAAACAAATTTAATCTACCTGGTGTTTACAAACTAAATTGCTCAGATTGCAACAAATTCTACATAGGCCAGACAGGACGTAGCTTCAAACAAAGATACATTGGACACACAAAGGCACTCCACTCCACTACAGAATCCAACTTTGCAAACCACCTCATTGAAGCAAACCACAGATACAAAAACATGAACATTCTACACGTACACACAAAAGGCCGAAAACTAGACACTCTAGAACAATTGGAAATATACAAACACACAAAAACAAATAAAAACGACATCCTAAATGAACAGACACAATTCAAATCACACCCATTATTCGAACATATCACACCCCACACACACAACATCGATCTTTCAAAAATCGATTCCATCACCAACAACAAGACGGACAGTGCTACCAGTGGCAACCTCTGAAGGAGCTTTTTAAAAGTGAAAACTGGTTCAGGTTATAAGGTAAAACTTTTACGTTTTTACCCATAAAAAGTTTTGTGTTCTGAGTCGTAGTGAAATAATTATATTTAATATTCTAGTTTTTTGTGTCTTCCAAATAATATATGATTTTGGCAGCTCAGAAAATATGCATCAGTGTCCCATTTAACTTTTTCATTAGTTGTAAATTTGTTACCAGTGAACCATTTTTTCATGTTCAGAAACATGAACAATCAGTCTTCCATCAACCCCTCATTGAGCAATGACACATCATTAGGTAAGCTTGTGTTTGTGTGACCATTGCATTCACAACGACTGAGTGAGTAGATCAGTGAATTTGGATCAAGCTATGCTTCAACTTGGACATTTATCTGCGGAAGCCATTTGAATGCAACAGGGTTTTCAGAAAGGATTCAATGAGTGATGTTCAAACTAAAGTATGGTACTGATGCTTTTAAGATGCCCGAGAATCCATAGAAAGTGATCCACATTCTGGAAGCAACAACATCAGTCATGGTAACTGTGTTTTTTCTTTACCTAGAAGGTGTGGTCAGTCATAAGTACACTCCTCCGGATTTTACAATAAGTAAGGAGTATTACCCAAAAATTCTTCAAATAACAGTCAAGATAATATGGAAGATGACATAAGTTGCTGCCACCCATTTCAGTGCAGTAAGGGATATGGTAATGTGGGAGTAAGCTAGGTGTATTTTTAAAACATTGGCTAAAACATTCTTAAAATTAGTCCAGAGAAAATGTTCATGAAAAAATATTAAGAATATATTATTTACAGATACAAAATAAGAAGATAATATTTCAAGAATATTATGGGTGGTTTTAGGAATTTTATAGATATTTAATGTTAGTTATGTTGTCTGTATCTTTACCCTCTGACTATCACAATAAGTGTACAGATCCTTACCTACTCACCTCCCATGTAGGCATCTATTACAAATTTAATAAAACAATTGTGTTCGAAAATTAAAAAAATCTCTTTTTGAATCCTCCTACAGCTTCAGAAGTCAGAAAAATATATGAATTTATGATGATATTAAAAATAGATAAGGTGTTTTTTCTAAATGTCCATTTGTCATTACGTTCAGTCTGATCAGATTTCAGAATTAAGTTTTTATTTTTGTTATAGTGTTATCTACTTTTCTGTCATTTGCACTTTGGCATAAGATGCTTTCTTTAGTATTCATTTTGGCCATCACCATCGACCATTCACTTAATTTATGCAAACAAACCAGCTGTTAACATTTAGTAACATGTTCCCTACTTTTGTATCTTCCCATGATTCCTTTCTCCTTTCTAATCTGAGATCACTGACACAAAAATGGAATTTGGTAACATTTTACTCTATAGATAAAAATGAAATTGAACAGGTTGAATTTACATACCAAGAGAACAAACTGCAAAAATTAACCAAATATTACATAATATGATCAATGGGTTTTATGTGTGTGTAGAATATAGCCCTGCAAAACACACACATAACATTTTGTAAAATGCCTCTTTTCTTGTTTATAAGTTTGTAGTCTATGAGTATATAATTATACTGAACATTCCACCTGGAGACTTGATTAGAGTGTGCAGAATTCACTTGATTGGAGAATTTGTAGAATGTGGAAGTAAAATTAACACAACTAGTTCTCTAAATTTATTCTATAGTTTTAGAATTGGAAACATAAATTACAAATATGTGGGTGAATAATCTGTGAACATCAAAATGCAACATTATGAATTACAAAAAGTCATTTTAATAATAATTTCAGGTATAACAGTCCTACAGTTAACAAACATACTGTTTGGGGAGTGAAGACACCACATGATCCAGGTGGTAAATTAGTGAGAAGACTGATAAGGGGTAATGGATTGAATTACATAGTTGATAAAAGTACATCTGATTTTAAAGCTCTACAGCCTCAGATTGGGACTTCATTGGAACCGTAAGTAAACCATGCGAGCATTTGTTCTTCATTAATTTGTTCACACTTGTAGTTCTGTAGTCATTAAACAGTTGCACTTGTCTTTGAAACACATAGTGCTACCATATATTGTAATATAATAAATTACAAAATCTGGCCACTAATTCTTATTTTGTGCCGTTTTGTATTACTATTTATTATTTTAATATTCAGTTTTATTAAATTGTATTATATTTCTTATTAAATTCTTTATTTTTTTGGTTAATTATTATTAATTACTTAGTATTTATCATTATTTGTTCTTATTTAACCTTCGTCGGTTTGGTACACATTAATTCAAAATAATGTTTTGGTGAAGACCCAGTTCAACGTGGTTGTCGACTCGGCTCATATAGGTTATCACCTCTTTTGGTTCTTTCCGACGATATTCAGCAATTAACTCCCCTTTCTCCACCTGAAATTCCTTAACTAAGTAATTTTTTATTAATAAAGCTCTGGTTTAATTCAATTAATAAATTGTTTATTAATTTTTTCTTTATTCTTTATTAATCGTATTAAGACTCACTGGGCGACTGAGTCGTTTGGCCCACATTCGACTCTCTGATTCAGTTCGTTAGTTACAGATTTCGGTTTTATAATTTATGTTAATTTTCTCAAGGGTCCTTTTATACTGCTATTGAAAAGATAGAAATGCTTAAGAAGTACAATACCTCACAAATATTAATAAAGAATCTTACTTACTATTACAAATAATGTCAAATGGTTTGAATATAAATTATAATTGTTTTACTTGAAGACCGAAGGCTTCACCCAAAACTGGCATCGCTTTCAGACTGAACTAGTAATGTCAAACAAAGATGGAAGCTTTCTCACCATGTCAGATATATGAAATTAATCCTTTCCAGTTTTCTTTTAAAATATTTAAGTTTATTTATAGTGTTCACTGAAATTCTGCCGGATTCTGTGTTTTCCTTCACCGTTTTGGTGTGTTCAAGTGTTCGTGCAGTTTCCTTGGTGTTTGTGAATTCGTAAATTATGTGTGTAGTTTGGTTAAAACTTACCAACTTCAAGCAGGGATTTTTTTCGTTTATCTTCCGTTTATTAGTGTATGGAGTGCCTCTTACGTGTATTTTCGGTTCTTGATAGGATATTTTCTGTTAATTTGTATTTATTTCCTCTTGGTTTAAAAATTTTTCTTGTTAAAAATACAGTCGACTCCCTCTAATCCGGACACCTCGGGACCGGATCCCTGTCCGGATTAAAAAATTTCCGGACCATCCGGCGGTTTTTTACTTATGTAAATTACAACCTGTAATAGCGTATCTATATTTATAAATCACATTTTAAGACAATTTTCAAGTGTACGGAACACAATTTTAGGTTCATAAAATTGTCCCAAACGAATAAACTTAAACCTAAAACTAATGAAAAACTTGGCTTTGCAATATTAAAAGAAATTGTTATTTTCTTCTGCTTCTTTACTTAAACTGTTTTCTTGAAGGCATAATCACGCCACTTCCTTAGAAACATAACATCCACAGCTGATGCGCCAGGCTGTTGTTCGACGTAGGTAGTTGCCAGTTCCAGTGCTGCCCTACCCTCTGCATGAGTCAAAATTCCCACGCCATTTCCCGCTTCACTATCACCTTCGTCGTCGTCTTCTTCTTTTTCTTCCTCTTGACAAAGGACTACATCGACGATTTCGTCATCATTCAGGATTTCATTAGCCAGTTCATCATCAGCTCGCGAAATCCATTCCACAACGTCATTCTCATTAATACTAGCAGAATCAGGCAGCCGTTGTAAATCCTTTAAAATTGAGTGGTTGTCATCAGGTTCAGTTGCATGAATATTTAACCCTATTGTATTTGGGTTGTCTTCTTGTCTCTTCTCAACGAGAGTTTCAACATCTGGCCACAATTTTCTCCAGGATTTGGTAAACGTAGATGATGGGATTTCATCATACGATTTAGCAGCGATATAAATGACGTCCTTAATGTTAATTGTCTTGAGCATCTGGATGAGACCTGCATTGTCATTACCATCCATCTTATCCAAAATTTCTGAAAGAAGCTTCCTCCGGTATTTTCTCTTAAAGCATTCGATTACACCCTGGTCCATGGGCTGTGCGATACTTGTTACATTTGGAGGCATATATAAAAGCTTGATGTCACTGTAACTATCACATTCGAGACCTTCCTCTGGATGCGTAGGGGCATTATCAAGCACAAGAACTGCTTTTACTGGCAATTTCAAGGATGTCAAATGTTCTTTTACAGACGGAACAAATTGAGCCACGAACCACTCCTTAAACAAATAAGAATCCATCCAGGCAGACTTTTGTGACCTGTAATACACTGGAAGGGAAGACATGTTTAAGTTTTTGAATACTCTGGGTTTGGCCGACTTTCCAATCACAAATAGCGGCATCTTGTGTGTCCCAGTTGCGTTTGAGCATAGTGCAACAGTGATCCTTTCTTTATTTACTTTAAAGCCCGAAGCAGACTTTTCTTGAGGAGTGGCAAAGGTTTTATTAGGCAAAAGTTTATAGATAAGCCCGGTCTCATCGATATTGTACACTTGTTCTGGGGTTAGTTTTTCACGCTCAATGATACGCTTCAATTTTTCAGAAAAATCATTAGCTGCCGGTTGGTCTGCTGAAAGCTTCTCCCCGCAAACTCCAAGGAAATGCACTCCATGCCGTTTTTTCCATCTCGTTAGCCACCCATCGCTTGCCGAGAAGTTTCCTTTTTCCCCAAGTTTTGAATGAAGAATGACGGCTTTTTCTTTCAAAATCGGCCCATTTATAGGAGTCCCTCTTCTACGTTCCTGCATGAACCACAACCATAATGCGTCATCAACAAGTTCATGGTGTGGTTTTTTCAAGGTAGATCGAGTAGAAAGGACGGATTCGACTTCAATTTGCATACAAAAATCCTCGATCGATTTTCTGTTTTTCCGCCAATCATAAACTGTGCTTTTCCCTACATTAAACTCCGTACAAATACTTTGCACTGATTCACCCTTATCTAAACGTTGTAAAATATTAAGTCTGTCTTGCATTTTAACCGTATTATGCTTCCGTTTTTCACTCATTTTTGAGAATTTTACTGTCAAATAATCAGAGTTACTGAAACTACAATTTCACCTAACAAATAAACTCACTTATAATAACATATGTAACTCACATTGAAAATTATTAAAACACACAACAATATCAGTAGTAATTAGTAAAAACAGCTACAGTACACTGTATGACGATCCGGAGCAAACGCAATCGTAAGCCGAACTGAGGATCTTTGTTTACATGTAGGCCGGAAATAAACAGACACGCTCAATCCTGTCGTTTTCGGCCGTGAGAAACCCGGCGCGCGCTGATGACTCATTTCCAAGAAGTAGTCCGGACCATCCGGCGTCCGGACCATCCGGCGTCCGGACCATCCAGCGTCCGAACCATCGGAGTCCGAACGAGAGGGAGTCGACTGTATTTGGTTTGCTTTTGGTCAACTCAGAATTGATTCCAAATATATTTTATCACTCGCTTATACGGAGTTAATCTTTTCACTTTCAGATGTAACAATTGAGTAATTCAATTCAATCCTCTTCTCCCTTCAACGAATGTTTTACCAATTTTTCTAATTCCTGATTGGTTGATTCTGCTACACTTGGGATTATGGGATTTTGTATTATTTCAAATAACTGATTTTTTACCTCCCAGTACAAGTTACGCCCTAATTATTAACTAATTTCGCTTAATTTGATGGTAATTTACATAGTTGTATTCCTTACTTAATTACAAACAATTTGATATCCCTTTTGCCATATTTATATTAATTAATAGGTAAACTCTTTCATTTACAAAAACTCGGTATATTGACCCTTTAGGTAGGCTATCTGATTTTCACAAAATCATGTCAAACTTCTTTAAGTTTCTTATTACATTGTATCATTACTAAAAAAAGAACATCCACTTAATAATCATGACTTGTTTTTGTTAATTAACATTGATTTGTTTTTTGTCAATTGACTTTACTAGGTACTATTTTTAATATTCAAACCTTCTGCCTAGGTCATACTTCTTGTTCAGTTTAACATTTTCTGAAACATTGTTTAGCGCCTTCTGATATTCCAAAAAATATGTTTACTGTTCTGAAAGATAGCTTATTTGTTAAATCTGTTGTTTGATACTAATTTACATTATTTGGTTTTTCTATTAGGCTATTAATTTTGACAATAGTTGGTTGAATGTAGCAGTGGCCTATGTCATGGTTTCACATTAATTACAATGTTACATTTTAGTTCATTAATCTCTTTTTTTTTTGTTAGGACCCTTGTTACATACTACTAATGCTTAACTGTTTGATTACATTTGAATTATATCTTTTCTCATCCTCTTATTACTCTAAGACAAATTATAAACATTTTAACTTGGAATCATGGTTCCATGACTTATATACTACTTAATACCTAACATAAAATTCAACTTTTAAACTAACTTTGCATTAGTTAACCCACAACATTGGGAACTCTATATAATTAACATAATAAAAAAAAACTCCTTTCAACTCTTTCTACCTATCTAATGTTTAGTTATTTCTAACTAGGTTCATTTATCATTCTTTTATGAATGTTTTTATTCACTTTTGTGATTACCATGAAATGACAATTGTACTTCACTTTCATAGTAATATTGTAATGTGTTCAGGGGTGTGGGAAAAATTAATTATCAATGTTAAAGTTTAGTTCTATTATACTTTCATTACCACTTAATTTGTGATGGTAGGTTTTGAATACATTTGTGTTATCATGTGCTTTGTCCATGTTTATGCATGTCACACATACACTGGTATTGTTAACCTGATTATTGTTGATTATATTTTGGTTTGTTTACTCACCATTTTACTTTTATAACTCATCTCACTATTATTCCATTTTAATGTAATTGCTTACTATCGATTACATTCGTTTGAATACACTACACATTGTAGTGCATCTTCACATGTCACTTCCACTGATTTTTACACTGTTTGTTGTCATGAGAAGAATTTAACTAGACCATCTAGTTGTTCTTGTCTGACTATTGACAATTACCCTTCCGTCATCACATCACTTTTACAACTTAATGTTATTAACAATGTTTACTTAAAACTATTGTACACTGGTTTTTTAGTTTGGTTTCTGTATTGTACTTCAGGGGTTCTAGATTGTAATGTAATTATATTTATTTTGACTTTTATGTACTAAAGGTTCCTATTTTGTGGGTCCCCTTGATTTGTCACATTACAATATATATATATTGTAACGTAACGCTTAAGAGGTGTTAGCGAAACGTCCGTCTTATTCAAGTCCCAATGTTGGGTTCGCCAATTCTGTAACGTTATCGCTTATCTCAAAGGTTTCCGCCTCTCCAAGAGTGTATTACAATTACGGGTTTATAATTAATTCAGCCCCACTGTAGTAAGCGCCTATTTTTGTAACGTACCGCCTTTAGAGTGAGGGTGTGACGTCCGTCTTTTTTACAGTCTCGTATCGGTCAGAACACCTCTTAGCAATCGCCACTTATGAATTATAAAGACTGAGGTTTAAATAAAGTTGGTGGTAATGTTACCCAAACAAAGCAGAAATCGAATGTGTGTGATTTGGGTTAAGTAGGGAAGTTGTTTAGCCTTCTTTTGAAGAGAGAGCAAGTACCGTTTGTTTACCCTCGGATTAGACGATTTCTAAATTTTTTCAAATATTTGCCGTGAACTGAATCAGCTGATTTTGACATTAGTCTCCAAATATAGGTTAACCAGACGACACTGTGGCAGAATACAACCTGGTGGATCGTCCTCTTCTTATTTATTCTGAAATCTACTACAACTACCCACTACAATAAAGGAAACACATTTTATTATTCAATATCATTTCTCAATAATATTTATTGATAATATTATCGGTTTTTCTCTTCCGCCAAAATACAAATATTACAATCGATATTTTCATTAACTAGTACATGATATCGACTTCATTGAGTAAACATGGAATTGTCAAAAAAAATCTGGTTTTGACCGATTTTACAATTTTATCTTTTATTTAAACATCAATCAACCTATAATTCTTTTATTTATTTCCCCAGGGTTAAGGGTAAGTTCTTTTTGTTATGAGATGGTCAGAAATGGATAATTATACTACGCTTTACAAATATAAAAAAGCTTCGAAAATTTGTTTATTCTCTGAGTACGTAGTTCCGGATTTGTCCGTAAGAGAGCAGATTGTTTTATGTTTATTAAAACATGTGATTACACTTGGAAAGTTTTGTACTGAACGACAATTTGATTTGAGTTTTCTTTGTTAAATATTAAAAGAACTGTTTATATTACCTCTCTTCTCGAAGTTCTTACTTGTGTGAAGCTGTTTCTCAGGTGGTGTTCTTGGTTGTTTGTAATTTCATAACCGTCTGTCAAATACTATCTCGTCAAAACTCAAAACGCGGCTAGGCTAGGCCTGATCGTCCAAAATGGTTTCTCACTTTTATTATGGAGTATAGCAAGTTAACTTTGATAATTAAGGTAGTGGTACATAATGTGTATACTGTTATTCAAATTTTGTAATAATTTTGTGCTGTTCAAAAGATTTCTAAAGGATTTTTTAATCTAATTTTGGTCTCATCACTTTTTTTCAACCGGACAGTTTTCAATATATTTTTCGATTAAACAATACTTGTTATTTCGTTACACTTAGTAACCCATAATTTTTATATACCTTTTTATTGGTGCTGCTATTTACTTTTTAGTATATAGGCGGTTTGTAATTATTATAAATTTATTTTTGATTTACAGAAAAATAATTCTTTTTAATTTTGGTTTCTTTCCCAATTTGATTGAATTTATATATTATTTATTAATCTCTTATAGTATTCTTACACTGCACTATTTCCTTCTGCCATTTTCCTCATACAGTATTATTTTAATTTTTAATATCATCTGATATTTAAATCTTTTATGTTATTAAAAACCCTGGGTTATCTTATACAATAACACAATTATTTTATAAAAATATAAAATTAACATGGGTATTAAATTTTGTTGCCTACACAATATGAATACTACAGTAACTAAACAAAATACATAATTAGTTAGTAGCATCATAGTCTATAATTCTCACATCTACAGCACAATTCTGTAAGAAGTTCCCTTCCTTCACTTATTACCTCATTGGGTACACTATAACTCACTTGTCACTGTATATCACTTTAATATTGTTTATAATGTTTAGTGATACAACTTAATTTTTAGCTAGTTATAGTTTATCCATTTCTGACCTTTATGGTATTACAAGAGTTATCATTTATTGGGACTGGGTTATGTACCGTTACATAAAGCCCCCCCACTAGAACAAATTTATTTTGGTTTTACTCGTTTACTAAAATAAATTGTTGATTGTTTCAATTCTCCTAATATTCTTGGTTTTTTTCTTCGTAATAGTGTTTCATTTCCGATTGGTTGTACACTCCTTTTATTCTGTTATTGTTAATTGTTTTAATTTCATAGGTATTATTCCCCTTCACCTGGGTTATGAGGTAATGTCCAGTATAAAATAACAGTAGCTTCTGAGCAATACCCTCTATAGAACTGGGTAGTTGTCTATTTTTGATTAATACCTTATCTCCCATCTGGTATGTATCCAATCTTTTCTTTTTTACTTGATCCCTTTTTTGTTGAAGTTCCACTTTATGCAACACTCTGTTGTGCATTTCCACTTTGTCGAACTCTACTCTCTCTCCTGGAGGAAAATTTATCAACGAGGTAATTTCTCTTGGTGGTGGTTTATCAAACATTACCTGATAAGGGCTAGTTCCGATAGTGTCATGGTATGACCAATTAAGGAAAGTCTCTGCTGGTTCGATGTACTGGCTCCAGTTTTTATGTTCTTGGTGACAGTATGTACGTAGAATTCGGCCAACTTCCCTTAATACGCGTTCAGCAGGATTACTACTAGGGTGGTACACTGATGTTTTGTAGGTCCTTATTTGCCATTTTCTTAATTCTTCTTTCCACTTTTTACCCCGAAATTGCGTTCCATGATCCGTTATAACTGTTTCCGGTTTTCCCACCTCAGGTAAGTATTTTTGAATGATTACTTCTAGAATTTTCTTCGTTGTGGCTCTACTGATAGCGTAGAGTTTTGTATATTTAGTATAATGATCAAATATAATGATTATATATTTATATTTATGTCTACCTCCACTTCTGGGAAAAGGTCCACATATATCCAAGAATGTCCTTTCAAGTTTACTATTAGATTTTATTGTAATCATTGCGCCCGTTCTCTTCTCATTATTTACTTTTACTAGCTGGCATATGTTACAGTTTTTTACTATTTCCCTTACTCTCTTATTTATAGCTTTCACGTAACAGTGTTCAGATAGAGCTTTACTAACTTTGGGTGATCCCATGTGACCATATCTTTCATGATAATCTTTAATCAGGGCTACTTCTGTTGCTTCTGGCACATACATCTTCCATTCATGATCCTTAATGGTAGGACGAATAAAAAGGATTTCTTCATAAACACAGAAAAATTTCATTATTATAGGGTCATTTTGTAATATTCGTTCCTTAATTTTTGTTAATTTAGTGTCCCTTTGCTGATCGATTTTTATTTTATTAATTATATCTTGTAACTCCTTTTTCATCTTAATAATGTAATATATTTTTCCAATACTTTCTGGTTCTATTTCACAAGTTCCTTTTTCTAGATTAAATCCGTGATAATCGGTCTGCTATTACATTCTTCTTACCCGGAATATATTCCCAGTCTAAATTATACTCTTGAAGTATTAATACCCATCTGGTGAGTCTGCCGTGGTTAAGTTTACAATTTTTAAAAAACGAAATTGATCTATGATCAGTTCTGATGGTTACTGGGTATCCCAATATGAATGTTCGAAATTTTATACATGAGAACACAACACTCAGCAGTTCCTTTTCAGTTACTGTATAATTCCTCTCACAACTACTCAGTACTCTGCTTGCAAAACTGATGACCCCATGATTTCCTTCCTCATCTTCCTGATATAGCTCACTTCCAAGGCTAATGTTACTAGCATCACAATTTATGAAAAAACGTTTATTAAAATTTGGGTGATGTAACATGATGCTGTCAAGAAATTTATTTTTTATTATCTGAAAATTATTATCTTCACTTTCTTCCCATTTCCACTTGTTTTTCTTTGAAAGTAAACATTGGAATTTGGCTGTTACTTCTGAATAATTCTGTTGAAATTTCCTATAATAGTTGCATATCGCCAGAAAGGATTGTAATTGTTTGAAGTTTTTTGGTTTAGGAAAATCTTGGATAGCCTTTACTTTTTCAGGAGATGGTTTAATTCCAGTAGCAGATAAAATGAACCCTAAAAATGGTAGTTCATGTGTGATGAATTTAGATTTATCCAGTTTTAAAGTTATATTATGTTGCAATAGTTTATTTAATACTGTTTCCACTCGGTTACAATGCTCCTCCCAAGTACAAGACGTAATTAATATGTCATCCACATATATGGTAGTAAAATCTAAAACTTCCTTACCTAAAATTTGGTCCATGCATTGGATGAACACGGCCACAGAATTTACCAATCCGAAAGGCAAACGCTTAAAATGATAATTTCGTCCTTCGAATATGAAAGCAACATATTGTCTGCTGTTAGGGTGCAACTCTATTTGCCAATATCCACAGACTGCATCCCAAGTACTCATGTACTTGCATCCATAGAATTTTTTCATTATTTCTTCAATCTCACCTGGAGACGTGCGATCGTTAATGAGCATTTTATTCAACTCCCGAGCATCAAGACATAGTCTTACTTGACCATCTTTCTTCGGTATAGCTACCAATGGGCTGGTATACGGAGAACTACTTCTTTCAATTATGTCTTCCAATATCATTCTTTGAATTTCTTTCCTTGCTGCCTCTTTCAAAGCTTGAGCAATAGGGTATGATAGTTTATTAAAATTTACATTTTCCTTGAACTTTAGTTCACACAAGAAGTTTTTTGCTTTTCCTGGTGACTCTGAGAATACTGATTTATATTTATCATAAATTTTTATAAGCTGTTGTTTTTGTTCTACATTAATTATTTCCGGTGCCTGCCTATTCTGAAACTCAATTATCTCTTCTATCTTCTCTTGCCAAATCTTTGAGTCTGTTACTTCTGTGTTTTTACCTAGGGTTAATCTATTATCCTCCCTAATAAAAAATGAGCTCGGACACTGAGGGGCACTTTGGCTACCAATTATCTCAGCCGTTAACTCACCATTTTCTGTGCTCAAGGTTACTATACCCCTGGCCAGATTTATAATTGCAGTGTGTCGCCGTAGCATATCACACCCTATTAACACCCTAAACGGTAGCCCTTTTGCTACTAAAAATCCCATAGGTATTCCTATTCCACTAGTGGTAACATTCAAAGACACTTGTTTCCTGATTGTTTTATTTTGTTTCCCGGTGGCACCAAAAATTGTTAAATTATTAATTGGTAAAGTAGGTATTCTCTCAGTAGTTAGCTCAGTAATACGGTCTAGTTCTAATTGATCAATAATTGAAATATTTGCTCCTGTATCAATCATGGCCTCTGCTGACACTCCATTTAATTTTATTTGTATATAGACTATGTCATTGTTTGGCGATGACTCTTTAATTGCTCTTTCTTCCATTAACTCTGACTGTATATTTAAAAAAAAATTATTTCTGATAATGGTTATTGGTTTGTTTAATTTATTATTATAATTGGGTTTGTGGTAAATTCTGTGCCCTGTGGTTTCTAGCAGTGATGGGCAATCACATCTTCTCACTGCTGGTACCCGTTTCCCCTATTTCCATCATTATTATTGTTTGATTCAACATTTTCATTATGTTGAATATTGCTGATTGGTCTCCTTTCTTCATCACTATCTCTGAATCTGGGTTGCTCTGCACTCATACTCCTTTGTGGACCTTCTTCTCGGTGATAAGAATCATGTCTGTAATTTTGACTGTTATAATTTGGCCATCTTCCTCGATACCTGTTATTAAAATAATTGTTATTAGCATGCACATAATTTACTCTAGGTCGATTCTCTCTTGGTGGTTCATTCTTCCGCTCCTCGGTATTCCCTGACCTCCATCTACTTCTCCTATAATAAGATTCCTGCTCATAATTTTCTAGTAGCGTTTCCATGCCTCCAATAGTTTTTATTTGTCCACTTAATCGGGCACTGATGATCTTCTCTTCGAAATGATACGCAATTTTGGTCACTAGACACTCTTCAGGCATCTTTGGGTCTAAATACTTTGCTATACACACCTTCCCCAAAAAGTAAGCAGTAGGTGTTTGTCCCATTGTACGGTCATACCTACCATGACAGATATCGTCCCTAATAATGTTTTGTACTGACTCCGACCAGTACTTAAGTTTGAACATTGTTTTGAAACCCCCATAATCACACACCTCGTTCCTGATTGCCGTCCACCAATTATCATTGATGTTTTTGAAAGATTCGTCTAATATACCTTTGATCATATTCCATCGATTCTCCTTTGATCTGTTCAAAATTTCGTCTACTCTCCCTAAAAATTCGAGTGGGTTTCTGTGATAATCCCGAAAGTTTACACTTTCCTTACTATCTTGAAAAACATGATGACTGTTGCATGCCGATCTAGAACTTATTCTATCTACATCACATTGAAAATTGGTTTGTATTTGTTGCAAATTATCTAACTTCTCTGCTTGGCTATTACACTGATTTTTTACATTCTCTACTGTTTTATGAAAATCCGAAAATTTACAGTTTAGACTGCTTTTGATACTATCTAACTGGTCATTGTTTTCTTGGCGTATGGCCATTACACGAATTTGATTATTTTGTTCCTCCTTTTCCATTCGTGCCTCGACTCCTGTTTTAATTTGTTCCATCTTCTCTTCATTTTTATCTAATCTTTGATTAGTTTCTATTAATTTCTTCTCTGCCTCTTCCTTATATTCATCTACTCTTTGGTTAAGCGTATTACTGACCAGTTCAATTTTACTCTCAAGATTTTCTCTTAACTCCTTATTGAAATTCTCCATTTTACTCTCAAATTGTTTTAAATTTTCTTCGTTTATTTTCTCAATTTGTTTTAAACTATCCCTCAAAGTTTCATTTTGCTTCCTTGAGTTCTCTTCCTGTTTCTTAAAATTCTCATCTATTTTGTCAAATTTTTCGCTCAAGGTTTCATTTTGTTTCCTTGAGTTCTCATCTATTTTATCAAATTTCTCGGCTATAAATCTCATCATGTCTTGCCAATTTGGTTCTCTCCTGGCTTCCGCTGTGTCTGGTTGGTCCCCTTGGGCATCCTCTTCCACTATTTCCTTTTCCGTGCTCATAATTGCTTGAGTTTCTTCTTTATCACCCATTGGTTGTTCCATTTCACTGTCTGTAAATAATTCTATCTCTCGTTCCTGTCCACCTTCTTCCTTCTCCTTTTCTTCTGCCCTCTTCTTCGATCTGCCTCTGGTATTATGCATTTCTTGTTTTCTCATAACTGCCGACGATAATTAGGTTTTTTCGTATATTAATTTATTAAATATATCAAAATTCTTTTCTAATTACAGCCCTTTTACGTTGAGCACCAATTCTGTAACGTAACGCTTAAGAGGTTTGAGCGAAACGTCCGTCTTATGCAAGTCCCTATGTTGGGTTCGCCAATTCTGTAACGTTATCGCTTATCTCAAAGGTTTCCGCCTCTCCAAGAGTGTATTACAATTACGGGTTTATAATTAATTCAGCCCCACTGTAGTAAGCGCCTATTTTTGTAACGTACCGCCTTTAGAGTGAGGGTGTGACGTCCGTCTTTTTTACAGTCTCGTATCGGTCAGAACACCTCTTAGCAATCGCCACTTATGAATTATAAAGACTGAGGTTTAAATAAAGTTGGTGGTAATGTTACCCAAACAAAGCAGAAATCGAATGTGTGTGATTTGGGTTAAGTAGGGAAGTTGTTTAGCCTTCTTTTGAAGAGAGAGCAAGTACCGTTTGTTTACCCTCGGATTAGACGATTTCTAAATTTTTTCAAATATTTGCCGTGAACTGAATCAGCTGATTTTGACATTAGTCTCGAAATATAGGTTAACCAGACGACACTGTGGCAGAATACGACGTTGGATCGTCCTCTTCTTATTTGTTCTGAAATCTACTACAACTACCCACTACAATAAAGGAAACACATTTTATTATTCAATATCATTTCTCAATAATATTTATTGATAATATTATCGGTTTTTCTCTTCCGCCAAAATACAAATATTACAATCGATATTTTCATTAACTAGTACATGATATCGACTTCATTGAGTAAACATGGAATTGTCAAAAAAAATCTGGTTTTGACCGATTTTACAATTCTATCTTTTATTTAAACATCAATCAACCTATAATTCTTTTATTTATTTCCCCAGGGTTAAGGGTAAGTTCTTTTTGTTATGAGATGGTCAGAAATGGATAATTATACTACGCTTTACAAATATAGAAAAGCTTCGAAAATTTGTTTATTCTCTGAGTACGTAGTTCCGGATTTGTCTGTAAGAGAGCAGATTGTTTTATGTTTATTAAAACATGTGATTACACTTGGAAAGTTTTGTACTGAACGACAATTTGATTTGAGTTTTCTTTGTTAAATATTAAAAGAACTGTTTATATTACCTCTCTTCTCGAAGTTCTTACTTGTGTGAAGCTGTTTCTCAGGTGGTGTTCTTGGTTGTTTGTAATTTCATAACCGTCTGTCAAATACTATCTCGTCAAAACTCAAAACGCGGCTAGGCTAGGCCTGATCGTCCAAAATGGTTTCTCACTTTTATTATGGAGTATAGCAAGTTAACTTTGATAATTAAGGTAGTGGTACATAATGTGTATACTGTTATTCAAATTTTGTAATAATTTTGTGCTGTTCAAAAGATTTCTAAAGGATTTTTTAATCTAATTTTGGTCTCATCACTTTTTTTCAACCGGACAGTTTTCAATATATTTTTCGATTAAACAATACTTGTTATTTCGTTACTCTTAGTAACCCATAATTTTTATATACCTTTTTATTGGTGCTGCTATTTACTTTTTAGTATATAGGCGGTTTGTAATTATTATAAATTTATTTTTGATTTACAGAAAAATAATTCTTTTTAATTTTGGTTTCTTTCCCAATTTGATTTACATAATAGTTTTCTGTTTATTTTCTTATAACTTTGGATATAAGTCTTTAATATTATTATTAACTTTACATGAATTTATATATTATTTATTAAACTCTTATAGTATTCTTACACTGCACTATTTCCTTCTGCCATTTTCCTCATACAGTATTATTTTAATTTTTATTATCATCTGATATTTAAATCTTTTGTTTTAAAAACCCTGGGTTATCTTATACAATAACACAATTATTTTATACAAATATAAAATTAACATAGGTATTAAATTTTGTTGCCTACACAATATAAATACTACAATAACTAAACAAAATACATAATTAGTTAGTAGCATCATAGTCTACTATTATAGTCTATAATTCTCACATCTACAGCACAATTCTGTAAGAAGTTCCCTTCTTTCACTTATTACCTCATTGGGTACACTATAACTCACTTGTCACTGTATATCACTTTAATATTGTTTATAATGTTTAGTGATACAACCGGATGTCCGATTGCAATTTGTATTGCGATTATCTTGGCTGCAAGCCAAGTTATGCTTATTCTAAAATATACATCTGATTGATAATTTTTATAACTATAACCTATTCAAAGCTCTACCCCGTAGCTCAGTCATTATGGTAGTTATTTAAATAAAATTTATTATCTTTTTTATTCTTTAATCATATGCATTGAAATTTGCACACCCTATTACTAATATTTCGGCAAAGATTTTTGCTATTCTGGTTTTTGCCTATATTTATTGGTTTCCGAAATATTAATAATTTAAAATTAGGGCATGTCCCTAATTGTTATAACGGTGTGTGCTTACGCAACGCCACCGGACATTGCCGTTGGTCGCTTTACAATTCATTTGCATGCTCGCTACAGCACGAGACATGATTCTAGTGATTTAATTTTATTTTACTTTTGATTTTGAAAACCTTTTACATATAACTCCAAATCTATGAGATTTGGTAACGTTATATATATATATATATATATATATATATATATATTGTTACAACAAATAAGCCAACCCAGTACCAGGGATAAAAAATATATTTATAAATGTAAAAATACTTTATATCAAATAAAATGATTAATTTAAAGAAAATATAAAGAATATGACTCTACAAACGGTGACTTTGACCTAACCCAAGTGATTGACCCAACAACAGGAAACAAATGAAGAAGGGAACCACACAAATAACCAACGAGAATAAGAGAAGAAAGTAATTGATCCAACAACAGGAAACAAATGAAGAAGGGAACCACACAAATAACCAACAAGAATAAGAGAAGAAAGTGATTGACCCAACAAATACAACCAAAGAAGAAAAGAAGATGATTAACCAAACCAAAGGAAGAAAAGAAAAAATTCAAAACCCAAACAAAAATGAAACAAGTTCATGGGATTAAATGACCCCAAAACACCCAAAGAAAAGGATGGAAAAACCAAAGTATTAATCAAATAATGAAAATGAAGAAGGAGGGAGATAGGTAGAAGTGAAAACCAATAATGATTCACAAACGAGTAATAAAGCATAGGAGAAGGAGAAATAAAGCACTCAAGAAGAATATGGGAACCAAACCAATGGTTATCCTGAGAAAGGAAAAAGTAACGGCTGTTACCCATTAATGGACAAAATGATCTAGAGAAGAAGCCCTATTAAAAAATGTTAAGGATTAAGGTGATGAAAAAACAACCTAAACCACAAATGAAATTTAGATGTAAACATAGTATTATAAGAATATAAAATTGTTATTAGTATTAAGGATATATTGTGATGAAAGAGAAATAAGTATAGGGATTACCTACTAAAAAACATATAGTATAAACAGTGATACAGTGCAATAGTGCATGTGTAAAAACCCCAAAGTGAAGTGATAAGGTACGCTAGTTAAATTATAATTAACTATAGATAATTTAAAAGTGAAGGTGAGATATAAGTGGGAATAGTGTAAGATGTAGAATATAACTATTATAAGGAATAGTGAATAATGAAGAAAATAGACACTTCATAAATCTGTGAAAAACACTAAAGGCTTAAAAGTGGAAAAATAACAGTGAATAAATAGCTGGTGAAAAATAATATTAAGTATGAATTGTAGAATAAGATATGCTGAACACTAGAAAGTGATGATGACATTATTATTTAAGAAAAGATGTTTGGGTTACATATTGTGAAGTTGAAGGGTTGCTCCAAGAGTTAAGTGTTGTTTTTTTGAGGTTGAACCTGTAATGGTACTGCTGTACTTTCTTTTTGTGCCTTGCGCTTTATTTTCCTCAATTTGTTTTAGGGAATGTGGATGTGTGCTCTAAACGAAAGTGAGAATTGAATATATTAGCTTTTTCAGGTTTATAGTTATAAATAAAACCTAACCTAAATCATGATCAATCGTCAACTGAACAGGCATATGAAGTACAAATGTATCATAATATCGTACATAATGGTATCTACATAATAAACCATTTTCGTCAATAAAATACTTTATTCGCCGAAATAAAATGTTATATTAGTGAACACTAAAAGTAAAAATTAATGATTATGTATTTCAATAAACTTAACTGTACATGTTTTTTAAGTTCGCTGTGGAGCTCTGACTGCTTTGTATCCTTTTCCCACCGGCGCACAATTTGCAATGAAAGGAATCATTTTTTCCATCCGACGTCAAAAATTCAAACACTTCAGCATAAGCTGGCCAAGGCATGCGTGTCTCTGCTTCCTTCTCCATGTCCAAAAGATGTGGAAATGAATGTAACATCGGAGATTGCATGTTATTCACGTGTGACGTGTCACGTGACTGCAATATACTCATTGTTGCATATATAATTTTCAAATAAAAATATTATGAATGAATGAACAAGAATTAAATGCAATAACGGCACTAAAAATTATAATTCAGACATCAGACATTTCCTATGTACGTTTTAGAATATTATGCACAAGTGATAATACTTAATAAATAGCAGACATATTGTTGACCAAGTGACGTCAGGAAGAAAAAGATGGAGAAACACGTGCAGAAACAAAACGCCGATAAGGCGTGGTGTTCAGCTGGGTTGCAGGAAGGAAATGTGTCACCGGTGGCCGCAGCGAACTCAAAGGTTTTCAGCAAGCGTAACGTGCTCATTGTTGAAAAGATTTAATTTCGAAACAAATATTGTTTTTTTTTTTCAAAATAATGGCCGGTATTACGCTGTCTTGAGATTCTCACAACAAAATATGTTACGTGCGATAAAAAAGTAACGACACTTTCGTTAAATCGTTACCGATAAAAGTAACTTAGTTACAGTTAAAGTTACTTTATGGAAATAATAACACCGTTACCAACCGTTACCTTTGAAAAGTAACTGTTACCAGTAATGGCATTACAAGTAACGTGTTTCTCCCCAACTATGATATAGGCTTATGGTCTGTATACTTCCTTCACCCATATTCATTTTCATAAACTTAATTGAACAAATTTTTAACAGTTATTATGCTACTCTTGTTTACATTTTGTTTATTCTTATTTATTTTTTGGTGACAAACATCATCACACTATTTACTTTATCTAATTAACTATCCCTTTGAACATAGGATGTTTATTGATTTTGCATTTATATTCTTTACCACATTTTTTCTTTTCTAAACTTTACTATCTAACCATGGTAACACTAACATTTTGACTCTCCATGGGATTTTTTCCCTGAGTACCCTTGTATTCCTAATCTACAATTATTCTTAATCCTAATAACAACAATATTCTTATTTACTAGCACTTTTCACCATTAACCTTTAGTGTTTATCACTGGTTTTTAGGTGTCTATACCTATCAATAGGGTTTCTATTTATTTTGGGGGTTTACACTGGCACTTTGCACTCTTTATAGTATTTAAGTGTTACTAGTGTGTATTCCCTAACATTAACTTCTCTTTCTCACTTAATCATGTTCACTATCTATCTATCTCTGACTTCACAATGGTTAGTTATACTGTTAACAAGTTCATGTCATTATAGAGTTATTTATAACATTTAAACTCTATTTCTTTGGTTAGTGTACTTTGTTTGTCTTTACTTTATTGGATTTTAACAAATAATCATTTACATTGATTATTTAGTCGATACTAATAATTATCATTTACATTTATTATTTATTGGTTTCTTTTTCATTACTTTAATTGAGTGTAACATTTCTCCTTTTCTGTTCTATATTATTCGTTTGTGTCCTTTCATTTCTTCTCATTTTATTTCATTTATATTTTGGTTTGTTTCCTTTTCATTTACCTTCTCATTTGATTTCATTTTATATTTTGGTTTCTTTCCTTTTCATTTACCTTCTCATTTGATTTCATTTTATTGAGTCAATCACTTGGGTTGGGTCATAGTCGTTTGTCGCGTCATAGTCATTTTATTTTCATTAGTTTAAACATTTTATATAGTTGATGCATCGTTTTTTATGAAATTATCAGTTATATATAATTTTTTCTTTTTCTTCTTGTTTATTTCTTCTTTCTCATTTCTCTTCTTACTTGTTCCATTCCTTTTTATTTAGATCTGTTTTTATTTATTTCCATTAGTGCGTTCTCCCTGTTATATTATTTTTTCCCTAACTTTTAGTAGCTGGTTTCATCCCATTACTACTTTTTTTTTCTGAGATCAGAGGAACATCATCTCTGCTCAGTTAATTGATTGCTGGACCTATTCTCAGTCAATCTTAAATACCTTTTTGTCATCTTGCGACTTTCATTAATATTTTGGGGATTGTCCACTTCATGGGTTTTTAGATCATTTTCGCCTTTTACTCATTCTTCCTTCCGCTGTACCTTTGCTATATTCTGTTATTTTTATTTATTTTAATGGTCTCCTTTCTAATTCTCTTGTATTATTAATTCTTGTTTTCACTTTATTTGTTTATTTTGTTTCATCTCATATATTTTCTGAATATTATAGTATGTTGGTTGTACCTACTTTTTAGGAAGTTTTGTAGTTTATCTTTCTATTTTACCTCATATGTTTTCTAAATAATAGCGTAAGGTGATCTTACATCTTTTTTTTAATTTTGTAATTCACCTTCTCTTTTCTTTTCCATTGGTTTGCATGGTTGGTAATTCGAAAATCAGTCCCTTTCTCGGTGTTTATCTTCACTTAGTTTACCCATGGTCCATCATTTCCTCTGCACTTGTGGTTTGGATCACTTTGGTGTGCAGAACTATTTCTCTCCGTGTGATATAGGTCTCCTCTATCTTGTACCACAATTTTTCTAATACCATGTGTTCATTAGTATTAATGTCTACCTCAATCACTTGATTATGTTGTTTATTAATCAATGAAGTTAATTGTACCTCCATCATTGATGTTCTCACTGATATTGGTTTATTTTGCATTTCTATTTCTGGTAAGTTCTAATTAACTATAGAGTTGTTGAAGTTTTTATTCACTGGTTTGTTGTGAATCCCTTCTATAATTTCTTTTAAAGTCCTCCTACAATCTTTATAATCCATTAATTTGCTTTGGTCGGTAATTGGTAAATTAAACACATTAATTAGTCCATGCTTCGTCATCACCAATTCTTCTCGTGTTTTTATTAGTTTCTTTTTATATATTTTTCCTATTTCTTTTGTTTTCTTAATCTTCTTAATCTTCTATTTACTTTATCTAATTAACTATCCCTTTGAACATAGGATGTTTATTGATTTTGCATTTATATTCTTTACCACATTTTTTCTTTTCTAAACTTTACTATTGAAACTACTCAATTTATTTTAATTGATATTTATGATATCCTATCTTACCTTCGGGTTCTCTTCCAAGGTCGTACAGACGAAAATCAGCTGCAGACAAGGTTATTTGGATTGAAGTTTCGAAATAATTGTTCTAACACCAATTTTTGTATTCTAAAACAACTAGCTTTCTTTAATGCAATATTTGCTTTCACTCTATTTTTACATTACATTTTCAATACAAAAAAATAAGGCATGAATACTTAATCAATTGGTTTAAACTCACATGAAAATGACTTAGCAATAACGCAATTTAAAAATAACTTAACCAGCACTTTGGAACGCTCTCTCACTCATACCCTTTTATTTTCTTTTATTTTTTTTCTTTTAAAACCCCGTGATTAAAGTTCTGTGTTTATATTTAATTTCTGTATATTTAATAGTTCTGATAGTGTTATGTAGAGTACGTAACAATCCATGGCGTTAATCAGTTCCATCACCACCTCGTGTTGTTAGCTGTTTCTGGTCACAAAAGTTATTTCCCCAGTTCACGAACTTTCACACTACCGCAACATACTCCGTCTTATTTAATTCACCATAGTTTACAATTTTGTTACACTTTTACAAACTTTTTGTCGAATAGCTCCACATTATAAATGTAATATAAGTCGGCCGACGTACGTTACTTGAGCCCTTATACGTTTAATAGACTGGCCGCGCGCTATACTGTTTATACTTTTTACATTGTTTAATATTTTAATGGATAGGCCGACTATTAATTACGGCCTATCTTGCACCCGATGCCACCATTTTACTTAACAAACTGTATGCTGCTCCTTACTGTCTGAGGTTAATCTGCATACTGTGATTCACAAGGGAGACTGCTGCTGGGGCTATTACATATATGTCTAGTCTAGTTGTCTAGACATCAATTGTTTATGCTAACAGTGTGTTGCTTGTTACACTGGGGCACCTCACAGGTGGATACTGACAATTAAAAATTAAAACTGGGGTAGCACACAATTCTGTACCGTTACAATACCCCCTCAATGAGAGGTTGGATGCCGAAGTATACAAACTCTCATTGCCTAAAACCTAAGAGGATCAGTGAGGATATGGCGCCACAACCCCCCTGAACTCTCTACCAAAATCAGGGGTACTTACCCCCCAGTCTGGCGACTGCGGCAGCACCCATCCGATCTTACTGGACTTCTCTGCATGAGATCCCAACACCATAAACTCGGACAGATACCCGCCACAGTAACGCCTGACTCTGGAACATTCAATTAAAAATTAACAAACGGCCTTCCATCATTCCATATCCCACAACCAATTCATTTCCTCTTAGCCATACCGGCTCATTCTTTGCAAAGTACTGGTTCTTCTTATACAAAGTGCTGGTCATTCATGTAGGTGGGTCGGCCTACAATAACAACTGTTCTATATTCATACATGATTACATAAACAGGATATGACATAATAAACATTCCAACTGGATATTACCATTTTTATCTTGAGTTATAAACAAAACATTACTATTTTATTCATTATAAGTCAAAAATAAATTACTACGACCTTTTAGATGATCTATCTGTTAAATTACTAAATTCAGCTTTGGTTGAATTCAATTTATCATCAACATTGTTTTCCATCAACACCATAACTGGCCTTCAAGAAATACAATCCCCACTGGGTCATATAAACTTGCAATAGGCTACATTTATGTCTGACTAATATGAATACCATACAAATTGACTCATATTCCCACTACAATATCACCCATCCAAAATAACACATTAATTATAGAAAATCGCCTTAAATCACAACAATCTATTATTTATCATTATATTACAAATTATCCTTAAAATATCTGTGCTTAACTACTATATATACATATTTTTTTTCTTCTACCCCCCTTTAAATCCCTTAACCCCTGATACCCGTTACAATCTACTGCGTTCAGCACACTAGGCTTCTTGGCCCTTGCAGACCTCATCCTAGCCGTAATCACATCTCCCTCGTGACCTGTAACTGGGTCACCCCCTAATCCACACTCACTATTACCCCCTGGACTTTAGCGCCCAGTTGCTTCCACAAGGACTGATGCGGAAGGGGTGGACATTTTTTCTTTTATTCCACCCCATCCTTGCTTCGGCGTTACAATAAAAATTCAGTATAATACTTTCTAGTATTGAATGATATGCCCCTAATAGACTACCACCCCTATCTGCGTGAAAATAGCCCTGTTCCAAAAATTGGTAGATTCCCCTAAAAATGACCCCCTTACTAAATCTAACAAACCACCGGGTTATCAAAATAAAACAAACCACAAGCCGGTTATAACAAGTAAAATTTATGATTTGTCACAATTAACTACTTTCACGGTCATGATCCGGTGAGGTCATGACCGCACTTAGGTGGGGAATCTACAGTTAAACATAAAACATGGATTGACATTGATAAAAGTTTACATGAACAGTTATATGCACATCTTATTTTCCCAAACACTATTTCAGCCCAAATATTTCCTTCAGTTTTCAATTTTAAATGAATATTTTAATCCTTGTGTTTTCATCAATTAGCATTTAATTTATAATTACAGTTTGCATTCAAATCAAAATAAAGTTAGACGCATCACTAACATTCACATTATTAGGTTACTCCAGGGACAACTCCAATTTAATTTAGTCTCTTCATGCATTCAAAACAATTTCAATTACTTTAATTACATTTTTCAAAATTATTCTAATTGGTTTAATGTTTAATTCTTTCTTAGTATTTCAATAAATTTTACAAGCATTACATAATTTGTTTCAAATTTCTCCTTAACTTCCTCCATAACCGCATTCTATATACCATTTCTCTCTACTCATAATCTAACATAGCAGGTACCACAAAATAATAATTTACCCTTTTGGTTACATGACTTTTATTTTAAAATGTTTTCACAAATTATTTTTTCCTTAATTACCAGTAAATAGGATATATGTTACATGTACAGGATAATCGTGTACAGAGATGCGATTGAAGACGAATAGAACCCCTACATCAATGACGGTGAATAACCACCCTTCTACAGACCTCAAATCCTTGTCTGCCCCCTATTTCCGAAAATAACAAACTAACCACAACCACTAATGTACGACCCCATCTCTCTACACGATAATCCTATTAGACTATACAGAAAATTTGTTATCTTAGTTTGTTTGCTCAGCCACAAAACTTATCCACTACCTACCTATTAAGTAATGAGTTTACAATTCACGAATAACACCAGTTTTTTTAAATTTGAGGATTACCCTAATGTCTTATTTAGAATAAAGGCAATCAAAGGTCCAAAAAAATGTGCCAATTTAAGTAACTATTTTTGTGTTTTCTCTAAGGGGAGGGTTAGGGAAGTCGGGAAGATAAAAAGGGCCAGGATCATTAAAAGGTCAAGGACTAGGACTAAAGGTAAGGACAAAGCTTCCTCCGGAAATAAGGATAAATGGAGAAAACCAAGTCTCGCGTGGGCAGGGTCGTGTCCTTGAAGTAGACGAACCCCACTGGGACCAGTGGGGAACATCTACCCACTACCACTGATTGTTTTATATAAAATTCCTAGTTTTATATTTATTTAGTTTATATACAATTACAGAATTTATTTTATTATTTTATTTTGGCCAATACTTTTTTAAATTGGTTGCGTTATGGGTACCCACTATTTCCCCCGTCATTTGATTTCGTAAAACATAGGCGTTATCCATTTTAATTTCTACTACTTCATACGGTCCTTCATACAACAAAAAGAATTTTTTAATCTCTTCATCTTGGGCACTTGATAAATCGTGTCTTCTCACTAATACCAACTGACCTATCTCGTACTTAATCCACTTACCTTTGGCATCATGAAGCCGTTTTCTTCTTTCTCCCTTAGTTAGTAAATTTTCATTGGCGAGTTTGAGTTTTACTTCCAGGTCTCGGATGTTGTTTTCCGGTGGGAAGTTGAACAGCTGTTCCAGAATCCTAGGTGGACGTGTTCCCTTAACTAACTCGTATGGTGTGAACCCCGTTGATTCATGGGTGGTACAGTTTAACCATTCTTCAATTCTCCCCACATAGGCTGGCCATTCGCTGTGTTTGGCATGGCAATAGGCCCGAAAAATTCTCCCTAATTCTCGCATCACTCTTTCAGCTTGGTTCGACTGAGGATGGTATACCGCCGTGTGTTTAGGTATGATACCTTCCCAACCCAAAGTTTGTCGCCATCTTCTGCTAATAAATTGGGGTCCACGGTCAGATAGTATTATTTTGGGTTTTCCGGTTTTGATCATATAATCCTTTGTTATTTTTTCACTTAATACTTTACTAGTTGCCCTTTTTACACTATATAATCTTACGAATTTCGTGAATGTATCTAATACCACAAAAATGTACATTACGCCTCCCCTTCCCTTTGGTAGAGGGCCAAACAAATCCACCGCAACTAAATCAAAAGGCTTTTCAACTTTAATGCACCTCATTTCTCCCTCTAATCGATAATTGGCTACTTTCGACTTTTGACATAAATCGCACCCCCGGAGTAAAGTTCTAACCCTCCGTTCCATATTTTTAAATAAACATGATTGTTTTGATACATTTACACATTTCCTAGCACCGAAATGCCCATACCGAAAATGAAAGTCCCATATGATCTTGTCTACCAACCCTTCCGGTATAACTAACCTCCAATCCCGCTCTCCCCCTCTACTTTCTTAAACAAACTCCCTTGATAAATTTGAAAATAACGGCTATACTCTAACTCATCTGAATTGGACTCTAAGCTAGTTATTATGTTATTCAATTTAGGATCTGTCCTCTGCATGCCATTAATATCTCTCAATTCTTCCCCAAACAATCTATCTTCCTTACTAAGTCTAAAAATTTCTATTTCTTTTATATCCCTCCCTGTTCTCATTCCCTCTATATCTACCCTGGATAAAGTGTCGGGTATTTTGTTTTCCACCCCCTTTATATACTCCCAACTAAAATTATACTCTTGTAAAGCTAGCACCCACCTGGTTATCCTGCTGTGCGTCAACTTACAGGTGTTTAAAAAAGATAATGCCTTGTGGTCAGTCCGGATGATAGTGGAATTTCCCAACAGATATGTTCGAAACTTCTTCACGGCAAAAACAATGCTTAATAATTCCTTCTCAGTTGTTGTGTAGTTTCTTTCAGCAGCTAACAGCGTCCGGCTGGCGAAAGCGATAGTATGATGTTCTTTGTTGTCATCTTCCTGGTACAATTCCGCACCTAAAGCAATATTACTGGCGTCCGTCTGTAAATAAAATGTGCGTTCAAAGTTAGGGTGATTCATCATGATCATGTTCATAAAGTGGTCCTTTATCTCATTAAACGCATCTCGTTCTTTTTCCCCCCATTTCCACTGTTTATTCTTTTGTAACACGGTGCTCAACTTTGAAGTTATATGGACATAGTTTTTCTGGAATTTTCTATAAAAATTACATAGCCCTAAAAAACTTTGTAACTGCTTAATATTTCTAGGTTCCGGAAATTTTAAAATTGATTCTACTTTCTCTGGGTTAGCTTTTATCCCATCTGGTGTAATTATAAAACCTAAAAAATGTATTTCTTTCTGTAAGAATTTAGATTTCTCCCAATTAACAGTCAACCCCCCTTTACACAGTCTATCTAATACATACTCTAAATGTTCCACATGTTCCGAAAACGTTCGTGATGCTATCAATATATCATCTACATAAATGGTTAAAAAATCTAAATTTTGTGGCTGTAGAATTTCATCTAAACATTTTATAAAGCTGGCCACACTGGTATTCAATCCAAAAGGTAACCGTTTAAATTGGTAATTCTTTCCATTGAACAGGAATGCTGTATATTTCCTACTTTCACATGCTAACGGGACTTGCCAGTACCCCGCGGTTAAATCTAATGAGGTCATGTATTTAACTCCACTGAATTTTTGAAATATTTCATTTGTTGCTTCGGGTGATTCCCGGTCCGGGATAATTATTTGATTAATCTTGCAGGCACCTAGACATAATCTAACGCGACCATCTTTTTTAATGACTACTACTAACGGGTTAGAATATGGTGATACTGATCTCTCTATTATGTCCCCTTCTAACATTTTATCTAATTCCGT
This sequence comes from Magicicada septendecula, assembly GCA_034769895.1. Classification (NCBI taxonomy): domain Eukaryota; kingdom Metazoa; phylum Arthropoda; class Insecta; order Hemiptera; family Cicadidae; genus Magicicada; species Magicicada septendecula. Next base: position 229,095,301 of record CM068371.1, on the reverse strand, counting down.
CTGGACCGCTCTTCTCTTTGAATATGGTACCGGATAGCTTCTTTGTACATAGGGTGCGTGTTCCCTTACTTTTAATTTACATTCATAATTTCTTGCCCTCCCTGGTGTATCGGCAAACACTTCTCGAAAACATTCTATTACCCGCCACAACGCTTTTCGTTGAGAACTCCCTACGTCACCCCCCTCACTACAAAATTTACCCGCTCTATCCTCCCAAATTCGTTCATTTATAGGACCACCTAACTCTTCCTCTCTACATACATACATATTAACTTCCATTTCTGCTTTATTAGCCCGATTTAGTATCATCTTAACTCCCGAAATTCTCACTTTATCTCCTACCTGCTCAAAACTAATCTCAACTGGTTTACTTTCATTATTAAGTACTAACAACCGCTTCTGAAAATCAATTATCGCCTTGTGCTTTATCAAAAAATCATTCCCCAAAATAACCTCCAAATTCAACCCCCATACTACTAAAAATGTATTATCATACTCTACTCCATTAATTCTCATATTCAAATGTACCTGTTTAGTTACATGTTTACTCCTAACCCCGGTAATACTTACAATGGTCACCCCCACTACTAGCAAAAATGGGATATTTTTGTTTGTTTCTTGCAAACTCTCTAATATGTGTTCAGAAATAACAGAAATTTCGCTACCTGTGTCTACTAAAGTTTTTACTTCCTTACCTTCAATTTGAATTCTTACCTCGGTCAGTCCGGTCTTTGGTCTTGCTGTCCCTGCATCATCCTCCTCCATCAGTTCCTTGGACAGGTCAGTGCGTATGACGTTACTTATATAGTCGTTGTTGTCTTGGGTCCCACAGTACTTTGTCGACAATGGTGGGGTCCCTTCACCCACTGTCCTTGTTAGTTTTCCGTCTGAGTGGTTGCCCGGCCTGGAGTGTACCCATCACGACCTCTGTTAGAAGTTCCACTGCTTCCCGGTGCTCCTCGGTTGCTGCTCCCTCCTCTCTGTGGTTACTATCTTGGTTAGACTTAGTATTATTGCGTTGGCAACTCCTCTCTTTATGACACCTGTAACAGGTCGTTCTGCTGCCATAGTTCTCGCAATGACACTCTCCACATCGCCAGTCCTCTTGTCTATTGTTATTATTGTAACCTCCCCTTGTCCCTCTATATGTGGTTGGTGTCCCACTAGATCGATTATGATTATCATGGTTATGTACCCCTGACGGGTTCGAGCGCCTACCCATTTCTCGGTCCCCGATATTCTGGAAAATATCTAATATTTGTTCAAGGTCGTTTATGCCTTCGACTTCCCGCGTCATTAGGTTAATTTGCACCTCCCTTGGTAAATGTTTGCTTATATGGCGTACAAATGATCTAAACGGTAATGGTGGTTCAAGGTATTTAGCTTCATTGTACATTTTCATCACATAAATGGTGACATTGTTACCATTAGTCCCAAAATTACCCGACCCCATTATCTTACTTCTAAGCACTTCTTGGTCCTCTTCAGACCAGTATTTACTTCTAAAATCCCTTTCAAAACTTTGGAAAATTAACCAATCTCCCTTGTGCACCTCCGCCCAAACCGCGGGGCTTCCCTTAAAGCATTTCATAACTTTTAATCATTTCATCTCCCAATTACTATTACAAAATCTGTTAAAGTCTCTTACTCTGTTTAGGAATTGCATAGGGTGTACCCCCCTACTGTCACCATTGAACAATTCTAGCTCAACTTCACTACTTGGGTCACGGGTCATAATTACCCTTTCCGTAACATTATTTATTTTCTGGCCGATTGCCATATTCAATTCATCTTTTACGTTAATAATACTCTGTTCAATAGACTCGAACTTATTGTGATTTACACTCTCAATAACATTTACTGTTTCTTGGATTAATTGAATATCTGTTTTACAAATATTTTCTATCTCATTTCTAACATTTTTAACTATTGCTACTTGTGATTCTAATTCACTACTACAGTTATCTATGACACGTATGGTGTTAGTTATGCACTGCATCTCACTCTCAATACCCTCAAATTTATCACCTGCTTTACTTACAAAGTTTTCTAATTTGTCATTTACTGTAATTATTTGTTGTCCAAGTTCTTTTTGATTGGATTCTAAAATGTCTATTTTATTGTCTACCACACACACACACTCTCTTAACTCATCTGTTTCTCTTTTTGTTTCTCTACGTATTTCGTTAATTCGCTCATCAATACTACACAATGAATTAGTTAATTCGTCAAGCTTTACATTTATGCTATTTTCAAATTTCATATTCTGTTCTTTGTATTGTTCAAATTTAGCATCATTTATGTCAAAACGTTTATTTATATCACTACTCATAGTTTCAAACTTTTCATCACTATTGTCTAAATGATTATTTAAGGCATTTAATTTACTGTTAAGTTCATTAACACTTTTACGCAAAAAATCATCATTAGCATCAAATCTCTTATTATTATCATTAAACATTTGTTTAATCTCCCCCATTGTCTCACGAAACAAATTTCTCGTTTCGTCATCAGCTTTATCACTCTCCCTAGTCGAGACCGGAGTTGAATGAACTCTCATCTCGTCCATTACCGCTGATTCGGTCATTGACTGGTTTCCCGACTCATTTGTAACAATTACATCAGCTGTATTTGTTTTATTCTCAGTGTTATCCATTATGAAATTATTTTTACTTAAATGATTATCAATTGAATACACAGTTATTACCCTTTATCAATTTTTACTTTCGTTACTTTCTAACTACGATCTAAAAACATTTCTAACACCACCCTCACTTCCAAATAACCCCGTTCTGCAGCTTAATGAGGCCTGATCTGTGTGATTTAAGATAAATCACCCAAATCGTCCAACTGTTCCGGGCGCCATTGAAACAATTAATTATGTCAATCAATATTATAAAATACTCGAGTCCCTGTTCGGGCGCCATTGAAACTACTCAATTTATTTTAATTGATATTTATGATATCCTATCTTACCTTCGGGTTCTCTTCCAAGGTCGTACAGACGAAAATCAGCTGCAGACAAGGTTATTTGGATTGAAGTTTTGAAATAATTGTTCTAACACCAATTTTTGTATTCTAAAACAACTAGCTTTCTTTAATGCAATATTTGCTTTCACTCTATTTTTACATTACATTTTCAATACAAAAAAATAAGGCATGAATACTTAATCAATTGGTTTAAACTCATATGAAAATGACTTAGCAATAACGCAATTTAAAAATAACTTAACCAGCACTTTGCAACGCTCTCTCACTCATACTCTTTTATTTTCTTTTATTTTTTTTCTTTTAAAACCCCGTGATTAAAGTTCTGTGTTTATATTTAATTTCTGTATATTTAATAGTTCTGATAGTGTTATGTAGAGTACGTAACAATCCATGGCGTTAATCAGTTCCATCACCACCTCGTGTTGTTAGCTGTTTCTGGTCACAAAAGTTATTTCCCCAGTTCACGAACTTTCACACTACCGCAACATACTCCGTCTTATTTAATTCACCATAGTTTACGATTTTGTTACACTTTTACAAACTTTTTGTCGAATAGCTCCACATTATAAATGTAATATAAGTCGGCCGACGTACGTTACTCGAGCCCTTATACGTTTAATAGACTGGCCGCGCGCTATACTGTTTATACTTTTTACATTGTTTAATATTTTAATGGATAGGCCGACTATTAATTACGGCCTATCTTGCACCCGAGGCCACCATTTTACTTAACAAACTGTATGCTGCTCCTTACTGTCTGAGGTTAATCTGCATACTGTGATTCACAAAGGAGACTGCTGCTGGGGCTACTACATAATATGTCTAGTCTAGTTGTCTAGACAGCAATTGTTTATGCTAACAGTGTGTTGCTTGTTACACTGGGGCACCTCACAGGTGGATACTGACAATTAAAAATTAAAACTGGGGTAGCACACAATTCTGTACCGTTACACTATCTAACCATGGTAACACTAACATTTTGACTCTCCATGGGATTTTTTCCCTGAGTACCCTTGTATTCCTAATCTACAATATTATTCTTAATCCTAATAACAACAATATTCTTATTTACTAGCACTTTTCACCATTAACCTTTAGTGTTTATCACTGGTTTTTAGGTGTCTATACCTATCAATGGGGTTTCTATTTATTTTGGGGGTTTACACTGCCACTTTGCACTCTTTATAGTATTTAAGTGTTACTAGTGGGTATTCCCTAACATTAACTTCTCTTTCTCACTTAATCATGTTTACTATCTACCTATCTCTGACTTCACAATGGTTAGTTATACTGTTAAAAAGTTCATGTCATTATAGAGTTATTTCTAACATTTAAACTCTATTTCTTTGGTTAGTGTACTTTGTTTGTCTTTACTTTATTGGATTTTAACAAATAATCATTTACATTGATTATTTAGTCGATACTAATAATTATCATTTACATTTATTATTTATTGGTTTCTTTTTCATTACTTTAATTGAGTGTAACTTTTCTCCTTTTCTGTTCTATATTATTCGTTTGTGTCCTTTCATTTCTTCTCATTTTATTTCATTTATATTTTGGTTTGTTTCCTTTTCATTTACCTTCTCATTTGATTTCATTTTATATTTTGGTTTGTTTCCTTTTCATTTACCTTCTCATTTGATTTCATTTTATTTCATTTTATTGAGTCAATCACTTGGGTTGGGTCATAGTCGTTTGTCGTGTCATAGTCATTTTATTTTCATTAGTTTAAACATTTTATATAGTTGATTCATCGTTTTTTCCCTGGTATTGGTGTGGCTTTTTGTATTGTAACAATAAATATATATATATTGTAACGGTACATAACCCGGTCCCAATAAATGATAACTCTTGTAATACCATAAAGGTCAGAAATGGGTAAACTATAACGAGCTAAAAATTAAGTTGTATCACTAAACATTATAAACAACATTGAAGTGATAAGTGAGTTATAGTGCACCCAATGAGGTAATAAGTGAAGGTGAAGGGAACTTTTTACAGAATTGTGCTGTAGATGTGAGCATTATAGACTATAATAGTAGACTATAATGTTACCAACTAATTATGTATTTTGTTTAGTTATTGTAGGATTTACATTGTGTAGTACCTATGTTAATTTTATATTTTATAAAATAATTGTTTTATTGTATAAGATAACCCAGGGTTTTTAAAAAATAAAAGATTTAAATATCAGATGATAATAAAAATTAAAATAATACTGTATGAGGGAAATGGCAGAAGAAAATAGTTCAGCGTAAGAATACTATAAGAGATTAATAAATAATATATAAATTCATTTAAAGTTAATAAAAATATTAAATACTTATATCCATATTTAAGTTATAAGAAAATAAACAGAAAACTATTATGTAAATCAAATTGGGAAAGAAACCAAAATTAAAAAGAATTATTTTTCTGTAAATCAAAAATAAATTTATAATAATTACAAACTGCCTATATACTAAAAAGTAAATAGCAGCACCAATAAAAAATGACAAAAAAATTATGGGTTACTAAGAGTAACAAAATAACAAGTATTGTTTAATCGAATTTGAAATTGAAACCTGTCCGGTTGACAAAATGATGAGACAAAAATTTTATTAAAATATCCTTTCGAAACCTTTTGAAAAGCACAAAATTGTTACAAAATTAAATAACAGTATAAACATGATGTACTACTACCTTAGTTATCAAAGTTAACTTGCTATACTCCATAATAAAAGTGAAAAAACCATTTGGGACGTTAGGCATAGCCTAGCCGAGTTCGAGTTTTAACGAGATAATATTTGCCAGACGGTTATGAAATTACAACCAAATACGAACACCACCTGAGAAACGGCTTCACCCAAATAAGAACTTCAAGAAGAGAGGTAATATAAACATTTCTTTTAATATTTAACGAAGAAACTTCAAACTGAATGGTTGTGTAGTACAGAAACGATTAAAGTGTAATCACATGTTTTAATAAAAACAAAAACAATCTGCTCTCTTACAGACAACTCCAGAACTACGTATTAAGCGAAATAAACAAATTTTTGAATATTTTTCTATATTTGTAAAGTGTAGTATAATTATCCATTTCTGACCATCTCATAACAAAAAGAACTTACCCTTAACCCTGGGGAAATAAATAAAAGAATTATATGTTGATTGATGTTTTAAATATAGTATAAAATTTGGTCAAAAACCATATATATTTTTTGACAATTCCATGTTTACTCAATGAAGTCGATATCATGTACTAGTTAATGAAAAGATCGATTGTGATATTTGTATTTTGGCGGAAGAGAAAAAACCAATAATATTCTTAATAAATATTATTGAGAAATGATATTGAATAATAAAAATGTGTTTCCTTTATTGTAGTGGGTTTCAGAATAAATAAGAAGAGGACGATCCACCGGGTCGTATTCTGCCACAGTGTCGTCTGGTTAACCTATATTTGGAGACTAGTGTCAAAATCAGCTGAGTCGGTTCACAGCGAATATTTGAAAAATTGAGAAATCGTCTAAACCGAGGGTAAACAAACGGTACTTGCTCTCTCTTCAAAAGAAGGCTAAACCACTTCCCTACTTAACCCAAATCACACACACTTGATTTCTGCTTTGTTTGAGTAACATTACCAACAACTTTATTTAAACTTCAGTCTTTATAATTCATAAGTGGCGACTGCTAAGAGGTGTTTGGACCGATCAGAGGGACACTCTCGAGGAGAACGTTACAAATTGGCGAACCCAACATTGGGGCTTGACTCAGACGGACGTTTCGCTAAATAACACCTCAAATACCCGCTACGTTACAAATTGACGCTAACAACGTGGGGCAAATAAAACAAAGTTTCCATTAAGTAAAGTACTATTTAAGGATCGGAGAGACACACTCTAAACGCTACGTTACAATATATATATATATATATATATATATATATATATATATATATATATAATAGAATTATTTCGATTGTTATTAATTCACTTAGAAACCTCTGATGATACTGATATTTTTCAGTGAAACGTGCATCAGGTGTCAAAAAAAATATACAATATTGTCTACTTGCAGAAGAAACAAATTGAAAACATCACAAATTATATATATATATATATATATATATATATATATATATATATATATATATATAAACGTATCTTCCCATCAGTTCACCATCATGTTACAGGAGGCATCAATTCTTGAATTTTTTCGACCCCACTATATAAAAAGTACTAATTATCAGACGCATTTTATTTTACCACCATCAGATTCAGTGATAAAAACCGCATAAGAAAAGTACCACATTTTTTTGTTTATACATTCATAACAATAACCTCCAATTCTAACACAACAGTTTTCTTCAGTTATACACATCAATTGCGCAACAGAAGATTCTAAACCTTTAACAGGTCGCTCCAATTGTTACTCTGTATTCAGGTGTAAGAATTGATGAGTCAATGATGTAGAATTGGGCTGTATAATTATTTTATACACTTTGGTCCCCCCACCACTGACTTATTCGTTCATTATTTTCAAGGAATTTCTCAGAAGCCATCTGCAGTAAACATCCTGTGTTTTGGCTATCGTACTATAAACGGTATTTCTTATCACACGATGTCTGTCTTTCTCTCTCACTCACTCTTTCTGCCTAAATGTAAACCAGAAAGTCTCAACAGCTTCATAAGTAATAAGTAACACGTTATACGACACATTACATGCAGAATCTTATACAACCTCAGTTATGTTTAACTATTCCAGTGTAACAGTGTCGTAGTTAACATTAATTCGCCATATTCCCAACAGATCCCAGTTCCACTGAATTTTTGCAAAATAAGCACATTCGTTATCACAATTAACAGTGCGATCGTGGTCATTCAACGATGTTATATACACACGAGAATAATTCTGACAGATGGATAGCAGTGTACAAAATAAGATTGTCGCACGTAAATTGCATTGCGCAAGGGCACTTGGTCACAAAAATCGAAATTACTGTTTGATACAGTTAGGACTATAGTTTTTACCTACACTTATGTGCAGGGCCCGGGTTTAGGTTAATGGCGCCCTGGGCAAGACTTAACTCAGACGCTCCCCACCCACCACCACCCACACCAGATTTTAAGGAGAAAATAAAATCATCCAATTTTAATGACTAAAAATGTTTTATAAATTAAATTGTAATGAGTGCCAACAATTCTACATCGGCCAGACGGGAAGATCTTTTTCTTCCAGGTTTTCTGAACATTTAAAAGCCCTCACCACAAACTACATACATTCCACATTTGCCACACATTTACATAACGAAAACCACAGTTACACAAACATAGAACACAACATGGAAATATTACACTACTTACCTAAAAGTAGAAAACTAAACACAGCTGAACAATTTGAAATATACAGGTATCACACACTACAACCAAACAACATATTAAATGAACAGGTACATTACAAATCACATACACTATTTGACACACTGATCCACACACATAATTCGAACCTCAGCGCCAATCCCTTCCCACCATCAACCCCCACCACACACTCCATTCCGTAACGGTTATTCTGTAATCGACAGTTAGTATTAAACCCACTGAAGAAGAGAAACAACATCTCGAAACGTTTGGGAAGTGACAACATTAAGTTCATAAGTGAAAGTTTATATATATTAAAAATGTTTTATTTAATTCTATTAAATACATATTATTTCAATACCCCAAAACAACTAACTGTCATATACCTTCAAAATATTTAAGAAATACAAAGCTTTTAAATTAGGTTACAGATTTTTTCCTAGCATTCAGTTTAGCAAATCTATTTCATTTAATTAATTATGTAAAATTACAATAGTTGAAAAAAATACAAAATACTAGTAACACATCTTCAAGATTTTTTAGAAGCAAAAAAATGTTAAATGATTGTTTTTTCCTAGCTTTCAGCTTAGCAAATCTATCAATGATTTCTGTAAAATTTGTTTTCAAGGTGATGTCTCTCTCACAGCACATTAATACTAGAGTTGAGCTTTCTGTCTGAAAGGGTAGACCTTTTCAATTTCTTCACTCTTGTCAGTACAGAAAATCCTCTTTCAGCAGTACAGTTCGTGATTGGTAAGGTGAGGAAGATCCTTAAGGCTATTTCCAAGTTAGGAAATGTGATGGTACCCAAGTTGTTCTGTTTAATGCGTGTAAACATAAACATTTGTGGTATCCGTTGTATCTGTTCCAAATCAATATAAGCTTTAAAGTGGCAACATTCATTTGGGAAATCTACATTAATGTCATCATCATAAAACTGAGTCAACTTTGTAGCTGCTTTTATTATCGCTTCATTTGAAGTTTCTGATAACAGAAGTGTCAATGTTTCAAATCGATCCACCAAAGCATCATACGATTCTCTCTTCCTTGCTAAGTTTACTAGTAGGGAATCGATTATTGTATTGTACACGTTTCATCAAGATCGCTTTCAACCCCACGGCTTTCATCTGCAAATATTTTTCGTCTTCTATTCCTGTTGTAGGTGGGTGTTTTGCAATCTAAAATGTCTATAGCAGTTTTTTCATACGTGTTAAACTCTTCCCTTTTATCTTTTATAAAAGTTTCCAAGGTTCGTAGCTGTTTGGAACCTGCTAAAAGATCAAGCGTGTGTTTTTGCAAGTTATTGTTACATTTATCAACACGTTCTAAAATATCATTCCAAAAAAGTGATAAGAAAACGATTTGGAAATTTTGGAATTTTAATTCAATGCCTTGAGCTTCCAACCTCACAGCAGGTTTAACAACTGGGTCTTCAGATATTTCTTGAAGGCAACTTTGTATTTCTTTATAGCCTTTCACTAGAGCTTTTACTACTTCCGCCCTTGCAGACCAACGGCTATCCGACAAAGATTTGACCACTGGAGTTTTGTTTTTCTCAAGATGCGTTTTCAAAAGCTCCCATCTGTATGTAGATGCCGAGAGAAAGTTGTAAAGTTCTTGTACAAAAGGAAAAATATTAATACTTCTGTACAACACTTGGCAGCTGTAGAACCTACAAGGTTAAGCGAGTGTGCAGCACATGGCACATAGTCTGCAAATTTATTGTCCCCCTTAATCCTGGCTTGAAGTCCTTTGTAGGGGCCTGACATATTAGATGCGTTGTCGTAGCTTTGCCCCCATGCAGTTTTTAATTTCTAAGCCCAATTCTGTCAGACATTTCAATAAAGCTTCTTCTAGTTGTTCAGATGAATGACGAACACGTGGTAGGAGCTTAAATAAACGTTCTTTAGGTTCTGCTTCCATCAAAGATACGTATCGAAGCACTACTGCTAATTGATCCGTGTGAGAGCAGTCTGGAGTCGAATCGACAATGAGAGAGTAGTACTTGGCATCCTTTACTTCTTGTGAAATTGTTTCTAGAACACAACTTGCCATAATGTGAACAAATTCGTCACGGGAGTGGGCTGATAAGTAAGACACATGACCTGAACCTTTATTAGCATATTTTGAAAGATGCTGTGAAAGGAAAGGATCATATTCACTAATCAATTCCAAACATCCCAGATAAAGGCCATTTGAGGTAGACTCAATACGTTCATTGTCTCCCTGAAAAGGCAAGCCTCGTGATGAAAGAAATCTTACAACAGAAACTATTCTTGATAACACATTTTGCCAGTATGTTCTTCTTCTACATACTGATTTGATAAAAAAGTTTTTATTTTTATGGATTTTTTCGCCTTGTTATGTAAGTAAGAATATTATATCTGTGATTAGGCGACTGCTCGTGTTGTTTGATCAACTCGCTGCCATGTTTCCAATCGTTAAACCCAGAAGAAAATTGTGTTTTGTTAATATTTTGTTGAAATAAGCAACAAGGAACACAAAATAGCTTTCCTGTAGACTGGGAGTACAGCAGCCACTTTCTTACGAAGGTTTCCCCGTTTAGGAGCGTGCCTTTAAACAAATTAGTTGATAAAGTGCGCTTTACTTCATTTTTGTAAATGCGCTAGACCCTCAAAAATCCGTATTTAAGTCTTGTTCGGGAGGATTTTCTAAAATATGTTCAACAACAACAGATAAATCCACTTTCCAAGTAGCAGGATCTTGTAGAATAAATGTTTTAGGTAGTTGGCCTAGCGTTTGGGAGCTGCTTTTAGATAAATCTGGCTGTTGTTCATTCAAGATATCAGTTACTGGTCTAATTGGCTCCATATTAACATCTGCATCTGCGGTATTATTCAACAAAGGTGTAATTGATTTATTTGAGCCTACAGCATCATGGTCGCTTAGGTCTTCCTCGTCGTAACTTGAATGATCGGTTAGGTCTACTTGTTTTTTATTGGTGGATGATGGATGGTTCGTCTTCATCTAAAAAGTCAGTGTCTGTGGCTGTACTTGTACTCGGCTGAGTTGTAGGGGTGAAAAATAACCCAATTTTGGGAACCTTTTTTAAAAAATGTGCCTCCTCGTTTTGTCTTTTGAAAACACGTTTCCTGTTCTCAGCACCACTTAGTTTTTTATTCATTTCGTGTTTTATCGAGACCAAAATATCTCAGCACCAACTATTAAACACTAAAATACAAACACAAAACACAACACAAACGAAGTTTGGTCGAGTTTACACTGTAGTACTGGAGTTAATAACACAAGTCATTAACAAAGAAAACTGTCAAATCTGCTAATAGCAATATAGTGTGTCGTGTATGAACGGATTTTAATTTTTACTGGCAAATAAAAAAAATACGACTATACGGTACGTAAACAAAAACATACACAAATACTAAGTACAATCCAGTTCATCGAACACGATCACATCGGTTGGCATCAGGGCCGGCCCCAGTGCTTCTGCCGCCCTGTGCAGTATTTATGAGTGCCGTCCCCTCCCTATTTTAATTCTGAACATATTCACGCACACTAGACCTACTCTAAAGATACGGGGATTGCCTTCAAATGACGACTAGGAATGTTTGCATTGTTGTGTTTATCAAATAACTAGAACTTTTCCGCATTTGCGGAAGCGGTGAAAGCATGCGGCTATATAGCTTTATCTGAAATGGAAGATGATTTCCTTTGTCTCCAACGCCAGACGTATCAGCCTAGACGAAAAGATAAATTCGTCGGTGTGATTTATAAAGATTACACTAGGGAAACAACAAACTATAATGAAGATAAACGTTTGACAGTTTTTATCTGTGATGAAATAACTGAAATTATAGTTATATAATTATAACTATAACTATAACTATAATTATAACTACTCTTACAACTTTCATTACTAAGAGAACACATTTTTTGCACAACGAAGTGAACGCGATAACATTGAAAGCGTATACTGACAGGAAATATGAAAGAGGAAACGACTATATTAATTTTTTTTTTACCGCAGTGTAAACAAGTTTGTTGTCAGTAAGAGTTGCAATTTACTGATATTGAGTAACGATATGAGGCGACATCCGCCGCTGATCCTTTATCAAAAGGCTATACGTCAAACATATAAGCAAAAGGCTATAATGCAAACATCACACACACACACACACACACACACACACACACACACACACACACACACACACACACACACACACACACACACACACACACACACACACACAGAGGAAACTATGCGTAATATAATATTATTCATTACATATTCCTTAGCACGTGCCGGCGTGCATTCAAACGTTTTTTCCTTCATTCCTAGAATTTTAACAATAACACTCAACTGTCTACTGTGTTAGTCTTAACGCGTATTGTTTTTTAGTTCATTGGCGCCCCCTTGGAACAGGCGCCCTGGGCATTTGCCCAGTCAGCCCATTTAAAGCCCGGGGTCTGCTTGTGTGGTGAGTATACAACCACAAAGTTTTGCGCTGACAAGGTCGTTGTCTCCCCGTACCCGTACTGCTACAAAACTGAAAGCGTTATTACGCATTAAATCTGTGCTCCATAATCCCGTAGTAGTACGGAACGGTCAGTCGCGGTCCGGATTTTTTAGATCCTGTAAGTGGGGTACATACGCAATTGATCAAGTCATTATTGACCGCCGTTAAACGTCGCAACAGGCGTGAATGCGGAAAACTAACCAAACTCAGCTTTATTCATACCTCTTTTATATAACATATAGAGATATCGCTACAAAGATAATAATTATTTATTTTCCAAAAAATGTGGACAGAGTCGTGCATACTAACCGCCTAAATAGTTATTAAATGTGTATTAAAAGAGTGTTAGGTTTTAGTATAAATGGTTAGCTTTATACATACTAATTTTGTGCTGTGTATAATCTACAGATGTTAATTGAACTGAAGCTAACTCACTTAAAATACGTTGCAAGAACTCCCTTATCCGGGTCAATTGGGGCCAATGTGGATGATATAAAATACTGATATGAGAATTACAAAAATAGGAAAGGCCCAAAGAAATGAGAAAGCACTATGCTGTACATTATTTGCATACATCACAAAAAAAGATACACTCAAAAATTAATTTTAAAATAACTGTATGTATCATCAGTGGCGTAGCTAGGCTTTATGGCGCCCGGGGCAAGGAGATCGTCGGCCGCCTCTCCTTTACAATTAAAAGGGGACAAAAGAGCAAAAATGACCGCCAATCCAGTGAACAAAGTACAGTACTTAATAAATAAATACAAATGTGTAGATTTTTGTAAGAAAACACGTCCAGCAAACGTCTTAAGAATATTTGTTAAGTCAAAATTAAGAAATTACATATTATAATATAACTGGTAGATAGTTTGTATACATTTATTAGTAACAAATGTAGACTATAAAATTTAGTAAAATAAAAAAATTTTAACATAAAAATGTTCTAATAAACATGCAAATTCATTGTAGGTCTAAAGCGCATCGTCAAAACAATATCCCAAAGCAACATAAAGTTAAACAAAAAACTACACTAAAAATAATAAACTTAATAAATTACAATTACGTGTAGCCATAATTAATGCGGCCTACATAGACTTATACCAAGCAACATCGGCGCTCACATTACAGGCCTACTTAGTACTTAAATAAACTATTATAACGCGATCGAACACATTTGTTATAAATTATAAAGTACTCAAGTAAATATTATAAAAAGTAATATACTGTAGTAATCAAAAAGAAACTTATGTGAACTGTACAAACGTTACATATTGTGTCGCATTATATATAGGTTGCGATGTTCTGGACGCGCTTTTAATTGATGTTCTGTACAAATTATGTCGTGTGACTTCTAAACTAATTGAAGTATGGTAAACAATGTATACAGCTCCTCTCTGTCTGTGTACCTCTGTCTCACTTTCTTGCTTGCTCTCTCTCTCTCTCTCTCTCTCTCTCTCTCTCTCTCTCTCTCTCTCTCTCTCTCTCTCTCTCTCTCTCCTTACTCCTTATTCGTTCTATTTCTTTCCCTTATTTTTATTAAAGAATGAGCCAAGGAGGTTATGTACATTTACACCTGCCGGACACCTCTAAGGGTGCCTCTGTAAGAAACAATAAAATTTCTCAAGTGTTTATGAAATATGAAGGACACTGGAACACGGTAAATGCATAGTAATGTTTATTTGGCTGAGACAAGATAAACGCGAAACGTGATTACATTTCTGGCGGGAATGAATCTTTCCTACGGACTGAGGCGGGAATGGATAATGCATTTTGCAAACTGGCATCTACGTCACACACGTCCGTCTTTTCTACAAACATTATGCACAGTTTAATCTGAGTTGTGGTATCGCGAACTCAGAAATGGTTAATATACGTCAGCCACTGCTATGTACAGTGATATGTGTTGTGTCTATTCAGCGTTAACACCACAGGTCTCCAGCACAGAGACAAGATTTCTCATTCCCGTCAACACGAGTACCTACTCAAGGTCAAATAACATTCTTAATGTTTTAATGACACAGAAGTGTACGTTTACAAAACATACTACTGTTTTGGCTGACACATATATACACATCTACGTCTGAACTCGCAACCTCTTATTTATCAGCTGTCTGTTTTTACGTTTCCACCAAACGTGTGCCAGAAAATCATATTAAAATAATATGAATATTTTATAGTAAAAACATGATAAAAATAAAAATAATAATAATAACAATTTGTAAGCTTAAGCATTCATAACGTAAAAGAGTTTTTCAACGTTCCTTTCTCCCCCTCCTCCTAAGACACACTCACTCTCTCACACTCTCTCTCTCTCTCTCTCTCTCTCTCTCTCTCTCTCTCTCTCTCTCTCTCTCTCTCTCTCTCTCTCTCTCTCTCTCTCACACACACACACACACACACACACACACACACACAAATAAAATACGTATTAGACGACATTATTGTCTGATGTCCAATGTCCAATCACCTATCGCAGTGGTCTCAAGGCCCCTTTCAGTTCCGAGTCTATACTCTCTCTCTGCAGCTACTTCTCTGACTGCCTGGTATTCTTCCTTCCTTGTGTTTCTACTCTAACATGTGTTTTTGGAATCTCTACTCATTTGTTGTAACTTGCATGTCCGGAGTAGGTTAGCAGTTTATTATCTGATCTGTCTACAGTCGTTACTTTGTCTTATATTTCTTTATTATCTAACACTACATCGTTGTTGGCCTTTTCATTCTGCGGATAAATGAAATTCTTCTTCGCTTGCATCTGGAAGTACTATGTCATCAGCATATTATAGATTACAAACCTTCTTACTTAACATGACACTTAACTTCTTACAGAATATGACATACGTATTGGTTCGTAATGAAAACGAAGAGTTTCAACTTCGTTACTCACAATCCTGGCAGCTTTCTGGCTAATAATCCTTACACACTACACGGCCGAGATTATTGAACATGAAGGAGCAGACTACATAAAATGACTCTTGGGTACCAGGATCTGATGGCGATCGTACAGTACGCAAATCTGGAAAACTGGACAGGTTTTTAACCATGACCTGCAATCCGAAATGGACAGGTATAACTTCTTAACTTGGTGAAAATGAAAAATCTGCCGATCGTCGTGATAGGTTTCTGGAGTGTTTGTTGTAAACTCAACTAGTGATAAAAATTATTTACTAAAAAATCACTCATTGTGAGCAGTTGTTATCCTACACATATTTATTATTGAATCCCTGAAACGTGATTAATACACTAGGCCTACCTCATGCTTATCCTAAATTTTGTGCGGAGAAATACCTGACCCAGTCAGTTTTCCAAGGATTCATAAAATTGTTATCTCGAATGATACATGGATCTTGTAGAGCTCGTAATCCTAATGTTCCTTGCATGATTGATGGAATATGTACACATAATAACCGAGCAACTTTTTACATTAAACTATTGAAAATAACAATGGTTTTCCAAAGTACCGGAGACGAGATGACGGAATTGTTGAACTAAAAGGAATATATCATTTGATAATCGTGATTCGTTCTCTACAATCGCTTCCTAATTCTACAGTACAATGCTCACATCAATATTGAAAACCGATAAATACATGTATAAATAGGCTTACCATACGTACCGGTTTGACCGGGATTGTCCCATATTGTACCATACGTACCGGGTTTGACGACCTGATCCCGGGATCCCGGCCAGTTTGTCAATTGTCCCGGTTTGAAAAGTTATTCCATATAAAAAAAATTGAATTACCGCATAATAAATGGAACGGTCCGCTGGCCTCAGTGTTGCCAATTTGACTTTTTTGTGGCAACATGTAGATGTAGCCTAATAATTTGTCATCATCATGGCCGTAACTTAACAGTTAAAGACTTCCACAAATTCGGTTGGCAACCATGACTGGCATCGTTTGAATTCTAACGAACATTTTGTTGGTTGTATTTAGTGTTAGCTTGATGCCGTGATTACCATAACGTGATAGCGCTCACTGCTAGATTGTGTCTAAAGTCTGATATAAATAGTTCCAAGAGTGTGTCATTTCAAGAACATCAAGATGCTGAAAAGGAACAGCACATTTACTGATGCTTTAAAGCAAGATTATCCATTTTTGAAAAAAGTGCATGGTAATGAAGACAGAGTAAAGTGTGAACATTGTTTGTCTGAATTTTCAGTTTCTCACGGCGTTCAGACATAAAAGAACATTTGAAAAGTACAAAGGATAAAGCTAGTTTAACTGCAATTGCTGGTTCCTCAACAATTTTGTCATTTTTTAAAAGCGCCGATCCCGTCGACAAAGATCTTTTAATTGCTGCTAAGGAAGCTACTTTTGCTTTCCACACTACTGCTCACGATTTAAGTTTCAAAACTGTAGATTGTTCTTCAAAATTAATATCTAAGTTCTTTGAACCTAAGTTTGGTCTCGCCCGAACGAAATGTGAGGCTATCATTATAAACATGATTGCACCAATGGCAGTTAAAGAACTTAACGATGATTTGAGTACATCAAATTTTGTGACACTAACAATCGATGTTTCTAACAGAAAAGCAATTAAGATTGTCCCCTGTATTGTGCGGTACCTTGTGCCAGAACAAGGAGTGAAAGTTAAGCTTTTAGAATTTCAGTCAGTTCCTGGTGAAACTTCCGAGATATTGGCAAACTATTTAGTGTCAATTATAAAGAAAAATGACTTAGTACAGAAAGAAGTTGGATTTTGTGGTGATAATTGCAACACACATTTTTGGAGGCGTAAAACGCAAAGGAGTAAATAATGTTTATGTTCGACTGAAGAAAGAATTGGCAATAAATATTGTGGGTATTGGTTGTGGTGCTCATATAGTCCACAACTGCCTGCAAACTGCAGTAGATGTGCTACCTATTGAAGTAGAAGCTCTTGTAGTAAAAATATACAAATATTTCTACATTTATACTGTGCGAGTGACTGAATTAAAAGAGTTCTGCGACTTTGTACACATTGAGTACAAAAACGTTCTACAACATGGTACCACCCGGTTGCTTTCCCTGCTTCCAGCTATTGAGAGATACTTCTCATGTATGAAGGACTTAAGTCTTACTTTTTATCCCAAGAACAGTGCCCGAAAATGATAAAAGAGTTCTTTGAGAGTGATAGTGGAGAAATGTATTTGTGGTTTGTTCGTGGACAGCTTACCTTGTTTAATAAAACAATCTTGACTATGGAGAAAACTGCAGCTAGTGCAACCGATATTGTGATTGAACTGAAAAATCTGAAACACAATCTTCAAGAAAGGCGCGACAATAAATTTGTACAACAAGAAGCTAAGAAACTATTGAAGAAACTTGAGGATGAGGATTGTGGTATCAATTCTATTAATATAATAAGAGAGTTTACAGATTTTTATGACCGATGTTTCTCCTATATTGAGCTGTGAGAAAATAGTTTTGGTGGAGGAGAATCATTTACGTGGATAAACAACAGTGCCATTACATGGCCCGAAATTGAGATAGCTGGTGAAAAAATCAACGAAACACTTGGAAAACCAGCCATAATAATGGATGAACTGTTTGATGAAGTGGTGGTTGCCAAAGCATTTTGGTCTTCAAACTGTGACAACTGGAAAACCAATAACTTGAACTGTCAAGATAAATGGGTTCAACTGTTCCGGCATTTCAAGAATCGAAATATTTCTGTGGAAAATCTCAGCCGCGTTGTCGAGTACATTTTCTGCCTGCCAGGCTCTTCTGCTCCTGTTGAAAGGGCATTTTCAATTATGAATAATATATGGTCTGAAGAAAGAGGTAAAAAGGCGGAATCCACAGTGAAAGGTCTAATGATTTGTAAATTAAACATTGAACTCAGCTGTGGTGAATTTTATGACAAAATTAAGAATGACAAACCGTTTCTAAAAAAGGTCCACACCAGTAACAACAAATATGAATGGTTTCAACCAGCTGATAACTAGGTTTTTGCAGTAAGAACGTAAGGTAGTTTTGTTCCTTATATAATAAAATATGTATCTATTTTGTAATTGTAATTCTATGTGATTGTGAACGCGTGAACACACTTTTAGTATTCTGTAATATGTACCCAAGTTGGCCTAATTGTGTAATTAAGGCGTAGAAAGCTTAAAGTTACGTAATAATTAAGACTTGATATTTTCAAAATTGCATGACATTTTACAAGTGTCCCGGTTTGAGAAGGAAAAATTATGGTAAGCCTATAGTACAAATAATGTGACTCAACATGTATGCAATTCGTAAGATGCGTCAGTGACGATCATTAACTGGATATGTTGTAACTATAACATACGCGAATGTGCCATACTTTAGCTCTCATCAGATATTCTGTGCCTTCATTCAAAATAAATGCATGATCTGTCACATACAATCGTTCGCTTAGCTGTGCTTGAAGATGGATATTATAATGTGTATTACCGCAGGGGATGAGAATGCAATCCATGGACCTGCAATAAAACGCACAACACTGATGAAATCATGGTTTGATTTTAATCAATGCGATCCCTGTGCTTGTCAATTCCTGTATAGTGGCATTTCAGGACTTTACAGATTCACTGACAATAAGTGGATTCCAGGAAATAGAGATGGATGCAAAATGATAGGGAGAATGTACGCCGTGCACCAAACGATCATAATTTGTATATACGTTTGTTACTACTTCATATTAAAGGAGGAACATCATTCAGATGTCCACGCATCTACAGCAGTACATACGCAACTTATAGCCATACAAAGGAGCGGCTCTTGCGTGTGGGTTACTTGAAATTGACACAGATTGGCACAAATGTTGGGAGGAAATGCAGAGCACATACTGTACATGTCGTGTCAACTTCGAGAGTTGTTCTCATTAATGTGCTACTTCTACAAACCAACATCACTGTTTCAAGTGTAAACGATTATCAAAACACTAATGTAGACGATACGCAGGCCCTTGAAGGAAATGCAGCATTGCAGGATATAGATTACATTCTAAGAATTAATGGTTTGGAGTGCAGGAGCATCGGCCTGCCAATACCAAATAATCCAATGCTTATTAACCCTGTATGCAATGTGAATGAAGAGGCCAGTCATGGTGCTAATATACATAGCAAATTAAATGAAAAACAGAAGTTAGTTGTAAATAAAATTATGTGGGCCATAGCAGGCGAGACAATTGAGAAGCTGTTCTTCTTAGAAGCCGCAACAGAATGTAGCATGTCCTACGTATTCGCAAATATTCTGAATATTGTTAGGGAACAGGCTCATTTAGCATTAGCAACAAAATGGACATGCAAATCTGCGCAATTCTTGGCTGCATGCAGGAGTTATACTCCATTAGTTATTTGGTCTTCTTGTTCCAGTGTTGCCTTCTTCAGTTTCCTCCACTAAGACTATGTCAGGAAAAGCTACATTTCCACACGAACAGTCAGTTATTCTAATTGATGAGATGTCAACGATCTCTGCAGTAGCAGTATGGATCATTTACTTCGAAACATAATGAAGTGTATAGTTCGGTGTATACTTCGAGACATCCATTATAAAGTAAAGTTCAGGCGGATGGAAAAGTGATACTTTTAGTGGATACTTCAGACAGGTCTTAAGGTTAGTCCAAAAGGTGGGACAAACAAACAAAACTTTGACCTTTATAACCATACTCTATTTGACATAAAATATGTGTGCCAGTGCTAATGAACTACAATTTGTGGAGTGGAAACTTCGATTGGGGAACAGAACTTTTCCTGTGATGGAAACACAGCATGATGGAAATATTTTTAATATTCCCAGCAAATTTATATGCAAGAAGTATTCAGTTGCTAACCATATATTTGGCAAAATTAATTGGATGGAAATAATGCAAATAATTTCAAATAATAAGTTTATAAATAAAATAAAATAGTATTTTTAGAAACTCAAACCCGATTTATTGAGTGTCCGTTAAACGACAACTGCAACCTGATCAACCAGAGCTGTGCTGTGTTTACTTTCAGGGGATTTTGACAGAGTGTAGTGTAGACTCGATCTATGCCAAGATGGTGATACGGCATATACAAAGAACGTCGTATACACAGAAATACTTTTAAAGAACGACGCAACCACCTAGGCTACTTTTATCACCGACGACTAACAGCGCAAAACTGGTGGGAATAAAGTTTGTTTCTGAGTTTATTGAAATATTAAATAAAAGGAATTCTTAATAAATTTGTGTCTCATTTCATTGAAATAACTTTAAACATTCTCAATAAATTGGCGATATTGCTCCACCAAACCACCATTAGTTACAAAATTTTACGCTCTTCATCTGAAAATCGCATATAACTTAAAGAATATAAACTAAAGTGTACATTTCCAGCAAGCTACTGTCGTTGTACCACTGAGAATATTGAATGAGAATAGAATATTCTCATGAGTATATAGTATCATGAGAATATTTTTCTGTATTAGTGTTGTAATAATTAAACAACGGGGACAAAAACACAATTGTTATTATATTATCACATTCCTAAAATATTCTGATCACTTAATGTCAAAGGAGCTGAAAGTCCCCTTTTCACTTGACACTGTGAAGAAAGATGCTTGGTGTCAATCCCTGTTAAGAATGTGTGGGGGGCCCCTATCCGTAGAAATTTGACCACCATATAAAGCTCTTTTTTATGGTCTGTTAAGGAGCTCTATAGGGGTTTTACTGTGTACATTTTCTTAAAAAAAGTCTCTACAGGTCTTAACAGTTAAACCACAGTAAAACCATATGCAAAACACAAGATAGCATTAAATTATATGAAAATCAATATTCTTAGTTCTCTATGGATTTTAACTTATAACATGTCTTGGGTGTATAGGTCAAACATCACATGACTGTTTTTTTTAAAGCTGAAATATCATCTTTATATTTTATTACATGTGATACATACACCTACCACCTGCTATGAATTTTCCCGTAGCTTATACAGAAAACTACTGAGCTACAAAACATTAAAAAAAATATGGAAAACAGTTAGGCCAATAGTGAAACAAGCCATCAGTTTCTTACAGAAAAAATACAGACAGGATCTAGTTCATAATACAAACTGTTAAGTGTGTAAAATCTATTGAAAAAATCCATCATTCTTTCTACATGTAATGTATTAGGTTTTATTTTTGTCGAAGTTGTTCTAAACTGAAAATGTGTTTTCATTTTCCTCTGCGTTTGTCTCTCCAACAGTGTACTGGCCTTCGCCTTCGTTATGGTATAGTTGATATATATTTTTGGAAAATTTTGTCTACCATTGTGCAATGAACATACTTTTGAAGGTGAAGTGATTTTTGTAAGCAGCAGCTGGCTTTTAGTAGTAATCAGTTCACAGCGAGTGTTGTAGTGATTAGAAGTGCGAGTGTGATTTTAAGACATATGTGTTTAGTTCTGATGGTGTTGTTCATGCCTTGTAAATTATTAATACAACTGTAAAGTTTGAGTGATACATTTTTTGAAAAAACATTTAATAATAGTGTACTGTGTGGTGGTGAATTATAACACCAAAAGTTAGTAAGATAATAGTGGAAGTGTACTATAACAGTTGAGAACAAACAATAACACTCACCTTTCTTTATTTCATATTTCTTGACCACTTAATAAGCACAAGAAGTAACAGTAATAACAGCCTCATACGCGAAATGTGTGTGTGTGTTAAAAAACAAGCGGATGTAAACTATCCATAAAGAACCGAGAGACAATATTAATGTATTATTATTATTATTACCTGGTGTAGGCTAGACATTACAGTATCTGTTTATTCAGGTGCAGTCATGTAGTGCGATTCTGTCAGCTTGAGACTAAACTATAACGATTAGTCACTCTTATTTGAATAGCAGTATGATACAATATGTGGATTTTGCAAAATGCTTATTACATCATTGTGTATGGGTGGTCATAATTATTGTTTGTGACAGGAGGAAGGAACTATAATTTTTGACAAGACCTCTTATAAACTTTTGTTGAAAGCAATTATAATTGCGGTTGCAATGAAACACCAGATTTTACGTCATATCGTAGGCAAAAACAAAACTCTAGAAATGCGACATAGCACTGAAACGAGACTAGGAAAAAATTCGGAAGATTTACATCAAATTTCGTATTTTCTGGAACATTAAAAAAAATCGGAAGGTCTTCCGAAATTTCGGAAGACCTGGCAACACTGCGCACTACACACTAGATGCCGGCTCACTGAGGCAGCAAAACAACTGACAAGTATGTAAACAAGCTGGTGAGTCATCAACAAGTCGGTGCCTGAGCCGCGGTCGGACCAGCCGGGGGTCGGACTAGAGAGGTTTTACTGTACCTGTATAATTTGTTATAAAAAATAAATTGAATCTAAAAGTATTAACAGTGTTACTTTACACTGTGATTTTATTAAGCTTTTACTGTTTAAAAGAAAATAAGAGAATTTATAGGCCTATCTGTCTTTGGGAATACTAATTTAAACTTTCACTAGGAGTAAACAAACCTGACATAGATGTAAAGAGGTTTCTGTTTTTGTTAAAGGGTGGTTTTATGTATGTTTGTTCAAAACACTTTATAATCATTATAATAATAAATAATAATGAACAGATTTAGTTAATTATGAATGTGAGTTAAATTATTTTAACGTCACCTCGCCTTTACCTAACCTATTCTCAACGAGTTTGTCAACGGCCCTGGAAATTCTGATACGGGGAAGTTAGATGTATTTAAATTGTTTTCTCGGGTACAGTGAGGTTGAGGTTTCCACATTCCGCCTGTCAAAATGTGGTGGTCACCCAAGGGCATTTGGTTTTTCAGAATCTTCTGATAAGGTAAATGAGTAAAGTATCGGGGTATATTATTCTTCTCTTTAATTATTTTTATTTATTATTCATCCCCAATTATTTGTACTATTACAAACATGTAAAAAGCATAGATTTTAATTTGAATTGCAACATTGGCATAAAAACATCGATGTTTGAAATCTTAAAACATCGATGTTTTTTTAACATCGATGTACTCTTCACGATGTTAACATCGATGGTTTTCTGGCGATGCTCATCCCTAGTGTGTAGTGGTGTGCCCATCACTCCTCCTTCACACCGCTCCTGTATGAGAAGGGACTGGCGGGAACGTTGGTGGGGGAGCTTGGCGGGCTCGTGAACGCTGTGAGAGTTGTTTGTAGACAAATATTTGAAAAGACCCTTGTTCCCGTATGTGTTACAGTAATCATTTTTAGTAACGTATTTTAGTAATTTTGACAACATGCAACATGTTATATATATTTTACATGTATGCAATATTAGATAGGCTATGTATAGAACGTTAAAAAAAAAATTAGCGTAAAGACAACGCGAAAACAAACAAAAATCGTGGCATTTACTAGATACTAGCCGATTTACCCAGCGTTGCTCGGGTTCATAATATTCATAGGCTCATAGGCACCTATTCTTGTTCTAACGTTATATTACTTCTATATTGTATAATCTTCCTTATACTGTTACGTTCACATTCTCACTGGAGGAATAGACTACTCTGTAGCGCACCTGTTTAAGAACATGTCATAAACTTTATTCTTATATCTGGAGAAGAATTCTGTTGCGCGTGATGCTCCTGCTCGATTTCTAACTCTGGGAGAGGGCGAACAGATAAATTAGTTTTCAATAAAATGTCTACAATACTTGCATGCGCTGCGTACTTAACTGTCATTTTATAATTCATTGTATTAATGGTGAAATAAGGTATTAGTTAAATTAGTGTCTCCTAAACTTATTCTAACAATACAATACCTCTATAGATTTCAACTTATCAATTTTTAAATTCAAACTGAAGCAAGCGCATTTATATTGTCTGAACACTACGATCTGAATACATTCGCTATCAAAACATTGTTTTTTATACTCGCTTGTAACTTACTTCTATCTTAACATATCCACTTTTAAATTCAAACTGAAACAACTCTAAATTCTCGCACTATTAAGAAGTTTCTTAAGACGCATACACCACCTTCGATATCATAACCTATATCTTTATTTATAAGAACCGTGGACTCTGGCCCGGCCGTACTTAGATCCGACCCAAGACTCCCGGGTTCCGTGGACGGACTCCGGGGAAGGCCCGTAAGGCGACTACCGCACTATTCCCTACCCGGGAGGCTTCTACCTATGCCGGGACACCACCTGCTTTTTCCGGCATCCAGGCAGGTCGATCTCCCGCGCTAGGACATTGTCAGAGACCTCCCCTTGGTACGGATGGTTCTCCGAAGCCCGGGAAAGACTTTGACATGCCAGGCGACGCGCTAGAACTCTGGCCCGGTCGTTTTTAGCGAGATCCGACATAAGACTCCCCGGGTTTCGTGGACGGACTCCGGGGAAGGCCCGTCGGACGACTCCCGCGCTATTCCCTACGCGGGAGGGTTTTATATATGCCGGGACAACGCCTGCATTTTCCGACATCCAGGCCGGTCGAACTCTAGGACATTGTCAGAGACCTCCCCTGGGTACGGAAGGTTCTCCGAAGCCCGAAAAAGCCGTCGACAAGCCGGGTGAGGCGCTGGAACTCTGGCCCGGCAGTTTTCGCGAGATCCGTCCTAGGACTTCCCGGGTTCCGTGGACGGACTCCGGGGAAGGCCCGTCGGACGACCACCGCGCTATTCCCTATGCGGCAGGCTTCCACCTATGCCGGGACACCGCCTGCTTTTTCCGGCATCCAGGCCGGTCGAACTCCCGAGCTAGGACATTGTCTGAGACCTCCCCGGGGTACTGAAGGATCTCTGAAGCCCGGAAAGCCGTCGACATACCGGGCGAGGTGCTGGAACTCTGGCCCGACCGTTTTTCGCGAGATCCGACCTAAGACTGCCCGGGTTCCGTGGACGGACTCCGGGGAAGGCCCGTCGGACGACTCCCGCACAATACCCTACGCAGGAGGCTTCTACCTATGCCGGGACACCGCCTGATTTTTCCGGCATCCCGGCAGGTTGAACTCCCGCGCTAGGACTTGGTCGGAGACCTCCCCGGGGTACGGAAGTTTCTCCGAAGGCCAGGAAAGCCTTCGACATGCCGGGCGAGGCGCTGGAACTCGGGACTGGCTGTTTT
Source organism: Magicicada septendecula (assembly GCA_034769895.1). NCBI lineage: Eukaryota > Metazoa > Arthropoda > Insecta > Hemiptera > Cicadidae > Magicicada > Magicicada septendecula. The sequence goes on along the minus strand of CM068371.1, from coordinate 229,069,439 downwards.
TCACGAGATCCGACATAAGATTCCCCGGGTTCAGTGGACGGACTCCTGGGAAGGCCCGTCGGACGACTCCCGGGCTAGTCTACACGGGATGCCTCCACCGATGCTATGGCAACCATAATGTATTCTATTGGGTTGCCATGGTAACCAGATCTAATAGTTTTTTAGATGCTAAAGGACCCCCCCCCCAAAGGATCGTATCGAAAAAGAACACCTGTCCTATGTTGGTCCTCTCGTTGCGTAAAATATTTGTGCCAAGTTTGGTTGAAATCGGTCCAGTGGTTTAGGAGGAGATGTGGAACATATATATATATATATATATATATAACTATAATACTTATAACTATTTTACCTCAAGATGTATTTTTTCCTTTAGGGACATGTTTCGGGAGATCCTGTTCTCCCATCTTCAACCTTCGCCATCTTGCTTCTGGTGCAGTATTTGTGTGTTGGCTTCTGGATGTTATTATGGTGGTTTGTTGGTCTTTGGTCCTTCAATGTTGCATTATTGTGTGTGGTTGTGGTATCTGTTTTTGTATTTTGTGTATTTTCGATGTTGAGTGCTTTGAATATTGTGTCATGTTTTGTATTGGTTTGTATTTGTTCTGGTATTAATTTGTTTTGTGTTTTATGTTTGTAAATCTGTAAATTTTCCCAAATGTTCATTATGGTGCCTTTGTGTGGTATATGTTTTATTAGTGTTACATTGGTTATGTCTGGGAATTCATGTCCTGTGTTTATTGCATGTGTGGCTAAATTGGATTTATATATGTTTGGTTTTTTGTATGCATTTAGGTGTTCAAAATAACGTTTTTTCAGCTGTTTTTTTGTTTGTCCTATATAACATTTATTGCAATCTTGGCATTCAATTTTGTATATACCGTTGGTTGTTGTATTATCTTTGTTGTGTGAGTTATTTAGATTTTGTAATTTATTTTTATTAGTTTTGTATGCTATTTTTATATCTGTGTTTTTAAATAGTTTTGTTAGTTTTGACATTTTATTATTTATATATGTGAATGTGGCCCATTTTTTGTTGTTGTTATTATTTATGTGTTGTTCAGTTTGATTAATTCTTAATTGTTCAGTTTTTATTTTGTATTTGATTTTATTTTCTATTTTGATCATAGTATTTTTATTGTATCCATTTGCATAACCAATTTGGTATATTATATTTCTTTCTTTGTCAGTTTCTTGTTTGTTTAGGGGTATTTTGTACATTCTGTTAAATAACGAATAAAATGCTGCCATTTTATGTTGTGGTGGGTGGTCAGAATGGTTAGGTATAATGATGTTAGTGGAAGTTGGTTTTCTATATATTGCATATTGTATGTGTTTGTTGTATCTTGTGATGGTTATGTCTAAATAGTTGATTTTGTTATGTTTTTCTTTTTCTTCTGTGAATTGTATTTTGGGATGTGTGTTATTGATTTGTTTCAGTATGTTCTCTGCATTTGTGTTTTTGTTATTTGATACATATAGTCCATCATCTACATATCTTATCCATATGCCATCTGGGTCATGTGTTTTTATGATATTTTGTATTTTGGTGTCTATATGTTGTAGGAATATTTCTGCTATTATGCTTGATAATGGTGATCCCATTGCTAAACCTTCTTTCTGTTGATAAATTTTGCTATTAAATTCAAAGTAATTTTGTTTTAGTATTAGTTGGAGACTATTTTTTATTTCGGTTATATATTGTTTGTTTTCATTTTGTTCTATAAGTTTGTTTATTATTATGTCAATTGTTTCTTCTACTGGGATATTAGTGTACATGTTTGTTATGTCATATGATGTGAAAAATGTATTTTCATTTATATTTATTATTTTTAGTTTGTCTATTAATTCGTATGTATTTTTTATGTTATGATGGTTATTTGTTAGATGGTTATTTTTTAGTTTTTGTGCTATTATTCTTGCTATTTTGTATGTAGGAGCTTTTTTGAAATTGATTAATGGACGTATTGGGTTGTTTAATTTGTGTATTTTTATTAGGCTGTTCATTTTAGGTGGTTCTGGATTATTGTTTATATATATGTCTATGTTTTTATTGTTGAAAATGTTTTTATTTGTTTTTATTAGTTTTATAGTTTGTTTAAGATAGTTTTCTGTTGGGTTTTTATCTAGTTGTACGCATTTATTATTGTTGATGAAGTCTTCGGTTTTTTTGATGTAGTCTGTTTTATCAATGATTACTGTTGCTTGACTTTTGTCTGCTTTAGTTATTATTAAATTATTGTTCTTTACTTTATTTTTAATTTCTTTTATTGTTTTATTGTTTTTCTTTTGTTTATCTTTGTTTTTCATTTCGCTAGTGATTATTTTTTTAATTATATGTGTTGCTTCTGTTCTTTTTTCTTCTTGTATATTGTCTTTTATTAGGTTAATGGCAAATTCTGTTTCTACTATTAAATTTTCTAGATTTTTGTTTGCATTTTGGGTTATGTTAGTTTTTGACATATTGTTTAAATATTCTGTTTCTTTTTTGTTAAATTCTGTATTGCTGAGGTTACTGGTTCGAGGGTAAAATGTGTGTTTATTTTTGTTTTTTTGTTCTCGATTTTTGTTTTGTTGTTTTAATGTGTTAAGTTTTTTGTTGATTGTATAAGTCTTTTTGTTTTTCTCAAATCTTATTTTATTTTCTATGTTATTGTATTTATTGTTCCAAGTGATTGGATGTAACAAATTTGTTAGCTCTAAGTGTAGTTTGTATATGTCTAGTGTTATGCTATTTTTCTTACTGTATAATTGATTAATTTCGTTTTGTATCCATAGCCTTTGTGCTTGTTTTATAGTTTTTTGTGCAGTCATATTTTTGTTGTTTGTGTTTATGTTGATGTATTTAGGTGTTAATTTATGTTTTTGGCATTGTCTATTGAAGTATATGTTTATGTTTGTGTTCATTAGTTGTTTTTTTCGTGTTTGAAATTTGTTTAACAATTTGGTAATGTGGTTATATGGAATTGTGGTTATGTTGTTTGTGTACATGTTAATGTATATTTATGTGAGAGATGATTTGTTATCTGTTATTTGGTAGTTGATTTCACTTATTTGCTATTCACTTCACTATTTTTTTTTTCTTCACTATACACTTTTGTTTTTGCTTTGTTTTATAACCTCACTTTTCGTTTTTTCACTGTAGGCTTATTTACCTTGTATGGTTATATTATTTCAATCACTTTCTGCTACAGTCCGTTTCTTGATGTATATAATACTATAATACTTATAACTATTTTACCTCAAGATGTATTTTTTCCTTTAGGGACATGTTTCGGGAGATCCTGTTCTCCCATCTTCAACCTTCGCCATCTTGCTTCTGGTGCAGTATTTGTGTGTTGGCTTCTGGATGTTATTATGGTGGTTTGTTGGTCTTTGGTCCTTCAATGTTGCATTATTGTGTGTGGTTGTGGTATCTGTTTTTGTATTTTGTGTATTTTCGATGTTGAGTGCTTTGAATATTGTGTCATGTTTTGTATTGGTTTGTATTTGTTCTGGTATTAATTTGTTTTGTGTTTTATGTTTGTAAATCTGTAAATTTTCCCAAATGTTCATTATGGTGCCTTTGTGTGGTATATGTTTTATTAGTGTTACATTGGTTATGTCTGGGAATTCATGTCCTGTGTTTATTGCATGTGTGGCTAAATTGGATTTATATATGTTTGGTTTTTTGTATGCATTTAGGTGTTCAAAATAACGTTTTTTCAGCTGTTTTTTTGTTTGTCCTATATAACATTTATTGCAATCTTGGCATTCAATTTTGTATATACCGTTGGTTGTTGTATTATCTTTGTTGTGTGAGTTATTTAGATTTTGTAATTTATTTTTATTAGTTTTGTATGCTATTTTTATATCTGTGTTTTTAAATAGTTTTGTTAGTTTTGACATTTTATTATTTATATATGTGAATGTGGCCCATTTTTTGTTGTTGTTATTATTTATGTGTTGTTCAGTTTGATTAATTCTTAATTGTTCAGTTTTTATTTTGTATTTGATTTTATTTTCTATTTTGATCATAGTATTTTTATTGTATCCATTTGCATAACCAATTTGGTATATTATATTTCTTTCTTTGTCAGTTTCTTGTTTGTTTAGGGGTATTTTGTACATTCTGTTAAATAACGAATAAAATGCTGCCATTTTATGTTGTGGTGGGTGGTCAGAATGGTTAGGTATAATGATGTTAGTGGAAGTTGGTTTTCTATATATTGCATATTGTATGTGTTTGTTGTATCTTGTGATGGTTATGTCTAAATAGTTGATTTTGTTATGTTTTTCTTTTTCTTCTGTGAATTGTATTTTGGGATGTGTGTTATTGATTTGTTTCAGTATGTTCTCTGCATTTGTGTTTTTGTTATTTGATACATATAGTCCATCATCTACATATCTTATCCATATGCCATCTGGGTCATGTGTTTTTATGATATTTTGTATTTTGGTGTCTATATGTTGTAGGAATATTTCTGCTATTATGCTTGATAATGGTGATCCCATTGCTAAACCTTCTTTCTGTTGATAAATTTTGCTATTAAATTCAAAGTAATTTTGTTTTAGTATTAGTTGGAGACTATTTTTTATTTCGGTTATATATTGTTTGTTTTCATTTTGTTCTATAAGTTTGTTTATTATTATGTCAATTGTTTCTTCTACTGGGATATTAGTGTACATGTTTGTTATGTCATATGATGTGAAAAATGTATTTTCATTTATATTTATTATTTTTAGTTTGTCTATTAATTCGTATGTATTTTTTATGTTATGATGGTTATTTGTTAGATGGTTATTTTTTAGTTTTTGTGCTATTATTCTTGCTATTTTGTATGTAGGAGCTTTTTTGAAATTGATTAATGGACGTATTGGGTTGTTTAATTTGTGTATTTTTATTAGGCTGTTCATTTTAGGTGGTTCTGGATTATTGTTTATATATATGTCTATGTTTTTATTGTTGAAAATGTTTTTATTTGTTTTTATTAGTTTTATAGTTTGTTTAAGATAGTTTTCTGTTGGGTTTTTATCTAGTTGTACGCATTTATTATTGTTGATGAAGTCTTCGGTTTTTTTGATGTAGTCTGTTTTATCAATGATTACTGTTGCTTGGCTTTTGTCTGCTTTAGTTATTATTAAATTATTGTTCTTTACTTTATTTTTAATTTCTTTTATTGTTTTATTGTTTTTCTTTTGTTTATCTTTGTTTTTCATTTCGCTAGTGATTATTTTTTTAATTATATGTGTTGCTTCTGTTCTTTTTCCTTCTTGTATATTGTCTTTTATTAGGTTAATGGCAAATTCTGTTTCTACTATTAAATTTTCTAGATTTTTGTTTGCATTTTGGGTTATGTTAGTTTTTGACATATTGTTTAAATATTCTGTTTCTTTTTTGTTAAATTCTGTATTGCTGAGGTTAATGGTTCGAGGGTAAAATGTGTGTTTATTTTTGTTTTTTTGTTCTTGATTTTTGTTTTGTTGTTTTAATGTGTTAAGTTTTTTGTTGATTGTATAAGTCTTTTTGTTTTTCTCAAATCTTATTTTATTTTCTATGTTATTGTATTTATTGTTCCAAGTGATTGGATGTAACAAATTTGTTAGCTCTAAGTGTAGTTTGTATATGTCTAGTGTTATGCTATTTTTCTTACTGTATAATTGATTAATTTCGTTTTGTATCCATAGCCTTTGTGCTTGTTTTATAGTTTTTTGTGCAGTCATATTTTTGTTGTTTGTGTTTATGTTGATGTATTTAGGTGTTAATTTATGTTTTTGGCATTGTCTATTGAAGTATATGTTTATGTTTGTGTTCATTAGTTGTTTTTTTCGTGTTTGAAATTTGTTTAACAATTTGGTAATGTGGTTATATGGAATTGTGGTTATGTTGTTTGTGTACATGTTAATGTATATTTATGTGAGAGATGATTTGTTATCTGTTATTTGGTAGTTGATTTCACTTATTTGCTATTCACTTCACTATTTTTTTTTTCTTCACTATACACTTTTGTTTTTGCTTTGTTTTATAACCTCACTTTTCGTTTTTTCACTGTAGGCTTATTTACCTTGTATGGTTATATTATTTCAATCACTTTCTGCTACAGTCCGTTTCTTGATGTATATAATACTATAATACTTATAACTATTTTACCTCAAGATGTATTTTTTCCTTTAGGGACATGTTTCGGGAGATCCTGTTCTCCCATCTTCAACCTTCGCCATCTTGCTTCTGGTGCAGTATTTGTGTGTTGGCTTCTGGATGTTATTATGGTGGTTTGTTGGTCTTTGGTCCTTCAATGTTGCATTATTGTGTGTGGTTGTGGTATCTGTTTTTGTATTTTGTGTATTTTCGATGTTGAGTGCTTTGAATATTGTGTCATGTTTTGTATCGGTTTGTATTTGTTCTGGTATTAATTTGTTTTGTGTTTTATGTTTGTAAATCTGTAAATTTTCCCAAATGTTCATTATGGTGCCTTTGTGTGGTATATGTTTTATTAGTGTTACATTGGTTATGTCTGGGAATTCATGTCCTGTGTTTATTGCATGTGTGGCTAAATTGGATTTATATATGTTTGGTTTTTTGTATGCATTTAGGTGTTCAAAATAACGTTTTTTCAGCTGTTTTTTTGTTTGTCCTATATAACATTTATTGCAATCTTGGCATTCAATTTTGTATATACCGTTGGTTGTTGTATTATCTTTGTTGTGTGAGTTATTTAGATTTTGTAATTTATTTTTATTAGTTTTGTATGCTATTTTTATATCTGTGTTTTTAAATAGTTTTGTTAGTTTTGACATTTTATTATTTATATATGTGAATGTGGCCCATTTTTTGTTGTTGTTATTATTTATGTGTTGTTCAGTTTGATTAATTCTTAATTGTTCAGTTTTTATTTTGTATTTGATTTTATTTTCTATTTTGATCATAGTATTTTTATTGTATCCATTTGCATAACCAATTTGGTATATTATATTTCTTTCTTTGTCAGTTTCTTGTTTGTTTAGGGGTATTTTGTACATTCTGTTAAATAACGAATAAAATGCTGCCATTTTATGTTGTGGTGGGTGGTCAGAATGGTTAGGTATAATGATGTTAGTGGAAGTTGGTTTTCTATATATTGCATATTGTATGTGTTTGTTGTATCTTGTGATGGTTATGTCTAAATAGTTGATTTTGTTATGTTTTTCTTTTTCTTCTGTGAATTGTATTTTGGGATGTATGTTATTGATTTGTTTCAGTATGTTCTCTGCATTTGTGTTTTTGTTATTTGATACATATAGTCCATCATCTACATATCTTATCCATATGCCATCTGGGTCATGTGTTTTTATGATATTTTGTATTTTGGTGTCTATATGTTGTAGGAATATTTCTGCTATTATGCTTGATAATGGTGATCCCATTGCTAAACCTTCTTTCTGTTGATAAATTTTGCTATTAAATTCAAAGTAATTTTGTTTTAGTATTAGTTGGAGACTATTTTTTATTTCGGTTATATATTGTTTGTTTTCATTTTGTTCTATAAGTTTGTTTATTATTATGTCAATTGTTTCTTCTACTGGGATATTAGTGTACATGTTTGTTATGTCATATGATGTGAAAAATGTATTTTCATTTATATTTATTATTTTTAGTTTGTCTATTAATTCGTATGTATTTTTTATGTTATGATGGTTATTTGTTAGATGGTTATTTTTTAGTTTTTGTGCTATTATTCTTGCTATTTTGTATGTAGGAGCTTTTTTGAAATTGATTAATGGACGTATTGGGTTGTTTAATTTGTGTATTTTTATTAGGCTGTTCATTTTAGGTGGTTCTGGATTATTGTTTATATATATGTCTATGTTTTTATTGTTGAAAATGTTTTTATTTGTTTTTATTAGTTTTATAGTTTGTTTAAGATAGTTTTCTGTTGGGTTTTTATCTAGTTGTACGCATTTATTATTGTTGATGAAGTCTTCGGTTTTTTTGATGTAGTCTGTTTTATCAATGATTACTGTTGCTTGACTTTTGTCTGCTTTAGTTATTATTAAATTATTGTTCTTTACTTTATTTTTAATTTCTTTTATTGTTTTATTGTTTTTCTTTTGTTTATCTTTGTTTTTCATTTCGCTAGTGATTATTTTTTTAATTATATGTGTTGCTTCTGTTCTTTTTTCTTCTTGTATATTGTCTTTTATTAGGTTAATGGCAAATTCTGTTTCTACTATTAAATTTTCTAGATTTTTGTTTGCATTTTGGGTTATGTTAGTTTTTGACATATTGTTTAAATATTCTGTTTCTTTTTTGTTAAATTCTGTATTGCTGAGGTTACTGGTTCGAGGGTAAAATGTGTGTTTATTTTTGTTTTTTTGTTCTCGATTTTTGTTTTGTTGTTTTAATGTGTTAAGTTTTTTGTTGATTGTATAAGTCTTTTTGTTTTTCTCAAATCTTATTTTATTTTCTATGTTATTGTATTTATTGTTCCAAGTGATTGGATGTAACAAATTTGTTAGCTCTAAGTGTAGTTTGTATATGTCTAGTGTTATGCTATTTTTCTTACTGTATAATTGATTAATTTCGTTTTGTATCCATAGCCTTTGTGCTTGTTTTATAGTTTTTTGTGCAGTCATATTTTTGTTGTTTGTGTTTATGTTGATGTATTTAGGTGTTAATTTATGTTTTTGGCATTGTCTATTGAAGTATATGTTTATGTTTGTGTTCATTAGTTGTTTTTTTCGTGTTTGAAATTTGTTTAACAATTTGGTAATGTGGTTATATGGAATTGTGGTTATGTTGTTTGTGTACATGTTAATGTATATTTATGTGAGAGATGATTTGTTATCTGTTATTTGGTAGTTGATTTCACTTATTTGCTATTCACTTCACTATTTTTTTTTTCTTCACTATACACTTTTGTTTTTGCTTTGTTTTATAACCTCACTTTTCGTTTTTTCACTGTAGGCTTATTTACCTTGTATGGTTATATTATTTCAATCACTTTCTGCTACAGTCCGTTTCTTGATGTATATAATACTATAATACTTATAACTATTTTACCTCAAGATGTATTTTTTCCTTTAGGGACATGTTTCGGGAGATCCTGTTCTCCCATCTTCAACCTTCGCCATCTTGCTTCTGGTGCAGTATTTGTGTGTTGGCTTCTGGATGTTATTATGGTGGTTTGTTGGTCTTTGGTCCTTCAATGTTGCATTATTGTGTGTGGTTGTGGTATCTGTTTTTGTATTTTGTGTATTTTCGATGTTGAGTGCTTTGAATATTGTGTCATGTTTTGTATTGGTTTGTATTTGTTCTGGTATTAATTTGTTTTGTGTTTTATGTTTGTAAATCTGTAAATTTTCCCAAATGTTCATTATGGTGCCTTTGTGTGGTATATGTTTTATTAGTGTTACATTGGTTATGTCTGGGAATTCATGTCCTGTGTTTATTGCATGTGTGGCTAAATTGGATTTATATATGTTTGGTTTTTTGTATGCATTTAGGTGTTCAAAATAACGTTTTTTCAGCTGTTTTTTTGTTTGTCCTATATAACATTTATTGCAATCTTGGCATTCAATTTTGTATATACCGTTGGTTGTTGTATTATCTTTGTTGTGTGAGTTATTTAGATTTTGTAATTTATTATTATTAGTTTTGTATGCTATTTTTATATCTGTGTTTTTAAATAGTTTTGTTAGTTTTGACATTTTATTATTTATATATGTGAATGTGGCCCATTTTTTGTTGTTGTTATTATTTATGTGTTGTTCAGTTTGATTAATTCTTAATTGTTCAGTTTTTATTTTGTATTTGATTTTATTTTCTATTTTGATCATAGTATTTTTATTGTATCCATTTGCATAACCAATTTGGTATATTATATTTCTTTCTTTGTCAGTTTCTTGTTTGTTTAGGGGTATTTTGTACATTCTGTTAAATAACGAATAAAATGCTGCCATTTTATGTTGTGGTGGGTGGTCAGAATGGTTAGGTATAATGATGTTAGTGGAAGTTGGTTTTCTATATATTGCATATTGTATGTGTTTGTTGTATCTTGTGATGGTTATGTCTAAATAGTTGATTTTGTTATGTTTTTCTTTTTCTTCTGTGAATTGTATTTTGGGATGTGTGTTATTGATTTGTTTCAGTATGTTCTCTGCATTTGTGTTTTTGTTATTTGATACATATAGTCCATCATCTACATATCTTATCCATATGCCATCTGGGTCATGTGTTTTTATGATATTTTGTATTTTGGTGTCTATATGTTGTAGGAATATTTCTGCTATTATGCTTGATAATGGTGATCCCATTGCTAAACCTTCTTTCTGTTGATAAATTTTGCTATTAAATTCAAAGTAATTTTGTTTTAGTATTAGTTGGAGACTATTTTTTATTTCGGTTATATATTGTTTGTTTTCATTTTGTTCTATAAGTTTGTTTATTATTATGTCAATTGTTTCTTCTACTGGGATATTAGTGTACATGTTTGTTATGTCATATGATGTGAAAAATGTATTTTCATTTATATTTATTATTTTTAGTTTGTCTATTAATTCGTATGTATTTTTTATGTTATGATGGTTATTTGTTAGATGGTTATTTTTTAGTTTTTGTGCTATTATTCTTGCTATTTTGTATGTAGGAGCTTTTTTGAAATTGATTAATGGACGTATTGGGTTGTTTAATTTGTGTATTTTTATTAGGCTGTTCATTTTAGGTGGTTCTGGATTATTGTTTATATATATGTCTATGTTTTTATTGTTGAAAATGTTTTTATTTGTTTTTATTAGTTTTATAGTTTGTTTAAGATAGTTTTCTGTTGGGTTTTTATCTAGTTGTACGCATTTATTATTGTTGATGAAGTCTTCGGTTTTTTTGATGTAGTCTGTTTTATCAATGATTACTGTTGCTTGACTTTTGTCTGCTTTAGTTATTATTAAATTATTGTTCTTTACTTTATTTTTAATTTCTTTTATTGTTTTATTGTTTTTCTTTTGTTTATCTTTGTTTTTCATTTCGCTAGTGATTATTTTTTTAATTATATGTGTTGCTTCTGTTCTTTTTTCTTCTTGTATATTGTCTTTTATTAGGTTAATGGCAAATTCTGTTTCTACTATTAAATTTTCTAGATTTTTGTTTGCATTTTGGGTTATGTTAGTTTTTGACATATTGTTTAAATATTCTGTTTCTTTTTTGTTAAATTCTGTATTGCTGAGGTTACTGGTTCGAGGGTAAAATGTGTGTTTATTTTTGTTTTTTTGTTCTCGATTTTTGTTTTGTTGTTTTAATGTGTTAAGTTTTTTGTTGATTGTATAAGTCTTTTTGTTTTTCTCAAATCTTATTTTATTTTCTATGTTATTGTATTTATTGTTCCAAGTGATTGGATGTAACAAATTTGTTAGCTCTAAGTGTAGTTTGTATATGTCTAGTGTTATGCTATTTTTCTTACTGTATAATTGATTAATTTCGTTTTGTATCCATAGCCTTTGTGCTTGTTTTATAGTTTTTTGTGCAGTCATATTTTTGTTGTTTGTGTTTATGTTGATGTATTTAGGTGTTAATTTATGTTTTTGGCATTGTCTATTGAAGTATATGTTTATGTTTGTGTTCATTAGTTGTTTTTTTCGTGTTTGAAATTTGTTTAACAATTTGGTAATGTGGTTATATGGAATTGTGGTTATGTTGTTTGTGTACATGTTAATGTATATTTATGTGAGAGATGATTTGTTATCTGTTATTTGGTAGTTGATTTCACTTATTTGCTATTCACTTCACTATTTTTTTTTTCTTCACTATACACTTTTGTTTTTGCTTTGTTTTATAACCTCACTTTTCGTTTTTTCACTGTAGGCTTATTTACCTTGTATGGTTATATTATTTCAATCACTTTCTGCTACAGTCCGTTTCTTGATGTATATAATACTATAATACTTATAACTATTTTACCTCAAGATGTATTTTTTCCTTTAGGGACATGTTTCGGGAGATCCTGTTCTCCCATCTTCAACCTTCGCCATCTTGCTTCTGGTGCAGTATTTGTGTGTTGGCTTCTGGATGTTATTATGGTGGTTTGTTGGTCTTTGGTCCTTCAATGTTGCATTATTGTGTGTGGTTGTGGTATCTGTTTTTGTATTTTGTGTATTTTCGATGTTGAGTGCTTTGAATATTGTGTCATGTTTTGTATTGGTTTGTATTTGTTCTGGTATTAATTTGTTTTGTGTTTTATGTTTGTAAATCTGTAAATTTTCCCAAATGTTCATTATGGTGCCTTTGTGTGGTATATGTTTTATTAGTGTTACATTGGTTATGTCTGGGAATTCATGTCCTGTGTTTATTGCATGTGTGGCTAAATTGGATTTATATATGTTTGGTTTTTTGTATGCATTTAGGTGTTCAAAATAACGTTTTTTCAGCTGTTTTTTTGTTTGTCCTATATAACATTTATTGCAATCTTGGCATTCAATTTTGTATATACCGTTGGTTGTTGTATTATCTTTGTTGTGTGAGTTATTTAGATTTTGTAATTTATTATTATTAGTTTTGTATGCTATTTTTATATCTGTGTTTTTAAATAGTTTTGTTAGTTTTGACATTTTATTATTTATATATGTGAATGTGGCCCATTTTTTGTTGTTGTTATTATTTATGTGTTGTTCAGTTTGATTAATTCTTAATTGTTCAGTTTTTATTTTGTATTTGATTTTATTTTCTATTTTGATCATAGTATTTTTATTGTATCCATTTGCATAACCAATTTGGTATATTATATTTCTTTCTTTGTCAGTTTCTTGTTTGTTTAGGGGTATTTTGTACATTCTGTTAAATAACGAATAAAATGCTGCCATTTTATGTTGTGGTGGGTGGTCAGAATGGTTAGGTATAATGATGTTAGTGGAAGTTGGTTTTCTATATATTGCATATTGTATGTGTTTGTTGTATCTTGTGATGGTTATGTCTAAATAGTTGATTTTGTTATGTTTTTCTTTTTCTTCTGTGAATTGTATTTTGGGATGTGTGTTATTGATTTGTTTCAGTATGTTCTCTGCATTTGTGTTTTTGTTATTTGATACATATAGTCCATCATCTACATATCTTATCCATATGCCATCTGGGTCATGTGTTTTTATGATATTTTGTATTTTGGTGTCTATATGTTGTAGGAATATTTCTGCTATTATGCTTGATAATGGTGATCCCATTGCTAAACCTTCTTTCTGTTGATAAATTTTGCTATTAAATTCAAAGTAATTTTGTTTTAGTATTAGTTGGAGACTATTTTTTATTTCGGTTATATATTGTTTGTTTTCATTTTGTTCTATAAGTTTGTTTATTATTATGTCAATTGTTTCTTCTACTGGGATATTAGTGTACATGTTTGTTATGTCATATGATGTGAAAAATGTATTTTCATTTATATTTATTATTTTTAGTTTGTCTATTAATTCGTATGTATTTTTTATGTTATGATGGTTATTTGTTAGATGGTTATTTTTTAGTTTTTGTGCTATTATTCTTGCTATTTTGTATGTAGGAGCTTTTTTGAAATTGATTAATGGACGTATTGGGTTGTTTAATTTGTGTATTTTTATTAGGCTGTTCATTTTAGGTGGTTCTGGATTATTGTTTAATTATATGTATATATGTCTATGTTTTTATTGTTGAAAATGTTTTTATTTGTTTTTATTAGTTTTATAGTTTGTTTAAGATAGTTTTCTGTTGGGTTTTTATCTAGTTGTACGCATTTATTATTGTTGATGAAGTCTTCGGTTTTTTTGATGTAGTCTGTTTTATCAATGATTACTGTTGCTTGACTTTTGTCTGCTTTAGTTATTATTAAATTATTGTTCTTTACTTTATTTTTAATTTCTTTTATTGTTTTATTGTTTTTCTTTTGTTTATCTTTGTTTTTCATTTCGCTAGTGATTATTTTTTTAATTATATGTGTTGCTTCTGTTCTTTTTTCTTCTTGTATATTGTCTTTTATTAGGTTAATGGCAAATTCTGTTTCTACTATTAAATTTTCTAGATTTTTGTTTGCATTTTGGGTTATGTTAGTTTTTGACATATTGTTTAAATATTCTGTTTCTTTTTTGTTAAATTCTGTATTGCTGAGGTTACTGGTTCGAGGGTAAAATGTGTGTTTATTTTTGTTTTTTTGTTCTCGATTTTTGTTTTGTTGTTTTAATGTGTTAAGTTTTTTGTTGATTGTATAAGTCTTTTTGTTTTTCTCAAATCTTATTTTATTTTCTATGTTATTGTATTTATTGTTCCAAGTGATTGGATGTAACAAATTTGTTAGCTCTAAGTGTAGTTTGTATATGTCTAGTGTTATGCTATTTTTCTTACTGTATAATTGATTAATTTCGTTTTGTATCCATAGCCTTTGTGCTTGTTTTATAGTTTTTTGTGCAGTCATATTTTTGTTGTTTGTGTTTATGTTGATGTATTTAGGTGTTAATTTATGTTTTTGGCATTGTCTATTGAAGTATATGTTTATGTTTGTGTTCATTAGTTGTTTTTTTCGTGTTTGAAATTTGTTTAACAATTTGGTAATGTGGTTATATGGAATTGTGGTTATGTTGTTTGTGTACATGTTAATGTATATTTATGTGAGAGATGATTTGTTATCTGTTATTTGGTAGTTGATTTCACTTATTTGCTATTCACTTCACTATTTTTTTTTCTTCACTATACACTTTTGTTTTTGCTTTGTTTTATAACCTCACTTTTCGTTTTTTCACTGTAGGCTTATTTACCTTGTATGGTTATATTATTTCAATCACTTTCTGCTACAGTCCGTTTCTTGATGTATATAATACTATAATACTTATAACTATTTTACCTCAAGATGTATTTTTTCCTTTAGGGTCATGTTTCGGGAGATCCTGTTCTCCCATCTTCAACCTTCGCCATCTTGCTTCTGGTGCAGTATTTGTGTGTTGGCTTCTGGATGTTATTATGGTGGTTTGTTGGTCTTTGGTCCTTCAATGTTGCATTATTGTGTGTGGTTGTGGTATCTGTGTTTGTATTTTGTGTATTTTCGATGTTGAGTGCTTTGAATATTGTGTCATGTTTTGTATTGGTTTGTATTTGTTCTGGTATTAATTTGTTTTGTGTTTTATGTTTGTAAATCTGTAAATTTTCCCAAATGTTCATTATGGTGCCTTTGTGTGGTATATGTTTTATTAGTGTTACATTGGTTATGTCTGGGAACTCATGTCCTGTGTTTATTGCATGTGTGGCTAAATTGGATTTATATATGTTTGGTTTTTTGTATGCATTTAGGTGTTCAAAATAACGTTTTTTCAGCTGTTTTTTTGTTTGTCCTATATAACATTTATTGCAATGAATATATAACATTTAACGAAAAGTGAGGTTATAAAACAAAGCAAAAACAAAAGTGTATAGTGAAGAAAAAAAAATAGTGAAGTGAATAGCAAATAAGTGAAATCAACTACCAAATAACAGATAACAAATCATCTCTCACATAAATATACATTAACATGTACACAAACAACATAACCACAATTCCATATAACCACATTACCAAATTGTTAAACAAATTTCAAACACGAAAAAAACAACTAATGAACACAAACATAAACATATACTTCAATAGACAATGCCAAAAACATAAATTAACACCTAAATACATCAACATAAACACAAACAACAAAAATATGACTGCACAAAAAACTATAAAACAAGCACAAAGGCTATGGATACAAAACGAAATTAATCAATTATACAGTAAGAAAAATAGCATAACACTAGACATATACAAACTACACTTAGAGCTAACAAATTTGTTACATCCAATCACTTGGAACAATAAATACAATAACATAGAAAATAAAATAAGATTTGAGAAAAACAAAAAGACTTATACAATCAACAAAAAACTTAACACATTAAAACAACAAAACAAAAATCAAGAACAAAAAAACAAAAATAAACACACATTTTACCCTCGAACCATTAACCTCAGCAATACAGAATTTAACAAAAAAGAAACAGAATATTTAAACAATATGTCAAAAACTAACATAACCCAAAATGCAAACAAAAATCTAGAAAATTTAATAGTAGAAACAGAATTTGCCATTAACCTAATAAAAGACAATATACAAGAAGAAAAAAGAACAGAAGCAACACATATAATTAAAAAAATAATCACTAGCGAAATGAAAAACAAAGATAAATAAAAGAAAAACAATAAAACAATAAAAGAAATTAAAAATAAAGTAAAGAACAATAATTTAATAATAACTAAAGCAGACAAAAGTCAAGCAACAGTAATCATTGATAAAACAGACTACATCAAAAAAACCGAAGACTTCATCAACAATAATAAATGCGTACAACTAGATAAAAACCCAACAGAAAACTATCTTAAACAAACTATAAAACTAATAAAAACAAATAAAAACATTTTCAACAATAAAAACATAGACATATATATAAACAATAATCCAGAACCACCTAAAATGAACAGCCTAATAAAAATACACAAATTAAACAACCCAATACGTCCATTAATCAATTTCAAAAAAGCTCCTACATACAAAATAGCAAGAATAATAGCACAAAAACTAAAAAATAACCATCTAACAAATAACCATCATAACATAAAAAATACATACGAATTAATAGACAAACTAAAAATAATAAATATAAATGAAAATACATTTTTCACATCATATGACATAACAAACATGTACACTAATATCCCAGTAGAAGAAACAATTGACATAATAATAAACAAACTTATAGAACAAAATGAAAACAAACAATATATAACCGAAATAAAAAATAGTCTCCAACTAATACTAAAACAAAATTACTTTGAATTTAATAGCAAAATTTATCAACAGAAAGAAGGTTTAGCAATGGGATCACCATTATCAAGCATAATAGCAGAAATATTCCTACAACATATAGACACCAAAATACAAAATATCATAAAAACACATGACCCAGATGGCATATGGATAAGATATGTAGATGATGGACTATATGTATCAAATAACAAAAACACAAATGCAGAGAACATACTGAAACAAATCAATAACATACATCCCAAAATACAATTCACAGAAGAAAAAGAAAAACATAACAAAATCAACTATTTAGACATAACCATCACAAGATACAACAAACACATACAATATGCAATATATAGAAAACCAACTTCCACTAACATCATTATACCTAACCATTCTGACCACCCACCACAACATAAAATGGCAGCATTTTATTCGTTATTTAACAGAATGTACAAAATACCCCTAAACAAACAAGAAACTGACAAAGAAAGAAATATAATATACCAAATTGGTTATGCAAATGGATACAATAAAAATACTATGATCAAAATAGAAAATAAAATCAAATACAAAATAAAAACTGAACAATTAAGAATTAATCAAACTGAACAACACATAAATAATAACAACAACAAAAAGTGGGCCACATTCACATATATAAATAATAAAATGTCAAAACTAACAAAACTATTTAAAAACACAGATATAAAAATAGCATACAAAACTAATAAAAATAAATTACAAAATCTAAATAACTCACACAACAAAGATAATACAACAACCAACGGTATATACAAAATTGAATGCCAAGATTGCAATAAATGTTATATAGGACAAACAAAAAAACAGCTGAAAAAACGTTATTTTGAACACCTAAATGCATACAAAAAACCAAACATATATAAATCCAATTTAGCCACACATGCAATAAACACAGGACATGAATTCCCAGACATAACCAATGTAACACTAATAAAACATATACCACACAAAGGCACCATAATGAACATTTGGGAAAATTTACAGATTTACAAACATAAAACACAAAACAAATTAATACCAGAACAAATACAAACCAATACAAAACATGACACAATATTCAAAGCACTCAACATCGAAAATACACAAAATACAAAAACAGATACCACAACCACACACAATAATGCAACATTGAAGGACCAAAGACCAACAAACCACCATAATAACATCCAGAAGCCAACACACAAATACTGCACCAGAAGCAAGATGGCGAAGGTTGAAGATGGGAGAACAGGATCTCCCGAAACATGACCCTAAAGGAAAAAATACATCTTGAGGTAAAATAGTTATAAGTATTATAGTATTATATACATCAAGAAACGGACTGTAGCAGAAAGTGATTGAAATAATATAACCATACAAGGTAAATAAGCCTACAGTGAAAAAACGAAAAGTGAGGTTATAAAACAAAGCAAAAACAAAAGTGTATAGTGAAGAAAAAAAAAATAGTGAAGTGAATAGCAAATAAGTGAAATCAACTACCAAATAACAGATAACAAATCATCTCTCACATAAATATACATTAACATGTACACAAACAACATAACCACAATTCCATATAACCACATTACCAAATTGTTAAACAAATTTCAAACACGAAAAAAACAACTAATGAACACAAACATAAACATATACTTCAATAGACAATGCCAAAAACATAAATTAACACCTAAATACATCAACATAAACACAAACAACAAAAATATGACTGCACAAAAAACTATAAAACAAGCACAAAGGCTATGGATACAAAACGAAATTAATCAATTATACAGTAAGAAAAATAGCATAACACTAGACATATACAAACTACACTTAGAGCTAACAAATTTGTTACATCCAATCACTTGGAACAATAAATACAATAACATAGAAAATAAAATAAGATTTGAGAAAAACAAAAAGACTTATACAATCAACAAAAAACTTAACACATTAAAACAACAAAACAAAAATCAAGAACAAAAAAACAAAAATAAACACACATTTTACCCTCGAACCATTAACCTCAGCAATACAGAATTTAACAAAAAAGAAACAGAATATTTAAACAATATGTCAAAAACTAACATAACCCAAAATGCAAACAAAAATCTAGAAAATTTAATAGTAGAAACAGAATTTGCCATTAACCTAATAAAAGACAATATACAAGAAGAAAAAAGAACAGAAGCAACACATATAATTAAAAAAATAATCACTAGCGAAATGAAAAACAAAGATAAATAAAAGAAAAACAATAAAACAATAAAAGAAATTAAAAATAAAGTAAAGAACAATAATTTAATAATAACTAAAGCAGACAAAAGTCAAGCAACAGTAATCATTGATAAAACAGACTACATCAAAAAAACCGAAGACTTCATCAACAATAATAAATGCGTACAACTAGATAAAAACCCAACAGAAAACTATCTTAAACAAACTATAAAACTAATAAAAACAAATAAAAACATTTTCAACAATAAAAACATAGACATATATATAAACAATAATCCAGAACCACCTAAAATGAACAGCCTAATAAAAATACACAAATTAAACAACCCAATACGTCCATTAATCAATTTCAAAAAAGCTCCTACATACAAAATAGCAAGAATAATAGCACAAAAACTAAAAAATAACCATCTAACAAATAACCATCATAACATAAAAAATACATACGAATTAATAGACAAACTAAAAATAATAAATATAAATGAAAATACATTTTTCACATCATATGACATAACAAACATGTACACTAATATCCCAGTAGAAGAAACAATTGACATAATAATAAACAAACTTATAGAACAAAATGAAAACAAACAATATATAACCAAAATAAAAAATAGTCTCCAACTAATACTAAAACAAAATTACTTTGAATTTAATAGCAAAATTTATCAACAGAAAGAAGGTTTAGCAATGGGATCACCATTATCAAGCATAATAGCAGAAATATTCCTACAACATATAGACACCAAAATACAAAATATCATAAAAACACATGACTCAGATGGCATATGGATAAGATATGTAGATGATGGACTATATGTATCAAATAACAAAAACACAAATGCAGAGAACATACTGAAACAAATCAATAACATACATCCCAAAATACAATTCACAGAAGAAAAAGAAAAACATAACAAAATCAACTATTTAGACATAACCATCACGAGATACAACAAACACATACAATATGCAATATATAGAAAACCAACTTCCACTAACATCATTATACCTAACCATTCTGACCACCCACCACAACATAAAATGGCAGCATTTTATTCGTTATTTAACAGAATGTACAAAATACCCCTAAACAAACAAGAAACTGACAAAGAAAGAAATATAATATACCAAATTGGTTATGCAAATGGATACAATAAAAATACTATGATCAAAATAGAAAATAAAATCAAATACAAAATAAAAACTGAACAATTAAGAATTAATCAAACTGAACAACACATAAATAATAACAACAACAAAAAATGGGCCACATTCACATATATAAATAATAAAATGTCAAAACTAACAAAACTATTTAAAAACACAGATATAAAAATAGCATACAAAACTAATAAAAATAAATTACAAAATCTAAATAACTCACACAACAAAGATAATACAACAACCAACGGTATATACAAAATTGAATGCCAAGATTGCAATAAATGTTATATAGGACAAACAAAAAAACAGCTGAAAAAACGTTATTTTGAACACCTAAATGCATACAAAAAACCAAACATATATAAATCCAATTTAGCCACACATGCAATAAACACAGGACATGAATTCCCAGACATAACCAATGTAACACTAATAAAACATATACCACACAAAGGCACCATAATGAACATTTGGGAAAATTTACAGATTTACAAACATAAAACACAAAACAAATTAATACCAGAACAAATACAAACCAATACAAAACATGACACAATATTCAAAGCACTCAACATCGAAAATACACAAAATACAAAAACAGATACCACAACCACACACAATAATGCAACATTGAAGGACCAAAGACCAACAAACCACCATAATAACATCCAGAAGCCAACACACAAATACTGCACCAGAAGCAAGATGGCGAAGGTTGAAGATGGGAGAACAGGATCTCCCGAAACATGACCCTAAAGGAAAAAATACATCTTGAGGTAAAATAGTTATAAGTATTATAGTATTATATACATCAAGAAACGGACTGTAGCAGAAAGTGATTGAAATAATATAACCATACAAGGTAAATAAGCCTACAGTGAAAAAACGAAAAGTGAGGTTATAAAACAAAGCAAAAACAAAAGTGTATAGTAAAGAAAAAAAAAATAGTGAAGTGAATAGCAAATAAGTGAAATCAACTACCAAATAACAGATAACAAATCATCTCTCACATAAATATACATTAACATGTACACAAACAACATAACCACAATTCCATATAACCACATTACCAAATTGTTAAACAAATTTCAAACACGAAAAAAACAACTAATGAACACAAACATAAACATATACTTCAATAGACAATGCCAAAAACATAAATTAACACCTAAATACATCAACATAAACACAAACAACAAAAATATGACTGCACAAAAAACTATAAAACAAGCACAAAGGCTATGGATACAAAACGAAATTAATCAATTATACAGTAAGAAAAATAGCATAACACTAGACATATACAAACTACACTTAGAGCTAACAAATTTGTTACATCCAATCACTTGGAACAATAAATACAATAACATAGAAAATAAAATAAGATTTGAGAAAAACAAAAAGACTTATACAATCAACAAAAAACTTAACACATTAAAACAACAAAACAAAAATCAAGAACAAAAAAACAAAAATAAACACACATTTTACCCTCGAACCATTAACCTCAGCAATACAGAATTTAACAAAAAAGAAACAGAATATTTAAACAATATGTCAAAAACTAACATAACCCAAAATGCAAACAAAAATCTAGAAAATTTAATAGTAGAAACAGAATTTGCCATTAACCTAATAAAAGACAATATACAAGAAGAAAAAAGAACAGAAGCAACACATATAATTAAAAAAATAATCACTAGCGAAATGAAAAACAAAGATAAATAAAAGAAAAACAATAAAACAATAAAAGAAATTAAAAATAAAGTAAAGAACAATAATTTAATAATAACTAAAGCAGACAAAAGTCAAGCAACAGTAATCATTGATAAAACAGACTACATCAAAAAAACCGAAGACTTCATCAACAATAATAAATGCGTACAACTAGATAAAAACCCAACAGAAAACTATCTTAAACAAACTATAAAACTAATAAAAACAAATAAAAACATTTTCAACAATAAAAACATAGACATATATATAAACAATAATCCAGAACCACCTAAAATGAACAGCCTAATAAAAATACACAAATTAAACAACCCAATACGTCCATTAATCAATTTCAAAAAAGCTCCTACATACAAAATAGCAAGAATAATAGCACAAAAACTAAAAAATAACCATCTAACAAATAACCATCATAACATAAAAAATACATACGAATTAATAGACAAACTAAAAATAATAAATATAAATGAAAATACATTTTTCACATCATATGACATAACAAACATGTACACTAATATCCCAGTAGAAGAAACAATTGACATAATAATAAACAAACTTATAGAACAAAATGAAAACAAACAATATATAACCAAAATAAAAAATAGTCTCCAACTAATACTAAAACAAAATTACTTTGAATTTAATAGCAAAATTTATCAACAGAAAGAAGGTTTAGCAATGGGATCACCATTATCAAGCATAATAGCAGAAATATTCCTACAACATATAGACACCAAAATACAAAATATCATAAAAACACATGACCCAGATGGCATATGGATAAGATATGTAGATGATGGACTATATGTATCAAATAACAAAAACACAAATGCAGAGAACATACTGAAACAAATCAATAACATACATCCCAAAATACAATTCACATAAGAAAAAGAAAAACATAACAAAATCAACTATTTAGACATAACCATCACGAGATACAACAAACACATACAATATGCAATATATAGAAAACCAACTTCCACTAACATCATTATACCTAACCATTCTGACCACCCACCACAACATAAAATGGCAGCATTTTATTCGTTATTTAACAGAATGTACAAAATACCCCTAAACAAACAAGAAACTGACAAAGAAAGAAATATAATATACCAAATTGGTTATGCAAATGGATACAATAAAAATACTATGATCAAAATAGAAAATAAAATCAAATACAAAATAAAAACTGAACAATTAAGAATTAATCAAACTGAACAACACATAAATAATAACAACAACAAAAAATGGGCCACATTCACATATATAAATAATAAAATGTCAAAACTAACAAAACTATTTAAAAACACAGATATAAAAATAGCATACAAAACTAATAAAAATAAATTACAAAATCTAAATAACTCACACAACAAAGATAATACAACAACCAACGGTATATACAAAATTGAATGCCAAGATTGCAATAAATGTTATATAGGACAAACAAAAAAACAGCTGAAAAAACGTTATTTTGAACACCTAAATGCATACAAAAAACCAAACATATATAAATCCAATTTAGCCACACATGCAATAAACACAGGACATGAATTCCCAGACATAACCAATGTAACACTAATAAAACATATACCACACAAAGGCACCATAATGAACATTTGGGAAAATTTACAGATTTACAAACATAAAACACAAAACAAATTAATACCAGAACAAATACAAACCAATACAAAACATGACACAATATTCAAAGCACTCAACATCGAAAATACACAAAATACAAAAACAGATACCACAACCACACACAATAATGCAACATTGAAGGACCAAAGACCAACAAACCACCATAATAACATCCAGAAGCCAACACACAAATACTGCACCAGAAGCAAGATGGCGAAGGTTGAAGATGGGAGAACAGGATCTCCCGAAACATGACCCTAAAGGAAAAAATACATCTTGAGGTAAAATAGTTATAAGTATTATAGTATTATATACATCAAGAAACGGACTGTAGCAGAAAGTGATTGAAATAATATAACCATACAAGGTAAATAAGCCTACAGTGAAAAAACGAAAAGTGAGGTTATAAAACAAAGCAAAAACAAAAGTGTATAGTAAAGAAAAAAAAAATAGTGAAGTGAATAGCAAATAAGTGAAATCAACTACCAAATAACAGATAACAAATCATCTCTCACATAAATATACATTAACATGTACACAAACAACATAACCACAATTCCATATAACCACATTACCAAATTGTTAAACAAATTTCAAACACGAAAAAAACAACTAATGAACACAAACATAAACATATACTTCAATAGACAATGCCAAAAACATAAATTAACACCTAAATACATCAACATAAACACAAACAACAAAAATATGACTGCACAAAAAACTATAAAACAAGCACAAAGGCTATGGATACAAAACGAAATTAATCAATTATACAGTAAGAAAAATAGCATAACACTAGACATATACAAACTACACTTAGAGCTAACAAATTTGTTACATCCAATCACTTGGAACAATAAATACAATAACATAGAAAATAAAATAAGATTTGAGAAAAACAAAAAGACTTATACAATCAACAAAAAACTTAACACATTAAAACAACAAAACAAAAATCAAGAACAAAAAAACAAAAATAAACACACATTTTACCCTCGAACCATTAACCTCAGCAATACAGAATTTAACAAAAAAGAAACAGAATATTTAAACAATATGTCAAAAACTAACATAACCCAAAATGCAAACAAAAATCTAGAAAATTTAATAGTAGAAACAGAATTTGCCATTAACCTAATAAAAGACAATATACAAGAAGAAAAAAGAACAGAAGCAACACATATAATTAAAAAAATAATCACTAGCGAAATGAAAAACAAAGATAAATAAAAGAAAAACAATAAAACAATAAAAGAAATTAAAAATAAAGTAAAGAACAATAATTTAATAATAACTAAAGCAGACAAAAGTCAAGCAACAGTAATCATTGATAAAACAGACTACATCAAAAAAACCGAAGACTTCATCAACAATAATAAATGCGTACAACTAGATAAAAACCCAACAGAAAACTATCTTAAACAAACTATAAAACTAATAAAAACAAATAAAAACATTTTCAACAATAAAAACATAGACATATATATAAACAATAATCCAGAACCACCTAAAATGAACAGCCTAATAAAAATACACAAATTAAACAACCCAATACGTCCATTAATCAATTTCAAAAAAGCTCCTACATACAAAATAGCAAGAATAATAGCACAAAAACTAAAAAATAACCATCTAACAAATAACCATCATAACATAAAAAATACATACGAATTAATAGACAAACTAAAAATAATAAATATAAATGAAAATACATTTTTCACATCATATGACATAACAAACATGTACACTAATATCCCAGTAGAAGAAACAATTGACATAATAATAAACAAACTTATAGAACAAAATGAAAACAAACAATATATAACCAAAATAAAAAATAGTCTCCAACTAATACTAAAACAAAATTACTTTGAATTTAATAGCAAAATTTATCAACAGAAAGAAGGTTTAGCAATGGGATCACCATTATCAAGCATAATAGCAGAAATATTCCTACAACATATAGACACCAAAATACAAAATATCATAAAAACACATGACCCAGATGGCATATGGATAAGATATGTAGATGATGGACTATATGTATCAAATAACAAAAACACAAATGCAGAGAACATACTGAAACAAATCAATAACATACATCCCAAAATACAATTCACAGAAGAAAAAGAAAAACATAACAAAATCAACTATTTAGACATAACCATCATGAGATACAACAAACACATACAATATGCAATATATAGAAAACCAACTTCCACTAACATCATTATACCTAACCATTCTGACCACCCACCACAACATAAAATGGCAGCATTTTATTCGTTATTTAACAGAATGTACAAAATACCCCTAAACAAACAAGAAACTGACAAAGAAAGAAATATAATATACCAAATTGGTTATGCAAATGGATACAATAAAAATACTATGATCAAAATAGAAAATAAAATCAAATACAAAATAAAAACTGAACAATTAAGAATTAATCAAACTGAACAACACATAAATAATAACAACAACAAAAAATGGGCCACATTCACATATATAAATAATAAAATGTCAAAACTAACAAAACTATTTAAAAACACAGATATAAAAATAGCATACAAAACTAATAAAAATAAATTACAAAATCTAAATAACTCGCACAACAAAGATAATACAACAACCAACGGTATATACAAAATTGAATGCCAAGATTGCAATAAATGTTATATAGGACAAACAAAAAAACAGCTGAAAAAACGTTATTTTGAACACCTAAATGCATACAAAAAACCAAACATATATAAATCCAATTTAGCCACACATGCAATAAACACAGGACATGAATTCCCAGACATAACCAATGTAACACTAATAAAACATATACCACACAAAGGCACCATAATGAACATTTGGGAAAATTTACAGATTTACAAACATAAAACACAAAACAAATTAATACCAGAACAAATACAAACCAATACAAAACATGACACAATATTCAAAGCACTCAACATCGAAAATACACAAAATACAAAAACAGATACCACAACCACACACAATAATGCAACATTGAAGGACCAAAGACCAACAAACCACCATAATAACATCCAGAAGCCAACACACAAATACTGCACCAGAAGCAAGATGGCGAAGGTTGAAGATGGGAGAACAGGATCTCCCGAAACATGACCCTAAAGGAAAAAATACATCTTGAGGTAAAATAGTTATAAGTATTATAGTATTATATACATCAAGAAACGGACTGTAGCAGAAAGTGATTGAAATAATATAACCATACAAGGTAAATAAGCCTACAGTGAAAAAACGAAAAGTGAGGTTATAAAACAAAGCAAAAACAAAAGTGTATAGTAAAGAAAAAAAAAATAGTGAAGTGAATAGCAAATAAGTGAAATCAACTACCAAATAACAGATAACAAATCATCTCTCACATAAATATACATTAACATGTACACAAACAACATAACCACAATTCCATATAACCACATTACCAAATTGTTAAACAAATTTCAAACACGAAAAAAACAACTAATGAACACAAACATAAACATATACTTCAATAGACAATGCCAAAAACATAAATTAACACCTAAATACATCAACATAAACACAAACAACAAAAATATGACTGCACAAAAAACTATAAAACAAGCACAAAGGCTATGGATACAAAACGAAATTAATCAATTATACAGTAAGAAAAATAGCATAACACTAGACATATACAAACTACACTTAGAGCTAACAAATTTGTTACATCCAATCACTTGGAACAATAAATACAATAACATAGAAAATAAAATAAGATTTGAGAAAAACAAAAAGACTTATACAATCAACAAAAAACTTAACATATTAAAACAACAAAACAAAAATCAAGAACAAAAAAACAAAAATAAACACACATTTTACCCTCGAACCATTAACCTCAGCAATACAGAATTTAACAAAAAAGAAACAGAATATTTAAACAATATGTGAAAAACTAACATAACCCAAAATGCAAACAAAAATCTAGAAAATTTAATAGTAGAAACAGAATTTGCCATTAACCTAATAAAAGACAATATACAAGAAGAAAAAAGAACAGAAGCAACACATATAATTAAAAAAATAATCACTAGCGAAATGAAAAACAAAGATAAACAAAAGAAAAACAATAAAACAATAAAAGAAATTAAAAATAAAGTAAAGAACAATAATTTAATAATAACTAAAGCAGACAAAAGTCAAGCAACAGTAATCATTGATAAAACAGACTACATCAAAAAAACCGAAGACTTCATCAACAATAATAAATGCGTACAACTAGATAAAAACCCAACAGAAAACTATCTTAAACAAACTATAAAACTAATAAAAACAAATAAAAACATTTTCAACAATAAAAACATAGACATATATATAAACAATAATCCAGAACCACCTAAAATGAACAGCCTAATAAAAATACACAAATTAAACAACCCAATACGTCCATTAATCAATTTCAAAAAAGCTCCTACATACAAAATAGCAAGAATAATAGCACAAAAACTAAAAAATAACCATCTAACAAATAACCATCATAACATAAAAAATACATACGAATTAATAGACAAACTAAAAATAATAAATATAAATGAAAATACATTTTTCACATCATATGACATAACAAACATGTACACTAATATCCCAGTAGAAGAAACAATTGACATAATAATAAACAAACTTATAGAACAAAATGAAAACAAACAATATATAACCGAAATAAAAAATAGTCTCCAACTAATACTAAAACAAAATTACTTTGAATTTAATAGCAAAATTTATCAACAGAAAGAAGGTTTAGCAATGGGATCACCATTATCAAGCATAATAGCAGAAATATTCCTACAACATATAGACACCAAAATACAAAATATCATAAAAACACATGACCCAGATGGCATATGGATAAGATATGTAGATGATGGACTATATGTATCAAATAACAAAAACACAAATGCAGAGAACATACTGAAACAAATCAATAACATACATCCCAAAATACAATTCACATAAGAAAAAGAAAAACATAACAAAATCAACTATTTAGACATAACCATCACGAGATACAACAAACACATACAATATGCAATATATAGAAAACCAACTTCCACTAACATCATTATACCTAACCATTCTGACCACCCACCACAACATAAAATGGCAGCATTTTATTCGTTATTTAACAGAATGTACAAAATACCCCTAAACAAACAAGAAACTGACAAAGAAAGAAATATAATATACCAAATTGGTTATGCAAATGGATACAATAAAAATACTATGATCAAAATAGAAAATAAAATCAAATACAAAATAAAAACTGAACAATTAAGAATTAATCAAACTGAACAACACATAAATAATAACAACAACAAAAAATGGGCCACATTCACATATATAAATAATAAAATGTCAAAACTAACAAAACTATTTAAAAACACAGATATAAAAATAGCATACAAAACTAATAAAAATAAATTACAAAATCTAAATAACTCACACAACAAAGATAATACAACAACCAACGGTATATACAAAATTGAATGCCAAGATTGCAATAAATGTTATATAGGACAAACAAAAAAACAGCTGAAAAAACGTTATTTTGAACACCTAAATGCATACAAAAAACCAAACATATATAAATCCAATTTAGCCACACATGCAATAAACACAGGACATGAATTCCCAGACATAACCAATGTAACACTAATAAAACATATACCACACAAAGGCACCATAATGAACATTTGGGAAAATTTACAGATTTACAAACATAAAACACAAAACAAATTAATACCAGAACAAATACAAACCAATACAAAACATGACACAATATTCAAAGCACTCAACATCGAAAATACACAAAATACAAAAACAGATACCACAACCACACACAATAATGCAACATTGAAGGACCAAAGACCAACAAACCACCATAATAACATCCAGAAGCCAACACACAAATACTGCACCAGAAGCAAGATGGCGAAGGTTGAAGATGGGAGAACAGGATCTCCCGAAACATGTCCCTAAAGGAAAAAATACATCTTGAGGTAAAATAGTTATAAGTATTATAGTATTATATACATCAAGAAACGGACTGTAGCAGAAAGTGATTGAAATATATATATATATATATATACATACATATATTGCGACAGTACAAATAAGTGACGTACTGAGCATCGAATATAAAAATTTAAATTTACTTAATAAACTGTAAATAATTAATAATATATTAGAAATAAGCATGTTAGGGATTGCAAGAGTGGCTCAGACAAAAATATGAACAGGTGTTTCGACCTGAATTGACGTGCACACACACACAAATGTAACTGAAAGTGTGTACACCAGTATTTTGTTAGTGTGTGTGAACGCAGGTCTCTGCAGGCGAGTTTGCCACCCCAAGATGAATAATTGCACAATTACGGTTTTTCCGTAATTATTCATAAATTAGAATTAAGAATTAAAATCCAAAAGCACCATAAATTGTAAATAAATTAACTAAATACTGTGTACGAAAACCACGCGAAAGTGACACACCGTACGAGTGTAGTAGTGAAATAACTGTGTACGAGTCGAAAGGGTTAAGTTGCAATGTCCAAAATTGCAGTGAACATGTGTTATAAAAATAGTTATAAGTATAAGAGTATACTTACAGGACTCCGCAATTCGCAGAAATATAAAAAATAGCGAATTTGACAAAGAGTGGGGGAACTGACGCCAGAGACAGTTTCTAACATGTCGATTCGGATCACTGCAGGGTGTCGACCAAGACATGGGTATAAATAGAACACGCAAGCTGCAGTGGTTCTCTTTCTTGAATCATCCACGGTGCAGCGGGAGCTTATGCCCGTCAGCACGGCGTATTTATTAATTTTTTTATAAACAGTTTAAATTTGCCAGTTACGTACAAATACGTAACCAAGCTGTAAGACAATCATTGTAATTAATAACAGCATTACTGAAGAAGATCCATTAATGATTCGACACTAGACAAGAGAAGAGTTCCATAGCGATACGACGCTGGACAAGAGGAGAGTTCCATAGAGATACGACGCTGGACAAGAGGAGAGTTCCAGAGAGCGATACGATGCTGGACAAGAGGAGAGGACGAGAGAGGGAGTGAGACAGCCGACGCTGGACAAGAGGAGAAGAGAGACAGCCGACGCTGGCCAAGAGGAGAACGAACACCGATGGAACAAAATCGAGTATGATTGACGACAATAAGGTGATAGACAACTTATTCATATCTTAATCATACACAGAATACAAAGACAGTTAAAGACATTAATATTTTATTTAAAAATAAGAGCAATATTTCTTGTATAGTAGAGTTAAAAATCATAGATGTTTTAGAAATACGATTAACGTAACAAGAGCTCAAATTAATATGATATAAAATGATTACAAAGAATTTAAATAAAAACAATTAGTATTTGAGAAAACAGTACTGAGAAACAATAACTATTAATATTTTGAGTACGTACAATATAGAAAAAAAGATTTAAAGATTGATTTTGAAACATATTAATAGACTGAGTAGTCTAAAAATGAGATTTTTCTTTTATGTACTATTTAGTAGCATAGAATGTTAGTTATTAAGGATGTATATATTTTAAGCCTTACGGCATAATAACAAATAATAACTAATGTTTTAAAATCGAAGTCAGTGCCATGTGCACATATTTTTTTTTATAGTATCAAATAAATTTTAATTACCGTTTCAAGTTACATAGAGTTCTTATTGCAGATACACCTGACACCCAATTTAAATGTTATATTGTTTAAAGAATTTGTCTATCTTGAACGTGAGATCGTTCACACCTATTTATGTATATGTAACGTTGCCTAATTTTGGTGCTCCAAAATCGTGGGGTTCCACAAATTTAAATTAAATTAAATTTGCAAAATTTGTCACGTTATATAATTTGGCTCACAAAGAACGTGGGGCTATTCAAACACAAAAAGAAATGTATTTGTATTTGAAATTAAATATTAACAAAATTTGTATCGGGAATATAATGGCGCCCTGCACGTGGGGCCCGACATGCCTAAATTTACGTACAAAAATTTGTGACATAAATTGTAGCTCATGAATGTATGACCCGATCCCCATCATTTAACTATTAAAATTTTTTTATGTAGCTAAATGGTTGCTCTAAAAAATATAAAGAGTGTGTTAAATGAAAAATGTATAATATGTAATTATTATTTGTATTAAACAGTAACTGAATGTAATGTTAATTGTTGTGTAATCACACAGCTGGCGCCCACAAATAATATTGTTGTCTATGTAACAGGTGTAACTGTAATGAGTATTAATAATAACTATTAATAAAAATACAGAAATAAATAAATAAGTAGGGAACGGTTATCAATAATAATTTTTAAAGAATTACTATTAAATAAATATTTTAATAATAATACTTCGACATGGCAGTATCAGGAAGTATTAGTATGGAGGCAATCATTAAGGTGATGGGAAACCTTATGGATGAATATGGAATAAGACAAAATGTATGTGCTAGATTAGATAGACAAATAGAAGAATTTAAAACTGATAAGTCACTATTAGGTGAGAAGGTAAAAGAATATAATACAATACTAAGAGTAGGAGCAAAAGTAGAACAAGATATCGTAATTAATACTGTGCACTTAGTACCTACGGATATCGACAATAATACGCGTATAAAAACACGCAAAAGTAATGGTAAGATAGCATTTGATAAACAAGCTATTAAAGTCAAGAAAGAACTTGAAGGAATGTTAATATTTAATAATTATAATTCTAGTGAAATACTTAACACTAGGGAAGAATATAACGTAGGATATCGACAGGCATACCTTATTGATAGAAATATCCAACTCGCTGTGCAAACTCACAGTAAAACAATACATGTGAAACACATAAGACACCACACTTACGGAGATAAATATCACTGTAGACCTAACAAGAAACGTAGTAAGTTATCTAGACGAAACACTACGCAAAATTGTGGTAAATATGATGTTAGATATACGCACGATAATTATAGTAACGATAATTATATCTGCAAGTATGAGAATTATGGTGAGTATTATCATAAACGACAAATGAAAAAACCGTCGACAGCTATTCACGTCAGTTCACTCAACCAAACTAGGGACGAGAGAATTGAGAAAGAGCGAAGCATTTGTAACGAGAGAAAGAGGGTAGATTTTGTGTGGCCGACAGGCAAGATGAAAACATTGCTCAATGAACAGGTGACTTCTACGATAAACACAAACGTCGAAGCTATGCAACGGAAAGGTAACGAGGGGATAATACAATGGAACGCGGATGTTGTTTACACGAGGGTGAGAACAATAGTAAACGCGGCGACTACGCTACAAAGGTACAATATGCGTCCGGTAGACTATGGACAATACAATTGTTATAAAGAGGGGTGTAAGATCGAACTACACACTGATCTCAATACCCGAATGGAATAAATAATTATTTTTAAATGAGAAAAATAATATAACTATTAATTATTAATAATAAGAAATAATATGTGTAATACTATAAGAGGTATAATTAAGAAATGTATTAGTGATGGTAAGGAATGCTATTGTAGAGAAATATTTAAGAAAGTAATGGTAAAAGATGTTATTGTTGTTGTTAATATGAAGAAATGGTAAGGAATGTTATTATTGATATGTTATAAATATGAAGAAATGATTAAGATGAGCAATAATTGCCATAATTGTTAGAACGACTGATCAAGCGAACACTTATTGAAGATACAAGGACACAGAAGAAAGCGAGAGTGAAAAGTCATAAGGGCAGAGACTACTTAGGATTAAGGACTTCGAGAAAAATATCGTTGTTTTCCAAGACAGTTCCTATGTAACCGATCATGCGACACACTACAAGCTATAAAAGTATTCTGTTACGGAAGTGTATTTCAAGAAAGTAGTAACGATCAGAAAGGTAATGTTAAGGAAATGTAATAAAAGGTAATGAATGTTAATGTATTGTATAAGTAATGTATTAGATAAAGTAATGTCATGTTAAGAAAAGAGCTAAGGAAGATTAGAAGCGAAGATAAGAATGTATGAATTAAGATAATGTAAAATTAAGGACCGAATGTACACACATAAGTAGGACAGAACACTTTCATCGTATATGATGAGATACAGAAGAAAGAAATTGGTAAATTCCATGCAACGTCATTTAGGAAGTTCTACACATGAAAACAGAGGTCATTGAAACCAGTTAAATCAGCTGTTTGTAAAGCCACCCTACTACAAGGTCGCGAGCTGTGAGCGTACGAAGGGGGGAGGTAAGACATTTGTATACACTCCAATTAAGGGTGAAATGACGAATATTATTCTTTATTATTTGTTACATTTTTTTGCAAATAATAATAATAAATAAAAAAAAATTATAATAAATAAATTTATTAAATTTTTTTTTGTTACCAAGCAGAGGAATAATGCGACAGTACAAATAAGTGATGTACTGAGCATGGAATATAAAAATTTAAATTTACTTAATAAACTGTAAATAATTAATAATATATTAGAAATAAGCATGTTAGGGATTGCAAGAGTGGCTCAGACAAAAATATGAACAGGTGTTTCGACCTGAATTGACGTGCACACACACACAAATGTAACTGAAAGTGTGTACACCAGTATTTTGTTAGTGTGTGTGAACGCAGGTCTCTGCAGGCGAGTTTGCCACCCCAAGATGAATAATTGCACAATTACGGTTTTTCCGTAATTATTCATAAATTAGAATTAAGAATTAAAATCCAAAAGCACCATAAATTGTAAATAAATTAACTAAATACTGTGTACGAAAACCACGCGAAAGTGACACACCGTACGAGTGTAGTAGTGAAATAACTGTGTACGAGTCGAAAGGGTTAAGTTGCAATGTCCAAAATTGCAGTGAACATGTGTTATAAAAATAGTTATAAGTATAAGAGTATACTTACAGGACTCTGCAATTCGCAGAAATATAAAAAATAGCGAATTTGACAAAGAGTGGGGGAACTGACGCCAGAGACAGTTTCTAACATGTCGATTCGGATCACTGCAGGGTGTCGACCAAGACATGGGTATAAATAGAACACGCAAGCTGCAGTGGTTCTCTTTCTTGAATCATCCACGGTGCAGCGGGAGCTTATGCCCGTCAGCACGGCGTATTTATTAATTTTTTTATAAACAGTTTAAATTTGCCAGTTACGTACAAATACGTAACCAAGCTGTAAGACAATCATTGTAATTAATAACAGCATTACTGAAGAAGATCCATTAATGATTCGACACTAGACAAGAGAAGAGTTCCATAGCGATACGACGCTGGACAAGAGGAGAGTTCCATAGAGATACGACGCTGGACAAGAGGAGAGTTCCAGAGAGCGATACGATGCTGGACAAGAGGAGAGGACGAGAGAGGGAGTGAGACAGCCGACGCTGGACAAGAGGAGAAGAGAGACAGCCGACGCTGGCCAAGAGGAGAACGAACACCGATGGAACAAAATCGAGTATGATTGACGGCAATAAGGTGATAGACAACTTATTCATATCTTAATCATACACAGAATACAAAGACAGTTAAAGACATTAATATTTTATTTAAAAATAAGAGCAATATTTCTTGTATAGTAGAGTTAAAAATCATAGATGTTTTAGAAATACGATTAACGTAACAAGAGCTCAAATTAATATGATATAAAATGATTACAAAGAATTTAAATAAAAACAATTAGTATTTGAGAAAACAGTACTGAGAAACAATAACTATTAATATTTTGAGTACGTACAATATAGAAAAAAAGATTTAAAGATTGATTTTGAAACATATTAATAGACTGAGTAGTCTAAAAATGAGATTTTTCTTTTATGTACTATTTAGTAGCATAGAATGTTAGTTATTAAGGATGTATATATTTTAAGCCTTACGGCATAATAACAAATAATAACTAATGTTTTAAAATCGAAGTCAGTGCCATGTGCACATATTTTTTTTTATAGTATCAAATAAATTTTAATTACCGTTTCAAGTTACATAGAGTTCTTATTGCAGATACACCTGACACCCAATTTAAATGTTATATTGTTTAAAGAATTTGTCTATCTTGAACGTGAGATCGTTCACACCTATTTATGTATATGTAACGTTGCCTAATTTTGGTGCTCCAAAATCGTGGGGTTCCACAAATTTAAATTAAATTAAATTTGCAAAATTTGTCACGTTATATAATTTGGCTCACAAAGAACGTGGGGCTATTCAAACACAAAAAGAAATGTATTTGTATTTGAAATTAAATATTAACAAAATTTGTATCGGGAATATAATGGCGCCCTGCACGTGGGGCCCGACATGCCTAAATTTACGTACAAAAATTTGTGACATAAATTGTAGCTCATGAATGTATGACCCGATCCCCATCATTTAACTATTAAAATTTTTTTATGTAGCTAAATGGTTGCTCTAAAAAATATAAAGAGTGTGTTAAATGAAAAATGTATAATATGTAATTATTATTTGTATTAAACAGTAACTGAATGTAATGTTAATTGTTGTGTAATCACACAGCTGGCGCCCACAAATAATATTGTTGTCTATGTAACAGGTGTAACTGTAATGAGTATTAATAATAACTATTAATAAAAATACAGAAATAAATAAATAAGTAGGGAACGGTTATCAATAACAATTTTTAAAGAATTACTATTAAATAAATATTTTAATAATAATACTTCGACATGGCAGTATCAGGAAGTATTAGTATGGAGGCAATCATTAAGGTGATGGGAAACCTTATGGATGAATATGGAATAAGACAAAATGTATGTGCTAGATTAGATAGACAAATAGAAGAATTTAAAACTGATAAGTCACTATTAGGTGAGAAGGTAAAAGAATATAATACAATACTAAGAGTAGGAGCAAAAGTAGAACAAGATATCGTAATTAATACTGTGCACTTAGTACCTACGGATATCGACAATAATACGCGTATAAAAACACGCAAAAGTAATGGTAAGATAGCATTTGATAAACAAGCTATTAAAGTCAAGAAAGAACTTGAAGGAATGTTAATATTTAATAATTATAATTCTAGTGAAATACTTAACACTAGGGAAGAATATAACGTAGGATATCGACAGGCATACCTTATTGATAGAAATATCCAACTCGCTGTGCAAACTCACAGTAAAACAATACATGTGAAACACATAAGACACCACACTTACGGAGATAAATATCACTGTAGACCTAACAAGAAACGTAGTAAGTTATCTAGACGAAACACTACGCAAAATTGTGGTAAATATGATGTTAGATATACGCACGATAATTATAGTAACGATAATTATATCTGCAAGTATGAGAATTATGGTGAGTATTATCATAAACGACAAATGAAAAAACCGTCGACAGCTATTCACGTCAGTTCACTCAACCAAACTAGGGACGAGAGAATTGAGAAAGAGCGAAGCATTTGTAACGAGAGAAAGAGGGTAGATTTTGTGTGGCCGACAGGCAAGATGAAAACATTGCTCAATGAACAGGTGACTTCTACGATAAACACAAACGTCGAAGCTATGCAACGGAAAGGTAACGAGGGGATAATACAATGGAACGCGGATGTTGTTTACACGAGGGTGAGAACAATAGTAAACGCGGCGACTACGCTACAAAGGTACAATATGCGTCCGGTAGACTATGGACAATACAATTGTTATAAAGAGGGGT
The DNA here is from genome assembly GCA_034769895.1 of Magicicada septendecula. Classification (NCBI taxonomy): domain Eukaryota; kingdom Metazoa; phylum Arthropoda; class Insecta; order Hemiptera; family Cicadidae; genus Magicicada; species Magicicada septendecula. The sequence continues at coordinate 229,032,097 of CM068371.1, read as the reverse complement.
GTAAGATCGAACTACACACTGATCTCAATACCCGAATGGAATAAATAATTATTTTTAAATGAGAAAAATAATATAACTATTAATTATTAATAATAAGAAATAATATGTGTAATACTATAAGAGGTATAATTAAGAAATGTATTAGTGATGGTAAGGAATGCTATTGTTGAGAAATATTTAAGAAAGTAATGGTAAAAGATGTTATTGTTGTTGTTAATATGAAGAAATGGTAAGGAATGTTATTATTGATATGTTATAAATATGAAGAAATGATTAAGATGAGCAATAATTGCCATAATTGTTAGAACGACTGATCAAGCGAACACTTATTGAAGATACAAGGACACAGAAGAAAGCGAGAGTGAAAAGTCATAAGGGCAGAGACTACTTAGGATTAAGGACTTCGAGAAAAATATCGTTGTTTTCCAAGACAGTTCCTATGTAACCGATCATGCGACACACTACAAGCTAAAAAAGTATTCTGTTACGGAAGTGTATTTCAAGAAAGTAGTAACGATCAGAAAGGTAATGTTAAAGAAATGTAATAAAAGGTAATGAATGTTAATGTATTGTATAAGTAATGTATTAGATAAAGTAATGTCATGTTAAGAAAAGAGCTAAGGAAGATTAGAAGCGAAGATAAGAATGTATGAATTAAGATAATGTAAAATTAAGGACCGAATGTACACACATAAGTAGGACAGAACACTTTCATCGTATATGATGAGATACAGAAGAAAGAAATTGGTAAATTCCACGCAACGTCATTTAGGAAGTTCTACACATGAAAACAGAGGTCATTGAAACCAGTTAAATCAGCTGTTTGTAAAGCCACCCTACTACAAGGTCGCGAGCTGTGAGCGTACGAAGGGGGGAGGTAAGACATTTGTATACACTCCAATTAAGGGTGAAATGACGAATATTATTCTTTATTATTTGTTACATTTTTTTGCAAATAATAATAATAAATAAAAAAAAATTATAATAAATAAATTTATTAAATTTTTTTTTGTTACCAAGCAGAGGAATAATGCGACAGTACAAATAAGTGATGTACTGAGCATGGAATATAAAAATTTAAATTTACTTAATAAACTGTAAATAATTAATAATATATTAGAAATAAGCATGTTAGGGATTGCAAGAGTGGCTCAGACAAAAATATGAACAGGTGTTTCGACCTGAATTGACGTGCACACACACACAAATGTAACTGAAAGTGTGTACACCAGTATTTTGTTAGTGTGTGTGAACGCAGGTCTCTGCAGGCGAGTTTGCCACCCCAAGATGAATAATTGCACAATTATGGTTTTTCCGTAATTATTCATAAATTAGAATTAAGAATTAAAATCCAAAAGCACCATAAATTGTAAATAAATTAACTAAATACTGTGTACGAAAACCACGCGAAAGTGACACACCGTACGAGTGTAGTAGTGAAATAACTGTGTACGAGTCGAAAGGGTTAAGTTGCAATGTCCAAAATTGCAGTGAACATGTGTTATAAAAATAGTTATAAGTATAAGAGTATACTTACAGGACTCTGCAATTCGCAGAAATATAAAAAATAGCGAATTTGACAAAGAGTGGGGGAACTGACGCCAGAGACAGTTTCTAACATGTCGATTCGGATCACTGCAGGGTGTCGACCAAGACATGGGTATAAATAGAACACGCAAGCTGCAGTGGTTCTCTTTCTTGAATCATCCACGGTGCAGCGGGAGCTTATGCCCGTCAGCACGGCGTATTTATTAATTTTTTTATAAACAGTTTAAATTTGCCAGTTACGTACAAATACGTAACCAAGCTGTAAGACAATCATTGTAATTAATAACAGCATTACTGAAGAAGATCCATTAATGATTCGACACTAGACAAGAGAAGAGTTCCATAGCGATACGACGCTGGACAAGAGGAGAGTTCCATAGAGATACGACGCTGGACAAGAGGAGAGTTCCGGAGAGCGATACGATGCTGGACAAGAGGAGAGGACGAGAGAGGGAGTGAGACAGCCGACGCTGGACAAGAGGAGAAGAGAGACAGCCGACGCTGGCCAAGAGGAGAACGAACACCGATGGAACAAAATCAAGTATGATTGACGACAATAAGGTGATAGACAACTTATTCATATCTTAATCATACACAGAATACAAAGACAGTTAAAGACATTAATATTTTATTTAAAAATAAGAGCAATATTTCTTGTATAGTAGAGTTAAAAATCATAGATGTTTTAGAAATACGATTAACGTAACAAGAGCTCAAATTAATATGATATAAAATGATTACAAAGAATTTAAATAAAAACAATTAGTATTTGAGAAAACAGTACTGAGAAACAATAACTATTAATATTTTGAGTACGTACAATATAGAAAAAAAGATTTAAAGATTGATTTTGAAACATATTAATAGACTGAGTAGTCTAAAATTGAGATTTTTCTTTTATGTACTATTTAGTAGCATAGAATGTTAGTTAGTAAGGATGTATATATTTTAAGCCTTACGGCATAATAACAAATAATAACTAATGTTTTCAAATTGAAGTCAGTGCCATGTGCACATATTTTTTTTTATAGTACCAAATAAATTTTAATTACCGTTTCAAGTTACATAGAGTTCTTATTGCAGATACACCTGACACCCAATTTAAATGTTATATTGTTTAAAGAATTTGTCTATCTTGAACGTGAGATCGTTCACACCTATTTATGTATATGTAACGTTGCCTAATTTTGGTGCTCCAAGATCGTGGGGTTCCACAAATTTAAATTAAATTAAATTTGCAAAATTTGTCACGTTATATAATTTGGCTCACAAAGAACGTGGGGCTATTCAAACACAAATAGAAATGTATTTGTATTTGAAATTAAATACAGTAGAGTCTCGGTGATCCGCCCTTCGATTATCCGCCGTTCCGTGTTATCCGCCACCCAAGCGGCGTAAAAAAATGTAAACGTAAAAAATATTTTCTTTAATTACTGCAATGAAAATAGTGTGCCAATAGTTTGCGGGCGTGAGTGTACGTGCTCTCTTTGTGATTGCTCCTGACTGTACCGCAGGAATTTAGCCTACTGCCCATCGCCTATTATAGCCTAGTTGTGACTCATGTGTCATTCACCCCACCCCACCCCCAACATCCAACGCTATCACTCACATGCTCATCGCTTAGTGGACTGCAGTTTCTTGTTGTGTGCTGTAGTGAGCAGTGAGGCTATTTTTACGCTGTGTGTCCGTGAGTGACTTGTGCAGTTTTGGTGAAAGTGTCGTAGTGTAGTCTTGTTAATAGTGTTGCGATTATGGCTACGAAAGGGAAGAAAATTGTTTTATCAATAAAAGACAAGCTTGAGGCATTAAAAAGACTGGATAAAGGGGAAACGCTGCAGAAGGTGGCTGACCACTACGGCGTCGGTCATCGTACAGTTGGAGATTGTAAGAAGAGACGATTAGAATATTAGAAAAATGGTGTTCCTCACGAGTTATTGAGACTGCTTTTAAAGACAGAAAAACTATGAAAAATAGTGATTATGAAAAAGTTAGCGAAGTGTTGTACATTTGGTTTACACAGTTCAGGGAGAAAGGGGTGCCTATTTCAGGACCTATCTTAAAAGAAAAGGCGTTGCAGTTTCAAAAAGAATTTAACGAAGGTGATGCAGATTTTACAGCAAGCGTTGGCTGGCTTGATAGATGGAAGAAGCGTTATGGAATCCGTCAGTTGAATATTTGCGGTGAGAAACTGTCATCAAACTTTCAAGAAATGGAGCAGTTTAAGAAAAAATTTCAAGACTTTGTTGAAACTGAAAGCTTAACAGGAGATCAAGTATTTAATTGTGATGAAACATGCCTTAATTTCAAAATGTTACCGAGTAAGAGCCTTGCAGCTAGAACTGAAGCTGCAGCCCCTGGCTATAAACGTAGTAAAGAGAGAGTGACTATTTTAGCATGCAGTAATGCCACAGCAAACCATAAAATGGACCTGGCAATGATTGGAAAGTCCAAAAACCCTAGGGCTTTTAAAACCATTTCAAAACATGCTCTTCCAGTAAAATATTTCAATCAAAAAAGTGCATGGATGACTAGTGAAATTTTTAAGGAATGGTTTTTTAAAGAGTTTGTTCCTTCTACAGAGAAGTTTTTAAAAGACAACAACCTACCCAGAAAAGCAGTTTTACTGCTAGACAATGCCCCAACTCACCCTGATCCAGAAGAACTTAGAGATGGGGACATAAAGGCTATGTTTTTGCCACCAAATGTGACTGCCATTTGTCAGCCTATGGACCAGGGTGTTTTGGAAACACTTAAACGAAACTGTCGAAGAAAGCTTCTATCAACAGTCATACAAGAAATTGAAGATGCGCAAAACTTGATTAAGAAGTTGAAAAGTATAAATTTGAAGGATGTCGCTTATTGGGTCGCAAGGGCCTGGGCCAACATCGGGGCACAAACAATTGCGAAGTCGTGGCATAAGCTGTTGGGCGAGGACGAAAATATGGCTGAAAGCATGCTGGATGAACTTCATGAAAGTATTTTGCCCTTGGTGCAACGTATCCCTGGATGTGAGGATGCATCGTTGGATGAAATAAGGAATTGGCTTTCAGGAGACGACCAATATGAAATAACTGACGAAGAAATTGTAACACTTGTTAATAGCGATGATGTTGTTGAAGATTAAGACTCTGAAACTGTTGAGCCCCAGAAGATCACACAAAAGAAGGGGTTAAATCTCTTGAAGCAGCCATTCAGTACGTTGAGCAGCAAGAGGAAGCCAGGGTTGTCGACATAATGATGCTCCAAAGATGGCGAGACTTGGCAGCAAAGAAGCGGGAATCATCAGGGAGGCAGTCGAAGATCACTAATTTTTTTCACTCATCATGAACTGAACTCTCACTTCCAACATTTCTGACAGTGTAAGTCAATTTTATTACGTACACATTAGTCTGATTCTATATTTATTTTTAGTAAATTTTTCTTGTTAAAATTTACTGAATTCTTAAACTTGAAGTGTGAAGTACTAAAGTAGGCGTAATTGTTTTCTTTTTTTTGTATAACTTTAACTAGTGTATAACTTTAACTTTTTAACTAGTGTATAACTTTAATATTGTTCCTTGTTCTCTAAAATGTTTTACTATAATTTTGTAATATAATTGTACTATTGTTTTCTCTATTGATTTGTTGTAAAACGTGATGTTTATTAATTACATTTACAAAATTACAACGTAATTGTATGATAAATTTGCGTTTTATTTAACTTTCCCTATTATCCGCCATTCCAGCTTATCAGCCCTTCCGCCAGCCCATTTATGGCGGATAACCAGGACTCTACTGTATTAACAAAATTTGTATCGGGAATATAATGGCGCCCTGCACGTGGGGCCCGACATGCCTAAATTTATGTACAAAAATTTGTGACATAAATTGTAGCTCATGAATGTATGACCCGATCCCCATCATTTAACTATTAAAATTTTTTTATGTAGCTAAATGGTTGCTCTAAAAAATATAAAGAGTATGTTAAATGAAAAATGTATAATATGTAATTATTATTTGTATTAAACAGTAACTGAATGTAATGTTAATTGTTGTGTAATCACACAGCTGGCGCCCACAAATAATATTGTTGTCTATGTAACAGGTGTAACTGTAATGAGTATTAATAATAACTATTAATAAAAATACAGAAATAAATAAATAAGTAGGGAATGGTTATCAATAATAATTTTTAAAGAATTACTATTAAATAAATATTTTAATAATAATACTTCGACATGGCAGTATCAGGAAGTATTAGTATGGAGGCAATCATTAAGGTGATGGGAAACCTTATGGATGAATATGGAATAAGACAAAATGTATGTGCTAGATTAGATAGACAAATAGAAGAATTTAAAACTGATAAGTCACTATTAGGTGAGAAGGTAAAAGAATATAATACAATACTAAGAGTAGGAGCAAAAGTAGAACAAGATATCGTAATTAATACTGTGCACTTAGTACCTACGGATATCGACAATAATACGCGTATAAAAACACGCAAAAGTAATGGTAAGATAGCATTTGATAAACAAGCTATTAAAGTCAAGAAAGAACTTGAAGGAATGTTAATATTTAATAATTATAATTCTAGTGAAATACTTAACACTAGGGAAGAATATAACATAGGATATCGACAGGCATACCTTATTGATAGAAATATCCAACTCGCTGTGCAAACTCACAGTAAAACAATACATGTGAAACACATAAGACACCACACTTACGGAGATAAATATCACTGTAGACCTAACAAGAAACGTAGTAAGTTATCTAGACGAAACACTACGCAAAATTGTGGTAAATATGATGTTAGATATACGCACGATAATTATAGTAACGATAATTATATCTGCAAGTATGAGAATTATGGTGAGTATTATCATAAACGACGAATGAAAAAACCGTCGACAGCTATTCACGTCAGTTCACTCAACCAAACTAGGGACGAGAGAATTGAGAAAGAGCGAAGCATTTGTAACGAGAGAAAGAGGGTAGATTTTATGTGGCCGACAGGCAAGATGAAAAGGTGACTCAATTGCTCAATGAACAGGTGACTTCTACGATAAACACAAACGTCGAAGCTATGCAACGGAAAGGTAACGAGGGGATAATACAATGGAACGCGGATGTTGTTTACACGAGGGTGAGAACAATAGTAAACGCGGCGACTACGCTACAAAGGTACAATATGCGTCCGGTAGACTATGGACAATACAATTGTTATAAAGAGGGGTGTAAGATCGAACTACACACTGAACTCAATACCCGAATGGAATAAATAATTATTTTTAAATGAGAAAAATAATATAACTATTAATTATTAATAATAAGAAATAATATGTGTAATACTATAAGAGGTATAATTAAGAAATGTATTAGTGATGGTAAGGAATGCTATTGTAGAGAAATATTTAAGAAAGTAATGGTAAAAGATGTTATTGTTGTTGTTAATATGAAGAAATGGTAAGGAATGTTATTATTGATATGTTATAAATATGAAGAAATGATTAAGATGAGCAATAATTGCCATAATTGTTAGAACGACTGATCAAGCGAACACTTATTGAAGATACAAGGACACAGAAGAAAGCGAGAGTGAAAAGTCATAAGGGCAGAGACTACTTAGGATTAAGGACTTCGAGAAAAATATCGTTGTTTTCCAAGACAGTTCCTATGTAACCGATCATGCGACACACTACAAGCTAAAAAAGTATTCTGTTACGGAAGTGTATTTCAAGAAAGTAGTAATGATCAGAAAGGTAATGTTAAAGAAATGTAATAAAAGGTAATGAATGTTAATGTATTGTATAAGTAATGTATTAGATAAAGTAATGTCATGTTAAGAAAAGAGCTAGGAAGATTAGAAGCGAAGATAAGAATGTATGAATTAAGATAATGTAAAATTAAGGACCGAATGTACACACATAAGTAGGACAGAACACTTTCATCGTATATGATGAGATACAGAAGAAAGAAATTGGTAAATTCCACGCAACGTCATTTAGGAAGTTCTACACATGAAAACAGAGGTCATTGAAACCAGTTAAATCAGCTGTTTGTAAAGCCACCCTACTACAAGGTCGCGAGCAGTGAGCGTACGAAGGGGGGAGGTAAGACATTTGTATACACTCCAATTAAGGGTGAAATGACGAATATTATTCTTTATTATTTGTTACATTTTTTTTGCAAATAATAATAATAAATAAAAAAAAAATTATAATAAATAAATTTATTAAATTTTTTTTTGTTACCAAGCAGAGGAATAATGCGACAGTACAAATAAGTGATGTACTGAGCATGGAATATAAAAATTTAAATTTACTTAATAAACTGTAAATAATTAATAATATATTAGAAATAAGCATGTTAGGGATTGCAAGAGTGGCTCAGACAAAAATATGAACAGGTGTTTCGACCTGAATTGACGTGCACACACACACAAATGTAACTGAAAGTGTGTACACCAGTATTTTGTTAGTGTGTGTGAACGCAGGTCTCTGCAGGCGAGTTTGCCACCCCAAGATGAATAATTGCACAATTACTGTTTTTCCGTAATTATTCATAAATTAGAATTAAGAATTAAAATCCAAAAGCACCATAAAATGTAAATAAATTAACTAAATACTGTGTACGAAAACCACGCGAAAGTGACACACCGTACGAGTGTAGTAGTGAAATAACTGTGTACGAGTCGAAAGGGTTAAGTTGCAATGTCCAAAATTGCAGTGAACATGTGTTATAAAAATAGTTATAAGTATAAGAGTATACTTACAGGACTCTGCAATTCGCAGAAATATAAAAAATAGCGAATTTGACAAAGAGTGGGGGAACTGACGCCAGAGACAGTTTCTAACATGTCGATTTCGGATCACTGCAGGGTGTCGACCAAGACATGGGTATAAATAGAACACGCAAGCTGCAGTGGTTCTCTTTCTTGAATCATCCACGGTGCAGCGGGAGCTTATGCCCGTCAGCACGGCGTATTTATTAATTTTTTTATAAACAGTTTAAATTTGCCAGTTACGTACAAATACGTAACCAAGCTGTAAGACAATCATTGTAATTAATAACAGCATTACTGAAGAAGATCCATTAATGATTCGACACTAGACAAGAGAAGAGTTCCATAGCGATACGACGCTGGACAAGAGGAGAGTTCCATAGCGATACGACGCTGGACAAGAGGAGAGTTCCATAGAGATACGTCGCTGGACAAGAGGAGAGTTCCAGAGAGCGATACGACGCTGGACAAGAGGAGAGGACGAGAGAGAGAGAGAGACAGCCGACGCTGGACAAGAGGAGAAGAGAGACAGCCGACGCTGGCCAAGAGGAGAACGAACACCGATGGAACAAAATCGAGTATGATTGACGACAATAAGGTGATAGACAACTTATTCATATCTTAATCATACACAGAATACAAAGACAGTTAAAGACATTAATATTTTATTTAAAAATAAGAGCAATATTTCTTGTATAGTAGAGTTAAAAATCATAGATGTTTTAGAAATTCGATTAACGTAACAAGAGCTCAAATTAATATGATATAAAATGATTACAAAGAATTTAAATAAAAACAATTAGTATTTTAGAAAACAGTACTGAGAAACAATAACTATTATTATTTTGAATACGTACAATATAGAAAAAAAGATTTAAAGATTGATTTTGAAACATATTAATAGACTGAGTAGTCTAAAAGTGAGATTTTTCTTTTATGTACTATTTAGTAGCATAGAATGTTAGTTAGTAAGGATGTATATATTTTAAGCCTTACGGCATAATAACAAATAATAACTAATGTTTTAAAATCGAAGTCAGTGCCATGTGCACATATTTTTTTTTATAGTATCAAATAAATTTTAATTACCGTTTCAAGTTACATAGAGTTCTTATTGCAGATACACCTGACACCCAATTTAAATGTTATATTGTTTAAAGAATTTGTCTATCTTGAACGTGAGATCGTTCACACCTATTTATGTATATGTAACGTTGCCTAATTTTGGTGCTCCAAGATCGTGGGGTTCCACAAATTTAAATTAAATTAAATTTGCAAAATTTGTCACGTTATAATATACAATGACTTTTATTTATATTAAGATAAGCCCTCAAGATTCTTAGTGTAATTATGTAGATTCATATATACAAAGTTTATATATATATATACATAGACATAACGAGTAAAAGTGTATAAAACGAGTTGAATTGATGGGTGAATTGTTACTTGTATAAACATTTGTATATATTTTCTTCAATTTAGGGCATCAGTTCAACGTCATCGATTGTTGAACACCGATCTGATGGCGAATTATTCTGCATCAAAAATGTTCTACAATCACAGCTAATTTCTATGGGGTATTGGTTAAACTGATATTGGTTAAACTGATGGGCTGCTATATCTATATATATTGTGACAGCAGCGGTATGCGAACATCTGCTCTCCGGTACCAGCGGTGGACACAGCGAGCCAATCCAGCATCAGCAGCCGCCGAGACGTGACCAAATACGTGTTCGGAGCTAGCCAATCAGCGATCCCGGTTAGTTAATAAAAACCATCGGACGCACTTTATCTCCTCTCCTCTCTCGGACGATATCGAGGCGGAGTCAGCCGGAAGGAACAGCCGAAGAATAGAACCGCCGCCGTTCTTGCGTCTTCGCACTCCCGTTCCGCGCCAGCGATGGATTTCGCTGGGCCGGCAGCCGACTCTACAACCGATGCCGAAAGAAGAAGAGGACTGCAGTACGCCACGATCAGCGGGCGCAGCCGCCGAACATCTCAGCGCGGCACGACCAACATCAGCCTTCTCGCCACAAGGTCCTTTTTAGGGCCACCAAAAGCACTAGAGTATACGATTGGCGCCATTTGTCATGCGGCAAGCCTTTTGTCCGGTGACAATATATATTATGTTACATGCCATTTTAACATAAATATGCTGTAATACTCTTACCCAAAAGTACCAAGAAACATAATAGTTTCAAGAAATAAGTAATTAAAGACTTAATTAAATATTGTTTATTTTATTGTTTAATTCATGATAATGAAGACTGTAATAATTATGTTTATCACAGTTAAAATAATGTTAATAATGATAAGTAATGAGGACAATATTTAGGAACTTACTTTTAAGATTTTGTTTTATTTATAAAACCTGTATTGTATACAGTAAATTAAGAGGAATTGTTATCTATTATTAAGAGTTATTAGTAATTAGTTTGGGTCATAGTGATTAATATTATATATGATAATATTAATAACACTAATGTTTATATTAACTGGAAAGTACCAAAATAATAGTAATAGTTTTTTGTAAAACTAGGCATGTTAAGCTTAGACGGCTAAGGTATTTTGAATAAGAATTTCTATTAAAATGATAATAAACAATGTCAGGTTAAGTTATAGGATTACTAAATATGTCAAATAGTTTTAATAAAGTGAAAAGTACAAGAAGAACTAATAATAAATAATTTTGGAACAAATAAATAAAAAGGGTAAATGGGTAACTCAAGAAATATGTAACAAGATAATCAAAAGTGGTGTCAAAATAATCAGTGTTTCATCAGAAGATCAAAGAAACTAATAAAGTGAAGATCAAAGATCTTATAAAATAGTTATAACAGTTTAAAGAAAATGAAAGATAAAATAGTAAAAGTTTGTTTATGTTGATGCTATAATATCACCAGGGTGACATAAAATGTTACATTAGAAACCAATAAAAAGGAGAGATAGGCCTTAGCAACTAAAATGTTATATAAATGAAATAAGAATTGTATTATTGGATCTGAACGAGAAAGGTTGAATTAAACACCAGATAGTGACTAATTTAAATTATTATCCATTTCATATCAGTGGAACTAAAATAAAAAGTTAAATAATCATCCTCAACCAGACTAAATAGAAGAAGGAAGTGCTACATTACTATAAAGAAGAAAACCAAGGAATCTCTGAAGAAATACAATCAACTTACACAGGAAGAGAAGTATTTTTTGATATATAATTAATCTGAACTATTCCATGCTATGCCTAGGCCATAGGTTTCAAAGACACTGATTACGCTTTTAATAAAAACAATTTGGAATTTTCACTGAGAACAATATCAATGAATAATCTTACCATCAGTATGAAAAACTATTAATGTAGAGTATTACTATAATATAAAGTGAACTAGATCTAAAAAACATTTAACTCAATATAACCTATAAACACTGAACATTGTTAAACTATTAATATAATCCTGTTAAGGCACTTTGTAATTATTTATAATCCCATGTATTTTGGTACTTTTCCTATAATAACTGTTGTTTATATCGTAGTCAAAAGGACCTAACGTAACACAATCTATTTGTATTTTATTTAATAAATATAAATGTGGGCCTTGAGATATAAGAATTATTAATGCTACTGCTGCCATACTGAGCATATGTAAAGAACAGCCGGTTAGATTTTTGTTAATGATTATATTTGTTATTTAAAAACAATTTAAAGAAAATAATAAAAGGATTTGAGTGTAATAAATACAGATAAAAGGTTTATTCGTTTCTTTATTTAATGAATACAAAATGTGTAAAGATAAAAGATGATAAAAGATTAAAAGAGATTTAATTATATCTGATATAGGAACCTTTATAATATTTTAACGAAAATCATAATTAATATTTTACAAATAAATTTTATTTGCAACCTGTGATTGCAAATTGGCGGTCAACAAATATTACCCTGACCAGATATTCCTCCTTTAAAACATTAACAAAGTCTACACATTAAATAACCAAGATATAAGAAAGGTACAATTATTAAAGGTAACGAGTCTATTTATACGTTACAGAATTGGAGCCCAACTAGTGAGGCTAGAGATAGAGTAACATTGTATTCTTATTGTAAGTTTTATAGTAATTTATACTCTAGTGGCAGCTACGGTTAAACAACAGAGATGTCAATGAGAAGAGCAACGTCACGTAAACATATGGAAGAAGAAGAAATAGAATAAAATATGGAAGACAAGGAAGCAACAACAGTTGAAGAAGTGGAAGTAATGGTAAAAGATACCCCAGTAGTAGCGACTGAAGAAATGGAAGTAATAGTAAGGGATGCCAAAGGGGACCAACCAAAGAAACCAACCCAACAAATGGACGCAAATTTCCAGGAAATGATGAGGGTTATGGTGGAACAGTTAAATAAAAACAAGGAGGATATTTTAAAAAATATCGAAACACTTAACCAGAAAATGGACAGTAACAGTGAAACATTAAAGAAACAAATGAGGGAAGATAGTGAGGAATTGAATAAAAGAATCGAAAGCAGTACTGAAACATTAAAACAAATGAAAGAGAGTAATGAGAAGAATAATGAAGAATTAAAGAGGCAAATCGAAAGTAATAATGAAACATTACAACAACAGTTGAAGGAGGAGATTCGACAAAGTAACAAAGAGTTAAAAAGATGGTTGAAGGAAGAGAGTGAGAAGAATAAAGAGGAATTGAAACAGGTGAAACAACAGTTAGAAGAGTATAAAGAAGAAATAAGGAATGATAGTAAACAGATGGTAGAAGGAATAATAAATGATCATAGACTGTTAATGGAAGGATTAAATAAGGACAAGAACCAGTCAAAGGAAACAGTAAATCAGAAAATAAAAGGTAGTAAGGAAATAGAAAATAAAAAAGACAAAAGTGTATTGTTATCTGAAACAAAACCTAACAGAAACAAAGAGAATATTAAGCACCAGGAAAAGAAGATGAAAAAAATGAGACAAATGCACCAACAGAAATTAATAGAAACCCGGGAAGAGTGGGAGATGATGAACAATGGACTAGTTACTGTACTTAACATCTTAAGTACTGAACACAGAAGAGTAAGCAATTTTAAAAATAACCAAAGGAGATTAGTAGAAACTTTCAAAAGGAATCGCCATATAACAGTGAGAAAAACCGTAAGAAAATCTATAAGTAAATTAAATATAACAGAAATAGAAGTGTGTAGCAAACTGTCAGTAATGTCATCAATAACGCAAATACCATTAAAATATCTGTTCAATAAAATAAATGGGAAAGTGATTGAGGTAGGCCTAGATACTACTGAACATGTGTTATTAGAAGGATTACGGTATAAGGTAGCAAAGATCTATATCACAAGGATGGAAATAGTTCTGCACACCAGAGTTATATGAATGACCAGTACAGCTGAAATAATGGACCATGGTTAAACTAATTCTAAACCAACTATAGAGAAAAGGGACTAATTTTATGATTACCGACAAGGCAAACTATTTGAGAAATGAGAAGGAAAATTATGATAATTGTAATAACAAATGAAGATTCAGAAAACATAAACAAATAAAACCCAAAATTCTAAAATAAGTAAGAACATCTTACAGGATACTTCAGAGGAATTATTTTGAATCAATTAAGAAAAGAATATAACGGTTAAGAATTATAATAAGGAGATATTAATAATAAGTAAAGAAAATAAGTACTTAAACAAATAAATGAAGTAATGAACTTGCTGAAAAAAAGAATTGATGTTTGTAAATAAATAGAGTAACAATAACTATAGTTGTAACTACTAAAAAGGGGTATTGAAAAAGAAGATGAATAACATAGTTGCAAAGGAATCAATTAACGACGAAATGAAATTAAATAGAAGAGAAAAAATATACTAAGGATATTACCAAAACTGAAAATAAGTTATATGAAAGTAAAGGGAACTGCTGGGATGCAATTTATAATAATGAGAAGAGGTAAGAAGGCAATATGTTTCTGAGAGGGTATTTAAAGTAACACAAGAGTTACTATTTTTTTTAAGAGTGTAGAGAGCTAAGGCGCCACTTAAAAGTTATTATTATGGGCAGGGGCCAATGAGCACTGTACCATGCACTGGGTGAATGGTCAGGTGAGGATTAGGTTAGAATAGTGCCACTCACAGCCGATATGCATTCACCGTGCCATTTAAACTTAGGGAGGAATTGATAACCCCAATTAAGGAATCCACAGGAACCGGAGAAACCCCAGAGAAAAGAAGAAATCAGTTGGTAACCACTTATATAAAGGAAATGAAGAAGAAATAATATATTTTGTAGATTCACACAAGAAGAAAAAGAAGTTATTAGTAAGTTATTATATAATAACACAACTTAAGAAAATTCATCAAAACCCAATACCTGAAACCATAATGAAGAAGAGAATGAAAATAAGATTTAAAATACAATGTGACAGAAAAGGTGTTATTAACAAACAGGCATTTTCCAAGTTTTACAAAAGAAATTGCAAGGATGATTCAGAAGACATTATTGAAAGAAGTACTTATCAGATCAATCAGCTTATTTGAGTAATCTGTTTATTACTAAAATAACCGTTTTATGGGGGGGGGGGGTATTATGTTACATGCCATTTTGCCATGCCATTTTAACATAAATATGCTTTAATACTCTTACCCAAAAGTACCAAGAAACATAATAGTTTCAAGAAATAAGTAATTAAAGACTTAATTAAATATTGTTTATTTTATTGTTTAATTCATGATAATGAAGACTGTAATAATTATGTTTATCACAGTTAAAATAATGTTAATAATGATAAGTAATGAGGACAATATTTAGGAACTTACTTATAAGATTTTGTTTTATTTATAAAACCTGTATTGTATACAGTAAATTAAGAGGAATTGTTATCTATTATTAAGAGTTATTAGTAATTAGTTTGGGTCATAGTGATTAATATTATATGTGATAATATTAATAACACTAATGTTTATATTAACTGGAAAGTACCAAAATAATAGTAATAGATTTTTGTAAAACTAGGCATGTTAAGCTTAGACGGCTAAGGTATTTTGAATAAGAATTTCTATTAAAATGATAATAAACAATGTCAGGTTAAGTTATAGGATTACTAAATATGCCAAATAGTTTTAATAAAGTGAAAAGTACAAGAACTAATAATAAATAATTTTGGAACAAATAAATAAAAAGGGTAAATGGGTAACTCAAGAAATATGTAACAAGATAATCAAAAGTGGTGTCAAAATAATCAGTGTTTCATCAGAAGATCAAAGAAACTAATAAAGTGAAGATCAAAGATCTTATAAAATAGTTATAACAGTTTAAAGAAAATGAAAGATAAAATAGTAAAAGTTTGTTTATGTTGATGCTATAATATCACCAGGGTGACATAAAATGTTACATTAGAAACCAATAAAAAGGAGAGATAGGCCTTAGCAACTAAAATGTTATATAAATGAAATAAGAATTGTATTATTGGATCTGAACGAGAAAGGTTGAATTAAACACCAGATAGTGACTAATTTAAATTATTATCCATTTCATATCAGTGGACCTAAAATAAAAAGTTAAATAATCATCCTCAACCAGACTAAATAGAAGAAGGAAGTGCTACATTACTATAAAGAAGTAAACCTACTGTAGAGTATTACTATAATATAAAGTGAACTAGATTTAAAAAACATTTAACTCAATATAACCTATAAACACTGAACATTGTTAAACTATTAATATAATCCTGTTAAGGCACTTTGTAATTATTTATAATCCCATGTATTTTGGTAATTTTCCTATAATAACTGTTGTTTATATCGTAGTCAAAAGGACCTAACATAACACAATCTATTTGTATTTTATTTAATAAATATAAATGTGGGCCTTGAGATATAAGAATTATTAATGCTACTGCTGCCATACTGAGCATATGTAAAGAACAGCCGGTTAGATTTTTGTTAATAATTATATTTGTTATTTAAAAACAATTTAAAGAAAATAATAAAAGGATTTGAGTGTAATAAATACAGATAAAAGGTTTATTCGTTTCTTTATTTAATGAATACAAAATGTGTATGATATTATAAACACTATATCAGGGACTGTGAATTGCCTTCATCAACTAGATTAAGTTGGCTACACTCTTCATTTTAAAATATGGCAGACTATTCAAATCTGCTTTGATGAGCTTTAGTTTTCACATTCATCTCTTAGATAAATTATTAAAAGAGATTTAATTATAGCTGATATAGGAACCTTTATAATATTTTAACGAAATTCATAATTAATATTTTACAAATAAATTTTATTTGCAACCCATGATTGCAAATTGGCACTCAACAAATATTACCCTGACCAGATACTCCTCCTTTAAAACATTAACAAAGTCTACACATTAAATAACCAAGATATAAGAAATGTACAATTATTAAAGGTTACGAGTCTATTTATACGTTAAAATATATATTGTAATGTGACAGAAGGGGGAAGGTCCAATAAGTAGGTAGGCCCAGAAAAATAAGATCACACTTAACAAAATAAAGTACTTAACTCAAACAGAAAAAAAAATAAAACCCCGGAAGGAAACCAAGAAGTACAATACAATGTTTAATAAAAGCTAATGTATTCTAGTTTATAAGAAAATGACTGTAAACAATGTTTAAGTGTCGAAGTGAAGTAATACGGTGTTATTACGCTAATTACCATGTGAATTAATTAATTAGATCAATTATCAATTTTAATTACAATTAGTATAATAGACAAGAGACTCTTTAGTAAATTAATCATGTTCTTTTGTTACACGTGAAAATTGTACAATTTTAAATATTTGTGTAATTGTGTTCTATGTAAAACTTTAACATGAGGGTTTTAGTAATAATGAACGCATTTGTTTAACTGTACCGTACTTAAATAACTAACTTATTATTCATTAAGTCAATTTTATATTCATAACACATAAAAAGTTTGCTGTACCTGTAAATACATCAACTAACACATATACAATTAAACAAATTCTAGCTTATATGATAGTTGATAAAGACACACATACATAAATCATGATATACAATAAATCCAAATAATAATTAAATAATGCGTTCATTAATTCCAGATTGTTTTGCTTACTTGTTCATTATTTATAACTTTAAAGTTTATTCATTTATCAAATTTATTTAAAACTCCCAGGGTGGGGATTCTTTGAAAGAGTCAGGACAGTAGTAGTTAGTAAATTAATAGATTAATAATTGTTACTTGTGGTAAGAATATCCACTCATGGTCCAACGCTGATCGGCGTCCTTGTTGTGGTGAAGTCTGAAGAACACATCTTGTTGAATAAAGTTGAATTCACTGTCACTCGTACATACACGTGAACTCGCGTCATTTATAGAGTAGTGTGGATGTGATGTGGCTTTCAATGTCAGTTTGTATAGATCAGTTCACTTTATAATGTGTGATCATTCTAAAATGAGTGGTGTATGTTCATGCTCGCAAAGTTAATGTCCATGTCCATTCATCACAGAAATTCACTTGACTTTGTGTTGATGTCTATGCGTTTATACTACTGTACTTGGTTGATTAGTTTGTTCAAGTATTTAAATGTTCTGTTACATTAAGTGTAATTCATTAACACTGGCTAAATGTAATTCTTTCTAAGTTGTACAGTACACTAATAATGTTTCGTATATGTGCCGAGATTACATGATAGTTCGCTTGAGTCGCTTGAATTGTTCACTCGGAAATTCCTAATAATGTTAATGCTTAACTAAGTTCGTTAATTCGTACATTTTATACTGTTGTGTTCGAGTATTACTTCCGGTTGCACTTTGAACCTTACAGTTTGAAATTACTAAGTCCGATTATTATAACACTGAGTTTTCACTAAGACTGATAAATTTTGCAAGACTGAGCACAGTAATACTGAGAAAAATAAATGTTCAAAAAATGTAATAAGACTGAGAGTCCTTCATAGCACTGAGAAAATTTAAAATACTGAGCAAATTTAAAATACGACTGAGAGAATAAAAAAATATGACTGAGAGTCCTCTGTGTCAGACAGTCAGTTTTTATCAACTCGTCCCTACCCAAATTTTGTCTTGAGCCTGCCCACGCCTTTTCTTACTTACGATAGGTCAGGTCGATATTTTCTTAGAATATTTTTACCCACTTCTTTAGGGTTTTTTTGTTTCTGTTCAAGGATTCGCTTTGACTCCTGGTTACCAGAGAAAGTCTCCTCTCCACCGGTGTCTTCGCAAGACGCTGTACCCTGATAGGTTGTTAGACATCCCCCCAGATTTCTTCGTTCGGACGTTGATCTCTTTCGCAGAATTTCTGGTCGTTGCGCGCCTGTCAATCACCCTTTTGTTTGGGACTTACGCAATGTTGTTCTAACTTTCCCCATCTGTTTCCTTGGTCATCTTGAGGTATTGTCCTATCTTACACCCCTTTTTTGTAGCTATTAATAATTTCTGAAATGCGTTGGTTGGTGAAGCCACCCCGACTTTCTAATCGTAAATTGTGTCCGTCACGTAAACGTCACCTCCCGCTATGCAGCATCCTCGAGTCTTTTCAACTAGTTATTTCTTTCATTGTCTCTGTAAAGTGCAGCACCCTCAACCCTCAACAACACGAGCGGACGTTCGCCTTAGTTATCCGTAATGGTGTGAGTGACCTAGCATGGCATTGTGTAGTTTGTTGTGGGGTAATAATTTTTAGCCAAGCTTCTCCTGTCATCTTGAACTTTCATATCTATATTTGCGTTGAGTCTAACATCTTTCTATTGTCTGTTAGCGACGCTGGTTTGACATCTTCACATTAAGCCTTGTTTATTGCTTTAACTTGAAGTCGTTGACACAACTGCGTGTGAACAAAATCGGTCGAGAAGAAAATTTGAAATTTTTAAATTTTTTGTCTCGCTATAGCGTCCTCAATTTTGATTTGATGACGTGACGTCTGGGAACCATAGAATCCAAATTCTGCGCCCTGTTCATCGCCACACCATGTCCATCTTCATCTTGGAGGAATATAGCATGTTGACCTACTTTTCATGATTTGTATTACAATTGGTGTACCCCCCTTTGGTTTTAATTGCATTTACGAATTGATTGCTAACCATCTGGAATGGTTGAACGTATTTAACATCAACGCATCTATGTATCAATTACCTATAAGTGTCTTAAAACTTATTATAAAACAAGTTATAAATTCAATGAATGGTTTTCACCCATTTAACTAAACGATTCATTTATACTCCTGAAAGAATATCTATACAATATAATATTAAACAAGTCAATATTAAATTCAATTGACCTAATGTAACGCCTTACGTATAGTAATAAAGAAAATCTTCTACAAAATGAATCTCATATAGTAAAGTAATCCTACTAATATTTTCGTTCCGTAAAACTTATTTATAATTTGATTGATAACTAACATATTTGTTACGTTACTTTATCTAATCTATACCCATATCGATTCATCAACTATATACATATACATAATCTATGAGTAATGAGTAATTTATTTCATTCTAGCATCAATTCAGATCCTTAAACTATCCATTATATACATTCACCTTAACATGGCTTACTTGCAATATAGTTATTAATTTACATCGCTTATTCACTTTTAAGTATCCTTTTTGTTCACTCTGTCTTTGATAATTTATTGCTATTCATTCAACTCAAGTTATTGTAAATAGAATGTTCTTTGCATTCGCTACGATACTTCATAAAGAATGTTAACTAAAGTATTCACTTGTACTTATCATCTAACACATCATCAGTGTTCTATTCGACATGTTATAATCTATGAACTACATAAGTTCTTAAGTTATAATTTACATCAGATTACATGTTTTCATTGATGAAGCTAGCTTGAATGAAGTTCACCCGTCATCAGCCCTAACTTAAATGACTTGTCTCATACAGCTAACACATCAAGGTATGCTCTTCTACTTTCTCCCTGGTAGATTAAATTCTGTCCTTTGGTTCGTAATATTTCTTCATTTGCCTCACATTGAATTTCCCTTGGATCTTGCTTTCGTCCTCACAGTCGACGAGCTGGTAGGTAGCATCCCCAAGAATTCGATGTACTTTATAAGGCCCGCAGTAAAGTTCGCAAAATTTGTCAATCCTTCTTTGGATCGCGTCTGACTGATAATAAGTCCTTATCAAAACCTTTCCACCAATCTTGAATTTAGTAATGGTTTTGGTTTCATTGCATAATTTAGCTTGCTTCTCTCTTTTCTCTTTCATCCTCACAAATATCTGGTTGTGATCAGCTCCTCCAACTCCAACAATGTCTTTGTCTAGATATCTTTCCCATACTCTAGTCGGTTTTCTGCCGAGATGCGCCTCATAAGGTGTTACCTCAATGGTCTCATGGTACGTCTCGTTAATGCAGCTTTCGATAGTAGTTACATATCGCGACCACTTAGTATGTCGGTCACACACGAAGATTCTGAATAAATTCCCGAGCGGTCTATTAATCCTTTCAGCTAGATTTGCACATGGGTTTCTAATTGCGGTGTATCTTGGTTGAATGTTTAGCTCATTCAAGCCGTTCACCCATTTCTTTGATGTAAATTGTGTCCCACTGTCAGTGACAATTGCTTTAGGTGTTCCAAATTCTTCACTATACTGTCTCACCCTTCTTAATGTAGCAGCGGTCGTTGTTCTCCGAAGTGTAAACAACCGTATGTACTTTGTAAAGTTGTCAACAATAACAAACAGGTACCTTACTCCAGCGGACGATACGGGCAGCGGTCCAAAATAATCCGCGCTGACTAACTCTCCCCTTCCTAACGGGACAATGGCCCTCGTTCCACCGAATAAGAACCGGTTACTTGTGTCTTTACATTTTTGACACACGTCACACGCCCTTACATAATTCCCCACTTTCTTCAACATTTTGTCTATCGTAAAATGTTGTTGCAACATCTTCGTACATTTCTTCGATCCTAGTGCCCATACATCCTGTGTATTTCGGCGATTATTTCTCCGGATACACTGTTTGGTATGTACAGTTTCCATTCCTTCTTACGTTGTCTATATAACTTATCGTTGACATATCTATAAAACTTACCTACTTCCTTATCTAAACATCCTTCATTTATTTTATCAATAATAGTCTTAAGTTTAATGTCTTCAAGTTGATATTTTCTAATATCTTTGATTATTTTACTTACATTTTTATCCATCTTAATCACCATGTGATTGATTAAGTACTCGCACACATCATCGTTAATTTCCTCTAGCGTGGAGTCTCCTGGATTCCTACTTAGAAGGTCGGCAACAACATTGTCTTTGCCCTTGCAATGCACTATGTCAAACTTGTATTCCTGGATGCTTAAAATCCAGCGTGTTATTAGTAAATTATTTAGATGGCATTTGTTCATAAATGTCAATGCCTTATTATCCGTGATAACGGTTAAAGGTTGCCCTAATACGTATATGCGGAATTTTTCCAGACATCTTACAATACTTAGTAACTCCTTTTCAGTTGTGTAGTAATTTTTCTCTGCACCCTTGAATGTTTTGCTAGTAAATGCTATAACGCCGATTTTACCTTCCACGTCCAGTTGATATAACTGTCCGCCGTATGCGAAGTTGCTGGCGTCGCATTGCATGTAGTATCTTTGGTTTATTCGAGGAAACTTCAAAATCACTGTCTCTATAAATAGTTCTTTCACTTGTTGGAAACATTTATTTAGTTCTAGTGTCCATGCGAATTTATGTCCCTTCTTCAACAACTCAAGTAGTGGTTGGGTTGTTTCGGCATATTTGTCAGTAAAACGGTTATAAAAATTTGTTAGGCCCAAGAAACCTTTTAGTTGCTTTTGGTTTCGAGGTGTTGGAAACTTCATAATCGCATTAATCTTCTCATCCGTCGCCTGGATTCCTTGCGTAGTTAGACGGTATCCTAGGTATACAATTTCTTGTCTAAAAAAGTGTGATTTCTCTAAATTTATAGTCAAGTTCGCTTTTCTGAGGTTATTTAATAATAATTCTAAATGTGACAAGTGTGTTTCTAAACTTTCGGAATAGCATAAGTAATCGTCTACATAAATGATGGTGTTTTTCTTAACTTCTTCCTCCAATACCATATCCAATCCCCTGGTTAGTGCAGCAGAACTGGTACTCAGCCCAAACGGCGTGACTGTGAAGCGATAGCATTTGCCCTTGTACATAAATGCGGTGAAATTTCGGCACTCTGGCTTCAGTGGTACTTGGCAGAGACTACTTGTTAGATCGACGGTGGATAAGTATTTCATTTCGCTACATCTGGCTAAAATATCGATTATTGGAGAAACTCCCTCGTAGTCCGGGATCGTCACGCTGTTCACCTTCCCCACATCCAGACATAATCGGACCCTTCCATCTTTATTTATAACTGTGACAAGCGGGTTAACTTAGGGGCTGTTGCATCGCTTGATGACCCCATATCGTAACATGCGACTTATCTCCTTATCCACCTTCCCTTTCTACGGTAGTGATACTTACTTGGAACTCGTGAGCGTATCCTTCGATTCTCCAGGGGCACTCCCTGAATAAACTTTTATTTCTGACAAGAATTTCCCTTAACATCATCAATATCCTTTCATCTCCGCAGTCAATGCTCTCCAACTTCTTGTCGATGTTTCGCATGATTTCTTCATCTTCTTCTATGCCCATCACCTCCATATGCATTATTGGCACTCTGCACGCTGCTTCGTCAGCCTTTCCTTTTAATTTGATGACTCTTTTTCCCATATCAATAAGACATCCTGCTTTCTGGAGAAAACTAATTCTTAAAATGCATGGTTTTATAAGGTCTGGTATAACGAGGAACACACACTCATTCTTAATCCCATCTATATCTATGTCACATAATATCTGCTTCCTTATTAATTTCGATTTATTGTCTACCGCGCTAATTATTAAAGTGTTGGTCATTTGTAAAATTTCATAAGGTGCTATGTTCTGCTTATTTTGATTGAACCAAGATTCCGATAATCTGTTAATTACGCTCCCGGTGTCAATTAATGCAGGCACCGTAATACCATTGTTGAATTTTATGATTACTTCCGGGCATTTTAATATTTTCTGAACAATCTCCTCGTCATCGTCGCATAATACGTCGTTTCTCAAATCGCGTAGAATTACATTGACGTCATTGGTTTGACAGATATCCGATTTTACTGCTGTCTTACTTACTGCATTTGTTGATTTTTTTTCTTCTTGTCGTTCCGTTTTCGGTTCATTGCCCGAAGTGGATGCTCCTTTATTAGTAAACTCTACTGTGTTAATGTGTTGCCTCTCCCCAGCGCGGTGGTGCTGTGTGCGTGCGGTCGGTTTGTCACCCCATGTTCGCTTCTGCACCCCAGTTTCTTTGTTTGGGTAGCTTTCACTTTCTCTATTGGAATTTCCTCCTCCGTTTGTTGCTTCGTAACTCTGCTCCCTGTTGTTCCGCGGATGAATTTGTGTATATTCCACAATCAGTGATTCGAAATTTGGTATCGTAGTAATTCCCCTCGTGATAACAGCGAGCTGGATTTCCCGTCCAAAATGACGCGCAATCTTCTTAATTAACTGGCGGTCCGTCAAAGTAAGCGTTAATTGTCTACTTTCCAATAATATTCGTTATATATATTCGATTGCACTGATTTGGCCACGCCAATCAAACTTTCCCTACTCGAGATGATCACGGATGCTATCTTGTCGTTCTTGTCCCCAGTAGTAGGGTAAAACTGACAGTTCTACCCCGGATGTGACGTCATATGGCGGGAAATTCAAAAATCTATGTGGTGGGGGTAAAAATCTGGTAGTCGGCTTTCGGTCATGTTGTGGGCGGTGAGTATAAAGTGGGGTTATGTGTGCGTTGATTGGTGTATACGTCGTCGACGTTGCCGCTTCGTGCATGTGTTATAGTGTACGGGTTTGTATATGCAAGGAGTTTTTCCGGTCGGCCATGTTGTAAAATCGTCGTGGTCGGCGTTGCCGACTCGTGCTGGTTAATCGCCGTAGTCGACTCTTGCGTGTGTTATAGTGTACGGGTTTTGTATATGAACGTCGCTGCGGGCGATGGTCGATGGCGACGGCAACGGCGTGTCTGTGTGTCGTGGCGAACTGTATCGCGAGCCCGTGTAGTGATCCGGTTCGCCGTTCGCCGTTCGCCGGCCGCCGTCCGGTTGATCTGCTGTCGGACGCCGTCCGCCGCCGACGGCGAATGGCGAACGACGAACGGCGAACTGGTTCGTGAGGCTGCGTCGTGATCCGGTTCGTCGTCGAGGATTGGTCTGTGTGTCGGATATTCTGATTGATATGTAATTTTCTATAGGTAAGTAAATATATACAGATTGTAAAAATACGTTCGCACCAACCTGTTGGTCTAGCGCTCGCTATAGCGGGCCCTACGTTTGTTGTTGTAAGAAACACACATGAATAATAGGGAGAAGTGGCAGTTGGCTTCCGCTGAGATTTATTGTGGAACGCACACACACACACACACACGCATCATGCATGGAAAAGGAAAGTTGAAAATAAACACTTAAGCAATTACAGATACACTCATGTATTTATTTACATGGACACATATTATTTACGGGTATGTAATAAGTGTCTGTTCGGAGTTGACAATTATTTTGTATAAAAAAGTAATAAGTGTCTGTTCGGAGTTGACAATTATTTTGTATAAAAAAAGAATTTAAATATATATTGTAGTAGTAAGGACGTCTGGGCGTTAGCTGATATTCGGTAGTGGTCGACCTTGTTCACGGGCGTGGTTAGGCAAACAAGTCTCTGAACATCTGCCTTCCTGAGTCGTTAACTTTTTTATTGTTCATGACTGCATATCTTCATTTCCTTAAGCGGGGTTCAGCGATGTATAAAAAGCCGACAGATTTGATCTGTTGAAGTACATACCATCGTTGGATTCTGCTTTGACATCATCGGTGAAAGACAGAATATCTCGTACAGGGTAAGTTGCTTTAAAATTATTCTTTAGTTTCTGTAATATATTACCATTATGCAATTATTTTAATATAAATTTGATTTTTTATTAATTGAATGTATCTAATAACGGTCGGTGCGCAACGACCGTTCAAGCTTGTAGATTGAGTGTTATACTGTTATTTAAAATATGATTAAATGTACTGTTAGTTCAAAGGATTTTTTTGAAATTAAATACAATGAAATGTTAAGATAATATCGTTTAATTTTATCAATAAGCACAATATATTACAAGTTAAAATATTTAAACACGCACACACACACACACACACACACACACACACACACACACACACGCACTACAAGTTAAAATACATAATATGTAAACACGTGTACATTTTCAATTGTGTATAATTAAGAAATACATGTATGCATACTAATTACAAGTTAAAATACATAATATGTAAACACCTGTACATTGTCAATTTTGTACAATTAAGAAATATATGCAATCACACTATATTACAAGTTTATGATTGCATTCAAGTTAACATACATATTATGCACACACACACAATATATTATAAGTTAAAATATTTAAACACACACACACACACACACAAGGAATTGAATTGACAATTGCATATAATTAAAATAAAAGAAATACGTGTATGCACACTACTTACAAGTTAAAATACATAATATGTAAACACGTGTACATTTTCAATTGTGTATAATTAAGAAATATATGTATGCATACTAATTACAAGTTAAAATACATAATATGTAAACACCTGTACATTGTCAATTTTGTACAATTAAAAAATATATGTAATCACACTATATTACAAGTTTATGATTGCATTCAAGTTAAAATACATATTATGCACACACATACACACACACACACACACACACATTGAATTGTAATTAAAACAAATGAATTACATGTAAGCGCTATATATATTACAAATTTAATAATGTGTACATTATGACATACAAATATACTTGTTACTTCATAAGATGTCCATCCAGTATTACATTAAAATGTCCACCACGTAGGCCCTGTTTTTTTCTCCACGGTAAACGAGATATAGTGAGTTCGGTGCTAAATGTTTTAACTCATCGTCTTCCCAAACGCCTGCGTATCTCCTTGGAAGATAAACACGATATTTCAATTTATCGTCCGTATAGTCCTGGATAGTAGCGAGTACAGCATTTCCGTATTTACTGTCTACGTTTTGAAGTTGCACTATGGGATATTTTACACCCATTACTAGTTCTTTAATTTTCCTATATTGTATAGCACTAATGTCCGCGAACTTAGCAACGAATGAAGCCATTTCTAATGAAGAAGAATCACTATTCGCTTGCGTCTCTGTCAAGGTCTGAATTAAATAACGCTCGTTTGCGTCGTTATAAGTAGGGAGGCTGTTGAGGAGGGGGAAACCAGACAGCGTGAGGGAGGGGGAACCAGACAACGAGCAGTAAACTGTTATTATTAACCCTGTGAAACAGGATGAAGCCGCTTTCACACGTCATGTTCGGTGGGTGGGAGGAGGCAACCAGTCGGCAATTATTTTTTTATCTGTCTAGACAAGGTGTTGTAATCGACTCCTGCTGAGAGCGGAAGGGGGGTAGGCGACCAGACGACGGCACTAATTTTTTATGCGTCTAGACAGGGTTATGTAATCTTATTCTGACATGAAGGCAGTAATTTTTATGCATGCGAAAGATGCCGCTATTTTTTTATACGTCTAGACAGAGTGATGTCATTGATTCCTGTTGAGCGCGGAAGGGGAAAGACGACCAGACGGCGGCACTAGTTTTTTATGCGTCTAGACAGGGTGTGAAGGCAGTAATTTTTATGCAAGCGACATGATGCTAAATAAAAACAAAATGTTAATAATTTACCAGAAACCTACTGATAAGTCTAAAATCCGATATAACCCACTCGCGTAAAGCGTGCACTCTATTATTTGTACATATTTCTGGAAATAAACGGTGCGCGAAACATGCTGTTCCGTGCATCGGACGTAATTGTTCGAGTTTAGGACAACCGAAATCTTCTAAATTTATAATATTGTAATGCACGATACGCTTTTCCAGAAATCTTTTTTTCTGTAAACCTTTTACGAACACATAGTTAAAAGGAAACGTGTATTTTACTAATATCGGCACAAGATGTTCGTACGATGTCTCCCCGTCCCTCCACTCTAGTCCGTGATAATGCTCCGTTAACCATCGGTTCGTCCTCATGTGTTTGTGATTCGAAACGTTTGTGTCCACTGGTGGTGCAAATATCCAATGTCTGCTGGTAAATGCGGTGACATCCATAACGGCCAGTTCCTTGACGAGTTCGTTTCCGTTATCGTCCACGAAACAGTGAAAGTCAAGTATGACTGCTAGCTCGTCGACTGCCATCTTTTTTCGTTACAAACAATGTGTTCGGTGCTACTAGAAACGCTGCCGATCCGTCCGTCTCACGAAACAGACACGTTGTATGTTGTGAAACGTCCGTAAAGAATTTTTTCGGAACGTTTACTTTGTACCTTGTCTCCACGTCACGAATCAGTGCAACAAATTCTTGCGTCAAAACGTTGTATACAAAAAGATCTACAGGGTACAGTACTGCGTTCGTTAAGTCACTGCATCGTCTGTACTCGTACGAAGTCAACAGCTCCATGCGTTCGTTCTCGACACGTCCTTCCGAAACACTGAGGAAGTAGTGAGATATCGTTTATTTATAAGCACTTCCGTCACAGCAGCAGCATTGTTTTTTAAACTATTTTTACTGGTTTATTTCATGCATTAGACGAAACGTTCTTGCTTTTGTATTAACAGTCGGTAAGCGCGAGTATGAATTTGCTGTTCGTTTTCTGACTGCACGTTGTTTAGACGTTCTCAGTGCATGAAAACGAACTAGAAATACGCTCTCATATAAGCGGTGTATGTGGCTCTACATACGGGACACTGATTTAGAGTGATGGCGCAATTCACACATATGACAAAATGACGACAGGGAATAAGTACGACTTCAACAATGTGTGCGTAACAAACTTTGCACATCGTATCCCGATCCGGACCCCCTTCTTCTTCTTTTTTATTCTCTTTGATCGAGTCGGTGCTTTGTCCGTTCTCTGCTGCCACTGCTGCTGCTGCATCCGGTTCTTTTTTGTTATTCTCTTTGATCGAGTCGGTGCTTTGTCCGTTCTCTGCTGCCACTGCTGTTGCTGCTGCTCCTGCTGCTGCTTCCGGTTCGGTAATGATACCCAATGCCTTTAGGATGAATTTTTTATCTTTCACTAACATTACGTAAGAGCACACGGGGAAATGACGTGCGTGTTCCGTCCAAGCGTTTTCTCCTCGCTCCCATTTGTTTAAACCGCCTCCACAGCAAAAACATATCACTCTATCGTTGCATCCGTTGTAAAAGAAACCCGCTTCGGCTAGTTCTTTAGGCGTTATCGTCAACGATATCGGCCAATCTTTAAAACTCCTTAAACGGTTTCAATGTTTCTGTAACGTGGATAAGGAGATATGATTTTTTTAATCAGTGCGATCTGCACTTCTTTGTCGTCCGGAGATACGGACTTGATCGTCATCGCTTCACCGCACTGTCTGAAATAGCGGTTTTCGTTGCGATCGTTATCGTCATCCTTGTGATCGTACGAAAGCATCGTGCACGTCCTCTCACGACTCGCGCTGATGAAACACTGAGCGAAGAATAGGAGGGGAGACGTTTCCCTCTCCCACCGTTCGGAAAGAGGGAGGTTACAGGTATTAAGAAAATAAAATACATGAAAATTGATTACATCTTTTAATATAAAAAAAACACATACATGAAATACACACACACATAATATTGTAAAAAGCAACATAATATTTACAGCAAAAAAACAATTATAGAGTGAGTTTAATTGTGTCTGCGCACCGTGTTGGACAGCGGAGTGTAGACGTTGAGCGAATCGTGCAGTATCAAGCAGTAGGCCGCGGTCTGAGGGGGGAAATTGGTCGATGACTCGAATTCTAATCTGACGTCGACCGGTGACGACTTGAGCGACTCGTCCTGTCTGCTACAATCGAAGACGAATAGCGGTGCTTTCGTTATGAACTCGGTCGGTGCTAGAAGTACGTTGGGTTGAGTTCTATGATAGTACGATTTTTGAAATCTTGTATACATGTCGTACAGCAGAGCGTAACGTCCATTATCGATATCCAGGTTCAGGTTATCGTACGGGTAGTATTTGTCGTTCAGAAAGAGTCTTGCGTTGGTCACCTTGCAGTGATCGAATTCGTCCGCGTGTTTCTTCAGATCGTTCTTTCTAGCGGTCTGGAACGTGAGTATCACGTACCGCGGTTTCTCCAGTTGTGTCGTTGTTTTTACCGTCCAAGTCTGTCTGTCAGTTGAAGGTAAAGCCGGGTACTCGTGGAGTTCCCAACTGCGAAACGGTAAGAAAAGCGGTAAATCCTTGCGTACGATGTCCAACAGCCGTATCCGTACTTCGTTGTTCACGTACACGAACGGAATCATCCAAGAGATTTTGGTCAGTTCTATATCGGCATTAGCTGACGTATCCGTGGACGAGAACAGTGCGTTAACGTCAGTGGAAGTGCGCAACAGTATCAGTTCCTGTTTCATGTTTAATATGACGTGCGTGAAATCCTCAGCAAATCCCATCAGCATCCTCAATGGTATGCAAAAGTTGAATTCACCGTTTTTACCGGAAGGTGTTAGCTCGTTAGCCGTGGGGGCAACCCAACCGGCGTTTTTCATCGAAACCACGTCATGCATACCAACGGATAGCATGGTTTTAATAGTGGATGCGATGCCAACGCTCTTGGTACGATCCACTTCCACACCGGCCAGTTCGTATCGGATTTCTTCGAAGAGAAATGCGATCGCGTTGTTGACCATTTTCACGTTCACAGTATCGGTGCTGTCGGTCTTCTTGCTCAACTTGCCTTCAACGTACAGGAAACTTTCCATCGGTAAAGTGAAGACTTCCTGTTGCAGGATAGGTATACGTATCTCATCGTTATTTCCGTATCGCGACGTCGACGCGTATGGTGCATGAGGATGATATTCGTAATGTGTTATGTTGTCTTCAAAAAACGGTCGTCGTTCGACCGATAAGACGATACCACTGTCCGCCATATTACTTGTTTTTCTTGAGTTTGAATCCTTGTGAAATCAGGTAGCGTCGGTTAGCCGTTGTTAATCGTGTCAACGACGTACGTCTACTGATACTCTGTCCAAAAGTGTCGTCCACTTTTATCTTGTGTGTACCACCGCTCTTCGTCACCGATGCTGTAGGTAAAGCGGTATCGTTGAAATAAAATCCCATGATTACTACGCGCGTTTCAAATGTATACGTGCGGTGATAACTTCGTCACGAAAATTCACAATATCACCGTCCTGATCGTGTACGGACACTGTAACGTTACACAAGTGTAGTATGTTAAGCGGAAGATAAATGACGTTGGCAGGCGTTTCGACTATCTTGAATCCAGGCTCGACAGTCGGGTAGAACGAGTGCAGTATATGGTCGTTTCGTCCCGCCTTGTATGAACCTTGTACGACGTTACACCTTATCTCCAAAACGTTCACTTTGTTAATGTTTACTGGTGTGTCCGACGTGTGTAATATATACGCTTCTAACTTGCGGTTCTTGGAAAAACCCAACATGGTACCGATTCCGTGTTCTGTACGCTCGAAATCGATCTCGTATGAGCAATAAAGTTCACATTTTAACGTGTTGTTGTTAGGGCGTAGAGTAAATTTCGGGTCTGATAGCTCTTTCTTCAGGTACGTTTCGATATCACTGATTTCGTACGCACCGGTCGGTATTTTGATGAGTTCTAGCGTTTTACGTGGACCATTTAGTACAGGAAAGACGTTGTTTCTTCCGCTTTCCACGTTCGGTATAGAGTTGTACGTGGTAAAGTCCAGCAGTCCTGCATACCATTCACCGTCCGTCAGTTCGAGCGGTGGAAAAAAGTCACAAACCAGTGCGCTTGGATCCGTACCCGTGACGGTGACCGTAAGTGAAGACATCTCGTCGTTTACTGATCGTTTGATGTCAAAAAATCCAAACATAAATGTCCGCAGATGACCGTGTCCGGCGGTTGTTTACGCGCGTAATTGTAACGAACGTCGTTCACGTACGATCCAAAGTACCGTATTAGCTCGACGGGAGGGCGTAGATTGCCGAATCCATCAAAGTACGTGACTCCGTCACCACGCTTCTTGTAGCATACCCAGTGCGTGCCCGGTCCGGTAGCGTCGTCCAGATTCACGATCGCGCTTTCGTTCTCCCACGGTGAGCGAGGAAGTGCGTCGCGCATGTACACGCCTCTGAAATGAGGTACGCGCAATCGTTTCGCGTACTCGTACAGATCTCCATCGGACAACGGGCGCACGGGTATTTCGATTAGTTTTTTCGGTACGGACGAAGGTATAGTCCCGAAGCCCTTTTACCACCACCACCGGTCCGTCTTCGTCGTCCCGTCCCTGTCGTCCTCCTCCTTCTCTTGATTATCGTGCACCGAATCGACTTGCGTCGACCGGTGCGACGACGCCTTTTACGCACACCACCACAGCATAGTCCGCTACCTAACGCCGATTTCGCTTTCATCGCTGCCGCTACGGCCGCCGCGTACGCTCTTTCACTGATGGCTGAATTCAAAGCTTTCACACGTTCCCACGCCTTGCCGGCTAGCACACGATCCGCTACGCGTCTTCGTTCGTTGTCCTTATACTTGGAGTAGGCGATATCGTGTTCGCGACAGGCTTCGTCCAACTCGTTGATTCCTCGATCACCACGAGCCAATCTCTCCTCTAGTTTCGTTCCGGGTCCGCAGAATCTGTAGCCGGGCAGATGTAGTTCCACAGGTAATACGTCCACCGCTCGATTGATCAGTGTAGGTACTGACTTTGTGACGAATGGTACCGCGCTTTTAACTATTTTTCCTATGAGACCACGCCCCTTTTTTTTATCAACACGACTACGAAGTTCGTACATGTCTACTGTTTCGCCTGCTGTCGATAAAGAGATCTCCAATCGTTCTCGTCCTTTTTTTCGAAGGACTTGTCAAGATCGCTAATCAATTTGCTCGTCTCCGCCTTGCTCGTGAGTAGTAACTCTGCCTCTTCGGCGCCGAGTGAAGTACGCGCTGCGTGCGTATGCAATTTATAGATATACGATACCACTTTCTCCCAACGGTGTTGGAACACTTTTGCGAGTTTGTACGTTTCGCTCTTCGCGTACCGCTTCGTGTCCTCCAATTGACGCACGTTCACAGCGTCTGTGGGCCGTGTGCCACCGTCACCGACGTTCAGAATAGTCTTTCCTTGTGCGTTTAAATAAGAGTCGTTTACCGTTGTGATTGTATGCTGGTTCAAAAATTCCAAGTTTACAGCGTCTTTGTTGTTGACAGGCGACGCTAACTGCGTTATCCGCACGTTGCCGACCATTAGGTTAGAGTTCGTATCCTTCGGTATGATCTTTGCGTCCACATATACTTTGGTCGCAGCGTCTCTCGCACGAATCGGGTCTCTCAGAGACTGTATGCGATGGTCCCGCGCATCGATGACGGTACCGTTCTTCTTGTTCGGTACCGTCGTGAAACGCAAACACGTGTAGTCTACATACTGCTTGTTGACAGCATCCGTGAGATCGATGGGAGCGCCGACGTTGATGAGCTTACTACCTTTCACGTCTATTCTCGAGGAACCTTGCGTTGACGGATCGACGACCAGACAGTGGTCTTGCACGAACCGCAGTGGAACGGCATCGTTACCATCATGCGGTTCGCCCAAGTTGTGTATTTTTTTCCCCGCTACATCGAAGTGTCCGTCCTCTGTCATCGCGATTCCGATATCCTCCCGCAGACTGCGTCGCGTCTCCCTTTGGACTCTGACGGCGCTCTGGTGTCTGCCGAACTTGTCAACGCTCATCTCGTTAATGATGCGCGTCGACCATCGTACGCAGAATTTATACGTATTCACGTAATAAATCGATTAGTTTTGATACGATCGTACTGTCTATACATTTTATTCCGACGACGGAGAGTCCGTCGGTATGTTTTCCTTTCACGATCGTGTTTAGAAATTCATCGTACACGTATACACGTGCGTCTTTGAAGAAATAAATCTTTCCGTCGGTATATCGAAACGCGCTATCAACGGCTTCAGGTAAGCCGACAAAGCGATCTTTAACGTATCCGTGTTTCTTGATCATGAACGAGCACTCGTCTATCTCACCGTAATACATATCGTTATACAGCAGAAATGTACGTCCTGTGTAGGTGTGTATCGCAGCGTTTATTTTTGTCAGCGTGCGAACACCGAGAGTCGTGATCGCTTTTGGATACCCGTTCACCGGCTGTAGACTGTGTATATCGAACATGTACACGTATCCGTCTATGAAGAGCACCACTTCTTCGGAGCGCGGTCTCTGGTACATCGCCGAAACTTTGGTGAACGTTAACGGTAAGAACGTCAACCAATCTGTCAACAGAAGCGGACTCCCACCACCACCCAGACGCTTCGACTCGAGGTCCATTGTCCACAAAAAGTTATCGTGCACTATATATACGTGTCTGTTGATTATTAAAAATTGATTAACATTCTTTAGTCGACATAAATCCGTCGTCGTCCGGACGGTGTCGTTCGTCATCGACCTCGCCGTCGTCGTCGTCGTCGTCGTCGTCGCCATAGCGATCGACGGCTTCCCGTACAAGTGCTGAATGCCTCTTATATCGTCGTCTCTCAGGTCGAACGGTCCATCCGAGCGCGGTACGTAGAAAGGGTACATGATCGATTCCTTCTCGAGGGAATGAGCCAGTCCTAACGCGTGTCCGATCTCGTGCGTTAGCACCTGTAGAAAACTGGTCTGATCGTCCGGCATTTCGGTTGCGTTCGTATAATTCCACGATTCGTAGTAGTCCATATGTATTTCGGAAGTGTTGTAAGGTAGATCGGGCGGGTAGTAAGCGTGTGCGAGTATACCTCCCCGTCCGTCCAAATCGTACCCACAGATCGTACACTTGGAGGTCAGACACCTGTGTTTAAAATATCTCATAGCGATGGCTATGTCCACATTTATGTCGTTGGGTCGATATTCGAATTCCAAATTTGAATGTTTCCGCCATATAGCGAACGCTTGTCGTGTCGCTTTTATAGCGTCAGCGGTACCGTGAACGAATCGCCACGACAGTCGTCTCTTGGTCCAATGCGTTCGTAAGGTGTACGACGCAAAATCTTTGTTACCACATCTCCGCGCCTGCATCAGATTCATCGTTTCGTTGTTCAATTCTCCGTTTACGGTTAAATTGTAATTCTCTTGAAACGTCCGCAGGTAGGACGTAATAACGCCGCCGTCGACGGTGGCGTTGTCTGTGTCTTGTAAACTATCGTCGGGCACATATCCGTAACGCGTCAAGTAATCGATAGCGAAGTCTATATCGTTCGCGTTATTACTCTCGAAGGACGATGCGACGACTCTCGTGGACGCGATAATAAACACTAGTGTGAATCGTGTCTCGATGCTGTTGCTAATGACGGTAGTCGTCGTATACCCGTCTAATTTATACGATGATGTCAGCTTCACGTAGTTCTTCTACTATTGAAACGATTTCGTTCGTGTGCCCACCGTTTCCAGCGCGCTGTGACGCTATCAACACTCGCAATCTGTCCACCAGTTCATTCGGATCGTCCCAGTGCACGTAATCGATTTTGTCTTTTTTTTCGACGCTACCATATACGTTCTGTCGGTATTATACCCGTGTCCTGTACGTTTCGGTGGGAACAGCTTTGATATTATCCGTTTATATTTTACACCTCTGTTCGCCTTTACCTGAGCGTTCGCTAAATAATAATGCTTGTGCGCGTTGGTGGCGCGTAGTATATCTTTGTACGCCTTCATATCCGTCTCGTTGTAAATGTTTTCGTTAGGGTCCTTCATGAACACGAGTTCGTATAGACCCGGTGTGCCTTTATATCGTTTACCGTTGATGAGGATCGTATCGTCCGTTTCGATTTCAAACGGTGAATCACCGATCATCCATTTTCCATTTGTGTTTCTTACACCGTATGTATAGTCCATCAGACGATCACGTTCGGCCGACACGATCATGCGCATGTACTTGTTCGCTAACGATGCGCTGTCGTATTTGGACAGAAAATATCTACGCGCTTCACGCCTTCCTTCTGGTGTGTCTAACATTTTTTCGATGTTGAGACTAGGATCGTCCTCGTCGTCGTCGTCCTCGTCCGATGTTTCGGCTATCACGGGTGTTTTCAGGAAACGTGGTGTCGATCGGTGACGGAGCGGTGTTCCTATATCGATCTTACTACTCGCGCCCATCAGATCCTCCTCTTCCACCGCCTCCTCCTCCTCCTCCTCACGCTTCATCTTTTTCGTCGACTTTTCGTTTGTTGTTTTACGTTTTTTTTCAACCAACGCTTGCGAAATAGTTTGTAACGGTTCAAGTATCGGTTTGTAACTTTTGGATAAAGTTGCTTCCTCTTCACGGATACCGTGTTTTAACGCACGGTATTTCTTCCGTATGTCATCGCTGATCGTGTCGATATCGTGGGCTAATCGTTTCTTCTTTTCGTCCATCTCGATAAACGTCGGTACGTCGACTAACGTTGCTGACAGCGGGACACTTGTATTTACCCGTACGCTCGACAATTTTTTTGGTGAACAGCTGTTAATCGTTAGACGTGACTACTATGAAACGATCGAAACCAGCTCTGTACCTACCGATGTCGATAGAAGAATCCTTGTCCACGACGAGAAACCCGTAACGATCTTTCCACGCTTCAGCGCACACGTTCTTAAACGTGTCGTATTTCATGTCCATGTTGACGTGATCGTTGTACACGTGCTTCAAGTTGAGATCGTCCTGTTTGAACAACACTATTAGATTGGCGTTGTCGCGTACCAACTGTTTCGGCACTTGGCTGTACGTCTGACACAGGTAAAACGTGTCCACTCCACTGTGTCGTCCCATAGCGAAATACTTGCGTATGTTGTGTTGTCTTTCACAAGACACATCGTCGAACACAATAATAGAATTGGGATCGACCTCGTCAGGAGGGGGTACCTCATCGTTATCGTTGTACGCGTGATAACCCATTCCTTCGTTGGAAAGTCGTGTCATCAGGGTTTCCAGCATCTGATATTTGGGTTGAAACAATGATTTAGAAAACACGTACAGGTTCGCGAATCTCAACCCGTTCACATCGAACAATAGGTTGAACATGACGTTAGTCTTTCCACACGCGGAAGGTCCGCAGATGATCGAACGTACGGTATCGGGGAGAAGACGTCCGTGCTTACGTTTTTTTCTGCCACAACCACCGCCACCACCATCGCCACACAATTTCGAATAGTCCACGTCCTTTATTTTTAGTCTGTGCGCTTGTTGTAATATTTTCATTTTGTTCCGTCCAAAGTCTAGTTAATATTCGCAGTATGTTCGTACAATCGACAGATATGTAACTGCACACACAAGTGTCAGGACCCGTTTCACAGTTCGGATCCGACCAAACACATTCTTTGTAGTGATCGAATCCGGTGCCTCTATGTACTATTTCGCTGAGTCGGAATCTCGTCACACGATTAGTAACCCGTTGCCAATACTCGTGTACTGTTAATATCCTGCGCATGCGCTCGATCTCGTTCTCGGGCGTGTTCACGACGTACACATCGTAGCCAGGATGCAACACAACATCTTTCACACCGTACACAGCGCGCATGTTGTCATCGTAACGCACCGTCGCATACTGGTTCTATTCCGCAAGCCAATTCCTTGTTATAGCAAGTTCTTCTTGGGTATCCACGAATCGTGTTTACCATCGAATCCTAACCACCTGACTTTCACACGATCACCTTTACGTTGTACGATCTTTTCTACCAAGTACACGTCACCAACGTTCGATTTACTGATTTCGTGTTCGTAAAAACCGCCTTTCAACACTTCTCCCGTATGATCCTTTAACAAATAAGTGACGGGTACGCTGGCGGTACGTACCGTGTGAACATGGAATATCTCGTTCGTCCAGTTAGGCATATATCCTTTGGCGAACGTCATTTTGTATTTGCTTATACGCACTCGATCGCCTACTTTGAACTTTGGTTGTTTATAGTCGATGCTTCTCGCTGTGTTCTTGTGAATCCGTCGTAGCACCGTGCGTTCGTTGGATTCGTTCACCTGACATGGTTTCATTCCGATCGTTCTGTGCACGCTGTCGTTGTACACTCTGACCAGTTTCGGTAACATATCCAACCAACGGTAATGACCTTGTTCGCTGAACGCACGATACATATGAGTTTTCAACGTACGGTTGAAGCGTTCCACGATGGACGCCTTTTTCTCACTATACGTAGAATACAGTGTGACACCATATCTCCTCAGCAACGTTTGTACGACGCTGTTGTAGTACTCTTTCCCGTTGTCCGTCTGAAGATATTTCATTTTATTAGCGCGCAGAATCGGTTCCAGAGCTCGTGCGACCTCTACACCCGTCTTTGTTTTTAACGGAACTGCGTACGCGTACTTGCTAAACGCGTTAATCATCGTCATGAGGTACTTGAATCCCTTGTTCACCTTCGCGTGCGGTATCATCTCTACCAGGTCCGCTTGGTACAAGTCGTGAAGTCCCTTCAACTCGACCGCTCGTCTCGGAAAATTCCGTCTTACTGGTCTGTGTAACTCCGACGCAATAGTCTTGCGAACGGTCTGCTGTACGTTCTTCGCTCGTTGTTTCATTCTCATGTCGTCGCGTTGCAAACCGTGATTCACAATACGCTGGCACGTCGTAAACCGTCCGCTCTGTGCTGAACGTAACTCGTTGGTACCCTTCTGGTACGACTGCCTTCCATCACATGACTGTCGCGACGCCGCCACACCACACCCAATTATATCATCTCGACTGAACGGAAGAACAGCGCGTTCTTCTTGTGATTGCGCAAGTACGTTAAAACGTGAGCTAAACTGATATTCATACACCCATTACGCACGAGACCCATTCCGCTGTAATATCTCATGAGCGTATGTTGTTTCGTGTCCAACGCTCGTACGGTCTTGACGGAATTCATGTCTTTGAATACGACGCTACGTATAACGTTCTCGCGATACTCGTGCATTTCCGCGACTATGACGTTATCGTTCTCGGGTAGACGCTCGCACATGTGTTTAGCTTTGAGTTCAGCGATCGGGCGCTGACTTCGTGACTCCAAGTGCAGGCGTATCAGGTACGAGTTCAACAACCAAAATTCGTCAGCCATAGCACCGGTGCACCGCTGCCACTGTTTGTACAAACGTCGGTCTTTCACCATGTACCCTTGTTCGTGCGAATACTGCAGACCGAAGTATTCACAATACTCGCGAAGCGTAGGCAACGCCTCCTTCAGAAAGGGTACCGAAAACAAACCTTGCGCCTTGTTGTTCACTATCGCGAACTGTTTCCCTCTCGCTAGTGTCGGTAACGAGGACGGTGGGCAGCGCACGTCAAAACTTACGTTGTAGCTAGGATCTAGTGCGCACTTTGGCGCTATCGCTGTCGCGCTTCTGTATATTTCAATAGGTGTACGTATCGGAATAGTGCGCTCCGTAATGACAATGCAACACGAAGCGTGAGGGATCGAACTTCCATATGCGAGCATGTCCGTGTAAACCGTTGCGTAGTTCATCCGTCCATGCGAATCGTGTAAACCGTGCACGCGTTGAACGGCACGATACAGTTCGGGAATCGGGCGGAAACGTGAAAGAAAATTCCATCCATGACGTACAGTACACTTGAACATACTCTTTTCGTAAACTACGAGTTCTATCGGTACGTTGTTTCGTTCGCACTCTTCGATAAATTCAAGCCAACGTGATTTGTTGTGTATACGATCGGAGACTATCATCAACAGCACTATAGGTGGCAGATCACTGGTACGTTTTTTAATGTGATGCCAACAACGTCCGTGATATCTGTCAACACCGAACTTGTAACGTGTACAGTAGTTGCCGCAAAATCGTCTTTTCTTCACAAAATACACAGAACATAAGTTGGACCGTATCGCGCTTCGTGAAGCTTTTGTTATTGTGAAATGTTTCCCATCATCGTATCGATAGACGTCCATCGTGTCGATGATCTGCGATGTGAGTGATACGCTATTAGTCATGATCGTGATATTTATAGTGTATACGCATATTGTTTGAGGAATTTTTTTATTTATAATTTTTTTTATTATGGGTGTCTTCACTCACACTTTTGGAGTGACTACTGTCGTTCGGTAGTAGTAGTAGTACTAACACCTAGTACTACCCAAACGGGTATGTTTGTACATGAGTTTATGTCGGCTCTGAAAAGAGCCGTTTTTGCGTGTGTCGATTTCTACAAGTGTTCACGAACGAAATCGCATGCGGGCATTGACGCCTTATGGACTTGGGCAGGATCGTCACCCACTGCCCAATCCATAATTCGTATTTTACACTTACAGCATCTTACAACGTCACCATCGTCTTCGTAAATAAACCCGGCTTTGGCCAGGTCAAAAATTTTTACGTTCGCATTCGGAAATTTATGAACGTAAAATTTAATGTTACCACGACGACTGATGTTATAAAAGCTTTTTAATCGGCTTGCAAAAGAATATGTGTACACATCCATATCTGAAGCAAGAATGTTAGTTTGTCGCGTTGCATTTCACCTCCTCAGCGATAGCTGCGCGCGCATCCGTAGTGGGGATGGCTGTCGTCGATTGGTCGGTATGAAATAAAGCACAGTTGTGGGAGCAGATAGCTGCGCACGCAGTTGGTAGTGGGGGATCGTTGACGGAAATAGTTCGGTATCATGGTGGTGGGAGCGGATAGCTGCGCGCGCAGCCTGAAGTGTAAGCGGAGAGGGGATCGCTGTTCACGTTCACTTTGTAGTTAACCTGCAAGTCTCGTGCAGACTAAGTTTCACGTGGTGCATATAAAGTGGTGATTAATTTCTAACTTCATATCAGTATTACATTGTTCCTCAAGCGAGCAAGTAATTGTTTTGCTTTTATCGTTTCAAGTTTTTTGTTGTTGTTGTAGTTAATTGTACCAAGAATGCAGTCGTTTGCTGTTGCTCGTAAACATTCGTTGCGTGGCGCGTTGATATCGTACGTTTACACGGCTGTTACGGAGAACGAAGAATGTGTCAACGATGTCATAACCTTTTTCGATGAAATGCACGATACGTTACGTACGGACATTCTACACGAACTGACACGATTGCGTAGTATAAAGTGGCATATAACGGTTAAAGCGAGATTTGTCAAGTACATAGTAAACGCTGACACAGACGAGGACGAAGAAGTGACGACTGAAGCCTATTTTCATGGACGATGCCATACGACGCTGATCGGTGACCAAGACATATTGCCGGATCGTTTAGAAGCTTCGTACGAAAAAATCATTGAATCAATTTATAAATTCACGCGCGAGGGTAGCGGTTGGGTGTTGGACCACATCGTCTCTTTAGAACTCGTTCTCTCACGGTACCAACCGCTGGCCGCCTCCAGTTTCATCCGTACACCCCCCGAATTGTCTCGTACTAAATCCATCATCAACGTGAACAATACGGGCGATCAAATGTGTTTCGTATGGTCAGTATTGGCCGCACTGTTTCCTCAACACTCGCACAACGATCGTGTATCGAAATACAAATCACATTTCCACAGTATCATCACTTCCGGTATAACTTATCCCACCCGTCTATGCGACATTGTGAAATTCGAACGAGACAATTCTGACATTTCTATAAATGTTTTCGGATACGAAGACAATGAAATTTACCCGTTAAGAATAACTCCCTCCATTGGTAGACGACATCACGTTAATCTATTACTTCTTACCACTAACGACCGAAAACATTACTGTTTAGTAAAAAATATGAGTCGCTTATTGTCTTCACTAACCAAACACGACGGGCGTTCTTTCTATTGCGATTACTGTCTGCACAGGTTCTACGAAGAACGGCTCCTTACCGAACACGTCCCCCACTGTTCACCGTACGGTGAACAGAGAATTCGTTTACCTGTGAAGGAGGAGGAAAAAGTGATGTGTTTCAAAAATTACACCTACTGTCACAAGGTCCCTTTCGCGATATACGCAGACTTTGAATCTTTTATCGTCCCTTGCCATCGCTGCGACGCTCCTCCTCACACATCGTCCACCACAACGGAGTCGTTACACCTTCCTTCAGGTTTCTCCTACCTCATAGTCGACCACGAGCGTAAAATTTTCAAACCTCAGGTCGTTTATCACGGTGAGAACGTGGTAGAGACCTTTCTCGATAGACTGGTCGTCGAAGAGCGTGAACTCTTCAGAATCATACATTCCATCGTGCCTATGACTATGAGTGAGCATGACGTGTTATCTTTCGCAAATACCGTCGTATGCCATCTCTGTGGAAAACCTCTGACTGACGACGACAAGGTGCGCAACCACTGTCATCTGACCGGTCAATACCTGGGCGCAGCGCACAACGTTTGTAACCTCAACTTCAAGACTCCCCGACACATACCCGTCTTTTTTCATAACTTACGAGGTTACGATGCGCATC
This sequence comes from Magicicada septendecula, assembly GCA_034769895.1. Taxonomy (NCBI): domain Eukaryota; kingdom Metazoa; phylum Arthropoda; class Insecta; order Hemiptera; family Cicadidae; genus Magicicada; species Magicicada septendecula. The sequence goes on along the minus strand of CM068371.1, from coordinate 228,990,269 downwards.
ACTTGGTACAAGGGTTGGGCAAATACGACAATCTCGCTTGTATCGCTACCACTAGTGAACGCTTCGTATCGGTCTCGTTGGGTGCCCTGCGTTTCGTAGACACGCTTCAATTTTTGAACACGTCCTTGGACATGCTGGTTGGAAACTTGCGCGCGAGCGGTGCAGATTTCGCTTTGACAAAGCAATGTTTCGAAGAACACTTCGAGCTACTCTTACGTAAGGGCGTCTACCCTTACGATTATATGACAGGTAGCAAGAAGTTCGACGAAACACGTCTGCCTGCACGTGAACACTTTTTCAACAGGCTGAGTGAATCACCTGTGTCGGACGAAGATTACGCTCACGCGCAGAACGTGTGGCGGACTTTCGGAATCCGTACGCTGGGTGAATATCACGATCTGTATCTGAAAACAGATGTACTGCTGCTGGCCGACGTCTTCGAGGCGTTCCGTGAGATGGCCATGCGGTACTACCAGATCGACCCGGCTCATCTTTACTCGCTTCCTGGCGTCGCTTGGCACGCGATGTTGAAGATGAGCGGTGTGCAACTGGAGCTGTTGACGGATATAGATCAGCATCTCTTTATCGAATCGTCTGTTCGCGGTGGCGTTAGCATGGTACCCAACCGCCATGCCAAGGCCAACAACCCGCTAATCATCGATCAGTACGATGCTTCAAAGCCGACCTCTTTCATACTGTACACTGACTGCAACAACCTTTACGGTGCAGCCATGTCACAACCGCTCCCTTACGCCGACTTCAGATGGCTTGATCGTAACGAGATCGACTCACTGGACGTGCGTACTCTGAGCGATGACAGTGACACAGGCTACATACTCGAAGTCGACCTACACTATCCACGTGAACTTCACGACCTCCACTCCGATTATCCACTGGCGCCCGTCCGTTCCTGCGTCAATCCCGACAAGCTTTCACCATACTCTCACCGACTCCACACACGTCTGCACTATACAAAAGGGTTTAGCGGATCGGAAACGCCTTCGTCGTCCGTTCGCAAGTTGCTGACGACTTTGGACGACAAACAAAAATACGTTCTCCATTTTCGAAATTTAAAGTTGTATCTGAGTCTTGGACTAGAATTGAAAGCGATCCATAGGGTGTTGAGTTTTAAACAGAGAGCGTGGATGAAACCGTTTATCGATTTCAACACGCAAAAGAGAGCGGCAGCCACAAACAGTTTTGAAAAGGATTTTTTCAAACTGATGGTCAACGCCGTCTATGGTAAATCGCTGGAGAACGTGAGGAAACGAATAGACTTCCAACTAGTCTCTAACGAACAACGGCTGCAGAAACTGGTTTCCAATCCACGACTAAAGCGTATGATCCGCTATACCGATGACTTGGTCGGACTGGCTTTACGAAACAGGACGATATTCCTTTCCCGTCCGGTGTACGTCGGCTTCACAGTACTCGACGTCAGCAAACTAATAATGTACGACTTTCATTATCGGTACGCTGTCGCCAAGTACGGACAACGATTGACATTACTCATGACTGATACAGACAGTTTACTTTACAGTATACGGACTGACGACGTGTACGCTGATATGAAAGAGGATCTCCACCTTTTCGACACGTCGGACTATCCCGTGGATCATCCTTGTCATAGCGACGACAACAAAAAGGTCGTGGGGAAGTTCAAGGATGAAACCCACGGGAAACCCATCAGGGAATTTGTCGGACTCAGAGCGAAATGTTACTCGCTTCTATTGTCCGACCGCACCGACAAAAAGGTGGCGAAAGGTGTGCCAAGGACGGCAATAAAAAATAGGTTACGTCATCAATTGTACAGCGAGTGTCTTTTCGATAGTCGTACTGTTTTCACCTCTGCCGAGTGTATACGAAGCGATCGTCATAAGCTGTACACGCAACGTATAACGAAACTTTCCCTGTCACCTTATGACGATAAGAGGTATGTACTGGACGACGGCGTAACTACGCTCGCGTACGGACACTACAGAACGCGTAAACGCACGATATCCGACGACAATGCTGGTCCGAACAATGAAGTGAAGAGGCGGAGGTATACGGATCAGTAACTCATGGTAAGAATAAACTCGTATTTCATGTATAAAAATTATTTAATACAATTCACACAGTGCAAGTGTGGGGAGGTAGGCGACTAGATGACGTCAGTTTAACCTTGTGAAACCGGACGCGAGCCGCTGGTGATGTAATCGACTCCCGCCGAGACAGAGGGGGAATATGCGTTTAATTTTAAACAACAAGATGTTGTCTGACCTTGTGAACGTTATGATAGGGGGGAGCATGTCTGTAGCAGACTCCCACCGAGCAAATGCATATATATATAAGATTTTTGTCGCTACGATTATCATATTCAGTTTGTTTTACATCTTGCATGTAAGTACTTACTGTATTTTCTGTTTAATTTCAGCAATACACACACACACACACACTTTATTATGTTCTTTTACTAATTAATATACATAATTCATTACATTTTACAGAATGCATAATAACGGACGAGGACGAGTATGCAAACACCATATTCAAGAGGAGCAGCGGCGTGTAAGATAGTAAGTACACCTTTTTTTATGTATTAATGAGCATAAACAATATATTCCATTCGGCTGACTTATTGTTTTTTTTTGTAGTTCACAACGGATACAACGTGCGTTGCTGGCAACCACGAGCCCTACATCTCTTCAACCCAGGACGAGTGGGTAAGTGAGTTTTCATTGTCAATCTTTTATACTATTACGATTACAGTAGACGTTCAATTCATATATATATTTTTTTATTTTCAGTGATGCTGATGGTCCACCCGCTGCTGTCAGCACGAGCCCAGCGTCTCCTCAACCCGACACGAGTCGGTAAGTCCGTTTTCATTAACAAACTATTGCACTATTACGTTTGCATTGGGTGTTAAATTTATACTTTTTTTTTCAGTGATGTTGTCGCTCCAACTACTGCTGCCAGCAGAACTCCTGCATCTCCTGAACCCGGCACGAGTCGGTACGACCGTTTTCATTAACATTCCGTTGTACTGTTGTGTTTACGTTCGATATTAAATTTGTACTTCTTTTTTTGTTCCAGTAATGGTGAATCTAGCGGATATAGTGGTGACACTGTCAGCGGTGTCTTCATGCACATGGACGATGTGGAATTTGATGAGAGGATGGTCAATCTTTGTGATGATAGTGATGATGATGATGATGATAATGACAGTCACGAAGATTTTCTTGATGATGAAATATTTAACAACTCATCATCATCAACGATTTCCATAATCGACGTCAGTATGTAAGTCATCTTCTTATGCGTACATATTTTTTTTCCATGACTGTACACGTTTTTATCTTTTTATTTATATTCTGCCACACAGTGACATTCAACCGCACCCACAACCGCAGCATCGTCCAATAAGACCTCAGACACCGCAGCCTCTACTGCAGCACGAGCCGCAACCGTTGTCGTATCATCAACCGCAGTGGATAAGCACTCGCCCAAACTGCGATGTGTAAGTCATCTTCTTATGCGTACATATATTTTTTTTCCATGACTGTACACGTTTTTATCTTTTTATTTATATTCTGCCACACAGTGACATTCAACCGCGTCCACAACCGCAGCATCAACCACTACGACCTCGGACACCACAGTATGAGCCGCAACCGTTGTCACAGCATCAACCGCAGCGGATAAGCACCACTCGCCCAAATTGCATACACCATCCGCTGCATTGTAGACATCACCCACAGCCTCAGCCTCAGCCGCAGCCGCAGCCGCAGCCGCAGCCGCAGCCGCAGCCTCAGCCTCAGCCTCAGCCGCAGCCACAACAACGGGAACCACAACAAAGATTACCGTTCTTTGAAATCATTGACGTTATGACACCAAGGGTGCACAACAACTACAACCCCACGTTGATGATGATATTATTTAGAAGGTCATTACCAACGTGGTGTTGGACCCGTGGAGAGGACTGCCCCATCCAGGGTATGCTACCACACGCCACATGTGGTGCGTGTCTAGCTCCATACACGGATGGGGAGAGGCTCCTCGGGTTGCCGTGCACCCACACATTCCATTCTAGGTGCATCGTCAACTGGTTTCGAACCATGGCGTCGGAGGGGGCGGAACCGAGATGTCCGCAATGTCGATTCTACGCGTTCGGGAAGCCGAAACGCGAATTCTACAGACGTATGCATTTTTGAGGTATGTTACAGTACTGATAAACGTTATTCTAAACCATCCTACTCGCATCAACTGTGCGTCACTAATACTCTTTCTTTCTTTTCTTACAGATGAACGTGAACGTGCACAACAGTTTTTTATGTATATATATTTAAAAATGTAATTATTTTTTAATTTCTGTTTTTGTAAATATTTAAAATGTATTTTTTTTTTAATTTCTGTTTTTGTAAATATTTAAAAATGTATTTATTTTTTAATTTATGTTTTTGTAAATATTTTGTAAATAATATGTGTCTATAATATATGAGTGTGCACAATAGTTTTTTTGTATATATGTACTTTTTAATTTATGTTTTTGTAAATATTTTGTAAATAAGATGTGTCCATGTAAATAAATACATGAGTGTATCTGTAATTGCTTAAGTGTTTATTTTCAACTTTCCTTTTCCATGCATGATGCGTGTGTGTGTGTGTGTGTGTGCGTTCCACAATAAATCTCAGCGGAAGCCAACTGCCACTTGTCCCTATTATTCATGTGTGTTTCTTACAACAACAAACGTAGGGCCCGCTATAGCGAGCGCTAGACCAACAGGTTGGTGCGAACGTATTTTTACAATCTGTATATATTTACTTACCTATAGAAAATTACATATCAATCAGAATATCCGACACACAGACCAATCCTCGACGACGAACCGGATCACCGCGTGACCCGTTCGACGCTCGCCGGCCGCCGACGGCGGCCGGCGAACGGCGAACGGCACCGACCGGATCACGACGCAGCCTCACGAACCAGTTCGCCGTTCGCCGTTCGCCATTCGCCGTCGGCGGCGGACGGCGAACGGCGAACGGCGAACCAGATCACTACACGGGCTCGCGATACAGTTCGCCACGACACACAGACACGCCGTTGCCGTCGCCATCGACCATCGCCCGCAGCGACGTTCATATACAAAACCCGTACACTATAACACACGCAAGAGTCGACTACGGCGATTAACCAGCACGAGTCGGCAACGCCGACCACGACGATTTTACAACATGGCCGACCGGAAAAACTCCTTGCATATACAAACCCGTACACTATAACACATGCACGAAGCGGCAACGTCGACGACGTATACACCAATCAACGCACACATAACCCCACTTTATACTCACCGCCCACAACATGACCGAAAGCCGACTACCAGATTTTTACCCCCACCATATAGATTTTTGAATTTCCCGCCATATGACGTCACATCCGGGGTAGAACTGTCAGTTTTACCCTACTCCCAGTATTTTTGCGAAAATGCTTCTTTAAACACTTCAAAGTTGGATATTTGGCTTCGTATTACTCTCCACCAAATTCCAGCGTCCATCTCTAAGTGTCTACCTATCCACTTAATATTATCAGTGGGGGTAGTACAGCTCCTGTACCTCTGACAGCTCCTTAAGGAATTCCATGGGGTATATGTCGGTCGTTGTGGTTAGGCCCATTAATTCTGTTCACCGTACCACACTCACCTTCCATTAACTGTCTCTGTAGTCTCTCCTGGTTCTCCTTTACCTTCGTCAAATGACATCTCAATTCTTCTATTAGCGTAGTCTTTTCTTTAGTGACTAGTTTAGTAAGACTGATAAATTTTACAAGACTGAGCACAGTAATACTGAGCAAAATATATGTTCAAAAAATGTAACAAGACTGAGAGTCCTTCGTAGTACTAAGAAAATGTAAAATACTGAGCAAAATTAAAATACGACTGAGAGAATACAAAAATATGACTGAGTGTCCTCCGTGTCAGACAGTCAGTTTTTATCAACTCGTCCCTACCCAAATTTTGTCTTAAGCCTGTCCACGGCTTTTCTTACTTACGATAGGTCAGCTCGATATTTTCTTAGAATATTTTATCCCACTTCTTCAGGGTTTTTTGATTTCTGTTCAAGGATTCGCTTTGACTCCTGGTTACCATAGAAACTCTCCTCTCCACCGGTGTCTTCTCAAGACGCTGTACCCTGATAGGTTGTTAGACATCCCCAGATTTCTTCGTTCAGACGTTGATCTCTTTCGCAGAATTTCTGGTCGTTACGCGCCTGTCTATCACCCTTTTGTTTGGGACTTACGCAATGTTGTTCTAACTTTCCCCATCTGTTTCCTTGGTCATCTTGAGGTATTGTTCTATCTTACACCCCTTTTTTGTAGCTATTAATAATTTCTGACATGCGTTGGTTGGTGAAGCCACCCCGACTTTCTAATCGTAAATTGTGTCCGTCACGTAAACGTCATCTCCCGCTGTGCAGCATCTCAAGTCTTTTCAACTAGTTATTTCTTTCATTGTCTCTGTAAAGTGCAGCACCCTCAACTCTTTTGTGACATCCTGTTGTTTTTGCAGTACCATCGTATTCTGACGTAACCCGAGCGGACGTTCGCCTTAGGTATCCGTAAACGTGTGAGTGACCTATCATGGCATTGTGTAGTTTGTTGTGGGGTAATAATTTTTAGCCAAACTTCCCCTGTCATCTTGAACTTTCATATCTATTGTTGCGTGGAGTCTAACATCTTTCTATTGTCTGCTAGCGAAGCTGGTTTGACATCTTCACATTAAGCCTTGTTTATTGCTTTAACTTGAAGTCGTTAACACAACTGCGTGTGAACAAAATCGGTCGAGAAGAAAATTTGAAATTTTTAAATTTTTCTGTCGCTATAGCGTCCTCAATTTGGATTTGATGACGTGACCTCTGGGAACCATAGAATCCAAATTCTGCTCCCTGTTCGTCGCCACAACATGTCCATCTTCATCTTGGAGGAATATAGCATGTTGACCTACTTGTCGTGATTTGTATTACAATTGGTGTACCCCCCTTTGGTTTTAATTGCATTTACGAATTTATTGCTAACCATCTGGAATGGTTGAACGTATTTAACATCAACGCATCTATGTATCAATTACCTATAAGTGTCTTAAATCTTATTATAAAACAAGTTATAAATTCAATGGATGGTTTTCACCCATTTAACTAAACGATTCATTTATACTCCTGGAAGAATATCTATACAATATAATATTAAACATGTCATTATTAAATTCAATTGACCTAATGTAATGCCTTACGTATAGTAATAAAGAAAATCTTCTACAAAATGAATCTCATATAGTATAAGTAATCCTACTGAAATTTTCGTTCCGTAAAATTTATTTATAATATGATTGATAACTAATATATTTGTTACGTTACTTTCATTTTTGTTGAGTAATTTATTTCATTCTAGCATCAATTCAGATCCTTAATCTATCCATTATACACATTCACCTTAACATGGCTTCCTTGCAATATAATTATTGATTTACATCACTTATTCACTTTTAAGTGTCCTTTTTGTTCACTTTGTCTTTGATAATTTATTGCTATTCATTCAACTCAAGTTATTGTAAATAGAATGTTCTTTGCATTCGCTACGATACTTCAAAAAGAATGTTAACTAAAGTATGCACTTGTACTTATCATCTAACACATCATCAGTGTTCTATTCGACATGTTATAATCTATGAACTGCATAAGGCCTTAAGTTATAATTTACAACAGATTACATGTTTTCATTGATTAAGCTAGCTTGAATGAGGTTCACGCGTCATCAGCCCTAAATTAATGACTTGTCTCATACAGCTAACTCATCAAGTTATGCTCTTCTACATTTTACCTGGTAGATTAAATTCTGTCCTTTGGTTCGTAATATTTCTTCATTTGCCTCACATTGAATTTCCCTCGGATCTTGCTTTCGTCCTCACAGTCGACGAGCTGGTAGGTAGCATCCCCAAGAATTCGATGTACTTTATAAGGCCCGCAGTAACGTTCGCAAAATTTGTCAATCCTTCTTTGGATCGCGTCTGACTGATAATACGTCCTTATCAAAACCTTTTCACCAATCTTGCATTTAGTAATGGTTTTGGTTTCATTACATAATTTAGCTTGCTTCACTCTTTTCTCTTTCATCCTCACAAATATCTGGTTGTGATCAGCTCCTCCAACTCCAACAATGTCTTTGTCTAGATATCTTTCCCATACTCTAGTCGGTTTTCTGCCGAGATGCGCCTCATAAGGTGTTACCTCAATGGTCTCATGGTACGTCTCGTTAATGCAACTTTCGATAGTAGTTACATGTCGCGACCACTTAGTATGTTGGTCACACGAAGATTCTGAATAAATTCCCGAACTGGTGTCTATTAATCCTTTCTGCTAGATTTGCACATGGGTTTCTAATTGCGGTGTATCTTGGTTGAATGTTTAGCTCATTCAAGCCGTTCACCCATTTCTTTGATGTAAATTGTGTCCCACTGTCAGTGACAATTGCTTTAGGTGTTCCAAATTCTTCACTATACTGTCTCACCCTTCTTAATGTAGCAGCGGTCGTTGCTCTCCGAAGTGTAAACAACCGTACATACTTTGTAAAGCTGTCAACAATAACAAACAGGTACCTTACTCCAGCGGACAATACGGTCAGCGGTCCAATATAATCCGCGCTGACTAACTCTCCCCTTCCTAAAGGGACAATGGCCCTCGTTCCACCGAATAAGACCCGGTTACTTGTGTCTTTACATTTTTGACACACGTCACACGCCCTTAAATAATTCCTCACTTTCTTCCACATTTTGTCCATCGTAAAATGTTGTTGCAACATCTTCGTACATTTCTTCGATCCCAGGTGCCCATCCTGTGTATTTCGGCGATTATTTCTCCGGATACACTGTTTGGTATGTTCAGTTTCCATTCCTTCTTACGTTGTCTATATAACGTATCGTTGACATATCTATAAAACTTACCTACTTCCTTAACTAAACATCCTTCATTTATTTTAACAATAATGGTCTTAAGTTTAATGTCTTCAAGTTGATAATTTCTAATATCCTTGATTATTTCACTTACATTTTTATCATCTTAATCACCATGTGATTGATTAAGTACTCGCACACATCATCGTTAATTTCCTCTAGCGTGGCACCCCTGGATTCCTACTTAGAAGGTCGGCAACAACATTGTTTTTGCCCTTGCAATGCACCATGCCAAACTTGTATTCCTGGATGCTTAAAATCCAGCGTGTTATTCGTGAATTATTTAGATGGCATTTGTTCATAAAGGTCAATGCCTTATTATCCGTGACAACAGTTAAAGTTTGCCCTAATACGTATATGCGGAATTTTTCCAGACATCTTACAATACTTAATAACTCCTTTTCAGTTGTGTAGTAATTTTTCTCTGCACCCTTGAATGTTTTGCTAGTAAATGCTATAACACCGATTTTACCTTACTCGTCCAGTTGATATAACTTTCCGCCGTATGCGAAGTTGCTGGCGTCGCATTGCATGTAGTACCTTTGGTTTATTCGAGGAAACTTCAAAATCACTGTCTCTATAAATAGTTTCTTCACTTGTTGGAAACATTTATTCAATTCTAGTGTCCATTCGAATTTATGTCCCTTCTTCAACAACTCAAGTAGTGGTTGGGTTGTTTCGGCATATTTGTCAGTAAAACGGTTAAAAAAATTTGTTAGGCCCAAGAAACCTTTTAGTTGCTTATGGTTTCGAGGTGTTGGAAACTTCATAATCGCATTAATCTTCTCATCCGTCGCCTGGATTCCTTGCGTAGTTAGACGGTATTCTAGGTATGCAATTTCTTGTCTAAAAAAGTGTGATTTCTCTAAATTTATAGTCAAATTCGCTTTTCTTAATTTATTTAATAATAATTCTAAATGTGACAAGTGTGTTTCTAAACATTCGGAATAGCATAAGTAATCGTCTACATAAATGATGGTGTTTTTCTTAACTTCTTCCTCCAATACCATATCCAATTCCCTGGTTAGTGCAGCAGAACTGGTACTCAGCCCAAACGGCGTGACTGTGAAGCGATAGCATTTGCCCTCGTACATAAATGCGGTGAAATTTCGGCACTCAGGCTTCAGTGGTACTTGCCAGAGACTACTTGTTAGATCGACGGTGGATAAGTATTTCATTTCGCTACATCTGGCTAAAATATCGTTTATTGGAGAAACTCCCTCGTAGTCCGGGATCGTCACGCTGTTCACCTTCCTCGCATCCAGACATAATCGGACCCTTCCATCTTTATTTATAACTGTGACAAGCGGGTTAACGTAGGGGCTCTTGCATCGCTCGATGACCCCATATCGTAACATGCGACTTATCTCCTTATCCACCTTCCCTTTCTTCGCTAGTTGTCCTGGCCATCCTCTCTGGAAGTACAGTGTCCGGTCTGTTACTTGCAACTCGTGAGCGTATCCTTCGATTCTCCCGGGGCACTCCCTGAATACACTTTTATTTCTGACATGAATTTCCCTTAACATCATCAATATCCTTTCATCTCCGCAGTCAATGCTCTCCACCTTCTTGTCGATGTTTCGCATGATTTCTTCATCTTCTTCTATGCCCATCACCTCCATATGCATTATTGGCACTGTGCACGCTGCTTCGTCAGCCTTTCCTTTTAATTCGATGACTCTTTTCCCATATCAATAAGACATCCTGCTTCCTGGAGAAAACTAATTCCTAAAATGCATGGTTTTATAAGGTCTGGTATAACAAGGAACACACGCTCATTTTTAAACCCATCTATATCTATGTCACATAATATCTGCTTCCTTATTAATTTCGATTTATTGCCTACCGCGCTAATTATTAAAGTGTTGATCATTGGTAAAATTTCATAAGGTGCTATGTTCTGGTTATTTTGATTGAACCAAGATTCCGATAATCCATTAATTACGCTCCCGGTGTCAATTAATGCAGGCACCGTAATACCATTGTTGAATTTTATGATTACTTCCGGGCATTTTAATATTTGCTGAACAATCTCCTCGTCATCGTCGCATAATAAGTCGTTTCTCAAATCGCGTAGACTTACATTGACGTCATTGGTTTGACAGATATCCGATTTTACTGCTGTCTTACTTACTGCATTTGTTGATTTTTTTTCTTCTTGTCGTTCCGTTTTCGGTTCATTGCCCGAAGTAGATGCTCCTTTATTAGTAAACTCTACTGTGTTAATGTGTTGCCTCTCCCCAGCGCGGTGGTGCTGTGTGGGTGCGGTCGGTTTGTCACCCCATGTACGCTTCTGCTCCCCAGTTTCTTTGTTTGGGTAGCTTTCACTTTCTCTATTGGAATTTCCTCCTCCGTTTGTTGCTTCGTAACTCTGCTCCCTGTTGTTCAGCGGATGAATTTGTGTATATTCCACAATCAGTGATTCGAAATTTGGAATCGTAGTAATTTCCCTCGTGATAACAGCGAGCTGGATTTCCCGTCCAAAATGACGCGCAATCTTCTTAATTAACTGGCGGTCCGTCAAAGTAAGCGTTAATTGTCTACTTTCCAATAATATTCGTTATATATATTGGATTGCACTGATTTGGCCACGCCAATCAAACTTCCCATACTCGAGATGATCACGGATGCTATCTTGTCGTTCTTGTCCTCAGTATTTTTGCGAAAATGCTTCTTTAAACTCTTCAAAGTTGGATATTTGGCTTCGTATTACTCTCCACCAAATTCCGGCGTCCATCTCTCCTTAAGGAATTCCATGGGTTTTTTGTCGGTACCGTTGATTTTAGGTCGTTGTGGTTAGGCCCATTAATTCTGTTCACCGTACCAGACTCACCTTCCATTAACTGTCTCTGTAGTCTCTCTTGGTTCTCCTTTACCTTCGTTAAATGACATCACAATTCTTCTATTCGTGTCGTCTTTTCTTTAGTGGTTTCGTCCAACTTTTGTTCCGTTGAACGCTGTCTCTCGTCGACTTCTTCCAATTTCTGCATCATGTTGTTGTTCGTTTCACCTTGTTCTTGCTGCTTCTGCTGTATGGTATCGTGTATTTCGGCCTTTAACTCTTCATGTTTCTTGTTAGCGTCTTTGACGTGAGCATCAATTTTATTGTGAATCTTTTTAACGGTTGTTTGGGTGCTCTGGATCGCTCCCTTCCATTCCTGGCGGTCGGTCTCACGTGCTTTCCGTATCTCTTCGTACTTCTTATTCGCGTCTTCTTTCAACTCTTTTACTGTATCTTCTTGTTTCTTTTTTAATTCATTGATCTTCTCTTCCCTGGTATGCTGGTATTCTCGTAACTCAGACCGTATCTGCGCGAGCTGTTCCGCTGACTGTCGTTTCATCTCTTCCTTATGCTGGTCGAGCTTTTCATTTTGTTTTTCTATCTTTTCGCTAATTAATCTACTATCTTCTTTCTGTTCTTCTTTTTGCTTATCAAATTTTGCGTTCATTATTTTAATATTTTCATTAATTAATTGATTATTTTCTCTGGTTTGGACGCTTACCCTCGCGCCCTTTCCTCTTGACTCTCTACAGCGCTATTTGGGTCGCTAGGTGTGGTATCTTCTTCGGTATTTACCATACCTAACTGGTTATTAATTTCAAATTCTACGCTATCGGAATTGCTGGCCATCTTTGCCTTCCTACGCGTAATCATTCAAGCTAGTTTATAACACTAACACTTATCTCTATTTCTTACTTTATGCTAATCTATCTACTACTGCCTGATCTTTACCAAACTTGTACGTATTAATTAATTATATTTAATATTACGTATCATGACCCACGTTGGGCGCCATTAATATTGTTACAACACAAATAAGCCACCCCAATACCAGGGATAAAAAAAAGATGAATCTACAATATAAAAAATAATTCGTATAATAAAATGTTAAAAATAAAATAAATTGACAATGATGCGACAAACGACAACATGACCTAACCCAAGTGACTGACCAAATAAAAAGAACCAAAAGAAGAAGGGAAAAGATGAAACCAAATAAGAAGGAAACCAATTGAAGGAAGAGAATGACTCCATACAACCAAATGAAATTAAACCAAATGAGAAGGGGAAAACCAAAATAAAATGAAACAAAATAAGATGAAAGGGAAGAAGAAGGAAAATGAAACATGAAACCAACCAAGTGTAAAGGAAATAAAGTTAAACCAAATCATAAAACACAAGCAAATAATATAGAATATGAAAAGGAGAAATGGTACACTCAAGTGTAATATTGGAAACGAAACCAATAACTAAACAATAAAAAAAATAAGTATTATTATCGATTCAAAAATAAATGTAAATGATTTGATAAAACCCAGTAAACAAATATGAAAAATAAAAGTACATTAACCCAAGAATTAGAGTTAGATGTGATAAAAAACTCTATAAAAACATAAACTTGTTAATAGTATAGATAATATTTATAAAGAGAGAGATAGTGAGATGGTGAGAAAATAAAATTAACTAAGTGACGAAGAAAAAGTAATTATAGAGATTACCCATTTATAAACACTTAAAATAAAACATTTAAGAAGTGCAAAAGTGGAAGTGTAAAACCTCCAAAATAATTAGGAAATAAAGTGATAAATAAAAAACGTTTAATAAATAAGCTATAATAAACACTAAATGATTAATGGTGAACCATATTAATAATTAAGAATGTCATTAATGATAGTATTAGATGTAAACACTTAGTAATATGAAATGAACACTGAAGAGTGATGAGGACAGTATTATTTAAAAAAAGAATCTTATTGTTAAAGAAATTAAGTTTAAATTATATACAATGGTATTTAAAAGGGAGAATCCGATGAAGGGTAAACAGTTGGTGTTACCATGAATAGAAGGTAGATATTATTTAAGAAATAAGAAATTAAAAATGAAATTAATAAACACTCCAGGTTATAAGGGATAATCAGTTAAGGAAGTTTAAATGGTGTGATGATGTTTATCACCCAAACAATAATAAAGAATGAAATGAATTGTAAACAAACTTTACCTAATAACTGTTAAAAAATTGTTTAATTAAAGTTATGAATAGGATATGGCTGGAGGAATTGTACAGACCATAGGCCTAAATGTTATGTTTTATGTGATAAAGAATAATAAGTAGTAGCCATATTGTTAACAAGGGCAAAATAGATAAATAAGAAGTTGAAACAATACAGTTCTAATTACACTAGAAAATCAGTTATGTAGAAAATAATAGAAACATAAAAATAGGATAAAAACAGATCCAAAACACACCAACAAATAAACCAATCAATTATAATAACAAAACAAAACACATTAGAATAAAATAAGATATAATTTGTATAAAATAAGTAAATATAATCAATGGCTACTAGGGCCTAGGAAATGCCTAACTGTCAAAAACAAATAACTACAAATTGTATAAAATCAACAAGGAAATTCACAAATCCAAGGCAAATAAATAGCCAAGGATAATTTGTAAATCATTTTAAAAGAAAAATGTTAGAATAAGGACTTAAATTAAAAGAGAAATGTAATTAACATAAATGTACAAACATTAATATTTCGAAGAACCCAACCTTATGTGATATCAAAATAATCTTTGAAAGGAAATAATAACAGTAGTGATAATATTTAATACTCAGGAAGGAAGACAGAAGAATAAAAGCATTCAGAAGATATACAGTAATTTTGAATAAAAATTCAAATTTGATAACAATGGTTATAAGCCAAGATTAACCAATCAGGATAAATTGGTAATCATGACAACAGACGTTGGTTACAAATTTTCCGTTAATTTATGGTACTCTATAAGTGATGCTCATGCAGATTAGACGCCAGATTTTGAATGGCCTAAATTTTCATTTAAAATGTATAAAAAGTAGTCAAAATTCAAAAGCATGAACAAGTAAGAAGAAGACGAGGAGCAATAACATTTAACTGATGCCAAGGACCAATTTGAATAAAAATTAAATGAAGAAGTTACCACAACTAACATGAAAAAGATGCCAGCAGCCCAAATCATTCAAAATTGATGACTATTCTATTTCACCTGAACAACGGTTTATCACATGCCTTCTGATTTGATAAGTATCATTGAATTACCCAATTTCCTGAAATAAACTCACTTTAAATATTTCTCACAGTTATCTGAACTCTCACTATAAACTGAATATAATTTCTTTCAAAGATTAAGTAAAATAAACAAACACGGAAAATTTATTAATTAAGAAAATAACCTAATGATAAACTGCGAACTTTAGAATCACACTTTACTACACAGCACGAACAAGTTGTAGCTACACATTATATTATTTAAGTACGAATAATGTAAGGTAGTGTACTTTTTATTGTAATCATAATTAATGTTTTTCTCATAATCAAAAGAACCTAGATTTTAAAGGGAACAGATTGTAAACAAACTAAACTGTAGCCATCTTAGGACGTATGAATCGTTCCAAAATCGATTTCGCCAAACACTAGAGAGATTGTCTCATATCAATTATCGGTGCAAAATTGTTGAATAACCAAATATAATTTTCTTGTCAAACTGAATAATTACCAATCAATAATTAAAGAAACTAGTACAGAGTGTAACCATTGTGTATTGTATAATTTGTGCGTTTTAGCGAACTTCCAGAATTGACGGCCAGCGCTCACGTTGCAATTCGACAAACTACCTGCTTTATTCAGTATGTCGTACGAAGGCGGGAACAAATTCGAATACTCCCGGCCGTCATAGCTTACAACACTTTTGTCACGTTATTTATCAATTTAATTGTTTTAAATAAACAATTTGGCGCCACCCGGGATTCATCAACCCCTATGGAATAACAGGTAAGGTTTCCACTCGCGTTGTACTGGTAATTTGAAACATCGCTGCGGACTTCGTTAGCGCAAAACATTGAAGTAACGGCACCAGTGTGAGGCGAACACACGACACCTATACACCTTTTCAGAGTACGTAACAATTACAACGTTACAGATTGGCGACCAACTTGTGAGGCTAGAAAAGAAGACTAGCTGCGATTACGGGAAAATATGCAACATTCTATGGTTACAAGATATAAACCTAAGCAGGGAACTGAAGATAACAAGGGAGAAGAAATGGAAATGATGGAAGAAATAATCGAGGAAATGATCGAAGAGGATACCCAAGGGGACCAACCGTAAAACCCAACCCAACCAGAACCGGAAGAGGAAGGAATAATCGGAGACCAACCAAGTAAACCCATTCAGAAAGAGGACCTGAGCCTGCAAGATATAATGAATTTTATAGCAGAAACTTCAAAGAAAACGAAGGAGGAAATCAATGAAAATTTAAGGAGACAGAATGAGACTTTAAGAGAAGATATTGAAACATTGAACGAGATAATCGAAGGCAATAATGAGAAACTAAAACAACAAATCAATGAGAAAATGGAGGAACACAGTAACACCTTAAGGAAGAACCAACAAGCTTTACAACAGCAATTGACGGAGGACATCCAAAAAAGTCATGAAGAACTGAAGGAAGAATTGAGGGGACAATTGAAGGAAGACCATGAGAAGAACAAAGAAGAGTTAAAATGTCAATTAGAACAACAGTTAGAGGGATACTGTGAAGATATCAAGAAGAAGGTCTCCGAAACTAATGAGAAAATAAAAACAACCAATGACACAGTAGCGAAGGCTCAAGAAGAAATATTAAACAAAATTAAAACAGTCGAGGACGATGGCAAGTACAGGATAGAAGAATTCCAAATAACAACAACAGTAGAATGCCAAAGAAATAAACAGGAGGTGCTCAAGAAGCTGGAGGAGAGGCACAAGAAATACAAAATGATTTCAGTGATCGTGTGGAAAGAGTATACACCAATCAATATAGTCGACGGACAGACCCAAGAGAAAAAGAGAAGATACAAGGAATCACTCAAAGAGAGAGGCAGATGCAGGAAGAGTTGGATGCACTGAGGGAGAAACCATGTCACAGTACTCACATTATCACCAACGAGAACAGAGAAGTAATAAACGTTCGGAGTTACAGATGTAATCCCATAGAATTACTAAAGAGAGTGGAAGAATCATCGAAAAGAACAGAGAAACAAGATGGACGACGGTAAGGAGCCTTATTGACGAAATGTTTAAAGACACTCATGACAATTGGTGGACGGCCACTCGACCGGAGATCAACTATACCCAGGAATTCAAGGCACAATTCCGAGAAGAATATTGGTCCGAATCTACACAAAACGTAGTAATGAACGACATCAGTAATGGGAGATATGAACCGCAAGCGGGACACACACTGACTTCTTACTTCTTAGGGAAAGTATGTTTGGCTAGAAATCTCGAACCAAGAATACCTGAAGAATCATTAGTAATACAGCTGGGTTATCACAACGAGGACGCAATACAAAGGGCCAGGAGACAAGGACAGATCAAAACCATCCAGGGAATGGCAAGTTTATTGGAGGACCATGAAAACGACGGTCAGTACAAAAGAAACCGGCTGGTGAACCAAAGGTACAATAGGTGGAGCGAAAATAATAACGCGCCTAATTACTACCTGTCTCACAACAACACCCAAAACAACAACCGGAACAATATGAACCGGAATAACAACAACTATCAAGGTGATCAGCCGTACAACAGGAATCAACCAAATTACCCTCCAAATAACCAGCCGTTCAATAGAGACCAACAGAATTATAATCCGGGTAACCAGCCGAACAACACGAACATCCAAAACAACAATCCCGCAAACAATAACTACAGGGGAGCATAACCGGACCAACGTCCAAATGGCCACCCCAATAATAGCAACTATTATGGCAACCGTTACAACCCGAATTACCAGTACAACAGGGGAACCGGGAATAACCAAAATAGAGGCGACGTCAGACGCCAGGTTAATTTCATTAATGGGAGGAGACAACCTAACCATAGGAGGTATTGTCCAAACACGCAGACAAACTCCTGGTACAGTAACTCCAATACAAATAACAATCAATTCCCAGGAAATAGAACCACGGAAGAGCCCCGGAACCAGATAAGTGATCAACAAGGACCGATCAATGAGACGGCGGACCAATCCAATAGTCTGACCATCAATACACAACAACCTTTAAACTAAAGAGGTCAGTGAAAAACCAAATATACCCTTCATATGACCAATCACTTGGGTTGATACGACGAATGACATCACAAAATAAACACAAAAGTATAACTATCATATCAAACAACTACCTCAAGAATATCAGAGAAGAACTTCTAGAAGAAGAGGCTAACCAGCTACCTAAAACAGACAGTGAAATCGTACACATAAAGGCTACCATCAATGGAACCATAACAATAATCATGATCGATACAGGATCAAATATATCTTTAATAAACCAGCCAGAGTTAGAGCGAATACAAGCTAAATCACAGATACCAATTCCCACTCTACACATAAATAATATCATCATAATTGGTGCCACAGGCAAACAAAATAAGTCGATAAGAAAACAAGTTTCGTTAGAATTGGACAGTCAGAACGCAACAATACCTATTGTGTTTCTTGTAGCAAATGGGATGCCATTTAACATGCTCATAGGATGCAACGTGTTGAGACAACATTCGGCAGTCATCAACCTGCAAAAGGGAGTAGTATTGCTGACTTCTGAGAGGGGAATATGGTCTGCAAACATTATAAACTGTAACCCTACACCAATAGCTCTAAATCAGGATCCAGGATTAGAAAATTGCTATTGCCAAACACATGAACAGTCAATCATTATGGCCGATGAAGAAGAAGGTAGAGAGTTATGGGAATGGAAAATGGAGGAAATAAGAACTTTCCAAGGGGAACGACCTCAACAAGAAATAACTAAGAAACAGGCTGAAAATCTCATATCAATTTATAACACATACCAGCACGTTTTCTCCAATACTCCAGGCAAGGTCAAGGGGTAC
The DNA here is from genome assembly GCA_034769895.1 of Magicicada septendecula. NCBI lineage: Eukaryota > Metazoa > Arthropoda > Insecta > Hemiptera > Cicadidae > Magicicada > Magicicada septendecula. The sequence continues at coordinate 228,971,372 of CM068371.1, read as the reverse complement.
CAATGCAAAATTAACTTCCGTGAACCGGTAGACTTCCATAGGAAATCCTACCCAATAGCATACTCCCTGAAAAATGAAGTCAGAACAGAAATAAACAGAATGATGAAGGAGGACGTCATTGAGTATAGCCAATCTCCATACACAAGTCCCATAGTCACTATACCTAAAAAGAATGGTAAAGTACGGATCTGCTTAGACGCCCGAGAGATCAACAAAATGATTATCAATGACCGAATGTCACCAGGAGAAATTGAAGAAATTTTAAAAAAGGTTTCATGGCACCAAATACATTAGTACCTGGGATACTGTATGTGGGTACTGGCAGGTGGAGGAAATATATGGCATTTATATTCGATGGAAGAAACTACCAATTTAAGAGGTTACCTTTTGGCCTCATCAACTCCGTCGCAGTGTTCGTCAAATGCATGGACCAAGTCTTAGGTCAAGAGGCACTGCGGTTCACAACAGTGTATGTGGGCGACCTGCTAATAACATCTTCAGACTGGGACGAACACCGTGAACGAGTCGAACAAGTATTAAAAAAGTTGTCCAACACTAACATTACACTAAAATTGGATAAATCGAAGTTTATAGCCAACAAAGTCAAATTCCTGGGATTCAACTTAACCGAACAGGGAATATCTCCGTCCCAAGAGAAGGTGGAAGCCATTCAGAAATTCTCCACACCTGAGAATAAGAAGCAGCTACAGTCCTTCTTAGGTTTATGCAATTATTACAGAAAATTTCACACTAATTACTCGTATCTTACAGCAAAATTTTCCAAACAACTCTCAGCAAAGGAAAAATGGACCTGGGGAACTGAGCAGGAGGAAGTATTAACACTAATTAAACAAAAATTTCTAGAAACAGTAATGCTACATCACCCCAACTTTGAACAACCCTTCTACCTGAATTGCGACGCCAGCGACGTCAGCCTAGGCGCAGAATTGTACCAAGAAGATAAGGAAGGAAACCACCTGGTCATCAGCTTTGCCAGCAGGATACTAAACAGTTGCGAGCGTAACTACAACGTTACAGAAAAAGAACTGCTCAGCATAGTATTCGCATGTGGAAAGTTTAGAACTTACATCTTGGGATATCAAATTACAGTCCGAAGCGACCATAAGTCTATATCATTCTTAAAACAATGTAAATTGAATCATGGTAGGCGTACACGTTGGATACTCGCTCTGCAAGAGTACCATATTACGTGGGAGTATATTCCAGGCCGGAAGAACGTAGCGAAAGAAGTTTTGTCCAGAATAAATGTAGAAAACCAGACATTTGAAGGAGAAAAGCAGAAGATCGCCAAAGTGTATTACATATTAAAGGATAGGAAGGACCTGGAAGATATTGTAAGCGAGATAGTGCTACAGGAGAAGCAAGATACAAAAATATTAAACATACGAAGAAGACTGTTGGAATCTGAGGAAATAATAAATAACTATTGTTGCATATACAAGGATAAACTATTCATTAAAACCAAAAAGAATCAAGGAACATAGAAACTAGTAATTCCACATTCACTAGAAAACAAAATAATTAAAGACTACCATGTCAGATACGGACACATGGGAACACTCAAAATGGTAAAAGCATTAGAGGAAGATATATTCATTAAAGGTATAACTAGAAAGGTAAATAAAAACATTAAAACCTGCACGATACGTCAGATGGTCAAAATAAATAACGAGAGAAAAGATGGAATGATGATATCCATCACTTCAAACGCCAAACTGGAAATAGTGTTTCTCGACATATGTGGACCATTCCCACGTAGCGGAGGGAGACATAGATACAAGTTCATAGTGATTATATTGGACCATTACACCAAGTACACCAAGTTATACGATCTAAACAGTGCAACAACAAAGAAAATATTAGACATCATAAAAAATAAATACATCACAGAAATTGGAAAACCATACATGATTATAACAGACCACGGAACACAATTCAAAGGGAAAAGTGGAGAGATGAATTAAACATAAAAACCTATAAAACATCCGTATACCACCCTAGCAGTAATCCCGCAGAAAGAGTGTTAAGAGAGGTAGGACGTATTTTAAGAACGTACTGCTATGATAATCAAAAGGAATGGCAGAAATATTTAACTTCAACCGAAGTATTTTGAATATGATTTACCACCATTTTATTGAGAACACCCCATATTTAATGATGTTTGGAAGAAAACCACATAGAGAGATACAGGAATTAATAGACTTCCCAACCAACCCAGAAGACCCGTATGATGAAAACAAATGTTACAGCCGAATCATGGAGAAAATAGAGAAAAAAAAGCAAAGTATTCTCAAAAACAACCTAAAATAATTAAATATAACGAAGGAGAAAGGATATTAATAAAAAACTGTGAACTACACTGGAAGGTATAGCAAAGAAACTGTTATTATTATAGGACCCTATGTCATCATCAAGGACAATGGTAACAATACTTATGAAATAAGTAACATAACCACAAAAAAGATAAAAGGAGTGTATAATCAAGCTTCTATAAAAAAGTTTTATGAGGAAAAATAAACTATGATAAGTAAACAAAGCAATACCAAAATTCAAAAATTATGTAAGAACAACTTACAACAATATTTCGATGACATATGAGACATAATATAAAAATATAAAATAAAGGAATAAGTTACAAAAATTCCTACAAAGTAAGATCAACAAACTTACAAAAATTATTCAGAATAATATTTAAAACAAAATAAAATAAACAAAAATAAAATCAAGCAAGAACTGCTAAGACAAATACCTAAAATTATAAAGAATATTGAGTATTCAAAGAAAAAAAAAAATGAACTGGTACGAGGAAGAAAAAGAAATAATGTATAGAGCAAATATACAACCAATGGCTAAAGCAAAACTAGGTTAATCAACCAAGAAAAAGAAAAAAGATGTCTAAAATAATTAAAATGATCACCAAAAGAAAAGAAAAACAAACTAATGAAAAGTTAGAAATAATGAAATTAACAACTAAATAAATAAAAAACAATCAACTGTATGAGTAAATAACAGTATATAGCAAAGGTACAGTGGAAGGAAGAATGAGTAAAAGGCTAAAATGATCGAAAAAACCACAAAGTGGACAATCCCAATAATTATTATTATTATTAATTGAAGTCACAAGATGACAAAAAAGGTATTTAAGATTGACTGAGAACAGGTCCAGCAATCAAATTAACTGAGCAGAGATGATGTTCTTCTGGTCTCAGAAAAATAAGTAGTAATAGAAGAAACCAGTTACTAAAAAGTTAGGGAAAAAATTTATATAAAAGGGAGAACGCACTAATGGAAATAAGGAAAAAGACATCTAAATAAAAAGGAATGGAACCAGTAAGAATAGAAATAAGAAGGAAGAAATAAACAAGAAGGAAAAGGAAAAATTATATATAACCTATAATTTCATAAAACACTACGCTAGTGTTTTACCAAAATGATCAATTTTGAAGGAGAGGCATTATGTTACAACACAAATAAGCCAGCCCAATACCAGGGATAAAAAAATGAATCTACAATATAAAAAATAATTCGTATAATAAAATGTTTAAAATAAAATAAAATGACAATGACGCGACAAACGAAGACATGACCTAACCCAAGTGATTGACCAAATAAAAAGAACCAAAAGAAGAAGGGAAAAGACGAAACCAAATAAGAAGGAAACCAATTGAAGGGAGAGAATGACTCCATACAACCAAATGAAAATAAACCAAATGAGAAGGGGAAAACCAAAATAAAATGAAACAAAATAAGATGAAAGGGAAGAAGAAGGAAAATGAACATGAAACAAACCAAGTGTAAAGGAAATACAGTTAAACCAAATCATAAGACACAAACAAATAATATAGAATATGAAAAGGAGAAATGGTACACTCAAGTGTAATATTGGAAACGAAACCAATAACTAACCAATGAAAATAATAAGTATTATTATCGATTCAAAAATAAATGTAAATGATTTGATAAAACCCAATAAAGTAATATGAAAAATAAAAGTACACTAACCCAAGAATTAGAGTTAGATGTGATAAAAAACTCTATAAAGACATAAACTTGTTAATAGTATAGATAATATTTATAAAGAGAGAGATAGTGAGATGGTGAGAAAATAAAATTAACTAAGTGACGAAGAAAAAATAATTATAGAGATTACCCATTTATAAACACTTAAAATAAAACATTTAAGAAGTGCAAAAGTGAAAGTGTAAAACCCCCAAAATAATTAGGAAATAAAGTGATAAATAAAAAACGTTTAATAAATAAGCTACAATAAACACTAAATGATTAATGGTGAACCATATTAATAATTAAGAATGTTATTAATGATAGTATTAGATGTAAACACTTAATAATATGAAATGAACACTGAAGAGTGATGAGGACAGTATTATTTAAAAAAAAATCTTATTGTTAAAGAAATTAAGTTTAATTATATACAATAGTATTTAAAAGGGAGAATCCCATGAAGGGTAAACAGTTGGTGTTACCATGGATAGAAGGTAGATATTATTTAAGAAATAAGAAATTAAAAATGAAATCAATAAACACTCCAGGTTATAAGGGATAATCAGTTAAGGAAGTTTAAATGGTGTGATGATGTTTATCACCCAAACAATAATAAAGAATGAAATGAATTGTAAACAAACTTTACCTAATAACTGTTAAAAAATTGTTTAATTAAAGTTATGAATAGGATATGGCTGGAGGAATTATACAGACCATAGGCCTAAATGTTATGTTTTATGTGATAAAGAATAATAAGTAGTAGCCATATTGTTAACAAGGGCAAAATAGATAAATAAGAAGTTGAAACAATACAGTTCTAATTACACTAGAAAATCAGTTATGTAGAAAATAATAGAAACAAAAATAGGATAAAAACAGATCCAAAACACACCAACAAATAAACCAATCAATTATAATAACAAAACAAAACACATTAGAATAAAATGAGATATTATTTGTATAAAATAAGTAAATATAATCAATGGCTACTAGGGCCTAGGAAATGCCTAACTGTCAAAAACAAATAACTACAAATTGTATAAAATCAACAAGGAAATTCACAAATCCAAGGCAAATAAATAGCCAAGGATAATTTGTAAATCATTTTAAAAGAAAAATGTTAGAATAAGGACTTAAATTAAAAGAGAAATGTAATTAACATAAATGTACAAACATTAATATTTCGAAGAACCCAACCTTATATGATATCAAAATAATCTTTGAAAGGAAATAATAACAGTAGTGATAATATTTAATACTCAGGAAGGAAGACAGAAGAATAAAAGCATTCAGAAGATATACAGTAATTTTGAATAAAAATTCAAATTTGATAACAATGGTTATAAGCCAAGATTAACCAATCAGGATTAATTGGTAATCATGACAACAGACGTTGGTTACGAATTTTCCGTTAATTTATGGTACTCTATAAGTGACGCTCATGCAGATTAGACGCCAGATTTTGAATGGCCTAAATTTTCATTTAAAATGTATAAAAAGTAGTCAAAATTCAAAAGCATGAACAAGTAAGAAGAAGACGAGGAGCAATAACATTTAACTGATGCCAAGGACCAATTTGAATAAAAATTAAATGAAGAAATTACCACAACTAACATGAAAAAGATGCCAGCAGCCCAAATCATTCAAAATTGATGACTATTCTATTTCACCTGAACAACGGTTTATCACATGCCATCTGATTTGATAAGTATCATTGAATTACCCAATTTCCTGAAATAAACTCACTTTAAATATTTCTCACAGTTATCTGAACTCTCACTATAAACTGAATATAATTTCTTTCAAAGATTAAGTAAAATAAACAAACACGGAAAATTTATTAATTACGAAAATAACCTAATGATAAACTGCGAACTTTAGAATCACACTTTACTAGACAGCACGAACAAATTGTAGCTACACATTATATTATTTAAGTACGAATAATGTAAGGTAGTGTACTTTTTATTGTAATCATAATTAATGTTTTTCTCATAATCAAAAGAACCTAGATTTTAAAGGGAACAGATTGTAAACAAACTAAACTGTAGCCATCTTAGGCCGTATGAATCGTTCCAAAATCGATTCGCCAAACCCTAGAGAGATTGTCTCATATCAATTGTCGGTGCAAAATTGTTAAATAACCAAATATAATTTTCTTGTCAAACTGAATAATTACCAATCAATAATTAAAGAAACTAGTACAGAGTGTAACCATTGAGTATTGTATAATTTGTGCATTTTAGCGGACTTCCCGAATTGACGGCCAGCGCTCACGCTGCAACTCGACAAACTAACTGCTTGATTCAGTAGGTCGTAGGAAGGCGGGAACAAATTCGAATACTCCCGGCCGTCATAGCTTAAAACACTTTTGTCACGTTATTTATTAATTTAATTGTTTTAAATAAACAATTTGGCGCCACCCGGGATTCATCAACCTCTATGGAATAACAGGTAAGGTTTCCACTCGCGTTGTACTGGTAATTTGAAACTTCGCTGCGGACTTCTTTAGCGCAAAACATTGAAGTAACGACACCAGTGTGAGGCGAACACACGACACCTATACACCTTTTCAGAGTACGTAACAATTACAACGTTACAGATTGGCGACCAACTTGTGAGGCTAGAAAAGAAGACTAGCGGCGATTACGGGAAAATATGCAACATTCTATGGTTACAAGATATAAACCTAAGCAGGGAACTGAAGATAACAAGGGAGAAGAAATGGAAATGATGGAAGAAATAATCGAGGAAACGATCGAAGAGGATACCCAAGGGGACCAACCGGAAAACCCAACCCAACCAGAACCGGAAGCGGAAGGAATAATCGGAGACCAACCAAGTAAACCCATTCAGAAAGAGGACCTGAGCCTGCAAGACATAATGAATTTTATAGCAGAAACTTCAAAGAAAACGAAGGAGGAAATCAATGAAAATTCAAGGAGACAGAATGAGACTTTAAGAGAAGATATTGAAACATTGAACGAGAAAATCGAAGGCAATAATGAGAAACTAAAACAACAAATCAATGAGAAAATGGAGGAACACAGTAACACCTTAAGGAAGAACCAACAAGCTTTACAACAGCAATTGACGGAGGACATCCAAAAAAGTCATGAAGAACTGAAGGAAGAATTGAGGGGACAATTGAAGGAAGACCATGAGAAGAACAAAGAAGAGTTAAAATGTCAATTAGAACAACAGTTAGAGGGATACTGTGAAGATATCAAGAAGAAGGTCTCCGAAACTAATGAGAAAATAAAAACAACCAGTGACACAGTAGCGAAGGCTCAAGAAGAAATATTAAACAAAATTGAAACAGTCGAGGACGATGGCAAGAACAGGATAGAACAACTCCAAATAACAACAACAGTAGAATGCCAAAGAAATAAACAGGAGGTGCTCAAGAAGCTGGAGGAGAGGCACAAGAAATACAAAATGATATCAGTGATCGTGTGGAAAGAGTATACACCACCATCAATATAGTCGACGGACAGACCCAAGAGAACAAAGAGAAGATACAAGGAATCAGTCAAAGAGAGAGGCAGATGCAGGAAGAGTTGGATGCACTGAGGGAGAAACCATCTCACAGTACTCACATTATCACTGTTAATACATTGTATCTGCTTATTTGCTAACGCGCAATCCGCCCACGCACTTACGTCATTCGTCGCAGTACTGCACGCGCCGCCAGCTGCTGCGATCAGGTTAGTTAAGACTCAGCTTCTCATCCGTGCACTACACTCGTACATTCGTTATCAACGGCAATGTAAATTTATTAATGTAACTTCTCATACAATTGTTTCTCTCTTCTATACATTATGTATCTTGGCAATTTACGCCACACATATTTGTATTTTGGCTATGTACGCCGTACGTAATTGCGTGGGCCTGCGCTTCTTCATAATATTGCAATAAACGCTACTTGACTCAGATCATACAGTCCACTTATTCATTCAAAAACATATTCTGACTCCTATACCAGCATCACTCAGCTTGACATACTAACTCTAGAAAATTTCGAGAGCGTTAAACAAACAACATTTGGTCCTCCGGGCCGGATATTATTTTAGCCTTACGGGCAACATTTGGTCCACAAGCGACCGCCATTCTTTGTCCACAAGCGACAACACTTTCGGCCCGCAAGCGACCGCACCTTTGTCCAGCGACAGCACTTTCGTCCGCAGCAAACGTCATGTGGTCCTCCGGGCCGCGGATATAGTTCATTTTATGGATGTACAATCCACACACAATGTATTTCACGGATGTGACTCATTTCATGGACAATTCGTTTTCATGGATCAGTTAATTAAGCAGGCATATCAGCATTTTCTCTTCATGATTTAAGTCAGCAACTCCTTAATTATCACTACAATTGGAGCTCGTATTGCACGACTTGGGGACGTCATATTTCGCAAAACGGAGCATTTGAAGCATCACTACAGCAGTTGAGCACCATCAGCACGTGGCATTCAGCATGTGGGAAAATCCAGAGCAGCCTATCTAGACAGGATTCGACCGCATCGGACATCACCTGACAAGCAGCGACCGTATCTGCATCATCAATTCATGGGTACCTGACAGGACTACCAAGGTTTCGACAAGCTTCGATGCCTTCTAGAACATGCCGATAAGTACCATCTCAAGTGACTATAAACTCATGTTTCATATTACTTTGCAATTTGCATGACTTGCATATTTTTCAATGTCATTAAGTAAAGGAAGCAGTATTAAAAACAATATAATTTTTCTTTTTAAATCAGTTTCATTTGAATATGAACTTGTAATTTTTTTGTGAACTCAACAAGCATTTTTTAATTGTAAGACATACCTTTCAAATAGCATTCACATCATTAGTGATTATACTGCTATATTGTTTGTACTGCCTAGATCAGTATTTATTACCATATAGAACTAGTTTAAGATGTGTTAAGTAAGGGTTACCGCGTCGTTGCGTGACTTTATAATTTGGATTTCCTGCCTGGTCTTGCTCATCGCTTTGCATTCACTTGGCTTCTTTCGTATTATCATTTAAATTTTTTCTCATACCCAATCATGACGGATATGAAGGCGCTGATCAAGAAACGTGGCACGATCAAGGCCTCTATATCTCGCATAAATACATACGCAGACAATTTCGATCACGATACGCATGACCATCATGCACTAAAAATAAAGCTTCGCCACCTTATGGAGCTATCAGCTAAATATGATGAAATTCAAACACAAATTGAGTCTGAGGACTCCGACTTTGCATCCGCGAGCGATAGGGTTCAGACCGAGGATGATTTATGCAGCATAGAATGCAAGCTGCAAAATTTAATAGACCATGCCGAGGAGATGAGCAGGAAGGCAACAAGTCAATCCGAAGTAGTCACATTCAGCACGCCTCCCATTCAGTTGCAACAGATTAAGCTACCCTGTTTCGCAGGTGATATAATTGAATGGCAACATTTTTATAATATGTTTTTGTAGTTAGTCCATGTCCGAACGGATCTGACTGGCATCCAAAAACTGCATTATTTGCACGTATCATTAAGGGATGAGGCGCTGAATGTCATAAAATCGCTCCCTATCACGCACGAAAATTACACGGTGGCCATTGACTTGTTAAAGGCCCGGTATGACAGTAAATTGATTGTTACCACGTATCATGCAGCTAACCTCTTGCGCATGAAACACATGCAGCAGGAGTCCGTACTCAGCATTTCTAAATTTATAGATGAGTTCACCGCTAATATAAATGCGCTGAACTCATTGAACCTATCAGTAAACACATTTGAACTCATTGTTGTACATTTTCTCGCCCAAAAACTTGACGAGCATACATGTAGATTGTGGAAGGAAGGTTTAAGTGACGAGCAGCTGCCGATTTACGATAATTTTATTAGATTTTTAAATGCAAGACGTCAGCTGTTGCAAAACGTAAATGCTCCGACTGGTTCGTCTGGTGGCAGACAGGTTAGCGATAATGCTTCTTATCGCAAATCAACTAAACGCGCGGAGTTCACTGGGTCACTAATACACACTCAAACAAACAATAAATTTTGTCAGCTGTGTCGTGGTAATCACAAATTGCTCGAATGCCCACAATTCATAGCTTTACAACCTATGCAACGTAGAGAGGTTTTAATAAGTAACAAACTCTGCCTGAATTGCACACGTTCGGGCCATCAAAGCTCGCGTTGCCCTTCCAAATTTTCCTGTAAAACATGCTCGAAAAGGCATCACACCATGATCCACGCTTCAGTAAATAACTCGACCAACAGGAGCAATAAGCAATGCTCCCTGAAGCTACAAACTAACAAGTCGATTTTATTGTCCACCGCCGTATGCATCACCACCGATCATGCCGGTAACAAGCGCCCGGTAAGAATCCTGCTGGATTCAGGGTCGCAAGCGAATTTTTGTACAATGGGTTTCGCCCGCCGCATGGGCTTAAAACTAAACAAATCCGAGCTGCCTATCACTGGCATAAATAACTCACTATGTCAAGCCAATTTTAGCACACGGGTGCGCCTAAACTCACGATATAAGGATTTCACTTTAAATGTCCACTGCGCTGTTCTGCCCAGAATCACAAATAACCTCCCAACAGAGTCCTTTGACATGGCAAATTCCAAAGGGGATATTTTTAGCTGACCCGCAACTTAATCATTCGTCACAAATTGACATTTTACTCGGGGCACAGTATTTTTTGCAGTTGATTGAGCCGACTAAATTTGTTCGCAGTCCGCACTTTCCGATAATCCAGGAAACAAAGCTAGAGTTTATACTCGCCGGGAATTTACCCTTCAACGTAGACATGACTAAGCCGGTCTCTTCGTTCATAGCACGCAACGACAATAATGCTATCTCGTCGCAATTGAAAACCTTTTGGCAGTTGGAGGATGTTTCGTGCCGTACTCTCTCAGCTCAGGACACGGAGTGTGAAGATCATTTTCTTGCAAACACCTATCGTAACGATAGTGGTAGGTTCGTTGTGTCGCTGCCCCGCAGTACAGCAGTACAGAGTGCCTCGGCGATTCTCTTCCCGGAGCGGTTCGTAGGTTTCAAACCCTTGAACTCAAGTTTAGGCAAAACCAGTCTTTGCACAAAGAGTATACTAGTTTTATGCAAGAATATTTAAATCTTGGCCATATGTCTCCGCTCGATTCATATGATTTATCAATTAACAAGTCAAACATTTTTTATTTACCTCACCATGCTGTCTTTAAGACTACTAGCACAACCACCAAACTTCGCGTTGTTTTTGACGGTTCGGCCAAAACGTCCAACGATTTGTCGTTAAACGACACCCTTACGGTTGGCCCTACGATCCAGCAGGATCTTTTCGCCATTATGGCCAGATTTAGAACCCATCGTTACGCTTCCATTGCTGACATCGAGAAAATGTATCGCCAAATTTTGGTATCCCCGAGGGATTCTAACTTACAAAGAATTGTTTGGCGTGACGCTCCCCACAAGGAACTCAAACACTATGCTCTGAGAACAGTCACATACGGGACTGCCAGCGCATCATTTCTAGCCACTAGATGTTTAAAACAAATCGCCCAGGAAAATAGTATTCAGTACCCCCTGGCCTGCTCGGTCATTGCTAACGATTTTTACGTCGACGATCTCCTTACCGGTTCCGATAGCTCACACGTCCTAACCCAACTCAACACTGACATTTCTGAGTTGTTAAGCCGTTACGGCTTCACCCTTCACAAATGGTCTTCTAATGACCGGAATATAACATCCTCACATACCAACTCGTCCCTGGACTTCAACAAGGACCAAACCGTCCGCACTTTAGGCATTCAGTGGGACGTTCATGCTGACCGCTTCGTATACAATATCCAAAGAAATTTTAAAATTGATGTATTCAACAAAAGAAAGGTATTATCGGTCATCGCTGGAATCTACGACCCATTGGGTCTGATTGGGCCTATTACGTTTTGGTGCAAGCACTTTATGCAAATGCTTTGGTCTTCGGGTACAAACTGGGACGACCCGCTTTCTGACTCATTATCAATTAAATGGGCCGAGCTTTACGCTCAATTGATTTCAGACACTCATTTTAGGATCCCGAGAGCTATAAAGGATTCATGTAATTCGTTGATCATTTCCTTTCAATTACACGGGTTTGCCGACGCGTCAGTAAAAGGTTACGCATGCTGTATTTATGTGCGCACGGTATATTCCGACAACAGTATTTCATCTCACTTATTGTGTTCTAAATCAAGAGTCGCCCCTTTAAAGCAGATATCTTTACCTCGCCTTGAACTTTGCACCTGTTTATTATTAGCCCAGCTGGTTTATAAGGTTGTCCACGCTGTGACCTACAATTTCAGCGAGCTGTATTTTTATTCTGATTCCACGATTGCCCTACACTGGATTCACCAACAGTCGTTGAGGTGGAAGGTATTTGTAGCCAACCGCGTTTCGGAGATTCAGCAGCTCACTATCAAGGGCAATTGGTATCATGTCTCGTCGCATGATAATCCCGCGGACATTTTATCCCGCAGCTGTTTACCCCGTTTGTTACACCGCTACCAGCAATGGTGGCATGGTCCTTACTGGTTGTTAAAGGAGTCTTCAGCCTGGCCCATCCGTCCTTTTGATTCCAATTCCTCCTACGCTCATCCTGATTTGGACAAGGAAGAACGTAAACAGGCTCTACTCGCTCTGGCTGCTGCTTCGTACTCTTCGAGCTACGTTGAAGATTACTCTTCTCTCTCCAGGCTTCTCCGCGTCTTTGCTTACTGCCTGCGTTTCATTCGGACCGCTAAGTCTCCCGCTTCTAATAGAAACACTTCCTTTTTGACTGCTCAAGAGCTACACAGCGCGCTTTTGGTTTTTATTCGCCAAGCCCAGTTTTCGCATTTCAATATCGAAATTAAAGAACTCCAGGCACATCGCCCTGTACCTACTAATAGTAAAACCTTTTCACTCAATCCATTTATAGACAACGCTGGTATACTACGTGTAGGAGGACGCCTTCAACAGTCTCAGCTAAACTACAATAATAAGCACCAAATCATACTTCACCCTCAGGCTCACCTTACTCGACTAATTATTGAATATGAACATATTCGACTACTCCACGCTGGAGTACAACTAACGCAGTGTTCTCTGCGCCAAAGGTATTGGATTATAAACGACAAATCTTACATACGCTCAGTGATTCACAAATGTATCACTTGTTATCGATTTCGCGCAACTGGTTCAAGCCAACTTTTAGGTCAATTACCTGCTCCCAGGGTCACTCCCTCCAAGCCATTTTCACAATGCGCCGTCGACTATGCCGGTCCTATGTTTCTACGTCAGGGCGGGCAGCGGTCCAAATCTTTTACAAAGGCTTATATTTCTCTTTTCATTTGCATGTCCACTAAGGCAATTCACCTTGAATTGGTTTCAGATTTGTCTGCAGACGCCTCTTTGGCTGCCTTGAAACGCTTCATATCCCGCAGGGGCATCCCCGTACAAATATTTTCCGATAACGGTACCAATTTCCGTCGTGCTGGCACCATATTACACGATCTATACAAACTCTTTCAGCAGGACGAATTCCAAAAATCCGCTCAAGACTTCGCCAGTCCACGTGGCATTAAGTGGTCTTTCATACCTCCGTCAGCGCCTCACTTCGGCGGTTTGTGGGAGAGCGGTGTCAAAAACGTTAAGTTCCACTTGCGGCGCGTTATAGGCAGTACGCCCCTCAACTTCGAAGAGTTTTCCACTGTTTTGGCTCAGGTTGAAGCTTGTTTGAATTCGCGTCCCTTGTTCACTACCTATGTCAAATGATGCTGGGGATCCCGAGCCTTTGACTCTAGCGCATTTTTTGGTTGGTTCCCCCCTTACCGCGCTCCCGGAACCCGATTACTCGGATGCAAATATGGGTCGCTTGGGGAAATGGCAGCTTTTGCAGAGATTTACCCGCTCTATATGGAAGAGCTGGTCTAGAGACTATCTGCATCAGCTGCAGCAGAGAAATAAATGGAAAAGGCATTCTAAAAATTTGTCTACAGGACAGCTAGTCCTCATTTTAGAAGACAATACACCACCATTGCAGTGGAAACGTGGTATTGTCACGCAGACTTATGTAGGGCAGGATTCGTTAGTACGCGTTGCGGACGTCCGTACTGCACACGGCATCCTGCGTAGACCTATTCACAAGCTGTGTCCACTTCCCGTGGAATCAGACTAATTCTCATTATCATGCATTATTTTATTAATTTTAAGGATTTATTATTGAGTTTTTATGTATCATCATTATGTTCTTGAACTTTTTGTGACTTTATGATGTTATTATGTACTATTAATTCAATGCATACTACTATAATATTATATGCGTGTACCTTATTATGTTTTTCTCTATTATATTCACTATGGTTATGTATCTTTAAATTAGTAGTCTACTATTACTGTATTTACTATTATGTCGTTATTATTGTTATCATTATCGTTATCATTATATTTAGTCAGTTTTTTGAGGACGTTTTCGTTATATAAATTAAAGGATGTTTCTTGTTTTCTGTTAAAGATTAATGCTTGTATTTACCAGACATATGTTAATGTTATTTGTATAAGCACCTTATTTTTAACATAAGCGTTAGGTTGTATCTTTTCAGCACAGAAATTGCCTTGTTTTACTTTAAGTTTTATCTGATAGCTTAATTAATTTTATTGTTTACGTAGTTCTTATGTCAAAGACTATTTACGTTATGCAAGAGTCAATTTATTTAATGTGTAAGACTTTCATGTATTTTATTCGGTGAGCATTTGATTAATAATGTATGTACATTTATTTATATTGTATTTGTATTTGTGCCAATATTCATGTACCCTTATATTGTATTGTCGCATTTTTTCAGGTTTCCAACCTATTAATGTATTTCTTGGATTTCGTTGTCCATGACGTGTCCGTTACTTAACTAAATATCACTATAATATTGACGACTCGGAACACTAAGTTTTTTATAAGTAAAAACGTAAAGTTTTACCTTACAGCCTAAGCCGGCTTTCACCTATAGAAGGCTTCCCTTCCTTTCACCGGAAGCCTTCTATAGGTGAAAGCCGGTTTAGGCTGTAAGGTAAAACTTTACGTTTTTACTTATAAAAAACTTAGTGTTCCGAGTCGTCAATATTATAGTGATATATATTAATGCATACTTGTGTGTTTCCAAGCAACCTTGTTTTTTGCTGTAAACTATGTCAAAATCGCCCGATTTTGGGTGGGCAGTATGTTAATACATTGTATCTGCTTATTTGCTCACGCGCAATCCGCCCACGCACTTACGTCATTCGTGGCAGTACTGCACGCGTCGCCAGCTGCTGCGATCAGGTTAGTTAAGAATCAGCTTCTCATCCGTGCACTACACTCGTACATTCGCTAGCAACGGCAATGTAAATTTATTAATGTAACTTCTCATACAATTGTTTCTCTCTTCTATACATTATGCATCGTGGCAATTTACGCCACACGTATTTGTATTTTGGTTATGTACGCCGTACGTAATTGCGTGGGCCTGCGCTTGTTCATAATATTGCAATAAACGCTACTTAACTCAGATCATACAGTCCACTTATTCATTCAAAAACATTTTCTGACTCCTATACCAGCATCACTCAGCTTGCCATACTAACTCTAGAAAATTTCGAGAGCGTTAAGCAAACAACAATCACCAACGAGAACAGAGAAGTAATAAACTTTCGGAGTTACAGACGTAATCCCATAGAATTCCTAAAGAGAGTAGAAGAACTCATCGAAAAGAACAGAGAAACAAGATGGACGACGGTAAGGAGCCTTATTGACGAAATGTTTAAAGACACTCATGACAATTGGTGGACGGCCACTCGACCAGAGATCAACTGTATCCAGGAATTCAAGGCACAATTCCGAGAAAAATATTGGTCCGAAACTACATAAAACGTAGTAAGGAACGACATCAGTAATGGGAGATATGAACCACAAGCGGGACACACACTAACTTCTTACTTCTTAGGGAAAGTATGTTTGGCTAGGAATTTGAACCAAGAATACCTGAAGAATCATTAGTAATACAGCTGGGTTATCACAACGAGGACGCAATACAAAGGACCAGGAGACAAGGACAGATCAAAACCATCCAGGGAATGGCAAGTTTGTTGGAGAACCATGAAAACGACGGTCAGTACAAAAGCAACCGACTGGTGAACCAAAGGTACAATAGGTGGAGCGAAAATAATAACGCGCCTAATTACAACCTGTCTCACAACAACACCAAAAACAACAACCGGAACAATATGAACCGGAATAACAACAACTATCAAGGTGACCAGCCGTACAACAGGAATCAACCAAATTACCCTCCAAATAACCAGCCGTTCAACAGAGATCAACAGAATTATAATCCGGGTAACCAGCCGACAACAGGAACATCCAAAACAACAATCCCGCAAACAATAACTACAGGGGAGCAGAAGCGGACCAACGTCCAAATGGCCACCCCAATAATAGCAACTATTATGGCAACCATTACAACCCGAATTACCAGTACAACAGGGGAACCGGGAATAACCAAAATAGAGGCGACGCCAGACGCCAGGTTAATTTCATTAATGGGAGGAGACAACCTACCCATAGGAGGTATTGTCCAAATACGCAGACAAACTCCTGGTACAATAACTCCAATACAAATTACAATCAATTCCCAGAAAATAGGTCATGTAAACGTCACCTCCCGCTATGCAGCATCCTCGAGTCTTTTCAACTAGTTATTTCTTTCATTGTCTCTGTAAAGTGCAGCACCCTCAACTCTTTTGTGACATCCTGTTGTTTTTGCAGTACCATTGTATTCTGACGTAACACGAGCGGACGTTCGCCTTAGTTATCCGTAATCGTGTGAGTGACCTAGCATGGCATTGTGTAGTTTGTTGTGGGGTAATAATTTTTAGCCAAGCTTCTCCTGTCATCTTGAACTTTCATATCTATTGTTGCGTGGAGTCTAACATCTTTCTATTGTCTGCTAGCGACGCTGGTTTGATATCTTCACATTAAGCCTTGTTTATTGCTTTAACTTGAAGTCGTTGACACAACTGCGTGTAAACAAAATCGGTCGAGAAGAAAATTTGAAATTTTTAAATTTTTCTGTCGCTACAGCGTCCTCAATTTGGATTTGATGACGTGACCTCTGGGAACTATAGAATCCAAATTCTGCGCCCTGTTCGTCGCCACACCATGTTCATCTTCATCTTGGAGGAATATAGCATGTTCACCTACATTTCGTGGTTTGTATTACAATTGGTGTACCCCCCTTTGGTTTTAATTGCATTTACGAATTTATTGCTAACTATCTGAAAAGGTTGAACGTATTTAACATCAACGCATCTATGTATCAATTACCTATAAGTGTCTTAAATCTTATTATAAAACAAGTTATGTATTCAATGGATGGTTTTCACCCATTTAACTAATCGATTCATTTATACTCCTGAAAGAATATCTATACAATAAAATATTAAACAAGTCAATATTAAATTCAATTGACCTAATGTAATGCCTTACGTATAGTAATAAAAAAAATCTACAAAATGAATCTCATATAGTATAAGTAATCCTACTAATATTTTCGTTCCGTAAAACGTATTTATAATTCGATTGATAACTAACATATTTGTTACGTTACTTTATCTAATCTATACCCATATCGATTCATCAACTATATACATATACATATCTCTGAGTAATGAGCAATTTATTTCATTCTAGCATCAATTCAGATCCTTAATCTATCCATTATACACATTCACCTTAACATGGCTTACTTGCAATATAATTATTAATTTACATCACTTATTCACTTTTAAGTGTCCTTTTTGTTCGTTTTGTCTTTGATAATTTATTGCTATTCATTCAACTCAAGTTATTGTAAATAGAATTTTCTTTGCATTCGCTACGATACTTCATAAAGAATGTTAACTAAAGTATTCACTTGTACTTATCATCTAACACATCATCAGTGTTCTATTCGACATGTTATAATCTATGAACTACATAAGTTCGTAAGTTATAATTTACATCAGATTACACGTTTTCATTGATTAAGCTAGCTTGAATGAGGTTCACGCGTCATCAGCCCTAAATTAAATGACTTGTCTCATACAGCTAACTCATCAAGGTATGCTCTTCTACTTCCCCCCTGGTAGATAAAATTATGTCCTTTGGTTCGTAATATTCCTTCATTTACCTCACATTGAATTTCCCTCGGATCTTGCTTTCGTCCTCACAGTCGACGAGCTGGTAGGTAGCATCCTCAAGAATTCGATGTACTTTATAAGTCCCGCAGTAATGTTCGCAAAATTTGTCAATCCTTCTTTGGATCGCGTCTGACTGATAATAAGTCCTTATCAAAAATTTTTCACCAATCTTGAATTTAGTAATGGGTTTGGTTTCATTACATAATTTAGCTTGCTTCTCTCTTTTCTCTTTCATCATCACAAATATCTGGTTGTGATCAGCTCCTCCAACTCCAACAATGTCTTTGTCTAGATATCTTTCCCATACTCTAGTCGGTTTTCTGCCGAGATGCGCCTCATAAGGTGTTACCTCAATGGTCTCATGGTACGTCTCGTTAATGCAGCTTTCGATAGTAGTTACATATCGCGACCACTTAGTATGTTTGTCACACACGAATATTCTGAATATATTCCCAACCTGTCTATTAATCCTTTCAGCTAGATTTGCACATGGGTTTCTAATTGCGGTGTATCTTGGTTGAATGTTTAGCTCATTCAAGCCGTTCACCCATTTCTTTGATGTAAATTGTGTCCCATTGTCAGTGAGAATTGCTTTAGGTGTTCCAAATTCTTCACTATACTGTTTCACCCTTCTTAATGTAGCAGCGGTCGTTGCTCTCCGAAGTGTAAACAACCGTATGTACTTTGTAAAGTTGTCAACAATAACAAACAGGTACCATACTCCAGCGGACGATACGGGCAGCGGTCCAAAATAATCCGCGCTGAGTAACTCTCCCTTTCCTAACGGGACAATGGCCCTCGTTCCACCGAATAAGACCCGGTTACTTGTGTCTTTACATTTTTGACACACGTCACACGCCCTTACATAATTCCTTACTTTCTTCAACATTTTGTCCATCGTAAAATGTTCTTGCAACATCTTAGTACATTTCTTCGATCCCAGGTGCCCATACACCCTGTATATTTCGGCGATTATTTCTCCGGATACACTGTTTGGTATGTTCAGTTTCCATTCCTTCTTACGTTGTCTATATAACTTATCGTTGACATATCTATAAAACTTACCTACTTTCTTATCTAAACATCCTTCATTTATTTTATCAATAATAGTCTTATGTTTAATGTCTTCAATTTGATATTTTCTAATATCCTTGATTATTTTACTTACATTCTTATCCATCTTAATCACCATGTGATTGATTAAGTAGTCGCACACATCATCGTTAATTTCCTCTAGCGTGGCGTCTCCTGCATTCCTGCTTAGAAGGTCGGCAACAACATTGTCTTTGCCCTTGCAATGCACTATGTCAAACTTGTATTCCTAGATGCTTAAAATCCAGCGTGTTATTCGCGAATTATTTAGATGGCATTTGTTCATAAATGTCAATGCCTTATTATCCGTGGTAACGGTTAAAGGTTGCCCTAATATGTATATGCGGAATTTTTCCAGACATCTTACAATACTTAATAACTCCTTTTCAGTTGTGTAGTAATTTTTCTCTGCACCCTTGAATGTTTTGCTAGTAAATGCTATAACGCCGATTTTACCTTCCTCGTCCAGTTGATATAACTTTCCGCCGTATGGAAGTTGCTGGCGTCGCATTGCATGTAGTATCTTTGGTTTATTCAAGGAAACTTCAAAATCACTGTCTCTATAAATAGTTCCTTCACTTGTTGGAAACATTTATTTAGTTCCGGTGTCCTTGCGAATTTATGTCCCTTCTTCAACAACTCAAGTAGTGGTTGGGTTGTTTCGGCATATTTGTCAGTAAAACGGTTAAAAAAATTTGTTAGGCCCAAGAAACTTTTTAGTTGCTTATGGTTTCGAGGTGTTGGAAACTTCATAATCGCATTAATCTTCTAATCCGTCGCCTGTATTCCTTGCGTATTTAGACGGTATCCTAGGAATCCAATTTCTTGTCTAAAAAACTGTGATTTCTCTAAATTTATAGTCAAGTTCGCTTTTCTTAGGTTATTTAATAATAATTCTAAATGTGACAAGTGTGTATCTAAACTTTCGGAATACATAGATGATGGTGTTTTTCTTAACTTCTTCCTCCAATACCATATCTAATCCCCTGGTTAGTGCAGCAGAACTGGTACTCAGCCCAAACGGTGTGACTGTGAAGCGATAGCATTTGCCCTCGTACATAAATGCGGTGAAATTTCGGCACTCTGGCTTCAGTGGTACTTGCCAGAGACTACTTGTTAGATCGACGGTGGATAAGTATTTCATTTCGCTACATCTGGCTAAAATATCGTTTATTGGAGAAACTCCCTCGTAGTCCGGGATCGTCACGCTGTTCACCTTCCTCGCATCCAGACATAATTGGACACTTCCATCTTTATTTATAACTGTGACAACCGGGTTAACTTAGAGGCTGTTGCATCGCTCGATGACCCCATATCGTAACATGCGACTTATCTCCTTATCCAGCTTCCCTTTGTACGCTAGTGGTACTGGCCATCCTCTCTGGAAGTACAGTGCCCGGTCTGTTCTTTGAACTCGTGAGTGTATCCTTCGATTCTCCCTGGGCACTCCCTGAATAAACTTTTATTTCTGACAAGAGTTTCCCTTAACATCATCAATATCCTTTCATCTCCGCAGTCAATGCTCTCCACCTTCATGTCGATGTTTCGCATGATTTCTTCATCTTCTTCTACGCCCATCACCTCCATATGCATTATTGGCACTGTGCACGCTGCTTCATCAGCCTTTCCTTTTAATTCGATGACTTTTTTCCCATATCAATAAGACATCCTGCTTCCTGGAGAAAACTAATTCCTAAAATTTTTACTTCATTGATCTTCTCTTCCCTGGTATGCTGGTATTCTCGTAACTCAGACCGTATCTGCGTGAGCTGTTCCGCTGACTGTCGTTTCATCTATTCCTTATGCTGGTCGAGCTTTTCATTTTGTTTTTCTATCTTTTCGCTAATTAATCTACTATCTTCTTTCTGTTCTTCTTTTTGCTTATCAAATTTTGCGTTCATTATTTTAATATTTTATTTAATTAAATGATTATTGTCTTCTTGTTTCTTGCCCTGTTGTCAGATAAAATCCATTAACACTTGTAGATTCATTTCTTCTGGTTTGGACGCTTGTCCTCGCGCCCTTTCCTCTTGACTCTCTACAGCGCTATTTCGGTCGCTAAGTGTGGTATCTTCTTCGGTATTTACCATACCTAACTGGTTATTAATTTCAAATTCTACGCTATCGGAATTGCTGGCCATCTTTGCCTTCCTACGCGTAATCATTCAAGCAAGTTTATAACAATAACACTTATCCCTATTTCTTTCTTTATGCTAATCTATCTACTACTGCCTGATCTTTACCAAACTTGTACGTATTAATTAATTATATTTAATATTACGTATCATGACCCACGTTGGGCGCCATTAATATTGTTACAACACAAATAAGCCACCCCAATACCAGGGATAAAAAAAAGATGAGTCTACAATATAAAAAATAATTCGTATAACAAAATGTTTAAAATAAAATAAAATGACAATGATGCGACAAACGACGACATGACCTAACCCAAGTGATTGACCAAATAAAAAGAAACAAAAGAAGAAGGGACAAGACGAAACCAAATAAGAAAGTGATTGACCAAATAAAAAGAACCAAAAGGAGAACTAAAAAGACGAAACCAAATAAGAAGGAAACCAATTGAAGGAAGAGAATGACTCCATACAACCAAATAAAATTAAACCAAATGAGAAGAGGAAAACCAAAATAAAATGAAACAAAATAAGATGAAAGGGAAGAAGAAGGAAAATGAACATGAAACAAACCAAGTGTAAAGGAAATAAAGTTAAACCAAATCATAAAATACAAACAAATAATATAGAATATGAAAAGGAGAAATGGTACACTCAAGTGTAATATTGGAAATGAAACCAATAACTAACCAATGAAAAAAATAAGTATTATTATCGATTCAAAAATAAATGTAAATGATTTGATAAAACCCAATAAAGTAATATGAAAAATAAAAGTACACTAACCCAAGAATTAGAGTTAGATGTGATAAAAAACTCTATAAAGACATAAACTTGTTAATAGTATAGATAATATTTATAAAGAGAGAGATAGTGAGATGGTGAGAAAATAAAATTAACTAAGTGACGAAGAAAAAGTAATTATAGGGATTACCCATTTATAAACACTTAAAACAAAACATTTAAGAAGTGCAAAAGTGAAAGTGTAAAACCCCCAAAATAATTAGGAAATAAAGTGATAAATAAAAAACACTAATTAATTAATGGTGAACCATATTAATAATTAAGAATGTTATTAATGATAGTACTAGATGTAAACACTTAATAATATGAAATGAAGACTGAAGAGTGATGAGGACAGTATTATTTTAAAAAAGAATCTTATTGTTAAAGAAATTAAGTTTAATTATAGACAATAGTATTTAAAAGGGAGAATCCCATGAAAGGTAAACAGTTGGTGTTACCATGGATAGAAGGTAGATATTATTTAAGAAATAAGAAATTAAAAATGAAATCAATAAACACCCCAGGTTATAAGGGATAATCAGTTAAGGAAGTTTAAATGGTGTGATGATGTTTATCACCCAAACAATAATAAAGAATGAAATGAATTGTAAACAAACTTTACCTAATAACTGTTAAAAAATTGTTTAATTAAAGTTATGAATAGGATATGGCTGGAGGGATTGTACAGACCATAGGCCTAAATGTTATGTTTTATGTGATAAAGAATAATAAGTAGTAGCCATATTGTTAACAAGGGCAAAATAGATAAATAAGAAGTTGAAACAATACAGTTCTAATTACACTAGAAAATCAGTTATGTAGAAAATAATAGAAACATAAAAATAGGATAAAAACACATCCAAAACACACCAACAAATAAACCAATCAATTATAATAACAAAACAAAACACATTAGAATAAAATGAGATATAATTTGTATAAAATAAGTAAATATAATCAATGGCTACTAGGGCCTAGGAAATGCCTAACTGTCAAAAACAAATAACTACAAATTGTATAAAATCAACAAGGAAATTAACAAATCCAAGGCGAATAAATAGCCAAGGATAATTTGTAAATCATTTTAAAAGAAAAATGTTAGAATAAGGACTTAAATTAAAAGAGAAATGTAATTAACAAATATTAACATAAATGTACAAACATTAATATTTCGAAGAACCCAACCTTATGTGATATCAAAATAATCTTTGAAAGGAAATAATAACAGTAGTGATAATATTTAATACTCAGGAAGGAAGACAGAAGAATAAAAGCATTCAGAAGATATACAGTAATTTTGAATAAAAATTCAAATTTGATAACAATGGTTATAAGCCAAGATTAACCAATCAGGATTAATTGGTAACCATGACAACAGACGTTGGTTACAAATTTTCTGTTAATTTATAGTACTCTATGAGTGACGCTCATGCAGATTAGACGCCAGATTTTGAATGGCCTAAATTTTCATTTAAAATGTATAAAAAGTAGTCAAAATTCAAAAGCATGAACAAGTAAGAAGAAGACGAGGAGCAATAACATTTATCTGATACCAAGGACCAATTTGAATAAAAATTAAATGAAGAAATTACCACAACTAACATGAAAAAGATGCCAGCAGCCCAAATCATTCAAAATTGATGACTATTCTATTTCACCTGAACAACGGTTTATCACATGCCTTCTGATTTGATAAGTATCATTGAATTACACAATTTCCTGAAATAAACTCACTATAAACTGAATATAATTTCTTTCAAATATTAAGTAAAATAATCAACACGGAAATTTTATTAATTAAGAAAATATCCTAATGTTAAACTGCGAACTTTAGAAACACACTTTACTACACAGCAGGAACAAATTGTAGCTACACATTATATTATTTAAGTACGAATAATGTAAGGTAGTGTACTTTTTATTGTAATCATAATTAATGTTTTTCTCATAATCAAAAGAACCTAGATTTTAAAGGTTGTAAACAAACAGATTGTAAACAAACTAAACTGTAGCCATCTTAGGCCGTATGAATCGTTCCAAAATCGATTTCGCCAAACCCTAGAGAGATTGTCTCATATCAATTGTCGGTGCAAAATTGTTGAATAACCAAATATAATTTTCTTGTCAAACTGAATAATTACCAATCAATAATTAAAGAAACTAGTACAGAGTGTAACCATTGTGTATTGTATAATTTGTGCATTTTAGTGAACTTCCAGAATTGATGGCAAGCGCTCACGCTGCAACTTGACAAACTACCTGCTTGATTCAGTAGGTCGTACGAAGGCGGGAACAAATTCGAATACTCCCGGCCGTCATAGCTTAAAACAGTTTTGTCAGGTTATTTATTAATTTAATTGTTTTAAATAAACAATTTGGCGTAACCCGGGATTCAACAACCTCTATGGAATAACAGGTAAGGTTTCCACTTGCGTTGTACTGGTAATTTGAAACATCGCTGCGGACTTCGTTAGCGCAAAACATTGAAGTAACGACACCAGTGTGAGGCGAACACACGACACCTATACACCTTTTCAGAGTACGTAACAATTACAACGTTACAGATTGGCGACCAACTGGTGAGGCTAGAAAAGAAGACTAGCGGCAATTACGGGAAAATATGCAACATTCTATGGTTTCAAGACATAAAGCTAAGCAGGGAACTGAAGATAACAAGGGAGAAGAAATGGAAATGATGGAAGAAATAATCGAGGAAACGATCGAAGAGGATACCCAAGGGGACCAACCGGAACCGGAAGCGGAAGGAATAATCGGGGACAAACCAAGTAAACCCTTTCAGAAAGAGGACCTGCGTCTGCAAGATATAATGAATTTTATAGCAGAAACTTCAAAGAAAACGAAGGAGGAAATCAATGAAAATTCAAGGAGACAGAATGAGATTTTAAGAGAAGATATTGAAACATTGAACGAGAAAATCGAAGGCAATAATGAGAAACTAAAACAACAAATCAATGAGAAAATGGAGGAACACAGTAACACCTTAAGGAAGAACCAACAAGCTTTACAACAGCAATTGACGGAGGACATCCAAAAAAGTCATGAAGAACTGAAGGAAGAATTGAGGGGACAATTGAAGGAAGACCATGAGAAGAACAAAGAAGAGTTAAAATGTCAATTAGAACAACAGTTAGAGGGATATTGTGAAGACATCAAGAAGAACGTCTCTGAAACTAATGAGAAAATAAAAACAACCAATGACACAGTAGCGAAGGCTCAAGAAGAAATATTAAGCAAAATTAAAACAGTCGAGGACGATAGCAAGAACAGGATAGAAGAACTCCAAATAACAACAACAGTAGAATGGCAAAGAAATAAACAGGAGGTGCTCAAGAAGATGGAGGAGAGGCACAAGAAATACAAAATGATATCAGTGATCATGTGGAAAGAGTATACACCACCATCAATATAGTCGACGGACAGACCCAAGAGAAAAAGAGAAGATACAAGGAATCTCAAAGAGAGAGGCAGATGCAGGAAGAGTTGGATGCACTGAGGAAGAAACCATGTCACAGTACTCACATTATCACCAACGAGAACAGAGAAGTAATAAACTTTCGGAGTTACAGATGTAATTAAGGAGCCTTATTGACGAAATGTTTAAAGACACTCATGACAATTGGTAGACGGCCACTCGACCGGAGATCAACTGTACCCAGGAATTCAAGGCACAATTCCGAGAAAAATATTGGTCCGAATCTACACAAAACGAAGTAAGGAACGACATCAGTAATGGGAGATATAAACCGCAAGCGGGGCACACACTAACTTCTTACTTCTTAGGGAAAGTATGTTTGGCTAGGAATCTCGAACCAAGAATACCTGAAGAATCATTAGTAATACAGCTGGGTTATCACAACGAGGACGCAATAAAAAGGGCCAGGAGACAAGGACAGATCAAAACCATCCAGGGAATGGCAAGTTTGTTGGAGGACCATGAAAACGACGGTCAGTACAAAAGAAACCGACTGGTGAACCAAAGGTACAATAGGTGGAGCGAAAATAATAACGCGCCTAATTACAACCTGTCTCACAACATCACCCAAAACAACAACCGGATCAATATGAACCGGAATAACAACAACTATCAAGGTGACCAGCCGTACAACAGGAATCAACCAAATTACCCTCCAAATAACCAGCCGTTCAACAGAGACCAACAGAATTATAATCCGGGTAACCAGCCGAACAACAGGAACATCCAAAACAACAATCCCGCAAACAATAACTACAGGGGAGCAGAACCGGACCAACGTCCAAATGGCCACCCCAATAATAGCAACTATTATGGCAACCGTTACAACCCGAATTACCAGTACAACAGGGGAACCGGGAATAACCAAAATAGAGGCGACGTCAGACGCCAGGTTAATTTCATTAATGGGAGGAGACAACCTAACCATAGGAGGTATTGTCCAAACACGCAGACAAACTCCTGGTACAATAACTCCAATACAAATAACAATCATTTCCCAGAAAATAGAACCATGGAAGCGCCCAGGAACCAGATAAGTGATCAACAAGGACCGATCAATGAGACGGCGGACAAATCCATTAGTCTGACCATCAATACATAACAACCTTTAAACTAAAGAGGTCAGTGAAAAACCAGATATACCCTTCACATGACCAATCACTTGGGTTGATACGACGAATGACATCACAAAATAAACACAAAATTATAACTATCATATCAAACAACTACCTCAAGAATATCAGAGAAGAACTTCTAGAAGAAGAGGCTAACCAGCTACCTAAAACAGACAGTGAAATCGTACACATAAAGGCTACCATCAATGGAACCATAACAATAATCATGATCGATACAGGATCAAATATATCTTTAATAAACCAGCCAGAGTTAGAGCGAATACAAGCTAAATCACAGATACCAATTCCCACTCTACACATAAATAATATCATCATAATTGGTGCCACAGGCAAACAAAATAAGTCGATAAGAAAACAAGTTTTGTTAGAATTGGACAGTCAGAACGCAACAATACCTATTGTGTTTCTTGTAGCAAATGGGATGCCATTTAACATGCTCATAGGATGCGACGTGTTGAGACAACATTCGGCAGTCATCAACCTGCAAAAGGGAGTAGTATTGCTGACTTCTGAGAGGGGAATATGGTCTGCAAACATTATAAACTGTAACCCTACACCAATAGCTCTAAATCAGGATCCAGGATTAGAAAATTACTATTGCCAAACACATGAACAGTCAATCATTATGGCCGATGAAGAGGAAGGTAGAGAGTTATGGGAACGGAAAATAGAGGAAATAAGAACTTTCCAAGGAGAACAACCTCAACAAGAAATAACTAAGAAACAGGCTGAAAATCTCATATCAATTTATAACACATACCAGCACATTTTCTCCAATACTCCAGGCAAGGTCAAGGGGTACCAATGCAAAATTAACTTCCGTGAACCGTAGACTTCCATAGGAAATCTTACCCCATAGCATACTCCCTGAAAAATGAAGTCAGAACAGAAATAAATAGAATGATGGAGGAGGACATCATTGAGTATAGCCAATCTCCATACACAAGTCCCATAGTCGCTATACCTAAAAAGAATGGTAAAGTACGGATCTGCTTAGACGCCCGAGAGATCAACAAAATGATTATCAATGACCGAACGTCACCAGGAGAAATTGAAGAAATTTTAAAAAAGGTTTCATGGCACCAAATACATTAGTACCTGGGATACTGTATGTGGGTACTGGCAGGTGGAGCTGCACCCACACAGTAGGAAATACATGGCATTTATATTCGACGGAAGAAACTACCAATTTAAGAGGTTACCTTTCAGCCTCATCAACTCCGTCGCAGTGTTCGTCAAATGCATGGACCAAGTCTTAGGTCAAGAGGCACTGCGGTTCACAACAGTGTATGTGGACGACCTGCTAATAACATCTTCAGACTGGGACGAACACTGTGAACGAGTCGAACAAGTATTAAAAAAGTTGTCCAACAATAACAATACACTAAAATTGGATAAATCGAAGTTTATAGCCAACAAAGTCAAATTCCTGGGATTCAACTTAACCGAACAGGGGATATCTCCGTCCCAAGAGAAGGTGAAAGCCATTCAGAAATTCCCCACACCGAAGAATAAGAAGCAGCTACAGTCCTTCTTAGGTTTATGTAATTATTACAGAAAATTTCAAACTAATTACTCGTATCTTACAGCAAAATTTTCAAAACAACTCTCAGCAAAGGAAAAATGGACCTGGGGAACTGAGCAGGAGGAAGTATTAACACTAATTAAACAAAAATTTCTAGAAACAGTAATGCTACATCACCCCAACTTTGAACAACCCTTCTACCTGAATTGTGACGCCAGCGACGTCAGCCTAGGCGCAGAATTGTACCAAGAAGATAAGGAAGGAAACCACCTGGTCATCAGCTTTGCCAGCAGGATACTAAACAGTTGCGAGCGTAACTACAATGTTACAGAAAAAGAACTGCTCAGCATAGTATTCGCATGTGGAAAGTTTAGAACTTACATCTTGGGATATCAAATTACAGTCCGAAGTGACCATAAGTCTATATCATTCTTAAAACAATGCAAATTGAATCACGGTAGGCTTACACGTTGGATACTCGCTCTGCAAGAGTACCATATTACGTGGGAGTATATTCCAGGCCGGAAGAATGTAGCGGCGGATGTTTTGTCCAGAATAAATGTAGAAAACCAAACAGTTGAAGGAGAAAAGGAGAAGATCGCCAAAGTGTATTACATATTAAAGGATAGGAAGGACCTGGAAGATATTGTAAGCGAGGTAGTGCTACAGCAGAAGCAAGATACAAAAATATTAAACATACGAAGAAGACTGTTGGAATCTGAGGAAATAATAAATAACTATTATTGCATATACAAGGATATACTATTCATTAAAACCAAAAAGAATCAAGCAACATGGAAACTAGTAGTTCCACATTCACTAGAAAACAAAATAATTAAAGACTACCATTTCAGATACGGACACATGGGAACACTCAAAATGGTAAAACATTAGAGGAAGATATATTCATTAAAGGTATAACTAGAAAGGTAAATAAAAACATTAAAACCTGCACGATATGTCAGATGGCCAAAATAAATAACGAGAGATACGATGGAACGATGATATCCATCACTTCAAACGCCAAACTGGAAAAAGTGTTTCTCGACATATGTGGACCATTCCCACGTAGCGGAGGGAGACATAGATACAAGTTCATAGTGATTATATTGGACCATTACACCAAGTACACCAAGTTATACGCTCTAAACAGAGCAACAGCAAAGAAAATATTAGACATCATAAAAAATAAATACATCACAGAAATTGGAAAACCATACATGATTATAACAGACCACGGAACACAATTCAAAGGGAAAAAGTGGAGAGATGAATTAAACATAAAAACCTATAAAACATCCGTATACCACCCTAGCAGTAATCCCGCAGAAAGAGTGTTAAGGGAGGTAGGACATATTTTAAGAATGTACTGCTATGATAATCAAAAGGAATGGCAGAAATATTTAATTTCAACCGAAGTATTTTTGAATATGAGTTACCACCATTTTATTGAGAACACCCCATATTTAATGATGTTTGGAAGAAAACCACATAGAGAGATACAGGAATTAATAGACTTCCCAACCAACCCAGAAGACCCGTATGATGAAAACAAATGTTACAGCCGAATCATGGAGAAAATAGAGAAAAAAGCAAATTATTCTCAAAAACAACCTAAAATAATTAAATATAACGAAGGAGAAAGGATATTAATAAAAAACCGTTAACTACCCAGTACACTGGAAGGTATAGTAAAGAAACTGTTATTATTATAGGACCCTATGTCATCATCAAGGACAATGGTAACAATACTTATGAAATAAGTAACATAACCACAAAAAAGATAAAAGGAGTGTATAATCAAGCTTCTATAAAAAAGTTTTATGAGGAAAAATAAACTATGATAAGTAAACAAAGGAATACCAAAATTCAAAAATTATGTAAGAACAACTTACAACAATATTTCGATGACATATGAGACATAATATAAAAATATAAAATAAAGGAATAAGTTACAAAAATTCCTACAAAGTAAGATCAACAAACTTACAAAAATTATTCAGAATAATATTTAAAACTAAATAAAATAAACAAAAATAAAATCAAGCAAGAACTGCTAAGACAAATACCTAAAATTATAAAGAATATTGAGTATTCAAAGAAAAAAAAAAAATGAACTGGTACGAGGAAGAAAAAGAAATAATGTATAGAGCAAATATACAACCAATGGCTAAAGCAAAACAAGGTTAATCAACCAAGAAAAAGAAAAAAGATGTCTAAAATAATTAAAATGATCACCAAAAGAAAAGAAAAACAAACTAATGAAAAGTTAGAAATAATGAAATTAACAACTAAATAAATAAAAAACAATCAACTGTATGAGTAAATAACAGTATATAGCAAAGGTACAGCGGAAGGAAGAATGAGTAAAAGGCTAAAATGATAAAAAAAACCACAAAGTGGACAATCCCAAAAAATATTATTATTATTAATTGAAGTCACAAGATGACAAAAAAGGTATTTAAGATTGACTGAGAATAGGTCCAGCAATCAAATTAACTGAGCAGAGATGATGTTCCTCTGGTCTCAGAAAAATAAGTAGTAATGGAAGAAACCAGTTACTAAAAAGTTACGGAAAAAATTTATATAAAAGAGAGAACGCACTAATGGAAATAAGGAAAAACAGATCTAAATAAAAAGGAATGGAACCAGTAAGAGTAGAAATAAGAAGGAAGTAATAAACAAGAAGAAAAAGGAAAAAATATATATAACTGATAATTTCGTAAAAAACTATGCTAGTGTTTTACCAAAATGATCAATTTTGAAGAAGAGGCATTATGTTACAACACAAATAAGCCAGCCCAATACCAGGGATAAAAAAAGATGAATCTACAATATAAAAAATAATTCGTATAATAAAATGTTTAAAATAAAATAAAATGACAATGACGTGACAAACGAAGACATGACCTAACCCAAGTGATTGACCAAATAAAAAGAACCAAAAGAAGAAGAGAAAAGACGAAACCAAATAAGAAGGAAACCAATTGAAGGAAGAGAATGACTGCATACAACCAAATGAGAAGGGGAAAACCAAAATAAAATGAAACAAAATAAGATGAAAGGGAAGAAGAAGGAAAATGAACATGAAACAAACAAAGTGTAAAAGGAATACAGTTAAACCAAATCATAAGACACAAACAAATAATATAGAATATGAAAACGAGAAATGGTACACTCAAGTGTAATATTGGAAACGAAACCAATAACTAACCAATGAAAAAATAATTATTATTATCGATTCAAAAATAAATGTAAATGATTTGATAAAACCCAATAAAGTAATATGAAAAATAAAAGTACACTAACCCAAGAATTAGAGTTAGATGTGATAAAAAACTCTATAAAGACATAAACTTGTTAATAGTATAGATAATATTTATAAAGAGAGAGATAGTGAGATGGTGAAAAAATAAAATTAACTAAGTGACGAAGAAAAAGTAATTAAAGGGATTACCCATTTATAAACACTTAAAATAGAACAATTAAGAAGTGCAAAAGTGAAAGTGTAAAACCCCCAAAATAATTAGGAAATAAAGTGATAAATAAAAAACGATTAATAAATAAGCTATAATAAACACTAAATGATTAATGGTGAACCATATTAATAATTAAGAATGTTATTAATGATAGTATTAGATGTAAACACTTAATAATATGAAATGAACACTGAAGAGTGATGAGGACAGTATTATTTAAAAAAAGAATCTTATTGTTAATGAAATTAAGTTTAATTATATACAATAGTATTTAAAAGGGAGAATCCCATGAAAGGTAAACAGTTGGTGTTACCATGGATAGAAGGTAGATATTATTTAAGAAATAAGAAATTAAAAATGAAATCAATAAACACCCCAGGTTATAAGGGATAATCAGTTAAGGAAGTTTAAATGGTGTGATGATGTTTATCACCCAAACAATAATAAAGAATGAAATGAATTGTAAACAAACTTTACCTAATAACTGTTAAAAAATTGTTTAATTAAAGTTATGAATAGGATATGGCTGGAGGAATTATACAGACCATAGGCCTAAGTGTTATGTTTTATGTGATAAAGAATAATAAGTAGTAGTCATATAGTTAACAAGGGCAAAATAGATAAATAAGAAGTTGAAACAATACAGTTCTAATTACACTAGAAAATCAGTTATGTAGAAAATAATAGAAACATAAAAATAGGATAAAAACACATCCAAAACACACCAACAAATAAACCAATCAATTATAATAACAAAACAAAACACATTAGAATAAAATGAGATATAATTTGTATAAAATAAGTAAATATAATCAATGGCTACTAGGGCCTAGGAAATGCCTAACTGTCAAAAACAAATAACTACAAATTGTATAAAATCAACAAGGAAATTAACAAATCCGAGGCGAATAAATAGCCAAGGATAATTTGTAAACCATTTTAAAAGAAAAATGTTAGAATAAGGACTTAAATTATAAGAGAAATGTAATTAACATAAATGTACAAACATTAATATTTCGAAGAACCCAACCTTATGTGATATCAAAATAATCTTTGAAAGGAAATAATAACAGTAGTGATAATATTTAATACTCAGGAAGGAAGACAGAAGAATAAAAGCATTCAGAAGATATACAGTAATTTTGAATAAAAATTCAAATTTGATAACAATGGTTATAAGCCAAGATTAACCAATCAGGATTAATTGGTAACCATGACAACAGACGTTGGTTACGAATTTTCCGTTAATTTATAGTACTCTATAAGTTACGCTCATGCAGATTAGACGCCAGATTTTGAATGGCCTAAATTTTCATTTAAAATGTAT
The DNA here is from genome assembly GCA_034769895.1 of Magicicada septendecula. Classification (NCBI taxonomy): domain Eukaryota; kingdom Metazoa; phylum Arthropoda; class Insecta; order Hemiptera; family Cicadidae; genus Magicicada; species Magicicada septendecula. The sequence goes on along the minus strand of CM068371.1, from coordinate 228,938,156 downwards.
AAAAAGTAGTCAAAATTCAAAAGCATGAACAAGTAAGAAGAAGACGAGGAGCAATAACATTTAACTGATGCCAAGGACCAATTTGAATAAAAATTAAATGAAGAAATTACCACAACTAACATGAAAAAGATGCCAGCAGCCCAAATCATTCAAAATTGATGACTATTCTACAGGGGCGGATTTGCTGTACTGCCGCCCCCAGGCATGGCAGATAATGCTGCCCCCTCCACCCTCTCCTATCTCTCTCCCTCATTCCCCCTCCCTTCCCCTCTTAGATTTCACATCCTCTTTCCCCCCAGTTTGATTGTCTGCTTCGTTTCCTTTGACTGTCAGGTGAATTATATTTCATGTAAAAATAAATAAACTTTGATAATATAAATATTTACTTGTCAGAAGAAAATAATTAATTTTAGTTAGAAATTAAGGGAAACGTAAATAAAATCACATAAAATATGGGTACAAACATTATTTATTAAATGACAAACGGAAAATACTGGAATACTGGTACAGTTATATATGCAACTCAACTAATTTTATCGTAGATAACTTTATCGGAGATAATTTTTATATTTGTGTGTGCTTAATTGTACTGGCTTTTATACTTATAAATTTGTTTGAATCTAAAAATATCATTTCTTAACTCAAATTTTGCCGCTCCCCAAAATTTGCCGCCCCAGGCAAGTGCCTAGTCTGCCTGTGCGTAAATCCGCCCCTGCTATTCTATTTCACCTGAACAACGGTTTATCACATGCCTTCTGATTTGATAAGTATCATTGAATTACCCAATTTCCTGAAATAAACTCACTTTAAATATTTCTCACAGTTACCTGAACTCTCACTATAAACTGAATATAATTTCTTTCAAAGATTAGGTAAAATAAACAAACACGGAAAATTTATTAATTAAGAAAATAACCTAATGTTAAACTAAGAACTTTACTACACAGCAGGAACAAATTGTAGCTACACATTATATTATTTAAGTACGAATAATGTAAGGTAGTGTACTTTTTATTGTAATCATAATTAATGTTTTCTCATAATCAAAAGAACCTAGATTTTAAACGGACCAGATTGTAAACAAACTAATCTGTAGCCATCTTAGGCCGTATGAATCGTTCCAAATCGATTCGCCAAACCCTAGAGAGATTGTCTCATATCAATTGTCGGTGCAAAATTGTTGAATAACCAAATATAATTTTCTTGTCAAACTGAATAATTACCAATCAATAATTAAAGAAACTAGTACAGAGTGTAACCACTGAGTATTGTATAATTTGTGCATTTTAGCGAACTTCCAGAATTGACGGCCAGCGCTCACGCTGCAACTCGACAAACTACCTGCTTGATTCAGTAGGTCGTACGAAGGCGGGAACAAATTCGAATACTCCCGGCCGTCATAGCTTAAAACACTTATGTCACGTTATTTATTAATTTAATTGTTTTAAATAAACAATTTGGCGCCACCCGGGATTCATCAACCTCTATGGAATAACAGGTAAGGTTTCCACTTGCGTTGTACTGGTAATTTGAAACATCGCTGCGGACTTCGTTAGCGCAAAACATTGAAGTAACGACACCAGTGTGAGGCGAACACACGACACCTATACACCTTTTCAGAGTACGTAACAATTACAACGTTACAGATTGGCGACCAACTGGTGAGGCTAGAAAAGAAGACTAGCGGCGATTACAGGAAAATATGCAACATTCTATGGTTTCAAGACATAAAGCTAAGCAGGGAACTGAAGATAACAAGGGAGAAGAAATGGAAATGATGGAAGAAATAATCGAGGAAACGATCGAAGAGGATACCCAAGGGGACCAACCGGAAAACCCAACCCAACCAGAACCGGAAGCGGAAGGAATAATCGGGGACAAACCAAGTAAACCCTTTCAGAAAGAGGACCTGCGTCTGCAAGATATAATGAATTTTATAGCAGAAACTTCAAAGAAAACGAAGGAGGAAATCAATGAAAATTCAAGGAGACAGAATGAGATTTTAAGAGAAGATATTGAAACATTGAACGAGAAAATCGAAGGCAATAATGAGAAACTAAAACAACAAATCAATGAGAAAATGGAGGAACACAGTAACACCTTAAGGAAGAACCAACAAGCTTTACAACAGCAATTGACGGAGGACATCCAAAAAAGTCATGAAGAACTGAAGGAAGAATTGAGGGGACAATTGAAGGAAGACCATGAGAAGAACAAAGAAGAGTTAAAATGTCAATTAGAACAACAGTTAGAGTGATACTGTGAAGATATCAAGAAGAACGTCTCCGAAACTAATGAGAAAATAAAAACAACCAATGACACAGTAGCGAAGGCTCAAGAAGAAATATTAAACAAAATTAAAACAGTCGAGGACGATGGCAAGAACAGGATAGAAGAACTCCAAATAACAATAACAGTAGAATGCCAAAGAAATAAACAGGAGGTGCTCAAGAAGCTGGAGGAGAGGCACAAGAAATACAAAATGATGTCAGTGATCGTGTGGAAAGAGTATACACCACCATCAATATAGTCGACGGACAGACCCAAGAGAACAAAGAGAAGATACAAGGAATCAGTCAAAGAGAGAGGCAGATGCAGGAAGAGTTGGATGCACTGAGGGAGAAACCATGTCACAGTACTCACATTATCACCAACGAGAACAGAGAAGTAATAAACTTTCGGAGTTACAGACGTAATCCCATAGAATTCCTAAAGAGAGTAGAAGAACTCATCGAAAAGAACAGAGAAGCAAGATGGACGACGGTAAGGAGCCTTATTGACGAAATGTTTAAAGACACTCATGACAATTGGTGGACGGCCACTCGACCGGAGATCAACTGTATCCAGGAATTCAAGACACAATTCCGAGAAAAATATTGTTCCGAATCTACACAAAACGTAGTAAGGAACGACATCAGTAATGGGAGATATGAACCGCAAGCGGGACACACACTAACTTCTTACTTCTTAGGGAAAGTATGTTTCCTAGGAATCTCGAACCAAGAATACCTGAAGAATCATTAGTAATACAGCTGGGTTATCACAATGAGGACGCAATACAAAGGGCCAGGAGACAAGGACAGATCAAAACCATCCAGGGAATGGCAAGTTTGTTGGAGAACCATGAAAACGACGGTCAGTACAAAAGCAACCGACTGATGAACCAAAGGTACAATAGGTGGAGCGAAAATAATAACGCGCCTAATTACAACCTGTCTCACAACAACACCCAAAACAACAACCGGAACAATATGAACCGGAATAACAACAACTATCAAGGTGACCAGCCGTACAACAGGAATCAAACAAATTACCCTCCAAATAACCAGCCGTTCAACAGAGACCAACAGAATTATAATCCGGGTAACCAGCCGAACAACAGGAACATCCAAAACAACAATCCCGCAAACAATAACTACAGGGGAGCAGAACCGGACCAACGTCCAAATGGCCACCCCAATAATAGCAACTATTATGGCAACCATTACAACCCGAATTACCAGTACAACAGGGGAACCGGGAATAACCAAAATAGAGGCGACGTCAGACGCCAGGTTAATTTCATTAATGGGAGGAGACAACCTAACCATACGACGTATTGTCCAAACACGCAGTCAAACTCCTGGTACAATAACTCCAATACAAATAAAAATCAATTCCCAGAAAATAGGTCATGTAAACGTCACCTCCAGCTGTGCAGCATCCTCGAGTCTTTTCAACTAGTTATTTCTTTCATTGTCTCTGTAAAGTGCAGCACCCTCAACTCTTTTGTGACACCCTGTTGTTTTTGCAGTACCATCGTATTCTGACGTAACACTAGCGGACGTTCGCCTTAGTTATCCGTAATCGTGTGAGTGACCTAGCATGGCATTGTGTAGTTTGTTGTGGGGTAATAATTTTTAGCCAAGCTTCTCCTGTCATCTAGAACTTTCATATCTATTGTAGCGTGGAGTCTAACATCTTTCTGTTGTCTGCTAGCGACGCTGGTTTGACATCTTCACATTAAGCCTTGTTTATTGCTTTAACTTGAAGTCGTTGACACAACTGCGTGTGAACAAAATCGGTCGAGAAGAAAATTTGAAATTTTTAAATTTTTCTGTCACTACAGCGTCCTCAATTTTGATTTGATGACGTGACCTCTGGGAACCATAGAATCCAAATTCTGCGCCCTGTTCGTCGCCACACCATGTCCATCTTCATCTTGGAGGAATATAGCATGTTGACCTACATTTCGTGGTTTTATTACAATTGGTGTACCCCCCCTTTGGTTTTAATTGCATTTACGAATTTATTGCTAACCATCTGGAATGGTTGAACGTATTTAACATCAACGCATCTATGTATCAATTACCTATAAGTGTCTTAAATCTTATTATAAAACAAGTTACATATTCAATGGATGGTTTTCACCCATTTAACTAATCGATTCATTTATAATCCTGAAAGAATATCTATACAATAAAATATTAAACTAGTCAATATTAAATTCAATTGACCTAATGTAATGCCTTACGTATAGTAATAAAGAAAATCTTCTACAAAATGAATCTCATATAGTATAAGTAATCCTACTAATATTTTCGTTCCGTAAAACTTATTTATATTTCGATTGATAACTAACATATTTGTTACGTTACTTTATCTAATCTATACCCATATCGAGTCATCACCTATATACATATACATAATCTCTGAGTAATGAGCAATTTATTTCATTCTAGCATCAATTCAGATCCTTAATCTATCCATTATACACATTCACCTTAACATGGCTTGCTTGCAATATAATTATTAATTTACATCACTTATTCACTTTTAAGTGTCCCTTTTGTTCGTTTTGTCTTTGATAATTTATTGCTATTCATTCAACTCAAGTTACTGTAAATAGTATGTTCTTTGCATTCGCTACGATACTTCATAAAGAATGTTAACTAAAGTATTCACATGTACTTATCATCTAACACATCATCAGTGTTCTATTCGGCATGTTATAATCTATGAACTAGATAATTCATAAGTTATAAGTTCTTAAGTTATAATTTACATCAGATTACATGTTTTCATTGATTAAGCTAGCTTGAATGAGGTTCACGCGTCATCAGCTCTAACTTAAATAACTTGTCTCATATTGCTAACTCATCAAGGTATGCTCTTCTACTTTCTCCCTGGTAGATAAAATTATGTCCTTTGGTTCGTAATATTCCTTCATTTGCCTCACATTGAATTTCCCTCGGATCTTGCTTTCGTCGTCACAGTCGACGAGCTGGTAGGTAGGATCCCCAAGAATTCGATGTACTTTATAAGGCCCGCAGTAAAGTTCGGAAAATTTGTCAATCCTTCTTTGGATCGCGTCTCACTGATAATAAGTCCTCATCAAAACCTTTTCACCAATCTTGAATTTAGTAATGGGTTTGGTTTCATTACATAATTTAGCTTGCTTCTCTCTTTTCTCTTTCATCATCACAAATATCTGGTTGTGATCAGCTCCTCCAACTCCAACAATGTCTTTGTCTAGATATCTTTCCCATACTCTAGTCGGTTTTCTGCCGAGATGCGCCTCATAAGGTGTTACATCAATGGTCTCATGGTACGTCTCGTTAATGCAGCTTTCGATAGTAGTTACATATCGCACCACTTAGTATGTTGGTCACACACGAATATTCGGAATATATTCCCAAGCTGTCTATTAATCCTTTCAAATAGATTTGCACATGGGTTTCTAATTGCGGTGTATCTTGGTTGAATGTTTAGCTCATTCAAGCCGTTCACCCATTTCTTTGATGTAAATTGTGTCCCATTGTCAGTGAGATTTGCTTTAGGTTTTCCAAATTCTTCACTATACTGTCTCACCCTTCTTAATGTAGCAGCGGTCGTTGCTCTCCGAAGTGTAAACAACCGTATGTACTTTGTAAAGTTGTCAACAATAACAAACAGGTACCTTACTCCAGCGGACGATACGGTCAGCGGTCCAAAATAATCCGCGCTGACTAACTCTCCCCTTCCTAACGGGACAATGGCCCTCGTTCCACCGAATAAGACTTACCTACTTCCTTATCTAAACATCCTTCATTTATTTTATCAATAATAGTCTTACGTTTAATGTCTTCAAGTTGATATTTTCTAATATCCATGATTATTTTACTTACATTCTTATCCACCTTAATCACCATGTGATTGATTAAGTAATCGCACACATCATCGTTAATTTCCTCTAGCGTGGCGTCTCCTGGATTCCTACTTAGAAGGTCGGCAACAACATTGTCTTTGCCCTTGCAATGCACTATGTGAAACTTGTATTCCTAGATGCTTAAAATCCAGCGTGTTATTCGCGAATTATTTAGATGGATTTGTTCATAAAGGTCAATGCCTTATTATCCGTGATAACGGTTAAAGGTTGCCCTAATATGTATATGCGGAATTTTTCCAGACATCTTACAATACTTAATAACTCCTTTTCAGTTGTGTAGTAATTTTTCTCTGCACCCTTGAATGTTTTGCTAGTAAATGCTATAACGCCGATTTTACCTTCCTCGTCCAGTTGATATAACTTTCCGCCGTATGGAAGTTGCTGGCGTCGCATTGCATGTAGTATCTTTGGTTTATTCGAAGAAACTTCAAAATCACTGTCTCTATAAATAGTTCCTTCACTTGTTGGAAACATTTATTTAGTTCTGGTGTCCATGCGAATTTATGTCCCTTCTTCAAAAACTCAAGTAGTGGTTGGGTTGTTTCGGCATATTTGTCAGTAAAACGGTTAAAAAAATTTGTTAGGCCCAAAAAACTTTTTAGTTGCTTATGGTTTCGAGGCGTTGGAAACTTCATAATCGCATTAATCTTCTCATCCGTCGCCTGGATTCCTTGCGTATTTAGACGGTATACTAGGTATGCAATTTCTTGTCTAAAAAACTGTGATTTCTCTAAATTTATAGTCAAGTTCGCTTTTCTTAGGTTATTTAATAATAATTCTAAATGTGACAAGTGTGTTTCTAAACTTTCGGAATACATAGATGATGGTGTTTTTCTTAACTTCTTCCTCCAATACCATATCTAATCCTCTGGTTAGTGCAGCAGAACTGGTACTCAGCCCAAAAGGCGTGACTGTGAAGCGATAGCATTTGCCCTCGTACATAAATGCGGTGAAATTTCGGCACTCTGGCTTCAGTGGTACTTGCCAGAGACTACTTGTTAGATCGACGGTGGATAAGTATTTCATTTCGCTACATCTGGCTAAAATATCGTTTATTGGAGAAACTCCCTCGTAGTCCGGGATCGTCACGCTGTTCACCTTCCTCGCATCCAGACATAATCGGACACTTCCATCTTTATTTATAACTGTGACAACCGGGTTAACTTAGGGGCTGTTGCATCGCTCGATGACCCCATATCGTAACATGCGACTTATCTCCTTATCCACCTTCCCTTTGTACGCTAGTGGTACTGGCCATCCTCTCTGGAAGTACAGCGTCCGGTCTATTACTTGAACTCGTGAGCGTATCCTTCGATTCTCCCTGGGCACTCCCTGAATAAACTTTTATTTCTGACAAGAGTTTCCCTTAACATCATCAATATCCTTTCATCTCCGCAGTCAATGCTCTCCACATTCTTGTCGATGTTTCGCATGATTTCTTCATCTTCTTCTATGCCCATCACCTCCATATGCATTACTGGTACTGTGCACGCTGCTTCGTCAGCCTTTCCTTTTAATTCGATGACTCTTTTTCCCATATCAATAAGACATCCTGCTTCCTGGAGGAAACTAATTCCTAAAATGCATGGTTTTATAAGGTCTGGTATAACGAGGAATACATACTCCTTCTTAATCCCATCTATATCTATGTCACATAATATCTGCTTCCTTATTAATTTCGATTTATTGCCTACCGCGCTAATTATTAAAGTGTTGGTCATTGGTAAAATTTCATAAGGTGCTATGTTCTGCTTATTTCGATTGAACCAAGATTCCGATAATCCATTAATTACGCTGGTTAATTAGACAATCCATTTCTATTGTCTGCTAGCGACGCTGGTTTGACATCTTCACATTAAGCCTTGTTTATTGCTTTAACTTGAAGTCGTTGACACAACTGCGTGTGAACAAAATCGGTCGAGAAGAAAATTTGAAATTTTTAAATTTTTCTGTCGCTATAGCGTCCTCAATTTGGATTTGATGACGTGACCTCTGGGAACCATAGAATCCAAATTCTGCTCCCTGTTCGTCCCCACACCATGTCCATCTTCATCTTGGAGGAATATAGCATGTTATCCTACTACTCGTGATTTGTATTACAGTTGGTGTACCCCCATTTGGTTTTAATTGCATTTACGAATTTATTGCTAACCATCTGGAATGGTTGAACGTATTTAACATCAACGCGTCTATGTATCAATTACCTATAAGTGTCTTAAATCTTATTATAAAACAAGTTATAAATTCAATGGATGGTTTTCACCCATTTAACTAAACGATTCATTTATACTCCTGAAAGAATATCTATACAATATAATATTAAACAAGTCAATATTAAATTCAATTGACCTAATGTAATGCCTTACGTATAGTAATAAAGAAAATCTTCTACAAAACGAATCTCATATAGTATAAGTAATCCTACTAATATTTTCGTTCCGTAAAATTTATTTATAATTTGATTGATAACTAACATATTTGTTATGTAACTTTCATTTTTGTTGAGTAATTTATTTCATTCTAGCATCAGTTCAGATCCTTAATCTATCCATTATACACATTCACCTTAACATGGCTTACTTGCAATATAATTATTAATTTACATCACTTATTCACTTTTAAGTGTCCTTTTTTTCATTTTGTCTTTGATAATTTATTGCTATTCATTCAACTCAAGTTATTGTAAATAGAATGTTCTTTGCATTCGCTACGATACTTCATAAAGAATGTTAACTAAAGTATTCACTTGTACTTATCATCTAACACATCATCAGTGTTCTATTCGACATGTTATAATCTATGAACTACATAAGTTCTTAAGTTATAATTTACATCAGATTACATGTTTTCATTGATTAAGCTAGCTTGAATGAGGTTCACGCGTCATCAGCCCTAACTTAAATGACTTGTCTCATACAGCTAACTCATCAAGGTAATCTCTTCTACTTTCTCCCTGGTAGATTAAATTATGTCCTATGGTTCGTAATATTCCTTCATATGCCTCACATTGAAATTCCCTCGGATCTTGCTTTCGTCCTCACAGTCGATGAGCTGGTAGGTAGCATCCCCAAGAATTCGATGTACTTTATAAGGCCCGCAGTAAAGTTCGCAAAATTTGTCAATCCTTCTTTGGATCGCGTCTGACTGATAATAAGTCCTTATCAAAACCTTTTCACCAATCTTGAATTTAGTAATTGTTTTGGTTTCATTACATAATTTAGCTTGCTTCTCTCTTTTCTCTTTCATCATCACAAATATCTGGTTGTGATCAGCTCCTAAAACTGATCACCAGTGTGAGGCGAACACACAACACCTATACACCTTTTCAGAGTACGTAACAATTACAACGTTACAGATTGGCGACCAACTGGTGAGGCTAGAAAAGAAGACTAGCTGCGATTACGGGAAAATATGCAACATTCTATGGTTACAAGACATAAAGCTAAGCAGGGAACTGAAGATAACAAGGTAGAAGAAATGGAAATGATGGAAGAAATAATCGAGGAAACGATCGAAGAGGATACCCAAGGGGACCAACCGGAAAACCCAACCCAACCAGAACCGGATGCGGAAGGAATAATCAGGGAATAACCAAGTAAACCCATTCAGAAAGAGGACCTGAGCCTGCAAGATATAATGAATTTTATAGCAGAAACTTAAAAAAAAACGAAGGAGGAAATCAATGAAAATTCAAGGAGACAGAATGAGATTTTAAGAGAAGATATTGAAACATTGAACGAGAAAATCGAAGGCAATAATGAGAAACTAAAACAAGAGTTAAAATGTCAATTAGAACGACAGTTAGAGGGATACTGTGAAGATATCAAGAAGAAGGTCTCCGAAACTAATGAGAAAATAAAAACAACCAGTGACACAGTAGCGAAGGCTCAAGAAGAAATATTAAACAAAATTAAAACAGTCGAGGACGATGGCAAGAACAGGATAGAAGAACTCCAAATAACAACAACAGTAGAATGCCAAAGAAATAAACAGGAGGTGCTCAAGAAGCTGGAGGAGAGGCATAAGAAATACAAAATGATATCAGTGATCGTGTGGAAATAGGATACACCACCATCAATATAGTCGACGGACAGACCCAAGAGAACAAAGAGAAGATACAAGGAATCAGTCAAAGAGAGAGGCAGATGCAGGAAGAGTTGGATGCACTGAGGGAGAAACCATGTCACAGGACTCACATTATCACCAACGAAAACAGAGAAGTAATAAACTTTCGGAGTTACAGACGTAATCCCATAGAATTCCTAAAGAGAGTAGAAGAACTCATCGAAAAGAACAGAGAAACAAGATGGACGACGGTAAGGAGCCTTATTGACGAAATGTTTAAAGACACTCATGACAATTGGTGGACGGCCACTCGACCGGAGATCAACTGTACCCAGGAATTCAAGGCACAATTCCGAGAAAAATATTGGTCCGAATCTACACAAAACGTAGTAAGGAACGACATCAGTAATGGGAGATATGAACCGCAAGCGGGACACACACTAACTTCTTACTTCTTAGGGAAAGTATGTTTGGCTAGGAATCTCGAACCAAGAATACCTGAAGAATCGTTAGTAATACAGCTGGGTTATCACAACGAGGACACAATACAAAGGGCCAGGAGACAAGGACAGATCAAAACCATCCAGGGAATGGCAAGTTTGTTGGAGGACCATGAAAACGACGGACAATACAAAAGAAACCGGCTGGTGAACCAAAGGTACAATAGGTGGAGCGAAAATAATACCGCGCCTAATTACAACCTGTCTCACAACATCACCCAAAACAACAACCGGAACAATATGAACCGGAATAACAACAACTATAAAGGTGACCAGCCGTACAACAGGAATCAACCAAATTACCCTCCAAATAACCAGCCGTTCAACAGAGACCAACAGAATTATAATCCGGGTAACCAGCCGAACAACAGGAACATCCAAAACAACAATCCCGCAAACAATAACTACAGGGGAGCAGAACCGGACCAACGTCCAAATGGCCACCCCAATAATAGCAACTATTATGGCAACCGTTACAACCCGAATTACCAGTACAACAGGGGAACCGAGAATAACCAAAATAGAGGCGACGTCAGACGCCAGGTTAATTTCATTAATGGGAGGAGACAACCTAACCATAGGAGGTATTGTCCAAACACGCAGACAAACTCCTGGTACAATAACTCCAATACAAATAAAAATCAATTCCCAGAAAATAGGTCATGTAAACGTCACCTCCCGCTGTGCAGCATCCTCGAGTCTTTTCAACTAGTTATTTCTTTCATTGTCTCTGTAAAGTGCAGCACCCTCAACTCTTTTGTGACATCCTGTTGTTTTGCAGTACCATCGTATTCTGTCGTAACACGAGCGGACTTTCGCCTTAGTTATCCGTAATCGTGTGAGTGACCTAGCATGGCATTGTGTAGTTTGTTGTGGGGTAATAATTTTTAGCCAAGCTTCTCCTGTCATCTTGAACTTTCATATCTATTGTTGCGTGGAATCTAACATCTTTCTATTGTCTGCTAGCGACGCTGGTTTGACATCTTCACATTAAGCCTTGTTTATTGGTTTAACTTGAAGTCGTTGACATAACTGCGTGTGAACAAAATCGGTCGAGAAGAAAATTTGAAATTTTTAAATTTTTCTGTCGCTACAGCGTCCTCAATTTGGATTTGATGACGTGACCTCTGGAAACCATAGAATCCAAATTCGGCGCCCTGTTCGTCGCCACACCATGTCCATCTTCATCTTGGAGGAATATTGCATGTTGACCTACATTTCGTGGTTTGTATTACAATTGGTGTACCCCCCTTTGGTTTTAATTGCATTTACGAATTTATTGCTAACCATCTGGAATGGTTGAACGTATTTAACATCAACGCATCTATGTATCAATTACCTATAAGTGTCTTAAATCTTATGATAAAACAAGTTATAAATTCAATGGATGGTTTTCACCCATTTAACTAATCGATTCATTTATACTCCTGAAAGAATATCTATACAATAAAATATTAAACAAGTCAATATTAAATTCAATTGACCTAATGTAATGCCTTACGTATAGTAATAAAGAAAATCTTCTACAAAATGAATCTCATATAGTATAAGTAATCCTACTAATATTTTCGTTCCGTAAAAGTTATTTATAATTCGATTGATAACTAACATATTTGTTACGTTACTTTATCTAATCTATACCCATATCGATTCATCAACTATATACATATTGTAACGTAGAAACTTAGGTCGTACCTGTTAAAATGTATCACACTTGTTTATTTTGTGTATTAGTGTGATTGTAGTGTGTTTGCCTCACACTGGTTGTTACATAAATCGACGTCACTACTGGAGTCCGTAGCGTTGTCAATGTCACCAGTACAACCTACCTGTTAATTCATAGGGATTACGATTCCCGGGTGGCGCCAAATTGTTTTTGTTAAAACAATTAAAACATCTAATTTTTAAGGTAATACGTGGTATTAGCATGGACAGCTGTGGCGTTCGAATTATTCCCGCTGCTACACAGGTTGTCGACTCGGCCACTCGTGATAAGCGCTAGTTGGCTATGACTTAAAACTTCGCTAACACACATATATTTACAAAAAATCCTATGAAATAACAAGATAGTAATGTTCTGTACTGCGTTTTTTAATACACATTTAATTATCAATAAATATGACAATTGAATCATAAACAAATTTATAATATTATGCTCCGGCTTAGAGCTTGAAACACAAAATATCTCAGGTTGGCAAAATTGATTAAAAAACACTATCGTTCAGTTACTTTTAACAAAATTACTATGTTTTTAAAATCTGGAGTTCTTTTGATCATGAAAATAGACATAAACGTTGATTACATGAAAAGAAAGTACACTACTATACCTTATACGTACTTAGGATTTGTAATGTGTTTGTACAATTTGTTCAGTAGTGTCGTATTTCTGTTACAGTAGTTATGTTCACAAATAAGGTTATCTTTATAAATGTTTTTTTTTAATGTAAGTAAATTATGCCTTTACCTTTGAAAGAAAATACTATTTTTTAAATAGTGAGAAATTTTATCATTTGAAAATAATTTAAGTAATTTGGGGTTTTTGGGAGTAAGAAATTATTCGGTACTTATCAGTTCGTCTCACGTTGAAGGGTCGTCATCAGGATAGGCGTATATTTCTCGAATTTGGGCTGGTTGAAGGCTTCCAGCATCTTCTTCAAACTGGTCTGGGTTTTTTCTTTAATTAGTTTATTTAATTTCGTTCCTGGACATCATTAATTCTGTATAGATCGACGTCTCTTCATATTGGATTATTTTGGTTCACTGATTCGACTTTTATAACTGTTTAAATTAAAGTTTTAGTTTGTCCAATTTTTCGTGTGGCGTACCCACGCTTCGTTTCTTCAGCGTCTATATAATTTAACGGAAAAATAAGCCCTCAAACGTCTCGTTGTCATAGTAACCAATAATTCAATGCTTGTTTAATTACTCTTTACATACATTGTTAGAAATATTTGAATTTTTATTCAAATTTATTAAGTATTTTCCTAATGATTTTATTCCCTTATAATTCCTTTGGGATAATAAATGACATCACTATTATTTTTCTTTCCTTTCAAAGTTTACAATGATACCTCATAAGGTCATATTCTGTTACACATTAACTATAGTCTAATTATTTGACATTTAATAAATAACATATCTTTCTTGAATTAAATTATTACAATAATACTTCTGTGTTAAAATAACTGATATATAATTACTGTCCATTCACTGTTCTTAGATTAGTAAGATTTTTTGTGAAATTGATACAATTTGCATTTGAATGTCTTTGGCAGTAACTGTTTTCATAGTTACAAACAGCCATGATTGTTTTTCAGTGTATTTCCTTTTTAAATTACATTCTGAATTCAGCCTGATGGGCTTCACTTATTTGTTTGTGTTTTAATTACTATTCAACATACATTTTCATTACTCTTCATTTAAAATATAATAGTTAGGTTTATGGACTGTAAGTCCCTTTCAGCCATATTCCTTCTTTAACATTGAATCAACTATTCTTTACAAGTCATAAATTATTCTTACTACTAACATTGATTTCTTTCTTGTCTTATAAACTAGGGTGATAAACATTGTTACTTTCTTTAATATTATGAAGGTTGATTCCCCTTTCAACATGGGGTGTTGTATTCTTTACCATTTTAATCTTTAATAACAAACTTTACTTCTATCCTATCATGCCATGTTAACACAAGTTATGGTACTGGGCTTTCTCCCTGAATATTATTACAAGCTTCCTTAATGTTAATTTTAAATACTATTTTTAATTACTTCTAGGTATATAACTAATTATAATTCCACTCCAATCATTGGTGGTTTATCAATGTTTTAATGAGTGTCGATTTACTTATCATTCTAATTTGAATGTTTCACATCCACTTTCACTATTTTTTAGGGTATTTACACTTCACTAAAGCACTTCACTTTGGTTCACTGTTTTGTAATTAGTGTTATTTAATGGGTATCCCTATACTTTCTCCTACCATTTCTCACTATTTTGTTTTAGTATTATTTTTACTATAAACAATATTAGGCTAGTTGTGTTTTGGTTGAATCTAACCTTTCTGACAGGGTTAGTGTACTTTTCCTATACTACATTGCTTTACAATTGTATTGTCTTAAAAATTGGGTACATATGTTAAATTAATGCTAATAATAACATTGGTTTCATTAATATATAATTATTCAAGGTTTATTGACCGTATTCTATCTCTAAACATACAATCTTTCCCTTTTATATATGTGTGTTAGTTTCCCCTTGGGTTTTATCTGTCTCCTCTTCATTCTTCCTCTTCTTCTTCTTCAATCCGGTTCGGTTCTCCTCTTCTTCTCTTCTGGTTTAAATTCTGTTTACTTGTATGGATCTGTCCTCTTCTTCTGGT
Source organism: Magicicada septendecula (assembly GCA_034769895.1). Lineage (NCBI taxonomy): Eukaryota > Metazoa > Arthropoda > Insecta > Hemiptera > Cicadidae > Magicicada > Magicicada septendecula. The sequence goes on along the minus strand of CM068371.1, from coordinate 228,923,025 downwards.
TCTTCTTTAGTTCTGTGTCCATCATTGTTTTGTCTATCATATTTTTAATAAGTATGTTACGTGGTTCCCTTCTTTATGTTTGGGTTGTCGGCTCAATCATGTCAAAATATTTACATTTTAATAAGTATGTTACGTGGTTCCCTTCTTTATGTCTGTGTGTTTCGGCTCAATCACTTGGGTTGGGTAATATCGTTGTACGTCTTGTCAAAGTATTTACATTTTAATCATTTTTTTACACATTTTATTTCATATGAAGTAATTTTATATCAAGAATTATCTTTTTTATCACTGGTACGAGATTTGGCTTAATTGTATCGTTACAATATACATAATCTCTGAGTAATGAGCAATTTATTTCATTCTAGCATCAATTCAGATCCTTAATCTATCCATTATACACATTCACCTTAACATGGCTTACTTGCAATATAATTATTAATTTACATCACTTATTCACTTTTAAGTGTCCTTTTTTTCATTTTGTCTTTGATAATTTATTGCTATTCATTCAACTCAAGTTATTGTAAATAGAATTTTCTTTGCATTCGCTACGATACTTCATAAAGAATGTTAACTAAAGTATTCACTTGTACTTATCATCTAACACATCATCAGTGTTCTATTCGACATGTTATAATCTATGAACTACATAAGTTCTTAAGTTATAATTTACATCAGATTACATGTTTTCATTGATTAAGCTAGCTTGAATGAGGTTCACGCGTCATCAACCCTAACTTAAATGACTTGTCTCATACAGCTAACTCATCAAGGTAATCTCTTCTACTTTCTCCCTGGTAGATTAAATTATGTCCTATGGTTCGTAATATTCCTTCATTTGCCTCACATTGAATTTCCCTCGGATCTTGCTTTCGTCCTCACAGTTGATGAGCTGGTAGGTAGCATCCCCAAGAATTCGATGTACTTTATAAGGCCCGCAGTAAAGTTCGCAAAATTTGTCAATCCTTCTTTGGATCGCGTCTGACTGATAATAAGTCCTTATCAAAACCTTTTCACCAATCTTGAATTTAGTAATGGTTTTGGTTTCATTACATAATTTAGCTTGCTTCTCTCTTTTCTCTTTCATCATCACAAATATCTGGTTGTGATCAGCTCCTCCAACTCCAACAATGTCTTTGTCTAGATATCTTTCCCATACTCTAGTCGGTTTTCTGCCGAGATGCGCCTCATAAGGTGTTACCTCAATGGTCTCATGGTACGTCTCGTTAATGCAGCTTTCGATAGTAGTTAGATATCGCGACCACTTAGTATGTTGGTCACACACGAATATTCTGAATAAATTCCCGAGCTGTCTATTAATCCTTTCAGCTAGATTTGCACATGGGTTTCTAATTGCGGTGTATCTTGGTTGAATGTTTAGCTCATTCATGCCGTTCACCCATTTCTTTGATGTAAATTGTGTCCCATTTTAGTGAGAATTGCTTTAGGTGTTCCAAATTCTTCACTATACTGTCTCACCCCTCTTAATGTAGCAGCGGTCGTTGCTCTCCGAAGTGTAAACAACCGTATGTATTTTGTAAAGTTGTCAACAATAACAAACAGGTACCTTACTCCAGCGGACGATACGGGCAGCGGTCCAAAATAATCTGCGCTGACTAACTCTCCCTTCCTAACGGGACAATGGCCCTCGTTTCACCGAATAAGACCCGGTTACTTGTGTCTTTACATTTTTGACACACGTCACACGCCCTTACATATTCCTCACTTTCTTCAACATTTTGTGCATCGTAAAATGTTCTTGCAACATCTTCGTACATTTCTTCGATCCCAGGTGCCCATACATCCTGTGTATTTCGGCGATTATTTCTCCGGATACACTGTTTGGTATGTACAGTTTCCATTCCTTCTTACGTTGTCTGTATAACTTATCGTTGACATATCTATAAAACTTACCTACTTCCTTATCTAAACATCCTTCATTTATTTTATCAATAATAGTCTTAATTTTAATGTCTTCAAGTTGATATTTTCTAATATCCTTGATTATTTTACTTACATTCTTATCCATCTTAATCACCATGTGATTGATTAAGTACTCGCACACATCATCGTTAATTTCCTCTCGCGTGGCGTCTCCTGGATTCCTACTTAGAAGGTCGGCAACAACATTGTCTTTGCCCTTGCAATGCACTATGTCAAACTTGTATTCCTGGATGCTTAAAATCCAGCGTGTTAGTAGTGAATTATTTAGATGGCATTTGTTCATAAAGGTCAATGCCTTATTATCCGTGATAACGGTTAAAGGTTGCCCTAATATGTATATGCGGAATTTTTCCAGACATCTTACAGTACTTAATAACTCCTTTTCAGTTGTGTAGTAATTTTTCTCTGCACCCTTGAATGTTTTGCTAGTAAATGCTATAACGCCGATTTTACCTTCCTCGTCCAGTTGATATAACTGTCCGCCGTATGCGAAGTTGCTGGCGTCGCCTTGCGTGTAATATCTTTGGTTTATTCGAGGAAACTTCAAAATCACTGTCTCTTTAAATAGTTCCTTCACTTGGAAACATTTATTTAGTTCTGGTGTCCATGCGAATTTATGTCCCTTCTTCAACAACTCAATTAGTGGTTGGGTTGTTTCGGCATATTTGTCAGTAAAACGGTTATAAAAATTTGTTAGGCCCGAGAAACCTTTTAGTTGCTTTTGGTTTCGAGGTGCTGGGAACTTCATAATGGCATTAATCTTCTCATCCGTCGCCTGGATTCCTTGCGTAGTTAGACGGTATCCTAGGTATGCAATTTCTTGTCTAAAAAACTGTGATTTCTCTAAATTTATAGTCAAGTTCCTTTTCTTAGATTATTTAATAATAATTCTAAATGTGACAAGTGTGTTTCTAAACTTTCGGAATAGCATAAGCAATCGTCTACATAAATGATGGTGTTTTCCTTAACTTCTTCCTCCAATACCATATCCAATCCTCTGGTTAGTGCAGCAGAACTGGTACTCAGCCCAAACGGCGTGACTGTGAAGCGATAGCATTTGCCCTCGTACATAAATGCGGTGAAATTTCAGCACTCTGGCTTCAGTGGTACTTGCCAGAGACTACTTGTTAGATCGACGGTGGATAAGTATTTCATTTCGCTACATCTGGCTAAAATATCGTTTATTGGAGAAACTCCCTCGTAGTCCGGGATCGTCACGCTGTTCACCTTCCTCGCATCCAGACATAATCGGACATTTCCATCTTTATTTATAACTGTGACAACCGGATTAACTTAGGGGCTGTTGCATCGCTCGATGACCCCATATCGTAACATGCAACTTATCTCCTTATCCACCTTCCCTTTGTACGCTAGTGGTACTGGCCATCCTCTCTGGAAGTACAGTGTCCGGTCTGTTACTTGAACTCGTGAGCGTATCCTTCGATTCTCCCTGGGCACTCCCTGAATAAACTTTTATTTCTGACAAGAGTTTCCCTTAACATCATCAATATCCTTTCATCTCCGCAGTCAATGCTCTCCACCTTCTTGTCGATTTTTCGCATGATTTCTTCATCTTCTTCTATGCCCATCACCTCCATATGCATTATTGTCTGCTAGCGACGCTGGTTTAACATCTTCACATTAAGCCTTGTTTATTGGTTTAACTTGAAGTCGTTGACACAACTGCGTGTGAACAAAATCGGTGAGAAGCAAATTTGAAATTTTTCGCTCGCTATAGTAATAAGTGAGAAATAATGGTAGTTAATCACACAGAGAGGACTGTGAAGATTAATGATTTTTTTCAGTGAAACATAAGTGTAAGCACAACATACCAAAAACAAAAGTGTACACGCAAAAGGGTATAGAAAATATTGGGATAATAATAATACTTATTCCAAGTTATGTCTTAAAATTAGTAGAATGATTATAAGTTTTATTATTAGTTGCAGAGGTTCCCTATGTCTTTGTAACATTTAATGTAGATTCAAAGGGAAAGTACTACCAATTGTATCAATACCAATAATGTACATAACTTATTCATAGTAGGAAGAATTAAGTTAAATTGGTTTGAAATAATAGATGAATAACAAATCATGATGGACTGAGGAAAAAAATTAATATTAATATATGTTAAACGGTGTTTTTTGAAAGTTAGTTTATTTGTTTAATGTTTATGGGAGTCTTAGCCATGAGGGCTTAACATGAAGTTAATATGTTTGTATTTTTGTTAATGTATTGATATTATTAGAATGTGATGAGTATTTTAATCTCATGGAATAACATCCAAGATAACAATTTTAATTAATTAGAAGGGTTTAAACCAACCGGCCAAACAATAATTAGAAAATGAAGCATGGTGCTAAAAGAAACACCATAACATAGGCATGAAAAATCATTGTCAGAATAACCAGTAAATTATCAAATCACTGCAAATTAATAAGAAATAGTAAAATTCATAAGATAGCCATTATTTTTATAGTGGTAACAACATTTTTAAAATAGATTAATGAATTAGAATATGATTTTGTAAATGTCAAATTGCATGAAGACCTATAAAACAGAATTTTGTAAAGATGAAAAATATCTATTAGGGCACTCATACATGTCATGTTAGGTGTCAAAATGTTTGTATTTTTATTAGGAATATTATTCTGTAACTAATTTAAGGTTTATTAAACATTAAGTAGGGAGTAATTGGGAGTATAAAATGTATAAACAATATATTTTAAATAATCGGTGTCACATGACCCTTGAACCCACAGTATTGACCAATGGGAATTTTCCTAATTTCGGTCAAGCCAGTTGAAAGAAAAAGAAAAACTCAACATTCTATTGTTAGACATGAAAGTATCCAGGTCATCTCTGTGTAGCTAAGAGCCACAAAGTATAGCAAAGAATCAAATCTAAGTCGAAGAAAAAGGTAAAAATTTTATGAAACAGAATCAAAAATCAGAAGGAAGAAAACAAAGATAATATAAAATAATAATAAGTTAAAGAAAACCAGTAAAAAATAATATATTAAAGAAGAAACCAAAAAAGTGAATAAATAACTCTACAATTTGGTGAGACGTAACCTTTTTATAATAACACTGTTACAACTTCACAACACCAAGATTAAATCAACTAACACTTTTTTCAACAGAACACTAGTGGAAAGAAAAAAGAAAATTAACTTAAACACAGTGAACATTTTGTGTAAATTATTTTATTTGGAAAAAACTGGTGGTGAATAAATTTCACATAGAGTTAATTGGACAACAAGCAGCCATATTGTTTTTTGTTACTTGAACGCTGGGTGACCCATAATGCATTGCATTGCCAGTTTAAATTGAATTATTATTTTGTCACACTTTAATGAAATTAAATTTGTTGTATTAGTAAATAAGATTTCAATAATTGTAATGTACTGTACTTATTGTGAGCATTTCAAACTTTTTAATGGCAGTCTAAAGAACCCAAAATATTAATGTAATAAATAAAAGCAAGATAGAAATCGAACTGAGAGGAAGAGTTGATACGGGCAGTTAGCTATTTTGACCTTAGAGTCTTAAAACTGAATTCAAGAAAATAAATAATGTTAATAATTATTTCCCATTGGTATTAAATGTGTTTTATTTACAGAATAAATTAAAATAAAAGGATTTTTATTTAATAAAAGAAGAGCGAAACGATTTCAGCTATTTGGTTTTCATCATAAATAATAGATCACGGAGGTAACCTCCAAATACACAACTCAAAACTACAATCAAATGCAAATGTCAACAAAACTAATTTTGCCATACAAAACAATTTTTATGAATTTTTATCAAAACCAACAAAACAAATAATAATTTAAAACAAAAAATAAATAAATAAATAATTTTTACAACAAACTCAAATCAACATAATTAACTTAAATAAATTCCTAGATAAAAAGAACAACGGACTTTTTCTATGCACAGTTACACATTGGCGCTTCCAACGCGGGGCATACAAGAAATTTCAACTTATAGTCAATGCAAAACATTTCAATACTTAAGGAACACACCTCTTAATCTGTAAATCGTTACAGATTGACGCCTGCAACGTGGGGCTCTACCATATACAACTGACAATTGGAATTGAAGTTTAATACTACACATAATCCATACCCAGATATTATTAATATATCCGAGAAGAACACGACTTGTATTTTTCTAATAATGTTACAGATTGGCGCCCAACGTGGGGCTCTACCATATACAACTGACAATTGGAATTGAAGTTTAATACTACATATAATCCATACCCAGATATTATTAACATATCCGAGAAGAACATGACTTCTATTTTTCTAATAATGTTACAATATATATATCATAAAAATAGTATTTATGTTTATGTAAAAATAGGATTAGGAACATCTTCTGCATTGGCCAGGAATAGTTCCCAATTTGTACTTCAGCATTACTGACCATGATGTATCCGTTGATTAACTAAATATAAGTATATCACTACTGACTCAGAACAAAGTTTTTTATTGGTAAAAATGTAAAAGTTTTACCTTATAGACTGAACCAGTTTTTGCTTATTATACGTTTTGTCAGAGGCTGCCATTGGGAGCAGTGTCCGACTTGTTCTTGGCGACAGCGTCGACTTTTGAAGGATCGATGTTGTGTGTGTGGGGTGTGATATGTTTGAATAATACATGTGATTTGAATTGTGTCTGTTCATTTAGGATGTCATTTTTGTTTTTGTGTATTTGTATACTTATAATTGATCAAGAGTGTCTAGTTTTCGGCCTTTTGTGTGTACGTGTAGAATATCCATGTATAGTCGATGTTTGTGTATGTGTGGTTTGCTTCAATGAGGTGATTTGCAAAGGTGGATTCGGTTGTGGAGTGTAGTGCCTGTGTGTGTTCAATGTATCTTTGTTTGAAGCAACGTCCTGTCTGGCCTATGTAGAATTTGTTGTAATCTAAGCAATTAAGTTTGTAAACACGAGGTAAATCAAATTTGTTTTGTGCTGTTCTGTTTTGTTTGTAGTTTTGTATGCGACTCTGTATCCTGCTTTTTTGAATTCGTGGGCTATTTTTTCAGTGTGGTTATTGATGTATGTTAGTGTTATGAATTTGTTGTTTTCTGTCTTTGTTGTTGTTTTGTGTAGGAGTTTATTGACTATTGTTCTGTTGTATCTGTTGGATTCTGCTAGATATTTTGTCGTGTTTAGTTCATCTTTGTAGTCTTTTTCATCTAGTGGTATGTTGTTTAGTCTATGTATCATAGTTCTGAAGTTCTTAAATAACCATCCCGTACATTAACTTAAAAACACGTTCGTATGTGTACAGTGCACAAGACGCGTTCGTTCATAGCATTGATGATCGCTAGAAAGTTTAGCGCGATATTTCCAGTCTTTGTCGTCATGTACTTAATGTGGATGAACTATCTTCAGGTTGTGTATACATGTTGGCTAAGACCTTCAGAGTGATCGGGGAAAGCCTTTAGGACTCTGTTTGGGGATTCCTTCTGGGCAGCGTTTCAATATTTTGGTAGTTTAAATTTTATGTTGGTGGTGACTGTTGCTCCAGCGGATGATTGTAGTCACCAGTCAGTCTGTCATATGGGATGACTAATGTTGCGTGTGTTGTTAGAAAGGCATTGATAGTCCTTTCCATGGAGGCATTGAATGTTCTATATAATTATACAAAGTCAGAAATTAAATTTCATAATAAAGTAAATATAAAATAAGTATTCCAGTAATATATGAGATATGATAAAAAATAATGAGAATTTTGAATTTCACACTCTATTCATTTTCCATTGAGAACACATTTCTTTCTCACATTGGTACTACTGTCTGTGATGCTCCAATTGTTGGTCATATTGGATGCATACTTTGTGTTTGACAAGCAGTCACTGATGATACATTTTGATATGCCCAATACGCTTTTGGCGAGGGTGTCCATACCAAGGGTTTATGCATAGTACAAATGTTTTCAAGAAGTCTGTAAAGATGCTGAATGAAGATGACAAGAGAACTGGATGTCCTAGAATATCAACCAGCCATGAGAAAAAAACATTAAGAATATTGTGCTTAGTAGTTGCTGAATCACAATGAGGGAAATTGCTGAGGAAGTTGATATCTCACACAGGTCATGTGAAGCAATTTTTACTAATGTTTGGGCATAAAATGAGTGGCAGCCAACTTTGTTCCAAACTTGTTAAATTTTCAGCAAAATCAGGATTGAAAAAACATTGCTGATCATATGTTTCCCAAAGTTGGTGATGATTCAGAATTATGGAAATGCAACATAACAGGTGATGAAATGTGGAAGCATAGCTATGGTATCGAAACAAAGATTGAGTCATTCCAAGCTTCCTGAAAACTAAGACCAAGGAAAGGTATGCCAAGTTCGATCAAATTTCAGGGTTACCCTTACTGTTTTCTTTTATAACACTGGCATAATCTACTATACACTCTTAACTATTCGACTGTACAATCAATAAGAAATATTAACTTGAAGCAATAAAAAAAAATTGTCAGAACTGTGGACAATCAATTCTTTGATTTCGTACTATGATAACACAATGGCTCACACATATCTTCTAATTAGTACATTTTTGACAAAAATAATATCACTGTAAATATCACACCCACACTATCCATCAAAACTGGCCCCTTGCAACTTTTTCTTGTTCTCAAAAATGAAGAGCACATTGAAAGGACAAAATTTTTTGACCATAGTGGAAATAATTGCAAAATTGTTGAATGAGCTGTTTTGGAAACCTGACGGGGCCATCATATCAGACTATGTGCCTACTACGTTAATAACCTTCAAAAGGGTCGCATATTGTTTACTTTCATTGCACCTAAGCAAGTCGTCTATTCATGCATATTTAAGGAAATCCCCAAAACAACGTGGTCCCGTCTAGTTTCTTAAAGACCATTTGATTTAGACAGTGTACAGTGTTTTATCAACATCGTGTTTTCTGGAACCGTAAAGCATTAAAACTACATTGTGTAATCCAGTGTCAGTGCATTTTGTTATATCAAATTTTAAGCAGTAAATTGAACAGCGAGATGGATTTCAAGAGTATAGATTCATTGAAAAATTATATACTAAAGAGAGGCCTTAAAAACTGTGCTGGAGACTGAAGCTTATGAAAAACAACTAACTGTGTAAAGTGTGGATGCATACAGTGTGTAATTCATGCATATTAATTACGGGCAAATGGAAATTTTATTTACAGATGTGGGACAAAAAAACTGTGGAGTGAAAAAACATGTACAGGTACATGTACATGTATCTTTGGACTTTTACGCGTTCTTCCTGTCACCTTGTTGTCCGTTTTAACTGCAGGGATTTTGAAGTATCCTTTTTTTGTCATTGTGAGAGAGACTGGTTTGTCACAACCAACAGCAAGAAAATTAATACATTTTTTCATGGAAATTCTTGTTGTGTAGCTGATTGAAAATTCTTGTAAACTTGTTGAAAGTACATTCGGTAAACGAAAATACAATCGTGGGCGACTAAGTAAGATTCATTGGGTCTCGGTGAATCCCAAAAATAACAGTATCTCTCCATATTATCTTAAGCAGCTAGAGACAGATTCTACGAAAGCTGTTAAGAAAAATATATGGTAAGTACTTAAAGACATTGGTCTTATTTTGTTAGGACAACAGTAACAGTATCGTTACTGTTCAATCCTAGTATGCTTATTTTATTTTAAAATGTACCTCAAACAATTGAACCTGTTTTAAGGTTTTCCTGTTACATGATACAATTGAATCCTCAGTTTTACCTGTCACACCTGCAGTCATTGTATTGTGGAACAATAAGCGACCCTTTTAAGGTTGTAAATGGGATTGTTTACGACTAAAGAAGGCAGTCTGACTAGATGGATGACTACTAGTCAGGTTTCCATAACCCCTGAAGGCTATATCAAAACGAGTGTTCCACTAATGTTTTGCAGACTGTAATATTAATATAGGTGTAAATATCTGACAGAGAGTGCTTTGAAAAGTAAAATATTGTAATATAATTTAAAAAGTACCTCTCTCCTTTTAAGCCCCACGATGGAAGCCAATTTGTAATATAAATAAAAAAACCTGTTTTATTTTTAAATAAAGAATTATTTATCTGAGTCTCAGGGTTAATATACTAGTTTAGTTAAAGTCTGGTACAAGTTATACATAGAACATACAATATAATATTTATGCATGAGACTTGGTAATTAGGTGTTGTGAATGTCTGTTGAATGGTTGTGGGTTCTTTGGATCATACAAGAAACTATAACAAAAACTCTAACTATTAATGACTATTGTATACTAGTGTACAAAAATAATTCACAATTATAATGTTTTTATATTGTTTTTTTAGTTATTGTTTTTGTTGTAATTCAATCTTTACTGTCGTAATGTTTGTTTGAATATTTGATTTAGTCTTGGAGTTACCTCACTAATCTAGCAGTTTTCTTAAAGGATTTATTGGTTGATTCTTTACTCCTGGACATCTCGTGTTTTGGTCTCTTGATTAAAACATCATTCTTCTAGGTTTTGCGTTGTTTTTCCTGGTCATCTCATCTTTTATTGGTCTTCAATTTGTATCAAATTCAGTAGTAATTTTTACACATTCTGCCATGCAATTATAAATTTTCAACAATCCCCTCCTTCTACTAAAAACCCTAATTTCTTTAGTTAAGCCCTTGGCTATATTTTATGGGTCACAGTTTCGGTTTCCCAATTTCTAATTAATAAAATTCGGTTGAACTTTATTTTTTTCTTCCTTACACTATATTATTATAAGTTTTTAATGTAAAATTTTATATTTTTCAATTAGTTACTTTGTCTTGTTTCACTATATGTGTTATATACCTGGTTCATATACATTATATACTTCTTCAACGTTCATATTTTAATTATACTTAATCACTCTCTTCATACAATGATTCTTTCTTTTTAACGTATTTCACTGTTATTTTCTCTGCTTAACACTGTCACACAATATAACTTTTAGAATTACAGTTTGACATGATTATATTTGTAACACTTAAATAATTCACTTTCTATAGTTTTTTTTTTTTTATAACGGTCTGAGGTGCGCAGACCTCCTCATAGTTAAATAGGTTTATTCACAATATCGGATTTCTTACATACACATACTAGTTTTACATACTTTTATATTATAATATTGAAACTTTCTCTTGTGAAAACTTACTTGTCTTTTTCGTTGAATGCGTTTCGGCGTCGTATTCGCCTTCGTCAGCTTAGAAACAGACTGCGTGGTGTGTAGAGGAAGGGGATTGGCGCGGGGATCCAAATTATTGTTTGTTTTTTGTATGATTGTGTCAAAAAGTGTTTGTGATTTATATTGTAACTGGTCTTTTAGTATGTTGTTTGGTTGTGTTGTGTGGTGTTTGTATACACACACGTACAAAATATACAGAAAACCCACCACAACTGACATGGTTATACACAACACATCAAACCACCCAACACAACATAAACATGCGGCCTTCAACCATATGCTCCATAGACTAACTAAAATACCCTTAAGTAAACAAGATTATACTGACGAACTCAACACAATCAAATACATAGTAATGAAAAATGGTTACAACCCCAACTTAATAAACAAACTACACAAACGCATCAAAAACAAAAATAACAAAACACAAAATACCAACAACACACAACACAATAAATACATCACACTCACATACCATAACTCCAACACACACAAACTCGCCAACACATTCAGAAAACACAAGTACAAAATAGCATTCAGAACTAACAATACCATCAAAAAACACATCAACGATACAAACACGGACATAGACAAATACAATAGAACAGGTGTATACAAATTAAATTGTAATAACTGCAATAGTTTCTACATAGGCCAGATGGGAAGATCTTTTTCATCCCGTTACTCTGAACACTTAAAGGCCCTCTCCAACAACAATATACATTCTGCATTTGCCACACACATACACACACATAACCATAGCTACACCAACATAGATACTAATCTTGAAATATTACACCTTTTACCCAAAGGCCAAAAACTCAACACAGCTGAACAGTATGAAATATACAAACACCACACAACACAACCAAACAACATACTAAACGACCAGTTACAATATAAATCACATACACTTTTTGACACAATCATACAAAAAACAAACAATAATTTGGATCCCCGCGCCAATCCCCTTCCTCTACACACCACCCCCACTATACCTTCTAAGCAACAACCGTTACTAAGTACTGGCAGTCTGTTTCTAAGCTGACGAAGGCGAATACGACGCCGAAACGCGTTCAACGAAAAAGACAAGTAAGTTTTCACAAGAGAAAGTTTCAATATTATATTAAGTGTAGTGCTGTGAAAGAAGATGATGAACAAACAAGACAACTTTTATATTATATTCCTATTTATAAATTACTATTTAATCTTTTGTCATGGGATCTTTAACTTCTGGGTATTTTGGTCATCGTCAGTCATTGTTTGTCGCAGTCATTAAATTATCTATTTCCTGAGTTAATTCTCTATTTTCCAATTATTTATTTACTATTATTATTTCTCTTTTTTGTTCGGATTATCTTTTATTCCTGAAAATTATTAATTATTCTTAAGTGATACATTGTCTCTTCATTTCTGTATTTATAAAGTTCATTTTATTTTTATTTTTATTTTCTTTTATTACTCAAAGTATCGCGTTTATGCACATATTACCACGAATTTTGATGGTACATTTGTTTTTCTTTTGAGGTGTATTTTTTGTTACGTTATAATATCAGTATCAAAGATGAAATAAATAGTTTAAATACAAATGGAAATTATCTCTATATTTTTATGACACCTTGAATTTAAGAAACAAAAACTGAAAATGTAATGTCACTGACTTGGATTTTGAAAGAGCTAAACTGATGACATACTTACCATCTATAATGTTTGCTCTGAACATTGTAAAGCTAAATTTAAGCTTATAAAGACTGGTTAGTTAACAGTACTTTCAGCTTAGGGGTTTATCATTGTTTTTATTACATTTATCAGGTAAAAATGTATATTTATGTTTCATACAATAGGCATATATACAAAAATATGTATACTACGTGTCTGTTTTATTAACATAATTTAAGATATTTTTATATTTACAGGAACCATAACATCAGAAATGTCCCAAAAGGTCACAGATTTGGAATAATAAGAGGCAGAGGTGAAGAAGGAACTAAAGATGCACTTCAAGAGAATGAAGAGAACAGTGATTCAAAGAGTTTGTATACTGAACTGAAAAATATAAATACATTACGAGTTGCAGTAAAACATAATCATAATTTTGTCTTCAAGGATTTTGTGCAGTGTTTAAGAAGCCTAGACACTGTGAGTTTTTAAATTGATATAACATATGTGTATGTGTATGTGCCTGGTTTGTTTGGCAATGTATCCCCAAATTCCAGTACTGTAGAAAGTCGAAAGTAGTATTTGGTGGGTACATCATGATTTTTTCTGTAGAAATTAGACTTTGCATATTTGGTGAGTAATAGGTACTGAGGTGTGCAGTACAATTAAAGCAAGCTATTAGTATACTACTAGAGCAGTATTTCATATCCCTAGGAACTGAATTGTTATAATCGTGTAATAGACTTAACAGTCCATTTTTAAAGCAACTTTGGGTACTGAAAGTAAAGTATCTTCAACACACATAGTAATACAGAAGAATATTTAAAACATGGGTTTGACTGACTAGACAAACAATGTCTGACTCCCTTGGAAAATCTGTATGAACTAGAAGGCGAGAAAAAGACAATTGATACTAATTTTCCTAATACATAAATTATACAAACAGAAGAGATATACCGTTATCATTAAGTACATGTGTATATGGTTAACAGTATATGTGTTAACATATAATGATATTGAAATTACAATTAGCCAGTGAATTTAATCAGTAAGTAATAGAAAAAAGAATGTCCTAACCACCACCCCTAAATGAATAAAACTTGCCCATCTATAAATTTAAAGTATATTCATTATTACATCTAAGAAGACAATTCAGTCAGGTAGTTGAAATCATTCTTTATTTAATTACCAGTCCTTTACCTAAATTACTTATTTTAAAAATGTGGGTAATGAAGTGAGTTTCTTATTATACTAGAAATTCCGGGATTATGATTTAGTAACATTCCACTGTCACTTTCTGAAGATATTAAAACTTATATTAAAAGAAAGATATTTTTTAATATTTAATATTAGTACATGTTAGTTTGACTGATAATTAAAAGGAAAACATTATTTCTTTCTGTGAGTATGAAGCAATGTTCAGATATAAATATAATTACTTCACTACCGACTCGGAACACAAAGTTTTTTATAGATAAAACATAAAAGTTTTACCTTACATCCTGAAGTAAGGTAAAACCTGGTTTTTGCTTTTAAAAAGCTTCTTCATAGGCTGCCACTGGGAGCACTTTCCATCTTGTTGTTGGAGACGGTATCGACTTTTGATAGATCGATGTTGTGTGTTTGGGGTGTAATATGTTCGAATAATGCGTGTGATTTGAATTGTGTCTGTTCGTTTAGGATGTTGTTTTTATTTGTTTTCGTGTGTTTGAATATTTACAGTTGTTCAAGAGTGTCTAATTTTCGGCCCTTTGTGTGTACGTGTAGAATGTCCATGTTATTGTCGATGTTTGTATGTGTGGTTTGCTTCAATGAGGTGGTTTGCAAAGTGGATTCTGTAGTGGAGTGGAGTGCCTTTGTGTGTTCAATGTATCTCTGTTTGAAGCTACGTCCTGTCTGGCCTATGTAGAATTTGTTGCAATTTGAGCAATTTAGTTTGTAAACACCAGGTAGATAGAATTTTTTGTGTGTTTTTTGTGTGTGTTTTGATAGTGTGTGTTCTGTTTTGTTAGTAGTTTTGTAAGCGATTCTGTATCCTGCTTTTTTGAATTTGTGGGCTATTTTTTCAGTTTGTTTGTTGATGTATGTTAGTGTTATGAATTTGTTGTTTTCTGTCTTTGTCTGTTGCTTGTTTTGTGTAGGAGTTTACTGACTATTGTTCTGTCATGTCCGTTGGATTGTGCTAGATATTTTATCGTGTTTAGTTCGTCTTTGTAGTCTTTTTCATCTAGGGGGATGTTGTTAAGTCTATGTATCATGGTTCTGAAGGCAGCTAGTTTGTGTTGTATTGGGTGATTGGAGGAGTTGTGTATTAGTGTGTCAGTTGTAGTCGGTTTTCTGTATATACTGAATTTGTGCCTGTGTTCAAGTTTTGTGATGGAGAGGTCTAAGAAGTTTATGGTATTGTTGCGTTCATATTCGGCAGTAAAGGTTATGTTTTTATATATTTTATTTATGTGCGTTAGTAACTGAAATCCAACGAAATCCAAGAGTTCAGATATAGTTATAAATTTAATTATTAATGTAATGCTACTTTGAAAACAGAAAATAAATTATATAAAATTACAGTTGTCACTTAATACATAACAGAGAACTAGTAAAATTTAAACTATTGTTCCTCCATTGGAAGAGTGCATGAAAATGTTGATTTGGATTTTAACTGTATTTTATGAAATTTATTGAATATTATATTTACGAATGTTTGAATAAACAGCAACAAATTTTATTCTCCTCCTTGCAAATAGCACGAAGTTGTGTGAATAAAACATACAATTATAATATGGTTTCAAAATTTTAACAATCCCGTAATCTGAATAAGACTTAAAATTTTATCAGTAAAATATTTGTTCATTATACCTCTTTGAAAACACAACTTTTACATGTATGTTTGTTTTTTGTTTTTACACAAACTGATTTTTTCGGTGCACTCGCACAGAAAAAATTTTTTCTCTGCATTAACTTTCAACCTTAAAATAGTACATAATTTAGTTAAAAATAATTATAATATACAATAAAGTAAAATAAACTCATCTAGTATCACACTGTGTTACATTTAGCTAAAGTTTGAAACTATTGTTGTATAATAGAGACCCCCCAACCAACACTTAAAGTAATATTGCATAGTATATTGTGATTGATATTGTAACGAAACAAATGTTACAAAAGAATAGTAAATAATAGTGGAATCTGATCCAGAGAGGAAACAAGAAATAATAATTGAAAGCAAATTAAAGGAAACCTAGTTGGTTTGACTTATATAATATTATCAAGAAACCCAGAAATAACCCAGTAGAATAGGGCAGTAAACAGACAAAAGTTAAATAAATAAACCTAGCAGGCCTAATTAACTTACTCTGAATAACAACCAAACCCAATAAAGAGTACTTAATCATAAATTAAAATTGTATTAACAAAATTGTATCGACATATTTTAAGGATAGAAAAAGGGACACAAACCTTACAGTTATATGAGTGACATAATATAAATAGTGACACAGACTACTGTTAAACAGTGTTAATTATTTTTGTATGAAAAGTGTTTTATTGTTATTATTAGACAGAATTTTAGTTTATCATACAGACAATAGTTTAGCAGTATAAATAAATTAAAACTGTCAAAAACAATTATTATTATTAAGAGTTTTGTTGTATGTTATAAGATTTTATGTCACCAGTTAATTTATGTAAATATATTTATCTCAGGTAGTCAAAGTAGAAATTACAATCAACCATAACAAATTGTTCCACCACATATCAGAGAAATTCAAATTAATAAGGTTTTACAGTTATAAACTGAGGCATGTTTAGTATCAAATTGTTTATAATTATCTAATTAATAATTGTATAAACATTGCATATATCATTAGAGTATAATAATAAAATTATCTATTAAGGGTAATTTATAAAATATAAAGTAGGTAATGGGTGTTGATCCTATAACATTTAACCTCTACATAAATGACCAATCAAAATTTAAGAAATTTGTATGAGTTCTATGACTAAAACAGAAGAAATAACACTTAATTGTTAATTGTGAAGGAAAACAGTTGAATAGTGCGTGTCTAGATGTAATTAAAATAAAAATATAAAAATAGATAACCCGTTTGTGAAAGAAGATCTGAATGACCATCATCGAAGATAATAATCCCTCCACTACAATTTTCATGAACAAGTAATACACACAATCAAGAAATATTCAGAATAAACCAGAAAACCTTCAGAATATCGTCTAGATGTGTGAAGTATAATTTGACAATATTTTTATCCAACAAGGAACAACCACTAGACAATATAACAATTTACACTAACACTAATCACTAGTAAACATTTTAAAGTGCAAACAAATTCAATATCTAAGCGAACAGTGATTACAAGGAAAACATTTATTGTACACATTCATAAACTTCATTATTTTCTGAGACGGACAAATAGCCATGATGTTGACGTTACTCTAACCTACATGCTTTTACGAAGCGTATTGAATATCGTCAAAACTTGTATGTAACTTAATATATAATTTTTGTAATTTTTTAGATTATAAGTAATATATTGTTGTAAAGGTACTCTCTATTATTAATTAACATGTAAAGGAACTTTTCGTAGCAGCCACAAGAATTCCCACAAAATATATTAAAATTATTTAGTTATTAAATCCTGAGATAAATATCGATTGTGACAACCGTATGTATCGAATGGAATTTTCCAATAATTTGAATTTATGTTACAGAGATTAAACCATTATGTTATTAAATCATATCCATGCGTTATTATTTCAGGAACGTAATATATTATACCATTAAGATACTACGGGAACAAGAGTCGTATTATAATATTCTTAAAATTATTTGTCATATTGAAAACTAATTGTCATTAAAATAATACTAGGTTGTTAGTTAAGTGCATATATCATGTTACTCATGTATATTGATGCGCACTATTTATAAAGGCACTATTTATAGAATACATTAGAATCTGAAGAAGCCTTTTAAAGGTGAAAACCGGTTCAGGTTGTAAGGTAAAACTTTATGTTTTTACTTATAAAAAACTTTGTGTTCCAAGTCGTTAATATAATAGTTGTATTTACATTACAGTGTTTTGTATCAGTGTATTATACATGTATAAAGTTAGTTCATTCTACATGTTCTCAAATATATGCCTGGAAACTCCTAGACTATTCTAGTAGTAGTGGCCAATATCCATGTTTTTTAATTATATCATTACCAACTATACACAGACTAAATTCTGAGTTCAGTGAATTATATTACAGAATTAGTTCATATCTTTAATACCACATTTTGTGGATCAATATTATATTTGTGTGTTGTCTTTTTCTTTGTATAAATTAGAGTTATTTAATTAAGCAAGTTGTGTTAGTGGTTATAATCACAAACAGAATTATCACTGTTGCACACCACTATAGAAAAATTATTCTGATTAGCGCTTTCAAGCTTCTCAGCTCATCGTCAGATCGGAAGTCTATATAATTTTTCTATTGTGGTGTACAACAGTGATAATTCTGTTTGAAATTAGAGTTATGTTAATAATCAATATTATAGTTAATGGGTTGAAAATGTATTTTTTGTGTTATACTTTTATTTGTCAAAAATTATTTGTTAAACCGATAAATAAACAAAGTGTTAACAGTAATACAAATCTATTATTTCAACTGATGCCTAGAAGATGACAAAATTGGTGACTGTGACAGGAAAAATCCTGTTAGTGATGTAAATTAGTGACCAAATTACATTATAATTTAGTAATTGTGCAATGCAGGTGAAAAGAAGGGGAAAGTACATTTGACGAATATGTACAAACCCTCAAAGATGGCAAGAAGTAGGGCGTTGAGGAGAAGAAGATATTAAATCCAGGAGACTTAGTGTTGTGAAGGAACCACACTCTCAGGAACAAGGGAGATAGATACCATACAGGGTTAGCCCAGGAGTGGGTAGGACCATTTGAAGTATATCAGCGCCTAGAAAATGGTGTAAAGACACTTCCACAAGTGAAAGTCCATGCAGCTGATTGAAGGTGGTAAAACAGCCTCTAAAACCTGACTACATGAGGGCCAGCAAACAGATAGAACAGAATAAGCCCAGGAGTGACTCTCCAGACATCGAAGTGCCATGATACAACCTTTTAACCAAGAAGACAAAATTTTGTTAATACTAAATTTGTAATAATAGATTTGTAAATTTTTAATATTTGTGAACTTTAGATTTTGTATATGAATTTGATTGTGGGTTTTAAGAGGGGGGGGGTACAATAATACAATAATTATGATTGTTGCATAGTATACTGTAATTAGGATTCTTAAAACTATTTGTCATTAGTGCATATGTACTAGTTTAAGTGCATAGGTTATGTTATATTTTCCGCAACTGATGTAAAACTTATGTACATTGATCCATACTATTTATAGAATAAACTAGAATGTTCTGTATCAATGTACTATACATGTACAGAGAAACTTAGTTTTACTTCCATATTCCTTAAGGAATGGAAGTATGGTGATGGCAAAAAAAATCGTGTTCGAGATTATTGCAGATTCTGATTCTACTACACTCAAAACATGAAAAAAAGTCGTTTTCCGAAAAGTGTCTGTGTGTGTGTCTGTCTGTTTGTGTGTGTGTGTGTCTGTGTGTCTATAGATTTTTTTTCTATGGCAAACGATAACTGCCGCAAATTCAAACAGAATCAAATAATTTTTTGCATACAGCTCTGATTTGTAGAGTACTCACGACCTATTGTTTTTGGTGAAGATCGGTTGAGGGAAAGGGGTAGTTTACCTGCAACGGTTTTTTTTTATCAAGGGAAATTTTTTTTTTTTGGCAAACTATAACAGCCGCAAATTCAAACAGAATCAAATAATGTTTTGCATACAGCCCTGAATTGTAGAGTTCTCAAGACCTATTGTTTTTGGTGAAGATCGGTTAAGGGAAAGGGGTAGTTTACCTGTAACGTTTTATGTTTTAACAAGGGTATTTCCTATGGCAAACGATAACAGCCGCAAATTCAAACAGAATCAAAAGATTATTTGCACACAGCCCTAAATTGTAGAGTTCTCAAGACCTTTTGTTTTTGGTGAAGATCGGTTAAGGGAAAGGGGTAGTTTACCTACAACGTTTTTTTAACAAGGGTATTTTCTATGGCAAACGATAACAGCCGCAAATTCAAACAGAATCAAATAATTTTCTGCATACAGCCCTGATTTGTAGAGTACTCAAGGCCTTTAGATTTTGGTGAAGATCGGTTAAGGGGAAGGGGTAGTTTACCTGCAACCTTTTACGTTTTAACAAGAGTAAAGTACTTGAAAATTTATTTAAACTTTTTCAAACAATGGTAATTGTTAAAAATAAAATATTTTGTTGCCAGGCAATAAAATTATAATTTTTTCATTTTAATGTAAATCTGTACATAGTATAAAGTAAAGTCGGTCTGTTTTCTCTCTGTGTTTGAAATTGCTTATCTCAGGAAGTACTGAACAGATTTTATTCAAGTTTTTGCTAATAGATAGAGTGTCTATCGAGGAACATTTATGTGTATAATTAATACATATATGTTGTACATTAGCTTAGCTATCGCGGTTTATGTCAAGTAAGTGATATAGTTTACATCTTATATATAAAAATGAATGTTTCTTTGTTTGTCCCGTATGCGTTCCTATACCATTCATCCGATTGCGATGAAACTTCGGTGAGTTGTTGTGCGCACGTCCGCTAAACCTGCTCTGATGTTTTAATTATGGACATCATAATATTAAAACTTTGGAAACTTGAGCACTACTTAATGGAGATCAATCATTAACTTATACAAGCCATTAATTTTATGCATATTTTTTATATATATGTGTACAACGTTATCGGCAACAAAGAAGTAGTTTTTGTTAAAATTCCTTCCCGGGATATTTGGCCGTAGTCCAATGTTTTCTACAAAACCAGACGTTTCGGCAATGCCATTGACTTCCATCATCAGTGAAAATCGAGTGCGATAACGTGAGGTGGTATATGTTAGTGACCATAGTACTGTGGTTAAGGCTGAAGCAGTAAGTAGAAAGAAGTAGTTTCTATGATAATATTTCATTTCGAAAATGATTTTAAAAATAAATCTTAGAATATGGAAGTCATGTATGGTTCTCCATACCGATATTTTTATACCAGGTTCTTTAATAAATGCCTGGAAGCTCCTAGACTGTTCTAGTGGTAGTGGTTGATATTGTAGCACAACCAAATTGCCACAACTCTACAAGCTACTATTACTATGTATACTTAGGCCTAGAACCAAATCAAGACCAATCTAAACACCACTGATGAAGAATGAATGACCAGTAAACTTGAAGGATATCTAGGAACATTAATCACAAATTCATTTTATAAATAAAGAAGATAGTATTTACTGAATAGATGGAGTATAAAATAAAATTCCATAATAGAAGAAACATCAGTATTGAATTAACAAACCAGACTTACCCAAATGACTGACTATAAAAAATAACTGAGACTTAAGACCACTATACTCAACCAGATTAGGAGAATGACTTAATGATTCTGTAACTATGTAAATGAATAATTATAGAAGTAATATAAAGTAACCATACTGTATTAGTACTATCCAACAATAACATATAATGTAAAACCACTGAATGTCAGAGAGGACTGATTATTAATGTAATTATAATATAAGTAAACATGAATAACTGTAACCATAATAATAATTAGTAATTAGTACTACAAACAAAGAGTACTTAGCAATTAAAATCAATAATGAATAACCAATATGTGAACTGAAATTAATCAGTAAGAGTCAGAGTTAGCAACATAACCTAACCTGCTGTAAAAAATCACTCTTATAATTACAAAAGATAATATAAAATTGATACAAATCTAGTGAATGTTGATTTTGGATTAAACTGGATCACTTAAAGAAAGTTCTGAAACAGATTTTATGACAACAAGATATTGTAATTGTTGTCAGTAATGTAAATAACATGATAAAATCAGATGGAATGAAAAGCACTTATATGGTACTTTATAAAGCTACTAAACTAACAATGATCAGTGCATATCAGTATTATTAATACTGAAAGTGATAATTGAAGTAACTAATGGTAATAAACCAAAACATAATTTGCACTAATAATTTAACAATAATGTAAATAATATGAACAGCACCTGCAGTACCAAGATGCATAGCTCAGTTATTAATATAATAAGAAAAATAGACTGTTCAAATGAACAAAAAGTAACAGAACTTGAAGGGGAGTGAGAGGAGTATTTTGATAGAAAATAGTAACCATGTAAAAAATGTATATTATAGATATAAGCAAAACTCACAGAATGCCTACCTGTACAAGAACTCATGTAATATTCAGGGATTAAATACAGGGAACTTGGTATATCTGAATAAACAAGAAGTTTACCAGAAGTTGGTATGATTATTTGTTAATAAGTTTCGAATATTAAAAAACTCTTGGTATTCAACCATTGTATTAAAATAAGCAAAACTAACTTAGTATGCTACAGGCCAACTGAAGCCTAGAGCAAGGTATTGGATTTTTATTAATTTAAGGTGTTTATTATGTTAAGAATTGTCATAAAAGGACTTTAAACGTGTCATTGTTAATGTAAGTAACAATCATTCGGTCAGTAATTAGCTATAAGACATGATTTTATCAAAATATTGTATCGACACCTAATTTAGAAATGTGAACTTTGTTATTAATGGACGGATTTTTGCCTTGTAAGATGTTAAAATGCTTAGCAGGACAACAGCCAAGACGTGGTAAAGATAGATTTGCATTTTCAAGACGCATAAGGGCATTATATCAATTCAAATATGTTTTACTAAATTTTATTAAAAAGTTGGCGTCGTTTTCATAATCTTAAACCCAGGAACCCACGCCACTAACAAAATTAATTTGTTTCCCAAACGCAGGGAGGATGACTTGATGATGGAATGTCATCAATTCTAGCCAATCACAGGTCGTAATCTAATAAACCCCAGGTGTCGGAAATTGGAACAGCAAGGTGACGCGGAGTTTTAGAAACACTTTTTATCTAGTCGTGATGCTGTACAGATGACAGGCTCCATAGATCAAATTAATCGCTAGTTACCCATCATCTTGTGCGACCACGACTGTAAACACGGACGTTCTAACCTAACTATTCGAATTTAATTAAATTGTGGTGAAGTGTAAAGTAATAAAGTTTCATAAAGGTTTAACAGTGAATAAAATATTGCATAGTGTATAATAAATTGCAATTAAGTGAATTTGAGGAAAGTATAGTGCAATTATCATGACTTAGCCTACTTATGTTAGCATAATATCCAACAATGCACTTCGAACTAATTAAACATTTGTAAAGAATTATACCACTACACAATCACAAGACATTAATTATATAATCACTTTTATTGTTAAATTGTAATTTAGATGAAAGTTAAGGTTAAAGATGGTTAACCTTTCATAACAATGTAACCTCAAGGTGTCGAACATTTTCAGACGAGTTTTATAATCATACATTAAGAACCTATGGTTGATAGATGTAACCACTCTCCTATTCTGAGATTTTATAATTGTAATTAACCTATTTTAGTCCGTATTTTGCAGTTCAAAGAACCTTATTGTTTAATTTTAACTCTGACGATTTTTGTTGACGAAATATTTTATGTAACAAGATGCCAACCCTGAGATGTGAGTTTCAGAAACATAATTGTTTATTGTAAAACCGAGTTAATTGAATTGATTGTATTTAACAAGGATTCAGGATTAGGTAAATGAGGAATAAATTAACTCTTTTCAACATTAATGGAGAATGAATTTATTTTCATTAAGTAAGAAAGATTTTCATAGAAGAGTAGAGGTTATGTTTACTTATGAAATCAGTTGGCAGCACTCATCACCGGCAGCAGTGCAGTTATTCAAATATTTCATTCTTTATTAATGACCATAACTTATATAACCGGTTATCACCAATGAAGAATCTACATTCAAAGTGAGTACTTATTGTTAAGACTGACACGATTAACTTAACCATAAAATAAACTAGTTAGAACCAACTTTGAGTAATGATTCCTTCGGGTGATGTTATTCACTAAGGCTACCTTCAGATCCAATCAACTAATGCCAATGACATTATCTCATAGTATTGTTCCATAAAAAAATTAACAACGAAATAAGTAAAGAAAATAATATAACATATTGGCGCCCCACATTGGGCACCAATATGTTATATAACATTTATTTTCGTTCTCTTCTCTCTTGTCGTGGTGATTTTTTAATTTATTATTGTTATGATTATAGTGGTTATTTAATGGTACACAATCACTAATGGAATTAGTCTAATGTAGATTGGTCTTGATTTGCCTAAGTTTACATAGTAATATCAGCCTGTAGAGTTGTGGGAATTTGGTTATGCTACAATATGCATGTTTGTGAGTGACATTATTACCCACTATATATAAGACAGTAGTGTTGGGGGGGGGGGGATTAGCCTCAATTCTGATCAGCCTCGATCAGTGGATTATGTTATAGAATTAGTGCACATGCTTGATAACGTGTTTTTAGATCAATATTACAGTTAGAAACAGAATTATCACTGTTGCACACCACTACAGAAAAATTATTCCGATTAGGGCTTTCAAGCTTCTCAGCTCATCGTCAGATCGGAAATAACAAGTAGAGGATAAAACCAAACCCTTCACACCCCCATCCGCCACACTGTCCACACACACCCCCTGCAAACAAGCTATAATTCAAATGTCCCTTCCCAACCTCCGAGCCCTGTCACCCCCCGTCTGTACAGTTACATATTTTTCTAGCACATTCCATGTGTTTATGTGTTGTGTGCAGGGCCGTATTTACCGGAAGTGCTGCCCTGTGCGGCCATAGGGAAACGCCCCCACCCCCCAAAAAATTATTTTAATTAACATTTTTTTAAACTCACCATTACATGATCCTTCTCCGCCGACTTCGCTTTTCCGCGAACGACGTCACAAGGCGGTCGAAATCCAAGGCTTGCAACATTTCTGACTATATATTGAGAATTGCCAAAGCATTTAAGCGCTCCTGCAGCATGGAAAATCAGAGATAATTCTTCACTCTTTTTAACACGGAAAAAGAACGCTCGCCTGAACAATTCGATGCAGGAGTACACAAAAAAAATTCTCAGTGCAATGTCAACATTAGGGAATACTCCTTGTAGATCGTCTTCATGGAGAATCTTGCTTAATCTGAGTGGGGACATTTCAACTTGTTCCCTTTTTATTAAATATCCCCGAAGATGAAGACACTCGTTCACAAATTCTTCTTCGAGGTCGTCTTTGTACATTTCCTTCAACTTCTTAGCTTCACTTGCAACTTCTGAAGCTGGTGTATTTCTTAAGTGAGACAAAAATCCGAATTTATCATTAATGATTCTGTATGCTTCTGACCTTCTCTTCAGTTCATATTCCAACTTCGATAATATAGTAAAATAAGTATGATCAACAAATGTTTCTCGGGGAGTTTTTGAACTCGTCTGGAATGATTCCTTATTTTGACTATCGTCATCATCATCGAAGAAAGTCTTCTTCTTAATTTTACGTTTGCTCACGTCGTAATCCTGAAGACCTGACTTCGCTTTCGCTTCTTCTTCGTAAACTTCAAATGATGTTTTACATTCTGCTACAAACACTGCTAAAGCGTCATACTGTTGGACTACATCACTGATATCTATGTCGACTCTCTGCAATACCTTGCTTACTGCATTAAATCGCCCTAGGATCGCATCCCATACTCTAGCTGGGATTGCTGTTTCGAGTCGTGACAATTTCTTCAGCGATCCTCTAGCTTCAAGTCGTGTTGTTAATTTCTCGTTGTCATCTGCTTCAATTTTCTCCAAAGCTCTTATGATCATGCTCCAGTTACGATTTAAACTCCGGCATGCATCTTCTCGAGCACTCCAGCGAGTACCGGATAAGCCTTTTACAGTGACTTTGGAGGTTGCGGCCATGTCTGATTTGTCCTGAACTATGTCCTGAGACTCCTGCAACAGTTTCCACCGATATGTAGAAGAAGTGAAAAAATTGTACAATTTTTGCAACATGTCAAAAAAATTGCAAGCTTCAATACAGAATTCGGCGGCACAAGTTCCAATGAGATTCAAAGAGTGAGCCGAACAAGGAGAGTAAACAGCTAAATTATTCTTTTCTAGAATTCTTGCTTGAATTCCTGTATATTTTCCGGACATGTTCCTAGCATTATCATATGACTGGGCCCTGAGATTAGTTATATCCAACTTGTATTTTGATAGAATTGTGAACACTGTGTCGGCAAGCTCGGATGATTTATGACCTGCATTTGGAATAAAACAAAGAACACGTTCTACAGGTTCACCATTTTGTTTTACATATCTAACAATGAAAGTCAGCTGATCTGTATGAGAAACATCTGGTGTGGAATCTACACTGATAGAGAAGTACTTAGCTGCCTGACATTCTGCCACAATGGTGCTCACAACTTCTTCCCCCATTATTTGTATAAACTGCTCGTAGGTAGCGAAGGAAATATAAGATGTATTCCCTTTTCCAGGATTGCCGTGTTTTTTCAAATGTTCTGCCAAAAATGGGTCGAACTGTGCAATCAGTTCCAGCGACATCATAAAATTTCCGTTGTTCGGTGAACCGATACGATCATCAGTCCCGCGAAAGACGAGTCCACGTGTGGCCAGTGGTTTCACAACAGCAACTACACGTTTTAGTACATTTCTCCAGTATTCAATCTCATCATCAAGCTGCTTAGTTAGCTTTTCGTCGATTTTTCCTAATTTCTTACCCCTTTCTTTGAGAGTCATAATGCAGTTTCTATGAGCTTGTGAACTTTCATGTTCATTAAGTCTCTCTGTAGCATGTGGCCAATCACTGAAACCTAACTATATTTAATATTACCTTGTGTATCCAAGTACACTGGTGCTCCTCCTTGCAACTTCAATGTTTCTTTAAAAAATTACGCGTTTCGGGACTCATGGTCCCATCATCAGGTTGATAAAAAACAAGAATCACTCACATGGAGTACGTCAACTTAATAAGAAATAAATAAAAAGTTTCACTCGCACATACCGCGTGTATACAATTACACAACTACACGATGCGCATCGTATCGGAACTTGCAAGCGACTAACCGTTACGCGTCGCACTATCTCTACCTTTATCTATGTGTTGTTCCAACACGCGTATGGCCGTGACATACAGTCCGTTGGACTTAAAAGAAAGCTTGCCGTTCAAGAGCTGATTACCTTGGGTTTTTGAGGCCTTATAAATTTCAAATTCTTCCAGCGCGTCCATAAGCCTGCCCTTTTTACAGAAATGCAACGGCTTGAAGCTACTTTGAAAACTCGAGTAATTATGGTTCTGGTTGACTATATGCAAGGCAAAGTTTGATTTTATCTTCTGGATATCACCTCTAGGGAGATGTTCTCTGTACCTATCCAGAAATTTCCTGCCCGTTTGTCCAACATAAAAATTATTGCAGTCCTCGCATTCTATTTTATAAATACCAGAACAGTTTTCTACTAGTCTGTTGGTCACTGGTCTCAAAGCGTTCAAAATACAAAAGAAAGACTTAAAAGAAAGCTTGTCGTTCAAGAGCTGATTACCTTGGGTTTTTGAGGCCTTATAAATTTCAAATTCTTCCAGTGCGTCCATAAGCCTGCCCTTTTTACAGAAATGCAACGGCTTGAAGCTACTTTGAAAACTCGAGTAATTATGGTTCTGGTTGACTATATGCAAGGCAAAGTTTGATTTTATCTTCTGGATATCACCTCTAGGGAGATGTTCTCTGTACCTATCCAGAAATTTCCTGCCCGTTTGTCCAACATAAAAATTATTGCAGTCCTCGCATTCTATTTTAGAAATACCAGAACAGTTTTCTACTAGTCTGTTGGTCACTGGTCTCAAAGCGTTCAAAATACAATTACTCGTTTTGAAAGAAACTGCAAAACCGTGTTTTTTAAAAACGTTCTTAATAGTATTAGGCAAAAGATTTGTAAATTCTGTTGGTATATATTTAATGTCACTGTTGTGTGTTTTGTTTATGCTCCTATTTTTATATATGTTCCTCCTCTGCCTCGCTACTA
The DNA here is from genome assembly GCA_034769895.1 of Magicicada septendecula. Taxonomy (NCBI): domain Eukaryota; kingdom Metazoa; phylum Arthropoda; class Insecta; order Hemiptera; family Cicadidae; genus Magicicada; species Magicicada septendecula. The sequence goes on along the minus strand of CM068371.1, from coordinate 228,895,106 downwards.
TTTTGTCTACAACTGTACTATTGTAACCGTTGGCCACCGCGATATACTTTATCGTATTAAGCTCATCGATGTAGTCTTTCGCCTCTAACGGAATTTTTAGTAATCTGTTAACCAACGAGTTGAATGATGCCATTTTTTGTGCAAATGGATGAAATGAAGAAGCGTGAATAGTAATATCTGTGGCAGTTGGCTTCCTATAGATGTTGAACCTAAACAAATTATTTATTTTTCGCACAGTTATGTCCAGAAAATTTAGGCTACTGTTATTTTCCATCTCCAACGTGAACTTTATTTTTGAGTGTATACTATTCATGTATTTACTCAAGGTTTCTATTTGTCTATGTGTGCCATTAATAACGAGGAATGTGTCATCCACATACCGAGTGTATGAGATGATATTTTTGTAAAGCTTGTTTTTATGCGATAAAATATGTTCATTTTCAAAATAGTTAAGATAAAGATCGGCCAAGAAACTACTAAGTGGCGATCCCATTGCAAGGCCGTCGTCCTGCGCAAAAAATCGGTTGTCAAAAGTGAAATAATTCTGGCATAATATTATTCTTAGTAATGCGATAAGTTCATGGATTTTTTGCTGATCCAAAGTGCCTGAATCCTCCAGGTTTTTCTGTAAAATATCAATCGTTTGGGGCACAGGAACATTAGTGTAAAGGTTTGTAACGTCAAAGGACACCAACTTATATTGTGGTAATACTACTAACGATTTCACTCTGTCCACAAACTCAATACTATTTCTGACGCTGTGGTTAATGTCTATTTTAATATTACTTTTTAAGATCTGTACCCTTTACTGTTTTTAACTCCCTATCTTTTGTTTCTGTCTCTTTTAAACACTTCTGAGTTCTATAACAAAATGAAACAATTTAATGAATACTAAAACTAAATTAGATAATGAAGAAATATTTTATAATATAATTAAAAAGTAAAAGATAGAGGACGGATAGATAACATTAAGAATTAAATTGCATAGGCCTATATGGATGTTTTTGAAATAAAGGTGAGTGACTGTGCCCACAAGTGTGAATGAGAAAGGCGTTACAATGTTAGGTTTTAAAAAGAATGTACCCCCCCCCACACATAAACACACACACAACATATGAACACAAGGAATGTGCTAGAAAAATATGTAACTGTACAGACGGGGGTGACAGGGCTCGGAGGTTGGGAAGGGACATTTGAATTATAGTTTGTTTGCGGGGGCGTGTGGTCAGTGAGGCAGGTGGGGGTGTGAAGGGTTTGGTTTTATCCTCTTCTTGTTATTTCTGATCTGACGAGCTGGGAAGCTTGAAAGTGCTAATCGGAATAATTTTTCTATAGTGGTGTGCAACAGTGATAATTCTGTTTGGTATTATAACCAGTAACACAACTTTCTTAATTAAATATTATATTTGTTATTTTTTCTGTTGTCTATATTATGGTTGTGTCAATAATCAATATCTCAGTTGTGGTTCAAAATTGTATTTTCTGTGTTATATTTGTATTTGTGATACTGATAAATAAACAATGTGTCGACAGTGATACTAGTGTTTTATTTCAAACACTGCCTAGAAGACAACAGTATTTTAGTAGGTGTTTTGATACACACCATTTTGTTACACATTATGAAAGATAATAATTTATAGGTCTATATCTCTCTATAAGAATGTTATTAATGTTTCAGGAACAAACTGGGTACTTGCCAATCAATCTTATATATGAGGTTTGCAATAATCTGAGAATTGGAACAGACACAAATAATTTAGAAAAACTGTTGAAGAGAATGAAGATTCTTACATCTGACAGTCGTATAGAATATCTTAAATTTGCTGATGTTATTAACACTGACAACCCACTTCCTGACCTTGGAATACTCAATGGTATTATTAATTAATTATTTTAATTAATTAGTAAAGGATAACAGTTCATACACAACAGGTAACAAATATTTCAAACTCAATACAAATAATTTTCTTATAACAACATATTTCAGTTTTAAGAAAAAAAAACATGTAATATTCTTAAAATCACTCAAATATTTACTATAAGCACAAGAAGATTAAGTATAAATATTAGAGTTGCACTTATGGTGTGACAGTGCATAAATCAATATAGGAAAATATTGGTACAGACAATTAATTTTATTGTGCTTCATATGTCAAAATGGGGTTTTTATTTTATTAAATTTATTTAAACGTGTGATTACCAGTCCCATGTAAAATACGACTGCAGTTGAACAAATAACAGCTACGTAAACTTTTGGAGTAGAGTGTAGTTTGGAATGCAACACTCTGTCATGAAATCAAGTGTTTGTCACGTACAGCTACGCGCACACATGCGGCGGGGCCCAGCAACTACACCTCAAGCCGTAAAACTGACGCCGTAAATATGGCCAAGACGGAAGATCTCATTACCATGTGCGTCCGAGACGACGGAAATTAAATCAAAGCCACACCTACAAAAGCCTTCCGTATCGTCGACTTGCAACAATAATAACCACGTGGCACATCCACAAAGCCATGCACTGTGAACGGTGACCAAAAAATTTATAACCTGGAGGCAGTGCATTTCCTGTAAGCAACCAGTTGTAGAGGGGAGTTTTGGTGCTCTCCGCTTCAGTCGGAAAATAATTTTAGACCCGGCCGGGTAGACAAAAGACTTGTGGGCCCCAAATGTTTTCTTTTAACTATAGAAAGTGCGCAAACCGACCTAAAAGTGAAGCGGTATTTCAAGAATGTAGTAAGTGGAGTGAATAAACCCAAAATAACAATGTGATAACTAATGAACGTTCGGACATACTTTCAGTGTAGCACGTGGCGACGGGGAGGAATACCGATGGCTAAGTAGAAACAACAACATTCAAAATTACAATTCTATTAAACAATTAAATGAGCTCAAATGATATCAGTTAAATGTACCAATGTATGGGGCATATAGAGTGTGTGTGAGAGAGAGAGAGAGAGAGAGAGAGAGAGAGAGAGAGAGAGAGAGAGAGAGAGAGAGAGATAGAGAGAGTGATGCCGGCATTCTAACAGAGATTGAGGCGTTGGTTTATGTTCTTTTTGAGAAACATAGTAAATCAACTTAAATATAACTGCAGACTATTTAAAATGACTTTGTGTCGAGTCACTTACAAAATTTTAATAATGAAAGTTAAGAAATAATTATTTAAGCGGAAGTGCATAACCGCCGTCTTGGTAGATATAAGACTCCATTGTGGTGTTGTAACTGTGAATAATGATAATTTAGAAAAAATTAAAACAAAAGTTTTCTTTTCAACATACATGTAGTTAGAGTCTTTATTTCGTACCCCACACTGTTTCTGGTCTCGCTTAAGAACGAACCCTGGGACCCTAGTGAGAAATTAATAGTGGTAAGTACATAACTATCAAACATTATTATTGATAAATATCATAAATGTATTAGTCCGTAATTATACAATGGCTACTATATCTTCCATTGTATATACTTTTATGTACAAACTGATAAAGTGCAGAAAGGAATTCCCCATTTCCCCAACTTTCCTCGTTTATCACTGAAATCATGATGGCATGAAAACAACGGGTTCATTTACCCTCCTATCAGGTTTGCACGTTAATTTCAATTTAAATTGATTTCAATTTAGTTGCCTTGGTGACACTTGACAAGTTAGTAAGGCATTATACCACGTGAAGTGTGGCTCTGTTGATATTTTTTAGCTTGTTAACATAGCAGGTTGTCCAATTCCTTTGTACACATTGTTGGACTGTACTTGCATTACACTTCATGTATCTTTGTCACAGTGGATTATAGAGAAAAAACATTGCCAGATTTTGCTATCAATACTCTGTATATTTTCTACTTGGCTAAATGTACAGCCTAATATCCTGACAAAAATTGTTTATTTCAGGATTGTTTGTAAAACATGTTTAATATATATATATATATTTCAATCACTTTCTGCTACAGTCCGTTTCTTGATGTATATAATACTTTAATATTTATACTAAATTTACCTCAAGATGTTTTTTCTATTTGGGACATGTTTCGAAAGTTCCTGTTCTCTCATCTTCAGCCTTCGCCATCCTGTTTCTGGTGAAGTATTTGTGTCTTGGCTGCTGGATGTTATTAAGGTTGTTTGTTGGTCTTTGGTCTTTTAAAGTTGTATTATTGTGTGTGGTTGTGGTATATGTTTTTGTATTTTGTACATATACCACACAAAGGCACCATAATGAACATTTGGGAAAATTTACAAATATACAAACATAAAACAAACTAATACCAGAACAAATACAAATCAATACAAAACATGACACAATATTCAAAGCACTCAACATCGAAAATACACAAAATACAAAAACATATACCACAACCACACACAATAATACAACTTTAAAAGACCAAAGACCAACAAACAACCTTAATAACATCCAGCAGCCAACACACAAATACTTCACCAGAAACAAGATGGCGAAGGCTGAAGATGAGAGAACAGGAACTCTCGAAACATGTCCCAAATAGAAAAAACATCTTGAGGTAAATTTAGTATAAATATTAAAGTAATATATATATATATATATATATATATATATATATTGTAATGTAACGACTGTTATCAAAGGTTTCCACCTCTCCAAGAGTGTATTGCAATTACGGGTTTATAGTTAATTCAGCCCCACTGTTGTAAGCGCCAATCTGTAACGTACCGCCTTAGAGTATCAGGTGTGTGTGTGACGTCCGTCTTTTTACGGTCTCGGATCGGTCAGAACACCTCTTAGCAATCGCCACTTATGAATTATAAATACTGAGGTTTAAATAAATTTGGTGGTAATGTTACCCAAACGAAGCAGAAATCGAGTGTGTGTGATTTGGGTCAATTATGGAAGCTGTTTAGCCTTCTTTTGAAGAGAGAGCAAGTACCGTTTGTTTACCCTCGGAGTAGACGATTTCTTAATTTTTCAAATATTTGCCGTGAACCGAATCAGCTGATTTTGACATTAGTCTCCAAATATAGGTTAACCAAACGACACTGTTGCTGAATACTACCTGGTGGCTCGTCCTCTTCTTATTTTTACTGAAATCTACCACAACTACCCGCTACAATAAAGGAAACACATTTTATTATTCAATATCATTTCTTAATAATATTTATTTATAATATTATTGTTTTTTCTCTTCCGCCAACATACAAATATTACAATCGATACTTTCAATAACTAGTTCATTATATCGACTTCATTGGGCAAACATGGAATTGTCATAAAATCTGGTTTTTTCTGATTTTACAATTTTATCTTTTATTTAAACATCAATCAACATATAATTCTTTTATTTATTTCCCCAGGGTTAATGGTAAGTTCTTTGTGTTATGAGATGGTCAGAAATGGATAATTATATACTACGCTTTACAAAATAGAACAACTTCGAAAATTTGTTTGTTCTTTTAGTATGTAGTTCCGGATTTGTCCGTAAGAGAGCAGATTGTGTTTTATTAAAACATGTGATTACACTTTAAAAGTTTCTGTACTGCACGACAATTTGATTTGAGGTTTTCTTTATTAAATATTAAAAGAAATGATTATATTACCTCTTTCCTCGAAGTTCTTACTTGTGTGAAGCTGTTTCTCAGGTGGTGTTCTTAGTTGTTTTGCAATTTCATGACCGTCTGTCAGATACTATCTCGTCAAGAAAAACTCGAAACACGGCTTGGCTAGGCCTGATCTTCCAAATGGTTTTTTCACTTTTATTATGGAGTAAAGCAAGTTACCTTTGATATTTAAGGTAGTGGTACATAATGTTTATACTGTTAGTTAAATTTTGTAATAATTTCGTACTGTTCAAAAGATTTCTAAAGGTTTTTTAATACAATTTTTGTCTCATAACGTTTTCCAACCGAACAGTTTCCAATCTCAAATTCGATTAAACAATACTTGTTATTTCGATACTCTTAGTAACCCATAATTTTTATATCATTTTTTATTGGTGCTGCTATTTACTTTTTAGTATATAGGCGGTTTTTAATTATTATAAATTTATTTTTGATTTACCGAAAAATAATTCCTTTTAATTTTGGTTTCTTTCCCAATTTGATTTACATAATAGTTTTTTGTTTATTTTCTTATAACTTTGGATAAAAGTCTGTAATATTATTATTAACTTTAAATGAATTTATATATTATTTATTAATCTCTTATAGTATTCTTACACTGCACTATTTTCTTCTGCCATTTTCCTCATACAGTATTATTTTATTTTTTATTATCGTCTGATATTTAAATCTTTTATTTTTTTAAAAACCCTGGGTTATCTTATATAATAACACAATTATTTTATTAAATATAAAATTAACATAGGTACTAAATTTTGTTGCCTACACAATATAAATCCTACTGTAACTAAACAAAATACATAATTAGTTAGTAGCATCACAGTCTACTATTATAATCTATAATTCTCACATCTACAGCACAATTCTGTAAGAAGTTCCCTTCACCTTCACTTATTTCCCCACTGGGTACACTATAACTCACTTGTCACTGTATATCACTTCAAGATTGTTTATAATGTTTAGTGATATAACTTAATTTTTAGGTAGTTATAGTTTACCCATTTCTGACCTTTATGCTAGTAGAAGAGTTATCATTTATTGGGACTGGGTTATGTACCGTTACATAAAGCCCCCCCACTAGAAAAAATTTATTTTTGTTTTACTTGTTTATCAAAATAAATTGTTGATTGTTTCAATTTTTATAATATTCCTGGTTTTATATCTTCATAATATCTTCCTTTATTTCAAACTGGTTATATACTGACTGGTAATTCATACTGGTGGTAATTGCTGTTTTCTTACTCAACTCTCTCTCTCTTGGAGGCAAATTCATCAATTATTTATTTCTCTGGGTAGTGGTACTTCCACATTTTACTTGATAAGTACTGGTCACACTAATCATATTGACCTTGTTTTAACACTCATTTCTATTTACTTCTATAAATTCGCTTTATCAATTAAGCTTCGGTCTGCTATCTTCCTTCTATTTTCTTCATCTATACTTCTGGAATCTAATATCACTCTTTTCAGCTATTTTATAATTATTATCCCTTAAATATTCAATTTCCCTAACATTTTTCCCTATCTTGTACGGTGGTACCAGTCGGGTGGCCACTTTTGGGTCCATAACTCCGCTGTCCATCCTTACACCTTCTGAGACCAGAGGAACATCATCCCTGCTCAGGAAATTTATTGCCGGAACATTTCTACGGTCAATACATAAAAATAAAAAGATTATAAGTAGCCAATTAGCGACTAATATTAAACACTTTTGGGATTCTTCATACAGTTGCTGTTTACATTTATTTATATATTTCTTCTTCTTCTTCTTGTTTCCTTCTTCTTTTCCATTAACTAATAGCACATAACAGTATTGATAGGCATCATTTTAAAATCCTTTTGACTTTCCTTCTTGTGACATATTTTCTCCGTATCATTTCTTCTTATATAATCTTCAATTCCGAGGAATTCTAATTATTGTTGTATTAATTATCATCCTCCTTCAGTTTCATTGGAGTCATTAAATTATTCTTTATTCTTCTTATCTGACTTTCTTAACTGAGCACATTACCATCAATTGTTTTTATTTATTTATATATTCTTCTGTCTGTTACCATAAAAATATTATTTTTTCTATCGTTCCATTTTAAATCAATTCTTTATAAATATTATTTAATAATCTGTTCTTACATACTCTTTATTAAATCATATTGTTCCTGAATAAATACTGAGTAAGTTGTTCTTACAGTTTTTTTTTAGAATTTTGGGGTTTTTAGTTTCTTCATTTTAAATTATATTGTTCGAAATAACTTGAGTAAGTTGTCCTTACATGCTTTTTGAATTTTGGGGTTTCTTCCGCTATTCAATGGGTTGTTTGGTCGGTTTTCAAAAATTCAGTCCCCTTTTTTTTCTGGTTGGTTATTATTTAGTTTAACCATGGTCCATTAACCCAGGTACTCCATGTTCTCGGATTACTGGGTTGTCCATAATGATTTTTGTCCTTGTTAAATAACTCTCTATCATCTGATATTGTAACTCGGCTGGTACAAAGTCTTCATTTAAGTCACGGTTTTTGGTCATATTTAGATCCCTTTTAATTGACAAGTATTGTACTTCCTCTAATCTAATGTAATCATTCATATATTCTATCATTCCATTCTCTTTTACCTCTGTATTATTTATACAATGTTCTGTTGGTATACTCCGTCTTGCAAATATAATTGATGTGGTCAGATACTCTTTGATCGTCGATATTTTTAACTGATATTTAAATTTATTCAAGTTTTTTGTTATTATTCTATGGTGGTTTACCTTTGATATTTTTATTGAGTTTTGTCTACAATTTCTAACTTTATTTAACTACCTTTGTTTATTAATAGGTGGGTTAAATATATTAATTAATCCGCCCTTCCTCATCTCCATTTCTTCTTTTGTATTGACTATTTTCTTTCTCCATATTTTCCTTATTTTCTTGATATTCTCTTCCATGTTCGTACTTATTTTAAAACCTTCGGAAGTGCTGTCTAATGTTTCATCCAAATTATTAAAACCACTGTCCATTTGCTTATTTGTCTCCTCCTTGTATGTATCTGCTTTTTGGATAAGCGTATTAACATTTTCAAACTTCTCTCCAAAAGTTTCCCATATCTCCTTATTGAACTTCTCCATCTTACCCTCAAATTGTTTTAAATTTTCTTCGTTTATTTTCTCAATTTGTTTTAAACTATCCCTCAAGGTTTCATTTTGCTTCCTTGAGTTCTCTTCCTGTTTCTTAAAATTCTCATCGATTTTGTCAAATTTCTCGCTCAAGGTTTCATTTTGTTTCCTTGAGTTCTCATCTATTTTATCAAATTTTTCCTCCTGTCTCCTAAAATTTTCTTTATTTTCCTCATTGGTTTGCTTCGAGTTTTCCTCCTGTTTCTTAAAATTTTCATCTATTTTATCAAATTTTTCAGCTATAAATCTCATCACGTCTTGCCAATTTGGTTCTCTCCTGGCTTCCGCTTTGTCTGGTTGGTCTCCTTGGGCATCCTCTTCCACTATTTCCTTCTCTGTGATAATTGCTTCAGTTTCTTCTTTATCACCCATTGTTTGTTCCATTTCACTGTCCGTAAATGTTTCTATCTCTCGTTCCTGTCCACCTTCTTCCTTCTCCTTCTCTTCTGCCCTCTTCTTCGATCTGACTCTGGTATTATGCATTTCTTGTTTTCTCATAACTGCCGATGATAATTAGGTTTTTTGGCATATTAATTTATGAAATATATCAAAATTCTTTTCCAATTACAGCCCTTTTACGTTGAGCGCCAATCTGTAACGTAACGACTCTATCAAAACTTTTCCGCCTCTGCAAGAGTGTATTGCAATTACGGGTTTATAGTTAATTCAGCCCCACTGTTGTAAGCGCCAATCTGTAACGTACCGCCTTAGAGTATCAGGTGTGTGTGTGACGTCCGTCTTTTTACGGTCTCGGATCGGTCAGAACACCTCTTAGCAATCGCCACTTATGAATTATAAATACTGAGGTTTAAATAAATTTGGTGGTAATGTTACCCAAACGAAGCAGAAATCGAGTGTGTGTGATTTGGGTCAATTATGGAAGCTGTTTAGCCTTCTTTTGAAGAGAGAGCAAGTACCGTTTGTTTACCCTCGGAGTAGACGATTTCTTAATTTTTCAAATATTTGCCGTGAACCGAATCAGCTGATTTTGACATTACTCTCCAAATATAGGTTAACCAAACGACACTGTTGCTGAATACTACCTGGTGGCTTGTCCTCTTCTTATTTTTACTGAAATCTACCACAACTACCCGCTACAATAAAGGAAACACATTTTATTATTCAATATCATTTCTTAATAATATTTATTTATAATATTATTGTTTTTTCTCTTCCGCCAACATACAAATATTACAATCGATACTTTCAATAACTAGTTCATGATATCGACTTCATTGGGCAAACATGGAATTGTCATAAAATCTGGTTTTTTCTGATTTTACAATTTTATCTTTTATTTAAACATCAATCAACATATAATTCTTTTATTTATTTCCCCAGGGTTAAGGGTAAGTTCTTTGTGTTATGAGATGGTCAGAAATGGATAATTATATACTACGCTTTACAAAATAGAACAACTTCGAAAATTTGTTTATTCTTTTAGTACGTAGTTCCGGATTTGTCCGTAAGAGAGCAGATTGTGTTTTATTAAAACATGTGATTACACATTAAAAGTTTCTGTACTGCACGGCAATTTGATTTGAGGTTTTCTTTATTAAATATTAAAAGAAATGTTTATATTACCTCTTTCCTCGAAGTTCTTACTTGTGTGAAGCTGTTTCTCAGGTGGTGTTCTTAGTTGTTTTGCAATTTCATGACCGTCTGTCAGATACTATCTCGTCAAGAAAAACTCGAAACGCGGCTTGGCTAGGCCTGATCTTCCAAATGGTTTTTTCACTTTTATTATGGAGTAAAGCAAGTTACCTTTGATATTTAAGGTAGTGGTACATAATGTTTATACTGTTAGTTAAATTTTGTAATAATTTCGTACTGTTCAAAAGATTTCTAAAGGTTTTTTAATACAATTTTTGTCTCATAACGTTTTCCAACCGAACAGTTTCCAATCTCAAATTCGATTAAACAATACTTGTTATTTCGTTACTCTTAGTAACCCATAATTTTTATATCATTTTTTATTGGTGCTGCTATTTACTTTTTAGTATATAGGCGGTTTTTAATTATTATAAATTTATTTTTGATTTACCAAAAAATAATTCTTTTTAATTTTGGTTTCTTTCCCAATTTGATTTACATAATAGTTTTTTTTTTATTTTCTTATAACTTTAGATATAAGTCTTTAATATTATTATTAACTTTAAATGAATTTATATATTATTTATTAATCTCTTATAGTATTCTTACACTGCACTATTTTCTCCTGCCATTTTCCTCATACAGTATTATTTTATTTTTTATTATCGTCTGATATTTAAATCTTTTATTTTTTTAAAAACCCTGGGTTATCTTATATAATAACACAATTATTTTATTAAATATAAAATTAACATAGGTACTAAATTTTGTTGCCTACATAATATAAATTCTACAATAACTAAACAAAATACATAATTAGTTAGTAGCATCACAGTCTACTATTATAATCTATAATTCTCACATCTACAGCACAATTCTGTAAGAAGTTCCCTTCACCTTCACTTATTTCCCCACTGGGTACACTATAACTCACTTGTCACTGTATATCACTTCAATATTGTTTATAATGTTTAGTGATATAACTTAATTTTTAGCTAGTTATAGTTTACCCATTTCTGACCTTTATGGTAGTAGAAGAGTTATCATTTATTGGGACTGGGTTATGTACCGTTACATAAAGCCCCCCCCCCACTAGAACAAATTTATTTTTGTTTTACTCGTTTATCAAAATAAATTGTTGATTGTTTCAATTTTTATAATATTCCTGGTTTTATATCTTCATAATATCTTCCTTTATTTCAAACTGGTTATATACTGACTGGTAATTCATACTGGTGGTAATTGCTGTTTTCTTACTCAACTCTCTCTCTCTTGGAGGCAAATTCATCAATTATTTATTTCTCTGGGTAGTGGTACTTCCACATTTTACTTGATAAGTACTGGTCACACTAATCATATTGACCTTGTTTTAACACTCATTTCTATTTACTTCTATAAATTCGCTTTATCAATTAAGCTTCGGTCTGCTATCTTCCTTCTATTTTCTTCATCTATACTTCTGGAAACTAATATCACTCTTTTCAGCTATTTTATAATTATTATCCCTTAAATATTCAATTTCCCTAACATTTTTCCCTATCTTGTGCGGTGGTACCAGTCGGGTGGCCACTTTTGGGTCCATAACTCCGCTGTCCATCCTTACACCTTCTGAGACCAGGGGAACATCATCCCTGCTCAGGAAAATTATTGCCGGAACATTTCTATGGTCAATACATAAAAATAAAAAGATTATAAGTAGTCAATTAGCGACTAATATTAAACACTTTTGGGATTCTTCATACAGTTGCTGTTTACATTTATTTATATATTTCTTCTTCTTCTTGATTCCTTCTTCTTTTCCATTAACTAATAGCACATAACATTATTGATAGGCATCATTTTAAAATCCTTTTGACTTTCCTTCTTGTGACATATTTTCTCCGTATCATTTCTTCTTATATAATCTTCAATTCCGAGAAATTCTAATTATTGTTGTATTAATTATCATCCTCCTTCAGTTTCATTGGAGTCATTAAATTATTCTTTATTCTTCTTATCTGACTTTCTTAACTGAGCACATTACCATCAATTGTTTTTATTTATTTATATATTCTTCTGTCTGTTACCATAAAAATATTATTTTTTCTATCGTTCCATTTTAAATCAATTCTTTATAAATATTATTTAATAATCTGTTCTTACATACTCTTTATTAAATCATATTGTTCCTGAATAACTGAACAAATGAGTAAGTTGTTCTTACAGTTTTTTTTTAGAATTTTGGGGTTTTTAGTTTCTTCATTTTAAATTATATTGTTCGAAATAACTTGAGTAAGTTGTCCTTACATGCTTTTTGAATTTTGGGGTTTCTTCCGCTATTCAATGGGTTGCTTGGTCGGTTTTCAAAAATTCAGTCCCCTTTTTTTTCTGGTTGGTTATTATTTAGTTTAACCATGGTCCATTAACCCAGGTACTCCATGTTCTCGGATTACTGGGTTGTCCATAATGATTTTTGTCCTTGTTAAATAACTCTCTATCATCTGATATTGTAACTCGGCTGGTACAAAGTCTTCATTTAAGTCACGGTTTTTGGTCATATTTAGATCCCTTTTAATTGACAAGTATTGTACTTCCTCTAATCTAATGTAATCATTCATATATTCTATCATTCCATTCTCTTTTACCTCTGTATTATTTATACAATGTTCTGTTGGTATACTCCGTCTTGCAAATATAATTGATGTGGTCAGATACTCTTTGATCGTCGATATTTTTAACTGATATTTAAATTTATTCAAGTTTTTTGTTATTATTCTATGGTGGTTTACCTTTGATATTTTTATTGAGTTTTGTCTACAATTTCTAACTTTATTTAACTACCTTTGTTTATTAATAGGTGGGTTAAATATATTAATTAATCCGCCCTTCCTCATCTCCATTTCTTCTTTTGTATTGACTATTTTCTTTCTCCATATTTTCCTTATTTTCTTGATATTCTCTTCCATGTTCGTACTTATTTTAAAACCTTCGGAAGTGCTGTCTAATGTTTCATCCAAATTATTAAAACCACTGTCCATTTGCTTATTTGTCTCCTCCTTGTATGTATCTGCTTTTTGGATAAGCGTATTAACATTTTCAAACTTCTCTCCAAAAGTTTCCCATATCTCCTTATTGAACTTCTCCATCTTACCCTCAAATTGTTTTAAATTTTCTTCGTTTATTTTCTCAATTTGTTTTAAACTATCCCTCAAGGTTTCATTTTGCTTCCTTGAGTTCTCTTCCTGTTTCTTAAAATTCTCATCGATTTTGTCAAATTTCTCGCTCAAGGTTTCATTTTGTTTCCTTGAGTTCTCATCTATTTTATCAAATTTTTCCTCCTGTCTCCTAAAATTTTCTTTATTTTCCTCATTGGTTTGCTTCGAGTTTTCCTCCTGTTTCTTAAAATTTTCATCTATTTTATCAAATTTTTCAGCTATAAATCTCATCACGTCTTGCCAATTTGGTTCTCTCCTGGCTTCCGCTTTGTCTGGTTGGTCTCCTTGGGCATCCTCTTCCACTATTTCCTTCTCTGTGATAATTGCTTCAGTTTCTTCTTTATCACCCATTGTTTGTTCCATTTCACTGTCCGTAAATGTTTCTATCTCTCGTTCCTGTCCACCTTCTTCCTTCTCCTTCTCTTCTGCCCTCTTCTTCGATCTGACTCTGGTATTATGCATTTCTTGTTTTCTCATAACTGCCGATGATAATTAGGTTTTTTGGCATATTAATTTATGAAATATATCAAAATTCTTTTCCAATTACAGCCCTTTTACGTTGAGCGCCAATCTGTAACGTAACGACTCTATCAAAACTTTTCCGCCTCTGCAAGAGTGTATTGCAATTACGGGTTTATAGTTAATTCAGCCCCACTGTTGTAAGCGCCAATCTGTAACGTACCGCCTTAGAGTATCAGGTGTGTGTGTGACGTCCGTCTTTTTACGGTCTCGGATCGGTCAGAACACCTCTTAGCAATCGCCACTTATGAATTATAAATACTGAGGTTTAAATAAATTTGGTGGTAATGTTACCCAAACGAAGCAGAAATCGAGTGTGTGTGATTTGGGTCAATTATGGAAGCTGTTTAGCCTTCTTTTGAAGAGAGAGCAAGTACCGTTTGTTTACCCTCGGAGTAGACGATTTCTTAATTTTTCAAATATTTGCCGTGAACCGAATCAGCTGATTTTGACATTACTCTCCAAATATAGGTTAACCAAACGACACTGTTGCTGAATACTACCTGGTGGCTTGTCCTCTTCTTATTTTTACTGAAATCTACCACAACTACCCGCTACAATAAAGGAAACACATTTTATTATTCAATATCATTTCTTAATAATATTTATTTATAATATTATTGTTTTTTCTCTTCCGCCAACATACAAATATTACAATCGATACTTTCAATAACTAGTTCATGATATCGACTTCATTGGGCAAACATGGAATTGTCATAAAATCTGGTTTTTTCTGATTTTACAATTTTATCTTTTATTTAAACATCAATCAACATATAATTCTTTTATTTATTTCCCCAGGGTTAAGGGTAAGTTCTTTGTGTTATGAGATGGTCAGAAATGGATAATTATATACTACGCTTTACAAAATAGAACAACTTCGAAAATTTGTTTATTCTTTTAGTACGTAGTTCCGGATTTGTCCGTAAGAGAGCAGATTGTGTTTTATTAAAACATGTGATTACACATTAAAAGTTTCTGTACTGCACGGCAATTTGATTTGAGGTTTTCTTTATTAAATATTAAAAGAAATGTTTATATTACCTCTTTCCTCGAAGTTCTTACTTGTGTGAAGCTGTTTCTCAGGTGGTGTTCTTAGTTGTTTTGCAATTTCATGACCGTCTGTCAGATACTATCTCGTCAAGAAAAACTCGAAACGCGGCTTGGCTAGGCCTGATCTTCCAAATGGTTTTTTCACTTTTATTATGGAGTAAAGCAAGTTACCTTTGATATTTAAGGTAGTGGTACATAATGTTTATACTGTTAGTTAAATTTTGTAATAATTTCGTACTGTTCAAAAGATTTCTAAAGGTTTTTTAATACAATTTTTGTCTCATAACGTTTTCCAACCGAACAGTTTCCAATCTCAAATTCGATTAAACAATACTTGTTATTTCGTTACTCTTAGTAACCCATAATTTTTATATCATTTTTTATTGGTGCTGCTATTTACTTTTTAGTATATAGGCGGTTTTTAATTATTATAAATTTATTTTTGATTTACCAAAAAATAATTCTTTTTAATTTTGGTTTCTTTCCCAATTTGATTTACATAATAGTTTTTTTTTTATTTTCTTATAACTTTAGATATAAGTCTTTAATATTATTATTAACTTTAAATGAATTTATATATTATTTATTAATCTCTTATAGTATTCTTACACTGCACTATTTTCTCCTGCCATTTTCCTCATACAGTATTATTTTATTTTTTATTATCGTCTGATATTTAAATCTTTTATTTTTTTAAAAACCCTGGGTTATCTTATATAATAACACAATTATTTTATTAAATATAAAATTAACATAGGTACTAAATTTTGTTGCCTACATAATATAAATTCTACAATAACTAAACAAAATACATAATTAGTTAGTAGCATCACAGTCTACTATTATAATCTATAATTCTCACATCTACAGCACAATTCTGTAAGAAGTTCCCTTCACCTTCACTTATTTCCCCACTGGGTACACTATAACTCACTTGTCACTGTATATCACTTCAATATTGTTTATAATGTTTAGTGATATAACTTAATTTTTAGCTAGTTATAGTTTACCCATTTCTGACCTTTATGGTAGTAGAAGAGTTATCATTTATTGGGACTGGGTTATGTACCGTTACATAAAGCCCCCCCCCCACTAGAACAAATTTATTTTTGTTTTACTCGTTTATCAAAATAAATTGTTGATTGTTTCAATTTTTATAATATTCCTGGTTTTATATCTTCATAATATCTTCCTTTATTTCAAACTGGTTATATACTGACTGGTAATTCATACTGGTGGTAATTGCTGTTTTCTTACTCAACTCTCTCTCTCTTGGAGGCAAATTCATCAATTATTTATTTCTCTGGGTAGTGGTACTTCCACATTTTACTTGATAAGTACTGGTCACACTAATCATATTGACCTTGTTTTAACACTCATTTCTATTTACTTCTATAAATTCGCTTTATCAATTAAGCTTCGGTCTGCTATCTTCCTTCTATTTTCTTCATCTATACTTCTGGAAACTAATATCACTCTTTTCAGCTATTTTATAATTATTATCCCTTAAATATTCAATTTCCCTAACATTTTTCCCTATCTTGTGCGGTGGTACCAGTCGGGTGGCCACTTTTGGGTCCATAACTCCGCTGTCCATCCTTACACCTTCTGAGACCAGGGGAACATCATCCCTGCTCAGGAAAATTATTGCCGGAACATTTCTATGGTCAATACATAAAAATAAAAAGATTATAAGTAGTCAATTAGCGACTAATATTAAACACTTTTGGGATTCTTCATACAGTTGCTGTTTACATTTATTTATATATTTCTTCTTCTTCTTGATTCCTTCTTCTTTTCCATTAACTAATAGCACATAACATTATTGATAGGCATCATTTTAAAATCCTTTTGACTTTCCTTCTTGTGACATATTTTCTCCGTATCATTTCTTCTTATATAATCTTCAATTCCGAGAAATTCTAATTATTGTTGTATTAATTATCATCCTCCTTCAGTTTCATTGGAGTCATTAAATTATTCTTTATTCTTCTTATCTGACTTTCTTAACTGAGCACATTACCATCAATTGTTTTTATTTATTTATATATTCTTCTGTCTGTTACCATAAAAATATTATTTTTTCTATCGTTCCATTTTAAATCAATTCTTTATAAATATTATTTAATAATCTGTTCTTACATACTCTTTATTAAATCATATTGTTCCTGAATAACTGAACAAATGAGTAAGTTGTTCTTACAGTTTTTTTTTAGAATTTTGGGGTTTTTAGTTTCTTCATTTTAAATTATATTGTTCGAAATAACTTGAGTAAGTTGTCCTTACATGCTTTTTGAATTTTGGGGTTTCTTCCGCTATTCAATGGGTTGCTTGGTCGGTTTTCAAAAATTCAGTCCCCTTTTTTTTCTGGTCGGTTATTATTTAGTTTAACCATGGTCCATTAACTCAGGTACTCCATGTTCTCGGATTACTGGGGTGTCCATATTGATTTTTGTCCTTGTTAAATAACTCTCTATCATCTGATATTGTAACTCGGCTGGTACAAAGTCTTCATTTAAGTCACGGTTTTCGGTCATATTTAGATCCCTTTTAATTGACAAGTATTGTACCTCCTCTAATCTAATGTAATCATTCATATATTCTATCATTCCATTCTCTTTTACCTCTGTATTATTTATACAATGTTCTGTTGGTATACTCCGTCTTGCAAATATAATTGATGTAGTCAGATACTCTTTGATCGTCGATATTTTTAACTGATATTTAAATTTATTCAAGTTTTTTGTTATTATTCTATGGTGGTTTACCTTTGATATTTTTATTTAGTTTTGTCTACAATTTCTAACTTTATTTAACCACCTTTGTTTATTAATAGGTGGGTTAAATATATTAATTAATCCGCCCTTCCTCATCTCCATTTCTTCTTTTGTATTGACTATTTTCTTTCTCCATATTTTCCTTATTTTCTTGATATTCTCTTCCATGTTCGTACTTATTTTAAAACCTTCGGAAGTGCTGTCTAATGTTTCATCCAAATTATTAAAACCACTGTCCATTTGCTTATTTGTCTCCTCCTTGTATGTATCTGCTTTTTGGATAAGTGTATTAACATTTTCAAACTTCTCTCCGAAAGTTTCCCATATCTCCTTATTGAACTTCTCCATCTTACCCTCAAATTGTTTTAAATTTTCTTCGTTTATTTTCTCAATTTGTTTTAAACTATCCCTCAAGGTTTCATTTTGCTTCCTTGAGTTCTCTTCCTGTTTCTTAAAATTCTCATCGATTTTGTCAAATTTCTCGCTCAAGGTTTCATTTTGTTTCCTTGAGTTCTCATCTATTTTATCAAATTTTTCCTCCTGTCTCCTAAAATTTTCTTTATTTTCCTCATTGGTTTGCTTCGAGTTTTCCTCCTGTTTCTTAAAATTTTCATCTATTTTATCAAATTTTTCAGCTATAAATCTCATCACGTCTTGCCAATTTGGTTCTCTCCTGGCTTCCGCTTTGTCTGGTTGGTCTCCTTGGGCATCCTCTTCCACTATTTCCTTCTCTGTGATAATTGCTTCAGTTTCTTCTTTATCACCCATTGTTTGTTCCATTTCACTGTCCGTAAATGTTTCTATCTCTCGTTCCTGTCCACCTTCTTCCTTCTCCTTCTCTTCTGCCCTCTTCTTCGATCTGACTCTGGTATTATGCATTTCTTGTTTTCTCATAACTGCCGATGATAATTAGGTTTTTTGGTATATTAATTTATGAAATATATCAAAATCCTTTTCCAATTACAGCCCTTTTACGTTGAGCGCCAATCTGTAACGTAACGACTCTATCAAAACTTTTCCGCCTCTCCAAGAGTGTATTGCAATTACGGGTTTATAGTTAATTCAGCCCCACTGTTGTAAGCGCCAATCTGTAACGTACCGCCTTAGAGTATCAGGTGTGTGTGTGACGTCCGTCTTTTTACGGTCTCGGATCGGTCAGAACACCTCTTAGCAATCGCCAAATATGAATTATAAATACTGAGGTTTAAATAAATTTGGTGGTAATGTTACCCAAACGAAGCAGAAATCGAGTGTGTGTGATTTGGGTCAATTATGGAAGCTGTTTAGCCTTCTTTTGAAGAGAGAGCAAGTACCGTTTGTTTACCCTCGGAGTAGACGATTTCTTAATTTTTCAAATATTTGCCGTGAACCGAATCAGCTGATTTTGACATTAGTCTCCAAATATAGGTTAACCAAACGACACTGTTGCTGAATACTACCTGGTGGCTCGTCCTCTTCTTATTTTTACTGAAATCTACCACAACTACCTGCTACAATAAAGGAAACACATTTTATTATTCAATATCATTTCTTAATAATATTTATTTATAATATTATTGTTTTTTCTCTTCCGCCAACATACAAATATTACAATCGATACTTTCAATAACTAGTTCATGATATCGACTTCATTGGGCAAACATGGAATTGTCATAAAATCTGGTTTTTTCTGATTTTACAATTTTATCTTTTATTTAAACATCAATCAACATATAGTTTTTTATTTATTTCCCCAGGGTTAAGGGTAAGTTCTTTGTGTTATGAGATGGTCAGAAATGGATAATTATATACTACGCTTTACAAAATAGAACAACTTCGAAAATTTGTTTATTCTTTTAGTACGTAGTTCCGGATTTGTCCGTAAGAGAGCAGATTGTGTTTTATTAAAACATGTGATTACACTTTAAAAGATTCTGTACTGCATGACAATTTGATTTGAGGTTTTCTTTATTAAATATTAAAAGAAATGTTTATATTACCTCTTTCCTCGAAGTTCTTACTTGTGTGAAGCTGTTTCTCAGGTGGTGTTCTTAGTTGTTTTGCAATTTCATGACCGTCTGTCAGATACTATCTCGTCAAGAAAACTCGAAACGCGGCTTGGCTAGGCCTGATCTTGCAAATGGTTTTTTCACTTTTATTATGGAGTAAAGCAAGTTACCTTTGATATTTAAGGTAGTGGTACATAATGTTTATACTGTTAGTTAAATTTTGTAATAATTTCGTACTGTTCAAAAGATTTCTAAAGGTTTTTTAATACAATTTTTGTCTCATAACGTTTTCCAACCGAACAGTTTCCAATCTCAAATTCGATTAAACAATACTTGTTATTTCGATACTCTTAGTAACCCATAATTTTTATATCATTTTTTATTGGTGCTGCTATTTACTTTTTAGTATATAGGCGGTTTTTAATTATTATAAATTTATTTTTGATTTACCGAAAAATAATTCTTTTTAATTTTGGTTTCTTTCCCAATTTGATTTACATAATAGTTTTTTGTTTATTTTCTTATAACTTTAGATATAAGTCTTTAATATTATTATTAACTTTAAATGAATTTATATATTATTTATTAATCTCTTATAGTATTCTTACACTGCACTATTTTCTTCTGCCATTTTCCTCATACAGTATTATTTTATTTTTTATTATCGTCTGATATTTAAATCTTTTATTTTTTTAAAAACCCTGGGTTATCTTATATAATAACACAATTATTTTATTAAATATAAAATTAACATAGGTACTAAATTTTGTTGCCTACACAATATAAATCCTACAATAACTAAACAAAATACATAATTAGTTAGTAGCATCACAGTCTACTATTATAATCTATAATTCTCACATCTACAGCACAATTCTGTAAGAAGTTCCCTTCACCTTCACTTATTTCCCCACTGGGTACACTATAACTCACTTGTCACTGTATATCACTTCAATATTGTTTATAATGTTTAGTGATATAACTTAATTTTTAGCTAGTTATAGTTTACCCATTTCTGACCTTTATGGTAGTAGAAGAGTTATCATTTATTGGGACTGGGTTATGTACCGTTACATAAAGCCCCCCCACTAGAACAAATTTATTTTTGTTTTACTTGTTTATCAAAATAAATTGTTGATTGTTTCAATTTTTATAATATTCCTGGTTTTATATCTTCATAATATCTTCCTTTATTTCAAACTGGTTATATACTGACTGGTAATTCATACTGGTGGTAATTGCTGTTTTCTTACTCAACTCTCTCTCTCTTGGAGGCAAATTCATCAATTATTTATTTCTCTGGGTAGTGGTACTTCCACATTTTACTTGATAAGTACTGGTCACACTAATCATATTGACCTTGTTTTAACACTCATTTCTATTTACTTCTATAAATTCGCTTTATCAATTAAGCTTCGGTCTGCTATCTTCCTTCTATTTTCTTCATCTATACTTCTGGAATCTAATATCACTCTTTTCAGCTATTTTATAATTATTATCCCTTAAATATTCAATTTCCCTAACATTTTTCCCTATCTTGTGCGGTGGTACCAGTCGGGTGGCCACTTTTGGGTCCATAACTCCGCTGTCCATCCTTACACCTTCTTAGACCAGGGGAACATCATCCCTGCTCAGGAAAATTATTGCCGGAACATTTCTACGGTCAATACATAAAAATAAAAAGATTATAAGTAGTCAATTAGCGACTAATATTAAACACTTTTGGGATTCTTCATACAGTTGCTGTTTACATTTATTTATATATTTCTTCTTCTTCTTGATTCCTTCTTCTTTTCCATTAACTAATAGCACATAACATTATTGATAGGCATCATTTTAAAATCCTTTTGACTTTCCTTCTTGTGACATATTTTCTCCGTATCATTTCTTCTTATATAATCTTCAATTCCGAGAAATTCTAATTATTGTTGTATTAATTATCATCCTCCTTCAGTTTCATTGGAGTCATTAAATTATTCTTTATTCTTCTTATCTGACTTTCTTAACTGAGCACATTACCATCAATTTTTTTTATTTATTTATATATTCTTCTGTCTGTTACCATAAAAATATTATTTTTTCTATCGTTCCATTTTAAATCAATTCTTTATAAATATTATTTAATAATCTGTTCTTACATACTCTTTATTAAATCATATTGTTCCTGAATAACTGAACAAATGAGTAAGTTGTTCTTACAGTTTTTTTTTTAGAATTTTGGGGTTTTTAGTTTCTTCATTTTAAATTATATTGTTCGAAATAACTTGAGTAAGTTGTCCTTACATGCTTTTTGAATTTTGGGGTTTCTTCCGCTATTCAATGGGTTGCTTGGTCGGTTTTCAAAAATTCAGTCCCCTTTTTTTTCTGGTTGGTTATTATTTAGTTTAACCATGGTCCATTAACTCAGGTACTCCATGTTCTCGGATTACTGGGGTGTCCATATTGATTTTTGTCCTTGTTAAATAACTCTCTATCATCTGATATTGTAACTCGGCTGGTACAAAGTCTTCATTTAAGTCATGGTTTTCGGTCATATTTAGATCCCTTTTAATTGACAAGTATTGTACTTCCTCTAATCTAATGTAATTATTCATATATTCTATCATTCCATTCTATTTTACCTCTGTATTATTTATACAATGTTCTGTTGGTATACTCCGTCTTGAAAATATATTTGATGTAGTCAGATACTCTTTGATCGTCGATATTTTTAAATGATATTTAAATTTATTCAAGTTTTTTGTTATTATATTATGGTGGTTTACCTTTGATATTTTTATTGAGTTTTGTATACAATTTCTAACTTTATTTAACTACCTTTGTTTATTAATAGGAGGGTTAAATATATTAATTAATCCGCCCTTCCTCATCACCATTTCTTCTTTTGTATTGACTATTTTCTTTCTCCATATTTTCCTTATTTTCTTGATATTCTCTTCCATGTTCGTACTTATTTTAAAACCTTCGGAAGTGCTGTCTAATGTTTCATCCAAATTATTAAAACCACTGTCCATTTGCTTATTTGTCTCCTCCTTGTATGTATCTGCTTTTTGGATAAGCGTATTAACATTTTCAAACTTCTCTCCGAAAGTTTCCCATATCTCCTTATTGAACTTCTCCATCTTACCCTCAAATTGTTTTAAATTTTCTTCGTTTATTTTCTCAATTTGTTTTAAACTATCCCTCAAGGTTTCATTTTGCTTCCTTGAGTTCTCTTCCTGTTTCTTAAAATTCTCATCGATTTTGTCAAATTTCTCGCTCAAGGTTTCATTGTTTCCTTGAGTTCTCATCTATTTTATCAAATTTTTCCTCCCGTCTCCTAAAATTTTCTTTATTTTCCTTATTGGTTTGCTTCGAGTTTACCTCCTGTTTCTTAAAATTTTCATCTATTTTATCAAATTTTTCAGCTATAAATCTCATCACGTCTTGCCAATTTGGTTCTCTCCTGGCTTCCGCTTTGTCTGGTTGGTCTCCTTGGGCATCCTCTTCCACTATTTCCTTCTCTGTGATAATTGCTTCAGTTTCTTCTTTATCACCCATTGTTTGTTCCATTTCACTGTCCGTAAATGTTTCTATCTCTCGTTCCTGTCCACCTTCTTCCTTCTCCTTCTCTTCTGCCCTCTTCTTCGATCTGACTCTGGTATTATGCATTTCTTGTTTTCTCATAACTGCCGATGATAATTAGGTTTTTTGGTATATTAATTTATGAAATATATCAAAATTCTTTTCCAATTACAGCCCTTTTACGTTGAGCGCCAATCTGTAACGTACCGCCTTAGAGTATCAGGTGTGTGTGTGACGTCCGTCTTTTTACGGTCTCGGATAGGTCAGAACACCTCTTATCAATCGCCAAATATGAATTATAAATACTGAGGTTTAAATAAATTTGGTGGTAATGTTACCCAAACGAAGCAGAAATCGAGTGTGTGTGATTTGGGTCAATTATGGAAGCTGTTTAGCCTTCTTTTGAAGAGAGAGCAAGTACCGTTTGTTTACCCTCGGAGTAGACGATTTCTTAATTTTTCAAATATTTGCCGTGAACCGAATCAGCTGATTTTGACATTAGTCTCCAAATATAGGTTAACCAAACGACACTGTTGCTGAATACTACCTGGTGGCTCGTCCTCTTCTTATTTTTACTGAAATCTACCACAACTACCTGCTACAATAAAGGAAACACATTTTATTATTCAATATCATTTCTTAATAATATTTATTTATAATATTATTGTTTTTTCTCTTCCGCCAACATACAAATATTACAATCGATACTTTCAATAACTAGTTCATGATATCGACTTCATTGGGCAAACATGGAATTGTCATAAAATCTGGTTTTTTCTGATTTTACAATTTTATCTTTTATTTAAACATCAATCAACATATAGTTTTTTATTTATTTCCCCAGGGTTAAGGGTAAGTTCTTTGTGTTATGAGATGGTCAGAAATGGATAATTATATACTACGCTTTACAAAATAGAACAACTTCGAAAATTTGTTTATTCTTTTAGTACGTAGTTCCGGATTTGTCCGTAAGAGAGCAGATTGTGTTTTATTAAAACATGTGATTACACTTTAAAAGATTCTGTACTGCATGACAATTTGATTTGAGGTTTTCTTTATTAAATATTAAAAGAAATGTTTATATTACCTCTTTCCTCGAAGTTCTTACTTGTGTGAAGCTGTTTCTCAGGTGGTGTTCTTAGTTGTTTTGCAATTTCATGACCGTCTGTCAGATACTATCTCGTCAAGAAAACTCGAAACGCGGCTTGGCTAGGCCTGATCTTGCAAATGGTTTTTTCACTTTTATTATGGAGTAAAGCAAGTTACCTTTGATATTTAAGGTAGTGGTACATAATGTTTATACTGTTAGTTAAATTTTGTAATAATTTCGTACTGTTCAAAAGATTTCTAAAGGTTTTTTAATACAATTTTTGTCTCATAACGTTTTCCAACCGAACAGTTTCCAATCTCAAATTCGATTAAACAATACTTGTTATTTCGATACTCTTAGTAACCCATAATTTTTATATCATTTTTTATTGGTGCTGCTATTTACTTTTTAGTATATAGGCGGTTTTTAATTATTATAAATTTATTTTTGATTTACCGAAAAATAATTCTTTTTAATTTTGGTTTCTTTCCCAATTTGATTTACATAATAGTTTTTTGTTTATTTTCTTATAACTTTAGATATAAGTCTTTAATATTATTATTAACTTTAAATGAATTTATATATTATTTATTAATCTCTTATAGTATTCTTACACTGCACTATTTTCTTCTGCCATTTTCCTCATACAGTATTATTTTATTTTTTATTATCGTCTGATATTTAAATCTTTTATTTTTTTAAAAACCCTGGGTTATCTTATATAATAACACAATTATTTTATTAAATATAAAATTAACATAGGTACTAAATTTTGTTGCCTACACAATATAAATCCTACAATAACTAAACAAAATACATAATTAGTTAGTAGCATCACAGTCTACTATTATAATCTATAATTCTCACATCTACAGCACAATTCTGTAAGAAGTTCCCTTCACCTTCACTTATTTCCCCACTGGGTACACTATAACTCACTTGTCACTGTATATCACTTCAATATTGTTTATAATGTTTAGTGATATAACTTAATTTTTAGCTAGTTATAGTTTACCCATTTCTGACCTTTATGGTAGTAGAAGAGTTATCATTTATTGGGACTGGGTTATGTACCGTTACATAAAGCCCCCCCACTAGAACAAATTTATTTTTGTTTTACTTGTTTATCAAAATAAATTGTTGATTGTTTCAATTTTTATAATATTCCTGGTTTTATATCTTCATAATATCTTCCTTTATTTCAAACTGGTTATATACTGACTGGTAATTCATACTGGTGGTAATTGCTGTTTTCTTACTCAACTCTCTCTCTCTTGGAGGCAAATTCATCAATTATTTATTTCTCTGGGTAGTGGTACTTCCACATTTTACTTGATAAGTACTGGTCACACTAATCATATTGACCTTGTTTTAACACTCATTTCTATTTACTTCTATAAATTCGCTTTATCAATTAAGCTTCGGTCTGCTATCTTCCTTCTATTTTCTTCATCTATACTTCTGGAATCTAATATCACTCTTTTCAGCTATTTTATAATTATTATCCCTTAAATATTCAATTTCCCTAACATTTTTCCCTATCTTGTGCAGTGGTACCAGTCGGGTGGCCACTTTTGGGTCCATAACTCCGCTGTCCATCCTTACACCTTCTTAGACCAGGGGAACATCATCCCTGCTCAGGAAAATTATTGCCGGAACATTTCTACGGTCAATACATAAAAATAAAAAGATTATAAGTAGTCTAAAATTAAACACTTTTGGGATTCTTCATACAGTTGATGTTTACATTTATTTATATATTTCTTCTTCTTCTTGATTCCTTCTTCTTTTCCATTAACTAATAGCACATAACATTATTGATAGGCATCATTTTAAAATCCTTTTGACTTTCCTTCTTGTGACATATTTTCTCCGTATCATTTCTTCTTATATAATCTTCAATTCCGAGAAATTCTAATTATTGTTGTATTAATTATCATCCTCCTTCAGTTTCATTGGAGTCATTAAATTATTCTTTATTCTTCTTATCTGACTTTCTTAACTGAGCACATTACCATCAATTTTTTTTATTTATTTATATATTCTTCTGTCTGTTACCATAAAAATATTATTTTTTCTATCGTTCCATTTTAAATCAATTCTTTATAAATATTATTTAATAATCTGTTCTTACATACTCTTTATTAAATCATATTGTTCCTGAATAACTGAACAAATGAGTAAGTTGTTCTTACAGTTTTTTTTTTAGAATTTTGGGGTTTTTAGTTTCTTCATTTTAAATTATATTGTTCGAAATAACTTGAGTAAGTTGTCCTTACATGCTTTTTGAATTTTGGGGTTTCTTCCGCTATTCAATGGGTTGCTTGGTCGGTTTTCAAAAATTCAGTCCCCTTTTTTTTCTGGTTGGTTATTATTTAGTTTAACCATGGTCCATTAACTCAGGTACTCCATGTTCTCGGATTACTGGGGTGTCCATATTGATTTTTGTCCTTGTTAAATAACTCTCTATCATCTGATATTGTAACTCGGCTGGTACAAAGTCTTCATTTAAGTCACGGTTTTCGGTCATATTTAGATCCCTTTTAATTGACAAGTATTGTACTTCCTCTAATCTAATGTAATTATTCATATATTCTATCATTCCATTCTATTTTACCTCTGTATTATTTATACAATGTTCTGTTGGTATACTCCGTCTTGAAAATATATTTGATGTAGTCAGATACTCTTTGATCGTCGATATTTTTAAATGATATTTAAATTTATTCAAGTTTTTTGTTATTATATTATGGTGGTTTACCTTTGATATTTTTATTGAGTTTTGTATACAATTTCTAACTTTATTTAACTACCTTTGTTTATTAATAGGAGGGTTAAATATATTAATTAATCCGCCCTTCCTCATCACCATTTCTTCTTTTGTATTGACTATTTTCTTTCTCCATATTTTCCTTATTTTCTTGATATTCTCTTCCATGTTCGTACTTATTTTAAAACCTTCGGAAGTGCTGTCTAATGTTTCATCCAAATTATTAAAACCACTGTCCATTTGCTTATTTGTCTCCTCCTTGTATGTATCTGCTTTTTGGATAAGCGTATTAACATTTTCAAACTTCTCTCCGAAAGTTTCCCATATCTCCTTATTGAACTTCTCCATCTTACCCTCAAATTGTTTTAAATTTTCTTCGTTTATTTTCTCAATTTGTTTTAAACTATCCCTCAAGGTTTCATTTTGCTTCCTTGAGTTCTCTTCCTGTTTCTTAAAATTCTCATCGATTTTGTCAAATTTCTCGCTCAAGGTTTCATTGTTTCCTTGAGTTCTCATCTATTTTATCAAATTTTTCCTCCCGTCTCCTAAAATTTTCTTTATTTTCCTTATTGGTTTGCTTCGAGTTTACCTCCTGTTTCTTAAAATTTTCATCTATTTTATCAAATTTTTCAGCTATAAATCTCATCACGTCTTGCCAATTTGGTTCTCTCCTGGCTTCCGCTTTGTCTGGTTGGTCTCCTTGGGCATCCTCTTCCACTATTTCCTTCTCTGTGATAATTGCTTCAGTTTCTTCTTTATCACCCATTGTTTGTTCCATTTCACTGTCCGTAAATGTTTCTATCTCTCGTTCCTGTCCACCTTCTTCCTTCTCCTTCTCTTCTGCCCTCTTCTTCGATCTGACTCTGGTATTATGCATTTCTTGTTTTCTCATAACTGCCGATGATAATTAGGTTTTTTGGTATATTAATTTATGAAATATATCAAAATTCTTTTCCAATTACAGCCCTTTTACGTTGAGCGCCAATCTGTAACGTACCGCCTTAGAGTATCAGGTGTGTGTGTGACGTCCGTCTTTTTACGGTCTCGGATAGGTCAGAACACCTCTTAGCAATCGCCAAATATGAATTATAAATACTGAGGTTTAAATAAATTTGGTGGTAATGTTACCCAAACGAAGCAGAAATCGAGTGTGTGTGATTTGGGTCAATTATGGAAGCTGTTTAGCCTTCTTTTGAAGAGAGAGCAAGTACCGTTTGTTTACCCTCGGAGTAGACGATTTCTTAATTTTTCAAATATTTGCCGTGAACCGAATCAGCTGATTTTGACATTAGTCTCCAAATATAGGTTAACCAAACGACACTGTTGCTGAATACTACCTGGTGGCTCGTCCTCTTCTTATTTTTACTGAAATCTACCACAACTACCTGCTACAATAAAGGAAACACATTTTATTATTCAATATCATTTCTTAATAATATTTATTTATAATATTATTGTTTTTTCTCTTCCGCCAACATACAAATATTACAATCGATACTTTCAATAACTAGTTCATGATATCGACTTCATTGGGCAAACATGGAATTGTCATAAAATCTGGTTTTTTCTGATTTTACAATTTTATCTTTTATTTAAACATCAATCAACATATAGTTCTTTTATTTATTTCCCCAGGGTTAAGGGTAAGTTCTTTGTGTTATGAGATGGTCAGAAATGGATAATTATATACTACGCTTTACAAAATAGAACAACTTCGAAAATTTGTTTATTCTTTTAGTACGTAGTTCCGGATTTGTCCGTAAGAGAGCAGATTGTGTTTTATTAAAACATGTGATTACACTTTAAAAGATTCTGTACTGCATGACAATTTGATTTGAGGTTTTCTTTATTAAATATTAAAAGAAATGTTTATATTACCTCTTTCCTCGAAGTTCTTACTTGTGTGAAGCTGTTTCTCAGGTGGTGTTCTTAGTTGTTTTGCAATTTCATGACCGTCTGTCAGATACTATCTCGTCAAGAAAAACTCGAAACGCGGCTTGGCTAGCCTGATCTTGCAAATGGTTTTTTCACTTTTATTATGGAGTAAAGCAAGTTACCTTTGATATTTAAGGTAGTGGTACATAATGTTTATACTGTTAGTTAAATTTTGTAATAATTTCGTACTGTTCAAAAGATTTCTAAAGGTTTTTTAATACAATTTTTGTCTCATAACGTTTTCCAACCGAACAGTTTCCAATCTCAAATTCGATTAAACAATACTTGTTATTTCGATACTCTTAGTAACCCATAATTTTTATATCATTTTTTATTGGTGCTGCTATTTACTTTTTAGTATATAGGCGGTTTTTAATTATTATAAATTTATTTTTGATTTACCGAAAAATAATTCTTTTTAATTTTGGTTTCTTTCCCAATTTGATTTACATAATAGTTTTTTGTTTATTTTCTTATAACTTTAGATATAAGTCTTTAATATTATTATTAACTTTAAATGAATTTATATATTATTTATTAATCTCTTATAGTATTCTTACACTGCACTATTTTCTTCTGCCATTTTCCTCATACAGTATTATTTTATTTTTTATTATCGTCTGATATTTAAATCTTTTATTTTTTTAAAAACCCTGGGTTATCTTATATAATAACACAATTATTTTATTAAATATAAAATTAACATAGGTACTAAATTTTGTTGCCTACACAATATAAATCCTACAATAACTAAACAAAATACATAATTAGTTAGTAGCATCACAGTCTACTATTATAATCTATAATTCTCACATCTACAGCACAATTCTGTAAGAAGTTCCCTTCACCTTCACTTATTTCCCCACTGGGTACACTATAACTCACTTGTCACTGTATATCACTTCAATATTGTTTATAATGTTTAGTGATATAATTTAATTTTTAGCTAGTTATAGTTTACCCATTTCTGACCTTTATGGTAGTAGAAGAGTTATCATTTATTGGGACTGGGTTATGTACCGTTACATAAAGCCCCCCCACTAGAACAAATTTATTTTTGTTTTACTTGTTTATCAAAATAAATTGTTGATTGTTTCAATTTTTATAATATTCCTGGTTTTATATCTTCATAATATCTTCCTTTATTTCAAACTGGTTATATACTGACTGGTAATTCATACTGGTGGTAATTGCTGTTTTCTTACTCAACTCTCTCTCTCTTGGAGGCAAATTCATCAATTATTTATTTCTCTGGGTACTGGTACTTCCACATTTTACTTGATAAGTACTGGTCACACTAATCATATTGACCTTGTTTTAACACTCATTTCTATTTACTTCTATAAATTCGCTTTATCAATTAAGCTTCGGTCTGCTATCTTCCTTCTATTTTCTTCATCTATACTTCTGGAATCTAATATCACTCTTTTCAGCTATTTTATAATTATTATCCCTTAAATATTCAATTTCCCTAACATTTTTCCCTATCTTGTGCAGTGGTACCAGTCGGGTGGCCACTTTTGGGTCCATAACTCCGCTGTCCATCCTTACACCTTCTTAGACCAGGGGAACATCATCCCTGCTCAGGAAAATTATTGCCGGAACATTTCTACGGTCAATACATAAAAATAAAAAGATTATAAGTAGTCTAAAATTAAACACTTTTGGGATTCTTCATACAGTTGATGTTTACATTTATTTATATATTTCTTCTTCTTCTTGATTCCTTCTTCTTTTCCATTAACTAATAGCACATAACATTATTGATAGGCATCATTTTAAAATCCTTTTGACTTTCCTTCTTGTGACATATTTTCTCCGTATCATTTCTTCTTATATAATCTTCAATTCCGAGAAATTCTAATTATTGTTGTATTAATTATCATCCTCCTTCAGTTTCATTGGAGTCATTAAATTATTCTTTATTCTTCTTATCTGACTTTCTTAACTGAGCACATTACCATCAATTGTTTTTATTTATTTATATATTCTTCTGTCTGTTACCATAAAAATATTATTTTTTCTATCGTTCCATTTTAAATCAATCCTTTATAAATATTATTTAATAATCTGTTCTTACATACTCTTTATTAAATCATATTGTTCCTGAATAAATACTGAGTAAGTTGTTCTTACATGCTTTTTGAATTTTGGGGTTTCTTCCGCTATTCAATGGATTGCTTGGTCGGTTTTCAAAAATTCAGTCCCCTTTTTTTTCTGGTTGGTTTTTATTTAGTTTAACCATGGTCCATTAACTCAGGTACTCCATGTTCTCGGATTACTGGGGTGTCCATAATGATTTATGTCCTTGTTAAATAACTCTCTATCATCTGATATTGTAACTCGGCTGGTACAAAGTCTTCATTTAAGTCACGGTTTTCGGTCATATTTAGATCCCTTTTAATTGACAAGTATTGTACTTCCTCTAATCTAATGTAATCATTCATATATTCTATCATTCCATTCTCTTTTACCTCTGTATTATTTATACAATGTTCTGTTGGTATACTCCGTCTTGAAAATATAATTGATGTGGTCAGATACTCTTTGATCGTCGATATTTTTAACTGATATTTAAATTTATTCAAGTTTTTTGTTATTATTCTATGGTGGTTTACCTTTGATATTTTTATTGAGTTTTGTCTACAATTTCTAACTTTATTTAACTACCTTTGTTTATTAATAGGAGGGTTAAATATGTTAATTAATCCGCCCTTCCTCATCTCCATTTCTTCTTTTGTATTGACTATTTTCTTTCTCCATATATTCCTTATTTTCTTGATATTCTCTTCCATGTTCGTACTTATTTTAAAACCTTCGGAAGTGCTGTCTAATGTTTCATCCAAATTATTAAAACCACTGTCCATTTGCTTATTTGTCTCCTCCTTGTATGTATCTGCTTTTTGGATATGCGTATTAACATTTTCAAACTTCTCTCCGAAAGTTTCCCATATCTCCTTATTGAACTTCTCCATCTTACCCTCAAATTGTTTTAAATTTTCTTCGTTTATTTTCTCAATTTGTTTTAAACTATCCCTCAAGGTTTCATTTTGCTTCCTTGAGTTCTCTTCCTGTTTCTTAAAATTCTCATCGATTTTGTCAAATTTCTCGTTCAAGGTTTCATTTTGTTTCCTTGAGTTCTCATCTATTTTATCAAATTTTTCCTCCTGTCTCCTAAAATTTTCTTTATTTTCCTCATTGGTTTGCTTCGAGTTTTCCTCCTGTTTCTTAAAATTTTCATCTATTTTATCAAATTTTTCAGCTATAAATCTCATCACGTCTTGCCAATTTGGTTCTCTCCTGGCTTCCGCTTTGTCTGGTTGGTCTCCTTGGGCATCCTCTTCCACTATTTCCTTCTCTGTGATAATTGCTTCAGTTTCTTCTTTATCACCCATTGTTTGTTCCATTTCACTGTCTGTAAATGTTTCTATCTCTCGTTCCTGTCCACCTTCTTCCTTCTCCTTCTCTTCTGCCCTCTTCTTCGATCTGACTCTGCTATTATGCATTTCTTGTTTTCTCATAACTGCCGATGATAATTAGGTTTTTTGGTATATTAATTTATGAAATATATCAAAATTCTTTTCCAACTACAGCCCTTTTACGTTGAGCGTCAATCTGTAACGTAACGACTCTATCAAAACTTTTCCTCCTCTCCAAGAGTGTATTGCAATTACGGGCTTATAGTTAATTCAGCCCCACTTTTGTAAGCGCCAATCTGTAACATACCGCCTTAGAGTATCAGGTGTGTGTGTGATGTCCGTCTTTTATGGTCTCGGATCGGTCAGAACACCTCTTAGCAATCGCCACTTATGAATTATAAATACTGAGGTTTAAATAAATTTGGTGGTAATGTTACCCAAATGAAGCAGAAATCGAGTGTGTGTGATTTGGGTCAATTATGGAAGCTGTTTAGCCTTCTTTTGAAGAGAGAGCAAGTACCGTTTGTTTACCCTCGGAGTAGACGATTCCTTAATTTTTCAAATATTTGCCGTGAACCGAATCAGCTGATTTTGACATTAGTCTCCAAATATAGGTTAACCAAACGACACTGTTGCTGAATACTACCTGGTGGCTCGTCCTCTTCTTATTTTTACTGAAATCTACCACAACTACCCGCTACAATAAAGGAAACACATTTTATTATTCAATATCATTTCTTAATAATATTTATTTATAATATTATTGTTTTTTCTCTTCTGCCAACATACAAATATTACAATCGATACTTTCAATAACTAGTTCATGATATCGACTTCATTGGGCAAACATGGAATTGTCATAAAATCTGGTTTTTTCTGATTTTACAATTTTATCTTTTATTTAAACATCAATCAACATATAATTCTTTTATTTATTTCCCCAGGGTTAAGGTTAAGTTCTTTGTGTTATGAGATGGTCAGAAATGGATAATTATATACTACGCTTTACAAAATAGAACAACTTCAAAAATTTGTTTATTCTTTTAGTACGTAGTTCCGGATTTGTCCGTAAGAGAGCAGATTGTGTTTTATTAAAACATGTGATTACACTTTAAAAGTTTCTGTACTGCACGACAATTTGATTTGAGGTTTTCTTTATTAAATATTAAAAGAAATGTTTATATTACCTCTTTCCTTGAAGTTCTTACTTGTGTGAAGCTGTTTCTCAGGTGGTGTTCTTAGTTGTTTTGCAATTTCATGACCGTCTGTCAGATACTATCTCGTCAAGAAAACTCGAAACACGGCTTGGCTAGGCCTGATCTTCCAAATGGATTTTTCACTTTTATTATGGAGTAAAGCAAGTTACCTTTGATATTTAAGGTAGTGGTACATAATGTTTATACTGTTAGTTAAATTTTGTAATAATTTCGTACTGTTCAAAAGATTTCTAAAGGTTTTTTAATACAATTTTTGTCTCATAACGTTTTCCAAACGAACAGTTTCCAATCTCAAATTCGATTAAACAATACTTGTTATTTCGTTACTCTTAGTAACCCATAATTTTTATATCATTTTTTATTGGTGCTGCTATTTACTTTTTAGTATATAGGCGGTTTTTAATTATTATAAATTTATTTTTGATTTACCGAAAAATAATTCTTTTTAATTTTGGTTTCTTTCCCAATTTGATTTACATATTAGTTTTTTGTTTATTTTCTTATAACTTTAGATATAAGTCTTTAATATTATTATTAACTTTAAATGAATTTATATATTATTTATTAATCTCTTACAGTATTCTTACACTGCACTATTTTCTTCTGCCATTTTCCTCATACAGTATTATTTTATTTTTTATTATCGTTTGATATTTAAATCTTTTATTTTTTTAAAAACCCTGGGTTATCTTATATAATAACACAATTATTTTATTAAATATAAAATTAACATAGGTACTAAATTTTGTTGCCTACACAATATAAATCCTACAATAACTAAACAAAATACATAATTAGTTAGTAGCATCACAGTCTACTATTATAATCTATAATTCTCACATCTACAGCACAATTCTGTAAGAAGTTCCCTTCACCTTCACTTATTTCCCCACTGGGTACACTATAACTCACTTGTCACTGTATATCACTTCAATATTGTTTATAATGTTTAGTGATATAACTTAATTTTTAGCTAGTTATAGTTTACCCATTTCTGACCTTTATGGTAGTAGAAGAGTTATCATTTATTGGGACTTGGTTATGTACCGTTACATAAAGCCCCCCCACTAGAACAAATTTATTTTTGTTTTACTTGTTTATCAAAATAAATTGTTGATTGTTTCAATTTTTATAATATTCCTGGTTTTATATCTTCATAATATCTTCCTTTATTTCAAACTGGTTATATACTGACTGGTAATTCATACTGGTGGTAATTGCTGTTTTCTTACTCAACTCTCTCTCTCTTGGAGGCAAATTCATCAATTATTTATTTCTCTGGGTAGTGGTACTTCCACATTTTACTTGATAAGTACTGGTCACACTAATCATATTGACCTTGTTTTAACACTCATTTCTATTTACTTCTATAAATTCGCTTTATCAATTAAGCTTCGGTCTGCTATCTTCCTTCTATTTTCTTCATCTATACTTCTGGAATCTAATATCACTCTTTTCAGCTATTTTATAATTATTATCCCTTAAATATTCAATTTCCCTAACATTTTTCCCTATCTTGTGCAGTGGTACCAGTCGGGTGGCCACTTTTGGGTCCATAACTCCGCTGTCCATCCTTACACCTTCTTAGACCAGGGGAACATCATCCCTGCTCAGGAAAATTATTGCCGGAACATTTCTACGGTCAATACATAAAAATAAAAAGATTATAAGTAGTCTAAAATTAAACACTTTTGGGATTCTTCATACAGTTGATGTTTACATTTATTTATATATTTCTTCTTCTTCTTGATTCCTTCTTCTTTTCCATTAACTAATAGCACATAACATTATTGATAGGCATCATTTTAAAATCCTTTTGACTTTCCTTCTTGTGACATATTTTCTCCGTATCATTTCTTCTTATATAATCTTCAATTCCGAGAAATTCTAATTATTGTTGTATTAATTATCATCCTCCTTCAGTTTCATTGGAGTCATTAAATTATTCTTTATTCTTCTTATCTGACTTTCTTAACTGAGCACATTACCATCAATTGTTTTTATTTATTTATATATTCTTCTGTCTGTTACCATAAAAATATTATTTTTTCTATCGTTCCATTTTAAATCAATCCTTTATAAATATTATTTAATAATCTGTTCTTACATACTCTTTATTAAATCATATTGTTCCTGAATAAATACTGAGTAAGTTGTTCTTACAGTTCTTTTTTTAGAATTTTGGGGTTTTTAGTTTCTTCATTTTAAATTATATTGTTCGAAATAACTTGAGTAAGTTGTCCTTACATGCTTTTTGAATTTTGGGGTTTCTTCCGCTATTCAATGGGTTGCTTGGTCGGTTTTCAAAAATTCAGTCCCCTTTTTTTTCTGGTTGGTTTTTATTTAGTTTAACCATGGTCCATTAACTCAGGTACTCCATGTTCTCGGATTACTGGGGTGTCCATAATGATTTATGTCCTTGTTAAATAACTCTCTATCATCTGATATTGTAACTCGGCTGGTACAAAGTCTTCATTTAAGTCACGGTTTTCGGTCATATTTAGATCCCTTTTAATTGACAAGTATTGTACTTCCTCTAATCTAATGTAATCATTCATATATTCTATCATTCCATTCTCTTTTACCTCTGTATTATTTATACAATGTTCTGTTGGTATACTCCGTCTTGAAAATATAATTGATGTGGTCAGATACTCTTTGATCGTCGATATTTTTAACTGATATTTAAATTTATTCAAGTTTTTTGTTATTATTCTATGGTGGTTTACCTTTGATATTTTTATTGAGTTTTGTCTACAATTTCTAACTTTATTTAACTACCTTTGTTTATTAATAGGAGGGTTAAATATGTTAATTAATCCGCCCTTCCTCATCTCCATTTCTTCTTTTGTATTGACTATTTTCTTTCTCCATATATTCCTTATTTTCTTGATATTCTCTTCCATGTTCGTACTTATTTTAAAACCTTCGGAAGTGCTGTCTAATGTTTCATCCAAATTATTAAAACCACTGTCCATTTGCTTATTTGTCTCCTCCTTGTATGTATCTGCTTTTTGGATATGCGTATTAACATTTTCAAACTTCTCTCCGAAAGTTTCCCATATCTCCTTATTGAACTTCTCCATCTTACCCTCAAATTGTTTTAAATTTTCTTCGTTTATTTTCTCAATTTGTTTTAAACTATCCCTCAAGGTTTCATTTTGCTTCCTTGAGTTCTCTTCCTGTTTCTTAAAATTCTCATCGATTTTGTCAAATTTCTCGTTCAAGGTTTCATTTTGTTTCCTTGAGTTCTCATCTATTTTATCAAATTTTTCCTCCTGTCTCCTAAAATTTTCTTTATTTTCCTCATTGGTTTGCTTCGAGTTTTCCTCCTGTTTCTTAAAATTTTCATCTATTTTATCAAATTTTTCAGCTATAAATCTCATCACGTCTTGCCAATTTGGTTCTCTCCTGGCTTCCGCTTTGTCTGGTTGGTCTCCTTGGGCATCCTCTTCCACTATTTCCTTCTCTGTGATAATTGCTTCAGTTTCTTCTTTATCACCCATTGTTTGTTCCATTTCACTGTCTGTAAATGTTTCTATCTCTCGTTCCTGTCCACCTTCTTCCTTCTCCTTCTCTTCTGCCCTCTTCTTCGATCTGACTCTGCTATTATGCATTTCTTGTTTTCTCATAACTGCCGATGATAATTAGGTTTTTTGGTATATTAATTTATGAAATATATCAAAATTCTTTTCCAACTACAGCCCTTTTACGTTGAGCGCCAATCTGTAACGTAACGACTCTATCAAAACTTTTCCTCCTCTCCAAGAGTGTATTGCAATTACGGGTTTATAGTTAATTCAGCCCCACTGTTGTAAGCGCCAATCTGTAACATACCGCCTTAGAGTATCAGGTGTGTGTGTGACGTCCGTCTTTTATGGTCTCGGATCGGTCAGAACACCT
This sequence comes from Magicicada septendecula, assembly GCA_034769895.1. Taxonomy (NCBI): domain Eukaryota; kingdom Metazoa; phylum Arthropoda; class Insecta; order Hemiptera; family Cicadidae; genus Magicicada; species Magicicada septendecula. The sequence continues at coordinate 228,857,347 of CM068371.1, read as the reverse complement.
CTTAGCAATCGCCACTTATGAATTATAAATACTGAGGTTTAAATAAATTTGGTGGTAATGTTACCCAAATGAAGCAGAAATCGAGTGTGTGTGATTTGGGTCAATTATGGAAGCTGTTTAGCCTTCTTTTGAAGAGAGAGCAAGTACCGTTTGTTTACCCTCGGAGTAGACGATTCCTTAATTTTTCAAATATTTGCCGTGAACCGAATCAGCTGATTTTGACATTAGTCTCCAAATATAGGTTAACCAAACGACACTGTTGCTGAATACTACCTGGTGGCTCGTCCTCTTCTTATTTTTACTGAAATCTACCACAACTACCCGCTACAATAAAGGAAACACATTTTATTATTCAATATCATTTCTTAATAATATTTATTTATAATATTATTGTTTTTTCTCTTCTGCCAACATACAAATATTACAATCGATACTTTCAATAACTAGTTCATGATATCGACTTCATTGGGCAAACATGGAATTGTCATAAAATCTGGTTTTTTCTGATTTTATAATTTTATCTTTTATTTAAACATCAATCAACATATAATTCTTTTATTTATTTCCCCAGGGTTAAGGGTAAGTTCTTTGTGTTATGAGATGGTCAGAAATGGATAATTATATACTACGCTTTACAAAATAGAACAACTTCAAAAATTTGTTTATTCTTTTAGTACGTAGTTCCGGATTTGTCCGTAAGAGAGCAGATTGTGTTTTATTAAAACATGTGATTACACTTTAAAAGTTTCTGTACTGCACGACAATTTGATTTGAGGTTTTCTTTATTAAATATTAAAAGAAATGTTTATATTACCTCTTTCCTTGAAGTTCTTACTTGTGTGAAGCTGTTTCTCAGGTGGTGTTCTTAGTTGTTTTGCAATTTCATGACCGTCTGTCAGATACTATCTCGTCAAGAAAACTCGAAACACGGCTTGGCTAGGCCTGATCTTCCAAATGGATTTTTCACTTTTATTATGGAGTAAAGCAAGTTACCTTTGATATTTAAGGTAGTGGTACATAATGTTTATACTGTTAGTTAAATTTTGTAATAATTTCGTACTGTTCAAAAGATTTCTAAAGGTTTTTTAATACAATTTTTGTCTCATAACGTTTTCCAAACGAACAGTTTCCAATCTCAAATTCGATTAAACAATACTTGTTATTTCGTTACTCTTAGTAACCCATAATTTTTATATCATTTTTTATTGGTGCTGCTATTTACTTTTTAGTATATAGGCGGTTTTTAATTATTATAAATTTATTTTTGATTTACCGAAAAATAATTCTTTTTAATTTTGGTTTCTTTCCCAATTTGATTTACATAATAGTTTTTTGTTTATTTTCTTATAACTTTAGATATAAGTCTTTAATATTATTATTAACTTTAAATGAATTTATATATTATTTATTAATCTCTTATAGTATTCTTACACTGCACTATTTTCTTCTGCCATTTTCCTCATACAGTATTATTTTATTTTTTATTATCGTCTGATATTTAAATCTTTTATTTTTTTAAAAACCCTGGGTTATCTTATATAATAACACAATTATTTTATTAAATATAAAATTAACATAGGTACTAAATTTTGTTGCCTACACAATATAAATCCTACAATAACTAAACAAAATACATAATTAGTTAGTAGCATCACAGTCTACTATTATAATCTATAATTCTCACATCTACAGCACAATTCTGTAAGAAGTTCCCTTCACCTTCACTTATTTCCCCACTGGGTACACTATAACTCACTTGTCACTGTATATCACTTCAATATTGTTTATAATGTTTAGTGATATAACTTAATTTTTAGCTAGTTATAGTTTACCCATTTCTGACCTTTATGGTAGTAGAAGAGTTATCATTTATTGGGACTTGGTTATGTACCGTTACATAAAGCCCCCCCACTAGAACAAATTTATTTTTGTTTTACTTGTTTATCAAAATAAATTGTTGATTGTTTCAATTTTTATAATATTCCTGGTTTTATATCTTCATAATATCTTCCTTTATTTCAAACTGGTTATATACTGACTGGTAATTCATACTGGTGGTAATTGCTGTTTTCTTACTCAACTCTCTCTCTCTTGGAGGCAAATTCATCAATTATTTATTTCTCTGGGTAGTGGTACTTCCACATTTTACTTGATAAGTACTGGTCACACTAATCATATTGACCTTGTTTTAACACTCATTTCTATTTACTTCTATAAATTCGCTTTATCAATTAAGCTTCGGTCTGCTATCTTCCTTCTATTTTCTTCATCTGTACTTCTGGAATCTAACATCACTCTTTTCAGCTATTTTATAATTATTATCCCTTAAATATTCAATTTCCCTAACATTTTTCCCTATCTTGTGCGGTGGTACCAGTCGGGTGGCCACTTTTGGGTCCATAACTCCGCTGTCCATCCTTACACCTTCTGAGACCAGGGGAACATCATCCCTGCTCAGGAAAATTATTGCCGGAACATTTCTACGGTCAATACATAAAAATAAAAAGATTATAAGTAGTCAATTAGCGACTAATATTAAACACTTTTGGGATTCTTCATACAGTTGCTGTTTACATTTATTTATATATTTCTTCTTCTTCTTGATTCCTTCTTCTTTTCCATTAACTAATAGCACATAACATTATTGATAGGCATCATTTTAAAATCCTTTTGACTTTCCTTCTTGACATATTTTCTCCATATCATTTCTTCTTATATAATCTTCAATTCCGAGAAATTCTAATTATTGTTGTATTAATTATCATCCTCCTTCAGTTTCATTGGAGTCATTAAATTATTCTTTATTCTTCTTATCTGACTTTCTTAACTGAGCACATTACCATCAATTGTTTTTATTTATTTATATATTCTTCTGTCTGTTACCATAAAAATATTATTTTTTCTATCGTTCCATTTTAAATCAATTCTTTATAAATATTATTTAATAATCTGTTCTTACATACTCTTTATTAAATCATATTGTTCCTGAATAAATACTGAGTAAGTTGTTCTTACAGTTTTTTTTTAGAATTTTGGGGTTTTTAGTTTCTTCATTTTAAATTATATTGTTCGAAATAACTTGAGTAAGTTGTCCTTACATGCTTTTTGAATTTTGGGGTTTCTTCCGCTATTCAATGGGTTGCTTGGTCGGTTTTCAAAAATTCAGTCCCCTTTTTTTTCTGGTTGGTTATTATTTAGTTTAACCATGGTCCATTAACTCAGGTACTCCATGTTCTTGGATTACTGGGGTGTCCATAATGATTTTTATCCTTGTTAAATAACTCTCTATCATCTGATATTGTAACTCGGCTGGTACAAAGTCTTCATTTAAGTCACGGTTTTCGGTCATATTTAGATCCCTTTTAATTGACAAGTATTGTACCTCCTCTAATCTAATGTAATCATTCATATATTCTATCATTCCATTCTCTTTTACCTCTGTATTATTTATACAATGTTCTGTTGGTATACTCCATCTTGAAAATATAATTGATGTGGTCAGATACTCTTTGATCGTCGATATTTTTAACTGATATTTAAATTTATTCAAGTTTTTTGTTATTATTCTATGGTGGTTTACCTTTGATATTTTTATTGAGTTTTGTCTACAATTTCTAACTTTATTTAACTACCTTTGTTTATTAATAGGAGGGTTAAATATATTAATTATTCCGCCCTTCCTCATCTCCATTTCTTCTTTTGTATTGACTATTTTCTTTCACCATATATTCCTTATTTTCTTGATATTCTCTTCCATGTTCGTACTTATTTTAAAACCTTCGGAAGTGCTGTCTAATGTTTCATCCAAATTATTAAAACCACTGTCCATTTGCTTATTTGTCTCCTCCTTGTATGTATCTGCTTTTTGGATAAGCGTATTAACATTTTCAAACTTCTCTCCGAAAGTTTCCCATATCTCCTTATTGAACTTCTCCATCTTACCCTCAAATTGTTTTAAATTTTCTTCGTTTATTTTCTCAATTTGTTTTAAACTATCCCTCAAGGTTTCATTTTGCTTCCTTGAGTTCTCTTCCTGTTTCTTAAAATTCTCATCGATTTTGTCAAATTTCTCGCTCAAGGTTTCATTGTTTCCTTGAGTTCTCATCTATTTTATCAAATTTTTCCTCCCGTCTCCTAAAATTTTCTTTATTTTCCTTATTGGTTTGCTTCGAGTTTACCTCCTGTTTCTTAAAATTTTCATCTATTTTATCAAATTTTTCAGCTATAAATCTCATCACGTCTTGCCAATTTGGTTCTCTCCTGGCTTCCGCTTTGTCTGGTTGGTCTCCTTGGGCATCCTCTTCCACTATTTCCTTCTCTGTGATAATTGCTTCAGTTTCTTCTTTATCACCCATTGTTTGTTCCATTTCACTGTCCGTAAATGTTTCTATCTCTCGTTCCTGTCCACCTTCTTCCTTCTCCTTCTCTTCTGCCCTCTTCTTCGATCTGACTCTGGTATTATGCATTTCTTGTTTTCTCATAACTGCCGATGATAATTAGGTTTTTTGGTATATTAATTTATGAAATATATCAAAATTCTTTTCCAATTACAGCCCTTTTACGTTGAGCGCCAATCTGTAACGTAACGACTCTATCAAAACTTTTCCGCCTCTCCAAGAGTGTATTGCAATTACGGGTTTATAGTTAATTCAGCCCCACTGTTGTAAGCGCCAATCTGTAACGTACCGCCTTAGAGTATCAGGTGTGTGTGTGACGTCCGTCTTTTTACGGTCTCGGATCGGTCAGAACACCTCTTAGCAATCGCCACTTATGAATTATAAATACTGAGGTTTAAATAAATTTGGTGGTAATGTTACCTAAACGAAGCAGAAATCAAGTGTGTGTGATTTGGGTCAATTATGGAAGCTGTTTAGCCTTCTTTTGAAGAGAGAGCAAGTACCGTTTGTTTACCCTCGGAGTAGACGATTTCTTAATTTTTCAAATATTTCCCGTGAACCGAATCAGCTGATTTTGACATTAGTCTCCAAATATAGGTTAACCAAACGACACTGTTGCTGAATACTACCTGGTGGCTCGTCCTCTTCTTATTTTTACTGAAATCTACCACAACTACCCGCTACAATAAAGGAAACACATTTTATTATTCAATATCATTTCTTAATAATATTTATTTATAATATTATTGTTTTTTCTCTTCCGCCAACATACAAATATTACAATCGATACTTTCAATAACTAGTTCATGATATCGACTTCATTGGGCAAACATGGAATTGTCATAAAATCTGGTTTTTTCTGATTTTACAATTTTATCTTTTATTTAAACATCAATCAACATAAAATTTTTTATTTATTTCCCCAGGGTTAAGGGTAAGTTCTTTGTGTTATGAGATGGTCAGAAATGGATAATTATATACTACGCTTTACAAAATAGAACAACTTCGAAAATTTGTTTATTCTTTTAGTACATAGTTCCGGATTTGTCCGTAAGAGAGCAGATTGTGTTTTATTAAAACATGTGATTACACTTTAAAAGTTTCTGTACTGCACGACAATTTGATTTGAGGTTTTCTTTATTAAATATTAAAAGAAATGTTTATATTACCTCTTTCCTCGAAGTTCTTACTTGTGTGAAGCTGTTTCTCAGGTGGTGTTCTTAGTTGTTTTGCAATTTCATGACCGTCTGTCAGATACTATCTCGTCAAGAAAACTCGAAACACGGCTTGGCTAGGCCTGATCTTCCAAATGGATTTTTCACTTTTATTATGGAGTAAAGCAAGTTACCTTTGATATTTAAGGTAGTGGTACATAATGTTTATACTGTTAGTTAAATTTTGTAATAATTTCGTACTGTTCAAAAGATTTCTAAAGGTTTTTTAATACAATTTTTGTCTCATAACGTTTTCCAAACGAACAGTTTCCAATCTCAAATTCGATTAAACAATACTTGTTATTTCGTTACTCTTAGTAACCCATAATTTTTATATCATTTTTTATTGGTGCTGCTATTTACTTTTTAGTATATAGGCGGTTTTTAATTATTATAAATTTATTTTTGATTTACCGAAAAATAATTATTTTTAATTTTGGTTTCTTTCCCAATTTGATTTACATAATAGTTTTTTGTTTATTTTCTTATAACTTTAGATATAAGTCTTTAATATTATTATTAACTTTAAATGAATTTATATATTATTTATTAATCTCTTATAGTATTCTTACACTGCACTATTTTCTTCTGCCATTTTCCTAATACAGTATTATTTTATTTTTTATTATCGTCTGATATTTAAATCTTTTATTTTTTTAAAAACCCTGGGTTATCTTATATAATAACACAATTATTTTATTAAATATAAAATTAACATAGGTACTAAATTTTGTTGCCTACACAATATAAATCCTACAATAACTAAACAAAATACATAATTAGTTAGTAGCATCACAGTCTACTATTATAATCTATAATTCTCACATCTACAGCACAATTCTGTAAGAAGTTCCCTTCACCTTCACTTATTTCCCCACTGGGTACACTATAACTCACTTGTCACTGTATATCACTTCAATATTGTTTATAATGTTTAGTGATATAACTTAATTTTTAGCTAGTTATAGTTTACCCATTTCTGACCTTTATGGTAGTAGAAGAGTTATCATTTATTGGGACTGGGTTATGTACCGTTACATAAAGCCCCCCCACTAGAACAAATTTATTTTTGTTTTATTCGTTTATCACAATAAATTGTTGATTGTTTCAATTTTTATAATATTCCTGGTTTTATATCTTCATAATATCTTCCTTTATTTCAAACTGGTTATATACTGACTGGTAATTCATACTGGTGGTAATTGCTGTTTTCTTACTCAACTCTCTCTCTCTTGGAGGCAAATTCATCAATTATTTATTTCTCTGGGTAGTGGTACTTCCACATTTTACTTGATAAGTACTGGTCACACTAATCATATTGACCTTGTTTTAACACTCATTTCTATTTACTTCTATAAATTCGCTTTATCAATTAAGCTTCGGTCTGCTATCTTCCTTCTATTTTCTTCATCTATACTTCTGGAATCTAATATCACTCTTTTCAGCTATTTTATAATTATTATCACTTAAATATTCAATTTCCCTAACATTTTTCCCTATCTTGTGCGGTGGTACCAGTCGGGTGGCCACTTTTGGGTCCATAACTCCGCTGTCCATCCTTACACCTTCTGAGACCAGGGGAACATCATCCCTGCTCAGGAAAATTATTGCCGGAACATTTCTACGGTCAATACATAAAAATAAAAAGATTATAAGTAGTCAATTAGCGACTAATATTAAACACTTTTGGGATTCTTCATACAGTTGCTGTTTACATTTATTTATATATTTCTTCTTCTTCTTGATTCCTTCTTCTTTTCCATTAACTAATAGCACATAACAGTATTGATAGGCATCATTTTAAAATCCTTTTGACTTTCCTTCTTGTGACATATTTTCTCCGTATCATTTCTTCTTATATAATCTTCAATTCCGAGAAATTCTAATTATTGTTGTATTAATTATCATCCTCCTTCAGTTTCATTGGAGTCATTAAATTATTCTTTATTCTTCTTATCTGACTTTCTTAACTGAGCACATTACCATCAATTGTTTTTATTTATTTATATATTCTTCTGTCTTTTACCATAAAAATATTATTTTTTCTATCGTTCCATTTTAAATCAATTCTTTATAAATATTATTTAATAATCTGTTCTTACATACTCTTTATTAAATCATATTGTTCCTGAATAAATACTGAGTAAGTTGTTCTTACAGTTTTTTTTTTAGAATTTTGGGGTTTTTAGTTTCTTCATTTTAAATTATATTGTTCGAAATAACTTGAGTAAGTTGTCCTTACATGCTTTTTGAATTTTGGGGTTTCTTCCGCTATTCAATGGGTTGCTTGGTCGGTTTTCAAAAATTCAGTCCCCTTTTTTTTCTTGTTGGTTATTATTTAGTTTAACCATGGTCCATTAACTCAGGTACTCCATGTTCTCGGATTACTGGGGTGTCCATAATGATTTTTGTCCTTGTTAAATAACTCTCTATCATCTGATATTGTAACTCGGCTGGTACAAAGTCTTCATTTAAGTCACGGTTTTCGGTCATATTTAGATCCCTTTTAATTGACAAGTATTGTACCTCCTCTAATCTAATGTAATCATTCATATACTCTATCATTCCATTCTCTTTTACCTCTGTATTATTTATACAATGTTCTGTTGGTATACTCCGTCTTGAAAATATAATTGATGTGGTCAGATACTCTTTGATCGTCGATATTTTTAACTGATATTTAAATTTATTCAAGTTTTTTGTTATTATTCTATGGTGGTTTACCTTTGATATTTTTATTGAGTTTTGTCTACAATTTCTAACTTTATTTAACTACCTTTGTTTATTAATAGGAGGGTTAAATATATTAATTATTCCGCCCTTCCTCATCTCCATTTCTTCTTTTGTATTGACTATTTTCTTTCTCCATATATTCCTTAATTTCTTGATATTCTCTTCCATGTTCGTACTTATTTTAAAACCTTCGGAAGTGCTGTCTAATGTTTCATCCAAATTATTAAAACCACTGTCCATTTGCTTATTTGTCTCCTCCTTGTATGTATCTGCTTTTTGGATAAGCGTATTAACATTTTCAAACTTCTCTCCGAAAGTTTCCCATATCTCCTTATTGAACTTCTCAATCTTACCCTCAAATTGTTTTAAATTTTCTTCGTTTATTTTCTCAATTTGTTTTAAACTGTCCCTCAAGGTTTCATTTTGCTTCCTTGAGTTCTCTTCCTGTTTCTTAAAATTCTCATCGATTTTGTCAAATTTCTCGCTCAAGGTTTCATTTTGTTTCCTTGAGTTATCATCTATTTTATCAATTTTTCCTCCTGTCTCCTAAAATTTTCTTTATTTTCCTCATTGGTTTGCTTCGAGTTTTCCTCCTGTTTCTTAAAATTTTCATCTATTTTATCAAATTTTTCAGCTATAAATCTCATCACGTCTTGCCAATTTGGTTCTCTCCTGGCTTCCGCTTTGTCTGGTTGGTCTCCTTGGACATCCTCTTCCACTATTTCCTTCTCTGTGATAATTGCTTCAGTTTCTTCTTTATCACCCATTGTTTGTTCCATTTCACTGTCCGTAAATGTTTCTATCTCTCGTTCCTGTCCACCTTCTTCCTTCTCCTTCTCTTCTGCCCTCTTCTTCGATCTGACTCTGGTATTATGCATTTCTTGTTTTCTCATAACTGCCGATGATAATTAGGTTTTTTGGTATATTAATTTATGAAATATATCAAAATTCTTTTCCAATTACAGCCCTTTTACGTTGAGCGCCAATCTGTAACGTAACGACTCTATCAAAACTTTTCCGCCTCTCCAAGAGTGTATTGCAATTACGGGTTTATAGTTAATTCAGCCCCACTGTTGTAAGCGCCAATCGGTAACGTACCACCTTAGAGTATCAGGTGTGTGTGTGACGTCCGTCTTTTTACGGTCTCGGATCGGTCAGAACACCTCTTAGCAATCGCCACTTATGAATTATAAATACTGAGGTTTAAATAAATTTTGTGGTAATGTTACCCAAACGAAGCAGAAATCGAGTGTGTGTGATTTGGGTCAATTATGGAAGCTGTTTAGCCTTCTTTTGAAGAGAGAGCAAGTACCGTTTGTTTACCCTCGGAGTAGACGATTTCTTAATTTTTCAAATATTTGCCGTGAACCGAATCAGCTGATTTTGACATTAGTCTCCAAATATAGGTTAACCAAACGACACTGTTGCTGAATACTACCTGGTGGCTCGTCCTCTTCTTATTTTTACTGAAATCTACCACAACTACCCGCTACAATAAAGGAAACACATTTTATTATTCAATATCATTTCTTAATAATATTTATTTATAATATTATTGTTTTTTCTCTTCCGCCAACATACAAATATTACAATCGATACTTTCAATAACTAGTTCATGATATCGACTTCATTGGGCAAACATGGAATTGTCATAAAATCTGGTTTTTTCTGATTTTACAATTTTATCTTTTATTTAAACATCAATCAACATATAATTCTTTTATAGTTGTCTTGATTGTTCATCTCGTCTTTCACAGCACTATCACTTTACTAAAAATGAACTTTATCTTGTGAAAAACTTACTTTTTTCGTCGGACGCGTTTCGGCTTAAGTATCCGCCTTCTTCAGCTTTTAGCCAGACTGCCATCATTTCGTAACGGTTTTTGTGTGGAAGGTGTAGTGGGGGCGGTATGTGGTGGAAGGGGATTGGTGCAGGGATTCAACTTGATGTTTGTTTTTTGTAAAATTGTGTCAAAAAGTGTATGTGATTTATATTGTAATTGATCGTTGAGTATGTTGTTTGGTTGTGTTGTGTGGTGTTTATATATTTCGTATTGTTCAGTTGTGTTGAGTTTTCGGCCTTTAGGTAAGTAATGTAAAATTTCAAGATTGTTGTCTATGTTGGTGTAACTGTGGTTTTCTGTGTGTATGTGTGTGGCAAATGCGGAGTGTATATTGTTGTTGGTTAGAGCTTTTAAATGTTCAGAATAACGGGATGAAAAAGATCTTCCTGTCTGGCCGATGTAGAAACTATTGCAGTCATTACATTTTAATTTGTAAACACCTGTTTTGTTATATTTGTCTATGTCTGTGTTTGTATTATTGATGTGTTTTGTAATGGTATTGGTTGTTCTGTATGCTATTTTGTATTTGTGTTTTCTGAATGTGTTGGCGATTTTGTGTGTGTAGGAGTTGTGGTATGTGAGTGTGATGTATTTATTGTGTTGTGTGCTGATGGTATTTTGTGTTTTGTTGTTTTTGTTTTTGATGCGTTTGTGTAGTGTGTTTATTAAATTAGGGTTGTAACCGTTTTTGATTGCTATGTATTTTATTGTGTTGAGTTCGTCGGTGTAATCTTGTTTATTTAAGGGTATTTTAGTTAGTCTATGGAGCATATGGTTGAAGGCCGCATGTTTATGTTGTGTTGGGTGGTTTGATTTGTTGTGTATAACCATGTCAGTTGTGGTTGGTTTCCTGTATATTTTGTATGTGTGTGTGTTGTTAGTTTTGTTAATTGTTAGGTCTAGAAAATTTATACTATTGTTTTGTTCAATTTCCAGTGTAAATTTTAATTTGTGGTGTATAGTGTTTATGTATTTGTGGAAGTTTTCAACTTGTCTTGTGTTGCCTTTGAATAAAAGTAATATATCATCTACATACCTGTGCCAATATATAATTTTGTTAGTGTATTTGTTGTTGTTTATTATGTGGTTCTGTTCTATGTTGTGTATATATATTTCTGCTAGTATTCCTGATATGGGGGAGCCCATTGGGAGACCTTCTGTTTGTGTGTATATCTTGTTATTGTATGTAAAGTAATTTTGTTCAGTTATTAGTTTGGTCAGCGTGATGATTTCTTGTATGTGTGTTTCAGGTGTGTTGTTTTGTCTGAGTAGTTGTTCTAGTGTTTGGATGGTTTCTTTGATGGGGACATTAGTGTATAAATTGGTTATATCAAAAGATGCCAGAGTTGAGTTATGTGGGATGTGGATGTGTTCAGTTTTCTTGACTAGGTCTATGTTGTTTTTGATGGATGTGTTGTTACTGAGATTAATATTTTCTCTGATTATCTTGTCTAGTTGTTTTGCGATTTTGTGGGAGGGTGCCTGTGTGTTGTTTATTAATGGTCTGATGGGAATGTTCGGTTTATGTATTTTTGGTAATGCATTTAGTTTAGGGGGGTTAGGTTTTATTTGTTTAAGGTATTTGGCACTTTCTGGTTTGATTATATGTTTTGTGTTGTTTATAAACTTATTAATCTGTTTATGAAATTTTAGTGTGGGGTCTTTATTTATTTCTGTTATATTATTTTCGTTGAAGAAATTTTCGATTTTAGTGTTTAATTGGTGTTTGTCCATTATGCCGCTAATGTTACCTTTGTCAGCTTTTAGGATTGTTGTGTTGTGTTCAAGTAACTTGTGTTTTACATTGTTAAGTGTTTTTATTTCATTGTTGTGTATTTTTGGTTTTGTATGTGTGTTTAGAAGTTTTCGTTTTATTTCGTGGCGAATCGGGTCCTGGTCATTAAAGTGCGTGTTTTGTACAGCTGTTTCTGCGTCTATGATTATGTCACGTGTGTGTTTATTGTGATTTTTGTTAGTTACGTTGTTATTTAAATTATGTTTCAGTCCTTTGTTTAATAAATCCATTTCATCCTTTGTGAAATTAATGGTTGTTGTATTAACTACGCGTGCGTGGAATTTGTATGCCGGTTCAGGGATAGATTCAATTGTGCGTGTTGTGAGGTTAGTTATTTTTTTGTTGTGTCTAGCTTGTATTGTCAATTTGAGTTTTTCTATGTTGTCTTGTGTGTGTTGTATTACATTTTCAAGTTCCGTGTGGTGTAATATTTGTGTGAGTTTCATGTGTAATTTATATGCCTGTTTGTTGAGTGTGTCTTTTTTATGGTATAAATAATTGATTATGTGACTGCAATAGTTTCTACATCGGCCAGACAGGAAGATCTTTTTCATCCCGCTATTCTGAACATTTAAAAGCTCTAACCAACAACAATATACACTCCGCATTTGACACACACATACACACAGAAAACCACAGTTACACCAACATAGACACCAATCTCGAAATTTTACATTACTTACCTAAAGGCCGAAAACTCAACACAACTGAACAATACGAAATATATAAACACCACACAACACAACCAAACAACATACTCAACGATCAATTACAATATAAATCACACACTTTTTGACACAATTTTACAAAAAACAAACATCAAGTTGAATCCCTGCACCAATCCCCTTCCTCCACATACCACCCCCACTACACCTTCCACACAAAAACCGTTACGAAATGATGGCAGTCTGACTAAAAGCTGAAGAAGGCGGATACTTAAGCCGAAACGCGTCCGACGAAAAAAGTAAGTTTTTCACAAGATAAAGTTAATTCTTTTATTTATTTCCCCAGGGTTAAGGTTAAGTTCTTTGTGTTATGAGATGGTCAGAAATGGATAATTATATACTACGCTTTACAAAATAGAACAACTTCGAAAATTTGTTTATTCTTTTAGTACGTAGTTCCGCATTTGTCCGTAAGAGAGCAGATTGTGTTTTATTAAAACATGTGATTACACTTTAAAAGTTTCTGTACTGCACGACAATTTGATTTGAGGTTTTCTTTATTAAATATTAAAAGAAATGTTTATATTACCTCTTTCCTCGAAGTTCTTACTTGTGTGAAGCTGTTTCTCAGGTGGTGTTCTTAGTTGTTTTGCAATTTCATGACCGTCTGTCAGATACTATCTCGTCAAGAAAAACTCGAAACGCGGCTTGGCTAGGCCTGATCTTCCAAATGGTTTTTTCACTTTTATTATGGAGTAGAGCAAGTTACCTTTGATATTTAAGGTAGTGGTACATAATGTTTATACTGTTAGTTAAATTTTGTAATAATTTCGTACTGTTCAAAAGATTTCTAAAGGTTTTTTAATACAATTTTTGTCTCATAACGTTTTCCAAACGAACAGTTTCCAATCTCAAATTCGATTAAACAATACTTGTTATTTCGTTACTCTTAGTAACCCATAATTTTTATATCATTTTTTATTGGTGCTGCTATTTACTTTTTAGTATATAGGCGGTTTTTAATTATTATAAATTTATTTTTGATTTACCGAAAAATAATTCTTTTTAATTTTGGTTTCTTTCCCAATTTGATTTACATAATAGTTTTTTGTTTATTTTCTTATAACTTTAGATATAAGTCTTTAATATTATTATTAACTTTAAATGAATTTATATATTATTTATTAATCTCTTATAGTATTCTTACACTGCACTATTTTCTCCTGCCATTTTCCTCATACAGTATTATTTTATTTTTTATTATCATCTGATATTTAAATCTTTTATTTTTTTAAAAACCCTGGGTTATCTTATATAATAACACAATTATTTTATTAAATATAAAATTAACATAGGTACTAAATTTTGTTGCCTACACAATATAAATCCTACAATAACTAAACAAAATACATAATTAGTTAGTAGCATCACAGTCTACTATTATAATCTATAATTCTCACATCTACAGCACAATTCTGTAAGAAGTTCCCTTCACCTTCACTTATTTCCCCACTGGGTACACTATAACTCACTTGTCACTGTATATCACTTCAATATTGTTTATAATGTTTAGTGATATAACTTAATTTTTAGCTAGTTATAGTTTACCCATTTCTGACCTTTATGGTAGTAGAAGAGTTATCATTTATTGGGACTGGGTTATGTACCGTTACATAAAGCCCCCCCCCACTAGAACAAATTTATTTTTGTTTTACTCGTTTATCAAAATAAATTGTTGATTGTTTCAATTTTTATAATATTCCTGGTTTTATATCTTCATAATATCTTCCTTTATTTCAAACTGGTTATATACTGACTGGTAATTCATACTGGTGGTAATTGCTGTTTTCTTACTCAACTCTCTCTCTCTTGGAGGCAAATTCATCAATTATTTATTTCTCTGGGTAGTGGTACTTCCACATTTTACTTGATAAGTACTGGTCACACTAATCATATTGACCTTGTTTTAACACTCATTTCTATTTACTTCTATAAATTCGCTTTATCAATTAAGCTTCGGTCTGCTATCTTCCTTCTATTTTCTTCATCTATACTTCTGGAATCTAATATCACTCTTTTCAGCTATTTTATAATTATTATCCCTTAAATATTCAATTTCCCTAACATTTTTCCCTATCTTGTGCGGTGGTACCAGTCGGGTGGCCACTTTTGGGTCCATAACTCCGCTGTCCATCCTTACACCTTCTGAGACCAGGGGAACATCATCCCTGCTCAGGAAAATTATTGCCGGAACATTTCTACGGTCAATACATAAAAATAAAAAGATTATAAGTAGTCAATTAGCGACTAATATTAAACACTTTTGGGATTCTTCATACAGTTGCTGTTTACATTTATTTATATATTTCTTCTTCTTCTTGATTCCTTCTTCTTTTCCATTAACTAATAGCACATAACATTATTGATAGGCATCATTTTAAAATCCTTTTGACTTTCCTTCTTGTGACATATTTTCTCCGTATCATTTCTTCTTATATAATCTTCAATTCCGAGAAATTCTAATTATTGTTGTATTAATTATCATCCTCCTTCAGTTTCATTGGAGTCATTAAATTATTCTTTATTCTTCTTATCTGACTTTCTTAACTGAGCACATTACCATCAATTGTTTTTATTTATTTATATATTCTTCTGTCTGTTACCATAAAAATATTATTTTTTCTATCGTTCCATTTTAAATCAATTCTTTATAAATATTATTTAATAATCTGTTCTTACATACTCTTTATTAAATCATATTGTTCCTGAATAAATACTGAGTAAGTTGTTCTTACAGTTTTTTTTTTAGAATTTTGGGGTTTTTAGTTTCTTCATTTTAAATTATATTGTTCGAATAACTTGAGTAAGTTGTCCTTACATGCTTTTTGAATTTTGGGGTTTCTTCCGCTATTCAATGGGTTGCTTGGTCGGTTTTCAAAAATTTCTGGTTGGTTATTATTTAGTTTAACCATGGTCCATTAACTCAGGTACTCCATGTTCTCGGATTACTGGGGTGTCCATAATGATTTTTGTCCTTGTTAAATAACTCTCTATCATCTGATATTGTAACTCGGCTGGTACAAAGTCTTCATTTAAGTCACGGTTTTTGGTCATATTAAGATCCCTTTTAATTGACAAGTATTGTACCTCCTCTAATCTAATGTAATCATTCATATATTCTATCATTCCATTCTCTTTTACCTCTGTATTATTTATACAATGTTCTGTTGGTATACTCCGTCTTGAAAATATAATTGATGTGGTCAGATACTCTTTGATCGTCGATATTTTTAACTGGTATTTAAATTTATTCAAGTTTTTTTTTATTATTCTATGGTGGTATACCTTTGATATTTTTATTGAGTTTTGTCTACAATTTCTAACTTTATTTAACTACCTTTGTTTATTAATAGGAGGGTTAAATATATTAATTAATCCGCCCTTCCTCATCTCCATTTCTTCTTTTGTATTGACTATTTTCTTTCTCCATATATTCCTTATTTTCTTGATATTCTCTTCCATGTTCGTACTTATTTTAAAACCTTCGGAAGTGCTGTCTAATGTTTCATCCAAATTATTAAAACCACTGTCCATTTGCTTATTTGTCTCCTCCTTGTATGTATCTGCTTTTTGGATAAGCGTATTAACATTTTCAAACTTCTCTCCAAAAGTTTCCCATATCTCCTTATTGAACTTCTCCATCTTACCCTCAAATTGTTTTAAATTTTCTTCGTTTATTTTCTCAATTTGTTTTAAACTATCCCTCAAGGTTTCATTTTGCTTCCTTGAGGTCTCTTCCTGTTTCTTAAAATTCTCATCGATTTTGTCAAATTTCTCGCTCAAGGTTTCATTTTGTTTCCTTGAGTTATCATCTATTTTATCAAATTTTTCCTCCTGTCTCCTAAAATTTTCTTTATTTTCCTCATTGGTTTGCTTCGAGTTTTCCTCCTGTTTCTTAAAATTTTCATCTATTTTATCAAATTTTTCAGCTATAAATCTCATCACGTCTTGCCAATTTGGTTCTCTCCTGGCTTCCGCTTTGTCTGGTTGGTCTCCTTGGGCATCCTCTTCCACTATTTCCTTCTCTGTGATAATTGCTTCAGTTTCTTCTTTATCACCCATTGTTTGTTCCATTTCACTGTCCGTAAATGTTTCTATCTCTCGTTCCTGTCCACCTTCTTCCTTCTCCTTCTCTTCTGCCCTCTTCTTCGATCTGACTCTGGTATTATGCATTTCTTGTTTTCTCATAACTGCCGATGATAATTAGGTTTTTTGGTATATTAATTTATGAAATATATCAAAATTCTTTTCCAATTACAGCCCTTTTACGTTGAGCGCCAATCTGTAACGTAACGACTCTATCAAAACTTTTCCGCCTCTCCAAGAGTGTATTGCAATTACGGGTTTATAGTTAATTCAGCCCCACTGTTGTAAGCGCCAATCTGTAACGTACCGCCTTAGAGTATCAGGTGTGTGTGTGACGTCCGTCTTTTTACGGTCTCGGATCGGTCAGAACACCTCTTAGCAATCGCCACTTATGAATTATAAATACTGAGGTTTAAATAAATTTGGTGGTAATGTTACCCAAACGAAGCAGAAATCGAGTGTGTGTGATTTGGGTCAATTATGGAAGCTGTTTAGCCTTCTTTTGAAGAGAGAGCAAGTACCGTTTGTTTACCCTCGGAGTAGACGATTTCTTAATTTTTCAAATATTTGCCGTGAACCGAATCAGCTGATTTTGACATTAGTCTCCAAATATAGGTTAACCAAACGACACTGTTGCTGAATACTACCTGGTGGCTCGTCCTCTTCTTATTTTTACTGAAATCTACCACAACTACTCGCTACAATAAAGGAAACACATTTTATTATTCAATATCATTTCTTAATAATATTTATTTATAATATTATTGTTTTTTCTCTTCCGCCAACATACAAATATTACAATCGATACTTTCAATAACTAGTTCATGATATCGACTTCATTGGGCAAACATGGAATTGTCATAAAATCTGGTTTTTTCTGATTTTACAATTTTATCTTTTATTTAAACATCAATCAACATATAATTCTTTTATTTATTTCCCCAGGGTTAAGGGTAAGTTCTTTGTGTTATGAGATGGTCAGAAATGGATAATTATATACTACGCTTTACAAAATAGAACAACTTCGAAAATTTGTTTATTCTTTTAGTACGTAGTTCCGGATTTGTCCGTAAGAGAGCAGATTGTGTTTTATTAAAACATGTGATTACACTTTAAAAGTTTCTGTACTGCACGACAATTTGATTTGAGGTTTTCTTTATTAAATATTAAAAGAAATGTTTATATTACCTCTTTCCTCGAAGTTCTTACTTGTGTGAAGCTGTTTCTCAGGGGGTGTTCTTAGTTGTTTTGCAATTTCATGACCGTCTGTCAGATACTATCTCGTCAAGAAAAACTCGAAACGCGGCTTGGCTAGGCCTGATCTTCCAAATGGTTTTTTCACTTTTATTATGGAGTAGAGCAAGTTACCTTTGATATTTAAGGTAGTGGTACATAATGTTTATACTGTTAGTTAAATTTTGTAATAATTTCGTACTGTTCAAAAGATTTCTAAAGGTTTTTTAATACAATTTTTGTCTCATAACGTTTTCCAAACGAACAGTTTCCAATCTCAAATTCGATTAAACAATACTTGTTATTTCGTTACTCTTAGTAACCCATAATTTTTATATCATTTTTTATTGGTGCTGCTATTTACTTTTTAGTATATAGGCGGTTTTTAATTATTATAAATTTATTTTTGATTTACTGAAAAATAATTCTTTTTAATTTTGGTTTCTTTCCCAATTTGATTTACATAATAGTTTTTTTTTTATTTTCTTATAACTTTAGATATAAGTCTTTAATATTATTATTAACTTTAAATGAATTTATATATTATTTATTAATCTCTTATAGTATTCTTACACTGCACTATTTTCTTCTGCCATTTTTCTAATACAGTATTATTTTATTTTTTATTATCATCTGATTATTAAATCTTTTATTTTTTTAAAAACCCTGGGTTATCTTATATAATAACACAATTATTTTATTAAATATAAAATTAACATAGGTACTAAATTTTGTTGCCTACACAATATAAATCCTACAATAACTAAACAAAATACATAATTAGTTAGTAGCATCACAGTCTACTATTATAATCTATAATTCTCACATCTACAGCACAATTCTGTAAAAAGTTCCCTTCACCTTCACTTATTTCCCCACTGGGTACACTATAACTCACTTGTCACTGTATATCACTTCAATATTGTTTATAATGTTTAGTGATATAACTTAATTTTTAGGTAGTTATAGTTTACCCATTTCTGACCTTTATGGTAGTAGAAGAGTTATCATTTATTGGGACTGGGTTATGTACCGTTACATAAAGCTCTCCCACTAGAACAAATTTATTTTTGTTTTACTTGTTTATCAAAATAAATTGTTGATTGTTTCAATTTTTATAATATTCCTGGTTTTATATCTTCATAATATCTTCCTTTATTTCAAACTGGTTATATACTGACTGGTAATTCATACTGGTGGTAATTGCTGTTTTCTTACTCAACTCTCTCTCTCTTGGAGGCAAATTCATCAATTATTTATTTCTCTGGGTAGTGGTACTTCCACATTTTACTTGATAAGTACTGGTCACACTAATCATATTGACCTTGTTTTAACACTCATTTCTATTTACTTCTATAAATTCGCTTTATCAATTAAGCTTCGGTCTGCTATCTTCCTTCTATTTTCTTCATCTATACTTCTGGAATCTAATATCACTCTTTTCAGCTATTTTATAATTATTATCCCTTAAATATTCAATTTCCCTAACATTTTTCCCTATCTTGTGCGGTGGTACCAGTCGGGTGGCCACTTTTGGGTCCATAACTCCGCTGTCCATCCTTACACCTTCTGAGACCAGGGGAACATCATCCCTGCTCAGGAAAATTATTGCCGGAACATTTCTACGGTCAATACATAAAAATAAAAAGATTATAAGTAGTCAATTAGCGACTAATATTAAACACTTTTGGGATTCTTCATACAGTTGCTGTTTACATTTATTTATATATTTCTTCTTCTTCTTGATTCCTTCTTCTTTTCCATTAACTAATAGCACATAACATTATTGATAGGCATCATTTTATTATCCTTTTGACTTTCCTTCTTGTGACATATTTTCTCCGTATCATTTCTTCTTATATAATCTTCAATTCCGAGAAATTCTAATTATTGTTGTATTAATTATCATCCTCCTTCAGTTTCATTGGAGTCATTAAATTATTCTTTATTCTTCTTATCTGACTTTCTTAACTGAGCACATTACCATCAATTGTTTTTATTTATTTATATATTCTTCTGTCTGTTACCATAAAAATATTATTTTTTCTATCGTTCCATTTTAAATCAATTCTTTATAAATATTATTTAATAATCTGTTCTTACATACTCTTTATTAAATCATATTGTTCCTGAATAAATACTGAGTAAGTTGTTCTTACAGTTTTTTTTTTAGAATTTTGGGGTTTTTAGTTTCTTAATTTTAAATTATATTGTTCGAAATAACTTGAGTAAGTTGTCCTTACATGCTTTTTGAATTTTGGGGTTTCTTCCGCTATTCAATGGGTTGCTTGGTCGGTTTTCAAAAATTCATTCCCTTTTTTTTTCTTGTTGGTTATTATTTAGTTTAACCATGGTCCATTAACTCAGGTACTCCATGTTCTCGGATTACTGGGGTGTCCATAATGATTTTTGTCCTTGTTAAATAACTCTCTATCATCTGATATTGTAACTCGGCTGGTACAAAGTCTTCATTTAGGTCACGGTTTTCGGTCATATTTAGATCCCTTTTAATTGACAAGTATTGTACCTCCTCTAATCTAATGTAATCATTCATATATTCTATCATTCCATTCTCTTTTACCTCTGTATTATTTATACAATGTTCTGTTGGTATACTCCGTCTTGAAAATATAATTGATGTGGTCAGATACTCTTTGATCGTCGATATTTTTAACTGATATTTAAATTTATTCAAGTTTTTTGTTATTATTCTATGGTGGTTTACCTTTGATATTTTTATTGAGTTTTGTCTACAATTTCTAACTTTATTTAACTACCTTTGTTTATTAATAGGAGGGTTAAATATATTAATTAATCCGCCCTTCCTCATCTCCATTTCTTCTTTTGTATTGACTATTTTCTTTCTCCATATTTTCCTTATTTTCTTGATATTCTCTTCCATGTTCGTACTTATTTTAAAACCTTCGGAAGTGCTGTCTAATGTTTCATCCAAATTATTAAAACCACTGTCCATTTGCTTATTTGTCTCCTCCTTGTATGTATCTGCTTTTTGGATAAGCGTATTAACATTTTCAAACTTCTCTCCGAAAGTTTCCCATATCTCCTTATTGAACTTCTCCATCTTACCCTCAAATTGTTTTAAATTTTCTTCGTTTATTTTCTCAATTTGTTTTAAACTATCCCTCAAGGTTTCATTTTGCTTCCTTGAGTTCTCTTCCTGTTTCTTAAAATTCTCATCGATTTTGTCAAATTTCTCGCTCAAGGTTTCATTTTGTTTCCTTGAGTTATCATCTATTTTATCAAATTTTTCCTCCTGTCTCCTAAAATTTTCTTTATTTTCCTCATCGGTTTGCTTCGAGTTTTCCTCCTGTTTCTTAAAATTTTCATCTGTTTTATCAAATTTTTCAGCTATAAATCTCATCACGTCTTGCCAATTTGGTTCTCTCCTGGCTTCCGCTTTGTCTGGTTGGTCTCCTTGGGCATCCTCTTCCACTATTTCCTTCTCTGTGATAATTGCTTCAGTTTCTTCTTTATCACCCATTGTTTGTTCCATTTCACTGTCCGTAAATGTTTCTATCTCTCGTTCCTGTCCACCTTCTTCCTTCTCCTTCTCTTCTGCCCTCTTCTTCGATCTGACTCTGGTATTATGCATTTCTTGTTTTCTCATAACTGCCGATGATAATTAGGTTTTTTGGTATATTAATTTATGAAATATATCAAAATTCTTTTCCAATTACAGCCCTTTTACGTTGAGCGCCAATCTGTAACGTAACGACTCTATCAAAACTTTTCCGCCTCTCCAAGAGTGTATTGCAATTACGGGTTTATAGTTAATTCAGCCCCACTGTTGTAAGCGCCAATCTGTAACGTACCGCCTTAGAGTATCAGGTGTGTGTGTGACGTCCGTCTTTTTACGGTCTCGGATCGGTCAGAACACCTCTTAGCAATCGCCACTTATGAATTATAAATACTGAGGTTTAAATAAATTTGGTGGTAATGTTACCCAAACGAAGCAGAAATCGAGTGTGTGTGATTTGGGCCAATTATGGAAGCTGTTTAGCCTTCTTTTGAAGAGAGAGCAAGTACCGTTTGTTTACCCTCGGAGTAGACGATTTCTTAATTTTTCAAATATTTGCCGTGAACCGAATCAGCTGATTTTGACATTAGTCTCCAAATATAGGTTAACCAAACGACACTGTTGCTGAATACTACCTGGTGGCTCGTCCTCTTCTTATTTTTACTGAAATCTACCACAACTACCCGCTACAATAAAGGAAACACATTTTATTATTCAATATCATTTCTTAATAATATTTATTTATAATATTATTGTTTTTTCTCTTCCGCCAACATACAAATATTACAATCGATACTTTCAATAACTAGTTCATGATATCGACTTCATTGGGCAAACATGGAATTGTCATAAAATCTGTTTTTTTCTGATTTTACAATTTTATCTTTTATTTAAACATCAATCAACATATAATTCTTTTATTTATTTCCCCAGTGTTAAGGGTAAGTTCTTTGTGTTATGAGATGGTCAGAAATGGATAATTATATACTACGCTTTACAAAATAGAACAACTTCGAAAATTTGTTTATTCTTTTAGTACGTAGTTCCGGATTTGTCCGTAAGAGAGCAGATTGTGTTTTATTAAAACATGTGATTACACTTTAAAAGTTTCTGTACTGCACGACAATTTGATTTGAGGTTTTCTTTATTAAATATTAAAAGAAATGTTTATATTACCTCTTTCCTCGAAGTTCTTACTTGTGTGAAGCTGTTTCTCAGGTGGTGTTCTTAGTTGTTTTGCAATTTCATGACCGTCTGTCAGATACTATCTCGTCAAGAAAAACTCGAAACGCGGCTTGGCTAGGCCTGATCTTCCAAATGGTTTTTTCACTTTTATTATGGAGTAGAGCAAGTTACCTTTGATATTTAAGGTAGTGGTACATAATGTTTATACTGTTAGTTAAATTTTGTAATAATTTCGTACTGTTCAAAAGATTTCTAAAGGTTTTTTAATACAATTTTTGTCTCATAACGTTTTCCAAACGAACAGTTTCCAATCTCAAATTCGATTAAACAATACTTGTTATTTCGTTACTCTTAGTAACCCATAATTTTTATATCATTTTTTATTGGTGCTGCTATTTACTTTTTAGTATATAGGCGGTTTTTAATTATTATAAATTTATTTTTGATTTACCGAAAAATAATTCTTTTTAATTTTGGTTTCTTTCCCAATTTGATTTACATAATAGTTTTTTGTTTATTTTCTTATAACTTTAGATATAAGTCTTTAATATTATTATTAACTTTAAATGAATTTATATATTATTTATTAATCTCTTATAGTATTCTTACACTGCACTATTTTCTCCTGCCATTTTCCTCATACAGTATTATTTTATTTTTTATTATCGTCTGATATTTAAATCTTTTATTTTTTTAAAAACCCTGGGTTATCTTATATAATAACACAATTATTTTATTAAATATAAAATTAACATAGGTACTAAATTTTGTTGCCTACACAATATAAATCCTACAATAACTAAACAAAATACATAATTAGTTAGTAGCATCACAGTCTACTATTATAATCTATAATTCTCACATCTACAGCACAATTCTGTAAGAAGTTCCCTTCACCATCACTTATTTCCCCACTGGGTACACTATAACTCACTTGTCACTGTATATCACATCAATATTGTTTATAATGTTTAGTGATATAACTTAATTTTTAGCTAGTTATAGTTTACCCATTTCTGACCTTTATGGTAGTAGAAGAGTTATCATTTATTGGGACTGGGTTATGTACCGTTACATAAAGCCCCCCCCCACTAGAACAAATTTATTTTTGTTTTACTCGTTTATCAAAATAAATTGTTGATTGTTTCAATTTTTATAATATTCCTGATTTTATATCTTCATAATAGCTTCCTTTATTTCAAACTGGTAATATACTGACTGGTAATTCATACTGGTGGTAATTGCTGTTTTCTTACTCAACTCTCTCTCTCTTGGAGGCAAATTCATCAATTATTTATTCTCTGGGTAGTGGTACTTCCACATTTTACTTGATAAGTACTGGTCACACTAATCATATTGACCTTGTTTTAACACTCATTTCTATTTACTTCTATAAATTCGCTTTATCAATTAAGCTTCGGTCTGCTATCTTCCTTCTATTTTCTTCATCTATACTTCTGGAATCTAATATCACTCTTTTCAGCTATTTTATAATTATTATCCCTTAAATATTCAATTTCCCTAACATTTTTCCCTATCTTGTGCGGTGGTACCAGTTGGGTGGCCACTTTTGGGTCCATAACTCCGCTGTCCATCCTTACACCTTCTGAGACCAGGGGAACATCATCCCTGCTCAGGAAAATTATTGCCGGAACATTTCTACGGTCAATACATAAAAATAAAAAGATTATAAGTAGTCAATTAGTGACTAATATTAAACACTTTTGGGATTCTTCATACAGTTGCTGTTTACATTTATTTATATATTTCTTCTTCTTCTTGATTCCTTCTTCTTTTCCATTAACTAATAGCACATAACATTATTGATAGGCATCATTTTAAAATCCTTTTGACTTTCCTTCTTGTGACATATTTTCTCCGTATGATTTCTTCTTATATAATCTTCAATTCCGAGAAATTCTAATTATTGTTGTATTAATTATCATCCTCCTTCAGTTTCATTGGAGTCATTAAATTATTCTTTATTCTTCTTATCTGACTTTCTTAACTGAGCACATTACCATCAATTGTTTTTATTTATTTATATATTCTTCTGTCTGTTACCATAAAAATATTATTTTTTCTATCGTTCCATTTTAAATCAATTCTTTATAAATATTATTTAATAATCTGTTCTTACATACTCTTTATTAAATCATATTGTTCCTGAATAAATACTGAGTAAGTTGTTCTTAGTTTTTTTTTTAGAATTTTGGGGTTTTTAGTTTCTTCATTTTAAATTATATTGTTCAAAATAACTTGAGTAAGTTGTCCTTACATGCTTTTTGAATTTTGGGGTTTCTTCCGCTATTCAATGGGTTGCTTGGTCGGTTTTCAAAAATTCAGTCCCCTTTTTTTGCTTGTTGGTTATTATTTAGTTTAACCATGGTCCATTAACTCAGGTACTCCATGTTCTCGGATTACTGGGGTGTCCATAATGATTTTTGTCCTTGTTAAATAACTCTCTATCATCTGATATTGTAACTCGGCTGGTACAAAGTCTTCATTTAAGTCACGGTTTTCGGTCATATTTAGATCCCTTTTAATTGACAAGTATTGTACCTCCTCTAATCTAATGTAATCATTCATATATTCTATCATTCCATTCTCTTTTACCTCTGTATTATTTATACAATGTTCTGTTGGTATACTCCGTCTTGAAAATATAATTGATGTGATCAGATACTCTTTGATCGTCGATATTTTTAACTGATATTTAAATTTATTTAAGTTTTTTGTTATTATTCTATGGTGGTTTACCTTTGATATTTTTATTGAGTTTTGTCTACAATTTCTAACTTTATTTAACTACCTTTGTTTATTAATAGGAGGGTTAAATATATTAATTAATCCGCCCTTCCTCATCTCCATTTCTTCTTTTGTATTGACTATTTTCTTTCTCCATATATTCCTTATTTTCTTGATATTCTCTTCCATGTTCGTACTTATTTTAAAACCTTCGGAAGTGCTGTCTAATGTTTCATCCAAATTATTAAAACCACTGTCCATTTGCTTATTTGTCTCCTCCTTGTATGTATCTGCTTTTTGGATAAGCGTATTAACATTTTCAAACTTCTCTCCGAAAGTTTCCCATATCTCCTTATTAAGTTCCTTAGAAGTTCCTCCATCTTACCCTCAAATTGTTTTAAATTTTCTTCGTTTATTTTCTCAATTTGTTTTAAACTATCCCTCAAGGTTTCATTTTGCTTCCTTGAGTTCTCTTCCTGTTTCTTAAAATTCTCATCGATTTTGTCAAATTTCTCGCTCAAGGTTTCATTTTGTTTCCTTGAGTTATCATCTATTTTATCAAATTTTTCCTCCTGTCTCCTAAAATTTTCTTTATTTTCCTCATCGGTTTGCTTCGAGTTTTCCTCCTGTTTCTTAAAATTTTCATCTATTTTATCAAATTTTTCAGCTATAAATCTCATCACGTCTTGCCAATTTGGTTCTCTCCTGGCTTCCGCTTTGTCTGGTTGGTCTCCTTGGGCATCCTCTTCCACTATTTCCTTCTCTGTGATAATTGCTTCAGTTTCTTCTTTATCACCCATTGTTTGTTCCATTTCACTGTCCGTAAATGTTTCTATCTCTCGTTCCTGTCCACCTTCTTCCTTCTCCTTCTCTTCTGCCCTCTTCTTCGATCTGACTCTGGTATTATGCATTTCTTGTTTTCTCATAACTGCCGATGATAATTAGGTTTTTTGGTATATTAATTTATGAAATATATCAAAATTCTTTTCCAATTACAGCCCTTTTACGTTGAGCGCCAATCTGTAACGTAACGACTCTATCAAAACTTTTCCGCCTCTCCAAGAGTGTATTGCAATTACGGGTTTATAGTTAATTCAGCCCCACTGTTGTAAGCGCCAATCTGTAACGTACCGCCTTAGAGTATCAGGTGTGTGTGTGACGTCCGTCTTTTTACGGTCTCGGATCGGTCAGAACACCTCTTAGCAATCGCCACTTATGAATTATAAATACTGAGGTTTAAATAAATTTGGTGGTAATGTTACCCAAACGAAGCAGAAATCGAGTGTGTGTGATTTGGGCCAATTATGGAAGCTGTTTAGCCTTCTTTTGAAGAGAGAGCAAGTACCGTTTGTTTACCCTCGGAGTAGACGATTTCTTAATTTTTCAAATATTTGCCGTGAACCGAATCAGCTGATTTTGACATTAGTCTCCAAATATAGGTTAACCAAACGACACTGTTGCTGAATACTACCTGGTGGCTCGTCCTCTTCTTATTTTTACTGAAATCTACCACAACTACCCGCTACAATAAAGGAAACACATTTTATTATTCAATATCATTTCTTAATAATATTTATTTATAATATTATTGTTTTTTCTCTTCCGCCAACATACAAATATTACAATCGATACTTTCAATAACTAGTTCATGATATCGACTTCATTGGGCAAACATGGAATTGTCATAAAATCTGTTTTTTTCTGATTTTACAATTTTATCTTTTATTTAAACATCAATCAACATATAATTCTTTTATTTATTTCCCCAGTGTTAAGGGTAAGTTCTTTGTGTTATGAGATGGTCAGAAATGGATAATTATATACTACGCTTTACAAAATAGAACAACTTCAAAAATTTGTTTATTCTTTTAGTACGTAGTTCCGGATTTGTCCGTAAGAGAGCAGATTGTGTTTTATTAAAACATGTGATTACACTTTAAAAGTTTCTGTACTGCACGACAATTTGATTTGAGGTTTTCTTTATTAAATATTAAAAGAAATGTTTATATTACCTCTTTCCTCGAAGTTCTTACTTGTGTGAAGCTGTTTCTCAGGTGGTGTTCTTAGTTGTTTTGCAATTTCATGACCGTCTGTCAGATACTATCTCGTCAAGAAAAACTCGAAACGCGGCTTGGCTAGGCCTGATCTTCCAAATGGTTTTTTCACTTTTATTATGGAGTAGAGCAAGTTACCTTTGATATTTAAGGTAGTGGTACATAATGTTTATACTGTTAGTTAAATTTTGTAATAATTTCGTACTGTTCAAAAGATTTCTAAAGGTTTTTTAATACAATTTTTGTCTCATAACGTTTTCCAAACGAACAGTTTCCAATCTCAAATTCGATTAAACAATACTTGTTATTTCGTTACTCTTAGTAACCCATAATTTTTATATCATTTTTTATTGGTGCTGCTATTTACTTTTTAGTATATAGGCGGTTTTTAATTATTATAAATTTATTTTTGATTTACCGAAAAATAATTCTTTTTAATTTTGGTTTCTTTCCCAATTTGATTTACATAATAGTTTTTTGTTTATTTTCTTATAACTTTAGATATAAGTCTTTAATATTATTATTAACTTTAAATGAATTTATATATTATTTATTAATCTCTTATAGTATTCTTACACTGCACTATTTTCTCCTGCCATTTTCCTCATACAGTATTATTTTATTTTTTATTATCGTCTGATATTTAAATCTTTTATTTTTTTAAAAACCCTGGGTTATCTTATATAATAACACAATTATTTTATTAAATATAAAATTAACATAGGTACTAAATTTTGTTGCCTACACAATATAAATCCTACAATAACTAAACAAAATACATAATTAGTTAGTAGCATCACAGTCTACTATTATAATCTATAATTCTCACATCTACAGCACAATTCTGTAAGAAGTTCCCTTCACCATCACTTATTTCCCCACTGGGTACACTATAACTCACTTGTCACTGTATATCACTTCAATATTGTTTATAATGTTTAGTGATATAACTTAATTTTTAGCTAGTTATAGTTTACCCATTTCTGACCTTTATGGTAGTAGAAGAGTTATCATTTATTGGGACTGGGTTATGTACCGTTACATAAAGCCCCCCCCCACTAGAACAAATTTATTTTTGTTTTACTCGTTTATCAAAATAAATTGTTGATTGTTTCAATTTTTATAATATTCCTGATTTTATATCTTCATAATAGCTTCCTTTATTTCAAACTGGTAATATACTGACTGGTAATTCATACTGGTGGTAATTGCTGTTTTCTTACTCAATTCTCTCTCTCTTGGAGGCAAATTCATCAATTATTTATTCTCTGGGTAGTGGTACTTCCACATTTTACTTGATAAGTACTGGTCACACTAATCATATTGACCTTGTTTTAACACTCATTTCTATTTACTTCTATAAATTCGCTTTATCAATTAAGCTTCGGTCTGCTATCTTCCTTCTATTTTCTTCATCTATACTTCTGGAATCTAATATCACTCTTTTCAGCTATTTTATAATTATTATCCCTTAAATATTCAATTTCCCTAACATTTTTCCCTATCTTGTGCGGTGGTACCAGTTGGGTGGCCACTTTTGGGTCCATAACTCCGCTGTCCATCCTTACACCTTCTGAGACCAGGGGAACATCATCCCTGCTCAGGAAAATTATTGCCGGAACATTTCTACGGTCAATACATAAAAATAAAAAGATTATAAGTAGTCAATTAGTGACTAATATTAAACACTTTTGGGATTCTTCATACAGTTGCTGTTTACATTTATTTATATATTTCTTCTTCTTCTTGATTCCTTCTTCTTTTCCATTAACTAATAGCACATAACATTATTGATAGGCATCATTTTAAAATCCTTTTGACTTTCCTTCTTGTGACATATTTTCTCCGTATGATTTCTTCTTATATAATCTTCAATTCCGAGAAATTCTAATTATTGTTGTATTAATTATCATCCTCCTTCAGTTTCATTGGAGTCATTAAATTATTCTTTATTCTTCTTATCTGACTTTCTTAACTGAGCACATTACCATCAATTGTTTTTATTTATTTATATATTCTTCTGTCTGTTACCATAAAAATATTATTTTTTCTATCGTTCCATTTTAAATCAATTCTTTATAAATATTATTTAATAATCTGTTCTTACATACTCTTTATTAAATCATATTGTTCCTGAATAAATACTGAGTAAGTTGTTCTTACAGGTTTTTTTTTAGAATTTTGGGGTTTTTAGTTTCTTCATTTTAAATTATATTGTTCGAAATAACTTTAGTAAGTTGTCCTTACATGCTTTTTGAATTTTGGGGTTTCTTCCGCTATTCAATGGGTTGCTTGGTCGGTTTTCAAAAATTCAGTCCCCTTTTTTTGCTTGTTGGTTATTATTTAGTTTAACCATGGTCCATTAACTCAGGTACTCCATGTTCTCGGATTACTGGGGTGTCCATAATGATTTTTGTCCTTGTTAAATAACTCTCTATCATCTGATATTGTAACTCGGCTGGTACAAAGTCTTCATTTAAGTCACGGTTTTCGGTCATATTTAGATCCCTTTTAATTGACAAGTATTGTACCTCCTCTAATCTAATGTAATCATTCATATATTCTATCATTCCATTCTCTTTTACCTCTGTATTATTTATACAATGTTCTGTTGGTATACTCCGTCTTGAAAATATAATTGATGTGGTCAGATACTCTTTGATCGTCGATATTTTTAACTGATATTTAAATTTATTCAAGTTTTTTGTTATTATTCTATGGTGGTTTACCTTTGATATTTTTATTGAGTTTTGTCTACAATTTCTAACTTTATTTAACTACCTTTGTTTATTAATAGGAGGGTTAAATATATTAATTAATCCGCCCTTCCTCATCTCCATTTCTTCTTTTGTATTGACTATTTTCTTTCTCCATATATTCCTTATTTTCTTGATATTCTCTTCCATGTTCGTACTTATTTTAAAACCTTCGGAAGTGCTGTCTAATGTTTCATCCAAATTATTAAAACCACTGTCCATTTGCTTATTTGTCTCCTCCTTGTATGTATCTGCTTTTTGGATAAGCGTATTAACATTTTCAAACTTCTCTCCGAAAGTTTCCCATATCTCCTTATTGAACTTCTCCATCTTACCCTCAAATTGTTTTAAATTTTCTTCGTTTATTTTCTCAATTTGTTTTAAACTATCCCTCAAGGTTTCATTTTGCTTCCTTGAGTTCTCTTCCTGTTTCTTAAAAATCTCATCGATTTTTTCAAATTTCTCACTCAAGGTTTCATTTTGTTTCCTTGAGTTATCATCTATTTTATCAAATTTTTCCTCCTGTCTCCTAAAATTTTCTTTATTTTCCTCATCGGTTTGCTTCGAGTTTTCCTCCTGTTTCTTAAAATTTTCATCTATTTTATCAAATTTTTCAGCTATAAATCTCATCACGTCTTGCCAATTTGGTTCTCTCCTGGCTTCCGCTTTGTCTGGTTGGTCTCCTTGGGCATCCTCTTCCACTATTTCCTTCTCTGTGATAATTGCTTCAGTTTCTTCTTTATCACCCATTGTTTGTTCCATTTCACTGTCCGTAAATGTTTCTATCTCTCGTTCCTGTCCACCTTCTTCCTTCTCCTTCTCTTCTGCCCTCTTCTTCGATCTGACTCTGGTATTATGCATTTCTTGTTTTCTCATAACTGCCGATGATAATTAGGTTTTTTGGTATATTAATTTATGAAATATATCAAAATTCTTTTCCAATTACAGCCCTTTTACGTTGAGCGCCAATCTGTAACGTAACGACTCTATCAAAACTTTTCCGCCTCTCCAAGAGTGTATTGCAATTACGGGTTTATAGTTAATTCAGCCCCACTGTTGTAAGCGCCAATCTGTAACGTACCGCCTTAGAGTATCAGGTGTGTGTGTGACGTCCGTCTTTTTACGGTCTCGGATCGGTCAGAACACCTCTTAGCAATCGCCACTTATGAATTATAAATACTGAGGTTTAAATAAATTTGGTGGTAATGTTACCCAAACGAAGCAGAAATCGAGTGTGTGTGATTTGGGCCAATTATGGAAGCTGTTTAGCCTTCTTTTGAAGAGAGAGCAAGTACCGTTTGTTTACCCTCGGAGTAGACGATTTCTTAATTTTTCAAATATTTGCCGTGAACCGAATCAGCTGATTTTGACATTAGTCTCCAAATATAGGTTAACCAAACGACACTGTTGCTGAATACTACCTGGTGGCTCGTCCTCTTCTTATTTTTACTGAAATCTACCACAACTACCCGCTACAATAAAGGAAACACATTTTATTATTCAATATCATTTCTTAATAATATTTATTTATAATATTATTGTTTTTTCTCTTCCGCCAACATACAAATATTACAATCGATACTTTCAATAACTAGTTCATGATATCGACTTCATTGGGCAAACATGGAATTGTCATAAAATCTGTTTTTTTCTGATTTTACAATTTTATCTTTTATTTAAACATCAATCAACATATAATTCTTTTATTTATTTCCCCAGTGTTAAGGGTAAGTTCTTTGTGTTATGAGATGGTCAGAAATGGATAATTATATACTACACTTTACAAAATAGAACAACTTCAAAAATTTGTTTATTCTTTTAGTACGTAGTTCCGGATTTGTCCGTAAGAGAGCAGATTGTGTTTTATTAAAACATGTGATTACACTTTAAAAGTTTCTGTACTGCACGACAATTTGATTTGAGGTTTTCTTTATTAAATATTAAAAGAAATGTTTATATTACCTCTTTCCTCGAAGTTCTTACTTGTGTGAAGCTGTTTCTCAGGTGGTGTTCTTAGTTGTTTTGCAATTTCATGACCGTCTGTCAGATACTATCTCGTCAAGAAAAACTCGAAACGCGGCTTGGCTAGGCCTGATCTTCCAAATGGTTTTTTCACTTTTATTATGGAGTAGAGCAAGTTACCTTTGATATTTAAGGTAGTGGTACATAATGTTTATGCTGTTAGTTAAATTTTGTAATAATTTCGTACTGTTCAAAAGATTTCTAAAGGTTTTTTAATACAATTTTTGTCTCATAACGTTTTCCAAACGAACAGTTTCCAATCTCAAATTCGATTAAACAATACTTGTTATTTCGTTACTCTTAGTAACCCATAATTTTTATATCATTTTTTATTGGTGCTGCTATTTACTTTTTAGTATATAGGCGGTTTTTAATTATTATAAATTTATTTTTGATTTACCGAAAAATAATTCTTTTTAATTTTGGTTTCTTTCCCAATTTGATTTACATAATAGTTTTTTGTTTATTTTCTTATAACTTTAGATATAAGTCTTTAATATTATTATTAACTTTAAATGAATTTATATATTATTTATTAATCTCTTATAGTATTCTTACACTGCACTATTTTCTCCTGCCATTTTCCTCATACAGTATTATTTTATTTTTTATTATCGTCTGATATTTAAATCTTTTATTTTTTTAAAAACCCTGGGTTATCTTATATAATAACACAATTATTTTATTAAATATAAAATTAACATAGGTACTAAATTTTGTTGCCTACACAATATAAATCCTACAATAACTAAACAAAATACATAATTAGTTAGTAGCATCACAGTCTACTATTATAATCTATAATTCTCACATCTACAGCACAATTCTGTAAGAAGTTCCCTTCACCATCACTTATTTCCCCACTGGGTACACTATAACTCACTTGTCACTGTATATCACTTCAATATTGTTTATAATGTTTAGTGATATAACTTAATTTTTAGCTAGTTATAGTTTACCCATTTCTGACCTTTATGGTAGTAGAAGAGTTATCATTTATTGGGACTGGGTTATGTACCGTTACATAAAGCCCCCCCCCCACTAGAACAAATTTATTTTTGTTTTACTCGTTTATCAAAATAAATTGTTGATTGTTTCAATTTTTATAATATTCCTGATTTTATATCTTCATAATAGCTTCCTTTATTTCAAACTGGTAATATACTGACTGGTAATTCATACTGGTGGTAATTGCTGTTTTCTTACTCAATTCTCTCTCTCTTGGAGGCAAATTCATCAATTATTTATTCTCTGGGTAGTGGTACTTCCACATTTTACTTGATAAGTACTGGTCACACTAATCATATTGACCTTGTTTTAACACTCATTTCTATTTACTTCTATAAATTCGCTTTATCAATTAAGCTTCGGTCTGCTATCTTCCTTCTATTTTCTTCATCTATACTTCTGGAATCTAATATCACTCTTTTCAGCTATTTTATAATTATTATCCCTTAAATATTCAATTTCCCTAACATTTTTCCCTATCTTGTGCGGTGGTACCAGTTGGGTGGCCACTTTTGGGTCCATAACTCCGCTGTCCATCCTTACACCTTCTGAGACCAGGGGAACATCATCCCTGCTCAGGAAAATTATTGCCGGAACATTTCTACGGTCAATACATAAAAATAAAAAGATTATAAGTAGTCAATTAGTGACTAATATTAAACACTTTTGGGATTCTTCATACAGTTGCTGTTTACATTTATTTATATATTTCTTCTTCTTCTTGATTCCTTCTTCTTTTCCATTAACTAATAGCACATAACATTATTGATAGGCATCATTTTAAAATCCTTTTGACTTTCCTTCTTGTGACATATTTTCTCCGTATGATTTCTTCTTATATAATCTTCAATTCCGAGAAATTCTAATTATTGTTGTATTAATTATCATCCTCCTTCAGTTTCATTGGAGTCATTAAATTATTCTTTATTCTTCTTATCTGACTTTCTTAACTGAGCACATTACCATCAATTGTTTTTATTTATTTATATATTCTTCTGTCTGTTACCATAAAAATATTATTTTTTCTATCGTTCCATTTTAAATCAATTCTTTATAAATATTATTTAATAATCTGTTCTTACATACTCTTTATTAAATCATATTGTTCCTGAATAAATACTGAGTAAGTTGTTCTTACAGGTTTTTTTTTAGAATTTTGGGGTTTTTAGTTTCTTCATTTTAAATTATATTGTTCGAAATAACTTTAGTAAGTTGTCCTTACATGCTTTTTGAATTTTGGGGTTTCTTCCGCTATTCAATGGGTTGCTTGGTCGGTTTTCAAAAATTCAGTCCCCTTTTTTTGCTTGTTGGTTATTATTTAGTTTAACCATGGTCCATTAACTCAGGTACTCCATGTTCTCGGATTACTGGGGTGTCCATAATGATTTTTGTCCTTGTTAAATAACTCTCTATCATCTGATATTGTAACTCGGCTGGTACAAAGTCTTCATTTAAGTCACGGTTTTCGGTCATATTTAGATCCCTTTTAATTGACAAGTATTGTACCTCCTCTAATCTAATGTAATCATTCATATATTCTATCATTCCATTCTCTTTTACCTCTGTATTATTTATACAATGTTCTGTTGGTATACTCCGTCTTGAAAATATAATTGATGTGGTCAGATACTCTTTGATCGTCGATATTTTTAACTGATATTTAAATTTATTCAAGTTTTTTGTTATTATTCTATGGTGGTTTACCTTTGATATTTTTATTGAGTTTTGTCTACAATTTCTAACTTTATTTAACTACCTTTGTTTATTAATAGGAGGGTTAAATATATTAATTAATCCGCCCTTCCTCATCTCCATTTCTTCTTTTGTATTGACTATTTTCTTTCTCCATATATTCCTTATTTTCTTGATATTCTCTTCCATGTTCGTACTTATTTTAAAACCTTCGGAAGTGCTGTCTAATGTTTCATCCAAATTATTAAAACCACTGTCCATTTGCTTATTTGTCTCCTCCTTGTATGTATCTGCTTTTTGGATAAGCGTATTAACATTTTCAAACTTCTCTCCGAAAGTTTCCCATATCTCCTTATTGAACTTCTCCATCTTACCCTCAAATTGTTTTAAATTTTCTTCGTTTATTTTCTCAGTTTGTTTTAAACTATCCCTCAAGGTTTCATTTTGCTTCCTTGAGTTCTCTTCCTGTTTCTTAAAATTCTCATCGATTTTGTCAAATTTCTTGCTCAAGGTTTCATTTTGTTTCCTTGAGTTATCATCTATTTTATCAAATTTTTCCTCCTGTCTCCTAAAATTTTCTTTATTTTCCTCATCGGTTTGCTTCGAGTTTTCCTCCTGTTTCTTAAAATTTTCATCTATTTTATCAAATTTTTCAGCTATAAATCTCATCACGTCTTGCCAATTTGGTTCTCTCCTGGCTTCCGCTTTGTCTGGTTGGTCTCCTTGGGCATCCTCTTCCACTATTTCCTTCTCTGTGATAATTGCTTCAGTTTCTTCTTTATCACCCATTGTTTGTTCCATTTCACTGTCCGTAAATGTTTCTATCTCTCGTTCCTGTCCACCTTCTTCCTTCTCCTTCTCTTCTGCCCTCTTCTTCGATCTGACTCTGGTATTATGCATTTCTTGTTTTCTCATAACTGCCGATGATAATTAGGTTTTTTGGTATATTAATTTATGAAATATATCAAAATTCTTTTCCAATTACAGCCCTTTTACGTTGAGCGCCAATCTGTAACGTAACGACTCTATCAAAACTTTTCCGCCTCTCCAAGAGTGTATTGCAATTACGGGTTTATAGTTAATTCAGCCCCACTGTTGTAAGCGCCAATCTGTAACGTACCGCCTTAGAGTATCAGGTGTGTGTGTGACGTCCGTCTTTTTACGGTCTCGGATCGGTCAGAACACCTCTTAGCAATCGCCACTTATGAATTATAAATACTGAGGTTTAAATAAATTTGGTGGTAATGTTACCCAAACGAAGCAGAAATCGAGTGTGTGTGATTTGGGCCAATTATGGAA
The DNA here is from genome assembly GCA_034769895.1 of Magicicada septendecula. NCBI lineage: Eukaryota > Metazoa > Arthropoda > Insecta > Hemiptera > Cicadidae > Magicicada > Magicicada septendecula. The sequence continues at coordinate 228,821,018 of CM068371.1, read as the reverse complement.
GCTGTTTAGCCTTCTTTTGAAGAGAGAGCAAGTACCGTTTGTTTACCCTCGGAGTAGACGATTTCTTAATTTTTCAAATATTTGCCGTGAACCGAATCAGCTGATTTTGACATTAGTCTCCAAATATAGGTTAACCAAACGACACTGTTGCTGAATACTACCTGGTGGCTCGTCCTCTTCTTATTTTTACTGAAATCTACCACAACTACCCGCTACAATAAAGGAAACACATTTTATTATTCAATATCATTTCTTAATAATATTTATTTATAATATTATTGTTTTTTCTCTTCCGCCAACATACAAATATTACAATCGATACTTTCAATAACTAGTTCATGATATCGACTTCATTGGGCAAACATGGAATTGTCATAAAATCTGTTTTTTTCTGATTTTACAATTTTATCTTTTATTTAAACATCAATCAACATATAATTCTTTTATTTATTTCCCCAGTGTTAAGGGTAAGTTCTTTGTGTTATGAGATGGTCAGAAATGGATAATTATATACTACGCTTTACAAAATAGAACAACTTCAAAAATTTGTTTATTCTTTTAGTACGTAGTTCCGGATTTGTCCGTAAGAGAGCAGATTGTGTTTTATTAAAACATGTGATTACACTTTAAAAGTTTCTGTACTGCACGACAATTTGATTTGAGGTTTTCTTTATTAAATATTAAAAGAAATGTTTATATTACCTCTTTCCTCGAAGTTCTTACTTGTGTGAAGCTGTTTCTCAGGTGGTGTTCTTAGTTGTTTTGCAATTTCATGACCGTCTGTCAGATACTATCTTGTCAAGAAAAACTCGAAACGCGGCTTGGCTAGGCCTGATCTTCCAAATGGTTTTTTCACTTTTATTATGGAGTAGAGCAAGTTACCTTTGATATTTAAGGTAGTGGTACATAATGTTTATACTGTTAGTTAAATTTTGTAATAATTTCGTACTGTTCAAAAGATTTCTAAAGGTTTTTTAATACAATTTTTGTCTCATAACGTTTTCCAAACGAACAGTTTCCAATCTCAAATTCGATTAAACAATACTTGTTATTTCGTTACTCTTAGTAACCCATAATTTTTATATCATTTTTTATTGGTGCTGCTATTTACTTTTTAGTATATAGGCGGTTTTTAATTATTATAAATTTATTTTTGATTTACCGAAAAATAATTCTTTTTAATTTTGGTTTCTTTCCCAATTTGATTTACATAATAGTTTTTTGTTTATTTTCTTATAACTTTAGATATAAGTCTTTAATATTATTATTAACTTTAAATGAATTTATATATTATTTATTAATCTCTTATAGTATTCTTACACTGCACTATTTTCTCCTGCCATTTTCCTCATACAGTATTATTTTATTTTTTATTATCGTCTGATATTTAAATCTTTTATTTTTTAAAAACCCTGGGTTATCTTATATAATAACACAATTATTTTATTAAATATAAAATTAACATAGGTACTAAATTTTGTTGCCTACACAATATAAATCCTACAATAACTAAACAAAATACATAATTAGTTAGTAGCATCACAGTCTACTATTATAATCTATAATTCTCACATCTACAGCACAATTCTGTAAGAAGTTCCCTTCACCATCACTTATTTCCCCACTGGGTACACTATAACTCACTTGTCACTGTATATCACTTCAATATTGTTTATAATGTTTAGTGATATAACTTAATTTTTAGCTAGTTATAGTTTACCCATTTCTGACCTTTATGGTAGTAGAAGAGTTATCATTTATTGGGACTGGGTTATGTACCGTTACATAAAGCCCCCCCCCACTAGAACAAATTTATTTTTGTTTTACTCGTTTATCAAAATAAATTGTTGATTGTTTCAATTTTTATAATATTCCTGATTTTATATCTTCATAATAGCTTCCTTTATTTCAAACTGGTAATATACTGACTGGTAATTCATACTGGTGGTAATTGCTGTTTTCTTACTCAACTCTCTCTCTCTTGGAGGCAAATTCATCAATTATTTATTCTCTGGGTAGTGGTACTTCCACATTTTACTTGATAAGTACTGGTCACACTAATCATATTGACCTTGTTTTAACACTCATTTCTATTTACTTCTATAAATTCGCTTTATCAATTAAGCTTCGGTCTGCTATCTTCCTTCTATTTTCTTCATCTATACTTCTGGAATCTAATATCACTCTTTTCAGCTATTTTATAATTATTATCCCTTAAATATTCAATTTCCCTAACATTTTTCCCTATCTTGTGCGGTGGTACCAGTTGGGTGGCCACTTTTGGGTCCATAACTCCGCTGTCCATCCTTACACCTTCTGAGACCAGGGGAACATCATCCCTGCTCAGGAAAATTATTGCCGGAACATTTCTACGGTCAATACATAAAAATAAAAAGATTATAAGTAGTCAATTAGTGACTAATATTAAACACTTTTGGGATTCTTCATACAGTTGCTGTTTACATTTATTTATATATTTCTTCTTCTTCTTGATTCCTTCTTCTTTTCCATTAACTAATAGCACATAACATTATTGATAGGCATCATTTTAAAATCCTTTTGACTTTCCTTCTTGTGACATATTTTCTCCGTATGATTTCTTCTTATATAATCTTCAATTCCGAGAAATTCTAATTATTGTTGTATTAATTATCATCCTCCTTCAGTTTCATTGGAGTCATTAAATTATTCTTTATTCTTCTTATCTGACTTTCTTAACTGAGCACATTACCATCAATTGTTTTTATTTATTTATATATTCTTCTGTCTGTTACCATAAAAATATTATTTTTTCTATCGTTCCATTTTAAATCAATTCTTTATAAATATTATTTAATAATCTGTTCTTACATACTCTTTATTAAATCATATTGTTCCTGAATAAATACTGAGTAAGTTGTTCTTACAGGTTTTTTTTTAGAATTTTGGGGTTTTTAGTTTCTTCATTTTAAATTATATTGTTCGAAATAACTTTAGTAAGTTGTCCTTACATGCTTTTTGAATTTTGGGGTTTCTTCCGCTATTCAATGGGTTGCTTGGTCGGTTTTCAAAAATTCAGTCCCCTTTTTTTGCTTGTTGGTTATTATTTAGTTTAACCATGGTCCATTAACTCAGGTACTCCATGTTCTCGGATTACTGGGGTGTCCATAATGATTTTTGTCCTTGTTAAATAACTCTCTATCATCTGATATTGTAACTCGGCTGGTACAAAGTCTTCATTTAAGTCACGGTTTTCGGTCATATTTAGATCCCTTTTAATTGACAAGTATTGTACCTCCTCTAATCTAATGTAATCATTCATATATTCTATCATTCCATTCTCTTTTACCTCTGTATTATTTATACAATGTTCTGTTGGTATACTCCGTCTTGAAAATATAATTGATGTGGTCAGATACTCTTTGATCGTCGATATTTTTAACTGATATTTAAATTTATTCAAGTTTTTTGTTATTATTCTATGGTGGTTTACCTTTGATATTTTTATTGAGTTTTGTCTACAATTTCTAACTTTATTTAACTACCTTTGTTTATTAATAGGAGGGTTAAATATATTAATTAATCCGCCCTTCCTCATCTCCATTTCTTCTTTTGTATTGACTATTTTCTTTCTCCATATATTCCTTATTTTCTTGATATTCTCTTCCATGTTCGTACTTATTTTAAAACCTTCGGAAGTGCTGTCTAATGTTTCATCCAAATTATTAAAACCACTGTCCATTTGCTTATTTGTCTCCTCCTTGTATGTATCTGCTTTTTGGATAAGCGTATTAACATTTTCAAACTTCTCTCCGAAAGTTTCCCATATCTCCTTATTGAACTTCTCCATCTTACCCTCAAATTGTTTTAAATTTTCTTCGTTTATTTTCTCAATTTGTTTTAAACTATCCCTCAAGGTTTCATTTTGCTTCCTTGAGTTCTCTTCCTGTTTCTTAAAATTCTCATCGATTTTTTCAAATTTCTCGCTCAAGGTTTCATTTTGTTTCCTTGAGTTATCATCTATTTTATCAAATTTTTCCTCCTGTCTCCTAAAATTTTCTTTATTTTCCTCATCGGTTTGCTTCGAGTTTTCCTCCTGTTTCTTAAAATTTTCATCTATTTTATCAAATTTTTCAGCTATAAATCTCATCACGTCTTGCCAATTTGGTTCTCTCCTGGCTTCCGCTTTGTCTGGTTGGTCTCCTTGGGCATCCTCTTCCACTATTTCCTTCTCTGTGATAATTGCTTCAGTTTCTTCTTTATCACCCATTGTTTGTTCCATTTCACTGTCCGTAAATGTTTCTATCTCTCGTTCCTGTCCACCTTCTTCCTTCTCCTTCTCTTCTGCCCTCTTCTTCGATCTGACTCTGGTATTATGCATTTCTTGTTTTCTCATAACTGCCGATGATAATTAGGTTTTTTGGTATATTAATTTATGAAATATATCAAAATTCTTTTCCAATTACAGCCCTTTTACGTTGAGCGCCAATCTGTAACGTAACGACTCTATCAAAACTTTTCCGCCTCTCCAAGAGTGTATTGCAATTACGGGTTTATAGTTAATTCAGCCCCACTGTTGTAAGCGCCAATCTGTAACGTACCGCCTTAGAGTATCAGGTGTGTGTGTGACGTCCGTCTTTTTACGGTCTCGGATCGGTCAGAACACCTCTTAGCAATCGCCACTTATGAATTATAAATACTGAGGTTTAAATAAATTTGGTGGTAATGTTACCCAAACGAAGCAGAAATCGAGTGTGTGTGATTTGGGCCAATTATGGAAGCTGTTTAGCCTTCTTTTGAAGAGAGAGCAAGTACCGTTTGTTTACCCTCGGAGTAGACGATTTCTTAATTTTTCAAATATTTGCCGTGAACCGAATCAGCTGATTTTGACATTAGTCTCCAAATATAGGTTAACCAAACGACACTGTTGCTGAATACTACCTGGTGGCTCGTCCTCTTCTTATTTTTACTGAAATCTACCACAACTACCCGCTACAATAAAGGAAACACATTTTATTATTCAATATCATTTCTTAATAATATTTATTTATAATATTATTGTTTTTTCTCTTCCGCCAACATACAAATATTACAATCGATACTTTCAATAACTAGTTCATGATATCGACTTCATTGGGCAAACATGGAATTGTCATAAAATCTGTTTTTTTCTGATTTTACAATTTTATCTTTTATTTAAACATCAATCAACATATAATTCTTTTATTTATTTCCCCAGTGTTAAGGGTAAGTTCTTTGTGTTATGAGATGGTCAGAAATGGATAATTATATACTACGCTTTACAAAATAGAACAACTTCAAAAATTTGTTTATTCTTTTAGTACGTAGTTCCGGATTTGTCCGTAAGAGAGCAGATTGTGTTTTATTAAAACATGTGATTACACTTTAAAAGTTTCTGTACTGCACGACAATTTGATTTGAGGTTTTCTTTATTAAATATTAAAAGAAATGTTTATATTACCTCTTTCCTCGAAGTTCTTACTTGTGTGAAGCTGTTTCTCAGGTGGTGTTCTTAGTTGTTTTGCAATTTCATGACCGTCTGTCAGATACTATCTCGTCAAGAAAAACTCGAAACGCGGCTTGGCTAGGCCTGATCTTCCAAATGGTTTTTTCACTTTTATTATGGAGTAGAGCAAGTTACCTTTGATATTTAAGGTAGTGGTACATAATGTTTATACTGTTAGTTAAATTTTGTAATAATTTCGTACTGTTCAAAAGATTTCTAAAGGTTTTTTAATACAATTTTTGTCTCATAACGTTTTCCAAACGAACAGTTTCCAATCTCAAATTCGATTAAACAATACTTGTTATTTCGTTACTCTTAGTAACCCATAATTTTTATATCATTTTTTATTGGTGCTGCTATTTACTTTTTAGTATATAGGCGGTTTTTAATTATTATAAATTTATTTTTGATTTACCGAAAAATAATTCTTTTTAATTTTGGTTTCTTTCCCAATTTGATTTACATAATAGTTTTTTGTTTATTTTCTTATAACTTTAGATATAAGTCTTTAATATTATTATTAACTTTAAATGAATTTATATATTATTTATTAATCTCTTATAGTATTCTTACACTGCACTATTTTCTCCTGCCATTTTCCTCATACAGTATTATTTTATTTTTTATTATCGTCTGATATTTAAATCTTTTATTTTTTTAAAAACCCTGGGTTATCTTATATAATAACACAATTATTTTATTAAATATAAAATTAACATAGGTACTAAATTTTGTTGCCTACACAATATAAATCCTACAATAACTAAACAAAATACATAATTAGTTAGTAGCATCACAGTCTACTATTATAATCTATAATTCTCACATCTACAGCACAATTCTGTAAGAAGTTCCCTTCACCATCACTTATTTCCCCACTGGGTACACTATAACTCACTTGTCACTGTATATCACTTCAATATTGTTTATAATGTTTAGTGATATAACTTAATTTTTAGCTAGTTATAGTTTACCCATTTCTGACCTTTATGGTAGTAGAAGAGTTATCATTTATTGGGACTGGGTTATGTACCGTTACATAAAGCCCCCCCCCACTAGAACAAATTTATTTTTGTTTTACTCGTTTATCAAAATAAATTGTTGATTGTTTCAATTTTTATAATATTCCTGATTTTATATCTTCATAATAGCTTCCTTTATTTCAAACTGGTAATATACTGACTGGTAATTCATACTGGTGGTAATTGCTGTTTTCTTACTCAACTCTCTCTCTCTTGGAGGCAAATTCATCAATTATTTATTCTCTGGGTAGTGGTACTTCCACATTTTACTTGATAAGTACTGGTCACACTAATCATATTGACCTTGTTTTAACACTCATTTCTATTTACTTCTATAAATTCGCTTTATCAATTAAGCTTCGGTCTGCTATCTTCCTTCTATTTTCTTCATCTATACTTCTGGAATCTAATATCACTCTTTTCAGCTATTTTATAATTATTATCCCTTAAATATTCAATTTCCCTAACATTTTTCCCTATCTTGTGCGGTGGTACCAGTTGGGTGGCCACTTTTGGGTCCATAACTCCGCTGTCCATCCTTACACCTTCTGAGACCAGGGGAACATCATCCCTGCTCAGGAAAATTATTGCCGGAACATTTCTACGGTCAATACATAAAAATAAAAAGATTATAAGTAGTCAATTAGTGACTAATATTAAACACTTTTGGGATTCTTCATACAGTTGCTGTTTACATTTATTTATATATTTCTTCTTCTTCTTGATTCCTTCTTCTTTTCCATTAACTAATAGCACATAACATTATTGATAGGCATCATTTTAAAATCCTTTTGACTTTCCTTCTTGTGACATATTTTCTCCGTATGATTTCTTCTTATATAATCTTCAATTCCGAGAAATTCTAATTATTGTTGTATTAATTATCATCCTCCTTCAGTTTCATTGGAGTCATTAAATTATTCTTTATTCTTCTTATCTGACTTTCTTAACTGAGCACATTACCATCAATTGTTTTTATTTATTTATATATTCTTCTGTCTGTTACCATAAAAATATTATTTTTTCTATCGTTCCATTTTAAATCAATTCTTTATAAATATTATTTAATAATCTGTTCTTACATACTCTTTATTAAATCATATTGTTCCTGAATAAATACTGAGTAAGTTGTTCTTACAGGTTTTTTTTTAGAATTTTGGGGTTTTTAGTTTCTTCATTTTAAATTATATTGTTCGAAATAACTTGAGTAAGTTGTCCTTACATGCTTTTTGAATTTTGGGGTTTCTTCCGCTATTCAATGGGTTGCTTGGTCGGTTTTCAAAAATTCAGTCCCCTTTTTTTGCTTGTTGGTTATTATTTAGTTTAACCATGGTCCATTAACTCAGGTACTCCATGTTCTCGGATTACTGGGGTGTCCATAATGATTTTTGTCCTTGTTAAATAACTCTCTATCATCTGATATTGTAACTCGGCTGGTACAAAGTCTTCATTTAAGTCACGGTTTTCGGTCATATTTAGATCCCTTTTAATTGACAAGTATTGTACCTCCTCTAATCTAATGTAATCATTCATATATTCTATCATTCCATTCTCTTTTACCTCTGTATTATTTATACAATGTTCTGTTGGTATACTCCGTCTTGAAAATATAATTGATGTGGTCAAATACTCTTTGATCTTCGATATTTTTAACTGATATTTAAATTTATTCAAGTTTTTTGTTATTATTCTATGGTGGTTTACCTTTGATATTTTTATTGAGTTTTGTCTACAATTTCTAACTTTATTTAACTACCTTTGTTTATTAATAGGAGGGTTAAATATATTAATTAATCCGCCCTTCCTCATCTCCATTTCTTCTTTTGTATTGACTATTTTCTTTCTCCATATATTCCTTATTTTCTTGATATTCTCTTCCATGTTCGTACTTATTTTAAAACCTTCGGAAGTGCTGTCTAATGTTTCATCCAAATTATTAAAACCACTGTCCATTTGCTTATTTGTCTCCTCCTTGTATGTATCTGCTTTTTGGATAACCGTATTAACATTTTCAAACTTCTCTCCGAAAGTTTCCCATATCTCCTTATTGAACTTCTCCATCTTACCCTCAAATTGTTTTAAATTTTCTTCGTTTATTTTCTCAATTTGTTTTAAACTATCCCTCAAGGTTTCATTTTGCTTCCTTGAGTTCTCTTCCTGTTTCTTAAAATTCTCATCGGTTTTGTCAAATTTCTCGCTCAAGGTTTCATTTTGTTTCCTTGAGTTATCATCTATTTTATCAAATTTTTCCTCCTGTCTCCTAAAATTTTCTTTATTTTCCTCATCGGTTTGCTTCGAGTTTTCCTCCTGTTTCTTAAAATTTTCATCTATTTTATCAAATTTTTCAGCTATAAATCTCATCACGTCTTGCCAATTTGGTTCTCTCCTGGCTTCCGCTTTGTCTGGTTGGTCTCCTTGGGCATCCTCTTCCACTATTTCCTTCTCTGTGATAATTGCTTCAGTTTCTTCTTTATCACCCATTGTTTGTTCCATTTCACTGTCCGTAAATGTTTCTATCTCTCGTTCCTGTCCACCTTCTTCCTTCTCCTTCTCTTCTGCCCTCTTCTTCGATCTGACTCTGGTATTATGCATTTCTTGTTTTCTCATAACTGCCGATGATAATTAGGTTTTTTGGTATATTAATTTATGAAATATATCAAAATTCTTTTCCAATTACAGCCCTTTTACGTTGAGCGCCAATCTGTAACGTAACGACTCTATCAAAACTTTTCCGCCTCTCCAAGAGTGTATTGCAATTACGGGTTTATAGTTAATTCAGCCCCACTGTTGTAAGCGCCAATCTGTAACGTACCGCCTTAGAGTATCAGGTGTGTGTGTGACGTCCGTCTTTTTACGGTCTCGGATCGGTCAGAACACCTCTTAGCAATCGCCACTTATGAATTATAAATACTGAGGTTTAAATAAATTTGGTGGTAATGTTACCCAAACGAAGCAGAAATCGAGTGTGTGTGATTTGGGCCAATTATGGAAGCTGTTTAGCCTTCTTTTGAAGAGAGAGCAAGTACCGTTTGTTTACCCTCGGAGTAGACGATTTCTTAATTTTTCAAATATTTGCCGTGAACCGAATCAGCTGATTTTGACATTAGTCTCCAAATATAGGTTAACCAAACGACACTGTTGCTGAATACTACCTGGTGGCTCGTCCTCTTCTTATTTTTACTGAAATCTACCACAACTACCCGCTACAATAAAGGAAACACATTTTATTATTCAATATCATTTCTTAATAATATTTATTTATAATATTATTGTTTTTTCTCTTCCGCCAACATACAAATATTACAATCGATACTTTCAATAACTAGTTCATGATATCGACTTCATTGGGCAAACATGGAATTGTCATAAAATCTGGTTTTTCTGATTTTACAATTTTATCTTTTATTTAAACATCAATCAACATATAATTCTTTTATTTATTTCCCCAGTGTTAAGGGTAAGTTCTTTGTGTTATGAGATGGTCAGAAATGGATAATTATATACTACGCTTTACAAAATAGAACAACTTCGAAAATTTGTTTATTCTTTTAGTACGTAGTTCCGGATTTGTCCGTAAGAGAGCAGATTGTGTTTTATTAAAACATGTGATTACACTTTAAAAGTTTCTGTACTGCACGACAATTTGATTTGAGGTTTTCTTTATTAAATATTAAAAGAAATGTTTATATTACCTCTTTCCTCGAAGTTCTTACTTGTGTGAAGCTGTTTCTCAGGTGGTGTTCTTAGTTGTTTTGCAATTTCATGACCGTCTGTCAGATACTATCTCGTCAAGAAAAACTCGAAACGCGGCTTGGCTAGGCCTGATCTTCCAAATGGTTTTTTCACTTTTATTATGGAGTAGAGCAAGTTACCTTTGATATTTAAGGTAGTGGTACATAATGTTTATACTGTTAGTTAAATTTTGTAATAATTTCGTACTGTTCAAAAGATTTCTAAAGGTTTTTTAATACAATTTTTGTCTCATAACGTTTTCCAAACGAACAGTTTCCAATCTCAAATTCGATTAAACAATACTTGTTATTTCGTTACTCTTAGTAACCCATAATTTTTATATCATTTTTTATTGGTGCTGCTATTTACTTTTTAGTATATAGGCGGTTTTTAATTATTATAAATTTATTTTTGATTTACCGAAAAATAATTCTTTTTAATTTTGGTTTCTTTCCCAATTTGATTTACATAATAGTTTTTTGTTTATTTTCTTATAACTTTAGATATAAGTCTTTAATATTATTATTAACTTTAAATGAATTTATATATTATTTATTAATCTCTTATAGTATTCTTACACTGCACTATTTTCTCCTGCCATTTTCCTCATACAGTATTATTTTATTTTTTATTATCGTCTGATATTTAAATCTTTTATTTTTTTAAAAACCCTGGGTTATCTTATATAATAACACAATTATTTTATTAAATATAAAATTAACATAGGTACTAAATTTTGTTGCCTACACAATATAAATCCTACAATAACTAAACAAAATACATAATTAGTTAGTAGCATCACAGTCTACTATTATAATCTATAATTCTCACATCTACAGCACAATTCTGTAAGAAGTTCCCTTCACCTTCACTTATTTCCCCACTGGGTACACTATAACTCACTTGTCACTGTATATCACTTCAATATTGTTTATAATGTTTAGTGATATAACTTAATTTTTAGCTAGTTATAGTTTACCCATTTCTGACCTTTATGGTAGTAGAAGAGTTATCATTTATTTGGACTGGGTTATGTACCGTTACATAAAGCCCCCCCACTAGAACAAATTTATTTTTGTTTTACACGTTTATCAAAATAAATTGTTGATTGTTTCAATTTTTATAATATTCCTGGTTTTATATCTTCATAATATCTTCCTTTATTTCAAACTGGTTATATACTGACTGGTAATTCATACTGGTGGTAATTGCTGTTTTCTTACTCAACTCTCTCTCTCTTGGAGGCAAATTCATCAATTATTTATTTCTCTGGGTAGTGGTACTTCCACATTTTACTTGATAAGTACTGGTCACACTAATCATATTGACCTTGTTTTAACACTCATTTCTATTTACTTCTATAAATTCGCTTTATCAATTAAGCTTCGGTCTGCTATCTTCCTTCTATTTTCTTCATCTATACTTCTGGAATCTAATATCACTCTTTTCAGCTATTTTATAATTATTATCACTTAAATATTCAATTTCCCTAACATTTTTCCCTATCTTGTGCGGTGGTACCAGTCGGGTGGCCACTTTTGGGTCCATAACTCCGCTGTCCATCCTTACACCTTCTGAGACCAGGGGAACATCATCCCTGCTCAGGAAAATTATTGCCGGAACATTTCTACGGTCAATACATAAAAATAAAAAGATTATAAGTAGTCAATTAACGACTAATATTAAACACTTTTGGAATTCTTCATACAGTTGCTGTTTACATTTATTTATATATTTCTTCTTCTTCTTGATTCCTTCTTCTTTTCCATTAACTAATAGCACGCACATAACATTATTGATAGGCATTATTTTAAAATACTTTTGACTTTCCTTCTTGTAACATATTTTCTCCGTATCATTTCTTCTTATATAATCTTCAATTCCGAGAAATTCTAATTATTGTTGTATTAATTATCATCCTCCTTCAGTTTCATTGGAGTCATTAAATTATTCTTTATTCTTCTTATCTGACTTTCTTAACTGAGCTCATTACCATCAATTGTTTTTATTTATTTATATATTCTTCTGTCTGTTACCATAAAAATATTATTTTTTCTATCATTCCATTTTAAATCAATTCTTTATAAATATTATTTAATAATCTGTTCTTACATACTCTTTATTAAATCATATTGTTCCTGAATAAATACTGAGTAAGTTGTTCTTACAGGTTTTTTTTTAGAATTTTCGGGTTTTTAGTTTCTTCATTTTAAATTATATTGTTCGAAATAACTTGAATAAGTTGTCCTTACATGCTTTTTGATTTTTGGGGTTTCTTCCGCTATTCAATGGGTTGCTTGGTCGGTTTTCAAAAATTCAGTCCCCTTTTTTTTCTGGTTGGTTATTATTTAGTTTAACCATGGTCCATTAACTCAGGTACTCCATGTTCTCGGATTACTGGGGTGTCCATAATGATTTTTGTCCTTGTTAAATAACTCTCTATCATCTGATATTGTAACTCGGCTGGTACAAAGTCTTCATTTAAGTCACGGTTTTCGGTCATATTTAGATCCCTTTTAATTGACAAGTACTGTACCTCCTCTAATCTAATGTAATCATTCATATATTCTATCATTCCATTCTCCTTTACCTCTGTATTATTTATACAATGTTCTGTTGGTATACTCCGTCTTGAAAATATAATTGATGTGGTCAGATACTCTTTGATCGTCGATATTTTTAACTGATATTTAAATTTGTTCAAGTTTTTTGTTATTATTCTATGGTGGTTTACCTTTGATATTTTTATTGAGTTTTGTCTACAATTTCTAACTTTATTTAACTACCTTTGTTTATTAATAGGAGGGTTAAATATATTAATTAATCCGCATTTCCTCATCTCCATTTCTTCTTTTGTATTGACTATTTTCTTTCTCCATATTTTCCTTATTTTCTTGATATTCTCTTCCATGTTCGTACTTATTTTAAAACCTTCGGAAGTGCTGTCTAATGTTTCATCCAAATTATTAAAACCACTGTCCATTTGCTTATTTGTCTCCTCCTTGTATGTATGTGCTTTTTGGATAAGCGTATTAACATTTTCAAACTTCTCTCCGAAAGTTTCCCATATCTCCTTATTGAACTTCTCCATCTTACCCTCAAATTGTTTTAAATTTTCTTCGTTTATTTTCTCAATTTGTTTTAAACTATCCCTCAAGGTTTCATTTTGCTTCCTTGAGTTCTCTTCCTGTTTCTTAAAATTCTCATCGGTTTTGTCAAATTTCTCGCTCAAGGTTTTATTTTGTTTCCTTGAGTTATCATCTATTTTATCAAATTTTTCCTCCTGTCTCCTAAAATTTTCTTTATTTTCCTCATTGGTTTGCTTCGAGTTTTCCTCCTGTTTCTTAAAATTTTCATCTATTTTATCAAATTTTTCAGCTATAAATCTCATCACGTCTTGCCAATTTGGTTCTCTCCTGGCTTCCGCTTTGTCTGGTTGGTCTCCTTGGGCATCCTCTTCCACTATTTCCTTCTCTGTGATAATTGCTTCAGTTTCTTCTTTATCACCCATTGTTTGTTCCATTTCACTGTCCGTAAATGTTTCTATCTCTCGTTCCTGTCCACCTTCTTCCTTCTCCTTCTCTTCTGCCCTCTTCTTCGATCTGACTCTGGTATTATGCATTTCTTGTTTTCTCATAACTGCCGATGATAATTAGGTTTTTTGGTATATTAATTTATGAAATATATCAAAATTCTTTTCCAATTACAGCCCTTTTACGTTGAGCGCCAATCTGTAACGTAACGACTCTATCAAAACTTTTCCGCCTCTCCAAGAGTGTATTGCAATTACGGGTTTATAGTTAATTCAGCCCCACTGTTGTAAGCGCCAATCTGTAACGTACCGCCTTAGAGTATCAGGTGTGTGTGTGACGTCCGTCTTTTTACGGTCTCGGATCGGTCAGAACACCTCTTAGCAATCGCCACTTATGAATTATAAATACTGAGGTTTAAATAAATTTGGTGGTAATGTTACCCAAACGAAGCAGAAATCGAGTGTGTGTGATTTGGGTCAATTATGGAAGCTGTTTAGCCTTCTTTTGAAGAGAGAGCAAGTACCGTTTGTTTACCCTCGGAGTAGACGATTTCTTAATTTTTCAAATATTTGCCGTGAACCGAATCAGCTGATTTTGACATTAGTCTCCAAATATAGGTTAACCAAACGACACTGTTGCTGAATACTACCTGGTGGCTCGTCCTCTTCTTATTTTTACTGAAATCTACCACAACTACCCGCTACAATAAAGGAAACACATTTTATTATTCAATATCATTTCTTAATAATATTTATTTTTAATATTATTGTTTTTTCTCTTCCGCCAACATACAAATATTACAATCGATACTTTCAATAACTAGTTCATGATATCGACTTCATTGGGCAAACATGGAATTGTCATAAAATCTGGTTTTTTCTGATTTTACAATTTTATCTTTTATTTAAACATCAATCAACATATAATTCTTTTATTTATTTCCCCAGTGTTAAGGGTAAGTTCTTTGTGTTATGAGATGGTCAGAAATGGATAATTATATACTACGCTTTACAAAATAGAACAACTTCGAAAATTTGTTTATTCTTTTAGTACGTAGTTCCGGATTTGTCCGTAAGAGAGCAGCTTGTGTTTTATTAAAACATGTGATTACACTTTAAAAGTTTCTGTACTGCACGACAATTTGATTTGAGGTTTTCTTTATTAAATATTAAAAGAAATGTTTATATTACCTCTTTCCTCGAAGTTCTTACTTGTGTGAAGCTGTTTCTCAGGTGGTGTTCTTAGTTGTTTTGCAATTTCATGACCGTCTGTCAGATACTATCTCGTCAAGAAAAACTCGAAACGCGGCTTGGCTAGGCCTGATCTTCCAAATGGTTTTTTCACTTTTATTATGGAGTAGAGCAAGTTACCTTTGATATTTAACGTAGTGGTACATAATGTTTATACTGTTAGTTAAATTTTGTAATAATTTCGTACTGTTCAAAAGATTTCTAAAGGTTTTTTAATACAATTTTTGTCTCATAACGTTTTCCAAACGAACAGTTTCCAATCTCAAATTCGATTAAACAATACTTGTTATTTCGTTACTCTTAGTAACCCATAATTTTTATATCATTTTTTATTGGTGCTGCTATTTACTTTTTAGTATATAGGCGGTTTTTAATTATTATAAATTTATTTTTGATTTACCGAAAAATAATTCTTTTTAATTTTGGTTTCTTTCCCAATTTGATTTACATAATAGTTTTTTGTTTATTTTCTTATAAATTTAGATATAAGTCTTTAATATTATTATTAACTTTAAATGAATTTATATATTATTTATTAATCTCTTATAGTATTCTTACACTGCACTATTTTCTTCTGCCATTTTTCTAATACAGTATTATTTTATTTTTTATTATCATCTGATATTTAAATCTTTTATTTTTTTAAAAACCCTGGGTTATCTTATATAATAACACAATTATTTTATTAAATATAAAATTAACATAGGTACTAAATTTTGTTGCCTACACAATATAAATCCTACAATAACTAAACAAAATACATAATTAGTTAGTAGCATCACAGTCTACTATTATAATCTATAATTCTCACATCTACAGCACAATTCTGTAAAAAGTTCCCTTCACCTTCACTTATTTCCCCACTGGGTACACTATAACTCACTTGTCACTGTATATCACTTCAATATTGTTTATAATGTTTAGTGATATAACTTAATTTTTAGCTAGTTATAGTTTACCCATTTCTGACCTTTATGGTAGTAGAAGAGTTATCATTTATTGGGACTGGGTTATGTACCGTTACATAAAGCTCTCCCACTAGAACAAATTTATTTTTGTTTTACTTGTTTATCAAAATAAATTGTTGATTGTTTCAATTTTTATAATATTCCTGGTTTTATATCTTCATAATATCTTCCTTTATTTCAAACTGGTTATATACTGACTGGTAATTCATACTGGTGGTAATTGCTGTTTTCTTACTCAACTCTCTCTCTCTTGGAGGCAAATTCATCAATTATTTATTTCTCTGGGTAGTGGTACTTCCACATTTTACTTGATAAGTACTGGTCACACTAATCATATTGACCTTGTTTTAACACTCATTTCTATTTACTTCTATAAATTCGCTTTATCAATTAAGCTTCGGTCTGCTATCTTCCTTCTATTTTCTTCATCTATACTTCTGGAATCTAATATCACTCTTTTCAGCTATTTTATAATTATTATCCCTTAAATATTCAATTTCCCTAACATTTTTCCCTATCTTGTGCGGTGGTACCAGTCGGGTGGCCACTTTTGGGTCCATAACTCCGCTGTCCATCCTTACACCTTCTGAGACCAGGGGAACATCATCCCTGCTCAGGAAAATTATTGCCGGAACATTTCTACGGTCAATACATAAAAATAAAAAGATTATAAGTAGTCAATTAGCGACTAATATTAAACACTTTTGGAATTCTTCATACAGTTGCTGTTTACATTTATTTATATATTTCTTCTTCTTCTTGATTCCTTCTTCTTTTCCATTAACTAATAGCACGCACATAACATTATTGATAGGCATTATTTTAAAATACTTTTGACTTTCCTTCTTGTGACATATTTTCTCCGTATCATTTCTTCTTATATAATCTTCAATTCCGAGAAATTCTAATTATTGTTGTATTAATTATCATCCTCCTTCAGTTTCATTGGAGTCATTAAATTATTCTTTATTCTTCTTATCTGACTTTCTTAACTGAGCACATTACCATCAATTGTTTTTATTTATTTATATATTCTTCTGTCTGTTACCATAAAAATATTATTTTTTCTATCATTCCATTTTAAATCAATTCTTTATAAATATTATTTAATAATCTGTTCTTACATACTCTTTATTAAATCATATTGTTCCTGAATAAATACTGAGTAAGTTGTTCTTACAGTTTTTTTTTAGAATTTTGGGGTTTTTAGTTTCTTCATTTTAAATTATATTGTTCGAAATAACTTGAGTAAGTTGTCCTTACATGCTTTTTGAATTTTGGGGTTTCTTCCGCTATTCAATGGGTTGCTTGGTCGGTTTTCAAAAATTCAGTCCCCTTTTTTTTCTGGTTGGTTATTATTTAGTTTAACCATGGTCCATTAACTCAGGTACTCCATGTTCTCGGATTACTGGGGTGTCCATAATAATTTTTGTCCTTGTTAAATAACTCTCTATCATCTGATATTGTAACTCGGCTGGTACAAAGTCTTCATTTAAGTCACGGTTTTCGGTCATATTTAGATCCCTTTTAATTGACAAGTATTGTACCTCCTCTAATCTAGTGTAATCATTCATATATTCTATCATTCCATTCTCTTTTACCTCTGTATTATTTATACAATGTTCTGTTGGTATACTCCGTCTTGAAAATATAATTGATGTGGTCAGATACTCTTTGATCGTCGATATTTTTAACTGATATTTAAATTTATTCAAGTTTTTTGTTATTATTCTATGGTGGTTTACCTTTGATATTTTTATTGAGTTTTGTCTACAATTTCTAACTTTATTTAACTACTTTTGTTTATTAATAGGAGGGTTAAATATATTAATTAATCCGCCCTTCCTCATCTCCATTTCTTCTTTTGTATTGACTACTTTCTTTCTCCATATTTTCCTTATTTTCTTGATATTCTCTTCCATGTTCGTACTTATTTTAAAACCTTCGGAAGTGCTGTCTAATGTTTCATCCAAATTATTAAAACCACTGTCCATTTGCTTATTTGTCTCCTCCTTGTATGTATCTGCTTTTTGGATAAGCGTATTAACATTTTCAAACTTCTCTCCGAAAGTTTCCCATATCTCCTTATTGAACTTCTCCATCTTACCCTCAAATTGTTTTAAATTTTCTTCGTTTATTTTCTCAATTTGTTTTAAACTATCCCTCAAGGTTTCATTTTGCTTCCTTGAGTTCTCTTCCTGTTTCTTAAAATTCTCATCGGTTTTGTCAAATTTCTCGCTCAAGGTTTCATTTTGTTTCCTTGAGTTATCATCTATTTTATCAAATTTTTCCTCCTGTCTCCTAAAATTTTCTTTATTTTCCTCATTGGTTTGCTTCGAGTTTTCCTCCTGTTTCTTAAAATTTTCATCTATTTTATCAAATTTTTCAGCTATAAATCTCATCACGTCTTGCCAATTTGGTTCTCTCCTGGCTTCCGCTTTGTCTGGTTGGTCTCCTTGGGCATCCTCTTCCACTATTTCCTTCTCTGTGATAATTGCTTCAGTTTCTTCTTTATCACCCATTGTTTGTTCCATTTCGCTGTCCGTAAATGTTTCTATCTCTCGTTCCTGTCCACCTTCTTCCTTCTCCTTCTCTTCTGCCCTCTTCTTCGATCTGACTCTGGTATTATGCATTACTTGTTTTCTCATAACTGCCGATGATAATTAGGTTTTTTGGTATATTAATTTATGAAATATATCAAAATTCTTTTCCAATTACAGCCCTTTTACGTTGAGCGCCAATCTGTAACGTAACGACTCTATCAAAACTTTTCCGCCTCTCCAAGAGTGTATTGCAATTACGGGTTTATAGTTAATTCAGCCCCACTGTTGTAAGCGCCAATCTGTAACGTACCGCCTTAGAGTATCAGGTGTGTGTGTGACGTCCGTCTTTTTACGGTCTCGGATCGGTCAGAACACCTCTTAGCAATCGCCACTTATGAATTATAAATACTGAGGTTTAAATAAATTTGGTGGTAATGTTACCCAAACGAAGCAGAAATCGAGTGTGTGTGATTTGGTTCAATTATGGAAGCTGTTTAGCCTTCTTTTGAAGAGAGAGCAAGTACCGTTTGTTTACCCTCGGAGTAGACGATTTCTTAATTTTTCAAATATTTGCCGTGAACCGAATCAGCTGATTTTGACATTAGTCTCCAAATATAGGTTAACCAAACGACACTGTTGCTGAATACTACCTGGTGGCTCGTCCTCTTCTTATTTTTACTGAAATCTACCACAACTACCCGCTACAATAAAGGAAACACATTTTATTATTCAATATCATTTCTTAATAATATTTATTTATAATATTATTGTTTTTTCTCTTCCACCAACATACAAATATTACAATCGATACTTTCAATAACTAGTTCATGATATTGACTTCATTGGGCAAACATGGAATTGTCATAAAATCTGGTTTTTTCTGATTTTACAATTTTATCTTTTATTTAAACATCAATCAACATATAATTCTTTTATTTATTTCCCCAGGGTTAAGGGTAAGTTCTTTGTGTTATGAGATGGTCAGAAATGGATAATTATATACTACGCTTTACAAAATAGAACAACTTCGAAAATTTGTTTATTCTTTTAGTACGTAGTTCCGGATTTGTCCGTAAGAGAGCAGATTGTGTTTTATTAAAACATGTGATTACACTTTAAAAGTTTCTGTACTGCACGACAATTTGATTTGAGGTTTTCTTTATTAAATATTAAAAGAAATGTTTATATTACCTCTTTCCTCGAAGTTCTTACTTGTGTGAAGCTGTTTCTCAGGTGGTGTTCTTAGTTGTTTTGCAATTTCATGACCGTCTGTCAGATACTATCTCGTCAAGAAAAACTCGAAACGCGGCTTGGCTAGGCCTGATCTTCCAAATGGTTTTTTCCCTTTTATTATTGAGTAAAGCAAGTTACCTTTGATATTTAAGGTAGTGGTACATAATGTTTATACTGTTAGTTAAATTTTGTAATAATTTCGTACTGTTCAAAAGATTTCTAAAGGTTTTTTAATACAATTTTTGTCTCATAACGTTTTCCAACCGAACAGTTTCCAATCTCAAATTCGATTAAACAATACTTGTTATTTCGTTACTCTTAGTAACCCATAATTTTTATATCATTTTTTATTGGTGCTGCTATTTACTTTTTAGTATATAGGCAGTTTTTAATTATTATAAATTTATTTCTGATTTACCGAAAAATAATTCTTTTTAATTTTGGTTTCTTTCCCAATTTGATTTACATAATAGTTTTTTGTTTATTTTCTTATAACTTTAGATATAAGTCTTTAATATTATTATTAAATTTAAATGAATTTATATATTATTTATTAATCTCTTATAGTATTCTTACACTGCACTATTTTCTTCTGCCATTTTCCTAATACAGTATTATTTTATTTTTTATTATCGTCTGATATTTAAATCTTTTATTTTTTAAAAACCCTGGGTTATCTTATATAATAACACAATTATTTTATTAAATATAAAATTAACATAGGTACTAAATTTTGTTGCCTACACAATATAAATCCTACAATAACTAAACAAAATACATAATTAGTTAGTAGCATCACAGTCTACTATTATAATCTATAATTCTCACATCTACAGCACAATTCTGTAAGAAGTTCCCTTCACCTTCACTTATTTCCCCACTGGGTACACTATAACTCACTTGTCACTGTATATCACTTCAATATTGTTTATAATGTTTAGTGATATAACTTAATTTTTAGCTAGTTATAGTTTACCCATTTCTGACCTTTATGGTAGTAGAAGAGTTATCATTTATTGGGACTGGGTTATGTACCGTTACATAAAGCTCTCCCACTAGAACAAATTAATTTTTGTTTTACTTGTTTATCAAAATAAATTGTTGATTGTTTCAATTTTTATAATATTCCTGGTTTTATATCTTCATAATATCTTCCTTTATTTCAAACTGGTTATATACTGACTGGTAATTCATACTGGTGGTAATTGCTGTTTTCTTACTCAACTCTCTCTCTCTTGGAGGCAAATTCATCAATTATTTATTTCTCTGGGTAGTGGTACTTCCACATTTTACTTGATAAGTACTGGTCACACTAATCATATTGACCTTGTTTTAACACTCATTTCTATTTACTTCTATAAATTCGCTTTATCAATTAAGCTTCGGTCTGCTATCTTCCTTCTATTTTCTTCATCTATACTTCTGGAATCTAATTCATTTATAATGAATTTACCTCAAGATATTTTCTCCTTATTTGGAACATGTTTCGGGAAGCATTGTGTTCCCATCTTCAGCCTTCCTGATTTTGAGTCTAGTGAAAAGTAGTTGTGTGTTGGTTGGTTGTTGTTGTGGTTTCCTGTTGGGCTCTGGTACTTTAAATTGGTATTATTGTGTGTGATTGTGGTGTATGTATTAGTATTTTGTGCGTTTTCGATGTTGGGTGCTTTGAAAATTGTGTCATATTTTGTATTGATTTGTATTTGTTCAGGTATTAGTTTGTTTTGTGTTTGTATATTTGTAAATTTTCCCAAAGGTTCATTATGGTGCCTTTGGGATGTGTGGTATGTGTTTTATTAGTGTCATGTTGGTTATATCTGGGAATTCATGTCCAGTGTTTATTACATGTGTGGTCAAATTAGATTTATATATTTCTGGTTTTTTGTATGTGTTTAAGTGTTCAAAAACAATTACTGATTGATAGTAATCATATAAAAATAAAACATTACATTCTTCGATTTCGTTGTCCATGACGTGTCCGTTACTTAACTAAATATAATTATTTCACTAACGACTCATTCTATACCCCACACACACAATATCGATCTTTCAAAAGTCAATACCGTCGCCAACAACAAGACAGACAGTGCTCCCAGCGGCAGCCTCTGAAGAAGCTTTAAAAAACGAAAACCAGTTCAGGCTGTAAGGTAAAACTTTTACGTTTTTACCCATAAAAAACTTTGTGTTCCGAGTTGGTAGTGAAATAATTATATTAAAACATTACAGTCAGACATCTGGACACTACACAATAATTTGTTACAAAAACTGTTTTATAATTAACTTCAAAGAAAAGTAAAAAGTATTTTTCTAATATGAATGGGAGAGAGGTTTCCATATCAGCTGTGTGCATGTAAATAGTCTTGCGTTTTATTTCGCCACCACAAACATTACTGCAAGGTTGATAATAGTGGCATCTAGCAGTAATTCCCATTAATTCCCATGCACAGCATACGTATTAATGAAATATATTAAATCACAATGTACCTCATTTGTACAGGGCACTCGAGTAACAAATTATTTAACTAAACAAGTGCATTGTGTAAACACTGAATACAAATTGAGTCATACTGTACTTCTTAGTTATATGTTTACAGCTAAGCAGAATGAGTTACATGGCAACTAAGCGAGAATTGCCTGGGTTGATTCCAGAAGCTCTCACACGTATTTTGAATTGAGGATATAGTCATAAGCCTGCGTTTGGACAAACATGTTATTGTGAGTGGCAATAGTGATTTTTTTAAGTACTCTATCCCCATGCGAGAAAGGCTCCAGTGCACCAGATAGTCTCGCCTGTATGAATTTGTATGTACTTGTGTGTCATTCCCTCTTAATTCTCTATTCCCAGTTACTTCTTCACTCCCAATCTCACTTCCATCTCACCACTACATGTCAGTACACTGACACGCACAAACACTTCCATAAAAGTAACAGTCCAAGTCTCTCCTTCTCTCTCATATACAATCATGTAAGACCCAAAAACAAGACTCCTGATCTATCAATGGTTAGACTGTATTCGAGTGCTAGCCACCTTAGAAGTTCACAGTAAAGAAAGTAAGGTAGGAAAGTAATGTAGTACAATAATGTAAAGATTGAAGGTGGAGACATCTGAGAGAGACAAACGAGCAGCTAAATCCAAGCTGGACACAATATGATACTTATAACCAATACACTATCCCCACCCCTCCTCATCTACCTCCCATACCTCCTCCCTAACACCCTACCCTTTCTTTTTATTTTTTTTATAAAATGGAATTAAAAACAATGCTTAGAGGAGAAATTACAAAGAAAAATTATACAATATATTTCATTTATTTATTTAAAAGAAAACATTTTTTTAAGGTTCTCTTAAATCATTTTTCACAAAAAAATGTAATACATCACCTTCTTGGACATGACAATAATATATGTGGTACTTCCAACATTTTCTTCTGGTGATGCTGTTAAAGGTTTTTTGAAAGCTTTCACACGGACATCATTAATCTTCACACAGTCATTCTTGATTTCATGATGATCAAATCTACTTAGATCAGCCTCTTGATTACCAGCGTGATCTTTTTGTAAGCTTACTATAATAAGCTTGTTATGTCACACACAAGTGTAGCTCCAGTAACTCCTTTCTTTTCAACACATGGCCACTGCCTGTATTTAAAGTTAATGTGTTGACCTTTAGAGTTTAACTTCACCAACTCATTAATAAATTGCAGTTCACTAACTACTTTAAAAGATGGCTATGATGGATTGCAGACATTTTAATTTGAATCTAAATGATGTGCTTTTACCAATCACAGAAACAATATAAATGCAACATTTTGGCCACCCAAATAATCAGCAGCTATCTTCAGGGTAATTATAAAGTAACACATGAAAATTAATACAAAATAGTCTATCAACAAGTAGTGATAGAGAGTCAACAAAATAATTGTAATGAAGGCTCACATATTATATGATCAAAAGACTAATTAATATAAATAAATACTAGGAAAACACACAACACTCACAAAACACAAGTACAATGCACACAAACATGTGCACACCAAGAACGTCAACAAAATGTGTGTTAGGTGGGAGCAAGCCAAACACCTAAATAGTAAAAGTATTATAAATCCAGACATGAAGCTAACAAGTAAGTCTCCTATGGATTTTTAGATAGAAAAGTGTTATCATATTTGTTAGGTGGTAGAAATAATGCTACTAAATTGAAAGCAAACAAGAAAAAACTGGTACTGAAATTGAGAATACTTGATGTTACAGAAGTCTATTGCAATCTAGTTCAACCATCAATATATTCAAACCATACTATATTCTTTCTTTCCTAACACCGCCTATAGGAGTAAAATAAGTGAGAAACAAAATGAAACCTATGTACATACTAATAACAAATGTCTTAAAAATACCAACCTCAATACCAGTTAATATTTTATATAAAATTCATTAAATGACTTTGGATGTGAGTTGGGGTTTCTCTACGTATACAAGAGTTTAAGAAAGTGAGTAAACTACAAAGTAATTGTGAGAATCTGGCAACCAATGACATTTGTATTAATTAACAAAACTGTTAGAGGTAGGTTTAGACTGAGAATTATTTGTTGTCCATCAGATTATATGTGTGATGTCAGATTTATCAAGATGATAATATACATAGAATAAAACGTATGAAGTGCACAAAATGTAGTTACAAACAGACAATGATCTTTGCAACCACTGCAATAATGTGAACATTTTAATTAAAATTGTGAATGTTTTAATTTACAGTTGAATCATATAAACAGTACTATGAGACTACTTATCAAGCTGCGTGCAGAGATCTGTGCAGAGTAGTAAATGGTAAGATAACAGTAAATTTGGAAATCTAAAATTTGTTATGTCAGTTTGATTGTGAAGCCAGTAATCTGACACTTTTATTGACTTGTAGGAACTCATGGAATCAATTTTGAGGTATTTATTTGATAGGACACTACTATCTAATAGCAATTAATTTTTAAATTTAATGAAGACCTCCACATTTCCCCTTATAGCCATCCCAACTTCCTTGAAGATTTCTATCTAACAGGGAAGCAGACTGACTGTATTCTGATGTGAAGACAGTGCATAGAAGGGTAGAATACCTTGGTGTAAGTACTCTACCTAACTGGGATGTATTTCAGGGGGAATGTCAATACACCACTTAAGGCAGAGAAATATACTACACATATACAAGACAAACAACAAGTAACACGAATTTATACACAACATACATTTCTAAATGATCAGGTCTCCTAGTCAAGGTCACTCCAGTATCTTCATAACATTCTTCCCAAAACCATTAATATTCTGATTATAGTCAAACAGTAATCACTAAACAGTAAACAGTTCTGATTCTGGAAACAGTCAATGCCTTCACTGCACTAACTTTATTCATCATGTTGATGGATCTCGCCAAGGAATCAACACACTCATGACTCTGCCATAAGTATCTGAACAAGATATGTCAGGCAGTCTTCTGTATCTTATGTAAGGAACTGTGTAACTGATCCCCAAAACTTCTGTCTCAATTAGGCAGTGAATGCTCTTATACATAAATAATACATCTTGTAGTGCTCTTCTGTTTTTAAGGGTCATAATGCTCCAATGTTTACACTTGGCCTCATATGACAAAAAATGCTGACTGATGCCATGATATAGTAGATAAGAAGAGACTTTTTTTTGGACTGCCTCAATATTCTGATCAGTGTCATCCCTTATATATCCCCAAATTATGGACCAGTATACTCCAGAATCAATCAAACAATGATTAGTATAGCTGCAGGATGGTATTAGCTGACTGGAAATGATGACTCACCCACAGAGTAGTCCTAATTTCCTCCTTGCTTTAGAAGTTATTATGTCTATGTCACTAGTAAAAAG
The DNA here is from genome assembly GCA_034769895.1 of Magicicada septendecula. NCBI lineage: Eukaryota > Metazoa > Arthropoda > Insecta > Hemiptera > Cicadidae > Magicicada > Magicicada septendecula. Next base: position 228,795,351 of record CM068371.1, on the reverse strand, counting down.
TAATTTGGTGTCAAAGTTTACACCCAAATCATAAACAGAATTTACATACTCCTACTGTCAATATGGTAGTCATATTTCACTAACATTGTCTTCCGAAAAGTCATGACCAGTATCTTGTCCAGGTTCAGTGCCATGTGATTTGCAACTGACCACTTATAGATTTTTTTCAGCATAATTTTTAAGGCCAACAAAACAATAATGCTGCCGCATGGGAAGTGAGATACGTAATTCTGTTTCTTCATGTAAGAAGTATGTGGCCGTGCGAGATTTACCATCAAATTAATGAAGTGTAATGTAATGGGGAAATCATCAATAAGGCGATGCTGTCATAATTTTGACAAAGAGAGAGAAAATGTCCTTGATAACAAAGTGGTTGTCCTTCTTTTGATTTGCTGCATCGTGTTGGTGAGTTCATGAGACAGAATAAGTCACTTGATAAAATAAGTGGAATTTTTATTTATTTCTTGCACCACGATCCATGAAATTGTCACCATTCATTTCAATTACAAAAAATTTTTTGCATGGTGGTTCCACATAGTCCTAATGACAAACATAAAACAAATTCATATGCATGTTGTGTTTACTTTTTTGAATCGTTATTCAAAGGACAAAGATGAATTCCTGACACTATTGTAACAAAGGGAGGAATCCTGGGTTTGTTTTGCAACATCAGAAAGTAAACGTCAGTTTGTGGAATGTCATCACCCTCATTCACCATTCAGGTCACAAAAGTTCACGGATACAGTTGCAATTCATAAGGTTATGGTTACAGTCTTCTTGGTCAACTCCTTGTTGAATTTATGCCTCACAGAGCCATAATAAATGCTCAGACGTACTATGAAACATTAAAAAATGTGATGGGCCATTCAAAATCGCCGGAATGGGTGGTTGTCTAGTGGCATATTGCTTCTCCATGACAATGCAGAAAACAAATTGCCTCACGCTATGGAGAAAACAAATCAGTTGCTTGCAAAATTTGAGGGGACAGTTTTCAATCATCCAGCCTACAGTCCTGACCTTGCGTCCACTGACTATCATCTCTTTTCCAAACTGAAAGAATGTTTAGGAGGAAAGCATTTTGAGAATGATGAAAACTTACAGAAAACAGTCATTTACTTATCTTAATGAACTGGTTGTGGAGGTATATGATGCGGGAATACAAAAACTTGACGAAAAGTATGGTAAATGTTTAAATGTTCAAGGTGAATATCTAGAAAAGTAACATATGATTAATTTATGTTAAATACAAAGTTTTGTTCAAATGTCTTTGTGTGGTATTTGTTTACCACAAAATGGGCATTACTTCTGAGACAGCTCTTGTATCATGTATCTGTGCCTGTCTTACTAACCTCAGTGTTTGTTTGGTGTCTGAACAGTCTATGTGGTTATAGTGGGTAGCCTAGAGGTTGTAATTATAAGTATGGATTTCAAAAACCAGAAAAAATCCATAAAAGAAAAAGCAGGAAGATATTTTTGGGAGTCTGTTTGGCATATTTGTCTTAATGTGGTCGTTGTGGGTACAGTGGAAACAGAATGACTGACACCAATGAATCACTAGTTACAAACTTTAATTAGTCACAAATGACAGTTACAATTCAACAAAGGCACTCTGATAATTCAAATTAAATTTGTCAACAGCTACACTAAATGTAGTGAAAACTAGTGCAAAACTCCTGGTTAAAACTGGTGCGGTTAATGTCCACAGTTGCAATTTATGCAGAATGAAATTGACTTTATGAAGTCCATGATCGGTCCTTGTTTGTGATCACTACAAACCAAAACCGTTTTTAATAGTTCTCAATCACTCAACAGCACAGTATTGGTTTACAATTTTTTGATGGATGTGTGTGCGTGTACACATGACACGAACAATGTGTTCCAAAATCCAAAGAGCACATGGGTGCACTGTACCGGCCGTTTGCATTTCTCTTCAGTTGTGACACTCAAGACTTGCAAATATTAGCATACTCTTTTGGCAGCATGGCTGTCAGATCCATCTCCATTGTGTCCCCCCTCCACTCGTTTTGCCATTTTATTTTGCCAGATAAAATCAAGGTGTTTTTTGTCCAAGGAATGCATTTTGTCCAGATGTTTTAATACAGAACAGTATCACCCAGATATTAGTACAGTTTCATACCAATTAACAGACTAATCACTTTTCACTAATCCGCCACAAAAATACAAACAGCAGTGTAATATCACTGAACTGGGCTGTTCCAAAATTCAGTATTTGTACTTCTGCTGCCTTGCACTGTAGTCAGCTAGTTAGCCTGGATCCTGGATAGTGAGTAAATATCTGAAAGGGGCATTGGCATCTTGCATGACCTAGAGACGTCCAGACCATTACAAAATTCTGCTGCATAGAATGATCTGTAATTGTCTTGGTGGAAAGAGTCTTGTGCACGGCATAGCAAAAATCACATAAGCACTCAGCAATGTGACACTATTTTATTTCCTCAGTATTGGAGTACATTGTTTTAGGCCTACAGTCAATTTGATAAGGACACATTTGCCCTAAAATTTTAACATCTAATTCTATCTCAAGCTAAAACAAAACTGTCATGTTGTTACTGTCCAATGACTGGAATACAGCACATGCTGTATAGTCCCCTAGTTTCCCAATAGGATACACAAGATCCTTCAGATTCTGTTTGTGAGACCAAGACATCTACAGAATACGAGATTACCTTTATTCATGAGACTGTTTATACATGCAGATAGTACACTGGTCTGTTGATGATAACCCAATCCTATGTAGATGATCATTAAGATAGTTCATGGCCTGCTTCCAGTCAAAATAGAGCAGTAGATGATTTTCTTGGTGGATGCCAAATACTTTTAGTATACTGGGCTAATTCATATTTTTTCCTGCTAGAGACTATCTGAAGTGTACTAGACTTTTTGTGTAATTTCATATTGTTACGATGGTCTACTCGATCACCGTAGGTACAGTGAAAACAAAAAGTACAAGACACCAATTAAGTCACTAATCTCAATTAAGACACCTTTAATTTTTACAGTTAAACAGTTCGTAATTAACAACACAGTCTCTACAACAAATCAAATGAAAATTGGTCACTCGGAATAAAATGTCCACTAAATTAAACACAATGGTATTACAATTATACCGTCCGATTATAAAACACCACTCTTAACTAATAACCACTTGAACGCGCACAGTAATATCACTACTATAATAAGTCGAACCGCACTGTTAATATCTCGCACTAGTACTGAAATGAACGTCGTTGAGTACTGGTATGTATAGCCGGTCGAAAATCTAGATGATTCCACATACTATGTATTACCTTTAAACTACGATGTAATTGCTTGCGCCCTTGACACAGTGAGAGCGGCTGCGTCAATTCTCGCACCGTCGGGAAAATGCATCGACAAGCACGTACGCCACATGTGTTACATCGAGATTCTTCTGTCACATTCGACAAACACGTAGATTGTTCTATGATGTCATAACACAGCCCCCTCCTTAAGCCTGTTCGTCCCAAACTGGCAAACCGTCTCTGACGTAACAATCGACCAGGCGATCTAGGTGGACAGCCTTGCGAAAGATAATTCTCCGGTTCTTCGAATTTAGTCTCGTGTGATACGAACATCACGTTCCCAGGAATGCGAGTCTTCCGCTCAACCACTAGTTTTGTTGGAATCACCCCTGTTGCGTCATGTACTGATGACCTAAGCACCACTGGCTGATCCAAGTCGTTCTCGTCAACAACCTCTTTTGTAACATCTTCAGCTACTTTTCCCTCGGGCGTGTCTAGCAGCTCAGGAACAAGCAAGAGTTTTGTCTCGACACCCATAGTTGGCTTTCCAATCACTTCTTTTGTTGTTACACTTATTTGAATTTCCTTTGCTAGTTCTTCCTCCATTTCCGCTTGCAATAGGGAGGGTTCCTCTTGACCAGACCGGTTGACTTTTTCTTCAACTAATGCCACTCGCTTAATCGAATGGTTGGTAGACCCTGTCATTTTAGCCATGCAAAGCTTTATCTTCTCTTGGCCAACCTTCAGGACTTTTTCTCTTAAGTCCACAACGAATCCGTAGGCATTCATAATGTCTGTGCCGAGAATCACTTCATCGACAATGTCTGCAACGAGCATTTGGTGGCTAAACTCGAGAAGACCCAGGCGTACACGTACGTCTACCTTTCCTAGCACCTTGACGGTGCTTCCAGTCACAGGCTGTATTGTACAAGAGCTAATTAGAGGCTGGGGGTTACTGACTAAGTCAGGGCGCACAATGGACACTGTTGCACCCGTGTCAACTGTAAATGATGTTGGTTTACCTTCCCCAAATCCATTAACAATCAAGTTTCCACTGGTCTTATGTAGCGTGGAAACTGTGTGCTGTTCTGGGGCTTTACTTCTCCAATTGGTGCGATCAGTCTCTTCTCTCGGTATCTTCTTCTCCCAACAGTCTACCTGTAGATGACCACGTTTTCCACAGTTGTAACATTTCGGTCTTCTGTCTTTTTCAAATTGCTGCGACTCTCTTGAACGTTGAATTGTTTGTCCGACAACATTGTTTTTCTGCACCCATCGTAACGTCAATGTAATACAGGGATCTTCTGACTGCAACGTGATGGCACAAACCCATTAATGTAGCGGGACGCTGACTTAGCAGCTTCAAACTCTAGGGCGTGAACAAGAGCTTCTGAGCTATTTTGGTATCTTGCCATTCGTAACACTTGCTGAAGTTCACAATCTCCGATGCAATCAATAAATGTCTGCACCGAAAACCTTATTCGGAAGTCTTCTGGTGCTTCAGGATAGGCCAATCTAATAAATCTGTCGATACTTGCTTCAAACTCTTGAAGACTCTCCCCGGAACGTTGTCGTCTTGTTCTCAACTGAGCGTAGTACACATCTCGCAAATGTTTATCACCATAGTGTAATTCTAGAGCTTTTATCAACTCGGCATAGATGTTCTGGCTGTCAGGTGGCACATTCTGTAGTAATTCTGCCGCCGGTCCTTTTAATGCGAGAAGGAGTGAGACTGCCTTGTCTTTCTCTGTCCAATTATTTGCGCATGCAGCAGCTTTGAATTGGTGTAAATACATCGCCCAGTGTGTGCTTCCATCAAAGGTTGGGGTCTTGACATAAACTGTCCCAACCACAGGCGAGGTGACCTTCTCTATTGACTTATTTTCTGTGTCTTTCTCCGTCTTTATCATTGGTACAGTCTGTTCACAAAGTTGTGTTGGTTGTAACTTCAGGAACTGCTCTCTTACGTTTGCCATTGAGATTTCTACTGCAGATATTTGATTTAACATGGTTTCTTTTATGTCAGATATTTTTGTGGACATCAATTCTTCAACACTTGAAACAGATTTCTCTACTTCAGCTATTTTTGATGTCATTGATTCTTGTACCTCCAATATTTTAGTAGGCCTAACTTGTTTATTAAGCTCACCTCTTAGGAGACCCAACTCTGCAGCGGTTTGTTCTTGTGTCTGCTTTTGCTCCTGTATTAACTCCTTGATGTCCTCTGTTTCATGCTTCCGTTCTTCTTTTTGTCTTTCTTCCGTTTCTAGAATTAATGCTTTCTGATGTTCCTCAGCCTCTTCTCTTTCCTGCCTGCGTTTTTCATCGTGTCGTTTTTCTGCTTCTTCCGCCTCCTGTCTGCGTTTCTCATCCTGTCGTTTTTCTGCTTCTTCCGCCTCCTGTCTGCGTTTCTCATCCTATCGTTTTTCTGCTTCTTCCTGTGTCTGCCGCAGCAGTGTTTGTAAAGCTTCCATCATCTGACTGGGATCCATGTTTACCGATTACTTACGAATAACACTCATCTTGTACAAAGCGTCCACTGTTAACCATTCTATCCCAGTTCTGACACCACTGTTATGACGGTCTGCTCGATCGTCGTAGGTACAGTGGAAACAAAATAAGTACAAGACACCAATTAAGTCACTAATCACACCTTCAATTTTTACAGTTAAACAGTTCATAATTAACAACACAGTCTCTACAACAAATCAAATGAAAATTGTTCACACGCAATAAAATGTCCACTAAATTAAACACAATGGTATTACAATTACACCGTCCGATTATAAAACTAATAACCACTTGAACGTGCACAGTAATATCGCTACTATAATAACTCGATCCGCACTGTCAATATCTTGCACTAGTACTGAAATGAATGTCGTTGAGTACTGGTATTTATAGCCGGTCGAAAATCTAGATGATTCCACATACTACGTATTACCTTTAAACTACGACGTAATTGCTTTTGCCCTTGACACAGTGAGAGTGGCCGCGTCAATTCTCGCACCATATGGAAAATGGGTTGACAAGCACGTACGCCACACGCGTTACATCGAGATTCTTCTGGCACATTCGACAAACACAGATTGTTCTGTGATGTCATAACAATATCTTATATTTATTGTTACCTTATATGCTGATTTCTGTACTATGTTGCTCCCTTTTTTAGACAGGTCAGGCTGTCCATTTCCATGCAGACTAATGTCAGATGGAATCTATTGCAGGAATGACTGTTTTACCTTGAGCTGTTAGGTGATCTGTGTATGCATATTGCAATGAAACACAGGATCCTGATAAGCAGTGCAGGCTTGTGTAATACACAGACGATAAACATTCATGTTTAAATTGGTAGTTTGTTAGATTTGGTTTTTTGTGGTATAAGTTAAGTATTTTAGAAAGGATAAGGAATTAGGCTTAGTCAAACTGTGTATTATTTTATGTGTTATTTATTCATGTACTATGTCAGTGGAAATGTGCATGCGTGCGCGAGTGATAAACATTTCCCCGGCTGTGCGTGATATAATTATTGTATCGTTGTGACACTTGAACTGAACATAAACTACTGTATTAGCTACAGTTCCTGTATATTTCCTAAGCTTAAAATGACGTTAAAATATGATGTCGTTAAAATATAAAGCTTGTTGTAAAATGCATTTCTGCATGAGATAATGGCATTCAGAGATTACCATCTATACCATCATTAAAACACACATACTACCATATCCTATGCGCCAATAGTTAAGTTAATTGTGTTGTCGCATAGAGATATTTGGCGCTTAGCAACGTAGGGCACGAAAAATAGCGGTAATTTTACGCTCTTTTATATATGTCAAAGAATATAAAATTTGTTGGTAAAATCCGACGTATAATTATAATTAATGTAATATTTGTGTGTGTATGGTTCATATGAAAATCTGAGGATATAATTTATCAATTGTGCATATTGTCTTGTGTGTCATATATGAACAATTTTATCAGTATATTGGAGGTAGATTATTAGTTGTTTTGTGTGTTAGATAAGGTTTGTTTACATTTTGATATATTGAACTGCTTACTGTGTGCGTATAAACTGGTTTACACCACGATAATAATCTTGTAATAATAAGAAGTTTTGTAGCGTTAAGTCAGGGAATTTAAATTTTTTTAAATTTTAAATTAATTTTTGATCAATATGGCGGAGATAGCAGAAATAAAGAATGCTTTAGCTCACTTATTAGCTAGTATGAAAACCATGTCTGAGGAAAATAAAGCCTGGCGTGAGAAGAGGAAAGCCGATGAAGAAGAGATGATAGCGAGTCTACGGGAGATGTCGGAAGAAATGAAAGCCGGTAGAGAAGAGATGATAGCGAATCTACAGGAAATTTCAGCTGCTACTGAATTAGACTTAACTGTTGAGAATGTTGTACCTTGTGATAAGTCTGGAGAACCAAATGTCCTTGTGGAACATACTCTCAAAGAAAGTAATATGAAAGTTAACCAAGATGTTACAACTGAAGGATTAACGGAGAACAGTAGCATAGTAGATGAAATTGAAAGTGATTATACAGAAACAACCCAATTAGGGCCTAGTGACTCATTAATCTGTAAAGTCAAGTATCTAGATTCTGCATCAAATGGTAGTGAAGATAACGAAAGTGAAATTAGAAGTAACAACACTATTAGTCCAGAACATACTTCAGGTAATTGCTATGATGAGGTGATAGTTTATAATGTAACAGATATAGCGTGCGAGAATGTAACAGATATAGCGTGCGAGAACCATGAACGGGTAGTAGAATCTAAAGCTATTATTGATTCGGACAGTTTATGCATAACACATAAAAATCCCGAACCAATAGTAGAGCCTGGAACTGGTATTGGTACAAACTGTGCAGGTTTTTATAACACAGTTCATACTGGTGAGGTTCGAAATGACTCTAAGTCAGATACTAAGGTATTTATGAAGGACAGAGAGGTGAATGATACTGATGACAATAAGGTGGAAACAATTATAGTAAATAGTAATGAACCACCGCATAATCAGTTGCAAGTTCAACCACCACAAAGTCAGCCACAGTCACAACAACATAAAAATACAACTCAGCAATTTAATACCAACTTAGTAGCAACAGTTACTGAAAGTGATTCAGTTAAAAAGCAGTTCAATCAATCGAATGTGAATAATGTTAGTTGTAAGAATACATTTGTTGTGTCTGGCCTATATCCTGCAGAAATTAGGGATAGTTTAATATTTAGTAATGGTAACAAGGAATGTAATGAAAATATTGGTGTTATCATCAATGCAAAAATCAGCGATTGTATTGATGAGGTATTGTTCGACAACGGCGCAGAAATATCGCTGAGGGACGAGCGGTTCCTATTGAGGCACAAAAACTACGTTATAAAAATTCCGATTCTGCTGGTAAATCTCAAAATTATAAAATCAGCGACGGGTGAGTCGCAGATAGTTGCCAAACCCGCACTAATAACAAGATAGTACAGGGAATGGAAATAGAGATCACTGTACTTGTAGTTAGAAAACTCGGACATGATATTATTTTGGATGTCGACAAATTGAATAAACTGCACGCTACAATTGAATTTCCGAACGAAACATTGCAATGTAAGATTGATAGTGGACAGCACATTATCAGACTGGGACGCTCAAAAGATAAGATAACGCATAACTCACTGACCCACAATGTTCAGATAACGGGCTGCGAGGGAAATCAAGTACAGCGTATATTAGAAAATTTCAGATCTGTATTTCCAAGTAAACGTGTGAGGTTCAAAACTGAGAAAGTTTTATACAAAAAAATCCATAAATAAATGTAAATAAATGTCAGGATATAGGATGTACGAATGTGTAGCTTTATTTAAAATATGTCAGTTCAGGTATAAATGTTGTATGTAGGGTAATTCTGTGAATGAGCGATAATCTAGTAGAGATAAGGAATGCAGTCTGTTGTGTAACACGCCAGGGTTTGTTTACATTCTGACCTTGCTCAATTGCTACCTGCTTGTCAAGAACATGTGTATTTGTTATGGTTTAAAGGTCATTGTTGCCACGTGTCTTGGGTTTATTTGTTCTGTCAAGTTGACAGTTATGGAATGTTAGTATTGCAAAGAAGGTGTTTATTTGATTTTATGTTTGAGAGTATTAGTGTTATATTATTCATAGGGTTAGGAAGTTGTTATGGATGTATCAAAGAAAAAAAATTGCAAAAAAAAAATGTTTATTTTGTTAGTCAACTAAAAAAAAAATTGTTTATGCGGGAAGGGGTTAATCCTGCAATGAAACACAGGATCCTGATAAGCAGTCCAGGCTTGTGTAATACACAGACAATAAACATTCATATTTAAATTGGTAGTTTGTTAGATTTGTTTTTTTTCTGGTATAAGGTTTGTATTTTAGAAAGGATAAGGAATTAGGCTTCGTCAAACTGTGTATTATTTTATGTGTTATTTATTCATGTACTATGTCAGTGGAAATGTGCGCGCGTGCGCGAGTGATAAACATTTCCCCGGCTGTGTGTGATATAATTATTGTATCGTTGTGACACTTGAACTGAACATAAACTACTGTATTAGCTACAGTTCCTGTATATTTCCTAAGCTTAAAATGACGTTAAAATATGATGTCATTAAAATATAAAGCTTGTTGTAAAACACATTTCTGCATGAGATAATGGCATTTAGAGATTACCATCTATGCATGCTCTTGCAATTCGATGCACTTTACGGCATGAAACACTGCTGAGTCATCTGCAAAGTAACCATGTGACTTCCTTCCACCAATAAGAAGCTGGAAGGCAGTCGGAATTTTCTTAAGCCTGTTGCTGCACAGGCAGTTTTTCTCGTCTAGCTATCACGATCGGAACGTGCAATTTTTGTGCAAGATTTTCCACTTGCAAGAATTTGTTAAGTCTTTTCGGCGGTAGTAACGAGTGCGAACGCTCAGAACTGTTTGTTTAATACATCTTTACACACGGTATTGTTATTATAACATAGCGTGTATAAATAAGTGAACTTGAACTGTGTTACTGTGTGAGGTATTCTGCAGTACCAGTAGTATTTCATAATTTACTTATTAATAAAATATTGTCATCATTAGTTTCCGCGTGAGTGGAAGATTTCCGCATAGGGAGGTCTGCTGATCGTGGTAGACCACGCGTGAACACTTGAAGAGTCCGGATTGGTATAAGCCTAATACACTGTTTCTAAGTAATACCCACTGTGACCTGAGATACTTATGAAGTATAAATACTGTATAAAATTTCAGAAGTAGTATCCCTAGAACCGGTGTTTGTGTGCGAAGCGTCAGTGTCAACGTTGGAACTCCAGGACACCAGCCCAGCTGGAAGCGTCACCAGGGTGAACCATCTGTCATCGTACGCCACGCCTGACGACTCAACGACACAGCAAAGCCCCCCCTTTCCATCAACATCGCCGTGGGAATCATCACATATGTAATGTACCACAACTTGTATATGAACAATAATTAACACTTTAAAAGACTATATCTGAAACACTATCATTATTATGTTTGTCAAATATATCATATAAACAATTTCATATGTCTTGTGTGCAATAAATAATCTTAAACCCTCCAATATAGACTTCTGCATTAAAACACACATACTACCATATCCTATGTGCCAATAGTTAAGTTACAACAGGAGGGAGAAGAAACAGAAAAACGACAGGATGAGAAATGCACATGGGAGATGGAAGAAGCAGAAAGACGACAAAAAGAAGAACCCAGACAGGAAAGAGAAGAGTCAGAGCAATGACAAAAAACACTAATGCTGAAAACAGAAGAAGGGCAGAACTTCTTCGAGTTGGAAGATCAACAAGACGAGAAATGTAAGCAGGAAGCAGAGGAACATAAGTGTGAAACAGGTGACATCAAAGTGTTGATACAGGAGCAAAAGCAGATGCAAGAACATAGTGCTGCAGAGCTGGGTCTATTAAGAGGTGAGCTTAATAAACATGTTACTAATATCAGAGGTACAAGAATCAGTGACATTAAAAATAACTGAAGTAGAAGAATCTGTCTCGAGTGTGGAAGAAGCTATTGCAAATAAAGAATATCTGAAGTAGAGGAGACTGTAGAAATTGTGAAAGATTCAGTCTCAAATATAGAAGACTCAATTGCATATATATATATATATATATATATATATATATATATATATATATATATAAAAGAGCAAATTAACAGTGAAGTCGAGCAGTTAATGAAAATACAGCCATCTGTTCCAAAACAAATGTCTGAAGAGGATTGTCACCATCATCATAAGGAGGCCGGACAGTGCTCCTAGCACTGTATAAACAAAATACACAAAAACATAACCTTCACTGCTGAATACAACAATACCATAACATACAACAATAACATAACAATACAACAACAACAACAATACACAAACAATACAACACCGATACAAACAGTAGGCTACAACAATAGCATAAACTTCTTAGACCTCCCCATCACAAAATTTGAACACAGACACAAATTCAGTATATACAGAAAACCGATATACAGTTCAATATATGGTCAACTGACACACTAATACACAACTCCTCCAATCACCCAATACAACACAAACTAGCTGCCTTCAGAACTATGATACACAGACTAAACAACATCCCACTAGATGAAAAAGTCTACAAAGACGAAGTAAACACGATAAAATATCTAGCAGAATTCAATAGATACAACAGAACAATAGTCAATAAACTCCTAACAAAACACAAAACAAACAACAAAGACAGAAAACAACAAATTCATAACACTAACATACATCAGTAACCACACTAAAAAAATAGCCCACAAATTAAAAAAAGCAGGATGCAGAATCGCATACAAAACTACAAACAAAACAGAACACACTACAAAACACACACACAAAGAACAAAACAAATTTGATCTACCTGGTGTTTACAAACTAAATTGCTCAGATTGCAACAAATTCTATATAGGGTAGACATGACATTGCTTCAAACAAAGATACATTGAACACACAAAGGCACTACACTCCACTACCGAATCCACCTTTGCAAACCACCTCACTGAAGCAAACCACACATACACAAACATTGACCACAACATGGATATTCTACATGTACACACAAAAGGCCGAAAACTAGAAACAACTTTTGTGTGTTTCTTGAACAACTGGAAACACACAAATGCACAAAAACACATAAAAACGATATCCTAAACGAACAGATACAATTCAAATCACACATATTATTCGAACATATCACACCTCACATACACAACATTAATCCTTCAAAACACAGCGCCGTCGCCAAGAACAAGACGGACAATGCTCCCAGTGGCAGCCTCTGACAAAGCTTATAATAAGCGAAAACTGGTTCAGGGTATAAGGTAAAACTTTTACATTTTTACCAATAAAAAACTTTGTTCCGAGTCGGTAGTGATATACTTTTTTTAGTTAATCAATGGACACATCACGGACAACAAATCCAAGTGAAAGGTCAATTGAAGATCTACTTGCACCGTTGCTTTGAAGGGCCTCTATTGTAGGACTAGGCATGTAAAAATCACACTGCAGAAGGCCAGGACTGTAAGGAGTGTTCCAATCAAATTTTTCAAGGGCTTCCTTTGTACAAACATGTACAAATTTTTTGCCATTGCAGGTGCTCACAGATGCATGGTCAGCAGACAATCAGAGATTGCAATGCATATTTACATACAAAATACCCAATTTGGCCGCAGTTCATCCACTATGATTCTCCTATTTGGAAGCAACAATTGGTGAACATGTCCAGAATTCTCATCCATTGTCCAAGTTGATGGCCTTCTCTGTAGTAATCATCCTTGACATCCATATGATCATTTTTGAACAACTCACACCATTTTGCGATGGCCTGGCATGAAAATGTTATGGGACCATATACTCCCCTGACTGGTGATGAATTTCAGTAACTTACACCTCCTTGCCCTTAGAAAATGAGTCACAGCACGGATTTCTAATTAAGATCCTATTTGCAAATGACGCGGGATGTTTTGCAGCCAACAACTTACAGTAAAACCTGTCTTAAGCGGCCACTCTTGGCTCTCCATAAAATGTTGTCAATTTCTTTTAACATAATTTGTTTGGCGATAGCAGTTTTTTTTTTGAATTGCATAATTTTGACCAAACAGTAAAGTTTACTACACTGTTTCATAGTATTCACCTCACATTCCTTATCAAGTGTAATGCAGATACCTTTGATCCACCCTATAGATGTAACACTTATACAAACTATTGGTGGTTCTTTAATTTCTTCTTTTTCTTCTCTCTGTACGTCATCATTACCCATTTCTGCAAAAAGCAGAAAATTACTGTATTGTAAAAGTGCATACCTGGGAATAGTACAGATTTTAATCAACATTTCAATATGTTTTCATTATAAATACAACAATTTTTCAGACATACTTTCATAATCTTCCTAAAGTTGAGCCTCCCAATTCCATTTGAATCATCACGGCATTATAGACTCTCAATTTTCATCATATGGCATCCCAGCAATTGTAGCAAGTATCTGATGGTCTTGCAAAATTTCATGTAACGATTGCGCCTGTAGATCAGCGTCGCTAATTTGAATCCCACATGTTGTAAAGTACTTCTTAACGGAGGAAGCAGCAACCTTGTTTCAGGCTGTCTTGATCCAGAATACCACATCCAGGAAAGTGATTTTTGTCGCCAAGTGAAATGCAAATTGCTGTCATCCATATGGGACACAACTGTCTAAAGAACTCTTTTTCGATCTAAGATGTCTGATCTATCCCTTGGTCCAATGGCTGAAAATGGGGTGTTGTGTTTGGTGGAAGACATAAGAGTCTGACATTAGACAATGATGAAATTGGATGACATGTGGCATTATCCAATAATAAAATTACGCTGTAAATATGGTTTGCATTTTTTAATTAATTTCTTGCAACCAGTCATAAAAAATGCTGGACGTCATCCACACTTTTTGTTAGCATGCCAACTAATGTCCAGTAACTTTGCCTACAAATTTTTGAAACACTTCGGTTTTAATGATTTTCTGATAACTAACGGCTGATCTTTCTCACCAGCAGCACTACAACATAACATAATCATTAGTATATCTGTAGAAATTTTTCTATCTTTGCACACTTCATTTTGTAATGTTAATGATTTATTTATTCAATACAGCTCTAAAATATATCCAGTACTGTCAACATTGTAAATGCCATTTAATTCGTATTCTGCCAGGATACTTGGAAGTCCAGTCATTGACTTCATTAACAGGTACATCCACAAGTTCACCTGAAAGTTTTTTGAACAAAATGTGCCACTTTTTAAAACACTCCATCCCTCCTTCCTTGCTACAAAATTTTTGACTTTAATCTTAGTAACAATTTAACCTTGTAACTGTTTCAACAAATTGGAACATTCACTTATAACTGATCACTTACTACTGTTTCAACGTTATGGAAACTTCAACAGTGTATTGTATACAAATAACATTTTGTGAATTTTGAAGTACACAGGTACATACTGCCAGGTCATTTATCTTGTCTTTCAGTTGGGTCAGGTATAAACACTACTTGAGTATTCTTAGAAATCTGTATTGTCAAAGTATTTTGTTTACTGTATTGTATTCCATATGAGTGAACATATAAGAGGTGACCGTTTAAACAAGTGAACGAATCTGTTATGGGCTGACCACTGGCCGAGGGAGCAGGCGACCATTTAATACAGGGAAAATTCACAGAAAATAAAATCTGTTTCTCAGAAAAGTGGCTATTTATAAAGGTGACCGCTGAATAAAGGTGCCCGTTAGGT
This sequence comes from Magicicada septendecula, assembly GCA_034769895.1. Classification (NCBI taxonomy): domain Eukaryota; kingdom Metazoa; phylum Arthropoda; class Insecta; order Hemiptera; family Cicadidae; genus Magicicada; species Magicicada septendecula. Next base: position 228,780,260 of record CM068371.1, on the reverse strand, counting down.
CAGGGTTTAGTGTACTAACCATTCCTACCAGATGGGAATCATTACTACAGCTGATGGAAACATCGGCAAGTTTACCAATGCTGCCAATACCTTTCAACAAAATATCTCTTTTAGAAAAAAATATGTGTAAGGGCAACCATCTTTTTGACTGCTCCTCACAATCTACAATAAACCTAACTATGGTCATGGTTGCCAAAGTATTGCAATGCAACCTACCTATGTTGAACTAGGGATCAGTGATTCACAAAGATGTGCTTCGTTTTATCAGAATTTACACAAACCATATTAAACTCACTTGAAAACATGTACCATTAACAATGAACATGATTTTTTACATTTCTCACTATTTACCTAGAAATGATTTTGCTTATAATATACATAGAAATGATTAAATATTACAAATATAGTTCCCGACAATAAGTCTTGTGTGCTTTTTTGAAATTGTTGAAGAAAGCATTCATTACAAATAGCCAGAAAGGTCTAAAAAAAAAAAATAACTGATTCCTTCAAAACCTGAACATTGAGTGTAAACTCAACAATCTACAATAAACCTAACTATGGTCATGGTTGCCAAAGTATTGCAATGCAACCTACCTATGTTGAACTAGGGATCAGTGATTCACAAAGATGTGCTTCGTTTTATCAGAATTTACACAAACCATATTAAACTCACTTGAAAACATGTACCATTAACAATGAACATGATTTTTTACATTTCTCACTATTTACCTAGAAATGATTTTGCTCATAATATACATAGAAATGATTAAATATTACAAATATAGTTCCCGACAATAAGTCTTGTGTGCTTTTTTGAAATTGTTGAAGAAAGCATTCATTACAAATAGCCAGAAAGGTCTAAAAAAAAAAAATAACTGATTCCTTCAAAATCTGAAATGTACTCAAACATCACCTTGCTTCATAGATCTGACTGATTTTTAAATGAATCTATCCAAGCTCCTCATTTGATGAACTTCATGCCTATCACTTTTTCATATGCCCTTGAGACGACTTCTGGTTGAGAGGACACATTTTTGAAATAGTTGATACACTTTTATTGTAAGAGGGGTACTACACTCTTTAAGTTTCAGGGATGTAGGAATAAGATAATTTGCTGATGTATGTGTTACACGTTTGAAAATACACTGAAGTAAGAACTAGTATCAGCAATGGCAATTTTAATGGTAAAATCCATCAGTCTTTTGTGTCTTATCTTGTCCTGTTAATGTTACAATATGAAAACAATTATTTGTTAGTTTTTACAAATATACAATACGGTTGTCTACAAATAGTTGAAACAAATGTGAATATTATTTTTTTGTCTCAATAACTGAAAGTATATTGAGACAAAACAAGCATACATATTGTAACGTAACGAAAATATGGTCCCCTACGTTACATAAATCAATTTATAAGTTTTAAAATGAAATATAAATAATAATTATCCATACTTGTAAAAGGTCAGAAACCCAACCCATTATTGAATAAATGAATTATCCCCAATAAGAATACAAGGTAGAAAAAAATAATGAATAATAGAAAATTAATAATGTTAATAAATACAAACCTCAAAGTTCAGTGAAAGGTGTACACAATAGACATTGACAAATGATGTAAAAAACTATCTTAGACTGTTTTATAATAATTGATGTTTTAATTGAGAGGAGAATGAGTAATTCTTACATGACTTATTTCATAAAAATATACCTGTTATTATGTTGTATTATTATCATGATAGTTATATTATTTTGTGTGTAGCAAGTGGAGTAATTCTTTTAATAGAATACCAATTAACTGATTATTATGTGTTGTCAATATATCATTATAGAACTGTTGTTAAACTCATTAATTAATTACCAATTAATTTCATTTTTTAGATGTTGTCAATATATCATTATAGAGTTGTTGTTAAACTTTATATAGTTAAATGTTTGTATACATGTAATTAGATAGTAGGCTGATTATAATTGTAAACAGGCCAGAAGGGCCTTATTAACGAGATAAAAAGGGGTTTAGTATAATCATATCATAAACAAATGAAGGATTCTATAATAATGCAGGTAGTAACAAATTAAAATCAGAAGTAGATAAAAGTGTAATGATAGGCCTAAAAACCAGTAACATTGTATAGTAAGTCAGGTCAGAAAGGTTAGGTAAAGAAATTTGTAAAAAATACTAAATAGAATCTAATGAGTTAGGAGAAGTTAATAATAATTGCTAATAACCGATAAATAAATTCAATTTAAATAAAATCTCAAAATGCAATAGTGCAATGATACCGATAGGTAATGTTTTGTAACAGAAAAATAATACTTGTTAGAGTAAGTAAATTAAGAGGAAACGATAGCAAAATATATAAAATTTAGTAACAAACAATATGTAAAATTATAATAGGGTATAATGGAAATTTGGTAAAGGATTATTTTGATGAGTGTAAGAACATTGTATGATAATGGTTATAGTATAATATAATATCCAATAAGGATAGACAGCATGGTTGTCAAGGACGACGAGAGATATAAAATTTGTTGATTCTATTATTGAATAATTACCCATGAACGAAGACGGTTTAGTTTGGATGCACTCAGAAAAAATTGATTAAATTGAAATAAAACAATACAATTGGGAAACAAATTAAGTAATAAATCACCATAGTATGGTACACTGATGTTCAACCATCTTTTATAACCGAACAATCATAAACCTGTATATGAAAATTGACAGAAAATATAAGTGAAGAACTCTAATAGTAAAACTCGATATAATGAGCAAATATTAACTTAATTAATCAACCAAAGCAGAGAAATAACTACCTGAATAGAGTTATATAATCCAATAACATAAAGAACGAAAATAAAACACAAATTTATACTTGAACATCACTTTCCACAATTCAATAGAAAAAGCGTAGTTGGACACGAAAGTCGTTGAAACACGTAACCACAAAACTCGGACATTGGTGAACAAAAGGAGCGGCATTTCTGCATCATCCCAGGACCAAGAATTCAACTTTTATTTCAAACTTGGAGCGGAGACTGGCGAGGATTGATTCATCTGCATTCGTTATTGACCAAACACTATGACGAAGTTAGCTGCACACTGCCTTACCGAGTCACGATGCCCAGCGGACGGTAAACTACAATTATTTTAAATAATATTTAATAAGAACTTAATACTATATTGTAATACCTTGTAATCCTATTTATGCATTTTCTGAACTTACTAACAGTTGAAAAAACCTTCACTCCCTGTGTTTAAAGAAATATAAAATCCTAACTAAAATAATATATAACCCTGAATCCGATCGATAATCGATTACTTCTAATACTATAGAATTTTGTATCTCCGTAAAGAAAAAACTTTGTTGGCAAGAAATATTAAAATCTTAATAAAGAATCCTTTCAGAATTTAACGATATCGTCTCATTTATATAATATTTAGTGTAGTGTGAACAAGTTATAAAATCAGTAGAGAGTGTAACGTAGGAATTATTGTACGCGGTAACTAACCTATAATTTTCAGCTGTCTGTGAACCACAGCGCTACTTGCGGACTACTGTTGTATTAAAGAGAATGAGAAACAGATAAGAATCCCTTCTCTTCTCTTCAAACGAGGGCTAGGCTTGAACGAGAAAATTAGAATTACACACTCAATACATAAATTTAATCACAATAACACAAATATATTAATTAGAGAGGATCAGTGGTTGTTACAAATTGGCGCTCAACTTGTGTAGGGCTTAAGTTAAATAAAACGTTGATTTTATAAATATTACTTAACTCGAGCAGGCAACTGTTGGAGACAAAAAATGCATAATACCAGAGGTAGGTTGAAGAAGAGGGCAGAAGACACGGAGAAGGAAGAAGGTGGACAGGAACAAGAAATAGAAGTAGTCACAGACAGTGAAATGGAACAACAGACAGGCGATAAAGAAGAAACTGAAGTAATTGTGAACAAGGAAAAGGAAGTAGTTGAACAGGATGCCCAAGGAGATCAACCAAATCCGCCCAAAAGGAAGACATGAGCATGCAGGAGCTGTTGAGGATTATAATGGAAAGCAATAAACAAATAAATGAGGAAAATAAGGAGAATTTTAGGAAACAGGAGGAAGAATTCGACAAAATAGATGAAAATTTTAGGAAACGGGAGGAGACTTCAAAGAAACTTAATGAAAGGTTTGACAGGAATGATGGGGGGTTTAAGACAAATGAAGGAAGAGATCCGACAAATAAATGAAGAGAATATAAGGCGGATTAATGAAAGAATTGAGAATATCCATGTGACAACTAACCAAAAGGTGGACAAAAACAATGAAGAAAGGAAACAAGAAATAGCCGAAACAAATGAGAAGTTAGAAAAAACCAACGAAACAGTGATACAAGTCCGTGAGGAAATACAAAATAAAATCAATGATATAAAAAGTGAAAATAAAACGATGGTTGAAGGAATCCAACAGGAGACTGTAGAAAGATGCGAGAAGATCAAACAAGAGATACATCAAATACGGGAGGAGAATAAGGAAGGAATAACACAAGTACAGACTGACATGGGTGAACGACTGGAGAGAGTATATGATAATTTAAACAATGTCGAAAGCCAAGTAAGTACGAATAAAGGGAAGATCGAGGAAATCCGTCGACGTGAAATACAGATACAAGAAGAAGTGGATTCATGGCGGGATAGAACATGCCAGCATAATCATATCATCAACAACGATAACCGGGAGTCAATCAATTTTCGGAGTTACAAGCGTAACCCTATGGAGTTTTTGAAAAGGTTAGAAGAAATGATAACACGGAATAGAGAGAACCGTTGGAATATTATCCGAGGAATGATCGATGAAATGTTTAAAGATACCTACGACAATTGGTGGACGGCAGTGCGTCCCGATGTTCAAGATATAAACGATTTCAAAAAACAGTTCAGGGAAAAGTATTGGTCGGAGTCGACCCAAAATATGGTAAGAAATAATTTAAGCAATGGTCGATATGAGGCAAACGTAGGACAATCTCCCGGCAAGGTGTGCATGGCCCGTAATCTAGAGCCCAGAATTCCTGAGGAGTGTTTGGTGATACAACTCTCATACCATTACGATGAAGGGATAAAGAACGCTCATATATGCAGCCAGATTAAAACTATCCAAGCCATGGCAAAATTTTTAGAAAATTATGAACATGAGACCCAGTATCAACGGAACCGAATGTTAAACACTAAATACAATAGATACAACGGCAACGACCATCAACAAAATTCAAACCATGTTAATAATAATCAAACAAACCAGAATAGTATCCCGAACAGAACTCAGAATAACCACCCAAATAATAATCAAAGGAATAATAATTATTGGGGTAATAACCATTATAATTACCACGATAATTGGAATAATAGAGGAGATGGGGACAACCAACCCAATAACTACCGGCACAATGTGAATTATATATACTCTCGACCTCAAAATAATCAGAGACGGTATTACCCGAGGACACACCATAACCACCACTATTATAATCAGTCACAACGCGAGGACGAATACCAATACGGAAGAAATTGTAGACCAACGGACAATAATCCAGAGGACAGACATGAACCACTACAGAACCAGCCTCAAAACCCACCGGAAAATAGGGAGGATGAGGGAAGCCCTCATTTAAACTAACAGAGGCAGTGAGAACTGAAGACCACCCATCACTGAACCAATCTCTTGGGGACCAACGACCAATAACCAGACGTACCAATGACCAGACTATAACTATCATCACCAACAATTATTTGAAAAATATTAGGGAAGACCTATTAGAAGAGGAGGATACCCATGTACACAATAATAATAATGAAATTATATATATAATTGCTAAACTAAATGGAATACAGTCGACAGTTATGATAGATACGGGGTCCAACATCTCGTTAATTGATAGTACCGAACTGGATAGAATCCAGCGAGAAGGTCAAATACCTATACCCACCTTACCTGTGAATAATATAATAATAATCGGAGCCACTGGACGGCAAAATAAAACTGTTAAGAAGCAAGTATCGCTCGACCTCACAAATAATAATGTGACAATACCAATAGGATTCTTAGTCGCAACGGGGTTACCGTTTAACGTACTGATTGGATGTGACATATTACGACAACATTCGGCAGTAATAGACTTAAATAGAGGAAAAGCATCATTAACGTCCGAAGAAGGAGTATGGACAGCGGAATTAGTAGACGCAAGTAGAACCGTTCCAATTAATGACAAATGTCATGTCATGAAGAGCTATTTTTGTAAGGATAATAAACTGCAAGAAGCAATCCAATATGAGGACGACGATCAAGAACTATGGCATAGTAAGTTGGAAGAAATACGAGAGTTCCAAAGGGAAAAAACAGGCCAGCAGATAAGTAAGGTACAGGCTGAAAATTTAATTGAAATATACAATAATTATAAACATATATTCTCCAATGCTCCAGGTAAAGTTAAGGGCTACCAATGTGAAATCAATTTCAAGGAACCTGTAGACTTTCGTAGCAAATCCTACCCGATAGCCTATTCAATAAAAAACGAAGTTCGGGAAGAAATAAATCGGAGGATCAAGGATGACATCATAGAATATAGTCAATCAACCTATACCAGCCCCATAGTGGCGATCCTAAAAAAGAATGGAAAGGTGAGAATTTGTCTAGACGCTAGGGAGATAAATAAAATGATTATAAACGATAGAACTTCCCCTGGCGAGATTGAAGAAATTCTGAAAAAATTTCACGGTACCAAATACATTAGTACTTGGGATACTGTATGCGGATACTGGCAGGTGGAGCTGCACCCAAATAGTAGAAAATATATGGTGTTCCTTTTCGACGGAAGGAACTACCAGTTTAAAAGGTTACTTTTCGGATTGATTAATTCTGTTGCTATATTCGTAAAATGTATGGACCAGATATTGGGACAAGAAACTTTGCAATTCACCACAGTATACGTAGACGATTTACTGATAACATCTTCTAATTGGGATGAACATTGCACAAGGGTGGAACAAGTACTGAGAAAGCAGTTACAATCGTTCCTCGGAATTTGTAACTATTATCGCAAATTCCAAGATAATTATTCAGAAATAACTGCTAAATTCCAAAAACAGCTATCCTCCAAGGACAAATGGGCATGGGGCCCGGAACAAGATAAAGTTCTACAACTAATAAAAGAGAAATTTCTAGAGAGAGTTATGCTGCACCACCCTGACTTTAATAAACCCTTCTATCTGAATTGTGATGCAAGCAACGTAAGTTTAGGAGCCACTTTGTATCAGGAAGATGTAGAAGGACATCACATGGTTGTTAGCTTCGCCAGCAGGGTGCTGAACAACTGCGAACGCAACTATAACGTCACTGAAAAAGAGTTGCTAAGTGTAGTATACGCATGCAATAAGTTCAGGACCTATATACTTGGATACCCAGTGACCGTAAGGAGTGATCATAAATCCACCTCATTCCTAAAACGATGTAAGCTCAGTCATGGTCGATTAACTAGATGGGTCCTTGCATTGCAAGAATATCACATTAATTGGGAATATATACCTGGAAGGAAGAACATAGCAGCCGATATCTTGTCCCGAATCAACATACAAGACCAATCGTTCGGTGGAGAAAAGGAGCAAATAGCAAAGGTTTACAATATTATTAAGAGTAGAAAAGATTTGGAAACCATAACAAATGAAATTAAACAACACCAAAAACTGGATCCCAAATTAATGAACATACGCCAGAGAGTGCAAGATGCAGACGAAATTATTACTAAATACTATTGTGTACATGATGATAGGTTATTTATTAAAGTTACCCCTTATCAAGAAAGCTGGAAGTTAGTAATTCCACCAGCTGTGGAAAATAAATTAATATTAGATTACCATATAAGATATGGACACATGGGAGCTATAAAAATAGTTAAAGCCCTGGAAGAACAAGTATACATAAAAAATATTAACAGAAAGGTACAAAAATCCATTCAAACCTGTCACATTTGCCAAATGGTTAAACGTAACAACGAGAAGAAGGAGGGGGTAATGATTCCCATTACATCCAACTATAAGCTGGAGAAAGTATTCCTGGACATATGTGGGGGGAAACATAGATACAAATTTATTATTATTATTTTCGACCATTTTACCAAGTACACTAAACTTTATGCTATCAGCAGAGCCACTACCAAGAAAATACTGGAGATAGTCATTGGACGTTACATACCAGAGATTGGTAAACCTACATCCATTATCACAGATCATGGTACGCAGTTTAAAGGAAGTAAATGGAGAGATAGTATTCTAAGACATGGTATTAAAACATATAAGACATCAGTCTACCACCCCAGCAGTAATCCTGCGGAGCGAGTGCTGAGGGAGGTTGGCAGGATACTCCGAACTTACTGTCATGACCAACAGAGGAGATGGCACGAATACTTGTTACCTACCGAAGAATTTCTCAATATATCATACCATCAGTCCATTGAAAATACACCTTATACGGTGATGTTTGAAAAGCCTCCACCTAGGGAAATCCAGGATATCATCAATTTTCCAATTAACCCAGAGTATCAATTTGAAAGCATTAAATTCTATAACAGAGTAATGGAGAAGGCAGAACAACAGAAAAAGAATCACCCAAAACCAATAAATTACCAGGTCGGTGAAAGGATATTAATAAGGAGCAGAGAGTTACCCAGTACTCTAGAGGGAATAACAACAAAATTATTATTATTGTATACAGGACCCTATGTGATAACAAAAAATAATAACAATAATACTTACAAAATAATGAACCCTATCACAAAAAAGATTAAGGGAACATACAATCAGGAATCTATAAAAAAGTATCATGACAAAACACCATCACCAATCATCAATGACTAACAAGACAGACGAAAATATATTAAGGATAATACCCCAAAATTCAAAAAGAAGTAAGAACGTCTTACTATATGTATCATGAAGAAATTATTTTGAATATATAAGAATAAACCCCCCAAAATTAAAAAAAAAAAACTATATAAGAAAAAATAACTCAAAATACTTAGAAACAATGTGATTTAAGATACATGACAAAATGCCAAGAAAATTGAAGAACAGATTACATAATTATTTATAAACAATATGATTTAAAATGGAATAAGAAAGAATATATATCAAAACAAATTAGTGGTAATGTGATCAGACAAGAAGGTAAAATAAGAAGAACAATGGATAATTTAATGACTATAGTTACAATGAAAATAAAGAATGATAATAATTAATGCAAATACAATTTAGAACTTCTTGGAAATGAAAATGATAAAGGAAGAAATAGTACGGAGAACATCTGTCACAAGAAAGAAGGTAAAAGGTGTTTACAAATAATGACTGTCAAACATGTTATCTGAAAATAGCTACTGAAAATAAGAAGGAATCAAGAAGAAAAGAAATATATGCTACGACAGCATAGAACAATCTACGCGTTTATCGAATGTGCCAGAAAGGTCTCGACGTAAGCGTGTGGTGTACGTGCTGCTAGACGCATGTTGCGAGAATTTTCTCGACTGTGCCGGCCTTCGCTCGGGCGCTCGGACTGTGTCAAGGCCGTACTAATTACGTAGTTCGCGAGAGATAAGACGCAGTTTGGAAGCTTCTGGTGTGTGAGCGTAACTATAAATACATCGCGTCGCGGCTTTAGTTTTCAGTTCAATGCGAGATTTTTGACTGTGCGGTTCGAGAGTATTAGTGCGATATTTACAGAGCGGTTCGAGTTATTACGGTGTACGTTCAAGTAGTTATTAGTGAAGTGTTGCGTTTTATATTCGGACGGTATAATTGTAATACAGTTGTGTTTTAATATTAGTGGACATTTTATTGCGTATGAACAATTTCATTTGATTTGTTGTAGACACTGTGTTGTTAATTACGAACTGTTTTACTATAACAATTAAAGGTGTGATTAGTGACTTGATTGGTGTCTTGTAATTATTTTGTTTCCACTGTACCTACGACGATCGAGTAGACCGTCGTAACAGTGGTGTCAGAAGTGGGATAGAACGGTTAACAGTGGAAACAGCGGACACTTTGTACAAGACGAGTGTGATTCGTAATTAATCGATAAACAATGGATGCCAGTCAGATGATGGAAAATTTACAGGCGCTGCTGTTGCAGACAGAAAAACGACAGGACGAGAAACGCAGACAGGAGGCGGAAGAAGCAGAAAGACGACAAAAAGAAGAACGAAGACAAGAAAGAGAAGAAGCTGAGGAACGTCAGAAAGCACTAATGCTAGAAACAGAAGAAAGACAGGATGAAAAACGTAAGCAAGAAGCAGATAAAACGGAAGCTCTCTTTGAAGTTATGCAGAAACAGTTGCAAGAACACAGTACCGCAGAATTGGGTATCCTACGAGGTGAGCTTAATAAACAAGTTACTAAAATATCGGAGGTACAAGAATCAATGACATTAAAAATAGCTGAAGTAGAAAAATCTGTCTTGACTGTTGAAGAATCGATGTCTACAAAAATATCTGTTATAGAAGAATCTGTTTCAAATAAAATATCTGCAGTAGAAAACTCAATGGCAAACATAAGAGAACAAATTAAAAGTGAAGTTGAACAGTGCATGAAGATTCAACCAAAACAAATTTCTGAACAGACTGTACCAGTGATCAAGACAGAAAAAGACACAGAAAATAAGTTAACAGAGAAAGTCACTTTGCCTGCAGTAGGGACAGTTCATGTCAAAACTCCAACCTTTGATGGAAGCACTCACTGGGCAACGTACCTCCGCCAATTTGAAGCTGCTGCATGCGCAAATAATTGGACAGAAAAAGACAAGGCTGTTTCACTTGTTCTTGCATTAAAAGGACCCGCGGCAGAAATACTACAGAAAGTGCCACCTGACAGCCAGAACACCTATGCCGAGTTGATAAAAGCTCTGGAATTACGGTATGGTGATAAACATTTGCGAGATGTGTACTGCACCCAGTTGAGAGCAAGGCGACAGCATTCCGGGGAAAGTCTTCAAGAGTTTGAAGCAAGTATCGACAGACTAATTAGACTGGGCTATCCTGAAGCGCCAGAAGATTTTCGAACGCGTTTTGCGATGCAGACATTACTGCCGGTGTCCGAGATAACGAACTAAAGCAAGTGTTACGAATGGCAAGACACCAGAACAGTGCGGACGCCCTGGTACATGCTTTGCAATTTGAGGCCGCCAAATCAGCGTCTGGTTGGACAAGTGATAAAGTGCGCGAGCTAAAAGATCGCGACGGCACAGACGATGAGGAAGAAGAACAAGGAACAGAGACTCGACGGTCGGCGCCACAGAATAAAATAAGAAAGGATGGAAGACCGAAGTGTTATCGATGTGGGAAACCTGGACATCTACAACGAGATTGTCGGGTTAGAATTCAGCAGCAGGGAAACGAGCAATAGTCGGTGTAACGGGGCGTGTGCTGACTAACTGGAGGAACGAAGCCCCTAGAGAATACGCAATTTCTACGCTTCAGAAAAACACCGGGAGCTTGGTAGTTACCGGATTTGTTCAAGAAAGGCCAACCTCGATTACAGTTGACACAGGCGCAACAGTTTCTATTGTGCGCCCCGACGTGGTGAAAGATCTCAAGCCAATCTGGTGCTCTTGCAGCTTGCGAACAGCTACTGGACGGCCTGTAAAAGTGTATGGAAAAGTGGAGATACACCTACGCCTCGGTAGACTTCAGTTTAATCATCAAGTACTTGTTGCAGACATTGTGGATGAAGCAATTCTTGGTGTGGACGTTATGAACGCATACGGATTTATAGTCGACTTCAAAAACAATGTCTTGAGAATCGGAGGCGAAGAGGTAATGCTATCAACAATGACGACAGCAGAAAAATCGATGGACGTCATAAACCAAGTGGCCGTAACTGTTCCGCCAAACTCCGAAAAGATCATCATGGTCAGAACTGCGGTAGATACTAGGGGCAATCAGTGCTCTATATTCGAACCCCAGGTAGTCAGCACACCGGGCATACTAATTGCCAGAAGTTTAGTAAAACCTGACGAAACCGGAAATGTACCTATTAGAGTGGCGAATATTTTGGATCAAGCTATCACTTTACAAAGCAATACGCTCCTAGGCAAATTGACTCCTGTGGCCTGGGTAGCCGGAATAACGCAACGAAGACCCAGTTCTTCGGATACTTCTAAATTACCAGAGGAACTGCAAGACTTATTGAACAGATCTTCTAACGACCTCTCAAGTGGTGAGGTAAAAGAACTCGGACAGTTTTTACACGAATTCAAAGATTGTTTTGCAGTTCGGGGACACTCACTGGGAAGAACCTCTCTTGTGCAACATCGCATCAATACCGGGGACACAACACCGATACGCCAACCTCCTCGAAGGCCTCCATTATCTAAACAAGAGGAGATGTCTCGGTTAGTACAGGACATGTTGACAGAGAGAGTAATCGAACCTTCGTCAAGTGCTTGGTCTTCCCCTGTAGTGCTGGTAGCAAAGAAGGATGGTGGATTGCGTTTCTGCGTAGACTACCGGAGGTTAAATGACGTTACAAAGAAAGACTGCTATCCATTACCTCGCGTTGACGATACACTCGACACGTTGTCCGGAGCACAGTGGTTTTCCACATTGGACCTGAAGAGTGGATATTGGCAAGTGGGTCTTCATCAAGAAGACAAGGAAAAGACCGCTTTCTCGACCCCAAGTGGCTTATTCCAATTTAACGTCATGCCATTTGGACTCTGTAATGCACCGGCAACATTTGAGAGATTGATGGACCTGATACTCCGAGGCCTGACGTGGAAAACTTGCCTTGTTTACTTAGACGATGTCATAGTGATCGGGAAGACTTTCGAAGATCATTTGGAAAACCTAAAGGAAGTTCTAACTAGAATTCACGGTGCACAACTGAAGCTGAGCCCGAAGAAGTGTTCTCTATTCCAGAAGGAAGTACAGTATTTGGGCCATTTGGTTTCGGCAGCGGGCGTTAGCATGGATCCTAATAAAGTAGACACCGTAAGAGACTGGCCAGTTCCGAAGAATAAACACGAAGTTCGGAGTTTCCTGGGGTTATGTTCATATTACCGACGTTTTGTGAAAGGCTTCGCTACTATTGCTAAACCACTACATGAGCTAACGGAAAATAAACGAAACTTCCAATGGTCGAGAGAGTGTGAACAAGCATTTAGAACGTTGAAGATTGCATTATGTTCGCAGCCAATTCTCGCTTTTCCAGCTTCCGAAGGGAAGTACATCGTAGACACAGACGCAAGCAATACTGGTCTGGGAGCAGTTTTGTCTCAAGTGCAGAACGGTGAAGAACGAGTAATAGCGTATTACAGCAAGACGCTTTCTAAACCAGAGAGAAATTATTGTGTTACAAGAAGAGAGTTGTTGGCAATTGTCAGAGCTTTGGAGCACTTCCATAAATACCTCTATGGGAGAGAGTTTTCACTACGTACCGACCATGCTGCACTTGCATGGCTCTTGAGATTTAAAAATCCGGAAGGGCAAGGTGGCTCGAACGTCTGCAAGAGTACAACTTCAAGGTACAACATCGGCGGGGGCGCCTGCACGGTAATGCAGATGGCTTATCACGAAGACCATGCCCGGAAGACTGCCGACATTGCCACAGAAAGGAAGAACAAAAGCCAAGCGAACATGCTCAAGTCATCACTGTAGATTTCCTGGCTGATGGCTGGACAACACAAGACTGTCGACAAGAACAGATGACTGATGAAGACATTGGACCGATCTTGACAGCAAAAGAGGAAGGTCGCCGCCCGGATTGGCAAGATATCTGCCATGGTTCCGAAGTGCTGAAGGGCTACTGGGCACAATGGGAATCTCTCACCTTAGAAAACGGATTGCTGAAAAGGGCTTGGGAAAGTGCAGATGGACGAGACGTGGTCATGCAGTTGATAGTTCCCCGAAGTAAAGTGCAGTCTGTTTTGAAGGAGATGCATGATGGAACATCTGGAGGCCATCTTGGCGTTAACAAAACCCTTGACAAAATACGGAAGCGATTCTATTGGCTTCATCTTCGCCACGACGTAGAGGAATGGGTTCGGACGTGTGAAATATGTGCTGCAAGCAAGGGCCCACAAACCAGAAGCAGGGGAAAAATGAGACAGTATAACGTTGGACAACCTTTTGAGAGAATTGCCATAGACATTGCTGGACCATTCCCAGTTACTGACGATGGAAACCGGTACATCATGGTTGTAGGTGACTACTTTACTAAGTGGGTGGAAGCATACGCAATTCCAAATCAGGAGGTTACCACTGTGGCAAAGCAGTTAGTTCACAACTTCTGTTGCCGTTATGGAGCCCCTATGGAAATCCATACGGATCAAGGGAGAAATTTCGAATCAGGAGTGTTTAAAGAATTATGCGGTCTACTCGGAATTCGAAAGACCAGGATAACGCCTCTGCATCCTCAGTCGGACGGGATGGTTGAGAGATTCAACAGGACACTTGAGCAGCATCTTTCGAAAGTTGTTGACGAGAACCAAACAGACTGGGACCAACGTATACCACTATTCCTTATGGCATATAGGTCGTCAGTACATGACACAACCGGCATGACTCCAGCAAAATTGGTGTTTGGGCGGGAGATTCGTCTTCCTGGAGACTTGATGTTTGGATCACCTGAGACTCAGTCCCAAGAGCCAAAGAACTATTCCTCGCAATTAGAAAACCAACTGCGAGAAATGAATCGCTTGGTAAGAGGACGGCTGAAGATTGCCAGTGATAAAATGAAAACTCGGTATGACATTCGCAGCAATAGTGTGGGTTTCCAAGAAGGAGATCAGGTCTGGTTGTTCAATCCAAAGCGCCGTCGTGGTCGCTCACCTAAGCTTCAGTCTAACTGGGAAGGACCCTACACTGTAAAAAAAGGATTAACGATGTTGTTTATCGGATTCAACAGGAAGGACAGCGAAAGTTCAAGGTCGTCCACCTAGATCGCCTGGCTAAATACAACTTTAGAGACGCTTTGCCAGTTCGGGACGAACAGGCTTAAGGAGGGGGCAGTGCTACGACAACATAGAACAATCTACGCGTTTATCGAATGTGCCAGAAAGGTCTCGACGTAAGCGTGTGGTGTACGTGCTGCTAGACGCATGTTGCGAGAATTTTCTCGACTGTGCCGGCCTTCGCTCGGGCGCTCGGACTGTGTCAAGGCCGTACTAATTACGTAGTTCGCGAGAGATAAGACGCAGTTTGGAAGCTTCTGGTGTGTGAGCGTAACTATAAATACATCGCGTCGCGGCTTTAGTTTTCAGTTCAATGCGAGATTTTTGACTGTGCGGTTCGAGAGTATTAGTGCGATATTTACAGAGCGGTTCGAGTTATTACGGTGTACGTTCAAGTAGTTATTAGTGAAGTGTTGCGTTTTATATTCGGACGGTATAATTGTAATATAGTTGTGTTTTAATATTAGTGGACATTTTATTGCGTATGAACAATTTCATTTGATTTGTTGTAGACACTGTGTTGTTAATTACGAACTGTTTTACTATAACAATTAAAGGTGTGATTAGTGACTTGATTGGTGTCTTGTAATTATTTTGTTTCCACTGTACCTACGACGATCGAGTAGACCGTCGTAACAATATATAATTAAATGTAAAACGCGACAGCGTAAAGAATCCCAAAGATGTTTATTATTAGTCAAATGAAGAGACTATTATGATATTATTTTATTTTTTTATAACTGTCTGTAGATGAATTCCAGCAGTATTATATTGAAGTGTACTATGGCCAGCAGAGTATGAAGCCAAAAAGTGCCTCTCTGAACTGTTCCAGCTCACATGTTAGGGAATGTTAGGGAAATTGAATATTTAAGGGATAATAAAACCGCTGCGAAGATTGACATCAGATTCCAAAAGTATGAAGGAAGAAAACAGAAGGAAGATAGCTGACAGAAGATCAATGGAGACAAGCATTTGTAGAAGTAAATAGAAATAGGAGAGTGTTAAAATTAATGTTTACTGATTATTGTGACCAATCATTGACAAGTAATGTTTAAAACGAAACAAGGCAAGAGAATTAATATCATTAATGAATTCTCATCAAATAGAGAAAGGTGAATACTAGTCAAAAATGTTACATTCAGAAATCCAATCAATTACCATTAAAACTCTACAATGAATAAAAGGAGGGTATTCCAAGGCATGAAAAAATATAAGTTTATTTTGACCCAAATTATATTCAGGTAAACTAAACTTCTTTTGGAGGGGAAGCATATGTAACATAACGAAAATATGGTCCCCTACGTTACATAAATCAATTTATAAGTTTTAAAATGAAATATAAATAATAATTATCCATACTCGTAAAAGGTCAGAAACCCAACCCATTATTGAATAAATGAATTATCCCCAATAAGAATACAAAGTAGAAAAAAAAAATTAATAATGTTAATAAATACAAACCTCAAAGTTCAGTGAAAGGTGTACACAATAGACATTGACAAATGATGTAAAAAACTAACATAGACTGTTTTATAATAATTGATGTTTTAATTGAGAGGAGAATGAGTAATTCTTACATGAATTATTTCATAAAAATGTACCTGTTATTACGTTGTATAATGTTGTATTATTATCATGATAGTTATATTATTTTGTGTGTAGCAAGTGGAGTAATTCTTTTAATAGAATACCAATTAACTAATTATTATGTGTTGTCAATATATCATTATAGAACTGTTGTTAAACTCATTAATTAATTACCAATTAATTTCATTTTTTAGATGTTGTCAATATATCATTATAGAGTTGTTGTTAAACTTTATATAGTTAAATGTTTGTATACATGTAATTAGATAGTAGGCTGATTATAATTGTAAACTGGCCAGAAGGACTATAGTTGTTAACGATGTAACGTAACGAAACAAAATGATATAAAAAGAATTGTAAATATAATAGGGAAATCCTATCCAGAGAGGGAACAAGAAATCACAATTAGTAGTCAATTAAAGGAAATTATCAAGTTGTAAAGAGATTAGTAAAGAACCAAATATAACTAAATAAAAACAACCTTTGACTTATTTAATATCATCAAGAGACCCAGAAATAACCCAGTAGAATAGGGCAGTAAACAGACAAGAAGTTAAATAAATAAACCTAGTAGGCCTAAGTAACTTGCCCTGAATAACACAACCAAACCCAATAAAGAGTACCTATTCATAAAATAAAACTGTATTAACCAAAATTGTATAGGCCTATAATTAAGGATAGAAAAAGGGACACAACCCCTTGCAGTGATATGAGTGACATAATATAAATATTGACACAAACTACCGTTAAACAGTGTTAATTATTTTTTATGAAAAGTGTTTTATTATTATTATTAGACAGAATTTTAGTTTATCATATAGACAATAGTTTAACAGTATAAATATACTAAACACGGTCAAAAACAAGTATTATTATTAAGAGTTTTTGTTATATGTTATAATAGTTTATGTTACCAGTTAATTTATTTAAATATATTTATCTCAGGGAGTCAAGGTAGAAATTACAATCAACCATAACAAATTGTTCCACCACATATCAGAGAAATTCAAATTAATAAGGTTTTACAGTTATAAACTGAGGCATGTTTAGTATCAAATTGTTTATAATTATCTAATCAATAATCATATAAACATTGCATGTATCACTAGAGTATAATAATAAAATTATCTATTAAAAGTCATTTATAAAATGTAAAGTAGGTAATGGGTATTGATCATATAACACTTAACCTGTACATAAATGGCCAATCAAAATTTAAGAAGTTTGTATGAGTTCGGTGACTAAAAAAGAAGAAATAACACTTAATTGTTAATTGTGATGGAGAACAGTTTAATAGTGCATGTCGAGATGTTATTAATATAAAAATAAAAATAAATAACTAAACTGTTTGTGAAAGAAGATTTGTATGACCACCACTGAAGATAAATAATTCCTCTACTACAATCATTTCACGAACCAGGAACACACACAAGCAAGAAATTATAAAGAATAAACCAGAAGACGTTCAGCAATATCGCCTAGATGTGTAAAGTATAATTTGACTTAATAATTGACAATATTTTTTATCCAAAAAGGAACAACCACTAGACAATACACCAATTCACACTAACACCTAATCACTAGTGAACATTTTAACAAGTGAAAACAAATTCCATATCTAAACGAAACAGTGATTACAAGGAAAACATTTATTTTTACACATTTAATAAACTTCATTATTCTCTGACACGGACAACAGCAGCCATGATGATGACGTCACTCTAACCTGCATGCTTTTTACGAAGCGTATTGAAAATCGTCAAACATTGTATGTTATTTAACATATAATTTTGTAATTTTTTTAAGATTATAAGTAATAGATGATTTGTGAAGGTACTCTATATTGTTAATTATCATGCAATGGAACTTTTCGTAGCAGCCACAAGAATTCCCACGAAATATATTAACCTTATTTAATTATTCACTCCTGAGATAAATATCGATTGTGACTAACGTGAGTATCGAATGGAAATTTCTATCAATTTGAACTCATATTACAGAGATTAAACAATTATGTTAATAAATCATATCCATGCGTTATTATTTTGAACATAAGATATTATCAACACTTATTTTATAATTACCAAGGATAAGAAGACGTCGGGGAGTCGTTGGAAGTACGCAAACTACAAAACCAAGATTAACCTCAAAGAATAGGTTATAAGCCTAATATCGAAGGTGACTTGAGAATTGTTTGGGATGACTCAACCGCTATTTTTGAATTGATTTTGGAGTTCTAACTGCTGAATTGGAATAATAATAATTCTGAATATTAAACCAAGGCAGAATAATTCATTTTTTTAACTTATATATTAAATCACATTCGAAAACACGCAACATAAATATTCCATGATCAACTGATACATTATTTACAACTTTTTATTACAAATTAAAATTTACAAAGCATAACACGGGCAAATTATTATACAATTACTATACTACGGGATACACGTTTAGTAATAAATTGGCGCACCAACTAGTGAGGCTGAAATTAGGGAATATTAGGTGAAGAAATTAAAACAAGCAAATTAATTGCCTAATTTTTAGCTCGCGACTGCTATAGGTTCCAAGAAATAATAAAGATGCGTAAGAGGGCGACATCATTGAAACGGACGAAGGAGGCAGAGAAAGAAGTCAGGATGGAAGAGAAAGAAGTAACATCGGTGGAGGATGTGGAAACGGTAGTAAGAGAGGAAGCCAGAGGAGACCCGAATCTTACAAAAATTAATGGAGTTCATGAATAGTATGAGTGAAAAAATGGACAGAAATAAGGAAGAAACGAATGACAATTTTAAGAAGCAGAAGGAAGAAATGAAGGAAGATTTGAAGAGCATCAAGGAAGATAACAGACAAACAAATGAGAAAATTGATAGCATCAAGGAAGAATTCAGTGAAAACTCAAAGAAACAAAATGAAATTTTGAGTCAAAACTTATTAAAACAAATGGAGGAACAAAACAAGCAAACGAATGAGAAAATTGATAGCATCAAGGAAGATCACAGACAAACGAATGAAAAAATTGATGGTATCAAGGAAGATAACAGACAAACAAACGAGAAAATAGACGGTATGAAGGAAGAGATTAACGAGAAAATACACAGTATTAACAGGAATACAGATGAAAACAATAGACAAATGAATGAGAACTTGAGGCAAATTAATGACAAATTCGAAGAGAATAATAAAATAATGAATGACAAAATAGACAGCATTAAGGAAAGCAATAGACAAACCAATGAAAAAATTGACAGTATTAAAGAAAGTACTAATGAAACCTTAAGGCAAACTATAAGTGAAAATAATAACCAAATGAAGGAAGAATTCAGAGAAATCAATGAAGAGAATTTAAGAAGAATTAATGGTAGAATTGAACAGGTCAATGATACAATTAACCAGAAGATGGACAAAATCGATGAGGAAAGGAAGTGCTGACACTAATGAGAGATTGAGAAAAGCTAACGAAACCATCACACAAAACAAAGTAATGGTAAATACCAGAATAGACCAGGTCCAAGAAAATAATCGTATTCAAATAGAAGGAATACAAAAGGAACAAGAAAATTTAGTAAATTTACAGAAACAAACCGGAGAAAGGTGTGACAATATTAACACTACAGTGAACAAGTTAACTGGTCAAGTACGCCAAAATCAAGAAGAAATTGAATTAATTAGAACCAGACCAAATAATATTACTCATGTTTCCACAAATGAAACCAGAGAAGGGATTAATTTCAAAAATTATCGTAGAAACCCCATGGAATTCCTGGCCAGAATCGAGGAACATTTTAATAAACATAGAATAACTATCTGGAGTTCGATTAGAGAGATGTTGGATGAGCATTTTAGGGAGATTACGGACAACTGGTGGACAGCAACCAGGAATGAGATAATGGACTACGCTCAATTTAAAAAATTATTTAAAGAAAAATATTGGTCCGAAGCTATACAAAATATTATCAGGGACAACATTTGTCAGGGAAGATATGATGTAAATAGAGGTACATCTCCAACTACTTACTTCTGGGGAAAGGTGTGTTTGGCTAGACACCTAGAGCCAAGAATACCAGAAGAATCCCTAGTAACTAAAATGGCATACCATTATGACGCAGGAATTGCCAGAGCACGCCTGGGAAGCCAGATTAAAACGGTCCACGCAATGGCTGACTTATTAGAAAATTATGAGCACGAGGGTTACTACAAAAGAAGCAGACAACGAACTGATCAGTGCGGTTCAAGAAATAATAACCATGGTATGAATAATAATCACCATAATAATATGAATAACGGGAATAATTATAACTTTAATGGCAACGATCGTAATTACAACCAAAATTTTACCCCAAATAATAACCAACAAGCAAATTTCAATCGAAATCCAATTAGCAATAATAGTAACTACAGGCCCAATCAAAATTACAATCCGGGTAATAGAATTAATAATAATAATTATAATAACTACCGAACCAACCAAAATTATAATAATTTTAGAAATAACCCAGGAGTTAATACCAATAATAATAACCAGGGTAATTATAATAATAATCGTCCGTACCGACCACGAATAAATTATATTAGTGCAGAAGAAGGGGATTACTGGAGACACCATCAACCTCGGAGGAACAATTTTAATAACAGTTATGATCGAAGAGGAAATCCCAGAGGGATGAATCACCATGACAACCGAGTAAGAAGTAGAAGCCAGGAGGACTTCCGAGAACCAAGGGGTAGTGAACAACTAGACAACCGAGAGGTTGAACAACCAGGAACCGGCATACCATTCCAGGCAAGTCAACAGTCATGCCCGGAAAATAATCATGATGGCATTAATTTAAACGGAGTGAGGCAGTAATAAACCCTCGCGATCCCTTACTGCTCCTATCTACTGGGTACAAAAACCACCAAATTCAAAAATATAGTAAGAACAACTTACTACCAACTAATTATGAAAAACTAATTATGGAAAATAAAAGAATTTTGAAGTATAACAACAACCAAAGTTTAAGGACGGATAGTAAAAATCTTACTACTATTTACAATTATTATTTGAAAAATCTTCGAGAAGAACTGTTGGAGGAAACGGTGACAAGTAGAACCAACCAGCATAATGAAATCTTATACATAACCGCTCAAATTGAAGGAATTCCTACACGAATAATGATAGATACTGGAGCAAATGTATCACTTATTAACGACGCTGAACTGGAGAGAATACAGAAACAAAGTAAAAATATAATACCTACCTTACCTGTCAATAATGTTATTTTAATAGGTGCCACTGGGCGTCAAAATAAAACAGTGAGAAAACAAGTGTCATTGGAACTAGAAAGCAAAGGTGTTACAATTAATATTATATGACTGGTCACAATTGGCCTACCATTCGAAATATTAATCGGATGCGATATGCTGAGGAAATATTCAGCCATTATTGACCTGAGCAAGGAGAAGGTGTCCTTGAACTCAGAAGGTGTTATGTGGACGGCAGAGTTAATAGGAAGCGATGGTGCCCCTCTGAACCGTACCCATCACCAAGTTAGGGAATTAAATTTTTTAAAGAATGACACCCAATGCAGAAAAATAATCTATAATATGACAAATGAAGACCTGTGGAACAGTAAATTACAGGAGATAAGAGAGTTTAGACACCAAGGCACAAATAATTTGACAGTAAAACAAGTAGAAGATCTCATTATAATATATAAGAAGTATAAACATGTATTTTCAGAAAAACCAGGAAAAGTAAAAAACTATCAGTGTAGAATACAATTTAAAGAACCAGCAGAATTTCACAGAAAATCCTATCCTATACCATATTCATTGAAGGAGGCGGTTAGAGCTGAAATTAATAAAATCTTGTTAAATGATATAATTGAGCATAGCCAATCACCATATACTAGCCCAATAGTAGCAATTCAGAAGAAGAACGGGCAGGTTCGACTTTGCTTGGATGCCCGAGAAATAAATAAACATATAGTAAATGATCGCACGTCACCTGGAGAAATAGAAGAAATTCTAAAAAAATTTCACGGTACAAAATTCATCAGTACCTGGGACACAGTTTGTGGTTACTGGCAGGTGGA
This sequence comes from Magicicada septendecula, assembly GCA_034769895.1. NCBI lineage: Eukaryota > Metazoa > Arthropoda > Insecta > Hemiptera > Cicadidae > Magicicada > Magicicada septendecula. The sequence continues at coordinate 228,757,619 of CM068371.1, read as the reverse complement.
GTTGCACCCGATGAGTCGAAAATATATGGCTTTTATTTTCGAGGGTAGAAACTACCAGTTTAAGAGATTGCCATTTGGATTAGTTAATTCGGTAGCAATTTTTGTACGATGTACGGACCAGGTATTGGGTCAGGAAGCGCTACAATTCACCACAGTTTATGTAGATGACTTGTTGATTACCTCATCCAACTGGGAGGAACATTGTCACAGGGTGGAATATGTATTGAGTAAGTTAGCAGAGAACGACATAACACTAAAACTCAAAAAATCCCAATTAATAGCGAAGGAGGTTCAATTTTTAGGTTTCAATTTGACTGAACAAGGTATTTCCCCATCACAAGAAAAGGTTACTGCAATCCAGAAGTTCCCACAACCAAAGAATAAGAGGCAACTCCAATCCTTCTTAGGACTGTGTAATTACTACCGGAAGTTCCAACGCAATTATTCCGCATTGACATCTAAATTTCAGGATCAGCTGTCTTCCAAAAACAAATGGATATGGGGACATTAACAGGATACTATACTACAACAGATAAAGGATAAATTCTTAGAGACAGTAATCCTTCATCATCCAAATTTTGATCACCCATTCTTTTTGAACTGTGACGCAAGTGATGTCAGTCTTGGGACGGTATTGTACCAAGAAGACAAAGAAGGAAACCATTTTGTCATCAGTTTTGCCAGTCGTGTGTTAAACCACTGTGAGAGAAGGTATAATGTTACTGAAAAGGAACTATCAAGCATAGTCTTTGCTTGTAGTAAATTCCGAACGTACATTTTGGGATATCCTGTAACTGTCAGAACAGATCATAAGTCCATCTCATTTTTGAGAAGTTGTAAGCTGAGTCACGGAAGGCTTACAAGATGGATACTCGCCTTGCAGGAGTATAATATCAAATGGGAATATATTCCAGGGAGTCAAAACATGATAGCAGACGTGTTATCTCGAATAAACCTGGACACCCAGACATTTGAGGGTGAGAAGGAAAGGATTATCAAGGTGTACAACATTCTCAAAAGTAGATCCGATTTGGAGGCATTATTAAAAAATATCAGAGCAAACCAATTATTAGACCCAAAATTAATAAAAATCAAGGAACGTTTGGAGAACCAAAACTCTCCAATAAACCAATTCTATTGTGAACAAGAAGGAATTTTATTTATAAAAAATACATTGAACCAAGAAGACTGGAAGGTAATCATTCCCAGAATCATGGAGAAAGAACTAGTGTTGGAATATCACATAAGATACGGACATATGGGTGCAGTAAAGGTAGTGAAAGCATTGGAGGAGAATTGTTACATTAAGAACATACACAGGAAGGTACAAAATTATATAAAACCCTGTCATATCTGCCAATTGGTCAAAATTAATAATGAACGAAGGGAAGGTGTAATGATACCTATATCGTCAGAACAAAAATTGGAAAAACTATTCATTGACATATGCGGACCATTTCCTAGGAGTGAAGGTAGAAGCCGGTATAAATACATTATAATCATTATGGACCACTTCACCAAATTCACCAAATTGTATCCAATCAGTCGAGCAACTACGCAGAAAATTCTTGAAGTAATAACTACTCAATACATTCCAAAAATAGGAATACCTGTTTCAATAGTTACAGGCCATGGTACACAATTTCGAGGCAGAAAATGGAAGAACACATTGTTAGAACTGAACATCAAAAGCTATAAGACCTCCGTATACCACCCCAGTAGCAACAATCCATCAGAAAGAATACTGAGAGAGGTTGGTAAAATCTTAAGAACCTATTGTCATCAACAACAAAGGAAGTGGCCTGATTACTTATCAGCCACAGAAGATTTTTTAAACTTGGCTTAACATCCATCTATAAATTGCACTCTATACACTGCCATGTATTAAAAACAACCACCCAGAGAGATCCAAGAATTGATTAAATTTCCTAAGTCTCCACAGTACCAATTTAATAAATTAAAATTTTATAATCAGGTGATGGAAAATGTGGAAAAACGCAGAAACAAATACCAGAAAATCAAGGGTAAAATAATTAAATATGAAGTAGGAGAGAAAGTGTTGTTAAAGAACAGGGAATTGCCTAGCACTCTAGAAGGGATATCAAAGAAGTTATTGTTACTATACGTTGGACCCTACACCATAACAAAAAACAACAACAACAACACGTATGAATTAACCGACCCCATTTCAAAGAAGATCAAGGGCAATTATAATCAACAATCCATGAAAAAATATCACAAGGAAGAAAAGGAAAAATAACATAAGTAATTATGTCCTCACACCTAATGAAGTGTTCAGAAATAATTACTTCTGAAGGGAGGCAATTTGTAACGAAACAAAATGTTATAAAAAGAATTGTAAATATAATAGGGAAATCCTATCCAGAGAGGGAACAAGAAATCACAATTAATAGACAATTAAAGGAAATTACCAAGTTGTAAAGAGATTAGTAAAGAACCAAATATAACCAAAGAAAAACAACCTTTGACTTATTTAATATCATCAAGAGACCCAGAAATAACCCAGTAGAATAGGGCAGTTAACAGACAAGAAGTTAAATAAATAAACCTAGTAGGCCTACGTACTTGCCCTGAATAACACAACCAAACCCAATAAAGAGTACCTATTCATAAAATAAAATTGTATTAACCAAAATTGTATAGGCCTATAATTAAGGACAGAAAAAGGGACACAACCCTTTGCAGTGATATGAGTGACATAATATAAATATTGACACAGACTACCATTAAACAGTGTTAATTACTTTTTATGAAAAGTGTTTTATTATTATTATTAGACAGAAATTTAGTTTATCATATAGACAATAGTTTAACAGTATAAATAAACTAAAACTGTCAAAAACAAGTATTATTATTAAGAGTTTTTGTTATATGTTATAATAGTTTATGTTACCAGTTAATTTATTTAAATATATTTATCTCAGGGAGTCAAGGTAGAAATTACAATCAACCATAACAAATTGTTCCACCACATATCAGAGAAATTCAAATTAATAAGGTTTTACAGTTATAAACTGAGGCATGTTTAGTATCAAATTGTTTATAATTATCTAATTAATAACCATATAAACATTGCATGTATCACTAGAGTATAATATAAAATTATCTATTAAAAGTAATTTATAAAATGTAAAGTAGGTAATGGGTATTAATCATATAACACTTAACCTGTACATAAATGGCCAATCAAAATTTAAGAAGTTTGTATGAGTTCGGTGACTAAAAAAGAAGAAATAACACTTAATTGTTAATTGTGACGGAGAACAGTTTAATAGTGAGTGTCGAGATGTTATTAATATAAAAATAAAAATAAATAACTAAACTGTTTGTGAAAGAAGATTTTTATGACCACCACTGAAGATAAATAATTCCTCCACTACAATCATTTCACAAACCAGGAACACACACAAGCAAGAAATTATAAAGAATAAACCAGAAGACGTTCAGCAATATCGCCTAGTGTGTAAAGTATAATTTGACTTAATAATTGACAATATTTTTTATCCAAAAAGGAACAACCACTAGAAAATACACCAATTCACACTAACACTAATCACTAGTGAACATTTTAACAAGTGAAAACAAATTCCATATCTAAACGAAACAGTGATTACATGGAAAACATTTATTTTTACACATTTAATAAACTTCATTATTCTCTGACACGGACAACGGCAGCCATGATGATGACGTCACTCTAACCTGCATGCTTTTTACGAAGCGTATTGAATATCGTCAAACATTGTATGTTATTTAACATAAAATTTTCTAATTTTTTTTAGATTATAAGTAATAGATGATTTGTGAAGGTACTCTATATTGTTAATTATCATGTAATGGAACTTTTCGTAGCAGCCACAAGAATTCCCACGAAATATATTAACCTTATTTAATTATTCACTCCTGAGATAAATATCGATTGTGACTAACGTGAGTTTCGAATGGAAATTTTTATCAATTTGAACTCATATTACAGAGATTAAACAATTATTGGATTTCGTTGTCCATGACGTGTCCGTTACTTAACTAAATATCACTATAATATTGACGACTCGGACCACTAAGTTATTTATAAGTAAAAACGTAAGGTAAAACTTTACGTTTTTACTTATAAAAAACTTAGTGGACCGAGTCGTCAATATTATAGTGATATTTAAACAATTATGTTAATAAATCATATCCATGCGTTATTATTTCATGAACATAAGATATTATCAACACTTATTTTATAATTACCAAGGATAAGAAGACGTCGGGGAGTCGTTGGAAGTACGCAAACTACAAAACCAAGATTAACCTCAAAGAATAGGTTATAAGCCTAATATCGAAGGTGACTTGAGAATTGTTTGGGATGACTCGAACGCTATTTTTGAATTGATTTTGGAGTTCTAACTGCTGAATTGGAATAATAATAATTCTGAATATTAAACCAAGGCAGAATAATTCATTTTTTTAACTTATATATTAAATCACATTCGAAAACACGCAACATAAATATTCCACGATCAACTGATACATTATTTACAACTTTTTATTACAAATTAAAATTTACAAAGCATAACACGGGCATATTATTATACAATTACTATACTACGGGATACACGTTTAGTAATAAATTGGCGCACCAACTAGTGAGGCTGAAATTAGGGAATATTAGGTGAAGAAATTAAAACAAGCAAATTAATTTCCTAATTTTTAGCTGGCGAATGCTATAGGTTCCAAGAAATAATAAAGATGCGAAAGAGGGCGACATCATTGAAACGGACGAAGGAGGCAGAGAAAGAAGTCAGGATGGAAGAGAAAGAAGTAACATCGGTGGAGGATGTGGAAACGGTAGTAAGAGAGGAAGCCAGAGGAGACCCGAATCTTATAAAATTAATGGAGTTCATGAATAGTATGAGTGAAAAAATGGACAGAAATAAGGAAGAAACGAATGACAATTTTAAGAAGCAGAAGGAAGAAATGAAGGAAGATTTGAAGAGCATCAAGGAAGATAACAGACAAACAAATGAGAAAATTGATAGCATCAAGGAAGAATTCAGTGAAAACTCAAAGAAACAAAATGAAATTTTGAGTCAAAACTTATTAAAACAAATGGAGGAACAAAACAAGCAAACGAATGAGAAAATTGATAGCATCAAGGATGATCACAGACAAACGAATGAAAAAATTGATGGTATCAAGGAAGATAACAGGCAAACAAACGAGAAAATAGACGGTATGAAGGAAGAGATTAACGAGAAAATACACAGTATTAACAGGAATACAGATGAAAACAATAGACAAATGAATGAGAACTTGAGGCAAATTAATGACAAATTCGAAGAGAATAATAAAATAATGAATGACAAAATAGACAGCATTAAGGAAAGCAATAGACAAACCAATGAAAAAATTGACAGTATTAAAGAAAGTACTAATGAAACCTTAAGGCAAACTATAAGTGAAAATAATAACCAAATGAAGGAAGAATTCAGACAAATCAATGAAGAGAATTTAAGAAGAATTAATGGTAGAATTGAACAGGTCAATGATACAATTAACCAGAAGATGGACAAAATCGATGAGGAAAGGAAGTGCTGACACTAATGAGAGATTGAGAAAAGCTAACGAAACCATCACACAAAACAAAGTAATGGTAAATACCAGAATAGACCAGGTCCAAGAAAATAATCGTATTCAAATAGAAGGAATACAAAAGGAACAAGAAAATTTAGTAAATTTACAGAAACAAACCGGAGAAAGGTGTGACAATATTAACACTACAGTGAACAAGTTAACTGGTCAAGTACGCCAAAATCAAGAAGAAATTGAATTAATTAGAACCAGACCAAATAATATTACTCATGTTTCCACAAATAAAACCAGAGAAGGGATTAATTTCAAAAATTATCGTAGAAACCCTATGGAATTCCTGGCCAGAATCGAGGAACATTTTAATAAACATAGAATAACTATCTGCAGTTCGATTAGAGAGATGTTGGATGAGTATTTTAGGGAGATTACGGACAACTGGTGGACAGCAACCAGGAATGAGATAATGGACTACGCTCAATTTAAAAAATTATTTAAAGAAAAATATTGGTCCGAAGCTACACAAAATATTATCAGGGACAACATTTGTCAGGGAAGATATGATGTAAATAGAGGTACATCTCCAACTACTTACTTCTGGGGAAAGGTGTGTTTGGCTAGACACCTAGAGCCAAGAATACCAGAAGAATCCCTAGTAACTAAAATGGCATACCATTATGACGAAGGAATTGCCATAGCACGCCTGGGAAGCCAGATTAAAACGGTCCATGCAATGGCTGACTTATTAGAAAATTATGAGCACGAGGGTTACTACAAAAGAAGCAGACAACGAACTGATCAGTGCGGTTCAAGAAATAATAACCACGGTATGAATAATAATCACCATAATAATATGAATAACGGGAATAATTATAACTTTAATGGCAACGATCGTAATTACAACCAAAATTTTACCCCAAATAATAACCAACAAGCAAATTTCAATCGAAATCCAATTAGCAATAATAGTAACAACAGGCCCAATCAAAATTACAATCCGGGTAATAGAATTAATAATAATAATTATAATAACTACCGAACCAACCAAAATTATAATAATTTTAGAAATAACGCAGGAGTTAATACCAATAAAAATAACCAGGGTAATAATAATAATAATAATAATAATCGTCCGTACCGACCACGAATAAATTATATTAGTGCAGAAGAAGGGGATTACTGGAGATACCATCAACCTCGGAGGAACAATTTTAATAACAGTTATGATCGAAGAGGAAATCCCAGAGGGATGAATCACCATGACAACCGAGTAAGAAGTAGAATCCAGGAGGACTTCCGAGAACCAAGGGGGAGTGAACAACTAGACAACCGAGAGGTTGAACAACCAGGAACCGGCATACCATTCCAGGCAAATCAACAGTCATGCCCGGAAAATAATCATGATGGCATTAATTTAAACGGAGTGAGGCAGTAATAAACCCTCGCGATCCCTTACTGCTCCTATCTACTGGGTACAAAAACCACCAAATTCAAAAATATAGTAAGAACAACTTACTACCAACTAATTATGAAAAACTAATTATGGAAAATAAAAGAATTTTGAAGTACAACAACAACCAAAGTTTAAGGACGGATAGTAAAAATCTTACTACTATTTACAATTATTATTTGAAAAATCTTCGAGAAGAACTGTTGGAGGTAACGGTGACAAGTAGAACCAACCAGCATAATGAAATCTTATACATAACCGCTCAAATTGAAGGAATTCCTACACGAATAATGATAGATACTGGTGCAAATGTATCACTTATTAACGACGCTGAACTGGAGAGAATGCAGAAACAAAGTAAAAATATAATACCTACCTTACCTGTCAATAATGTTATTTTAATAGGTGCCACTGGGCGTCAAAATAAAACAGTGAGAAAACAAGTGTCATTGGAACTAAAAAGCAAAGGTGTTACAATTAATATTATATGACTGGTCACAATCGGCCTACCATTCGAAATATTAATCGGATGCGATATGCTGAGGAAACATTCAGCCATTATTGACCTGAGCAAGGAGAAGGTGTCCTTGAACTCAGAAGGTGTTATGTGGACGGCAGAGTTAATAGGAAGCGATGGTGCCCCTCTGAACCGTACCCATCACCAAGTTAGGGAATTAAATTTTTTAAAGAATGACACCCAATGCAGAAAAATAATCTATAATATGACAAATGAAGACCTGTGGAACAGTAAATTACAGGAGATAAGAGAGTTTAGACACCAAGGCACAAATAATTTGACAGCAAAACAAGTAGAAGATCTCATTATGATATATAATAAGTATAAACATGTATTTTCAGAAAAACCAGGAAAAGTAAAAAACTATCAGTGTAGAACACAATTTAAAGAACCAGCAGAATTTCACAGAAAATCTAATCCTATACCATATTCATTGAAGGAGGCGGTTAGAGCTGAAATTAATAAAATCTTGTTAAATGATATAATTGAGCATAGCCAATCACCATATACTAGCCCAATAGTAGCAATTCAGAAGAAGAACGGGCAGGTTCGACTTTGCTTGGATGCCCGAGAAATAAATAAACATATAGTAAATGATCGCACGTCACCTGGAGAAATAGAAGAAATTCTAAAAAAATTTCACGGTACAAAATTCATCAGTACCTGGGACACAGTTTGTGGTTACTGGCAGGTGGAGTTGCACCCGATGAGTCGAAAATATATGGCTTTTATTTTCGAGGGTAGAAACTACCAGTTTAAGAGATTGCCATTTGGATTAGTTAATTCGGTAGCAATTTTTGTACGATGTATGGACCAGGTATTGGGTCAGGAAGCGCTACAATTAACCACAGTTTATGTAGATGACTTGTTGATTACCTCATCCAACTGGGAGGAACATTGTCACAGGGTGGAATATGTATTGAGTAAGTTAGCAGAGAATGACATAACACTGAAACTCGAAAAATCCCAATTAATAGCGAAGGAGGTTCAATTTTTAGGTTTCAATTTGACTGAACAAGGTATTTCCCCATCACAAGAAAAGGTTACTGCAATCCAGAAGTTCCCACAACCAAAGAATAAGAGGCAACTCCAATCCTTCTTAGGACTGTGTAATTACTACCGGAAGTTCCAACGCAATTATTACGCATTGACATCTAAATTTCAGGAACAGCTGTCTTCCAAAAACAAATGGATATGGGGACATGAACAGGATACTATACTACAACAGATAAAGGATAAATTCTTAGAGACAGTAATCCTTCATCATCCAAATTTTGATCACCCATTCTTTTTGAACTGTGACGCAAGTGATGTCAGTCTTGGGACGGTATTGTACCAAGAAGACAAAGAAGGAAACCATTTAGTCATCAGTTTTGCCAGTCGTGTGTTAAACCACTGTGATATAAGGTATAATGTTACTGAAAAGGAACTATTAAGCATCGTCTTTGCTTGTAGTAAATTCCGAACGTACATTTTGGGTTATCCTGTAACTGTCAGAACAGATAATAAGTCCATCTCATTTTTGAGAAGTTGTAAGCTGAGTCACGGAAGGCTTACAAGGTGGATACTCGCCTTGCAGGAGTATAATATCAAATGGGAATATATTCCAGGGAGTCAAAACATGATAGCAGACGTGTTATCTCAAATAAACCTGGACACCCAGACATTTGAGGGTGAGAAGGAAAGGATTATCAAGGTGTACAACATTCTCAAAAGTAGATCCGATTTGGAGGCATTATTACAAAATATCAGAGCAAACCAATTATTAGACCCAAAATTAATAAATATCAAGGAACGTTTGGAGAACCAAAACTCTCCAATAAACCAATTCTATTGTGAACAAGAAGGAATTTTATTTATAAAAAATACATTGAACCAAGAAGACTGGAAGGTAATCATTCCCAGAATCATGGAGAAAGAACTAGTGTTGGAATATCACATAAGATACGGACATATGGGTGCAGTAAAGGTAGTGAAAGCATTGGAGGAGAATTGTTACATTAAGAACATACACAGGAAGGTACAAAATTATATAAAACCCTGTCATATCTGCCAATTGGTCAAAATTAATAATGAACGAAGGGAAGGTGTAATGATACCTATATCGTCAGAACAAAAATTGGAAAAACTATTCATTGACATATGCGGACCATTTCCTAGGAGTGAAGGTAGAAGCCGGTATAAATACATTATAATCATTATGGACCACTTCACCAAATTCACCAAATTGTATCCAATCTGTCGAGCAACTACGCAGAAAATTCTTGAAGTAATAACTACTCAATACATTCCAAAAATAGGAATACCTGTTTCAATAGTTACAGACCATGGTACACAATTTCGAGGCAGAAAATGGAAGAACACATTGTTAGAACTGAACATCAAAAGCTATAAGACCTCCGTATACCACCCCAGTAGCAATCCATCAGAAAGAATACTGAGAGAGGTTGGTAGAATCTTAAGAACCTATTGTCATCAACAACAAAGGAAGTGGCCTGATTACTTATCAGCCACAGAAGATTTTTTAAACTTGGCTTATCATCCATCTATAAATTGCACTCTATACACTGCCATGTATGAAAAACAGCCACCCAGAGAGATCCAAGAATTGATTAAATTTCCTAAGTCTCCACAGTACCAATTTAATAAATTAAAATTTTATAATCAGGTGATGGAAAATGTGGAAAAACGCAGAAACAAATACCAGAAAATCAAGGGTAAAATAATTAAATATGAAGTAGGAGAGAAAGTGTTGTTAAAGAACAGGGAATTGCCTAGCACTCTAGAAGGGATATCAATGAAGTTATTGTTACTATACGTTGGACCCTACACCATAACAAAAAACAACAACACGTACGAATTAACCGACCCCATTTCAAAGAAGATCAAGGGCAATTATAATCAACAATCCATGAAAAAATATCACGAGGAAGAAAAGGAAAAATAACATAAGTAATTATGTCCTCACACCTAATGAAGTGTTCAGAGATAATTACTTCTGAAGGGAGGCAATTTGTAACGAAACAAAATGTTATAAAAAGAATTGTAAATATAATAGGGAAATCCTATCCAGAGAGGGAACAAGAAATCACAATTAATAGTCAATTAAAGGAAATTACCAAGTTGTAAAGAGATTAGTAAAGAACCAAATATAACTAAATAAAAACAACCTTTGACTTATTTAATATCATCAAGAGACCCAGAAATAACCCAGTAGAATAGGGCAGTTAACAGACAAGAAGTTAAATAAATAAACCTAGTAGGCCTAAGTAACTTGCCCTGAATAACACAAGCAAACCCAATAAAGAGCACCTATTCATAAAATAAAATTGTATTAACCAAAATTGTATAGGCCTATAATTAAGGATAGAAAAAGGGACACAACCCCTTGCAGTGATATGAGTGACATAATATAAATATTGACACAGACTACCGTTAAAAAGTGTTAATTATTTTTTATGAAAAGTGTTTTTTTATTATTATTATTAGACAGAAATTTAGTTTATCATATAGACAATAGTTTAACAGTATAAATAAACTAAAACTGTCAAAAACAAGTATTATTATTAAGAGTTTTTGTTATATGTTATAATAGTTTATTTAACCAGTTAATTTATTTAAATATATTTATCTCAGGGAGTCAAGGTAGAAATTACAATCAACCATAACAAATTGTTCCACCACATATCAGAGAAATTAAAATTAATAAGGTTTTACAGTTATAAACTGAGGCATGTTTAGTATCAAATTGTTTATACTTATCTAATTAATAACCATATAAACATTGCATGTATCACTAGAGTATAATAATAAAATTATCTATTAAAAGTAATTTATAAAATGTAAAGTAGGTAATGGGTATTAATCATATAACACTTAACCTGTACATAAATGGCCAATCAAAATTTAAGAAGTTCGGTGACTAAAAAAGAAGAAATAACACTTAATTGTTAATTGTGATGGAGAACAGTTTAATAGTGAGTGTCGAGATGTTATTAATATAAAAATAAATAACTAAACTGTTTGTGAAAGAAGATTTGTATGACCACCACTGAAGATAAATTATTCCTCCACTACAATCATTTCACGAACCAGGAACACACACAAGCAAGAAATTATAAAGAATAAACCAGAAGACGTTCAGCAATATCGCCTAGTGTGTAAAGTATAATTTGACTTAATAATTGACAATATTTTTTATCCAAAAAGGAACAACCACTAGACAATACACCAATTCACACTAACACTAATCACTAGTGAACATTTTAACAAGTGAAAACAAATTCCATATCTAAACGAAACAGTGATTACAAGGAAAACATTTATTTTTACACATTTAATAAACTTCATTATTCTCTGACACGGACAACGGCAGCCATGATGATGACGTCACTCTAACCTGCATGCTTTTTACGAAGCATATTGAATATCGTCAAACATTGTATGTTATTTAACATATAATTTTCTAATTTTTTTTAGATTATAAGTAATAGATGATTTGTGAAGGTACTCTATATTGTTAATTATCATGTAATGGAACTTTTCGTAGCAGCCACAAGAATTCCCACGAAATATATTAACCTTAATTATTCACTCCTGAGATAAATATCGATTGTGACTAACGTGAGTTTCGAATGGAAATTTTTATCAATTTGAACTCATATTACAGAGATTAAACAATTATGTTAATAAATCATATCCATGCGTTATTATTTCATGAACATAAGATATTATCAACACTTATTTTATAATTACCAAGGATAAGAAGACGTCGGGGAGTCGTTGGAAGTACGCAAACTACAAAACCAAGATTAACCTCAAAGAATAGGTTATAAGCCTAATATCGAAGGTGACTTGAGAATTGTTTGGGATGACTCGACCGCTATTTTTGAATTGATTTTGGAGTTCTAACTGCTGAATTGGAATAATAATAATTCTGAATATTAAACCAAGGCAGAATAATTCATTTTTTTAACTTATATATTAAATCACATTCGAAAACACGCAACATAAATATTCCACGATCAACTGATACATTATTTACAACTTTTTATTACAAATTAAAATTTACAAAGCATAACACGGGCAAATTATTATACAATTACTATACTACGGGATACACGTTTAGTAATAAATTGGCGCACCAACTAGTGAGGCTGAAATTAGGGAATATTAGGTGAAGAAATTAAAACAAGCAAATTAATTTCCTAATTTTTAGCCCGCGACTGCTATAGGTTCCAAGAAATAATAAAGATGCGTAAGAGGGCGACATCATTGAAACGGACGAAGGAGGCAGAGAAAGAAGTCAGGATGGAAGAGAAAGAAGTAACATCGGTGGAGGATGTGGAAACGGTAGTAAGAGAGGAAGCCAGAGGAGACCCGAATCTTATAAAATTAATGGAGTTCATGAATAGTATGAGTGAAAAAATGGACAGAAATAAGGAAGAAACGAATGACAATTTTAAGAAGCAGAAGGAAGAAATGAAGGAAGATTTGAAGAGCATCAAGGAAGATAACAGACAAACAAATGAGAAAATTGATAGCATCAAGGAAGAATTCAGTGAAAACTCAAAGAAACAAAATGAAATTTTGAGTCAAAACTTATTAAAACAAATGGAGGAACAAAACAAGCAAACGAATGAGAAAATTGATAGCATCAAGGAAGATCACAGACAAACGAATGAAAAAATTGATGGTATCAAGGAAGATAACAGACAAACAAACAAGAAAATAGACGGTATGAAGGAAGAGATTAACGAGAAAATACACAGTATTAACAGGAATACAGATGAAAACAATAGACAAATGAATGAGAACTTGAGGCAAATTAATGACAAATTCGAAGAGAATAATAAAATAATGAATGACAAAATAGACAGCATTAAGGAAAGCAATAGACAAACCAATGAAAAAATTGACAGTATTAAAGAAAGTACTAATGAAACCTTAAGGCAAACTATAAGTGAAAATAATAACCAAATGAAGGAAGAATTCAGACAAATCAATGAAGAGAATTTAAGAAGAATTAATGGTAGAATTGAACAGGTCAATGATACAATTAACCAGAAGATGGACAAATTCGATGAGGAAAGGAAGTGCTGACACTAATGAGAGATTGAGAAAAGCTAACGAAACCATCACACAAAACAAAATAATGGTAAATACCAGAATAGACCAGGTCCAAGAAAATATTCAAATAGAAGGAATACAAAAGGAACAAGAAAATTTAGTAAACTTACAGAAACAAACCGGAGAAAGGTGTGACAATATTAACACTACAGTGAACAAGTTAACTGGTCAAGTACGCCAAAATCAAGAAGAAATTGAATTAATTAGAACCAGACCAAATAATATTACTCATGTTTCCACAAATGAAACCAGAGAAGGGATTAATTTCAAAAATTATCGTAGAAACCCTATGGAATTCCTGGCCAGAATCGAGGAACATTTTAATAAACATAGAATAACTATCTGGAGTTCAATTAGAGAGATGTTGGATGAGCATTTTAGGGAGATTACGGACAACTGGTGGACAGCAACCAGGAATGAGATAATGGACTACGCTCAATTTAAAAAATTATTTAAAGAAAAATATTGGTCCAAAGCTATACAAAATATTATCAGGGACAACATTTGTCAGGGAAGGTATGATGTAAATAGAGGTACACCTCCAACTACTTACTTCTGGTGAAAGGTGTGTTTGGCTAGACACCTAGAGCCAAGAATACCAGAAGAATCCCTAGTAACTAAAATGGCATACCATTATGACGCAGGAATTGCCAGAGCATGCCTGGGAAGCCAGATTAAAACGGTCCACGCAATGGCTGACTTATTAGAAAATTATGAGCACGAGGGTTACTACAAAAGAAGCAGACAACGAACTGATCAGTGCGGTTCAAGAAATAATAACCATGGTATGAATAATAATCACCATAATAATATGAATAACCAGAATAATTATAACTTTAATGGCAACGATCGTAATTACAACCAAAATTTTACCCCAAATAATAACCAACAAGCAAATTTCAATCGAAATCCAATTAGCAATAATAGTAACAACAGGCCCAATCAAAATTACAATCCGGGTAATAGAATTAATAATAATAATTATAATAACTACCGAACCAACCAAAATTATAATAATTTTAGAAATAACCCAGGAGTTAATACCAATAATAATAACCAGGGTAATTATAATAATAATCGTCCGTACCGACCACGAATAAATTATATTAGTGCAGAAGAAGGGGATTACTGGAGATACCATCAACCTCGGAGGAACAATTTTAATAACAGTTATGATCGAAGAGGAAATCCCAGAGGGATGAATCACCATGACAACCGAGTAAGAAGTAGAAGCCAGGAGGACTTCCGAGAACCAAGGGGTAGTCAACAACTAGACAACCGAGAGGTTGAACAACCAGGAACCGGCATACCATTCCAGGCAATTCAACAGTCATGCCCGGAAAATAATCATGATGGCATTAATTTAAAAGGAGTGAGGCAGTATAAACCCTCGCGATCCCTTACTGCTCCTATCTACTGGGTAGAAAAACCACCAAATTCAAAAATATAGTAAGAACAACTTACTACCAACTAATTATGAAAAACTAATTATGGAAAATAAAAGAATTTTGAAGTACAACAACAACCAAAGTTTAAGGACGGATAGTAAAAATCTTACTACTATTTACAATTATTATTTGAAAAATCTTCGAGAAGAACTGTTGGAGGAAACGGTGACAAGTAGAACCAACCAGCATAATGAAATCTTATACATAACCGCTCAAATTGAAGGAATTCCTACATGAATAATGATAGATACTGGTGCAAATGTATCACTTATTAACGACGCTGAACTGGAGAGAATACAGAAACAAAGTAAAAATATAATACCTACCTTACCTGTCAATAATGTTATTTTAATAGGTGCCACTGGGCGTCAAAATAAAACAGTGAGAAAACAAGTGTCATTGGAACTAGAAAGCAAAGGTGTTACAATTAATATTATATGACTGGTCACAATCGGCCTACCATTCGAAATATTAATCGGATGCGATATGCTGAGGAAACATTCAGCCATTATTGACCTGAGCAAGGAGAAGGTGTCCTTGAACTCAGAAGGTGTTATGTGGACGGCAGAGTTAATAGGAAGCGATGGTGCCCCTCTGAACCGTACCCATCACCAAGTTAGGGAATTAAATTTTTTAAAGAATGACACCCAATGCAGAAAAATAATCTATAATATGCCAATGAAGACCTGTGGAACAGTAAATTACAGGAGATAAGAGAGTTTAGACACCAAGGCACAAATAATTTGACAGCAAAACAAGTAGAAGATCTCATTATGATATATAAGAAGTATAAACATGTATTTTCAGAAAAACCAGGAAAAGTAAAAAACTATCAGTGTAGAATACAATTTAAAGAACCAGCAGAATTTCACAGAAAATCCTATCCTATACCATATTCATTGAAGGAGGCGGTTAGAGCTGAAATTAATAAAACGTTGTTAAATGATATAATTGAGCATAGCCAATCACCATATACTAGCCCAATAGTAGCAATTCAGAAGAAGAACGGGCAGGTTCAACTTTGCTTGGATGCCCGAGAAATAAATAAACATATAGTAAATGATCGCACGTCACCTGGAGAAATAGAAGAAATTCTAAAAAAATTTCACGGTACAAAATTCATCAGTACCTGGGAGACAGTTTGTGGTTACTGGCAGGTGGAGTTGCACCCGATGAGTCGAAAATATATGGCTTTTATTTTCGAGGGTAGAAACTACCAGTTTAAGAGATTGCCATTTGGATTAGTTAATTCGGTAGCAATTTTTGTACGATGTATGGACCAGGTATTGGGTCAGGAAGCGCTACAATTCACCACAGTTTATGTAGATGACTTGTTGATTACCTCATCCAACTGGGAGGAACATTGTCACAGGGTGGAATATGTATTGAGTAAGTTAGCAGAGAATGACATAACACTAAAACTCGAAAAATCCCAATTAATAGCGAAGGAGGTTCAATTTTTAGGTTTCAATTTGACTGAACAAGGTATTTCCCCATCACAAGAAAAGGTTACTGCAATCCAGAAGTTCCCACAACCAAAGAATAAGAGGCAACTCCAATCCTTCTTAGGACTGTGTAATTACTACCGGAAGTTCCAACGCAATTATTACGCATTGACATCTAAATTTCAGGAACAGCTGTCTTCCAAAAACAAATGGATATGGGGACATGAACAGGATACTATACTACAACAGATAAAGGATAAATTCTTAGAGACAGTAATCCTTCATCATCCAAATTTTGATCACCCATTCTTTTTGAACTGTGACGCAAGTGATGTCAGTCTTGGGACGGTATTGTACCAAGAAGACAAAGAAGGAAACCATTTAGTCATCAGTTTTGCCAGTCGTGTGTTAAACCACTGTGAGATAAGGTATAATGTTACTGAAAAGGAACTATTAAGCATAGTCTTTGCTTGTAGTAAATTCCGAACGTACATTTTGGGATATCCTGTAACTGTAAGAACAGATCATAAGTCCATCTCATTTTTGAGAAGTTGTAAGCTGAGTCACGGAAGGCTTACAAGGTGGATACTCGCCTTGCAGGAGTATAATATCAAATGGGAATATATTCCAGGGAGTCAAAACATGATAGCAGACGTGTTATCTCGAATAAACCTGGACACCCAGACATTTGAGGGTGAGAAGGAAAGGATTATCAAGGTGTACAACATTCTCAAAAGTAGATCCGATTTGGAGGCATTATTACAAAATATCAGAGCAAACCAATTATTAGACCCAAAATTAATAAATATCAAGGAACGTTTGGAGAACCAAAACTCTCCAATAAACCAATTCTATTGTGAACAAGAAGGAATTTTATTTATAAAAAATACATTGAACCAAGAAGACTGGAAGGTAATCATTCCCAGAATCATGGAGAAAGAACTAGTGTTGGAATATCACATAAGATACGGACATATGGGTGCAGTAAAGGTAGTGAAAGCATTGGAGGAGAATTGTTACATTAAGAACATACACAGGAAGGTACAAAATTATATAAAACCCTGTCATATCTGCCAATTGGTCAAAATTAATAATGAACGAAGGGAAGGTGTAATGATACCTATATCGTCAGAACAAAAATTGGAAAAACTATTCATTGACATATGCGGACCATTTCCTAGGAGTGAAGGTAGAAGCCGGTATAAATACATTATAATCATTATGGACCACTTCACCAAATTGTATCCAATCAGTCGAGCAACTACGCAGAAAATTCTTGAAGTAATAACTACTCAATACATTCCAAAAATAGGAATACCTGTTTCAATAGTTACAGACCATGGTACACAATTTCGAGGCAGAAAATGGAAGAACACATTGTTAGAACTGAACATCAAAAGCTATAAGACCTCCGTATACCACCCCAGTAGCAATCCATCAGAAAGAATACTGAGAGAGGTTGGTAGAATCTTAAGAACCTATTGTCATCAACAACAAAGGAAGTGGCCTGATTACTTATCAGCCACAGAAGATTTTTTAAACTTGGCTTATCATCCATCTATAAATTGCACTCTATACACTGCCATGTATGAAAAACAGCCACCCAGAGAGATCCAAGAATTGATTAAATTTCCTAAGTCTCCACAGTACCAATTTAATAAATTAAAATTTTATAATCAGGTGATGGAAAATGTGGAAAAACGCAGAAACAAATACCAGAAAATCAAGGGTAAAATAATTAAATATGAAGTAGGAGAGAAAGTGTTGTTAAAGAACAGGGAATTGCCTAGCACTCTAGAAGGGATATCAATGAAGTTATTGTTACTATACGTTGGACCCTACACCATAACAAAAAACAACAACACGTACGAATTAACCGACCCCATTTCAAAGAAGATCAAGGGCAATTATAATCAACAATCCATGAAAAAATATCACGAGGAAGAAAAGGAAAAATAACATAAGTAATTATGTCCTCACACCTAATGAAGTGTTCAGAGATAATTACTTCTGAAGGGAGGCAATTTGTAACGAAACAAAATGTTATAAAAAGAATTGTAAATATAATAGGGAAATCCTATCCAGAGAGGGAACAAGAAATCACAATTAATAGTCAATTAAAGGAAATTACCAAGTTGTAAAGAGATTAGTAAAGAACCAAATATAACTAAATAAAAACAACCTTTGACTTATTTAATATCATCAAGAGACCCAGAAATAACCCAGTAGAATAGGGCAGTTAACAGACAAGAAGTTAAATAAATAAACCTAGTAGGCCTAAGTAACTTGCCCTGAATAACACAACCAAACCCAATAAAGAGCACCTATTCATAAAATAAAATTGTATTAACCAAAATTGTATAGGCCTATAATTAAGGATAGAAAAAGGGACACAACCCCTTGCAGTGATATGAGTGACATAATATAAATATTGACACAGACTACCGTTAAAAAGTGTTAATTATTTTTTATGAAAAGTGTTTTTTTATTATTATTATTAGACAGAAATTTAGTTTATCATATAGACAATAGTTTAACAGTATAAATAAACTAAAACTGTCAAAAACAAGTATTATTATTAAGAGTTTTTGTTATATGTTATAATAGTTTATTTAACCAGTTAATTTATTTAAATATATTTATCTCAGGGAGTCAAGGTAGAAATTACAATCAACCATAACAAATTGTTCCACCACATATCAGAGAAATTAAAATTAATAAGGTTTTACAGTTATAAACTGAGGCATGTTTAGTATCAAATTGTTTATACTTATCTAATTAATAACCATATAAACATTGCATGTATCACTAGAGTATAATAATAAAATTATCTATTAAAAGTAATTTATAAAATGTAAAGTAGGTAATGGGTATTAATCATATAACACTTAACCTGTACATAAATGGCCAATCAAAATTTAAGAAGTTCGGTGACTAAAAAAGAAGAAATAACACTTAATTGTTAATTGTGATGGAGAACAGTTTAATAGTGAGTGTCGAGATGTTATTAATATAAAAATAAATAACTAAACTGTTTGTGAAAGAAGATTTGTATGACCACCACTGAAGATAAATCATTCCTCCACTACAATCATTTCACGAACCAGGAACACACACAAGCAAGAAATTATAAAGAATAAACCAGAAGACGTTCAGCAATATCGCCTAGTGTGTAAAGTATAATTTGACTTAATAATTGACAATATTTTTTATCCAAAAAGGAACAACCACTAGACAATACACCAATTCACACTAACACTAATCACTAGTGAACATTTTAACAAGTGAAAACAAATTCCATATCTAAACGAAACAGTGATTACAAGGAAAACATTTATTTTTACACATTTAATAAACTTCATTATTCTCTGACACGGACAACGGCAGCCATGATGATGACGTCACTCTAACCTGCATGCTTTTTACGAAGCGTATTGAAAATCGTCAAACATTGTATGTTATTTAACATATAATTTTGTAATTTTTTTAAGATTATAAGTAATAGATGATTTGTGAAGGTACTCTATATTGTTAATTATCATGCAATGGAACTTTTCGTAGCAGCCACAAGAATTCCCACGAAATATATTAACCTTATTTAATTATTCACTCCTGAGATAAATATCGATTGTGACTAACGTGAGTTTCGAATGGAAATTTCTATCAATTTGAACTCATATTACAGAGATTAAACAATTATGTTAATAAATCATATCCATGCGTTATTATTTCATGAACATAAGATATTATCAACACTTATTTTATAATTACCAAGGATAAGAAGACGTCGGGGAGTCATTGGAAGTACGCAAACTACAAAACCAAGATTAACCTCAAAGAATAGGTTATAAGCCTAATATCGAAGGTGACTTGAGAATTGTTTGGGATGACTCGACCGCTATTTTTGAATTGATTTTGGAGTTCTAACTGCTGAATTGGAATAATAATAATTCTGAATATTAAACCAAGGCAGAATAATTCATTTTTTTAACTTATATATTAAATCACATTTGAAAACACGCAACATAAATATTCCACGATCAACTGATACATTATTTACAACTTTTTATTACAAATTAAAATTTACAAAGCATAACACGGGCAAATTATTATACAATTACTATACTACGGGATACACGTTTAGTAATAAATTGGCGCACCAACTAGTGAGGCTGAAATTAGGGAATATTAGGTGAAGAAATTAAAACAAGCAAATTAATTTCCTAATTTTTAGCTGGCGAATGCTATAGGTTCCAAGAAATAATAAAGATGCGTAAGAGGGCGACATCATTGAAACGGACGAAGGAGGCAGAGAAAGAAGTCAGGATGGAAGAGAAAGAAGTAACATCAGTGGAGGATGTGGAAACGGTAGTAAGAGAGGAAGCCAGAGGAGACCCGAATCTTATCAAATTAATGGAGTTCATGAATAGTATGAGTGAAAAAATGGACAGAAATAAGGAAGAAACGAATGACAATTTTAAGAAGCAGAAGGAAGAAATGAAGGAAGATTTGAAGAGCATCAAGGAAGATAACAGACAAACAAATGAGAAAATTGATAGCATCAAGGAAGAATTCAGTGAAAACTCAAAGAAACAAAATGAAATTTTGAGTCAAAACTTATTAAAACAAATGGAGGGACAAAACAAGCAAACGAATGAGAAAATTGATAGCATCAAGGAAGATCACAGACAAACGAATGAAAAAATTGATGGTATCAAGGAAGATAACAGACAAACAAACAAGAAAATAGACGGTATGAAGGAAGAGATTAACGAGAAAATACACAGTATTAACAGGAATACAGATGAAAACAATAGACAAATGAATGAGAACTTGAGGCAAATTAATGACAAATTCGAAGAGAATAATAAAATAATGAATGACAAAATAGACAGCATTAAGGAAAGCAATAGACAAACCAATGAAAAAATTGACAGTATTAAAGAAAGTACTAATGAAACCTTAAGGCAAACTATAAGTGAAAATAATAACCAAATGAAGGAAGAATTCAGAGAAATCAATGAAGAGAATTTAAGAAGAATTAATGGTAGAATTGAACAGGTCAATGATACAATTAACCAGAAGATGGACAAAATCGATGAGGAAAGAAAGTGCTGACACTAATAAGAGATTGAGAAAAGCTAACGAAACCATCACACAAAACAAAGTAATGGTAAATACCAGAATAGACCAGGTCCAAGAAAATAATCGTATTCAAATAGAAGGAATACAAAAGGAACAAGAAAATTTAGTAAATTTACAGAAACAAACCGGAGAAAGGTGTGACAATATTAACACTACAGTGAACAAGTTAACTGGTCAAGTACGCCAAAATCAAGAAGAAATTGAATTAATTAGAACCAGACCAAATAATATTACTCATGTTTCCACAAATGAAACCAGAGAAGGGATTAATTTCAAAAATTATCGTAGAAACCCTATGGAATTCCTGGCCAGAATCGAGGAACATTTTAATAAACATAGAATAACTATCTGCAGTTCGATTAGAGAGATGTTGGATGAGCATTTTAGGGAGATTACGGACAACTGGTGGACAGCAACCAGGAATGAGATAATGGACTACGCTCAATTTAAAAAATTATTTAAAGAAAAATATTGGTCCGAAGCTATACAAAATATTATCAGGGACAACATTTGTCAGGGAAGATATGATGTAAATAGAGGTACATCTCCAACTACTTACTTCTGGGGAAAGGTGTGTTTGGCTAGACACCTAGAGCCAAGAATACCAGAAGAATCCCTAGTAACTAAAATGGCATACCATTATGACGAAGGAATTGCCATAGCATGCCTGGGAAGCCAGATTAAAATGGTCCACGCAATGGCTGACTTATTAGAAAATTATGAGCACGAGGGTTACTACAAAAGAAGCAGACAACGAACTGATCAGTGCGGTTCAAGAAATAATAACCATGGTATGAATAATAATCACCATAATAATATGAATAACGGGAATAATTTAACTTTAATGGCAACGATCGTAATTACAACCAAAATTTTACCCCAAATAATAACCAACAAGCAAATTTCAATCGAAATCCAATTAGCAATAATAGTAACAACAGGCCCAATCAAAATTACAATCCGGGTAATAGAATTAATAATAATAATTATAATAACTACCGAACCAATCAAAATTATAATAATTTTAGAAATAACCCAGGAGTTAATACCAATAATAATAACCAGGGTAATTATAATAATAATCGTCCGTACCGACCACGAATAAATTATATTAGTGCAGAAGAAGGGGATTACTGGAGATACCATCAACCTCGGAGGAACAATTTTAATAACAGTTATGATCGAAGAGGAAATCCCAGAGGGATGAATCACCATGACAACCGAGTAAGAAGTAGAAGCCAGGAGGACTTCCGAGAACCAAGGGGTAGTCAACAACTAGACAACCGAGAGGTTGAACAACCAGGAACCAGCATACCATTCCAGGCAATTCAACAGTCATGCCCGGAAAATAATCATGATGGCATTAATTTAAAAGGAGTGAGGCAGTAATAAACCCTCGCGATCCCTTACTGCTCCTATCTACTGGGTACAAAAACCACCAAATTCAAAAATATAGTAAGAACAACTTACTACCAACTAATTATGAAAAACTAATTATGGAAAATAAAAGAATTTTGAAGTACAACAACAACCAAAGTTTAAGGATGGATAGTAAAAATCTTACTACTATTTACAATTATTATTTGAAAAATCTTCGAGAAGAACTGTTGGAGGAAACGGTGACAAGTAGAACCAACCAGCATAATGAAATCTTATACATAACCGCTCAAATTGAAGGAATTCCTACCTGAATAATGATAGATACTGGTGCAAATGTATCACTTATTAACGACGCTGAACTGGAGAGAATACAGAAACAAAGTAAAAATATAATACCTACCTTACCTGTCAATAATGTTATTTTAATAGGTGCCACTGGGCGTCAAAATAAAACAGTGAGAAAACAAGTGTCATTGGAACTAGAAAGCAAAGGTGTTACAATTAATATTATATGACTGGTCACAATCGGCCTACCATTCGAAATATTAATCGGATGCGATATGCTGAGGAAACATTCAGCCATTATTGACCTGAGCAAGGAGAAGGTGTCCTTGAACTCAGAAGGTGTTATGTGGATGGCAGAGTTAATAGGAAGCGATGGTGCCCCTCTGAACCGTACCCATCACCAAGTTAGGGAATTAAATTTTTTAAAGAATGACACCAAATGCAGAAAAATAATCTATAATATGCCAATGAAGACCTGTGGAACAGTAAATTACAGGAGATAAGAGAGTTTAGACACCAAGGCACAAATAATTTGACAGCAAAACAAGTAGAAGATCTCATTATGATATATAAGAAGTATAAACATGTATTTTCAGAAAAACCAGGAAAAGTAAAAAACTGTCAGTGTAGAATACAATTTAAAGAACCAGCAGAATTTCACAGAAAATCCTATCCTATACCATATTCATTGAAGGAGGCGGTTAGAGCTGAAATTAATAAAACGTTGTTAAATGATATAATTGAGCAAAGCCAATCACCATATACTAGCCCAATAGTAGCAATTCAGAAGAAGAACGGGCAGGTTCAACTTTGCTTGGATGCCCGAGAAATAAATAAACATATAGTAAATGATCGCACGTCACCTGGAGAAATAGAAGAAATTCTAAAAAAATTTCACGGTACAAAATTAATCAGTACCTGGGACACAGTTTGTGGTTACTGGCAGGTGGAGTTGCACCCGATGAGTCGAAAATATATGGCTTTTATTTTCGAGGGTAGAAACTACCAGTTTAAGAGATTGCCATTTGGATTAGTTAATTCGGTAGCAATTTTTGTACGATGTATGGTCCAGGTATTGGGTCAGGAAGCGCTACAATTCACCACAGTTTATGTAGATGACTTGTTGATTACCTCATCCAACTGGGAGGAACATTGTCACAGGGTGGAATATGTATTGAGTAAGTTAGCAGAGAATGACATAACACTAAAACTCGAAAAATCCCAATTAATAGCGAAGGAGGTTCAATTTTTAGGTTTCAATTTGACTGAACAAGGTATTTCCCCATCACAAGAAAAGGTTACTGCAATCCAGAAGTTCCCACAACCAAAGAATAAGAGGCAACTCCAATCCTTCTTAGGACTGTGTAATTACTACCGGAAGTTCCAACGCAATTATTACGCATTGACATCTAAATTTCAGGAACAGCTGTCTTCCAAAAACAAATGGATATGGGGACATGAACAGGATACTATACTACAACAGATAAAGGATAAATTCTTAGAGACAGTAATCCTTCATCATCCAAATTTTGATCACCCATTCTTTTTGAACTGTGACGCAAGTGATGTCAGTCTTGGGACGGTATTGTACCAAGAAGACAAAGAAGGAAACCATTTAGTCATCAGTTTTGCCAGTCGTGTGTTAAACCACTGTGAGATAAGGTATAATGTTACTGAAAAGGAACTATTAAGCATAGTCTTTGCTTGTAGTAAATTCCGAACGTACATTTTGGGATATCCTGTAACTGTCAGAACAGATCATAAGTCCATCTCATTTTTGAGAAGTTGTAAGCTGAGTCACGGAAGGCTTACAAGGTGGATACTCGCCTTGCAGGAGTATAATATCAAATGGGAATATATTCCAGGGAGTCAAAACATGATAGCAGACGTGTTATCTCGAATAAACCTGGACACCCAGACATTTGAGGGTGAGAAGGAAAGGATTATCAAGGTGTACAACATTCTCAAAAGTAGATCCGATTTGGAGGCATTATTACAAAATATCAGAGCAAACCAATTATTAGACCCAAAATTAATAAATATCAAGGAACGTTTGGAGAACCAAAACTCTCCAATAAACCAATTCTATTGTGAACAAGAAGGAATTTTATTTATAAAAAATACATTGAACCAAGAAGACTGGAAGGTAATCATTCCCAGAATCATGGAGAAAGAACTACTGTTGGAATATCACATAAGATACGGACATATGGGTGCAGTAAAGGTAGTGAAAGCATTGGAGGAGAATTGTTACATTAAGAACATACACAGGAAGGTACAAAATTATATAAAACCCTGTCATATCTGCCAATTGGTCAAAATTAATAATGAACGAAGGGAAGGTGTAATGATACCTATATCGTCAGAACAAAAATTGGAAAAACTATTCATTGACATATGCGGACCATTTCCTAGGAGTGAAGGTAGAAGCCGGTATAAATACATTATAATCATTATGGACCACTTCACCAAATTGTATCCAATCAGTCGAGCAACTACGCAGAAAATTCTTGAAGTAATAACTACTCAATACATTCCAAAAATAGGAATACCTGTTTCAATAGTTACAGACCATGGTACACAATTTCGAGGCAGAAAATGGAAGAACACATTGTTAGAACTGAACATCAAAAGCTATAAGACCTCCGTATACCACCCCAGTAGCAATCCATCAGAAAGAATACTGAGAGAGGTTGGTAGAATCTTAAGAACCTATTGTCATCAACAACAAAGGAAGTGGCCTGATTACTTATCAGCCACAGAAGATTTTTTAAACTTGGCTTATCATCCATCTATAAATTGCACTCTATACACTGCCATGTATGAAAAACAGCCACCCAGAGAGATCCAAGAATTGATTAAATTTCCTAAGTCTCCACAGTACCAATTTAATAAATTAAAATTTTATAATCAGGTGATGGAAAATGTGGAAAAACGCAGAAACAAATACCAGAAAATCAAGGGTAAAATAATTAAATATGAAGTAGGAGAGAAAGTGTTGTTAAAGAACAGGGAATTGCCTAGCACTCTAGAAGGGATATCAATGAAGTTATTGTTACTATACGTTGGACCCTACACCATAAGAAAAAACAACAACAACAACAACATGTACGAATTAACCGACCCCATTTCAAAGAAGATCAAGGGCAATTATAATCAACAATCCATGAAAAAATATCACGAGGAAGAAAAGGAAAAATAACATAAGTAATTATGTCCTCACACCTAATGAAGTGTTCAGAAATAATTACTTCTGAAGGGAGGCAATTTGTAACGAAACAAAATGTTATAAAAAGAATTGTAAATATAATAGGGAAATCCTATCCAGAGAGGGAACAAGAAATCACAATTAATAGTCAATTAAAGGAAATTACCAAGTTGTAAAGAGATTAGTAAAGAACCAAATATAACTAAATAAAAACAACCTTTGACTTATTTAATATCATCAAGAGACCCAGAAATAACCCAGTAGAATAGGGCAGTTAACAGACAAGAAGTTAAATAAATAAACCTAGTAGGCCTAAGTAACTTGCCCTGAATAACACAACCAAACCCAATAAAGAGCACCTATTCATAAAATAAAATTGTATTAACCAAAATTGTATAGGCCTATAATTAAGGATAGAAAAAGGGACACAACCCCTTGCAGTGATATGAGTGACATAATATAAATATTGACACAGACTACCGTTAAAAAGTGTTAATTATTTTTTATGAAAAGTGTTTTTTTATTATTATTATTAGACAGAAATTTAGTTTATCATATAGACAATAGTTTAACAGTATAAATAAACTAAAACTGTCAAAAACAAGTATTATTATTAAGAGTTTTTGTTATATGTTATAATAGTTTATTTAACCAGTTAATTTATTTAAATATATTTATCTCAGGGAGTCAAGGTAGAAATTACAATCAACCATAACAAATTGTTCCACCACATATCAGAGAAATTAAAATTAATAAGGTTTTACAGTTATAAACTGAGGCATGTTTAGTATCAAATTGTTTATACTTATCTAATTAATAACCATATAAACATTGCATGTATCACTAGAGTATAATAATAAAATTATCTATTAAAAGTAATTTATAAAATGTAAAGTAGGTAATGGGTATTAATCATATAACACTTAACCTGTACATAAATGGCCAATCAAAATTTAAGAAGTTCGGTGACTAAAAAAGAAGAAATAACACTTAATTGTTAATTGTGATGGAGAACAGTTTAATAGTGAGTGTCGAGATGTTATTAATATAAAAATAAATAACTAAACTGTTTGTGAAAGAAGATTTGTATGAACACCACTGAAGATAAATCATTCCTCCACTACAATCATTTCACGAACCAGGAACACACACAAGCAAGAAATTATAAAGAATAAACCAGAAGACGTTCAGCAATATCGCCTAGTGTGTAAAGTATAATTTGACTTAATAATTGACAATATTTTTTATCCAAAAAGGAACAACCACTAGACAATACACCAATTCACACTAACACTAATCACTAGTGAACATTTTAACAAGTGAAAACAAATTCCATATCTAAACGAAACAGTGATTACAAGGAAAACATTTATTTTTACACATTTAATAAACTTCATTATTCTCTGACACGGACAACGGCAGCCATGATGATGACGTCACTCTAACCTGCATGCTTTTTACGAAGCGTATTGAAAATCGTCAAACATTGTATGTTATTTAACATATAATTTTGTAATTTTTTTAAGATTATAAGTAATAGATGATTTGTGAAGGTACTCTATATTGTTAATTATCATGCAATGGAACTTTTCGTAGCAGCCACAAGAATTCCCACGAAATATATTAACCTTATTTAATTATTCACTCCTGAGATAAATATCGATTGTGACTAACGTGAGTTTCGAATGGAAATTTCTATCAATTTGAACTCATATTACAGAGATTAAACAATTATGTTAATAAATCATATCCATGCGTTATTATTTCATGAACATAAGATATTATCAACACTTATTTTATAATTACCAAGGATAAGAAGACGTCGGGGAGTCATTGGAAGTACGCAAACTACAAAACCAAGATTAACCTCAAAGAACAGGTTATAAGCCTAATATCGAAGGTGACTTGAGAATTGTTTGGGATGACTCGACCGCTATTTTTGAATTGATTTTGGAGTTCTAACTGCTGAATTGGAATAATAATAATTCTGAATATTAAACCAAGGCAGAATAATTCATTTTTTTAACTTATATATTAAATCACATTCGAAAACACGCAACATAAATATTCCACGATCAACTGATACATTATTTACAACTTTTTATTACAAATTAAAATTTACAAAGCATAACACGGGCAAATTATTATACAATTACTATACTACGGGATACACGTTTAGTAATAAATTGGCGCACCAACTAGTGAGGCTGAAATTAGGGAATATTAGGTGAAGAAATTAAAACAAGCAAATTAATTTCCTAATTTTTAGCTGGCGAATGCTATAGGTTCCAAGAAATAATAAAGATGCGTAAGAGGGCGACATCATTGAAACGGACGAAGGAGGCAGAGAAAGAAGTCAGGATGGAAGAGAAAGAAGTAACATCGGTGGAGGATGTGGAAACGGTAGTAAGAGAGGAAGCCAGAGGAGACCCGAATCTTATCAAATTAATGGAGTTCATGAATAGTATGAGTGAAAAAATGGACAGAACTAAGGAAGAAACGAATGACAATTTTAAGAAGCAGAAGGAAGAAATGAAGGAAGATTTGAAGAGCATCAAGGAAGATAACAGACAAACAAATGAGAAAATTGATAGCATCAAGGAAGAATTCAGTGAAAACTCAAAGAAACAAAATGAAATTTTGAGTCAAAACTTATTAAAACAAATGGAGGAACAAAACAAGCAAACGAATGAGAAAATTGATAGCATCAAGGAAGATCACAGACAAACGAATGAAAAAATTGATGGTATCAAGGAAGATAACAGACAAACAAACAAGAAAATAGACGGTATGAAGGAAGAGATTAACGAGAAAATACACAGTATTAACAGGAATACAGATGAAAACAATAGACAAATGAATGAGAACTTGAGGCAAATTAATGACAAATTCGAAGAGAATAATAAAATAATGAATGACAAAATAGACAGCATTAAGGAAAGCAATAGACAAACCAATGAAAAAATTGACAGTATTAAAGAAAGTACTAATGAAACCTTAAGGCAAACTATAAGTGAAAATAATAACCAAATGAAGGAAGAATTCAGAGAAATCAATGAAGAGAATTTAAGAAGAATTAATGGTAGAATTGAACAGGTCAATGATACAATTAACCAGAAGATGGACAAAATCGATGAGGAAAGGAAGTGCTGACACTAATGAGAGATTGAGAAAAGCTAACGAAACCATCACACAAAACAAAGTAATGGTAAATACCAGAATAGACCAGGTCCAAGAAAATAATCGTATTCAAATAGAAGGAATACAAAAGGAACAAGAAAATTTAGTAAATTTACAGAAACAAACCGGAGAAAGGTGTGACAATATTAACACTACAGTGAACAAGTTAACTGGTCAAGTACGCCAAAATCAAGAAGAAATTGAATTAATTAGAACCAGACCAAATAATATTACTCATGTTTCCACAGATGAAACCAGAGAAGGGATTAATTTCAAAAATTATCGTAGAAACCCTATGGAATTCCTGGCCAGAATCGAGGAACATTTTAATAAACATAGAATAACTATCTGCAGTTCGATTAGAGAGATGTTGGATGAGCATTTTAGGGAGATTACGGACAACTGGTGGACAGCAACCAGGAATGAGATAATGGACTACGCTCAATTTAAAAAATTATTTAAAGAAAAATATTGGTCCGAAGCTATACAAAATATTATCAGGGACAACATTTGTCAGGGAAGATATGATGTAAATAGAGGTACATCTCCAACTACTTACTTCTGGGGAAAGGTGTGTTTGGCTAGACACCTAGAGCCAAGAATACCAGAAGAATCCCTAGTAACTAGAAGGAATTGCCATAGCATGCCTGGGAAGCCAGATTAAAACGGTCCACGCAATGGCTGACTTATTAGAAAATTATGAGCACGAGGGTTACTACAAAAGAAGCAGACAACGAACTGATCAGTGCGGTTCAAGAAATAATAACCATGGTATGAATAATAATCACCATAATAATATGAATAACGGGAATAATTTAACTTTAATGGCAACGATCGTAATTACAACCAAAATTTTACCCCAAATAATAACCAACAAGCAAATTTCAATCGAAATCCAATTAGCAATAATAGTAACAACAGGCCCAATCAAAATTACAATCCGGGTAATAGAATTAATAATAATAATTATAATAACTACCGAACCAACCAAAATTATAATAATTTTAGAAATAACCCAGGAGTTAATACCAATAATAATAACCAGGGTAATTATAATAATAATCGTCCGTACCGACCACGAATAAATTATATTAGTGCAGAAGAAGGGGATTACTGGAGATACCATCAACCTCGGAGGAACAATTTTAATAACAGTTATGATCGAAGAGGAAATCCCAGAGGGATGAATCACCATGACAACCGAGTAAGAAGTAGAAGCCAGGAGGACTTCCGAGAACCAAGGGGTAGTCAACAACTAGACAACCGAGAGGTTGAACAACCAGGAACCGGCATACCATTCCAGGCAATTCAACAGTCATGCCCGGAAAATAATCATGATGGCATTAATTTAAAAGGAGTGAGGCAGTATAAACCCTCGCGATCCCTTACTGCTCCTATCTACTGGGTACAAAAACCACCAAATTCAAAAATATAGTAAGAACAACTTACTACCAACTAATTATGAAAAACTAATTATGGAAAATAAAAGAATTTTGAAGTACAACAACAACCAAAGTTTAAGGACGGATAGTAAAAATCTTACTACTATTTACAATTATTATTTGAAAAATCTTCGAGAAGAACTGTTGGAGGAAACGGTGACAAGTAGAACCAACCACCATAATGAAATCTTATACATAACCGCTCAAATTGAAGGAATTCCTACATGAATAATGATAGATACTGGTGCAAATGTATCACTTATTAACGACGCTGAACTGGAGAGAATACAGAAACAAAGTAAAAATATAATACCTACCTTACCTGTCAATAATGTTATTTTAATAGGTGCCACTGGGCGTCAAAATAAAACAGTGAGAAAACAAGTGTCATTGGAACTAGAAAGCAAAGGTGTTACAATTAATATTATATGACTGGTCACAATCGGCCTACCATTCGAAATATTAATCGGATGCGATATGCTGAGGAAACATTCAGCCATTATTGACCTGAGCAAGGAGAAGGTGTCCTTGAACTCAGAAGGTGTTATGTGGATGGCAGAGTTAATAGGAAGCGATGGTGCCCCTCTGAACCGTACCCATCACCAAGTTAGGGAATTAAATTTTTTAAAGAATGACACCAAATGCAGAAAAATAATCTATAATATGCCAATGAAGACCTGTGGAACAGTAAATTACAGGAGATAAGAGAGTTTAGACACCAAGGCACAAATAATTTGACAGCAAAACAAGTAGAAGATCTCATTATGATATATAAGAAGTATAAACATGTATTTTCAGAAAAACCAGGAAAAGTAAAAAACTGTCAGTGTAGAATACAATTTAAAGAACCAGCAGAATTTCACAGAAAATCCTATCCTATACCATATTCATTGAAGGAGGCGGTTAGAGCTGAAATTAATAAAACGTTGTTAAATGATATAATTGAGCAAAGCCAATCACCATATACTAGCCCAAAAGTAGCAATTCAGAAGAAGAACGGGCAGGTTCAACTTTGCTTGGATGCCCGAGAAATAAATAAACATATAGTAAATGATCGCACGTCACCTGGAGAAATAGAAGAAATTCTAAAAAAATTTCACGGTACAAAATTCATCAGTACCTGGGACACAGTTTGTGGTTACTGGCAGGTGGAGTTGCACCCGATGAGTCGAAAATATATGGCTTTTATTTTCGAGGGTAGAAACTACCAGTTTAAGAGATTGCCATTTGGATTAGTTAATTCGGTAGCAATTTTTGTACGATGTATGGTCCAGGTATTGGGTCAGGAAGCGCTACAATTCACCACAGTTTATGTAGATGACTTGTTGATTACCTCATCCAACTGGGAGGAACATTGACACAGGGTGGAATATGTATTGAGTAAGTTAGCAGAGAATGACATAACACTAAAACTCGAAAAATCCCAATTAATAGCGAAGGAGGTTCAATTTTTAGGTTTCAATTTGACTGAACAAGGTATTTCCCCATCACAAGAAAAGGTTACTGCAATCCAGAAGTTCCCACAACCAAAGAATAAGAGGCAACTCCAATCCTTCTTAGGACTGTGTAATTACTACCGGAAGTTCCAACGCAATTATTACGCATTGACATCTAAATTTCAGGAACAGCTGTCTTCCAAAAACAAATGGATATGGGGACATGAACAGGATACTATACTACAACAGATAAAGGATAAATTCTTAGAGACAGTAATCCTTCATCATCCAAATTTTGATCACCCATTCTTTTTGAACTGTGACGCAAGTGATGTCAGTCTTGGGACGGTATTGTACCAAGAAGACAAAGAAGGAAACCATTTAGTCATCAGTTTTGCCAGTCGTGTGTTAAACCACTGTGAGATAAGGTATAATGTTACTGAAAAGGAACTATTAAGCATAGTCTTTGCTTGTAGTAAATTCCGAACGTACATTTTGGGATATCCTGTAACTGTCAGAACAGATCATAAGTCCATCTCATTTTTGAGAAGTTGTAAGCTGAGTCACGGAAGGCTTACAAGGTGGATACTCGCCTTGCAGGAGTATAATATCAAATGGGAATATATTCCAGGGAGTCAAAACATGATAGCAGACGTGTTATCTCGAATAAACCTGGACACCCAGACATTTGAGGGTGAGAAGGAAAGGATTATCAAGGTGTACAACATTCTCAAAAGTAGATCCGATTTGGAGGCATTATTACAAAATATCAGAGCAAACCAATTATTAGACCCAAAATTAATAAATATCAAGGAACGTTTGGAGAACCAAAACTCTCCAATAAACCAATTCTATTGTGAACAAGAAGGAATTTTATTTATAAAAAATACATTGAACCAAGAAGAACTGGAAGGTAATCATTCCCAGAATCATGGAGAAAGAACTAGTGTTGGAATATCACATAAGATACGGACATATGGGTGCAGTAAAGTAGTGAAAGCATTGGAGGAGAATTGTTACATTAAGAACATACACAGGAAGGTACAAAATTATATAAAACCCTGTCATATCTGCCAATTGGTCAAAATTAATAATGAACGAAGGGAAGGTGTAATGATACCTATATCGTCAGAACAAAAATTGGAAAAACTATTCATTGACATATGCGGACCATTTCCTAGGAGTGAAGGTAGAAGCCGGTATAAATACATTATAATCATTATGGACCACTTCACCAAATTGTATCCAATCAGTCGAGCAACTACGCAGAAAATTCTTGAAGTAATAACTACTCAATACATTCCAAAAATAGGAATACCTGTTTCAATAGTTACAGACCATGGTACACAATTTCGAGGCAGAAAATGGAAGAACACATTGTTAGAACTGAACATCAAAAGCTATAAGACCTCCGTATACCACCCCAGTAGCAATCCATCAGAAAGAATACTGAGAGAGGTTGGTAGAATCTTAAGAACCTATTGTCATCAACAACAAAGGAAGTGGCCTGATTACTTATCAGCCACAGAAGATTTTTTAAACTTGGCTTATCATCCATCTATAAATTGCACTCTATACACTGCCATGTATGAAAAACAGCCACCCAGAGAGATCCAAGAATTGATTAAATTTCCTAAGTCTCCACAGTACCAATTTAATAAATTAAAATTTTATAATCAGGTGATGGAAAATGTGGAAAAACGCAGAAACAAATACCAGAAAATCAAGGGTAAAATAATTAAATATGAAGTAGGAGAGAAAGTGTTGTTAAAGAACAGGGAATTGCCTAGCACTCTAGAAGGGATATCAATGAAGTTATTGTTACTATACGTTGGACCCTACACCATAACAAAAAACAACAACAACACGTACGAATTAACCGACCCCATTTCAAAGAAGATCAAGGGCAATTATAATCAACAATCCATGAAAAAATATCACGAGGAAGAAAAGGAAAAATAACATAAGTAATTATGTCCTCACACCTAATGAAGTGTTCAGAAATAATTACTTCTGAAGGGAGGCAATTTGTAACGAAACAAAATGTTATAAAAAGAATTGTAAATATAATAGGGAAATCCTATCCAGAGAGGGAACAAGAAATCACAATTAATAGTCAATTAAAGGAAATTACCAAGTTGTAAAGAGATTAGTAAAGAACCAAATATAACTAAATAAAAACAACCTTTGACTTATTTAATATCATCAAGAGACCCAGAAATAACCCAGTAGAATAGGGCAGTTAACAGACAAGAAGTTAAATAAATAAACCTAGTAGGCCTAAGTAACTTGCCCTGAATAACACAACCAAACCCAATAAAGAGCACCTATTCATAAAATAAAATTGTATTAACCAAAATTGTATAGGCCTATAATTAAGGATAGAAAAAGGGACACAACCCCTTGCAGTGATATGAGTGACATAATATAAATATTGACACAGACTACCGTTAAAAAGTGTTAATTATTTTTTATGAAAAGTGTTTTTTTATTATTATTATTAGACAGAAATTTAGTTTATCATATAGACAATAGTTTAACAGTATAAATAAACTAAAACTGTCAAAAACAAGTATTATTATTAAGAGTTTTTGTTATATGTTATAATAGTTTATTTAACCAGTTAATTTATTTAAATATATTTATCTCAGGGAGTCAAGGTAGAAATTACAATCAACCATAACAAATTGTTCCACCACATATCAGAGAAATTAAAATTAATAAGGTTTTACAGTTATAAACTGAGGCATGTTTAGTATCAAATTGTTTATACTTATCTAATTAATAACCATATAAACATTGCATGTATCACTAGAGTATAATAATAAAATTATCTATTAAAAGTAATTTATAAAATGTAAAGTAGGTAATGGGTATTAATCATATAACACTTAACCTGTACATAAATGGCCAATCAAAATTTAAGAAGTTCGGTGACTAAAAAAGAAGAAATAACACTTAATTGTTAATTGTGATGGAGAACAGTTTAATAGTGAGTGTCGAGATGTTATTAATATAAAAATAAATAACTAAACTGTTTGTGAAAGAAGATTTGTATGACCACCATTGAAGATAAATCATTCCTCCACTACAATCATTTCACGAACCAGGAACACACACAAGCAAGAAATTATAAAGAATAAACCAGAAGACGTTCAGCAATATCGCCTAGTGTGTAAAGTATAATTTGACTTAATAATTGACAATATTTTTTATCCAAAAAGGAACAACCACTAGACAATACACCAATTCACACTAACACTAATCACTAGTGAACATTTTAACAAGTGAAAACAAATTCCATATCTAAACGAAACAGTGATTACAAGGAAAACATTTATTTTTACACATTTAATAAACTACATTATTCTCTGACACGGACAACGGCAGCCATGATGATGACGTCACTCTAACCTGCATGCTTTTTACGAAGCGTATTGAAAATCGTCAAACATTGTATGTTATTTAACATATAATTTTGTAATTTTTTTTAGATTATAAGTAATAGATGATTTGTGAAGGTACTCTATATTGTTAATTATCATGTAATGGAACTTTTCGTAGCAGCCACAAGAATTCCCACGAAATATATTAACCTTATTTAATTATTCACTCCTGAGATAAATATCGATTGTGACTAACGTGAGTTTCGAATGGAAATTTCTATCAATTTGAACTCATATTACAGAGATTAAACAATTATGTTAATAAATCATATCCATGCGTTATTATTTCATGAACATAAGATATTATCAACACTTATTTTATAATTACCAAGGATAAGAAGACGTCGGGGAGTCATTGGAAGTACGCAAACTACAAAACCAAGATTAACCTCAAAGAATAGGTTATAAGCCTAATATCGAAGGTGACTTGAGAATTGTTTGGGATGACTCGACCGCTATTTTTGAATTGATTTTGGAGTTCTAACTGCTGAATTGGAATAATAATAATTCTGAATATTAAACCAAGGCAGAATAATTCATTTTTTTAACTTATATATTAAATCACATTCGAAAACACGCAACATAAATATTCCACGATCAACTGATACATTATTTACAACTTTTTATTACAAATTAAAATTTACAAAGCATAACACGGGCAAATTATTATACAATTACTATACTACGGGATACACGTTTAGTAATAAATTGGCGCACCAACTAGTGAGGCTGAAATTAGGGAATATTAGGTGAAGAAATTAAAACAAGCAAATTAATTTCCTAATTTTTAGCTGGCGAATGCTATAGGTTCCAAGAAATAATAAAGATGCGTAAGAGGGCGACATCATTGAAACGGACGAAGGAGGCAGAGAAAGAAGTCAGGATGGAAGAGAAAGAAGTAACATCGGTGGAGGATGTGGAAACGGTAGTAAGAGAGGAAGCCAGAGGAGACCCGAATCTTATCAAATTAATGGAGTTCATGAATAGTATGAGTGAAAAAATGGACAGAACTAAGGAAGAAACGAATGACAATTTTAAGAAGCAGAAGGAAGAAATGAAGGAAGATTTGAAGAGCATCAAGGAAGATAACAGACAAACAAATGAGAAAATTGATAGCATCAAGGAAGAATTCAGTGAAAACTCAAAGAAACAAAATGAAATTTTGAGTCAAAACTTATTAAAACAAATGGAGGAACAAAACAAGCAAACGAATGAGAAAATTGATAGCATCAAGGAAGATCACAGACAAACGAATGAAAAAATTGATGGTATCAAGGAAGATAACAGACAAACAAACAAGAAAATAGACGGTATGAAGGAAGAGATTAACGAGAAAATACACAGTATTAACAGGAATACAGATGAAAACAATAGACAAATGAATGAGAACTTGAGGCAAATTAATGACAAATTCGAAGAGAATAATAAAATAATGAATGACAAAATAGACAGCATTAAGGAAAGCAATAGACAAACCAATGAAAAAATTGACAGTATTAAAGAAAGTACTAATGAAACCTTAAGGCAAACTATAAGTGAAAATAATAACCAAATGAAGGAAGAATTCAGAGAAATCAATGAAGAGAATTTAAGAAGAATTAATGGTAGAATTGAACAGGTCAATGATACAATTAACCAGAAGATGGACAAAATCGATGAGGAAAGGAAGTGCTGACACTAATGAGAGATTGAGAAAAGCTAACGAAACCATCACACAAAACAAAGTAATGGTAAATACCAGAATAGACCAGGTCCAAGAAAATAATCGTATTCAAATAGAAGGAATACAAAAGGAACAAGAAAATTTAGTAAATTTACAGAAACAAACCGGAGAAAGGTGTGACAATATTAACACTACAGTGAACAAGTTAACTGGTCAAGTACGCCAAAATCAAGAAGAAATTGAATTAATTAGAACCAGACCAAATAATATTACTCATGTTTCCACAAATGAAACCAGAGAAGGGATTAATTTCAAAAATTATCGTAGAAACCCTATGGAATTCCTGGCCAGAATCGAGGAACATTTTAATAAACATAGAATAACTATCTGCAGTTCGATTAGAGAGATGTTGGATGAGCATTTTAGGGAGATTACGGACAACTGGTGGACAGCAACCAGGAATGAGATAATGGACTACGCTCAATTTAAAAAATTATTTAAAGAAAAATATTGGTCCGAAGCTATACAAAATATTATCAGGGACAACATTTGTCAGGGAAGATATGATGTAAATAGAGGTACATCTCCAACTACTTACTTCTGGGGAAAGGTGTGTTTGGCTAGACACCTAGAGCCAAGAATACCAGAAGAATCCCTAGTAACTAAAATGGCATACCATTATGACGAAGGAATTGCCATAGCATGCCTGGGAAGCCAGATTAAAACGGTCCACGCAATGGCTGACTTATTAGAAAATTATGAGCACGAGGGTTACTACAAAAGAAGCAGACAACGAACTGATCAGTGCGGTTCAAGAAATAATAACCATGGTATGAATAATAATCACCATAATAATATGAATAACGGGAATAATTTAACTTTAATGGCAACGATCGTAATTACAACCAAAATTTTACCCCAAATAATAACCAATAAGCAAATTTCAATCGAAATCCAATTAGCAATAATAGTAACAACAGGCCCAATCAAAATTACAATCCGGGTAATAGAATTAATAATAATTATTATAATAACTACCGAACCAACCAAAATTATAATAATTTTAGAAATAACCCAGGAGTTAATACCAATAATAATAACCAGGGTAATTATAATAATAATCGTCCGTACCGACCACGAATAAATTATATTAGTGCAGAAGAAGGGGATTACTGGAGATACCATCAACCTCGGAGGAACAATTTTAATAACAGTTATGATCGAAGAGGAAATCCCAGAGGGATGAATCACCATGACAACCGAGTAAGAAGTAGAAGCCAGGAGGACTTCCGAGAACCAAGGGGTAGTCAACAACTAGACAACCGAGAGGTTGAACAACCAGGAACCGGCATACCATTCCAGGCAATTCAACAGTCATGCCCGGAAAATAATCATGATGGCATTAATTTAAAAGGAGTGAGGCAGTATAAACCCTCGCGATCCCTTACTGCTCCTATCTACTGGGTACAAAAACCACCAAATTCAAAAATATAGTAAGAACAACTTACTACCAACTAATTATGAAAAACTAATTATGGAAAATAAAAGAATTTTGAAGTACAACAACAACCAAAGTTTAAGGACGGATAGTAAAAATCTTACTACTATTTACAATTATTATTTGAAAAATCTTCGAGAAGAACTGTTGGAGGAAACGGTGACAAGTAGAACCAACCACCATAATGAAATCTTATACATAACCGCTCAAATTGAAGGAATTCCTACATGAATAATGATAGATACTGGTGCAAATGTATCACTTATTAACGACGCTGAACTGGAGAGAATACAGAAACAAAGTAAAAATATAATACCTACCTTACCTGTCAATAATGTTATTTTAATAGGTGCCACTGGGCGTCAAAATAAAACAGTGAGAAAACAAGTGTCATTGGAACTAGAAAGCAAAGGTGTTACAATTAATATTATATGACTGGTCACAATCGGCCTACCATTCGAAATATTAATCGGATGCGATATGCTGAGGAAACATTCAGCCATTATTGACCTGAGCAAGGAGAAGGTGTCCTTGAACTCAGAAGGTGTTATGTGGATGGCAGAGTTAATAGGAAGCGATGGTGCCCCTCTGAACCGTACCCATCACCAAGTTAGGGAATTAAATTTTTTAAAGAATGACACCAAATGCAGAAAAATAATCTATAATATGCCAATGAAGACCTGTGGAACAGTAAATTACAGGAGATAAGAGAGTTTAGACACCAAGGCACAAATAATTTGACAGCAAAACAAGTAGAAGATCTCATTATGATATATAAGAAGTATAAACATGTATTTTCAGAAAAACCAGGAAAAGTAAAAAACTGTCAGTGTAGAATACAATTTAAAGAACCAGCAGAATTTCACAGAAAATCCTATCCTATACCATATTCATTGAAGGAGGCGGTTAGAGCTGAAATTAATAAAACGTTGTTAAATGATATAATTGAGCAAAGCCAATCACCATATACTAGCCCAAAAGTAGCAATTCAGAAGAAGAACGGGCAGGTTCAACTTTGCTTGGATGCCCGAGAAATAAATAAACATATAGTAAATGATCGCACGTCACCTGGAGAAATAGAAGAAATTCTAAAAAAATTTCACGGTACAAAATTCATCAGTACCTGGGACACAGTTTGTGGTTACTGGCAGGTGGAGTTGCACCCGATGAGTCGAAAATATATGGCTTTTATTTTCGAGGGTAGAAACTACCAGTTTAAGAGATTGCCATTTGGATTAGTTAATTCGGTAGCAATTTTTGTACGATGTATGGTCCAGGTATTGGGTCAGGAAGCGCTACAATTCACCACAGTTTATGTAGATGACTTGTTGATTACCTCATCCAACTGGGAGGAACATTGACACAGGGTGGAATATGTATTGAGTAAGTTAGCAGAGAATGACATAACACTAAAACTCGAAAAATCCCAATTAATAGCGAAGGAGGTTCAATTTTTAGGTTTCAATTTGACTGAACAAGGTATTTCCCCATCACAAGAAAAGGTTACTGCAATCCAGAAGTTCCCACAACCAAAGAATAAGAGGCAACTCCAATCCTTCTTAGGACTGTGTAATTACTACCGGAAGTTCCAACGCAATTATTACGCATTGACATCTAAATTTCAGGAACAGCTGTCTTCCAAAAACAAATGGATATGGGGACATGAACAGGATACTATACTACAACAGATAAAGGATAAATTCTTAGAGACAGTAATCCTTCATCATCCAAATTTTGATCACCCATTCTTTTTGAACTGTGACGCAAGTGATGTCAGTCTTGGGACGGTATTGTACCAAGAAGACAAAGAAGGAAACCATTTAGTCATCAGTTTTGCCAGTCGTGTGTTAAACCACTGTGAGATAAGGTATAATGTTACTGAAAAGGAACTATTAAGCATAGTCTTTGCTTGTAGTAAATTCCGAACGTACATTTTGGGATATCCTGTAACTGTCAGAACAGATCATAAGTCCATCTCATTTTTGAGAAGTTGTAAGCTGAGTCACGGAAGGCTTACAAGGTGGATACTCGCCTTGCAGGAGTATAATATCAAATGGGAATATATTCCAGGGAGTCAAAACATGATAGCAGACGTGTTATCTCGAATAAACCTGGACACCCAGACATTTGAGGGTGAGAAGGAAAGGATTATCAAGGTGTACAACATTCTCAAAAGTAGATCCGATTTGGAGGCATTATTACAAAATATCAGAGCAAACCAATTATTAGACCCAAAATTAATAAATATCAAGGAACGTTTGGAGAACCAAAACTCTCCAATAAACCAATTCTATTGTGAACAAGAAGGAATTTTATTTATAAAAAATACATTGAACCAAGAAGACTGGAAGGTAATCATTCCCAGAATCATGGAGAAAGAACTAGTGTTGGAATATCACATAAGATACGGACATATGGGTGCAGTAAAGGTAGTGAAAGCATTGGAGGAGAATTGTTACATTAAGAACATACACAGGAAGGTACAAAATTATATAAAACCCTGTCATATCTGCCAATTGGTCAAAATTAATAATGAACGAAGGGAAGGTGTAATGATACCTATATCGTCAGAACAAAAATTGGAAAAACTATTCATTGACATATGCGGACCATTTCCTAGGAGTGAAGGTAGAAGCCGGTATAAATACATTATAATCATTATGGACCACTTCACCAAATTGTATCCAATCAGTCGAGCAACTACGCAGAAAATTCTTGAAGTAATAACTACTCAATACATTCCAAAAATAGGAATACCTGTTTCAATAGTTACAGACCATGGTACACAATTTCGAGGCAGAAAATGGAAGAACACATTGTTAGAACTGAACATCAAAAGCTATAAGACCTCCGTATACCACCCCAGTAGCAATCCATCAGAAAGAATACTGAGAGAGGTTGGTAGAATCTTAAGAACCTATTGTCATCAACAACAAAGGAAGTGGCCTGATTACTTATCAGCCACAGAAGATTTTTTAAACTTGGCTTATCATCCATCTATAAATTGCACTCTATACACTGCCATGTATGAAAAACAGCCAC
Organism: Magicicada septendecula; assembly: GCA_034769895.1. Lineage (NCBI taxonomy): Eukaryota > Metazoa > Arthropoda > Insecta > Hemiptera > Cicadidae > Magicicada > Magicicada septendecula. Next base: position 228,715,310 of record CM068371.1, on the reverse strand, counting down.
CCAGAGAGATCCAAGAATTGATTAAATTTCCTAAGTCTCCACAGTACCAATTTAATAAATTAAAATTTTATAATCAGGTGATGGAAAATGTGGAAAAACGCAGAAACAAATACCAGAAAATCAAGGGTAAAATAATTAAATATGAAGTAGGAGAGAAAGTGTTGTTAAAGAACAGGGAATTGCCTAGCACTCTAGAAGGGATATCAATGAAGTTATTGTTACTATACGTTGGACCCTACACCATAACAAAAAACAACAACAACACGTACGAATTAACCGACCCCATTTCAAAGAAGATCAAGGGCAATTATAATCAACAATCCATGAAAAAATATCACGAGGAAGAAAAGGAAAAATAACATAAGTAATTATGTCCTCACACCTAATGAAGTGTTCAGAAATAATTACTTCTGAAGGGAGGCAATTTGTAACGAAACAAAATGTTATAAAAAGAATTGTAAATATAATAGGGAAATCCTATCCAGAGAGGGAACAAGAAATCACAATTAATAGTCAATTAAAGGAAATTACCAAGTTGTAAAGAGATTAGTAAAGAACCAAATATAACTAAATAAAAACAACCTTTGACTTATTTAATATCATCAAGAGACCCAGAAATAACCCAGTAGAATAGGGCAGTTAACAGACAAGAAGTTAAATAAATAAACCTAGTAGGCCTAAGTAACTTGCCCTGAATAACACAACCAAACCCAATAAAGAGCACCTATTCATAAAATAAAATTGTATTAACCAAAATTGTATAGGCCTATAATTAAGGATAGAAAAAGGGACACAACCCCTTGCAGTGATATGAGTGACATAATATAAATATTGACACAGACTACCGTTAAAAAGTGTTAATTATTTTTTATGAAAAGTGTTTTTTTATTATTATTATTAGACAGAAATTTAGTTTATCATATAGACAATAGTTTAACAGTATAAATAAACTAAAACTGTCAAAAACAAGTATTATTATTAAGAGTTTTTGTTATATGTTATAATAGTTTATTTTACCAGTTAATTTATTTAAATATATTTATCTCAGGGAGTCAAGGTAGAAATTACAATCAACCATAACAAATTGTTCCACCACATATCAGAGAAATTAAAATTAATAAGGTTTTACAGTTATAAACTGAGGCATGTTTAGTATCAAATTGTTTATACTTATCTAATTAATAACCATATAAACATTGCATGTATCACTAGAGTATAATAATAAAATTATCTATTAAAAGTAATTTATAAAATGTAAAGTAGGTAATGGGTATTAATCATATAACACTTAACCTGTACATAAATGGCCAATCAAAATTTAAGAAGTTCGGTGACTAAAAAAGAAGAAATAACACTTAATTGTTAATTGTGATGGAGAACAGTTTAATAGTGAGTGTCGAGATGTTATTAATATAAAAATAAATAACTAAACTGTTTGTGAAAGAAGATTTGTATGACCACCATTGAAGATAAATCATTCCTCCACTACAATCATTTCACGAACCAGGAACACACACAAGCAAGAAATTATAAAGAATAAACCAGAAGACGTTCAGCAATATCGCCTAGTGTGTAAAGTATAATTTGACTTAATAATTGACAATATTTTTTATCCAAAAAGGAACAACCACTAGACAATACACCAATTCACACTAACACTAATCACTAGTGAACATTTTAACAAGTGAAAACAAATTCCATATCTAAACGAAACAGTGATTACAAGGAAAACATTTATTTTTACACATTTAATAAACTACATTATTCTCTGACACGGACAACGGCAGCCATGATGATGACGTCACTCTAACCTGCATGCTTTTTACGAAGCGTATTGAAAATCGTCAAACATTGTATGTTATTTAACATATAATTTTGTAATTTTTTTTAGATTATAAGTAATAGATGATTTGTGAAGGTACTCTATATTGTTAATTATCATGTAATGGAACTTTTCGTAGCAGCCACAAGAATTCCCACGAAATATATTAACCTTATTTAATTATTCACTCCTGAGATAAATATCGATTGTGACTAACGTGAGTTTCGAATGGAAATTTCTATCAATTTGAACTCATATTACAGAGATTAAACAATTATGTTAATAAATCATATCCATGCGTTATTATTTCATGAACATAAGATATTATCAACACTTATTTTATAATTACCAAGGATAAGAAGACGTCGGGGAGTCATTGGAAGTACGCAAACTACAAAACCAAGATTAACCTCAAAGAATAGGTTATAAGCCTAATATCGAAGGTGACTTGAGAATTGTTTGGGATGACTCGACCGCTATTTTTGAATTGATTTTGGAGTTCTAACTGCTGAATTGGAATAATAATAATTCTGAATATTAAACCAAGGCAGAATAATTCATTTTTTTAACTTATATATTAAATCACATTCGAAAACACGCAACATAAATATTCCACGATCAACTGATACATTATTTACAACTTTTTATTACAAATTAAAATTTACAAAGCATAACACGGGCAAATTATTATACAATTACTATACTACGGGATACACGTTTAGTAATAAATTGGCGCACCAACTAGTGAGGCTGAAATTAGGGAATATTAGGTGAAGAAATTAAAACAAGCAAATTAATTTCCTAATTTTTAGCTGGCGAATGCTATAGGTTCCAAGAAATAATAAAGATGCGTAAGAGGGCGACATCATTGAAACGGACGAAGGAGGCAGAGAAAGAAGTCAGGATGGAAGAGAAAGAAGTAACATCGGTGGAGGATGTGGAAACGGTAGTAAGAGAGGAAGCCAGAGGAGACCCGAATCTTATCAAATTAATGGAGTTCATGAATAGTATGAGTGAAAAAATGGACAGAACTAAGGAAGAAACGAATGACAATTTTAAGAAGCAGAAGGAAGAAATGAAGGAAGATTTGAAGAGCATCAAGGAAGATAACAGACAAACAAATGAGAAAATTGATAGCATCAAGGAAGAATTCAGTGAAAACTCAAAGAAACAAAATGAAATTTTGAGTCAAAACTTATTAAAACAAATGGAGGAACAAAACAAGCAAACGAATGAGAAAATTGATAGCATCAAGGAAGATCACAGACAAACGAATGAAAAAATTGATGGTATCAAGGAAGATAACAGACAAACAAACAAGAAAATAGACGGTATGAAGAAAGAGATTAACGAGAAAATACACAGTATTAACAGGAATACAGATGAAAACAATAGACAAATGAATGAGAACTTGAGGCAAATTAATGACAAATTCGAAGAGAATAATAAAATAATGAATGACAAAATAGACAGCATTAAGAAAGCAATAGACAAACCAATGAAAAAATTGACAGTATTAAAGAAAGTACTAATGAAACCTTAAGGCAAACTATAAGTGAAAATAATAACCAAATGAAGGAAGAATTCAGAGAAATCAATGAAGAGAATTTAAGAAGAATTAATGGTAGAATTGAACAGGTCAATGATACAATTAACCAGAAGATGGACAAAATCGATGAGGAAAGGAAGTGCTGACACTAATGAGAGATTGAGAAAAGCTAACGAAACCATCACACAAAACAAAGTAATGGTAAATACCAGAATAGACCAGGTCCAAGAAAATAATCGTATTCAAATAGAAGGAATACAAAAGGAACAAGAAAATTTAGTAAATTTACAGAAACAAACCGGAGAAAGGTGTGACAATATTAACACTACAGTGAACAAGTTAACTGGTCAAGTACGCCAAAATCAAGAAGAAATTGAATTAATTAGAACCAGACCAAATAATATTACTCATGTTTCCACAAATGAAACCAGAGAAGGGATTAATTTCAAAAATTATCGTAGAAACCCTATGGAATTCCTGGCCAGAATCGAGGAACATTTTAATAAACATAGAATAACTATCTGCAGTTCGATTAGAGAGATGTTGGATGAGCATTTTAGGGAGATTACGGACAACTGGTGGACAGCAACCAGGAATGAGATAATGGACTACGCTCAATTTAAAAAATTATTTAAAGAAAAATATTGGTCCGAAGCTATACAAAATATTATCAGGGACAACATTTGTCAGGGAAGATATGATGTAAATAGAGGTACATCTCCAACTACTTACTTCTGGGGAAAGGTGTGTTTGGCTAGACACCTAGAGCCAAGAATACCAGAAGAATCCCTAGTAACTAAAATGGCATACCATTATGACGAAGGAATTGCCATAGCATGCCTGGGAAGCCAGATTAAAACGGTCCACGCAATGGCTGACTTATTAGAAAATTATGAGCACGAGGGTTACTACAAAAGAAGCAGACAACGAACTGATCAGTACGGTTCAAGAAATAATAACCATGGTATGAATAATAATCACCATAATAATATGAATAACGGGAATAATTTAACTTTAATGGCAACGATCGTAATTACAACCAAAATTTTACCCCAAATAATAACCAACAAGCAAATTTCAATCGAAATCCAATTAGCAATAATAGTAACAACAGGCCCAATCAAAATACAATCCGGGTAATAGAATTAATAATAATAATTATAATAACTACCGAACCAACCAAAATTATAATAATTTTAGAAATAACCCAGGGAGTTAATACCAATAATAATAACCAGGGTAATTATAATAATAATCGTCCGTACCGACCACGAATAAATTATATTAGTGCAGAAGAAGGGGATTACTGGAGATACCATCAACCTCGGAGGAACAATTTTAATAACAGTTATGATCGAAGAGGAAATCCCAGAGGGATGAATCACCATGACAACCGAGTAAGAAGTAGAAGCCAGGAGGACTTCCGAGAACCAAGGGGTAGTCAACAACTAGACAACCGAGAGGTTGAACAACCAGGAACCGGCATACCATTCCAGGCAATTCAACAGTCATGCCCGGAAAATAATCATGATGGCATTAATTTAAAAGGAGTGAGGCAGTATAAACCCTCGCGATCCCTTACTGCTCCTATCTACTGGGTACAAAAACCACCAAATTCAAAAATATAGTAAGAACAACTTACTACCAACTAATTATGAAAAACTAATTATGGAAAATAAAAGAATTTTGAAGTACAACAACAACCAAAGTTTAAGGATGGATAGTAAAAATCTTACTACTATTTACAATTATTATTTGAAAAATCTTCGAGAAGAACTGTTGGAGGAAACGGTGACAAGTAGAACCAACCAGCATAATGAAATCTTATACATAACCGCTCAAATTGAAGGAATTCCTACCTGAATAATGATAGATACTGGTGCAAATGTATCACTTATTAACGACGCTGAACTGGAGAGAATACAGAAACAAAGTAAAAATATAATACCTACCTTACCTGTCAATAATGTTATTTTAATAGGTGCCACTGGGCGTCAAAATAAAACAGTGAGAAAACAAGTGTCATTGGAACTAGAAAGCAAAGGTGTTACAATTAATATTATATGACTGGTCACAATCGGCCTACCATTCGAAATATTAATCGGATGCGATATGCTGAGGAAACATTCAGCCATTATTGACCTGAGCAAGGAGAAGGTGTCCTTGAACTCAGAAGGTGTTATGTGGACGGCAGAGTTAATAGGAAGCGATGGTGCCCCTCTGAACCGTACCCATCACCAAGTTAGGGAATTAAATTTTTTAAAGAATGACACCCAATGCAGAAAAATAATCTATAATATGCCAATGAAGACCTGTGGAACAGTAAATTACAGGAGATAAGAGAGTTTAGACACCAAGGCACAAATAATTTGACAGCAAAACAAGTAGAAGATCTCATTATGATATATAAGAAGTATAAACATGTATTTTCAGAAAAACCAGGAAAAGTAAAAAACTGTCAGTGTAGAATACAATTTAAAGAACCAGCAGAATTTCACAGAAAATCCTATCCTATACCATATTCATTGAAGGAGGCGGTTAGAGCTGAAATTAATAAAACGTTGTTAAATGATATAATTGAGCAAAGCCAATCACCATATACTAGCCCAATAGTAGCAATTCAGAAGAAGAACGGGCAGGTTCAACTTTGCTTGGATGCCCGAGAAATAAATAAACATATAGTAAATGATCGCACGTCACCTGGAGAAATAGAAGAAATTCTAAAAAAATTTCATGGTACAAAATTCATCAGTACCTGGGACACAGTTTGTGGTTACTGGCAGGTGGAGTTGCACCCGATGAGTCGAAAATATATGGCTTTTATTTTCGAGGGTAGAAACTACCAGTTTAAGAGATTGCCATTTGGATTAGTTAATTCGGTAGCAATTTTTGTACGATGTATGGACCAGGTATTGGGTCAAGAAGCGCTACAATTCACCACAGTTTATGTAGATGACTTGTTGATTACCTCATCCAACTGGGAGGAACATTGTCACAGGGTGGAATATGTATTGAGTAAGTTAGCAGAGAATGACATAACACTAAAACTCGAAAAATCCCAATTAATAGCGAAGGAGGTTCAATTTTTAGGTTTCAATTTGACTGAACAAGGTATTTCCCCATCACAAGAAAAGGTTACTGCAATCCAGAAGTTCCCACAACCAAAGAATAAGAGGCAACTCCAATCCTTCTTAGGACTGTGTAATTACTACCGGAAGTTCCAACGCAATTATTACGCATTGACATCTAAATTTCAGGAACAGCTGTCTTCCAAAAACAAATGGATATGGGGACATGAACAGGATACTATACTACAACAGATAAAGGATAAATTCTTAGAGACAGTAATCCTTCATCATCCAAATTTTGATCACCCATTCTTTTTGAACTGTGACGCAAGTGATGTCAGTCTTGGGACGGTATTGTACCAAGAAGACAAAGAAGGAAACCATTTAGTCATCAGTTTTGCCAGTCGTGTGTTAAACCACTGTGAGATAAGGTATAATGTTACTGAAAAGGAACTATTAAGCATAGTCTTTGCTTGTAGTAAATTCCGAACGTACATTTTGGGATATCCTGTAACTGTCAGAACAGATCATAAGTCCATCTCATTTTTGAGAAGTTGTAAGCTGAGTCACGGAAGGCTTACAAGGTGGATACTCGCCTTGCAGGAGTATAATATCAAATGGGAATATATTCCAGGGAGTCAAAACATGATAGCAGACGTGTTATCTCGAATAAACCTGGACACCCAGACATTTGAGGGTGAGAAGGAAAGGATTATCAAGGTGTACAACATTCTCAAAAGTAGATCCGATTTGGAGGCATTATTACAAAATATCAGAGCAAACCAATTATTAGACCCAAAATTAATAAATATCAAGGAACGTTTGGAGAACCAAAACTCTCCAATAAACCAATTCTATTGTGAACAAGAAGGAATTTTATTTATAAAAAATACATTGAACCAAGAAGACTGGAAGGTAATCATTCCCAGAATCATGGAGAAAGAACTAGTGTTGGAATATCACATAAGATACGGACATATGGGTGCAGTAAAGGTAGTGAAAGCATTGGAGGAGAATTGTTACATTAAGAACATACACAGGAAGGTACAAAATTATATAAAACCCTGTCATATCTGCCAATTGGTCAAAATTAATAATGAACGAAGGGAAGGTGTAATGATACCTATATCGTCAGAACAAAAATTGGAAAAACTATTCATTGACATATGCGGACCATTTCCTAGGAGTGAAGGTAGAAGCCGGTATAAATACATTATAATCATTATGGACCACTTCACCAAATTGTATCCAATCAGTCGAGCAACTACGCAGAAAATTCTTGAAGTAATAACTACTCAATACATTCCAAAAATAGGAATACCTGTTTCAATAGTTACAGACCATGGTACACAATTTCGAGGCAGAAAATGGAAGAACACATTGTTAGAACTGAACATCAAAAGCTATAAGACCTCCGTATACCACCCCAGTAGCAATCCATCAGAAAGAATACTGAGAGAGGTTGGTAGAATCTTAAGAACCTATTGTCATCAACAACAAAGGAAGTGGCCTGATTACTTATCAGCCACAGAAGATTTTTTAAACTTGGCTTATCATCCATCTATAAATTGCACTCTATACACTGCCATGTATGAAAAACAGCCACCCAGAGAGATCCAAGAATTGATTAAATTTCCTAAGTCTCCACAGTACCAATTTAATAAATTAAAATTTTATAATCAGGTGATGGAAAATGTGGAAAAACGCAGAAACAAATACCAGAAAATCAAGGGTAAAATAATTAAATATGAAGTAGGAGAGAAAGTGTTGTTAAAGAACAGGGAATTGCCTAGCACTCTAGAAGGGATATCAATGAAGTTATTGTTACTATACGTTGGACCCTACACCATAACAAAAAACAACAACAACACGTACGAATTAACCGACCCCATTTCAAAGAAGATCAAGGGCAATTATAATCAACAATCCATGAAAAAATATCACGAGGAAGAAAAGGAAAAATAACATAAGTAATTATGTCCTCACACCTAATGAAGTGTTCAGAAATAATTACTTCTGAAGGGAGGCAATTTGTAACGAAACAAAATGTTATAAAAAGAATTGTAAATATAATAGGGAAATCCTATCCAGAGAGGGAACAAGAAATCACAATTAATAGTCAATTAAAGGAAATTACCAAGTTGTAAAGAGATTAGTAAAGAACCAAATATAACTAAATAAAAACAACCTTTGACTTATTTAATATCATCAAGAGACCCAGAAATAACCCAGTAGAATAGGGCAGTTAACAGACAAGAAGTTAAATAAATAAACCTAGTAGGCCTAAGTAACTTGCCCTGAATAACACAACCAAACCCAATAAAGAGCACCTATTCATAAAATAAAATTGTATTAACCAAAATTGTATAGGCCTATAATTAAGGATAGAAAAAGGGACACAACCCCTTGCAGTGATATGAGTGACATAATATAAATATTGACACAGACTACCGTTAAAAAGTGTTAATTATTTTTTATGAAAAGTGTTTTTTTATTATTATTATTAGACAGAAATTTAGTTTATCATATAGACAATAGTTTAACAGTATAAATAAACTAAAACTGTCAAAAACAAGTATTATTATTAAGAGTTTTTGTTATATGTTATAATAGTTTATTTTACCAGTTAATTTATTTAAATATATTTATCTCAGGGAGTCAAGGTAGAAATTACAATCAACCATAACAAATTGTTCCACCACATATCAGAGAAATTAAAATTAATAAGGTTTTACAGTTATAAACTGAGGCATGTTTAGTATCAAATTGTTTATACTTATCTAATTAATAACCATATAAACATTGCATGTATCACTAGAGTATAATAATAAAATTATCTATTAAAAGTAATTTATAAAATGTAAAGTAGGTAATGGGTATTAATCATATAACACTTAACCTGTACATAAATGGCCAATCAAAATTTAAGAAGTTCGGTGACTAAAAAAGAAGAAATAACACTTAATTGTTAATTGTGATGGAGAACAGTTTAATAGTGAGTGTCGAGATGTTATTAATATAAAAATAAATAACTAAACTGTTTGTGAAAGAAGATTTGTATGACCACCATTGAAGATAAATCATTCCTCCACTACAATCATTTCACGAACCAGGAACACACACAAGCAAGAAATTATAAAGAATAAACCAGAAGACGTTCAGCAATATCGCCTAGTGTGTAAAGTATAATTTGACTTAATAATTGACAATATTTTTTATCCAAAAAGGAACAACCACTAGACAATACACCAATTCACACTAACACTAATCACTAGTGAACATTTTAACAAGTGAAAACAAATTCCATATCTAAACGAAACAGTGATTACAAGGAAAACATTTATTTTTACACATTTAATAAACTACATTATTCTCTGACACGGACAACGGCAGCCATGATGATGACGTCACTCTAACCTGCATGCTTTTTACGAAGCGTATTGAAAATCGTCAAACATTGTATGTTATTTAACATATAATTTTGTAATTTTTTTTAGATTATAAGTAATAGATGATTTATGAAGGTACTCTATATTGTTAATTATCATGTAATGGAACTTTTCGTAGCAGCCACAAGAATTCCCACGAAATATATTAACCTTATTTAATTATTCACTCCTGAGATAAATATCGATTGTGACTAACGTGAGTTTCGAATGGAAATTTCTATCAATTTGAACTCATATTACAGAGATTAAACAATTATGTTAATAAATCATATCCATGCGTTATTATTTCATGAACATAAGATATTATCAACACTTATTTTATAATTACCAAGGATAAGAAGACGTCGGGGAGTCATTGGAAGTACGCAAACTACAAAACCAAGATTAACCTCAAAGAATAGGTTATAAGCCTAATATCGAAGGTGACTTGAGAATTGTTTGGGATGACTCGACCGCTATTTTTGAATTGATTTTGGAGTTCTAACTGCTGAATTGGAATAATAATAATTCTGAATATTAAACCAAGGCAGAATAATTCATTTTTTTAACTTATATATTAAATCACATTCGAAAACACGCAACATAAATATTCCACGATCAACTGATACATTATTTACAACTTTTTATTACAAATTAAAATTTACAAAGCATAACACGGGCAAATTATTATACAATTACTATACTACGGGATACACGTTTAGTAATAAATTGGCGCACCAACTAGTGAGGCTGAAATTAGGGAATATTAGGTGAAGAAATTAAAACAAGCAAATTAATTTCCTAATTTTTAGCTGGCGAATGCTATAGGTTCCAAGAAATAATAAAGATGCGTAAGAGGGCGACATCATTGAAACGGACGAAGGAGGCAGAGAAAGAAGTCAGGATGGAAGAGAAAGAAGTAACATCGGTGGAGGATGTGGAAACGGTAGTAAGAGAGGAAGCCAGAGGAGACCCGAATCTTATCAAATTAATGGAGTTCATGAATAGTATGAGTGAAAAAATGGACAGAACTAAGGAAGAAACGAATGACAATTTTAAGAAGCAGAAGGAAGAAATGAAGGAAGATTTGAAGAGCATCAAGGAAGATAACAGACAAACAAATGAGAAAATTGATAGCATCAAGGAAGAATTCAGTGAAAACTCAAAGAAACAAAATGAAATTTTGAGTCAAAACTTATTAAAACAAATGGAGGAACAAAACAAGCAAACGAATGAGAAAATTGATAGCATCAAGGAAGATCACAGACAAACGAATGAAAAAATTGATGGTATCAAGGAAGATAACAGACAAACAAACAAGAAAATAGACGGTATGAAGGAAGAGATTAACGAGAAAATACACAGTATTAACAGGAATACAGATGAAAACAATAGACAAATGAATGAGAACTTGAGGCAAATTAATGACAAATTCGAAGAGAATAATAAAATAATGAATGATAAAATAGACAGCATTAAGAAAGCAATAGACAAACCAATGAAAAAATTGACAGTATTAAAGAAAGTACTAATGAAACCTTAAGGCAAACTATAAGTGAAAATAATAACCAAATGAAGGAAGAATTCAGAGAAATCAATGAAGAGAATTTAAGAAGAATTAATGGTAGAATTGAACAGGTCAATGATACAATTAACCAGAAGATGGACAAAATCGATGAGGAAAGGAAGTGCTGACACTAATGAGAGATTGAGAAAAGCTAACGAAACCATCACACAAAACAAAGTAATGGTAAATACCAGAATAGACCAGGTCCAAGAAAATAATCGTATTCAAATAGAAGGAATACAAAAGGAACAAGAAAATTTAGTAAATTTACAGAAACAAACCGGAGAAAGGTGTGACAATATTAACACTACAGTGAACAAGTTAACTGGTCAAGTACGCCAAAATCAAGAAGAAATTGAATTAATTAGAACCAGACCAAATAATATTACTCATGTTTCCACAAATGAAACCAGAGAAGGGATTAATTTCAAAAATTATCGTAGAAACCCTATGGAATTCCTGGCCAGAATCGAGGAACATTTTAATAAACATAGAATAACTATCTGCAGTTCGATTAGAGAGATGTTGGATGAGCATTTTAGGGAGATTACGGACAACTGGTGGACAGCAACCAGGAATGAGATAATGGACTACGCTCAATTTAAAAAATTATTTAAAGAAAAATATTGGTCCGAAGCTATACAAAATATTATCAGGGACAACATTTGTCAGGGAAGATATGATGTAAATAGAGGTACATCTCCAACTACTTACTTCTGGGGAAAGGTGTGTTTGGCTAGACACCTAGAGCCAAGAATACCAGAAGAATCCCTAGTAACTAAAATGGCATACCATTATGACGAAGGAATTGCCATAGCATGCCTGGGAAGCCAGATTAAAACGGTCCACGCAATGGCTGACTTATTAGAAAATTATGAGCACGAGGGTTACTACAAAAGAAGCAGACAACGAACTGATCAGTACGGTTCAAGAAATAATAACCATGGTATGAATAATAATCACCATAATAATATGAATAACGGGAATAATTTAACTTTAATGGCAACGATCGTAATTACAACCAAAATTTTACCCCAAATAATAACCAACAAGCAAATTTCAATCGAAATCCAATTAGCAATAATAGTAACAACAGGCCCAATCAAAATACAATCCGGGTAATAGAATTAATAATAATAATTATAATAACTACCGAACCAACCAAAATTATAATAATTTTAGAAATAACCCAGGAGTTAATACCAATAATAATAACCAGGGTAATTATAATAATAATCGTCCGTACCGACCACGAATAAATTATATTAGTGCAGAAGAAGGGGATTACTGGAGATACCATCAACCTCGGAGGAACAATTTTAATAACAGTTATGATCGAAGAGGAAATCCCAGAGGGATGAATCACCATGACAACCGAGTAAGAAGTAGAAGCCAGGAGGACTTCCGAGAACCAAGGGGTAGTCAACAACTAGACAACCGAGAGGTTGAACAACCAGGAACCGGCATACCATTCCAGGCAATTCAACAGTCATGCCCGGAAAATAATCATGATGGCATTAATTTAAAAGGAGTGAGGCAGTATAAACCCTCGCGATCCCTTACTGCTCCTATCTACTGGGTACAAAAACCACCAAATTCAAAAATATAGTAAGAACAACTTACTACCAACTAATTATGAAAAACTAATTATGGAAAATAAAAGAATTTTGAAGTACAACAACAACCAAAGTTTAAGGATGGATAGTAAAAATCTTACTACTATTTACAATTATTATTTGAAAAATCTTCGAGAAGAACTGTTGGAGGAAACGGTGACAAGTAGAACCAACCAGCATAATGAAATCTTATACATAACCGCTCAAATTGAAGGAATTCCTACCTGAATAATGATAGATACTGGTGCAAATGTATCACTTATTAACGACGCTGAACTGGAGAGAATACAGAAACAAAGTAAAAATATAATACCTACCTTACCTGTCAATAATGTTATTTTAATAGGTGCCACTGGGCGTCAAAATAAAACAGTGAGAAAACAAGTGTCATTGGAACTAGAAAGCAAAGGTGTTACAATTAATATTATATGACTGGTCACAATCGGCCTACCATTCGAAATATTAATCGGATGCGATATGCTGAGGAAACATTCAGCCATTATTGACCTGAGCAAGGAGAAGGTGTCCTTGAACTCAGAAGGTGTTATGTGGACGGCAGAGTTAATAGGAAGCGATGGTGCCCCTCTGAACCGTACCCATCACCAAGTTAGGGAATTAAATTTTTTAAAGAATGACACCCAATGCAGAAAAATAATCTATAATATGCCAATGAAGACCTGTGGAACAGTAAATTACAGGAGATAAGAGAGTTTAGACACCAAGGCACAAATAATTTGACAGCAAAACAAGTAGAAGATCTCATTATGATATATAAGAAGTATAAACATGTATTTTCAGAAAAACCAGGAAAAGTAAAAAACTGTCAGTGTAGAATACAATTTAAAGAACCAGCAGAATTTCACAGAAAATCCTATCCTATACCATATTCATTGAAGGAGGCGGTTAGAGCTGAAATTAATAAAACATTGTTAAATGATATAATTGAGCAAAGCCAATCACCATATACTAGCCCAATAGTAGCAATTCAGAAGAAGAACGGGCAGGTTCAACTTTGCTTGGATGCCCGAGAAATAAATAAACATATAGTAAATGATCGCACGTCACCTGGAGAAATAGAAGAAATTCTAAAAAAATTTCATGGTACAAAATTCATCAGTACCTGGGACACAGTTTGTGGTTACTGGCAGGTGGAGTTGCACCCGATGAGTCGAAAATATATGGCTTTTATTTTCGAGGGTAGAAACTACCAGTTTAAGAGATTGCCATTTGGATTAGTTAATTCGGTAGCAATTTTTGTACGATGTATGGACCAGGTATTGGGTCAAGAAGCGCTACAATTCACCACAGTTTATGTAGATGACTTGTTGATTACCTCATCCAACTGGGAGGAACATTGTCACAGGGTGGAATATGTATTGAGTAAGTTAGCAGAGAATGACATAACACTAAAACTCGAAAAATCCCAATTAATAGCGAAGGAGGTTCAATTTTTAGGTTTCAATTTGACTGAACAAGGTATTTCCCCATCACAAGAAAAGGTTACTGCAATCCAGAAGTTCCCACAACCAAAGAATAAGAGGCAACTCCAATCCTTCTTAGGACTGTGTAATTACTACCGGAAGTTCCAACGCAATTATTACGCATTGACATCTAAATTTCAGGAACAGCTGTCTTCCAAAAACAAATGGATATGGGGACATGAACAGGATACTATACTACAACAGATAAAGGATAAATTCTTAGAGACAGTAATCCTTCATCATCCAAATTTTGATCACCCATTCTTTTTGAACTGTGACGCAAGTGATGTCAGTCTTGGGACGGTATTGTACCAAGAAGACAAAGAAGGAAACCATTTAGTCATCAGTTTTGCCAGTCGTGTGTTAAACCACTGTGAGATAAGGTATAATGTTACTGAAAAGGAACTATTAAGCATAGTCTTTGCTTGTAGTAAATTCCGAACGTACATTTTGGGATATCCTGTAACTGTCAGAACAGATCATAAGTCCATCTCATTTTTGAGAAGTTGTAAGCTGAGTCACGGAAGGCTTACAAGGTGGATACTCGCCTTGCAGGAGTATAATATCAAATGGGAATATATTCCAGGGAGTCAAAACATGATAGCAGACGTGTTATCTCGAATAAACCTGGACACCCAGACATTTGAGGGTGAGAAGGAAAGGATTATCAAGGTGTACAACATTCTCAAAAGTAGATCCGATTTGGAGGCATTATTACAAAATATCAGAGCAAACCAATTATTAGACCCAAAATTAATAAATATCAAGGAACGTTTGGAGAACCAAAACTCTCCAATAAACCAATTCTATTGTGAACAAGAAGGAATTTTATTTATAAAAAATACATTGAACCAAGAAGACTGGAAGGTAATCATTCCCAGAATCATGGAGAAAGAACTAGTGTTGGAATATCACATAAGATACGGACATATGGGTGCAGTAAAGGTAGTGAAAGCATTGGAGGAGAATTGTTACATTAAGAACATACACAGGAAGGTACAAAATTATATAAAACCCTGTCATATCTGCCAATTGGTCAAAATTAATAATGAACGAAGGGAAGGTGTAATGATACCTATATCGTCAGAACAAAAATTGGAAAAACTATTCATCGACATATGCGGACCATTTCCTAGGAGTGAAGGTAGAAGCCGGTATAAATACATTATAATCATTATGGACCACTTCACCAAATTGTATCCAATCAGTCGAGCAACTACGCAGAAAATTCTTGAAGTAATAACTACTCAATACATTCCAAAAATAGGAATACCTGTTTCAATAGTTACAGACCATGGTACACAATTTCGAGGCAGAAAATGGAAGAACACATTGTTAGAACTGAACATCAAAAGCTATAAGACCTCCGTATACCACCCCAGTAGCAATCCATCAGAAAGAGTACTGAGAGAGGTTGGTAGAATCTTAAGAACCTATTGTCATCAACAACAAAGGAAGTGGCCTGATTACTTATCAGCCACAGAAGATTTTTTAAACTTGGCTTATCATCCATCTATAAATTGCACTCTATACACTGCCATGTATGAAAAACAGCCACCCAGAGAGATCCAAGAATTGATTAAATTTCCTAAGTCTCCACAGTACCAATTTAATAAATTAAAATTTTATAATCAGGTGATGGAAAATGTGGAAAAACGCAGAAACAAATACCAGAAAATCAAGGGTAAAATAATTAAATATGAAGTAGGAGAGAAAGTGTTGTTAAAGAACAGGGAATTGCCTAGCACTCTAGAAGGGATATCAATGAAGTTATTGTTACTATACGTTGGACCCTACACCATAACAAAAAACAACAACAACACGTACGAATTAACCGACCCCATTTCAAAGAAGATCAAGGGCAATTATAATCAACAATCCATGAAAAAATATCACGAGGAAGAAAAGGAAAAATAACATAAGTAATTATGTCCTCACACCTAATGAAGTGTTCAGAAATAATTACTTCTGAAGGGAGGCAATTTGTAACGAAACAAAATGTTATAAAAAGAATTGTAAATATAATAGGGAAATCCTATCCAGAGAGGGAACAAGAAATCACAATTAATAGTCAATTAAAGGAAATTACCAAGTTGTAAAGAGATTAGTAAAGAACCAAATATAACTAAATAAAAACAACCTTTGACTTATTTAATATCATCAAGAGACCCAGAAATAACCCAGTAGAATAGGGCAGTTAACAGACAAGAAGTTAAATAAATAAACCTAGTAGGCCTAAGTAACTTGCCCTGAATAACACAACCAAACCCAATAAAGAGTACCTATTCATAAAATAAAATTGTATTAACCAAAACTGTATAGGCCTATAATTAAGGATAGAAAAAGGGACACAACCCCTTGCAGTGATATGAGTGACATAATATAAATATTGACACAGACTACCGTTAAAAAGTGTTAATTATTATTTATGAAAAGTGTTTTATTATTATTATTATTAGACAGAAATTTAGTTTATCATATAGACAATAGTTTAACAGTATAAATAAACTAAAACTGTCAAAAACAAGTATTATTATTAAGAGTTTTTGTTATATGTTATAATAGTTTATGTTACCAGTTAATTTATTTACATATATTTATCTCAGGGAGTCAAGGTAGAAATTACAATCAACCATAACAAATTGTTCCACCACATATCAGAGAAATTAAAATTAATAAGGTTTTTCAGTTATAAACTGAGGCATGTTTAGTATCAAATTGTTTATAATTATCTAATTAATAACCATATAAACATTGCATGTATCACTAGAGTATAATAATAAAGTTATCTATTAAAAGTACTTTATAAAATGTAAAGTAGGTAATGGGTATTAATCATATAACACTTAACCTGTACATAAATGGCCAATCAAAATTTAAGAAGTTTGTATGAGTTCGGTGACTAAAAAAGAAGAAATAACACTTAATTGTTAATTGTGATGGAGAACAGTTTAATGGTGCGTGTCGAGATGTTATTAATATAAAAATAAATAACTAAACCGTTTGTGAAAGAAGATTTGTATGACCACCATTGAAGATAAATAATTCCTTCAACACAATCATTTCATGAACCAGGAACACACACAAGCAAGAAATTATAAAGAATAAACCAGAAGACGTTCAGCAATATCGCCTAGATGTGTAAAGTATAATTTGACTTAATAATTGACAATATTTTTTATCCAAAAAGGAACAACCACTAGACAATACACCAATTCACACTAACACTAATCACTAGTGAACATTTTAACAAGTGAAAACAAATTCCATATCTAAACGAAACAGTGATTACAAGGAAAACATTTATTTTTACACATTTAATAAACTTCATTATTCTCTGACACGGACAACGGCAGCCATGATGATGACGTCACTCTAACCTGCATGCTTTTTACGAAGCGTATTGAATATCGTCAAACATTGTATGTTATTTAATATATAATTTTGTAATTTTTTTTAGATTATAAGTAATAGATGATTTGTAAAGGTACTCTATATTGTTAATTATCATGTAATAGAACTTTTCGTAGCAGCCACAAGAATCCACACGAAATATATTAACCTTATTTAATTATTCACTCCTGAGATAAACATCGATTGTGACTAACGTTAGTATCGAATGGAAATTTCTATCAATTTGAACTCATATTACAGAGATTAAGCAATTATGTTAATAAATCATATCCATGCGTTATTATTTCATGAACATAAGGTATTATCAACACTTATTTTATAATTACCAAGGATAAGAAGACGTCGGGGAGTCGTTGGAAGTACGCAAACTACAAAACCAAGATTAACCTCAAAGAGTAGGTTATATGCCTAATATCGAAGGTGACTTGAGAATTGTTTGGGACGACTCGACCGCTATTTTTGAATTGATTTTGGAGTTCTAACTGCTGAATTGAAATAATAATAATTCTGAATATTAAACCAAGGCAGAATAATTCATTTTTTTAACTTATATATTAAATCACATTCGAAAACACGCAACATAAATATTTCACGATCAACTGATACATTATTTACAACTTTTTATTACAAATTAAAATTTACAAAGCATAACACGGGCAAATTATTATACAATTACTATACTACGGGATACACGAGTCTTACTATAATGAGATACAAAGGGGTTTAGTATAATCATATCATAAACAAATGAAGGATTCTATAATAATGCAGGTAGTAACAAATTAGAATCAGAAGTAGATAAAAGTGTAATGATAGGCCTAAAAACCAGTAACATTGTATAGTAAGTCAGGTCAGAAAGGTTAGGTAAACAAATTTGTATAAAATACTAAATAGAATCTAATGAGTTAGGAGAAGTTAATAATAATTGCTAATAACCGATAAATAAATTCAATTTAAATAAAATCTCAAAATGCAATAGTGCAATGATACCGATAGGTAATTGCACTATACCACAGAGCCTATACCACAGTACTGTGGGCCTGTACGTAAACACCCGGCGTGCAGGATTTTTATACCACTGATGATGGCAGCCAGTGGAGCTGCCGAAACGTTTGGTTTTGTTATAAACCATGGACCACGGCCAAACAGCCCGGATATCATGAACAATTCATCTGACACCAGCCGTGAAAGCCTGAGGAATAATTTACCGATAGGTAATGTTTTGTAACAGAAAAATAATACTTGTTAGAGTAAGTAAATTAAGAGGAAACAATAGCAAAATATATAAAATTTAGTAACAAACAATATGTAAAATTATAATAGGGTATAATGGAAATTTAGTAAAGGATTATTTTGATGAGTGTAAGAACATTGTATGATAATGGTTATAGTATAATATAATATCCAATAAGGATAGACAGCATGGTTCTCAAGGACGACGAGAGATATAAAATTTGTTGATTCTATTATTGAATAATTACCCATGAACGAAGACGGTTTAGTTTGGATGCACTCAGAAAAAAATTGATTAAATTGAAATAAAACAATACAATTGGGAAACAAATTAAGTAATAAATCACCATAGTATGGTATGGTTCACTGACGTTCAACCGTCTTTTATAACCGAACAATCATAAAACCTGTATATGAAATTTGACAGAAAATATAAGTGAAGAACTCTAATAGTAAAACTCGATATAATGAGCAAATATTGTAACGATAAAATATTTATCTAGTGATTGAATCTTATTGAAAAAGTATGACTGTAGCCTCACTTCAGGTTCGCCTATTTGTAGCCAGATTTTTCGTTACGTACAATGTTATTGTGAATGGGTTACTTGTATTTATGTAGCGTGCACTTGAATTACACCACCCGTTAGAAGTGTCAACTTGTAATATGGATAAATAATGTAGCGACAAACTCGCACTGGAGTCGTCGATGTGTAATTATAAATGTGTTATGTTGAACGGCGAATGATTTTGTAAATTGCCGCTTACTCCCACTATGCTGCTTCTTTTCCGTGACATCACTCAACGATGCCAACTGTCAGGTTCGCTGCAACCTGTGAATTCTATTTACTAAATGTAACAGCAATAATAACGACACACAGTTACCATCAAACATATATCCTTGTGGAATCCTTTATTCGGAAAAAACACTGGTTAACCGTTTTAATAAATTTAAACAGGATAATCGCAATTGTAGCGCAAACTATAATTCTTCCTTTACCAGTTGGCAGCAGTAGCCAAACGTTTAGTATTTCTACGAGACCAAAACAATGCTTTTGTTAACGTTTTTAAATAAAATATATCAATTATCTCAGGGCGTATGTGGTTCGGGGATAATAATTATACAAAATATTACACTATTAATCAAAATACAAGTTTACAATTACAGGATATTACAACGTTAGAGTGATACGTGCACACAGAAATTGTATAGTGGTTACCAGTTTTAAAAAGGTTATGTCCAGTTCAGGCTTTGATAGTTATTATGTGAATTAACAGTTCTTGTTGTGTTTAAAAAGGTGTTAATCTTATATGGTGTTATTAGTGGTTGTTTCTAGTGTTTGTGTTATATGGTGTCTGTAGTTTAGTTGATTATTACTTAACAGTAGTGTATACAAATGTGTGTGTTGTAGTACGATATAATGAGATGTCAGAATCACCAAATCCTCTTCTTGTACTCTTCTTGGTTGAAGATAGGGCCCACGTACACGTCAAATCTTCTTTCTCATCCCTCGTCCACTTCAAATCTTCTTCCTGGTTGTTATATCTTCTATTCCATGTAATGGGTGTTCTTCTGTTATTGCAAAGAGTTCGTGTAGTGTACCTCTAACTGTATTTATCTGGTTGTATAGTTTTTTCACACTTTATAACACATAATGTAAGACGATTTAAGAACGCGTCTATCTGCTAAGATCGTTGTCAAAGAAGTCTCATTTTATTTATCCGAAATTTCTGGTTGCTAAGGGTAAACTTGGAATCTGGTTGGTTAATTCGGATCTACATTGTCACATACTTTCGTTATTTCAAAGTCTAAAATTTGTTCAAAATCTTTAAATTAACATAACTTTTCTATACTGAATGGGAATTTAAAACCATTATCAGCATTATTTTGATCTTCACATTTGTTATATTTAGACACCAAACATGCCTATTTTTACTTAAAAACTATGGATTTTACAATTTTATTATTTGGAATTTTCTTAAATAACTTGATATGTGTTATTTTGTTTCTATATTCCTTGTATACGTTATTACCTAGAAATACATCTACCTTTTCCCATTTGCTTTACAAAATTTCTAATATTATTGTTCAAAATTTACTAAAGTTGGTTTCACCTGGCCTCTGTAATGGTATTACTTTCATCACCATGTTTTAAAATCTTTAACAATTAAATTAACTTTTAACACTCATCAAAATTGTTTAACATATAACGTTATTTTAACAACACAAAAAATATATTACTGCAATAGTTAAATTCATGCCCACATGGCTACGATTATACCAAATCCTTGCACAAATAATTGTTTTCTACTCAGACTGTATAAGTGTTTGACACTTAACAAAACATCTTTATATAGTCCATTCTGCTTTGTCAATTAATCAATTTACCATGGTTTAATATCAGTTCTATTGTTATATTTGTTAACACAACATAAAAAAATGGAATTAATATCATTAAATTGGCATTCCTTTAAACTAACTGTATCATCTGTTACATACAAACAACACAACACAAATACTATGATATAACACTGTGCCTAAAACATAAAACATGCACATTTTACAAAACAAATTCTATACTAATTAGTTAGTCCATTGTCAGCTAATTTACTCATTATTCTGACACTGTCTATGTCATATTTACTATTTATATGGGTTTCAACATCCGTATACTTACTGATGTTTGACTTACAAAAATTACAATAAGGTGAACACTGTTGCTCTACCTCACCACACAGTTCTAATAATCTTGTTACATTTACTGTTTATCTGGGTTTTACTCTTGTTATAAATGTTATTGTGACCATGTTATAATTTGTTGTTTACTGGACAACCCTATGAACTCTATATGTGACACTTATTTGTATGGTTCATGTATCTATTATCAGGTGTATTTATATTTCATTACATCAATTAACTTAATTATTTACCAATATTTCTCTTACATAATATTACATGTTTGGGCCTATTATCCCTCGCTTTGTATTTTGATTATCTGGATATAATGATACATTAACTGAAACCATTTGTTTCTTTATAGTCCTGGTTCATAAGCTGTTTGTCTTTACAGTTCTTTGTTTGGTCAATACTGAAAATTCATGTCATAGTTGGGGTTTGAAGATATCTGCATCACTTAGCCATAATCATTAATTTGGGTACGGTCAGTTGTCTTACTAGTCAGTCTAAAATTGTTAGTCGTTCTTCTTCACTATCATCTTGGAAGATATTGTTCTTCTTGTTAGCTTCTTAACCAAAGTCTTCATTAAATCAGGTAAGATATTATGTTGTTCCAAATGTAATGTTACAATATTAACTTAATTAATCAACCAAAGCAGAGAAATAACTACCTGAATAGAGTTATATAATCCAATAACATAAAGAACGAAAATAAAACACAAATTTATACTTGAACATCAGTTTCCACAATTCAATAGAAAAAGCGTAGTTGGACACGAAAGTCGTTGAAACACGTGACCACAAAACTCGGACATTGGTGAACAAAAGGAGCGGCATTTCTGCATCATCCCAGGACCAAGAATTCAACTTTTATTTCAAACTTGGAGCGGAAACTGGCGAGGATTGATTCATCTGCATTCGTTATTGACCAAACACTACGACGATGTTAGCTGCACACTGCCTTACCGAGTCACGATGCCCAGCGGACGGTAAACTACAATTATTATTTTAAATAATATTTAATAAGAACTTAATACTATATTGTAATACCTTGTAATCCTATTTATGCATTTTCTGAACTTACTAACAGTTGAAAGAACCTTCACTCCCTGTGTTTAAAGAAATATAAAATCCTAACTAAAATAATATATAACCCTGAATCCGATCGATAATCGATTACTTCTAATACTATAGAGTTTTGTATCTCCGTAAAGAAAAAACTTTGTTGGCAAGAAATATTAAAATCTTAATAAAGAATCCTTTCAGAATTTAATGATATCGTCTCATTTATATAATATTTAGTGTAGTGTGAACAAGTTATAAAATCAGTAGAGAGTGTAACGTAGGAATTATTGTACACGGTAACTAACCTATAATTTTCAGCTGTCTGTGAACCACAGCGCTACTCGCGGACTACTGTTGTATTAAAGAGAATGAGAAACAGATAAGAATCCCTTCTCTTCTCTTCAAACGAGGGCTAGGCTTGAACGAGAAAATTAGAATTACACACTCAATACATAAATTTAATCACAATAACACAAATATATTAATTAGAGAGGATCAGTGGTTGTTATAATATTCAATTATTAGTATTGTTGGTACTTCCACTGTGAACTTACTTTTGGATTCTGTATCCAAACTCACTGACGAAGGAGCACACCACTCCGAAACGACGTATGAGTAAATACAACAAGTAAGTTCACAGTGAAAGTACCAACAATACTAATAATTATTAAGTAGTGAACACAGAAGTGATGAACATTCAAAATAGTATACATATTCAACTTTAACAAGCATACAATATGTTGAACTACATATTTTAGAGCAATAGATTCTTTAAATTGCACATTGTAAATAATTTGTTGTAGAACAACGTACCGCAGGACTATCTTCAGCAGATCTTGGAGGTCAACAATCTAATAAAGAAGCAACTATGAAAACTTTAATAAGCCCTAGTTTGTTTACATATTATGGTTTGAGCAACAGAGATTTTTTTGAGGTAATTAATAATGTTTTATTGTAAATAATAACTGTTCTTGAAAGAGTCTGTATCCACTCTGTTCATTTTTCTTAATCTGAATTCCAGGCCTAATTAGTTGATGGTGTCACATGGCAACTGTGGAGTCATACTGTAATGATTTACATAGTACATTGACTACAATATGGCTAAAACACTGTGATACAGTAAATTCTAAATCAAATCAGTGACATATATGAGGATTTCTTTCATAATTATTAACATACTATTAAAACGAGTGTTAGTACCTTCCTTTTATTTACTTTCTATTTTTTCCCAATTATGATGAACATATATGAGGTTTGAACAAAGAGTTCATAATTGTCTTGTTGATACATCATCTTCATTCACTTTTTTAAATATTATATATATATATATATATATATATATATATATATACACACAACTTTCACTAGTGAACAAACTTACTTTTGGTTTTTTGTCCCAAACGTTTCGACATGGTGTTCACTAGTGAAAGTTGTGTATACATATATAAAGAGTTCATGCTATTCTTAAATTTCCCGCATTATGATTGTCAGATTTAAAAAAAAATTATGATGTTCATATAGTTGTTTGAGGACAACTGACAAAATTATGGCCATATTGGATACTTTGTTAGAATTTGATAGCTAGCTGAGTGAGTTGTTATAATTTGCTGACAATTTTTTAATAATTTATAGTGTAGAATCAAAGAATTTACATTAAACTTTGTAAAAAATGAGATGAAGTGCTGTGATATAGTGAGAATGTTGTAGGAGGATTTTGGTGAGTATTCATCTGCATGAATGAGTTGTTTGTAAGTGATAAAAAAGCTTCAAAGACGGTCATGAATAAGTTGAAGATCATGATTGTAAGATCACACAAGAACACAATAGTGTTCCATGAATTTTTACTACTAGGCACTATGGGAATAAAGAACGCTAATACTATTTGGGCATTTTACATTGCTTGTGTGAAGCTACTTGAACGAAACAGCCAGACTTACAGAAAGACAACTTAATGAAATTACACCATGATAATGCTCTAGCCCACAAATGAGTTTGTTCAAGAATGTTTGGCCAAAAATAACACCATAATGATATCGAAACCACTGTATTCACTAGATGTGGTCCCTTGCGACTCCTCTTTCTAAGACTAAAAACAATCATGAAAGAACAACAATTTGCAACTGAAACAAAAATTGCCAAATAAGCTTAACGCTATCCCAGAAAGTGTGTTAAATAAATATTTTGAAGACTGCAAAAGATGTTGGTATAAGTGCATTTTATGTGACTGAGATTACATTGAATGAGACAATATAAATATAGAAGAATAAAGACATTTATTAAATACATAAAAATTTCATGGACGTTTTGTCAAACCTGGTATGATTACACTGTTATTATTTATACTGTGGTTACATGCAATTTTATGTTGTCATATAAACGCACTATTGATATGACGAGTTAGCAACATCTACAACATTTAAAAATATTTAGGCACTTTAACTGTCAAATATACATTTAGTATATTTACCACATTATACATATGTATATTATACATTTAGTATAATTAGTACTATTACCTATAGTATTATAGACTTCGGAAAACAAATAAATTTCATTAATTAAGAGTAGATACATTCAGCAATGTACATTTAAGCTACTGTTAAGGACCTGAGGAAGTCAGTACAATATATGTAAATTCCATTTTATTTTACCTTTACATAGCTCTATGAAATCACCAAGTATCTTTATTTTATTTCATCCTGTACCAATATCTGTTTCAGCCACGTGACCGTATTTACATAAGGAAATTGTTTGAAAAGATTCGTTTCAAATTTAAAGATGATGTTTTCAATTCTATATGTGATGAAGCTGAACATAAAACAGGACACCTATGCATTGAAAGTTTTCACAGTGCACTCTCTTGCTTAGAAGTTACAAACACATAAATTACTTTTGAAATTGAGATTAGTGATGTAACTTAAACAAGAGAATCTGAAGTTTTTGGTCAGATTTTCAAAAATATTTCAGTAAAGAATATGACTATTAATCTAATATACCAATGCAGTTTGGAGCAAGGAACCTACAGACAGTTCTCTACTTTCAGACATTTCACCGTTTAGGTATTAAAAACTGACTCCACTTGTTCATGTTTTGCACTATAACACCATACTTTTGTATATTTCACACTACTACAACTATAAAAATTTAAAGTGAACAATACCTTTTTTTTAATATAATAACATTGCCAGGAGTCTGTTTCACAAACACTGTCTATAAGCTATACTAATGTATAAAAATTATTAATTAATCATGTTATTGTGTTATGTATTTTTTATAATAATAATAATAATAGTGATCACATTTTGTAAATGTAAGTGAGAAGAATGTCAGTAATAAAAGTTCAGTATGGTAGTTGATAGATATGATCCTACTTCTAATTTAGATGCAGGCCTACAGTAGGTATAGTATGGTATTGTCTTTGGACAATTTGAGTTTTGTGTATGTTTTTGGGAATACATTATGTATGGAAGTTTAGCACCTTCTGTAGTAGTAATTTATAAGATATATGAAATGACAAAAACTAATAAAATCAAAGAGAAATTTATTTGTACATTAATACAATTTTTTATTAATTTCTCACACACTTGCAAAAATCAAACATAATAACAAATTTAGATCAAAGAAATAATCTACAAAATGACAATACATTTAAGTATGTTGTATCTTTTCTTGTACAGTAGCGTAATTTGAACACATCTGTTACATCCAACTGTGAATATACTTCAAATCTCACATGTTTTATTTAAGGAAACAAAACCCTGGAACGTTAATCAACTGCCGCTACCACTGCTATGGAATTTTACAATTTAACAATAGTACATTAATTAAATCAAGTGTGTGTGTTTTAATACACAGTAGGATTACATCTTAAAAGTACTACCAAAACATTATTAATTATTTAGCTTTACTTAACACTTTGGCTGCTGATCATATAATCTGATGGAATGGCGAATCTTCTGTATAATCTTGGTCCCATTATGATGAAACACATCACGATCCCATGATAGAATACTATTTTATATTAGTTTGAATACAAAATCAAATTATATAATTTAACTACTCTTATATGTTCGCTGCTTAATTAGATTTTGTCACAACAAATAACTGTCAGCCAAAGTTATAGAGAAAATACACACATTACAGCCTATGTTCATCAGCCATAAAATTTGTTCTTAAGTAAAACATTTTGTGGTTGATTAAAAAAAAATAAATTATACACATTACTGGTGGCTAGTATATTTATTACCCGACACACTAAAATTGCGTGTGAGTGTGCGCAATTAGTAATTTACTTTTACCCACAGTGTGTGTGTGTGTGTGTGTGTAAGGGAAGTAATCAACACTATGAGCATTTTATAATATTTCATACGAGGAATGTTCTATTACTAAAAGAGGGTAAGAACCGTTTTCTTAAGGTTTGTGGTATTTCCACAAGAACTGATTTAAAAATACTACATGCAGCCAACATCTATAAAAGGATTGAGTTTAATTATAATGTTACAAGAAATGTAACGAACAATCCAGAACATTCTCCACTCCTCCTGTCCAGTCCAGTTGTGGCTTGTGTTGCATCATTCACATAGGTGGTTCTAGTGAGTTCCAGGAACACTTGAGATAAGCATTAAGCCGCTGGCATGCAGTAAGGAGGGAAAGCTGTACTCTTACCTCTGCGGAGCCTATATAAAGCCATAGCAGCCGGATTTGTCAGTTCAGTTATGTGAGCAATTTTTGCTAGTGCGGATTGAGTGTTGTCGAAGTGAAGTAGTATTGTGTTAATAATTGTATGAAACTCTATTAATAGACATTGTTATTGCATGTGGACAAATCTGACTGGAAATATTGTACTAGTTAATTACGAACTGTTTAACCGTGATAATTAAAGCTGGTGATTAGTGGCTTAATTGGTGTCCTGTATTTTGTTTTCCACTGTACCTAAGACGATCAGTAGACTGTCGTAACAATATGGAATTACAATACGAAAACATATAACTATGGCAGAGATTATAACTGTTAGATCTCTATAAAACTCAATTCTGTTTGCATGTGTATCCAAAGGTTCCACTTAATGGTTAATCATTTCATGTTATTTCTTTATCCTGAAGTATGTATAAAAACAAGGATAAAATATGATAAAATATACATCGATACCAATGATAAAATAAAAGTAAATAATTTGTAATGATACAAGTTGACTAAGCCTAATTACATGATCAAAAATGTATAAAGCCAGGATCTGATGAGATCACATGTGTGCCTAAATTATACAGCATAAACATTATTGAAAATATATAAGAAACATTAAGTAATAAATCTGATTACAAAAAAAAAATTATCAGCTACCTGAAAACCATATAAATTATCAACACAAAAGAGTTGTTTAACTAAATAAAGTGAAAGAAGGTGTCATAAATAAGTGAGGAAAACAGGAATGTTGCTAGTTTGTGGACACATACTGTCCCTTCAGCAAAACTTGCACGCTTCTGATGTTCTTGTCAGAAATCAATATTTTTAACTTTTATCAGTTATTTATATTTTAACTTTATCTATTATTGACTTAATAATGAATTGATTATTATTTATTAAGTAATAAAAAATATAAATTTAATAAATTTATTAAGTAAATTTATCACTGATCATCTTATTATATTTATCATCTTTATTATTGATGTTACTTAATATGCGAAAAAACATATTTACAGTTTTTGGTATTTGTGTTATTTGGATTAAGTTTTTAATTTAAATAAAGTAATGCCCCGTTATAATGAACCCCGCTTATAATGGACAGCCCAAAGAAACATGGAATGTTGAAAAATCAATGACAATCAGGCTCAAAAACTGAAAGTGAGCAAAGTAGAAGAGCCCTTAAAATTTGTCACTGAGTGTGTTCACCTTTCAAAAAATTAAATATATCTCCCTATTATGATCACTTACGACACTTTCATTACTTATGGACTAAAGTAAACTATAATCATTCTTAAACAAAAATTAATCATTTTTTTAAGCCAGTAAATATTGTAAATACATATCCTCACCGTTCATGAAAGAACTATGATAAGATAAGAAAACCATCAATGACTAGTATTAGTATACCTAATAAATAAAAAGATATATAAATAAGTGTGTATTAAGCATAACATTCAGCCCACAAACTAAAACAAAACAGTGAATGAAGAAAAAATGAATGATAAAGAATGAAAAAATAGTAATTATGAAGAAAGTTAGAAAAAAAGAAAAAACATAATAATGTGATAAACCCAATGAACCCAATAGATATGGTAAGTGAGAGGACAAACAAACAAATGGTAAAACTCGATAGAGTAAAATGAAGATATAATGAATAGCAACAAGACTATGAAATAAGCTAGCAACTATACCAGAGTGAGTTACTAGACCACAGTAACTACAGAGTAACATAATGTGTAGTGAAACTAAAATAAACCCAACGAAAGAGACTGAACTAAAAACCTGATAACCACCAGGGACAATATAAATAAAAATATTAAACAAATAAAACAAATAAATAAAAACCAATAATAATAAATGAGCTAGGATCAGACAGTAGTTAAATTGATAGAAAATACAATGCAATAGAATAAATAAGATTAGAAATATGTGTATTAGTTTAACAAAAAAAGTGTAAAAACCTATATTAAGGGGAAGTGAAATGATAAGTGTCAAAAAAGGAAAATAGTGATGATCAGAGATCATGTAATAAACCAGTGGGGAGTGAGAAAGTGAATTAGTGGTCTTGCATATAAACTAATTCATATGAAGAACCCGTAGATGGAATCAATAATTGTTCAAAAGTTTTTTATACATGGTGAAGGCATAATTTTGTTATGTTATAATTATTTGTTCAAATGTTTATTAATTGTTCAAGAACAGTAGTTGTAAACTGTTAAAAAGTGTTAATATCATGTACAGAGTAAAATAGTATATTATGTAAAAATTATTGTGAAAGAATGGCAAAATACTAAGCCTATAGGCCAAAAGAAATGAGCTAACTTTAAAACAGAACTAAAATATATGATATAGTCCTAACCAGACTAAATACTACTAAGTAGAAGCCTGACCTTAATGAAACAGGGAAGGTACTGATAAAATTATATGTAAAAACCCATAATTGTAATAACTAAATGGATACGGAAAGTAATAATAGCACATAAGACAAGCCATTGAACTGATATGTTGTCAATATTATTGTTGTTATAAAGATATTATTAATAGGTATTTAAAACTGTGATGTTATATGTAATGAAGAGGTATCAACAATTATTGTTAGTAGTAAGGACAACCCTATTAACATATTAAAATAGTAAAGAAGGCAATAAGAAATGTTAAGAAAAAATATGTAAAAGCCTAAAAAACTTAAATCTTAAATTTATAAAGGTGCTAAAATATGTGATACTGGGCCGAAATGGGCCACATAAGGTATCAAAATACTTCAATTTTACTAAACAATAACACCATATAAATCAAATGTAACTTAATCTAAAAATAAACAGGGAATAATTTGAGGTGACAGATATAAATTTCAAAGATTTCAAATAATTAACATCATGTGACCAGGGGTCGGGAAATAAGGACCAATCAGAGCTCACAAAAGCTTGGTCATAATCGTTGACTAAACGGAAAAATTCGTTTACTCTATTGTTAACTTTCAAACTGAACAGATCAACTTCATGTATCAGAGAGCCACATTTTTTTAATGAATAACCAAGAGTAAATATAAAGAGATGCAAAAAACGAACTAAGAAAATAAGGGAAACCATTAAAAATTACACGAGAAAACAATACTAATACAAGAAACCGAAAATTGAATGAAAAAATTATGATCTACCCAAACTAACATATCCCAAGTATGAAAAGCGTAACGGCGAGTTGGTGAGATTGGATAACCTAATAACGAAATAATCACACATTTACACAACACGAGATTCACCAAAAACACTGTTAAACCAGACACTTGTGAACTTCAACAAAACTTTATTCAACAACATTGTGGACATAAAATTATTAAAACACTATTTAATTTAAAGAAATTAGTCGAAGCAGATTTTAGGACCACTTAGATACAGGCCGATGGCCATTTTGAATGACAATTCCACCATTTTCGAGGGACTTTTGGGACGGAACCAAGAATAGTAATACACTTGAACTCAAACATTATTTTAATTTTATTAGTTATTAAGAATGTTGTTTAACAATTGTAATGTATTGTATTTTAGCCTGAAGCATTTTATGATCTTTCCTAACAGCTCAAAGAATCCACTACCTGATAAAGAAATAATATTGTAATTGATTTTAAACTTTTTTTTTTTCGAGTCGAGTTTGGTGAGAGAGTCGATATGGCCAATATCCCGTTCGATTTACGAACCGATAAACTGACCCATGTTTTAAACATTATCAAATAAACTAATTTGTTAACTGAAAAACCATTTTTTTTTTTTTTTTTTTGTTTGTTTGTTGAGTGAATTAAGATGAAAGGATTTTCATGTGACAAGGAAGAAGAGAAATATGGCGAGAGTGAAGAACACTGAGAAATTAGGAGACAAAACCAGATAACCTACAAGACTGAGTCGAATCAGTAATCGATTGTGGAAAAACAACAAAATCTATTCCATTTTTAAAGATCAATTATTTTGGCACCATTTTAAAACGGTACGCACGCGAACACCGCTCTAATAACCGTAAATTCGATGACGACCTGTCATTACCTGATCATTCTTTTTAATTAAAGCAACTAAATAAATGAAATCAAATAATAAAAATAATTCAATAAATATTAAATGTATTCCAAACTAATACATTTTAAAGAAAAGAAAGACTCGCTTCATAAAGAAATTTAACATATTGTACCAAACAATGTGTGACTAATAAACACACGAAACAATGTTATTTTACAATATGGAAAGTGATTCTGACACATAACCAACTTCTTTTAGAAGGAGATAGACATTGGACAAAGTTTTTACTATAATTATGTATTGTAAGGGTACATATCTTTACCATGCATTTAAGAAGCAACATAAGAAAGATAGGATACTAAATAATTAACACTGTAAATTAGAAGGGATGAATAAGGTATAAAGGAATGGGTATTTAATATGATTATACGGTCAAACAACTAAATTTAATTATAAAAGTGACCTCTGAAAGAAGAAAAGTAGCAATCAACAGAGCAAAACTTGGAAAACAACAATACGAAACGATTTAACACAAACAAAATAACCCAATATATATGGTAAGTGAGAGGTATAAACAAACCCAACCCCAGTGATAGGCCAGATAAACACTGTGAAATAAACAAATGTAAACTAATAAAAAACATAGTATATCAAATTTAGTAACAAGTATTATACAAGTTATGTAAAAGGAAGTAAACTACCAATAATAAACAAGTAAACCAATTGTTAGTATATTATGTGTGTTTTTAATAACCTTACTGAGATATAAAAAGTAAACATAAAATGTTAAAAACCTGACTTTAAAATTATGTTTTAAAAAAATAATATAAACCAAGAGTAGAGGTAGGTAGGAAGTGTTAATGATAAGCAGTGAAAGTGATAAAGAGGATAGAAAGGAATTAAGATAAACAATTAATAATCTTAATAAAAGAAATGAACAATGGTAATAAAACAGAAACAATAATCAAAATGTTGATAGACAACCAATTTCATTGTGTTAGCAATTAAGAAACAAAATAGTTATGAGTGCAATAAGAAGAAAATATCCTGTTACCAAAATAATCACAAGGATTATAATCACAATATAATAGATGGTGTCAAGACACCATTCACCAAAGTTGTTATTAGTTTATTTAAAAGAGTGTGTTTTATAAGAAGGAATATGGCTGGATCATGAACAGACCATAAACCAATTTTAATGTTATGTGATGTAAGAGATAGCAGAAGGTATAAGCAAGCAATTGTATAAGTTTAACAATTCCTAAATTACACATCATTAAAAAAAAAAAAAAAAAAAAAAAAAAAACTATTATACAAGGAATGATTTTGTACAATTATAATAACATTCTTTTATTGTAAAACAGCCCAAAGTAATTCAAAAGTAAACAAGGACTAAGTGACAGTAAGCAGAACATATGAAAGTAATAAATAATGTTTAACCTGTGTAAAATAAGAAATTCTAAACATTTACAGCTTAGGCCTATAAAATGCCTAACTATCAAAATTCAGAAAAAAAACAATTTGTAAGCAATTAACCATTTTGCTTATTTGAAAATTAAGACCAAGTAACTTATTAATTTCAATTAGCTAACCATAATAGTATGTCAGAAATAGAATAAACAGAAAAAATAAGTGAAATATGTAATAGCATAACATTAGAAAATTTGACAAAACTTTAATATATGACCAAGCCCAGCTTTATGGGATATCAAAATAATCTTTGAAAGAAAATAGACATTTATGTTAATATCTCACACATTGTTAATAACACCAAGGAATAATAGCAATTATAAAATATTTATTCATTCTGAGCAAAAACCCAAGATTTATAACAGTGAGTACAAATGTTTACAGAAGAAAATCGTTACAAAATGAGGGAGTCCATTATTATCGATCAAGAGAGACAGATGCCAAACTGAATTCGACTCAATTAAAAGTTAAAAAAGAGGGAATGCAATCAAAATTAAATCAATACGAATACTAGAAGTTGAACCTAGATACATTAAACCCAGGATGAAACTATAAACTACAAATTTCAACAATCAAAAATTAATAAAAAGTTTGAATAAATAAATCAGAAACCATAAAAAGGAGGAAAACCAAATGATGAAGAATTAATTAATATATCAACACCATCTGGAAGAAATACCTGTGACTCATCACAAGAAACGACAAGGTTTTGTTAAGTATAAATGAATTATCAGTAATTGCGAACTAAACTAGTTAACTTGTTCACAACACAATAACTCTCACTCCGAACTTGGTATACTAAATTCTTTCAAGGATTAATTGAAAATATTTATTAAAACTGTACGTAAACTTTAGCTTAACCTATGTGCGAGGCCTAAAAGGTTGACACACTTTTTAAACACTAAGAACCGAATAGTATGTAACCCTACATAGTATTTAAGTAACATTGATGTAAGGTTGTGTACTTTAATAACATCTTGTTTTATTTTTTCGTAATCAAAAGAACTCTTTGACTGAATGAATAGTGTAAAATAATTGATGTCAGCGTCCATGCTGTTTTCGTCAAACTGATCAGTCAACATGGCCAACCCCTGAGGTGTAATTTATTTATAGCCGGAGCAAACTTTTTTATAATAACATCTTTTGTATTTAAATGTTAAATGATCAGCGAATCTGGACACTAATAAATTAGTACTGAACATTAATAACCGTCCTTTGTTTTATTTGATATATATTGTAATATTTGTGTACTTTAGCAGTGAAGAAAATTCTTTACCAGAATTATAGGTTGGCAACACATCGGACAACACGCGAGATTTGAATTCCCGCCAGTCCGTGTGAGTAAGTTGAAATTAATATCATCGAAAGGAAGAAGACGCAATTAGAACTTTTTAATTGTTTTTGTGTAAAACAATTTGGCGCCTATCGGGAAGTAAGTACATCAATTAAGGACAGGTAAGGAGAAGAACGAGAAAGATTCGGTACTGGTTATTAGCGGGTTCGCGATCTTCATTGTTAGCGAGAGAAGTAAGAAGCCGTACGACTAAGTCCTTTGCAAATTGAGGCCAACAACAGTGGGACTTTTTTAAGGGAGACCATCTAGTTCTATAACAAATTGGCGACCAACTAGTGAGGCTAGAATTACAGCAAGGATAGTATCTAGCAGCGGTTACGAAAAAGGATAGCAAGATGATCACAAGAGGCAGATCAAAAAAGAGGATGGAGGACGTCGACATGGATGATAAGGAAGCGACTCCGGTCGAGGACATAGAATAAATATTACCACCCATGGAACCTGCTGAGCCAGTACAGTCAGAGAACCAACCAGAGAAACCAGCACAAACTGAGGAGGAGAGATTCCAGGAGATGGCGATGGCGATCATGGGAATAAGAACCGATTTTAAGGAAGAGTTAAATAAGAAAATTGAAGAGACCAACAAAAATATAGCGTCATTAAAAGAAGATTAAGAAAAATAAGGAGGAATTAAAAGAGAACAATAAAAATATAGCATCATTAAGCAAGAAGATGGAAGAAAAACTAGACGAACTGAAGCAAGACAGCCAGAAAAATATAGAGAATCTAAATGAGAAGACAGATGAGAATAATGAGAGAATAAACCGCAAATTCGAGGATAATTATGAAAAAACGAACAAAAAAACTGAAGAACAGATGACGGTTGTTCGCCAAGAAATTTCAGAAGTTAACGGCAGATTGGAGAACGCCAACCAAGAAGTACAACAGGTAAAGATGGACTTCGTTACCAGAATGACCAAATTCGAGGAGGTCAGCCATACCCAAATAGAGGCTATAAGGACGACGACCGGACTTCAGAGAGAAATGCCTGGACATCGACACCGCAGTAAATGAGGTACATGGACAAGGTCAGCATAACCGGGAGAAAATCGAAGAAATACAGAACCGGGAAATAACAAAGATCAGAGAAGAGTTGGAGATTATTAACAACCGACCACCCATAATTTCACAATTCCAACATATAGACAACCGGGAGGCCATAAATTTTAAATCATACAAACGCAACCCAATGGAATTCCTGGAAAGAGTCGGGGAACAATTGGCGAAAACTCGGGAGAATCGCTGGCCAGTCATACGCGGACATCTGGATGAATACTTCCGAGATATTAACGACAACTGGTGGACGGCAACTAGACACGACCTCACTAGTTATGAAGAATTTAAAGCGGTGTTCAAGGGGAAATACTGGTCGGAGGCCACGCAAAACATCATCCGGGATAACATATGCCATGGTAAATATGAGACCAACAGAGGGACGATGCTCACAGCCTATTTCTTGGGGAAGGTCTGCTTAGCGAGGAATCTTGAGCCGAAAATTCGCGAGGAGAGCCTGGTTACCAAACTCGCTAATCACTATGAGGAAGGAGTTTCCAGAGCGTGACTTGGCGGACAAATAAAGACAGTCCAATCAATGGCAGCCCTACTGGAAGACTACGAACGGGAGAGCTATTATCGGAGAAGTCGGCAACGGAACGACCC
This sequence comes from Magicicada septendecula, assembly GCA_034769895.1. Lineage (NCBI taxonomy): Eukaryota > Metazoa > Arthropoda > Insecta > Hemiptera > Cicadidae > Magicicada > Magicicada septendecula. The sequence continues at coordinate 228,679,223 of CM068371.1, read as the reverse complement.
AGAACGATAACCACAACTACAATAACAATAATTACCGACCGAACTTTAACAAACGCGGTAATAACAACAATAATCACGCGGAGGCCTATAATAGACTGAATAACAATAATTTGGCCAACCACACGAATAATAATAATAACAGTAACAATAATCGGCCAAATAATCCACAAAATCAATTCAACCGGCCGAACAACCCGAACTACAACCGTCCCTATTATAATAACACAAATTTTAATAACAGAAACCAAAACGATCAGAATCAGAACTATCGTTGAGTAAATTATGTGAGAGCTGAAGATGACGGGAGTGGTAGATCATACTACCAAGGACGCCGAAGTCTCGGCCGTAATGCATACGGACACCAATACAGCAATAATAACAATGGACGTGATACCAGAGCCAGCGGAGGCAGAAGCCGCAGTCAGGAGGTATACCGGCATGATCAATACGAAGAAGACCGTAACTAGCCTGAACCCCGACCGTCAGTAAGCAGAAAGCAGCCTACGAGTGTGCAAGACAGGTGGGACGAACAGCCCGAACTGGCTTTAAACTAAGCGCGGCAGTGAAAAATCAAATAGTACCCTCACTGAACCAATCTACTGGGTTAAATCGTACAATTCATCATGCTCACAATGAACTAACAATTACCATCGTACACACAAATTATTTAAAGAATATAAGGGAAGACTTGCTCGAAGAAAAAGACAACCAATCTACTAACAACAACAACAACAACAATGAAATTGCTTATATCACAACTAAAGTTAATGGAGTACCAACGCGGATAATGATAGACACAGGATCCAACATTTCATTGATCGACATAATTGAACTCAACAAAATACAGGAAGGGAGTAAGACGACAATCCTTACATTACCCACCAGCAACATTGTCCTTGTAGGAGCGACCGGGCGACAGAATAGAACCGTCCGAAAACAGGTACAACTAGAACTTACGAGCGACGGCCAAACCATAACAATGACATTCCTAGTAGCCATCGGATTACCATTCCAGATGCTAATTGGTTGCGATATGCTGCGTCAATACTCAGCTATAATTGACCTAAGTAAATCAAAACTATTCATGAAGACGGGTAACTTACGATGGACGACAAACTTAATCAGTAGTGACGAAACCATATACCATATCCAGGAATACCGAGACACGAGGGAACAAACACCGAACAATGGAATTTGCGACGAGACTGACAATGAACAGCTATGGCACGAAAAAATCGACGAGATCCGAACTTTCCAGAGAGAGAAGACGAACGCACAGTTAACCGTTCAACAAGCAGAACAACTCATAGACGTGTATAATAAATACCGACACGTATTTTCAGATACACCTGGGAAGGTCCGAGATTATCAGTGCGAAATTGAATTCCGAGAGCCTGTCAACTTTAATAAAAAATCTTACCCAATCGCATATTCGTTGAAGGAAGCGGTGAGAACAGAAATCAACCGACTAATAGACGAGGACATAATTGAACCAAGCTACTCACCTTACACCAGCCCTATCTTAGCAGTCCCAAAGAAACACGGGAAGGTGAGAATCTGTCTAGATGCCCGTGAGATTAATAAAAACATAGTGAATGATCGTACATCCCCAGGGGAAATAGAAGAAATCCTGAAGAAGTTCTACGGAACCAAATTCATCAGTACGTGGGACACTGTCTGCGGCTATTGGCAAGTCGAATTACACCCAACCAGTCGAATGTACATGGCATTCATATTTGAAGGACGGAACTACCAATTTAAAAGATTACCCTTCGGACTGGTGAATTCAGTAGCTGTATTCGTGAAAATTTACGAACACTAAATTTACTCCAGATGCACTACAATTTACGACAGTCCACATAGATGACCTTTAATAACATCATATAAGTGGGATGAACATTGTCGCCGGGTAGAACACGTTTTAGAAAAACTATCAAACAACCACATAACGCTCAAACTGGAAAAATCAAAATTTGTTGCTGATGAAGTGCAATTTTTAGGGTTCAACTTGTCCGGAAACGGGACAACCCCATCACAAGAAAAGATTGAATGTATACAGAAGTTTCCAACACCTAAGAACAAGAAACAACTCCAGTCATTCCTTGGTCTATGCAACTACTACCGGAAGTTTCAAAGGAATTACTCGGAAATTACAGCAAAATTTTCGCATCAATTGTCATCCAAGGACAAGTGGACATGGGGAGTCGAACAAGACATAACACTCCAACTCGTTAAAGACAAATTCATCGAGTCAGTAATGTTACAACATCCCAATTTCACCAAGCCATTATACCTGAACTGCGACGCCAGTGACGTTAGCCTCGGATCTGTGTTGTACCAGGAGGATGACGAGGGAAATCATTGTGTAATTAGTTTCGCAAGCAGAGTATTAAATAGCAGCGAGACAAATCACAACGTCACGGAGAAGGAACTGCTAAGCGCTGTGTTTTCCTGTGGCAAATTTAGAACGTACATCTTGGGATATCCGATTACCGTGAGGACTGATCACAAGTCTATATCATTCCTAAGAAACAGCAAATTAAATCATGGAAGATTGACTAGATGGAGTTTAATATTACAGGAATATAATTTAAATTGGGAATACATCCTGGGGAAAAAAAGTTTGTAGCCAATACACTGTCCAGAGTGAACATTAAAGACCAGACTTACGAAGGAGAAAAGGAGACTATCATTAAAATATACCACATTATTAAGAGCAGAACTGACTTGGCCAACATCATGAAGGAACTGGAACGACAACAAGAACAGGATCCCAAGCTGAATAGAATTCGACAATCGTTAACAGACAAAGACGACCATGTATCACAATTTTACTGCACTCACTACGGAATACTTTTCATTAAAACCCGATATAATTACAACACCTGGAAAATAGCCATACCACGGGGCACAGAGAAAGACCTAATTCTCGAATATCATGGGAGATATGGTCACATGGGTGCGTTGAAGGTAGTGAAGGTGTTACAAGAACACGTATACATAAAAGACGCCAACAGAAAGGTACGGAAATGCATAAAACAATGTCACATCTGCCAACTCGTGAAGGTCAATAACGACAGAAAGGAGGGTACGATGATACCTATCACCACTTCTTATAAATTGGAGAAAGTTTTCGTTGATATATGCGGACCATTTCAGCGTAGTGGAGGGAGACACTAATACAAATATCTCGTCATTGTATTCGACCACTACACCAGGTTCATGAAACTCCACCCAATCAATCGCGCCACTGCACAGAAAATTTTGAACATAATACTATTACAGTACATTAGTGAAGTGGGGACACCCAAATGCATCATCACTGACCATGGGACGCAATTCAAGGGGAATAAATGGAAGAACACCTTGCTAAACAACGGAATAAAAACCTACAAGACATCAGTGTACCATCCAAGCAGCAACCCTGCAGAATGAGTCCTGAGAGAAGTGGGGAGAATCCTCCGGACATACTGTTACAATCAACACAGTAAGTGGACTGAGTACATACCAGCTGCAGAAGACTTCATAAATTTATCACACCACCAGTTTATTGGAACAACACCTTACACAGCAATGTTCCAAAGACCACCACCCAGAGATATTACCTCATTAATCCAATTTCCCAGTGGAGCAGAATACCAGTTCAATAACGTAAAATTTCATAACAAAATACTCGAGAGGACGGACAAAATATGACAGAGATATAAGCAATTACAACCAAAACCCCTACAATATCAGGGTGGAGAACAAGTATTACTAAAAAACAGAGAGTTACCTAGTACCATGGAAGGAATAGCCAAGAAGCTACTGTTACTATACACCAGACCTTATATAGTGAGTAAGGATAATAAAAATAATACCTATGAGATCATAGACCCAAATATGCAAAGAAGAAAGGGGACATATAAACAGTCCTCAATGAAAAAATACTATCAAATGTGAGAGGATCATCCGAGAACCCAATTAATAAACAATCAGTGTTAAAAGAAGTGTAATAAAGAAAACTAATAATACTAACATGTTAATAATACCCATCAGCAATATCGTATCACTAACAGCTAAAGAGTATGAGTCAAGAAAAAAAATTTAAATAATGTATTGTATAATCTAAATAACAATATTGTGAAGAATCCCAGAATAATGTTTATTTATAGTCGTACTTAGACTACTTACATAATTTTGTTGATGATTGACTCTAGATAATCCAGCAATCATATGCCTGGGCAGACGATACGTTCCTCTGTACTCAGATGATATAATTGACGGCGGAGCAATGGAGTCAAGAGTAACCTCCTCCGATCCGAATCAATATAATTTTTAGGGAAGAAATGTTAGGGAATTAAATATTATAGGGATAAAACACTAAGCGTGAAGATAATATAGGAATTCAAGAAGAATACCGATACTAAGTAAAGCATTAAGAACCGAAAGCTCAAACCAACAAGTGATTAATTAAATAACTGAATAAATGATTGATAATTTCACCCAAACACCTGAACGATATTTTCTGAAATAATCAATTTTAGTGGCAGGGCAATATGTAAGGGTACATATCTTCACCATGCATTTAAGAAGCAACATAAGAAAGATAAGATACTAAATAATTAACACTGTAAATTAGAATGTATGAATAAGGTATAAAGGAATGGGTATTTAATATGATTATATGGTCAAACAACTAAATTTAATAATAAAAGTGACCTCTGAAAGAAGAAAAGTAGCAATCAACAGAGCAAAACTTGGAAAACAACAATACGATACGATTTAACACAAACAAAATAACCCAATAGATATGGTACGTGAGAGGTATAAACAAACCCAACCCCAGTGATAGGCCAGATAAACACTATGAAATAAACAAATGTAAACTAATAAAAAACACAAATAGTATATCTTTAGTAACAAGTATTATACAAGTTATGTAAAAGGAAGTACACTACCAATAATAAACAAGTAAACCAATTGTTAGTATATTATGTGTGTTTTTAATAACCTTACTGAGATATAAAAAGTAAACATAAAATGTTAAAAAACTGACTTTAAAATTATGTTTAAAAAATAATATAAACCAAGAGTGAGAGGTAGGTAGGAAGTGTTAATGATAAGCAGTGAAAGTGATAAAGAGGATAGAAAGGAATTAAGATAAACAATTAATAATCTTAATAAAAGAAATGAACAATGGTAATAAAACAGAAACAATAATCAAAATGTTGATAGACAACCAATTTCATTGTGTTAGCAATTAAGAACAAAATAGTTATGAGTGCAATAAGAAGAAAACATCCTGTTACCAAAATAATCACAAGGATGATAATCACAATATAATAGATGGTGTCAAGACACCATTCACCAAAGTTGTATTAGTTTATTTAAAAGAGTTGTGTTTTATAAGAAGGAATATGGCTGGATCATGAACAGACCATAAACCAATTTTATGTTATGTGATATCATAGTAGGATTAAGTGATAAAAAAGTGTGTAAGAGATAGTAGAAGGTATAAGCAAGCAATTGTATAAGTTTAACAATCACTAAATTACACATCATTATAAAGATAGAAAAAAAAATATTAGACAAGGAATGATTTTGTAAAATTATAATAACATTCATTTATTGTAAAACAGCCCAAAGTAATTCAAAAGTAAATAAGGACTACGTGACAGTAAGCAGAACATATGAAAGTAATAAATAATGTTTAACCTGTGTAAAATAACAAATTCTAAACATTTACAGCTTAGGCCTATAAAATGCCTAACTACCAAAATTCAGAAAAAAACAATTTGTAAGCAATTAACCATTTTGCTTATTAGAAAACTAAGACCAAGTAACTTACTAATTTCAATTAGCTAACCATAATAGTATGTCAGAAATAGAATAAACAGAAAAAAGTGAAATATGTAATAGCATAACATTAGCAAATTTGTCAAAACATTAATACATGACCAAGCCCAGCTTTATAGGATATCAAAATAATCTTTGAAAGAAAATAGACATTTATGTTAATATCTCACACATTGGTAATAACACCAAGGAATAATAGCAATTATAAAATATTTATTCATTCTGAGCAAAAGCCCAAGATTTATAACAATGAGTACAAATGTTTACAATCAATAAGGTAGGAGCTGGTAACCATAACAACAAAACTTTGTTAGAAGAAAACCGTTATAAAATGAGGGAGTCCATTATTATCGATCAAGAGAGACGGATGCCAAACTGAATTCGACTCAATTAAAAGTTAAAAAAGAGGGAATGCAATCAAAATTAAATCAATACGAATAATAGAAGTTGAACCTATATACATTAAACCCAGGATGAAACTATAAACTAAAAATTTCAACAATCAAAAATTAATAAAAAGTTTGAATAACTAAATCAGAAACCATAAAAAGAAGGAAAACCAAATGATGAAGAATTAATTAATATATCAACACCATCTGGAAGAAATACCTGTGACTCATCACAAGAAACGAAAGGTTTTGTTAAGTATAAATGAATTATCAGTAATTGCGAACTAAACTAGTTAACTTGTTCACAACACAATAACTCTCACTCCGAACTTGGTATACTAAATTCTTTCAAGGATTAATTGAAAATATTTATTAAAACTGTACGTAAACTTTAGCTTAACCTATGTGCGAGGCCTAAAAGGTTGACACACTTTTTAAACACTAAGAACCGAATTGTATGTAACCCTACATAGTATTTAAGTAACATTGATGTAAGGTTGTGTACTTTAATAACATCTTGTTTTATTTTTTCGTAATCAAAAGAACTCTTTGACTGAATGAATAGTGTAAAATAATTGATGTCAGCGTCCATGCTGTTTTCGTCAAACTGATCAGTCAACATGGCCAACCCCTGAGGTGTAATTTATTTATAGCCGGAGCAAACTTTTTTATAATAACATCTTTTGTATTTAAATGTTAAATGATCAGCGAATCTGGACACTAATAAATTAGTACTGAACATTAATAACCGTCCTTTGTTTTATTTGATATATATTGTAATATTTGTGTACTTTAGCAGTGAAGAAAATTCTTTACCAGAATTATAGGTTGGCAACACATCGGACAACACGCGAGATTTGAATTCCCGCCAGTCCGTGTGAGTAAGTTGAAATTAATATCATCGAAAGGAAGAAGACGCAATTAGAACTTTTTAATTGTTTTTGTGTAAAACAATTTGGCGCCTATCGGGAAGTAAGTACATCAATTAAGGACAGGTAAGGAGAAGAACGAGAAAGATTCGGTACTGGTTATTAGCGAGTTCGCGATCTTCATTGTTAGCGAGAGAAGTAAGAAGCCGTACGACTAAGTCCTTTACAAATTGAGGCCAACAACAGTGGGACTTTTTTAAGGGAGACCATCTAGTTCTATAACAAATTGGCGACCAACTAGTGAGGCTAGAATTACAGCAAGGATAGTATCTAGCAGCGGTTACGAAAAAGGATAGCAAGATGATCACAAGAGGCAGACCAAAAAAGAGGACGGAGGACGTCGACATGGATGATAAGGAAGCGACTCCGGTCGAGGACATAGAACAAATATTACCACCCGTGGAACCTGCTGAGCCCGTACAGTCAGAGAACCAACCAGAGAAACCAGCACAAACTGAGGAGGAGAGATTCCAGGAGATGGCGATGGCGATCATGGGAATAAGAACCGATTTTAAGGGAGAGTTAAATAAGAAAATTGAAGAGACCAACAAAAATATAGCGTCATTAAAAGAAGATTAAGAAAAATAAGGAGGAGTTAAAAGAGAACAATAAAAATATAGCATCATTAAGCAAGAGATGGAAGAAAAAATAGACGAACTGAAGCAAGACAGCCAGAAAAATATGGAGAATCTAAACGAGAAGATAGATGAGAATAATGAGAGAATAAACCGCAAAATCGAGGATAATTATGAAAAAACGAACAAAAAAATTGAAGAACAGATGACGGTTGTTCGCCAAGAAATTTCAGAAGTTAACGGCACATTGGAGAACGCCAACCAAGAAGTACAACAGGTAAAGATGGACTTCGTTACCAGAATGACCAAATTCGAGGAGGTCAGCCATACCCAAATAGAGGCTATAGGACGACGACCGGACTTCGGAGAGAAATGCCGGGACATCGGCACCGCAGTAAATGAGGTACGTGGACAAGGTCAGCATAACCGGGAGAAAATCGAAGAAATACAGTACCGGGAAATAACAAAGATCAAAGAAGCGTTGGAGATTATTAACAACCGACCACCCATAATTTCACAATTCCAACATATAGACAACCGGGAGGCCATACATTTTAAATCATACAAACGCAACCCAATGGAATTCCTGGAAAGAGTCGGGGAACAATTGGCGAAAACTCGGGAGAATCGCTGGCCAGTCATACGCGGACATCTGGATGAATACTTCCGAGATATTAACGACAACTGGTGGACGGCAACTAGACACGACCTCACTAGTTATGAAGAATTTAAAGCGGTGTTCGAGGGGAAATACTGGTCGGAGGCCACGCAAAACATCGTCCGGGATAACATATGCCATGGTAAATATGAGACCAACAGAGGGACGATGCTCACAGCCTCTTTCTTGGGGAAGGTCTGCTTAGCGAGGAATTTTGAGCCGAAAATTCGCGAGGAGAGCCTGGTTACCAAACTCTCATATCACTATGAGGAAGGAGTTTCCAGAGCGTGACTTGGCGGACAAATAAAGACAGTCCAATCAATGGCAGCCCTACTGGAAGACTACGAACGGGAGAGCTATTATCGGAGAAGTCGGCAACGGAACGACCCAGAACGGTAACCACAACTACAATAACAATAATTACCGACCGAACTTTAACAATCGTGGTAATAACAACAATAATCACGCGGAGGCCTATAATAGACTGAATAACAATAATTTGGCCAACCACACGAATAATAATAATAACAGTAACAATAATCGGCCAAATAATCCACAAAATCAATTCAACCGGCTGAACAACCCGAACTACAACCGTCCCTATTATAATAACACAAATTTTAATAACAGAAACCAAAACGATCAGAATCAGAACTATCGTTGAGTAAATTATGTGAGAGCTGAAGATGACGGGAGTGGTAGATCATACTACCAAGGACGCCGAAGTCTCGACCATAATGCATACGGACACCGATACAGCAATAATAACAACGAACGTGATACCAGAGCCAGCAGAGGCAGAAGCCGCAGTCAGGAGGAATACCGGCGCGATCAATACGAAGAAGACCGTAACTAGCCTGAACCCCGACCATCAGTAAGCGGAAAGCAGCCTACGAGTGTGCAAGACAGGTGGGACGAACAGCCCGAACTGGCTTTAAACTAAGCGCGGCAGTGAAAAATCAAATAGTACCCTCACTGAAACAATCTACTGGGTTAAATCGTACAATTCATCATGTTCACAATGAACTAACAATTACCATCGTGCACACAAATTATTTAAAGAATATAAGGGAAGACTTGCTTGAAGAAAAAGACAACCAATCTACTAACAACAACAACAATGAAATTGCTTATATCACAACTAAAGTTAATGGAGTACCAACGCGGATAATGATAGACACAGGATCCAACATTTCATTGATCGACATAATTGAACTCAACAAAATATGAAGTGCAATTTTTAGGGTTCAACTTGTCCGGAAACGGGACAACCCCATCACAAGAAAAGATTGAATGTATACAGAAGTTTCCAACACCTAAGAACAAGAAACAACTCCAGTCATTCCTTGGTCTATGCAACTACTACCGGAAGTTTCAAAGGAATTACTCGGAAATTACAGCAAAATTTTCACATCAATTGTCATCCAAGGACAAGTGGACGTGGGGAGTCGAACAAGACATAACACTCCAACTCGTTAAAGACAAATTCATCGAGTCAGTAATGTTACATCATCCCAATTTCACGAAGCCATTATACCTGAACTGCGACGCCAGTGACGTTAGCCTCGGATCTGTGTTGTACCAGGAGGATGACGAGGGAAATCATTGTGTAATTAGTTTCGCAAGCAGAGTATTAAATAGCAGCGAGAGAAATCACAACGTCACGGAGAAGGAACTGCTAAGCGCTGTGTTTTCCTGTGGCAAATTTAGGACGTACATCTTGGGATATCCGATTACCGTGAGGACTGACCACAAGTCTATATCATTCCTAAGAAACAGCAAATTAAATCATGGAAGATTGACTAGATGGAGTTTAATATTACAGTAATATAATTTAAATTGGGAATACATCCTGGGGAAAAAAAGTTTGTAGCCAATACACTGTCCACAGTGAACATTAAAGACCAGACTTACGAAGGAGAAAAGGAGACTATCATTAAAATATACCACATTATTAAGAGCAGAACTGACTTGGCCAACATCATGAAGGAACTGGAACGACAACAAGAACAGGATCCCAAGCTGAATAGAATTCGACAATCGTTAACAGACAAAGACGACCATGTATCACAATTTTACTGCACTCACTACGGAATACTTTTCATTAAAACCCGATATAATTACAGCACCTGGAAAATAGCCATACCACGGGGCACAGAGAAAGACCTAATTCTCGAATATCATGGGAGATATGGTCACATGGGTGCGTTGAAGGTAGTGAAGGTGTTACAAGAACACGTATACATAAAAGACGCCAACAGAAAGGTACGGAAATGCATAAAACAATGTCACATCTGCCAACTCGTGAAGGTCAATAACGACAGAAAGGAGGGTACGATGATACCTATCACCACTTCTTATAAATTGGAGAAAGTTTTCGTTGATATATGCGGACCATTTCAGCGTAGTGGAGGGAGACACTAATACAAATATCTCGTCATTGTATTCGACTACTACACCAGGTTCACGAAACTCCACCCAATCAATCGCGCCACTGCACAGAAAATTTTGAACATAATACTATTACAGTACATTAGTGAAGTGGGGACACCCAAATGCATCATCACTGACCATGGGACGCAATTCAAGGGGAATAAATGGAAGAACACCTTGCTAAACAACGGAATAAAAACCTACAAGACATCAGTGTACCATCCAAGCAGCAACCCTGCAGAATGAGTCCTGAGAGAAGTGGGGAGAATCCTCCGGACATACTGTTACAATCAACACAGTAAGTGGACTGAGTACATACCAGCTGCAGAAGACTTCATAAATTTATCACACCACCAGTTTATTGGAACAACACCTTACACAGCAATGTTCCAAAGACCACCACCCAGAGATATTACCTCATTAATCCAATTTCCCAGTGGAGCAGAATACCAGTTCAATAACGTAAAATTTCATAACAAAATACTCGAGAGGACGGACAAAATATGACAGAGATATAAGCAATTACAACCAAAACCCCTACAATATCAGGGTGGAGAACAAGTATTACTAAAAAACAGAGAGTTACCTAGTACCATGGAAGGAATAGCCAAGAAGCTACTATTACTATACACCAGACCTTATATAGTGAGTAAGGATAATAAAAATAATACCTATGAGATCATAGACCCAAATATGCAAAGAAGAAAGGGGACATATAAACAGTCCTCAATGAAAAAATACTATCAAATGTGAGAGGATCATCCGAGAACCCAATTAATAAACAATCAGTGTTAAAAGAAGTGTAATAAAGAAAACTAATAATACTAACATGTTAATAATACCCATCAGCAATATCGTATCACTAACAGCTAAAGAGTATGAGTCAAGAAAAAAAATTTAAATAATGTATTGTATAATCTAAATAACAATATTGTGAAGAATCCCAGAATAATGTTTATTTATAGTCGTACTTAGACTACTTACATAATTTTGTTGATGATTGACTCTAGATAATCCAGCAATCATATGCCTGGGCAGACGATACGTTCCTCTGTACTCAGATGATATAATTGACGGCGGAGCAATGGAGTCAAGAGTAACCTCCTCCGATCCGAATCAATATAATTTTTAGGGAAGAAATGTTAGGGAATTAAATATTATAGGGATAAAACACTAAGCGTGAAGATAATATAGGAATTCAAGAAGAATACCGATACTAAGTAAAGCATTAAGAACCGAAAGCTCAAACCAACAAGTGATTAATTAAATAACTGAATAAATGATTGATAATTTCACCCAAACACCTGAACGATATTTTCTGAAATAATCAATTTTAGTGGCAGGGCAATATGTAAGGGTACATATCTTCACCATGCATTTAAGAAGCAACATAAGAAAGATAAGATACTAAATAATTAACACTGTAAATTAGAATGTATGAATAAGGTATAAAGGAATGGGTATTTAATATGATTATATGGTCAAACAACTAAATTTAATAATAAAAGTGACCTCTGAAAGAAGAAAAGTAGCAATCAACAGAGCAAAACTTGGAAAACAACAATACGATACGATTTAACACAAACAAAATAACCCAATAGATATGGTACGTGAGAGGTATAAATAAACCCAACCCCAGTGATAGGCCAGATAAACACTATGAAATAAACAAATGTAAACTAATAAAAAACACAAATAGTATATCTTTAGTAACAAGTATTATACAAGTTATGTAAAAGGAAGTACACTACCAATAATAAACAAGTAAACCAATTGTTAGTATATTATGTGTGTTTTTAATAACCTTACTGAGATATAAAAAGTAAACATAAAATGTTAAAAAACTGACTTTAAAATTATGTTTAAAAAATAATATAAACCAAGAGTGAGAGGTAGGTAGGAAGTGTTAATGATAAGCAGTGAAAGTGATAAAGAGGATAGAAAGGAATTAAGATAAACAATTAATAATCTTAATAAAAGAAATGAACAATGGTAATAAAACAGAAACAATAATCAAAATGTTGATAGACAACCAATTTCATTGTGTTAGCAATTAAGAACAAAATAGTTATGAGTGCAATAAGAAGAAAACATCCTGTTACCAAAATAATCACAAGGATGATAATCACAATATAATAGATGGTGTCAAGACACCATTCACCAAAGTTGTTATTAGTTTATTTAAAAGAGTTGTGTTTTATAAGAAGGAATATGGCTGGATCATGAACAGACCATAAACCAATTTTATGTTATGTGATATCATAGTAGGATTAAGTGATAAAAAAGTGTGTAAGAGATAGTAGAAGGTATAAGCAAGCAATTGTATAAGTTTAACAATCCCTAAATTACACATCATTATAAAGATAGAAAAAAAATATTAGACAATGAATGATTTTGTAAAATTATAATAACATTCATTTATTGTAAAACAGCCCAAAGTAATTCAAAAGTAAATAAGGACTAAGTGACAGTAAGCAGAACATATGAAAGTAATAAATAATGTTTAACCTGTGTAAAATAAGAAATTCTAAACATTTACAGCTTAGGCCTATAAAATGCCTAACTATCAAAATTCAGAAAATAACAATTTGTAAGCAATTAACCATTTTGCTTATTAGAAAACTAAGACCAAGTAACTTATTAATTTCAATTAGCTAACCATAATAGTATGTCAGAAATAGAATAAACAGAAAAAAAAGTGAAATATGTAATAGCATAACATTAGCAAATTTGTCAAAACATTAATACATGACCAAGCCCAGCTTTATAGGATATCAAAATAATCTTTGAAAGAAAATAGACATTTATGTTAATATCTCACACATTGGTAATAACACCAAGGAATAATAGCAATTATAAAATATTTATTCATTCTGAGCAAAAACCCAAGATTTATAACAATGAGTACAAATGTTTACAATCAATAAGGTAGGATAACAACAAAACTTTGTTAGAAGAAAACCGTTATAAAATGAGGGAGTCCATTATTATCGATCAAGAGAGACGGATGCCAAACTGAATTCGACTCAATTAAAAGTTAAAAAAGAGGGAATGCAATCAAAATTAAATCAATACGAATAATAGAAGTTGAACCTATATACATTAAACCCAGGATGAAACTATAAACTAAAAATTTCAACAATCAAAAATTAATAAAAAGTTTGAATAACTAAATCAGAAACCATAAAAAGAAGGAAAACCAAATGATGAAGAATTAATTAATATATCAACACCATCTGGAAGAAATACCTGTGACTCATCACAAGAAACGAAAGGTTTTGTTAAGTATAAATGAATTATCAGTAATTGCGAACTAAACTAGTTAACTTGTTCACAACACAATAACTCTCACTCCGAACTTGGTATACTAAATTCTTTCAAGGATTAATTGAAAATATTTATTAAAACTGTACGTAAACTTTAGCTTAACCTATGTGCGAGGCCTAAAAGGTTGACACACTTTTTAAACACTAAGAACCGAATTGTATGTAACCCTACATAGTATTTAAGTAACATTGATGTAAGGTTGTGTACTTTAATAACATCTTGTTTTATTTTTTCGTAATCAAAAGAACTCTTTGACTGAATGAATAGTATAAAATAATTGATGTCAGCGTCCATGCTGTTTTCGTCAAACTGATCAGTCAACATGGCCAACCCCTGAGGTGTAATTTATTTATAGCCGGAGCAAACTTTTTTATAATAACATCTTTTGTATTTAAATGTTAAATGATCAGCGAATCTGGACACTAATAAATTAGTACTGAACATTAATAACCGTCCTTTGTTTTATTTGATATATATTGTAATATTTGTGTACTTTAGCAGTGAAGAAAATTCTTTACCAGAATTATAGGTTGGAAACACATCGGACAACACGCGAGATTTGAATTCCCGCCAGTCCGTGTGAGTAAGTTGAAATTAATATCATCGAAAGGAAGAAGACGCAATTAGAACTTTTTAATTGTTTTTGTGTAAAACAATTTGGCGCCTATCGGGAGTAAGTACATCAATTAAGGACAGGTAAGGAGAAGAACGAGAAAGATTCGGTACTGGTTATTAGCGAGTTCGCGATCTTCATCGTTAGCGAGAGAAGTAAGAAGCCGTACGACTAAGTCCTTTACAAATTGAGGCCAACAACAGTGGGACTTTTTTAAGGGAGACCATCTAGTTCTATAACAAATTGGCGACCAACTAGTGAGGCTAGAATTACAGCAAGGATAGTATCTAGCAGCGGTTACGAAAAAGGATAGCAAGATGATCACAAGAGGCAGACCAAAAAAGAGGACGGAGGACGTCGACATGGATGATAAGGAAGCGACTCCGGTCGAGGACATAGAACAAATATTACCACCCGTGGAACCTGCTGAGCCCGTACAGTCAGAGAACCAACCAGAGAAACCAGCACAAACTGAGGAGGAGAGATTCCAGGAGATGGCGATGGCGATCATGGGAATAAGAACCGATTTTAAGGGAGAGTTAAATAAGAAAATTGAAGAGACCAACAAAAATATAGCGTCATTAAAAGAAGATTAAGAAAAATAAGGAGGAGTTAAAAGAGAACAATAAAAATATAGCATCATTAAGCAAGAGATGGAAGAAAAAATAGACGAACTGAAGCAAGACAGCCAGAAAAATATGGAGAATCTAAACGAGAAGATAGATGAGAATAATGAGAGAATAAACCGCAAAATCGAGGATAATTATGAAAAAACGAACAAAAAAATTGAAGAACAGATGACGGTTGTTCGCCAAGAAATTTCAGAAGTTAACGGCAGATTGGAGAACGCCAACCAAGAAGTACAACAGGTAAAGATGGACTTCGTTACCAGAATGACCAAATTCGAGGAGGTCAGCCATACCCAAATAGAGGCTATAAGGACGACGACCGGACTTCGGAGAGAAATGCCGGGACATCGGCACCGCAGTAAATGAGGTACGTGGACAAGGTCAGCATAACCGGGAGAAAATCGAAGAAATACAGAACCGGGAAATAACAAAGATCAAAGAAGCGTTGGAGATTATTAACAACCGACCACCCATAATTTCACAATTCCAACATATAGACAACCGGGAGGCCATAAATTTTAAATCATACAAACGCAACCCAATGGAATTCCTGGAAAGAGTCGGGGAACAATTGGCGAAAACTCTGGAGAATCGCTGGCCAGTCATACGCGGACATCTGGATGAATACTTCCGAGATATTAACGACAACTGGTGGACGGCAACTAGACACGACCTCACTAGTTATGAAGAATTTAAAGCGGTGTTCGAGGGGAAATACTGGTCGGAGGCCACGCAAAACATCGTCCGGGATAACATATGCCATGGTAAATATGAGACCAACAGAGGGACGATGCTCACAGCCTCTTTCTTGGGGAAGGTCTGCTTAGCGAGGAATCTTGAGCCGAAAATTCGCGAGGAGAGCCTGGTTACCAAACTCTCATATCACTATGAGGAAGGAGTTTCCAGAGCGTGACTTGGCGGACAAATAAAGACAGTCCAATCAATGGCAGCCCTACTGGAAGACTACGAACGGGAGAGCTATTATCGGAGAAGTCGGCAACGGAACGACCCAGAACGGTAACCACAACTACAATAACAATAATTACCGACCGAACTTTAACAATCGTGGTAATAACAACAATAATCACGCGGAGGCCTATAATAGACTGAATAACAATAATTTGGCCAACCACACGAATAATAATAATAACAGTAACAATAATCGGCCAAATAATCCACAAAATCAATTCAACCGGCTGAACAACCCGAACTACAACCGTCCCTATTATAATAACACAAATTTTAATAACAGAAACCAAAACGATCAGAATCAGAACTATCGTTGAGTAAATTATGTGAGAGCTGAAGATGACGGGAGTGGTAGATCATACTACCAAGGACGCCGAAGTCTCGACCATAATGCATACGGACACCGATACAGCAATAATAACAACGAACGTGATACCAGAGCCAGCAGAGGCAGAAGCCGCAGTCAGGAGGAATACCGGCGCGATCAATACGAAGAAGACCGTAACTAGCCTGAACCCCGACCATCAGTAAGCGGAAAGCAGCCTACGAGTGTGCAAGACAGGTGGGACGAACAGCCCGAACTGGCTTTAAACTAAGCGCGGCAGTGAAAAATCAAATAGTACCCTCACTGAAACAATCTACTGGGTTAAATCGTACAATTCATCATGTTCACAATGAACTAACAATTACCATCGTGCACACAAATTATTTAAAGAATATAAGGGAAGACTTGCTCGAAGAAAAAGACAACCAATCTACTAACAACAACAACAATGAAATTGCTTATATCACAACTAAAGTTAATGGAGTACCAACGCGGATAATGATAGACACAGGATCCAACATTTCATTGATCGACATAATTGAACTCAACAAAATACAGGAAGGGAGTAAGACAACAATCCTTACATTACTCACCAGCAACATTGTCCTTGTAGGAGCGACCGGGCGACAGAATAGAACCGTCCGAAAACAGGTACAACTAGAACTTACGAGCAACGGCCAAACCATAACAATGACATTCCTAGTAGCCAGCGGATTACCATTCCAGATGCTAATTGGTTGCGATATGCTGCGTCAATACTCAGCTATAATTGACCTAAGTAAATCAAAACTATTCATGAAGACGGGTAACTTACGATGGACGACAGACTTAATCAGTAGTGACGAAACCATATACCATATCCAGGAATACCGAGACACGAGGGAACAAACACCGAACAATGGAATTTGCGACGAGACTGACAATGAACAGCTATGGCACGAAAAAATCGACGAGATCCGAACTTTCCAGAGAGAGAAGACGAACGCACAGTTAACCGTTCAACAAGCAGAACAACTCATAGACGTGTATAATAAATACCGACACGTATTTTCAGATACACCTGGGAAGGTCAGAGATTATCAGTGTGAAATTGAATTCCGAGAGCCTGTCAACATTAATAAAAAATCTTACCCAATCGCATATTCGTTGAACGAAGCGGTGAGAACAGAAATCAACCGACTAATAGACGAGGACATAATCGAAACAAGCTACTCACCTTACACCAGCCCTATCTTAGCAGTCCCAAAGAAACATGGGAAGGTGAGAATCTGTCTAGACGCTCGTGAGATTAATAAAAACAGTGAATGATCGTACATCCCCAGGGGAAATAGAAGAAATCCTGAAGAAGTTCTACGGGACCAAATTCATCAGTACGTGGGACACTGTCTGCGGCTATTGGCAAGTCGAATTACACCCAACCAGTCGAATGTACATGGCATTCATATTTGAAGGACGGAACTACCAATTTAAAAGATTACCCTTCGGACTGGTGAATTCAGTAGCTGTATTCGTGAAAATTATGGACCAGATGCACTACAATTTACGACAGTCTACATAGATGACCTTTAATAACATCATATAAGTGGGATGAACATTGTCGCCGGGTAGAACACGTTTTAGAAAAACTATCAAACAACCACATAACGCTCAAACTGGAAAAATCAAAATTTGTTGCTGATGAAGTGCAATTTTTAGGGTTCAACTTGTCCGGAAACGGGACAACCCCATCACAAGAAAAGATTGAATGTATACAGAAGTTTCCAACACCTAAGAACAAGAAACAACTCCAGTCATTCCTTGGTCTATGCAACTACTACCGGAAGTTTCAAAGGAATTACTTGGAAATTACAGCAAAATTTTCGCATCAATTGTCATCCAAGGACAAGTGGACGTGGGGAGTCGAACAAGACATAACACTCCAACTCGTTAAAGACAAATTCATCGAGTCAGTAATGTTACATCATCCCAATTTCACCAAGCCATTATACCTGAACTGTGACGCCAGTGACGTTAGCCTCGGATCTGTGTTGTACCAGGAGGATGACGAGGGAAATCATTGTGTAATTAGTTTCGCAAGCAGAGTATTAAATAGCAGCGAGAGAAATCACAACGTCACGGAGAAGGAACTGCTAAGCGCTGTGTTTTCCTGTGGCAAATTTAGGACGTACATCTTGGGATATCCGATTACCGTGAGGACTGAACACAAGTCTATATCATTCCTAAGAAACAGCAAATTAAACCATGGAAGATTGACTAGATGGAGTTTAGTATTACAGAAATATAATTTAAATTGGGAATACATCCCGGGGAAAAAAAGTTTGTAGCCAATACACTGTCCAGAGTGAACATTAAAGACCAGACTTACGAAGGAGAAAAGGAGACTATCATTAAAATATACCACATTATTAAGAGCAGAACTGACTTGGCCAACATCATGAAGGAACTGGAACGACAACAAGAACAGGATCCCAAGCTGAATAGAATTCGACAATCGTTAACAGACAAAGACGACCATGTATCACAATTTTACTGCACTCACCACGGAATACTTTTCATTAAAACCCGATATAATTACAACACCTGGAAAATAGCCATACCACGGGGCACAGAGAAAGACCTAATTCTCGAATATCATGGGAGCTATGGTCACATGGGTGCGTTGAAGGTAGTGAAGGTGTTACAAGAACACGTATACATAAAAGAAGCCAACAGAAAGGTACGGAAATGCATAAAACAATGTCACATCTGCCAACTCGTGAAGGTCAATAACGACAGAAAGGAGGGTACGATGATACCTATCACCACTTCTTATAAATTGGAGAAAGTTTTCGTTGATATATGCGGACCATTTCCGCGTAGTGGAGGGAGACACTAATACAAATATCTCGTCATTGTATTCGACCACTACACCAGGTTCATGAAACTCCACCCAATCAATCACGCCACTACACAGAAAATTTTGAACATAATACTATTACAATACATTAGTGAAGTGGGGACACCCAAATGCATCATCACTGACCATGGGACGCAATTCAAGGGGAATCAATGGAAGAACACCTTGCTAAACAACGGAATAAAAACCTACAAGACATCAGTGTACCATCCAAGCAGCAACCCTGCAGAATGAGTCCTGAGAGAAGTGGGGAGAATCCTCCGGACATACTGTTACAATCAACACAGTAAGTGGACTGAGTACATACCAGCTGCAGAAGACTTCATAAATTTATCACACCACCAGTTTATTGGAACAACACCGTACACAGCAATGTTCCAGAGACCACCACCCAGAGATATTACCTCATTAATCCAATTTCCCAGTGGAGCAGAATACCAGTTCGATAACGTAAAATTTCATAACAAAATACTCGAGAGGACGGACAAGATATGACAAAGATATAAGCAATTACAACCAAAACCCCTACAATATCAGGGTGGAGAACAAGTATTACTAAAAAACAGAGAGTTACCTAGTACCATGGAAGGAATAGCCAAGAAGCTACTGTTACTATACACCGGACCTTATATAGTGAGTAAGGATAATAAAAATAATACCTATGGGATCATAGACCCAAATATGCAAAGAAGAAAGGGGACATATAAACAGTCCTCAATGAAAAAATACTATCAAATGTGAGAGGATCATCCGAGAACCCAATTAATAAACAATCAGTGGAAAAAGAAGTGTAATAAAGAAAACTAATAATACTAACATGTGAATAATACCCATCAGTAATATCGTATCACTAAGAGCTAAAGAGTATGAGTCAAGAAAAAAAATTAAATAATGTATTGTATAATCTAAATAACAATATTGTGAAGAATCCCAGAATAATGTTTATTTATAGTCGTACTTAGACTACTTATATAATTTTGTTGATGATTGACTCTAGATAATCCAGCAATCATATGCCTGGGCAGACGATACGTTCCTCTGTACTCAGATGATATAATTGACGGCGGAGCAATGGAGTCAAGAGTAACCTCCTCCGATCCGAATCAATATAATTTTTAGGGAAGAAATGTTAGGGAATTAAATATTATAGGGATAAAACACTAAGCGAGAAGATAATATAGGAATTCAAGAAGAATACCGATACTAAGTAAAGCATTAAGAACAGAAAGGTCAAACCAACAAGTGATTAATTAAATAACTGAATAAATGATTGATAATTTCACCCAAACACCTGAACGATATTTTCTGAAATAATCAATTTTAGTGGCAGGGCAATATGTAAGGGTACATATCTTCACCATGCATTTAAGAAGCAACATAAGAAAGATAAGATACTACATAATTAACACTGTAAATTAGAAGGGATGAATAAGGTATAAAGGAATGGGTATTTAATATGATTATGTGGTCAAACAACTAAATTTAATAATAAAAGTGACCTCTGAAAGAAGAAAAGTAGCAATCAACAGAGCAAAACTTGGAAAACAACAATACGATACGATTTAACACAAACAAAATAACCCAATAGATATGGTACGTGAGAGGTATAAACAAACCCAACCCCAGTGATAGGCCAGATAAACATTATGAAATAAACAAATGTAAACTAATAAAAAACACAAATAGTATATCTTTAGTAACAAGTATTATACAAGTTATGTAAAAGGAAGTACACTACCAATAATAAACAAGTAAACCAATT
Source organism: Magicicada septendecula (assembly GCA_034769895.1). NCBI lineage: Eukaryota > Metazoa > Arthropoda > Insecta > Hemiptera > Cicadidae > Magicicada > Magicicada septendecula. Next base: position 228,657,880 of record CM068371.1, on the reverse strand, counting down.
GTTAGTATATTATGTAGCGGGGCATTTTTGGGGCCTACCTGAGACAATGTAAAGAAGTTTATATTTTATTGATAATAAATAACATAATTTGTATTTTTTTTTAATAAATAAATAATAATAACTTTATCCCTTGTTGAGTGATAGGGACAGAAATTATAGACTTGGGTAAATTTGTTATTTTGAAACGATCGCAACGTGGCTGCACTGCTGTTAACCTTATGAATACAGACTTGTTTAATAATATTCATATAAACAGTTTTAATAACCGGCAACTGTACCAAACTCAGTTCAAGGACAATGACGAACCCGGAAAACGTAAACACGTTATGTAACAAGATCTGTAAACACGTTACACAACCAGACATCAGGCGATGTGTTGCGTCAGCAAATTATATAACGATGTGTGTCACCAGTTCTGTCAACAAGCCAAAAACAGTCCACTGGCGCACGAATACAAAATATAAACCAATCAGAATTGAAAGAACAACGGCGACTTCATAAAATAGCGCCAGTGGCTAAGTCCCAGTATAAAATTAGTCAGTGAACCGGCCGGTCGCAGATATAAGTTCCGGAACGCAAATCGGGGGCCCGTATATAACAATAAAATGTGAACTTTCAATAAAAAATAAACAGTTTTATAGAGTTACAGTTCCGGAGAGTGAATAAAATAAGAAAAGGTGCGGAATCGAAACGAAATACGTGGTAGAGACGGACTCATCAAGATCTTTGGCAGATAAGTAACCAACATTGGTTAAATCTAAAACCTTTTGAAAGCAAATTTTGAGAATGTTTAACAAAGAACTGGCAGCCTAAAAATAAAATTAAATTAATGAATCAATTAAACATGGGAGGGGAATAGAAATGTAGAGAGAGAGAGAGAGAGAGAGAGAGAGCGAATATAGAAATTTAAAAGAAGTGCTGGTTTGTGAAGATATATAATCATTAAATGTAATTATTGGTGAAATATAATCAAAGAAATATAATTAATAAATAAGACCAAATTAATAATGAAAAAGATGTAAGAAAAATAATTTTAATGACATTCATTTCACGAGTTCATAGTTAAGTTGGCAATAGTATGTAAGTGTAGGAAAAGAAGTTTTATTTTTTGTTGTTGTGTGTATTAAAGAATAAATAAACCTTAGGTTCATTGCCAATATGAATTAAATTAATTATTTCAGCAACCACATTCTGCTCTCCTAGTCCGCTGAAAAGAACCCTCATAAATTATTTTCTTGCAGTTGGCAAGATGGCGCCCGACAAATATACAATGTTTGTGAGTGAATTTTATGTGAAGGAAAGTAGCTTCACAATTATGTGTGTTTTTAATAACCTTACTGAGATATAAAAAGTAAACATAAAATGTTAAAAAACTGACTTTAAAATTATGTTTAAAAAATAATATAAACCAAGAGTGAGAGGTAGGTAGGAAGTGTTAATGATAAGCAGTGAAAGTGATAAAGAGGATAGAAAGGAATTAAGATAAACAATTAATAATCTTAATAAAAGAAATGAACAATGGTAATAAAACAGAAACAATAATCAAAATGTTGATAGACAACCAATTTCATTGTGTTAGCAATTAAGAACAAAATAGTTATGAGTGCAATAAGAAGAAAACATCCTGTTACCAAAATAATCACAAGGATGATAATCACAATATAATAGATGGTGTCAAGACACCATTCACCAAAGTTGTTATTAGTTTATTTAAAAGAGTTGTGTTTTATAAGAAGGAATATGGCTGGATCATGAACAGACCATAAACCAATTTTATGTTATGTGATATCATAGTAGGATTAAGTGATAAAAAAGTGTGTAAGAGATAGTACAAGGTATAAGCAAGCAATTGTATAAGTTTAACAATCCCTATATTACACATCATTATAAAAATAGAAAAAAAATATTAGACAAGGAATGATTTTGTAAAATTATAATAACATTCATTTATTGTAAAACAGCCCAAAGTAATTCAAAAGTAAACAAGGACTAAGTGACAGTAAGCAGAACTTATGAAAGTAATAAATAATGTTTAACCTGTGTAAAATAACAAATTCTAAACATTTACAGCTTAGGCCTATAAAATGCCTAACTATCAAAATTCAGAAAAAAACAATTTGTAAGCAATTAACCATTTTGCTTATTTGAAAATTAAGACCAAGTAACTTATTAATTTCAATTAGCTAACCATAATAGTATGTCAGAAATAGAATAAACAGAAATAATAAGTGAAATATGTACGAGGGTTATTCGGAAAGTAAGTTCTGATTTCTTATAAAAAATAAACCATCACAGATTTTTTCAAAAAACCTTTTTTATTTAATTACTTACATCTTTCTCTATTTTTCTACATAGTTTCCGTTTGTGTTTAAACATTTGTCATAACGTTCTACAAGCTTTTGTATTTCGAAGTCATAGAAGTCTGCCGCCTGTGAGGATAACCAGTCTTGAAACTATTCAATTTACTTCAATTAGTAATATCTTACCTTAGGGTTCTTCTCCAGGATCTTACAGACGAAAACAGCTGCAGAAGAGGTTATCTGGCTTTAAGTTGCGAAATAATTACGCTAGCACAAATTTTGTGGATTCTACTAAATTTGCTTTCTTTTATTGAACTGAATTATTTCCTTTTGCTTGGACTTTACACTACAATTTCCATAATAAAACAAGAATACATGGGCATTTAATCATTCAATATAAACTAATATGACAATGACTTAACAATAACGTTAATTCAGTAACCAGCACTTTGCGTCACTCTCTCTCTCATACTATTTTAATTCCCTTACTGAGATCTCATTAATAAAAGCTTTAAATTCAGAACTATTAAATTATATTTAAGCTTTGACTAAATTTTTTCTGTTTTTGTTAATAAATTATGTTCAGTACAGTTACCCATCCGCTGCGTTTTCATATGGTTGGTCGTACACCCTCCTGTTCGCCGCTTACTTCCGTCTACCGCACTCACGTAACTGTTTGTATTGAATTATTTATGTCTTTTTAACTTCCACTCATTACTTTGGTTGATACGTTATGTACATTGTAATATGCATATAAATATATTATTATAGTCATCCGACTTTCTTTCGCTCGTACACTGTCTATTACCACTGCTGTTAAACGGTATTTCAATACTGCTACAATGTTCACACTTTACGGGATAGGCCGATTATAATGATTTCAGCCTATCTTGCACCCGAGGCCACCGTTTTACTTGTTAAGACGACTGTGTAATTGCCCGAGCACTTAGGTGTTGACCACGCGGTCAAAGTTACCGTTGTACTGCTTCTAAACTGGCGTTAAGGCAGTAATTTACGAGAGTGAGTCTGGTCACGTGATCACCAGTCTGCACTCCAATTGGTGCTTTTAAAAGGTGCTATAAGCTAGGCATCGCGTTTTGCAATATTTTGCCGCCTGGTGAAATACATGGCTTGGTGTCATTTTTTTGCCGTGATTCACGGTTACCACAAACTGTATGTTGTTGCATAATCTGTCCGGACTGTTGGAGTACGGAGACAAAACACAGACGTTTTGTTTTGTCATAACACTGCATACGTGGTTGATGAAATCGAGGTTCCACACACGTGAACACTGCCTACATGGGGATTACAATTTTTTTAAATATTACTTTGAACCTACAATTCTGTACCGTTACAATACCCCCCCCCCAATGAGAGGTTTTATGCAGAAGCATAAAAACTCTCATTGCCTAAAACCTAAAAGGATCAGTGAGGATATGGCGCTGCAACCCCCCTTAAATCCTTACTAAAATCATGGGTACTTACCCCCCTAGTCCGGTGGCTGTGGCCGCACCCATCCGACCTTACGGGACTTCTCTGCTCGAGATCCCAACACCATAAAATCAGATAGGCGCCCACCACAGTATCACCTGACTCTGAAACATTCAATTAAAATATCAATAAATGGCCTTCCATTATTCCATATCCCCAACTGATTTGCTTCCTCTTAGTCATACCGGCTCATTATTAGCAAAGTACTGGTTCTTTTTTATACAAAGTGCTGGTTATTCATTTAGTTTGGTTGCCCTACAATGGCAACTGTTCTATATTCAGACACAATTACATAAACAGGATACAACATAATACATTCCAAATGGACATTACCATTTTTTCCTTGAATTATGAACAAAACATTACTAACTTATTTGGTGCAAATCAAAAATAAATTACTCCAACCTTTTAGATAATCCCTCTATGGAATTACTTAATTCAACTTTCATTAAATTAGCACAAAGATGTAAATTTGTCATCAACATTTTACATTGATTTCCATCACTCTCTAACTGGCCTTCATAAAATACATGGTCCACCTGGCCATATAGACTTACGGTATACTTACAGCTAAATCATATGACTTCCCTACAAATTAAATAATGTTCACAGTACACTAATTACCCCTCCAAAATAACACATGGATTATACAAAATAGCAGTAAATCATAACAATCATAACTAAGAAATATAAGTTATATCCTTAAGAATGCCTTATCCTTAACTCCTATATATATATATATCTTACCCTGATACCCATTACATTTTACTGTGTTCTGCACTAGGCTTCTTGGCCATCGCCGGCCTCATCCTAGCCGTAAAACACATCTCCCTCGTGGCCTGTAACTTGTAACTCGACTACATCGAGTCGCTGTTGTGGAAAGTGCTGATACAAGAGTTCATGCCGTGGACGGGCTCTCCGCTCGTCGACAGGTCAGGATGGGACCCACAACGCTTCGACATGGACGAGTTCTCAGTGAAATGGTTTTGTGAAGAAGTGGCTAACGCGGCGGGGGCGAAACGCGTGAAAAGTGACAGTGGTGCTAAAAGTGTTGTTGTTGTTGGTAGTGGTGATAAAGTGAAGGGTGATGGGGGTAAACTGATGGAGGACACGTGCTACCACGTGACACGGCTGCACGGCAAGCTGAAGGAAGTGGACCCGGAGATGGCCGCCACTCTGCATCCCAGTAACACGTGCAAAATTATGAGGTGATGTCAGATTGAATCGTTGCTGAAAGAGAAGAAGCCTCCGATCATCGTGGGCGGCACGAATTACTACATCGAGTCCCTGTTCGGGCGCCAGTGAAACTATTCAATTTACTTCAATTAGTAATATCTTACCTTAGGGTTCTTCTCCAGGATCTTACAGACGAAAACAGCTGCAGAAGAGGTTATCTGGCTTTAAGTTGCGAAATAATTACGCTGGCACAAATTTTGTGGATTCTACTAAATTTGCTTTCTTTTATTGAACTGAATTATTTCCTTTTGCTTGGACTTTACACTACAATTTCCATAATAAAACAAGAATACATGGGCATTTAATCATTCAATATAAACTAATATGACAATGACTTAACAATAACGTTAATTCAGTAACCAGCACTTTGCGTCACTCTCTCTCTCATACTATTTTAATTCCATTACTGAGATCTCATTAATAAAATCTTTAATTTCAGAAATATTAAATTATATTTAAGCTTTGACTAAATTTTTTCTGTTTTTGTTAATAAATTATGTTCAGTACAGTTACCCATCCGCTGCGTTTTCATATGGTTGGTCGTACACCCTCCTGTTCGCCGCTTACTTCCGTCTACCGTACTCACGTAACTGTTTGTATTGAATTATTTATGTCTTTTTAACTTCCACTCATTACTTTGGTTGATACGTTATGTACATTGTAATATGCATATAAATATATTATTATAGTCGTCCGACTTTCTTTCGCTCGCACACTGTCTATTACCACTGCTGTTAAACGGTATTTCAATAATGCTACAATGTTCACACTTTACGGGATAGGCCGATTATAATGATTTCAGCCTATCTTGCACCCGAGGCCACCGTTTTACTTGTTAAGACGACTGTGTAATTGCCCGAGCACTTAGGTGTTGACCACGCGGTCAAAGTTACCGTTGTACTGCTTCTAAACTGGCGTTAAGGCAGTAATTTACGAGAGTGAGTCTGGTCACGTGATCACCAGTCTGCACTCCAATTGGTGCTTTTAAAAGGTGCTATAAGCTAGGCATCGCGTTTTGCAATATTTTGCCGCCTGGTGAAATACATGGCTTGGTGTCATTTTTTTGCCGTGATTCACGGTTACCACAAACTGTATGTTGTTGCATAATCTGTCCGGACTGTTGGAGTACGGAGACAAAACACAGACGTTTTGTTTTGTCATAACACTGCATACGTGGTTGATGAAATCGAGGTTCCACACACGTGAACACTGCCTACATGGGGATTACAATTTTTTTAAATATTACTTTGAACCTACAATTCTGTACCGTTACAATACCCCCCCCCAATGAGAGGTTTTATGCAGAAGCATAAAAACTCTCATTGCCTAAAACCTAAAAGGATCAGTGAGGATATGGCGCTGCAACCCCCCTTAAATCCTTACTAAAATCATGGGTACTTACCCCCCTAGTCCGGTGGCTGTGGCCGCACCCATCCGACCTTACGGGACTTCTCTGCTCGAGATCCCAACACCATAAAATCAGATAGGCGCCCACCACAGTATCACCTGACTCTGAAACATTCAATTAAAATATCAATAAATGGCCTTCCATTATTCCATATCCCCAACTGATTTGCTTCCTCTTAGTCATACCGGCTCATTATTAGCAAAGTACTGGTTCTTTTTTATACAAAGTGCTGGTTATTCATTTAGTTTGGTTGCCCTACAATGGCAACTGTTCTATATTCAGACACAATTACATAAACAGGATACAACATAATACATTCCAAATGGACATTACCATTTTTTCCTTGAATTATGAACAAAACATTACTAACTTATTTGGTGCAAATCAAAAATAAATTACTCCAACCTTTTAGATAATCCCTCTATGGAATTACTTAATTCAACTTTCATTAAATTAGCACAAAGATGTAAATTTGTCATCAACATTTTACATTGATTTCCATCACTCTCTAACTGGCCTTCATAAAATACATGGTCCACCTGGCCATATAGACTTACGGTATACTTACAGCTAAATCATATGACTTCCCTACAAATTAAATAATGTTCACAGTACACTAATTACCCCTCCAAAATAACACATGGATTATACAAAATAGCAGTAAATCATAACAATCATAACTAAGAAATATAAGTTATATCCTTAAGAATGCCTTATCCTTAACTCCTATATATATATATATCTTACCCTGATACCCATTACATTTTACTGTGTTCTGCACTAGGCTTCTTGGCCATCGCCGGCCTCATCCTAGCCGTAAAACACATCTCCCTCGTGGCCTGTAACTTGTAACTCGACTACATCGAGTCGCTGTTGTGGAAAGTGCTGATACAAGAGTTCATGCCGTGGATGGGCTCTCCGCTCGTCGACAGGTCAGGATGGGTCCCACAACGCTTCGACATGGACGAGTTCTCAGTGAAATGGTTTTGTGAAGAAGTGGCTAACGCGGCGGGGGCGAAACGCGTGAAAAGTGACAGTGGTGCTAAAAGTGTTGTTGTTGTTGGTAGTGGTGATAAAGTGAAGGGTGATGGGGGTAAACTGATGGAGGACACGTGCTACCACGTGACACGGCTGCACGGCAAGCTGAAGGAAGTGGACCCGGAGATGGCCGCCGCTCTGCATCCCAGTAACACGTGCAAAATTATGAGGTGATGTCAGATTGAATCATTGCTGAAAGAGAAGAAGCCTCCGATCATCGTGGGTGGCACGAATTACTACATCGAGTCCCTGTTCGGGCGCCAGTGAAACTATTCAATTTACTTCAATTAGTAATATCTTACCTTAGGGTTCTTCTCCAGGATCTTACAGACGAAAACAGCTGCAGAAGAGGTTATCTGGGTTTAAGTTGCGAAATATTTACGCTAGCACAAATTTTGTGGATTCTACTAAATTTGCTTTTTTTTATTGAACTGAATTATTTCCTTTTGCTTGGACTTTACACTACAATTTCCATAATAAAACAAGAATACATGGGCATTTAATCATTCAATATAAACTAATATGACAATGACTTAACAATAACGTTAATTCAGTAACCAGCACTTTGCGTCACTCTCTCTCTCATACTATTTTAATTCCCTTACTGAGATCTCATTAATAAAATCTTTAAATTCAGAACTATTAAATTATATTTAAGCTTTGATTAAATTTTTTCTGTTTTTGTTAATAAATTATGTTCAGTACAGTTACCCATCCGCTGCGTTTTCATATGGTTGGTCGTACACCCTCCTGTTCGCCGCTTACTTCCGTCTACCGTATTCACGTAACTGTTTGTATTGAATTATTTATGTCTTTTTAACTTCCACTCATTACTTTGGTTGATACGTTATGTACATTGTAATATGCATATAAATATATTATTATAGTCGTCCGACTTTCTTTCGCTCGTACACTGTCTATGTCTATTACCACTGCTGTTAAACGGTATTTCAATAATGCTACAATGTTCACACTTTACGGGATAGGGCGATTATAATGATTTCAGCCTATCTTGCACCTGAGGCCACCGTTTTCTTGTTAGACGACTGTGTAATTGCCCGAGCACTTAGATGTTGACCACGCGGTCAAAGTTACCGTTGTACTGCTTCTAAACTGGCGTTAAGGCAGTAATTTACGAGAGTGAGTCTGGTCACGTGATCACCAGTCTGTGCTCCAATTGGTGCTTTTAAAAGGTGCTATAAGCTGGGCATCGTGTTTTGCAATATTTTGCCGCCTGTGAAATACATGGCTTGGTGTCATTTTTTTGCTGTGATTCACGGTTGCCACAAACTGTATGTTGTTGCATAATCTGTCCGGACTGTTGGAGTACGGAGACAAAACACAGACGTTTTGTTTTGTCATAACACTGCATACGTGGTTGATGAAATCGAGGTTCCACACAGGTGAACACTGCCTACATGGGGATTACAATTTTTAAAATATGACTTTAAACCTACAATTCTGTACCGTTACAGTCTTTAACTGCTTCTTTCACCTCGTCACCTGCGGCGAAGCACTTGCCGCCGAGAAACTCCTTTAGGTAGCCGAACAAGTGAAAATCGCTCGGCGCCAAGTCTGGACTGTACGGTGGGTGGTCAATCTGTTCCCATCCAAAAGATCTGATCAGATTTTGGGTTTGAATGGCAGAATGGGGTCTGGCATTGTCATGCAGCAACATAACTCCAGACGTCAGAAGGCCACGTCGCTTATTCTGTATTGCACGTCGAAGTTTAGTCAGGGTAGCGCAGTAAGCGGCTGCATTTATTGTTGTCCCTTGCTGCATAAACTCGACTAACAAGACTCCATGTCTATCCCAAAACACGGTTGCCATAACCTTGCGTGTTGAGATTGTCTGCTTGGCCTTGACTTTGACTAGTGATGTCGTGTGATGCCATTCCATTGACTGACGTTTAGACTCTGGGGTTATGTGAGAAACCCACGTCTCGTCCCCTGTGACAATGTTCTCTAAAAGTTGATCACCTTCCTTATGATATCGGTCCAAGAAATCAAGAGCACAAGCTATTCTTTTCATTTGGTGTTCCTCAGTAAGCAGCCTGGGAACCCAACGTGAGCACAATTTGCAAAATTGCAAATTTTCAGAGACAATTTTGTGCAAAGTTGTTCTACCCACATTCGGAAATTCCAATGCTAAAGTTGAAATTGTGAATCGCTGATCTTCACGAATTTTTTCGTCCACGGCATTGACCAAATCTTCTGTGATCACTGATGGTCGGCCTGATCGCGGTTCATCATGGACATTTTCCCGTCCGTCCTTGAAAGCTCTCACCCACTTACGCACTTTGCTGTCACTCATCGCATTGGGGCCGTACACTTCACTTGTCTGTCTATGATGTCCGCTGATGAAACGTTCCTTGCTATAAAAAATCGAATCACTGAACGTATTTCACAGTCGGCGGGTTGAACAATTGTTTTAAACATTTTGAACTGACACTGTAAACAGCACACTGCAACAATACCAATGCAAATGGCGTCTTTGACGCGCAAGGCTTGCCGGGAGTCGGTGCGCATGCGCGTTTCAATGATCGCGTGTCATTCGATTAGCTACGGCGATTCGGACCTTACTTTCCGAATAACCCTCGTAATAGCATAACATTAGCAAATTTGTCAAAACATTAATATATGACCAAGCCCAGCTTTATGGGATATCACAATAATCTTTGAAAGAAAATAGAGACATTTATGTTAATATCTCACACATTGGTAATAACACCAAGGAATAATAGCAATTATAAAATATTTCTTCATTTTGAGCAAAAAACCAAGATTTATAACAATGAGTACAAATGTTTACAACCAATAAGGTAGCAGCTGGTAACCATAACAACAAAACTTTGTTAGAAGAAAAAAGTTATAAAACGAGGGAGTCCATTATTATCGATCAAGAGAGACGGATGCCAAACTGAATTCGACTCAATTAAAAGTTAAAAAAGAGGAAATGCAATCAAAATTAAATCAGTACAAATACTAGAAGTTGAATCTTGATACATTAAACCCAGGATGAAACTATAAAACAAATTTCAAAAATTAATAAAAACTGAATAAATAAATCAGAAATCATAAAAAAAGGAGGAAAACCAAATGATGAAGAATTAATTAATATATCAACACCATCTGGAAGAAATACCTGCGACTCATCACAAGAAACGACAAGGTTTTGTTAAGTATAAAATGAATTATCAGTAATTGCGAACTAAACTAGTTAACTTTTTCATAACACAATGACTCTCACTCCGAACTTGGTATACCAAATTCTTTCAAGGATTAATCGAAAATATTTATTAAAACTGTATATAAACTTTAGCTTAACTTATGTGCGAGGCCTAAAAGGTTGACACACTTTTTGAACACTAAGAACCGAATTGTATGTAACCCTACATAGTATTTAAGTAACATTGATGTAAGGTTGTGTACTTTAATAACATCTTGTTTTATTTTTTCGTAATCAAAAGAACTCTTTGACTGAATGAATAGTGTAAAATAATTGATGTCAGCTTCCATGCTGTTTTTGTCAAACTGATCAGTTAACATGGCCAACCCCTGAGGCGTAATTTATTTATAGCCGGAGCAAACTTTTTTATAATAACATCTTTTGTATTTAAATGTTAAATGATCAGCGAATCTGGACACTAATAAATTAGTACTGAACATTAATAACCGTCCTTTGTTTTATTTGATATATATTGTAATATTTGTGTACTTTAGCAGTGAAGAAAATTCTTTACCAGAATTATAGGTTGGCAACACGTCGGACGACACGCGAGATTTGAATTCCCGCCAGTCCGTGTGAGTAAGTTGAAATTAATATCATCGAAAGGAAGAAGACGCAATTAGAACTTTTTAATTGTTTTTGTGTAAAACAATTTGGCGCCTATCGGGAAGTAAGTACATCAATTAAGGACAGGTACGGAGAAGAACACGAAAGATTCGGTACTGGTTATTAGCGAGTTCGCGATCTTCATCGTTAGCGAGAGAAGTAAGAAACCGTAACCGTACGACTAAGTCCTTTACAAATTGAGGCCAACAACAGTGGGACTTTTATAAGGGAGACCATCTAGTTCTATAACAATATTTTGTGTAAATTCTTTACAATGGACTAAGCTTTGTATTACAACTATGTATATAGTATTTTGTATAAGATATAACTGTTTTCTATTGCTGTACTGTTTTATGGTTATCTATTTTATATAAATACAGTAAAATAAATAGTTTCTAGCTTTTTCCACATAGTTTAAGTGAGTCATATCCATATTATAAGACTTACTTGCTATACACAGTTATAACTTTCAATATAACGGACACATCAGATTCTCTACAAGTCTGTTATAACGGGGGATTACTGTAATTTAAATTTATTTAAAAGTTAAAGATTAGAAATAATTCTGAATTATATAATCCTACGTTTATAGTGTTACAACATTACAGAACATGCTACGTGTTTCTCGACTATTCCAACGGAGTCCGGCTATACATATTGCTGCTACTTTGAGATGAAGGACAATTACATGACACTTGTCACGCGTCCGTAGCTGAGACTGATCCAGATTTCACCAGTCCGCGCGAGCCGTATGCATGGTCGCAATCAACTATGTTCTGGTGTTTTCTAGTAGCACTGAAGCATAGTATGGATTATCCTGGATTTTCAATGGGGTATAAATACAAGCACTCAGCGACGCTTAGTTCAGTGTTTAGTGACAATTTATTCCAGTGCGGTTCGAAGAGGCTATCTTGTTCATTAGAAACTGTTTAATTGTGATAATTAAAGCTGCTGATTAGTGACTTAATTGGTGTTGTGTATTTTGTTTTCCACTGTACCATATGACGATCAGTAGACCGTCGTAACAGTGGATCAGAAGTATGACAGAACCGTTAACAGTGGACACTTTGTACAAGGCTAGTGCAATTTGTAATTAATCGGTAAACAACGGATATCAGTCAGATGCTGGAAAATTTCCAGCCACTACTGTTCCAGACAGAAAAATAGCAGGATGAGAACGCAGAAGAGAGACAGAAAGCTCTACTGGTGGAAATAGAAGAAAGACAAAAACACTGTTGCTCGAGTTGGAAGGACGACAGGCAGAAGAACGTAAGCAGGAAGGAGATAGGACAGAAGCTCTTTTTGAAGCTATGCAAAAACAGTTGCAAGAACATACTACCATAGAGTTGGGACTCCTTCGGGGCGACTTGAGCGAATTACACAGTGATCTGAATGGTCAACAGGTAAGATTGTCTACACTCGAAAAATCTGTATCAAATATAGAACAAATGATATCTACTAAAATATCTGTCATAGAAGACTTAATGACAAATATAAAAGAGCAAATTAAAAATGAAGTTGAGCAGTTCATGAAGATACAACCAAAACAAATTTCTGAACAGACTGTACCAATGATAAAGACAGAAAAGACAATAGAGAAAGTCACCTTGCCTGCGGTTGGGACAGTTCATGTCAAGGCTCCAACCTTTGACAGAAGCACACACTGGGCGACATACTATAGGCAATTTGAAGCCGCCGCATGCGCAAATAATTGGACAGATAAAAAGAACACACTTTCACTTGTTCTCACTTTAAAAGGATCTGCCCTACAGTTACTACAGAAAGTGCCACCTGACAGCCAGAACTTCTATGCCGAATTGATAAAAGCTCTAGAATTATGGTACAGTGATAAACATTTGCGAATGTGTACTACGCTCAGTTAAGAACAAGACGACAATACTTCAGAGATGGTTTGTCTGTTCGGGATGAACAGAGTTAAGGAGGGGGCAGTGTTATGACATTAAAGAATATGCTACATGTTTATCGGCTATTCCAGCGGAGCCCAGCTGTAATGTGTGTGTGTGTGTGTGTGTGTGTGTGTGTGTGTGTGTGTGTGTGCGCGCGCGCGTGCATAATACTGCTACTTTGAGATGGACAATTACGTGGCACTTATCACACGTCCGTAGCCAATACCGATCCAGATTTCACCAGTCCGTGGGCGCTGTGTGCAAGGCTGCAATCAATTACGTTCTGGTGTTTTCTAGTAGCGCTGAAGCATAGTAGGGATTACTCTGGAATTTCAGCGGGGTATAAATACAAGCACTCCACGACACTTAGTTCAGTTTTTAGTGGCGAATTATTTCAGTTGGGTTTAAAGTATTGTGGCGAAGTGTTGTGTGTTTTATAATTGTGCGAGAGTCGTTAACATTATTATTGCGTGTGAACAAGTTTTATTTGATTTGTTGTAAGAGACTATCTTGTTGATTAGTGACTTAACTGGTGTCTTGTATTTTGTTTTCCACTGTACCACATGACGATCAGTAGACCATCGTAACAATATCATCATATGATGATGATGATGATAGTATATACTGTCAAAACGGTGTTATATTAAAACAAGTACAAAAAATTATTCTTGTAATAAAAGTTTTATTTATTATTAATAATATGTATTTTGTTTGAATTTTTATTATACTTAAAAATGTAAATGATAAAAAATCAATAACTTGGAACATTAAAAAAATGTAAAAAATCACAAACATAAAACGAAATAAAATGCTCAATGCTGATTTTAAACACACCAAAATTATTGGCAATAATATCATATTTGCAGACCAAAGTCTGGAAAAGGGTGATGGGAATCAAATTGGATAAATGTAAAGGGCTTCAACACAATGGATTTTATATGGACTTAACAAGATATATTCACTGTCTACCCTCCATCTCCAGACCAAGGTGGTGTCTGAACATTTTGCATGTCAAATACTAGTGCCATCGCAATCTATTGTCCTCAGGTATCAGAGTGTACCACTGTCCACACACTTCACAAGATTCCTGTTGTCCACACACTTCGCTATCCACACTCTTTATATATCCTTACAAATTTTGTAGGTTTTTGTGTCACCCATGCACTTGAAAGTGTATGCAATGAAGAAGAAATTATGTCAATTATAAACACACTACTTACTTTTGAAGATTGTAACAAATAAATAATGAATTCAGTAATGAAATGTTATTTTAAAACAAAAGACAAAGTACTACAATATGACTTTATGAAGTGTAATAACACTTTTAGATATACTAAATGCAATATTTTGCAGAAACAAAAAATTAAAAAACTATGGATAAAAAGTACACATATGTGACCTCCTACCCTCAAAAGTTTTCCCTTTATGACTTATAGTTTAAATGTTCATTTCAAAGTGTCATCATACTCAAGAGAATGTGTTATCAATAGACTGTTTAGTTTTTACAAATTGATTTAAGGAGTATACAATATCAACTGATGTCATGACAACAAACGAAATCATCTTCACATAGGATAAGTAACTGTACTAGAAGAACTACTCTTAGAGAAAGTCCAAAAAATGATTTTTCCGTACTGACTGTAACAAGAAAAATATTTACTTTCATAAAAAAGAAACCTTAATGCATAATTTCAATTAAGCCACTTTACTTCAGCACACTACACTAAGTACACCACAATATTATAAATTTAATATTTGTAATAACTTTAACTCAAGATGTTTTTCCCTTATTTGGAATATGTTTCGGGAAACTTATTGTTCCCATCCTCAGCCTTCTTAATTTTGAATCTTGTGGAGTACTTTGTGTTGGTTGGTTGTTATGGTTTCCTATTGGTATTTTAAACTGGTATTATTGTGTGTGATAATACCTCACACATTTATTATTATTGTTTGAATAACACCTATGAGTTCATAATGGCATACAAGAACACCAAATGGTTATAAGATAAATAGGGAGGAAATACAGTGTGCCATCATCACCATTCTTTTGTTTCTTTCAACATAGTTAGATGGGGCAAACTCTATCAAATAAGAGGGTAGTTCAAAGTCATTGGCCTCTGCTACAGAGGCTACAGAGATAGCGCCAGAAGTATTAAATGGCTATGTTCAATCTATCAGATAACATACCATAACACTTAAAACAGCTGTATTTACTAGTTTGACTGTTATGATCAAATAAAGTGAACAAGTTTTTTTTTTTTTTTTTTTAAGGATACAATCAAAGGACACAGTGATAAAATATATTGCAAAAGTTGGTGTTAGGTGTCAGCAACAACTGTCCTGATGATGACAATACACATTGTCGAAACGTCGACACAAATAAGTTAAAATTTGTGTTATATTTTTTTAACTGATCTTCACAAACCCTTCACTGAAAAATTCATTGATTGATGATGACTACGAATTTAAGGATGTATTATAAAAGGTTTACTGCAAAAGGAAATAAAACTGAGTTGATTTCACTTTATAAGATTCTTTACAACATTTTCAACAACGAAGAAATAGGCTGCTGAATTTAAATATGGTCATTCATGTATTTGTGACAATGAACATTCAGATCTCCGAAAAACAACTACAACTAACAAAAACATTAAAAAATCCACAATACCATGGAAATGATCAATTCATGAAAATGCCAGTTTTCTGACATTGTGAACATCAGTAGATTGTGTCACAACATATACATGAACAACTGTACATGAAAAAGCTTTCAGAATGATGGATGCCACGTCTGGTAATGGCTGATCAGAAACGCATTTAAACAACGTTTCTTGACAACAATGAACATGTCTAAACACAATCTGAGTATATGTGACAATTTACCACTGTTGACAAAACATGTATTCACCACTACATGCCAGACAAAATCACAGTCCACCCAATATAGGCCACACTCCAAAGAAGGTGCAAACTGTTCCACCATTGGAAAAGTGATGTCATCTGTTTTGAGAGATATACAAGGTGTGGTCTTCATAGGCTATTTTGAAAAAGGCAAAAACTATCAGTGGAGAGTACTATATAGAATCGCTGAATCAAATGAATGAGGTTATTAAGGCAAAACACTGGCATTTGGCAAACAAAAATGGGCTATTCCAACAAGATAATGCACCCACTTACATTTTGTTAACTGCAGTTGCAAAGATTCACAAATTACTGCCACATGCACTGTACTCACCAGACATAGCCCACAGTGACTTTATCTGTTCCCAAATCTGAAGAAATGGCTCATCAAATATGGAGGTAATCACTCAGATAAATTCACACTACTTTGAGCACAACAAACTAGTAAACACAACTGTTTCAAACATTATGGTGTCCCATCTAATAGATCAAACTTAGGACCAATCATAGTCACTTGACACACCTAGTACTATTTCTGTGGCACACCATGAACTTTTCCAATTACCCTCATATTACGAGGGTTATTCGGAAAGTAAGGTCCGAATCGCCGTAGCTAATCGAATGATGCACAAACATTGAAACGCGCATGCGCACCGACTCCCGGCATGCCTTGTGCATCAAACGACGCCATTTGCATTGGTATTGTTGCAGTGTGCTGTTTACAGTGTCAGTTCAAAATGTTTAAAACAATTGATCAGCCCGCTGACTGTGAAATACGTTCAGTGATTCGGTTTTTGACAGCAAGGAACGTTTTACCAGAGGAAATTCATCGACAGATAAGTGAAGAGTACGGCCCCAATGCGATGAGTGACAGCAAAGTGCGTAAGTGGGTGAGAGCTTTCAAGGACGGACGGAAAAATGTCCATGATGAACCGCGATCAGGGCGACCATCAGTGATCACAGAAGATTTGGTCAATGCCGTGAAGACCGGCGATTCACAATTTCAACTTTAGCAGTGGAATTTCCGAATGTGGGTAGAACAACTTTGCACAAAATTGTCTCTGAAAATTTGCAATTTCGCAAATTGTGCTCACGTTGGGTTCCCAGGCTGCTTACTGAGGAACACCAAATGAAAAGAATGTCTTGTGCTCTTGATTTTTTGGAGCGATATCATACGGAAGGTGATCAATTTTTAGAGAACATTGTCACAGGGGACGAGACGTGGGTTTCACACATGACCCCAGAGTCTAAACGTCAGTCAATGGAATGGCGTCACACGACATTACCAGTCAAAGTCAAGGCCAAGCAGACAATCTCAACACGCAAGGTTATGGCAACCGTGTTTTGGGATAGACATGGAGTCTTGTTAGTCGAGTTTATGCAGCAAGGGACAACAATAAATGCAGCCGCTTACTGCGCTACCCTGACTAAACTTCGACATGCAATACAGAATAAGCGACGTGGCCTTCTGACGTCTGGAGTTTTGTTGCTGCATGACAATGCCAGACCCCATTCTGCCATTCAAACCCAAAATCTGATCAGATCTTTTGGATGGGAACAGATTGACCACCCACCGTACAGTCCAGACTTGGCGCCGAGCAATTTTCACTTGTTCCGCTACCTAAAGGAGTTTCTCGGCGGCAAGCACTTTGCCACAGATGATGAGGTGAAAGAACCAGTTAAAGACTGGTTATCCTCACAGGCGGCAGACTTCTATGACTTACGGCATACAAAAGCTTGTAGAATGTTATGACAAATGTTTAAACAAAAATGGAAACTACGTATAAAAATAGAGAAAGATGTAAGGAATTAAATAAAAAAAGTTTTTTGAAAAAATCCGTGATGGTTTATTTTTTATAAGAAATCGGACCTTACTTTCCGAATAACCCTCGTATGTAAGATGAGAACCACAACAGTATGACTGAGAAGCAGAATCTTATATGGCTAATTACAAACTTACATGGAAAGCAAAGCCTATATCAAAATTGACGAAAAAGATCCAAAAACAGTGTACATTTGCTTCTGACATGGCTGTACACACACTGAAATCACTACCTATTGGGCCTCTATACAGCCAATTCCCATTACTATGTTCAGCAGTTGGGGACTTTGGTTTAGTATGACTTTATCCCAGCAATTACGGACCCCAGTATTGCTTTTCCTTTTCTAAACGTTGCCTTTAATTCTAAGGCACATGCTTCAAGCTGTATCTTGACTAACTGAATACAAAATACTGTCCATTAAAGGAAAATAAAGGAAGTAAAGGAAAAAGACCTCTGACATTTTTTTCTGTCACGTACCCACAAATTCTAATCTATACACAGTACCATATAAATTAGTACATTGTACTATTTCCACAGTACCAGATGTGGAAAGTCTCATTTAAACTCTCCTGAAGTACTACTGTCCTCCCCATCCCAGCATTACAGGTGCTTTATCACAAGCAAATTCCACAAGACTATCAGGAAACTAAATAAATCAATTCCTAAAGATTTCAGATTTTTCAAAACAGAAGTCTTAATCGCATTGCTTGTTCTGTCACTAAACTGAAGAGACTTACTTCAACCTTATAATAGAAACAGCAAGATGCTGACCAACGTTCTGTATAATCTGGAGTCCCTTAGTATAGGAAGTGTGGTAGTTTCAAAATGTGAAGCAGACTGTGAATGTACTGCAATAGATTGTGTATAGTGCTGTTCTCAAATGAAGATTTTCCTAGAAGACTCCAGCTGAATCAGTGCTGTCTTTCCAACACTTTCAGGGAGATTTTTCTTTTCACAAGACACCCATGTAAAATGATAATTATACTAAAACACAATAGAGAAGTGTGCAGCATTGAAAAGACACATAAAAAAGTGCATTAACATAACTAAAAACACTTCACTATTATTAATCCCAACTTTACAGCTGTTTGTAAGGCAATCTAAATAGACTGACTCCAGTTATTTTAAAAAGAAAAGTGTTTAGCCACCAGAATTACAGTCCTAAACCATAAAATTAAAACATACATAATTATTGCAAAGAAATGATTATTCTTAGTAGGATGGATTAAACAACTGCAGTGTTGCTGTTTACACTTTTTGTTGAAACCAAAGTTAATAAATATTCTACAACTTGGTTACAAGATTTTGGCATGTTCCACCAACTTTACCACTGAGGTTCTACCATACTTTTAATCCATCAAGAATTAATACTAGGCTCAGGTAAACATACTGTTCTTTTCCTATTACCATATACGCTCATCATATAGTGCCCATTACCACATAACAGCAGTTGAACCTATCAAATTATTTTTGACATTCCTATACAAATGTATACACAATTGCACAGAATAAACTCAATATTCTGAAGCACAATGCTTCAAAATAACTTGAAAAAATCCCATTAACTTTTATTAAAAATTAATTTCTTTAAAATATATTTACAAAGTAAATAAAATGATTATATTACAAATAATACACTTTCATCCCAGCTAGTCACATGATTGCCAAATGACTTTATCATCTGGTTTTCTTTTTTCTTTGTTTTGGCAGTTTTGTTACTTTTTTATCAGAGCCTCGTTTCTTCTCGCTATTTTTCTTACTATTCCTCTTGACCTGCCTTTTCTTTTTTGCAGTTCTCTTTCTGCCTGTACTCACTTCTGAGTCAGAACTTGAATCTGTAAAAATTAAAAATTATATAATAAATCACACTAAAGACATCTTTACATTACATATGTGAATACAATTTCTAACACTATTAACAGATTATTAAAGCTATTAATTTTAGTTTCTAAGTAACTACCTTTTTTGTTTACTATATTCTAATTTTCCATCTATTATGTTGGCCAACATGACTTATATGTCTTACAAGATAGCTGCAGAACTATCCTGGGAAATGATATATATTGTTTGAATATTAATGTAAAAAGACAATTATAATTCTGCACATTTCGAGGATCCATTATTAATAACGTGATTGATGTCATTTTTTTAAATTCCTCTACCTCCATAGAAATGGCAGTCTGTTGCAACAAGTGACAATCTTGCAGATAAAAATGTCAATCCTTGAGTAACTTGCAAACATTAAATTTTGTCTTCTGCTTGATGAATTGTTAACTTAGATACTAACATTGCTCGAGAAATCACATGGAAACATGATAATGAGAAAAATCACATAAGTACGAGTGGTGTAAGAATTTCAATGAAAGTCGTATTAGTGTTAGAAATTATTTTTTCTTGCAGGCACCTGCCTGTATCAACAAATCATGAACATACTGAGCAGCTGTCACAATTATCTGTACATGTATCATGTTTGCCAGCACACACTTGCAAAATTTTGGCCTGAGGATCAGATACAGAATGAAACTAGCATAAGATGTATGAAATCACACTAATATAAGAATGGTGAATGCGGAATTAGCAATACAGCAATGCAAGTGAAGGACACTTTGAAGAATGGGTTCCCGGAATGTTTCTACAAACTTTACGAACATTGGCAACAATATGTGAACAAAAACATTTGTAATATAAATCTCTTTATGTGTACTCTTTTGTACAATAAATGTATTCAAACATATGCCATATTAACTAATTAGAAATTGTTGGCAAATAAAACACAGATAATGCTGCCCACAAACTCTCTATTGCATGTGTTGTTGGAACATAGGATTTAACCATGCACACACAAGTGACATGATCAAGTTTTGACATGTGCACTATGAAAGTTTGGTTCAAGACGAGTGTAGTAAACACAGATGTTTCGTCATTGCTTTGGGTACACAGACAGCAAGATTATGAAATATAAGTAATCTCGTTTAAAATCCTGCTGAGTGTCAAGTCCATAGTGTGATATGATTACTGCATGTTGTGGCGATACATATCACCACCATGCATAGAAGAACTATTCAGATAAAGAAATCATAAATGACTAAGTACTAGAATAAATAATAAATGAAAGGAAACTTACTAATAAGGGAGTATTAAGCAGTGTATTCCGGTTTCAAGCTAAAACAAAACAAGGGATGAAGCAAAATAAATGTTAAAGCAAGGTAATATTGTAATTATAATGAAAATTAGAAGAACAGAACTTCATAACGTGATAAACCCAATAGATATGGTAAGTGAGAGGTATAAACAAACCCAACGATGAAACAACTAACTGGAATAGAGACATGCGACAAGCAACAAGACATTGAGGACCACATTAATGACAAGACAACACAAAGGAATAAAGAACTAAACTAAAAACATGTTAATGACCAAGTAAAATGTAAATAGAAAAGTACTACATAAACTAATAACAATAATACTAATTAAAAGAGATAAGATCAGAAAGTAGGTAGAGTTGTAGAAAATGCAATACAATAAAATAAATGAAAGTAAGAAAAATGTGCATTAGTTTAAGAAAAATTGTAAAAACTTATATTGTAAGGAAGTGCAATGATTAGTGTGCAAGGTAGGAGATAGTGATGATCAAAAGATCATGTTATAAACCAGTGGGGAGGAAGAAAGTGAGTTAATGGTCTTATGTATGGAATAACATACATTACGAACCAGTAAATATAAAGTTATATGTGTTTAAAGGGTTCTATATACCCAGGAGTTATTACATTATAATTAATTATGTAAAGGGTTTTGTACACCCACACTATGTATCATGTTATAGTTAATTATTTAGAGGGTTTTTGTATATATATTATGTTACAATTAGTTATTTAAAGGTCTTATGTATACCCACAGGACTTTGTTGTGTTACAATTAACTGTTGGAAGGATTTTGTATACCCACAGGATATTGTTTTATAATTATGTGTTTAAGGGGTTTTGCAAAGTTCCTTTTGTTAGATTTGTTTGTTAAAGGATATACTAATTTTTCAAGAACAGTAGTTATAAGAGCTGTTTAGAAATATCAAAATCGGGTATATTGTAAAACTTCATATTATGTGACAAATCATTGTAAAGGAATGGCAAAATACTAAACCTATAGGCCAAAAGAGGTGAGGTGAGCTTAAACAGTAAAATGTCCAAAATAGTCTTAACTAAACCAGATAAAATCAAATAGAAGCCTGACCTTAATGAAACAGGGAAGGCACTAACAAAATTATATATAAAAACTCATAATTGTAAGAATCAGATGAATTGGGAAGGTAATATTAACACATAAGATAAGCCATTGAACTGACATGCTGTCAATATTATTGTTATTATAAGAAAATGAAGAATAGGTATTTAAAATTGTAATGTTACATATAAGGTAAAAATATCAGACATTATTTTTATTAATAAGTACAACCCTATTAGGGCAGATTTAAATAACAAAGGAAGAAATAAGAAGTGTAAAGAAAAAATATGTAAAAGTCTAAAAACTTAAAATTTGTAAATGTGTTAGAATAAGTGATACTGGGCCGAAATGGGCCACATTCGGTATCAAAATAATTATATTTTTCCAAACAACATCATATAACTCAAATTTAAATTAATCTAAAAATAAATAAAGAGTAATTTGATGTGACAGATTTAAAATTTACATATGTGAAATAATTAAAACCACGTGACCGGGGTCAGGGGAAAATGAACCAATCAGGGCCCACAAAAGCCGGGTCATAGCAATTCTTTAACGGAAGAATTAGTTTAGTCTATTGTTAAAACTCAAGCTGTATAGATGAACTCCATGTAACAGAGAATCACATTTGATGAATAATTAATGACCGAAAGTAAAAATAAAGAGATGTCGATACCAAATTAAGAAAAAACATTAAAGAATTAGGGTCATCCATGTCAAGTCACCCAGGTCATGACACCCACCTCCTCAGATTTTGATGAAACTTGACACAATTGATTCTATTACCTGATAACACCTGCAAAATTTTTTTGCTCTATCATTTATAGTTTTTTTTATTAATTTTTTAGTTTTTTTTTAATTTGGCGCTATCCGAAGCCTTGGAAATCGTGCCTTTAATGTGCACTCACAACTTTAAAAATATTTTTCTTGAAAACTATTCAAGATATCATCATGAAATTTTGCAGGAAGTTTGTGTGTTATACCTAAAAGCAGCGAAAAATGCCTTTATTAACCTATTTCAATCCCTCAAAAAACTAAAAATATTTAAATAGAATTTTTTAGAAATTTAAGAAACGGGTGTTTTGTTTTACAAAAAACACAATATCTAGAGTCTCAGACATGATAGAATGCTCCAATTTGTTTTAAAATACTCTTAAATATATAGGCTATTAGATAATTAAAAAATATAGTTGGCTTTTTAACATGTTTAATTACTGTGCACAACAGAAGAATATCTTTTAAAATTCAAATGATGATTGAGTACTTACGTTAAACACAATTTATTGTTCAAAATACACATTCAATATTGTGAGTTGTTTGTCTTTTTAATACATGTTAATGCTGATTGAAATACTTTTTCCACTTCATCCAACAGCTTCAGTTTTTTCACACAATCTTTTTTGAAATAATACATTCTTCTGGTGCCACTTGATTGAGGTGCGTCTACTATACTGACGATGTGTTTCAAAGGCACTATGCACGAATCTTCTCTTTGAGGCCAATAAAAAGAAGCAGCTGGTCCTGAAGGGTGGAGAAAAAGAATTTCCGCATCTTCTTCTTCACTGAAGATAGTTTTTACTAGTCCAAAATACCAGTTACCATCATAATTTGCAGCCACATAATTATTTGAAGATGGTTGAACCCAAACCCAATCAGAAGAAGTTTGATAAGAAAAGATTAGTGCAGGGTTAAGACTATCAGTAGTCCTTCTCATTTCAAGGTTGTTTGTCTGAAGTGGTTTGAAATTATGAAAACTTCTAGTACCAGGAATAGTCCAGGTTGTTGAAAATCGTTTTTCTAGTTCCAATCGTAGTGAATCAGCATCTTTTTTGTCAATAAAGTGAAAGTGAATGATTTCAATGTTCTTTTCACAATAGTTGTAGACAGCACTTGCTGGCATAATTTGATCTTCATCTGGTAGCTGGAGGCTTGCTTTCCTTAAAATTCTTTTTACCATTCCTCCTAGACCGTCACATATTGATTTCCCATGACTTGTAGCAAAAAACGAGTGTTCAGCTTTCATATTGAAGTCTTTCAAATGCTCAGACAGGTTCTTAAAACTATTCGTATTTTTATATTGACCAGCACAGCCATCAGTGAAATAATGAACTGTGTCTATTTCTGGATGATTTATTGCCAGTCATTTTGTAATTTCCCTTTGGACATAGTTAAAACTTATGTCATGCTCAAGATTGTCACTTATAAAACAATGGTTAGAAATCAAAACATTCTCTTTGTTTCTTAAAAAAATTCCTACTGGATGAAGATTACAACTCCCTCTATTCCAATGATAACTTTGGATTTCATTTTGAATGACATATGAATAATTTTCACTAAAATCCATTACTACAATTGCTGTATTGGGTGGTGGGTTTTCTTTCAGTCTCTTAAAAGCTAATGACTGCGATTTAGCGACAAATGAATGGGGTATTAGCTTTTCTAGTGATCTGCTCAATAAAGAAATATAGTCCTCTACGCTAATAGATTGTTTTACCATCTCTGCTCTGTCGGTATTCACCCATTGGCTTATTACAATTTCTTCTTCTAAATCATAATCTTCACTTAATTTTTCAGTCAAATAATTTATTAATGCAGTGTTTTCAGGACAGTTATCACAATGGCGCAGCATGCAGTTGGAATTTTCTCTGTTGCACACAAGCATCTTAATTAGGTCTTTATATGATTCTTCAATTTTGGCAGCATCCAGTAACAGTTTTACATTTTGGTGGATGCAGCAAACACATACAGTGTGTGTGCCTGCAGAACCAGCAAGGATACACCATTTAGGTCTCAAACAACAAAATTTTGAAAACCCTACTTTCACATCTGGATATTCCCATTTAAAACAAGAATAGAGTTCTCTCAAGTTACAAAGGATAAGTCTTTTTTGCATGTAAACATTTTTTTTAACACTTACTTTGTCTTTAGCCCCAGGTAACACTCTTGAACTTTCATCATTTTGATAAAAGTCTGTTACAAGTTTAATTGTATTTTCAGAAAGTGTTTTACCTTTTTTGGGATCAGGAATTGCCAAAATACCCTTTTCACGTTTCAGCTTTCTTGTTTGTCGCACAATGTATTCACTCGCATTGAATTCCCTCATCACTTTTTCTTTGCTCCAAGATTCTGGAGCCAAAGTCAAAATCTGGATTTTTTGAGACCTCCCAACAGATAAACTCTTTTCTTTCAAAAGACAAATCATCACATCAAAATCCTGTGCCTTTTTAACCATACTTGTGTCTTCTTCCTCGTCATCAGAACTTGGAACATCATAATCTAGTGCTTTTGAAATTTTTCTTTTCACAGCCTTAGTTACATTATCAACTTTTCTTTTATAATACGACCCCTTACTACGTGATGACAAGGTGTGAAGCTTTATTGGTGTTAAACCTAAATCATCTAGAGCAGTGTTTGTGAGAGGGATACATTTCTTGATTCTAATGAATCTAATTCAGTCATGAGTTAATCATCTGTTTCATTCTCACTGACTTTTATTTTTATTTTCTCTTCACAAAAGTTACGGCATGTTGAACAAAGCTTTTGCCCAGGTTTTATGTAAATATTTTTTGCTATCAATTGTTTTGAAAAACTTATACTTACACTTCTCAATGATTTTTTTAATAGGCTTTTTGTGTTTTTTTAACGGGTCTACACAGATTGTTTGATACTTTTCAAATACATTTAAAAAGTAGTAGCTGTGATGAGAACAGATATTTTTAAATTCACACAAATTAATTCCAAATCTAAGGCGAATCAAATCTTTTTCTTCACTTAATTCAGAAACGCATTGTAACTTTTTTGAAGGTATGTAGGTTGTTTGGAAACAGTCGGATTTTTTAAATAGTCCAATGCTACAGGCTTGAATATCTGCCATGCTGTTTTGCATACTTCACAGCATGTTATGAAAAAAATTTTAAGTATTATTCTTCATATAATACTGCCAAAATATTTTAGTTATTGAAGCAAAACATTTAGAAAAAAATAATAGTGATATATTATTTTTAGTAATTAGCAAAAAAAGGGAGTACTTATTAGAGGGTTTTAAACTGTAAACAAACTGCCAGTACTTACAGATTCAACTGAATTATTGTTAAAAAAAACATCCATGCCCTACTTGTACACTCAAATTTACCTTTTCTTCAAAACACAAAGTAAACAAAATAAGTTTATATTCACACGAATTTAAATTATCTTCAAAACCCAAAGTAAATTTAAAAAAGTTTATATTATTACTGCCTCAATAACACTTAACTTAAAAACATTAATTTAAACAATCTTTAACTAGGAAACAATTAGTCACTGTAGGTATGTACTCACTTAATGAAAGATAGGAACAACTGCACTAATTCAACTGTAGAGAGGAGCATGTCACCACAGGAAAAGAGCCTGTTGAGACAGGCTTGGTGAGTCATGTAAATTATCAGCAGCACAGCTGAGCTGCTGATAATTCACCAAATCAGAGTACTGTGATTAAAATCTGAGTACTGAGCTTTTAAATATTACTTTTAGTTACCCTCATTATTACATTTCAAACTTACTAGTATATCTTTGAGTTGTTTTTATGCAGTAGGTATAGGCCTAATGTTTATAAGTTTGTAAAAGTTATAAAAAAATAAAAAGCAAACTAAATTTTAACTTTCCCACGGACTACCTATTTAAAAGCAGTATAGTTTTTTTAGATAGGCCTATATAGTTCTTTATTTTGTATTGTAATTAAACATGTTAAAAAGCCAACTATATTTTTTAATTATCTAATAGCCTATATATTTAAGAGTATTTTAAAACAAATTTGAGCATTCTATCATGTCTGAGACTCTAGATATTGTGGTTTTTGTAAAATAAAACACCCGTCACTAAAATTTCTAAAAAATTCTATTTAAATATTTTTAGTTTTTTGAGGGATTGAAATAGGTTAATAAAGGCATTTTTTGCTGCTTTTAGGTATAACACACAAACTTCCTGCAAAATTTCATGATGATATCTTGAATAGTTTTCAAGAAAAATATTTTTAAATTTGTGAGTGCACGTTAAAGGCGCGATTTCCGAGGCTTCGGATAGCGCCAAATTAAAAAAACTAAAAAATTAATTTAAAAAAAACTATAAATGATGGAGCAAAAAAATTTTTGCAGGTGTTATCAGGATAGTAATAGAATAAATTGTGCCAAGTTTCATCAAAATCTGAGGAGGTGGGTGTCAAATTAATTTTTTATTGGGTGATTTGACATGGAATAACCCATTACACAGGTGAAACATATTAACAGAAATAATTGAAGACCGAATAACACGATAACGATTAACTCCAAAATACGTTCCCAATATGAAGTTTGTATCAGCGATCTGGTGAGATTGGAATAACCTAATAATAAAACAATCACACATTTACATAACACTAGTTTCACCAACGACACTGTTAATACAGGCACTTGTGAACTTCAACAAACCTTTATTTAATAACATTGTGGACATAAAACCATTAAAACACTATTTAATTTAAAGAAAATAAGTGAGGCAGATTTCGGTACGCATAGACGCGCGCCGACGGCCATTTTGTTAAAAACGATCACCGCCATTTCGAGTGACACTTGGAACAAGACACAGAATTGTAATACTTTTAGATTAATACTATTTAAATCTTATTATTTATTAAGAGGGTTAATTAATTAATTGTGATGTATTGTATTTTATCTGTAGGCATTTTCTGATCTTTCTTAGCAGCTCAAAGTATCCATGACCTGATATAAAAAATAATATTGTACTTCATTTTTAACATTGTATCTAAGCGAGTCGATACGGTTACTATTCCGTTCGATTCACAAATTGTTGAACTTACCCTGAGTTTAAAAAGCATCAATAAATTGATTTGTTAACTTATAAAGTATACTATTTCTTGAAAGTAAATTAAGATAAAGGATTTGCAGACGATAAGCAAGAAGAGGAATACGGTTAGAGTAACGAACATCAAGCAATTAATAGAAGAGACCAGGTAACCTATAAAACTGAGTTGAATCACCAATCGATTGTGAAGAACCCACACAATCTATTTTTAATTATTAAGAACAATTATTTTTTGGCGACATTTTCAAAACCGTAAACTCAGCGACGGCCTGTTTTGGTTGATAATCCTTGTTGTATTAATCAAACTAAACTAAATAAAATAAAATAAAACTAAATAAGAATAATTCAACAAATAATTAATTTATTTCCAATTAACTAATTTTAATGAAGATAAGAAAAATACGGACACAGATTTACGTTTATTACAAAATTGGCAACCAACGTTTAGGGCTGAAGTTAGGGAAACATTATTGTAGTAGGAATTTATAATTGTATTACAGGTAACCTGATTTTAGCTGGTAGCTGCTAGAAGAAAAGGAAATGCACACAAGAGGCAAGTCAAAGCAACGCGCGGCAGAGGCCGGAAAAGAAGTCAGTATGGAAGAGAAGGAGTCAACATCGATTGAAGACATGGAGACGGGCGATAAAGAGGAAGCTAGAGGAGACTCAAATTTGATGAAATTTATAGAACAATGAACGAAAAGTTAATAAGACAAATACTGTAAATGAAAAAATAGTCAGTACAAATGAGGGTACTAAAGAAGATCTAAGGCAGATAATAAACGAAAATAATAAACAAATGTTTTATTCTTCGTATTGTTTAAATTAGCAGCCATCCTTACTATTTCTTTTATGAATTTGCTAACTGCTATAATTTTTTATTGTTCGACTAAGCTTTTCATCATCACTGACATCTTCAGGTCTTAAACAACCTAAGCTTTTCGTCATCACTGACATCTTCAGGTCTTAAACAACCTAAGCTTTTCGTCATCACTGACATCTTCAGGTCTTAAACAACCTAAGCTTTTCGTCATCACTGACATCTTCAGGTCTTAAACAACCTGTTTTCAACTTGTTTTCTTCAGGGTTGTTTAAGACCTGAAGATGTCAGTGATGACGAAAAGCTTAGTCGAACAATAAAAAATTATAGCAGTTAGCAAATTCATAAAAGAAATAATAAACAAATGAATGAAAAATTTGACCAGAATAAAGAAGAAACTAAGGAGAGTTTAAGACAAATTAAGGAGGAGAATAAACTGATAAATGAAAAAATTGACAGTATGAAGGAAGAAATAAATGAAAATTCAAGGAGACAAAACGAGGTCCTGAGTGAAAACTAAATGAACGAAAAGTCTGACCGGAGTGATGAGAGTCTAAAACAAATGAAAGAAGATAATAGGCAAACAACTGAACAATTAGAAAACAAAATAGACAGTATTAATAGAATTACCGTTGAAAATAATAAACAAATAAAGGAAAAAATCGACAGGATTAAAGAGAGTAATAGTGAAGCGTTAAGGGAAGCTATAAAGGAAAATAATGAACAAATGAAGAATGAATTCAGACAAATTAATGAGGAAAATTTTAAACAAGTTAACAAAAAGATTGAAACTTCTAACACAGGATTGAGAGAAACAATTAATGAGAGAATCGAACAGGTTGATAAGACAATCAACCAAAAGATGGATAAGAACAATGGAGATAGAAAACAAGAGATAGCTGAGACAAATGAAAAATTAGAAAGAACCAAGGAAACCATTGTACAGGTCAGGATAGATTTCGATACCAAGGTAAGCCAGGTAGAAGAGAGTAGTCGTGTCCAAATACAATCAATAACAACGGATTTCGGAGATAAATGTCGGGACATTGATACGGCCGTAAGTGAAGTACGTGGACAGAGACAACGCAACCAAGAGAGGATCGAGGGGCTCCAGCGAACAGTCGATAATCGACCGACTTCAATTTCATACATCCAACCCATGGACAACCGGGAGGCGATCAATTTCAAAACTTATAGAAGAAACCCGATGGAGTTCTTAGAACGGGTCAACGAACAGCTGATTATAAATGGAGAAAACAGGTAGCCAGTGATCTGGAGTTATCTATACGAGCACTTCAGAGAAATTAGCGATAACTGGTGGACGGCTTTGAGACACGACCTCCGGAATTATGATTTAAAGTGGCGTTCAAAGCAAGGTACTGGTCGGAGGCCACACAGAACATTGTAAGGGATAACATCTGCCATGGGAGGTATGATGCTAGCAGAGGGACCACGCTCACCGCGTACTTTCTTGGAAAAGTGTGTTTGGCAAGAAACCTGGAGCCAAATATCCCGGAGGAAAGTCTTGTCACCAAGTTAGCCTACCACTATGAGGACGGAGTGTCCAGGACAAGAACAGGAGGGCAAATTAAGACGGTACAAGCCATGTAGGCGTTGTTAGAAGAATACGAACGCGAAGGGTATTATAGGAGAAGTCGGAAGAGGTACGAAACCAGGAATGTGCCAAGCAACGACCACCACAATAACAACAGAAACAACCGACCAAATTTCAACAACCGGGTAAATCAAAATAACGAGGCATACAATCGGCCGAACTTCAACAACCGCGGAAATAACAACAACGAGGCGTACTACCGACCAAACAACAACAGCCCAGGAAATAACGGAGGCAATCGACCAAATATCCCAACCAATCAGTATAACCGGCCATACAACTTGAACTACCGCCAACAGAACAACAACAGCCGAAACCACAACAACAACCACAGCCCGAATAATCAGAACCAGGACTACCGAAGGGTCAACTATGTGCGAGCAGAGGATAATGGCAACGGGAGATCACACTATCAAGGACGCCAGAGTTTCAGCCGGCACGCCTACTGGAACCAAGACGACCATGACAACAGAAGGGGTGCCAGGACCAACGGAGGTAAAGTCGGAGCCATGAGGGTTACCGATGAAACAACTACGAAGATGACCATTACCAGCCAGAACCTAGACCAGCGGTAAATGAAAACACAATAGTAAATCAAAATGGCCGGCGAGACGGAGAGTCTGAGCTGTCTTTAAACTCCACGCGGCAGTGAAAACACCTAAGGGACCCTCACTGAACCAATCTATTGGGTTAAATAACATCAAATGTCATGTTCAAAATATGAAATATTTTATTACAATTATCCACAACTATTTAAAAAATTTAAGGGAGGAATTATTAGAAGAAGAAGACGGGAATCCAAATAAAAACAAAAAAATCTACATAGCGGCTGAAATCAACGGTGTACGGACCAAAATCATGATAGACACTGGGGCTAATGTCTCATTACTCAATGGAATTGAGCTGTACAAGATCCAGGAAGAAGGTAAAAAACAAATACTAACGTTACCGATCAGTAATATTATACTAGTAGGGGAAACGGGATTCCAGAACAAGATGGTCCGAAAACAGGTGAGATTGAAACTAGTAAGCAACCACAAAACAATTCCAATGACATTTCTAGGAGCCAGTGGCTTACCATGTCAAATGTTGGTCGGGTGTGACATGTTAAAACAATATTCAGCGGTCATCAACATGAACAAATCTAAATTATTTTTGAAAACAAACGACGTAGAGTGGACAGCTGACTTAATTGACAGTGACAGCGCAGATCCAAACCGAGCAGTATATCACATCCAGGGAAATCTAGAACGACAGGAACCGACGCAAAACAGCAAAATCTTTTACGAGTCGGACAATGAGCAATAAGCAATTGTGGAACGACAAAATTGATGAAATCCGCACTTTTAAAAGAGAGAAAACTAGCGCTAACTCAAATGACGCGCAAATCGAACAACTGATTGAAGTATATAACAGATATCGCCATGTGTTTTCAGATACGCCAGGCAAAGTAAGAGGGTACCAACATAAAATTGAATTTAAAGAAACTGTAAATTTCAACAGAAAGTCCTACCCAATCGCCTACTCATTGAAGGAAGCCGTGAGGGCGGAAATTAACCGGTTAATAGACGAGGACATCATTGAACCTAGTTACTCCCCTTACACCAGTCCCATCCTAGCCGTCCCAAAGAAAAACGGAAAAGTGAGAATTTGCCTGGACGCGCGAGAAATTAATAAGGTGATAGTCAATGACCGAACATCCCCGGGAGAGATTGAAGAGATATTGAAGAAGTTTAATGGGACCAAGTTTATCAGCACGTGGGATACCGTCTGCAGGTATTGGCAGGTTGAACTACACCCAGACAGCCGCAAGTACATGGCATTTATTTTTGAAGGCCGGAATTACCAGTTTAAACGGCTACCATTCGGACTGGTCAATTCATAGTTGTCTTGATTATTCATCTCTTCTTTCACAGCACTAACACTTATCTAAAAATGAACTTTTACTTGTGAAACTTACTGTTTTTCGTTGGACGCGTTTCGGCGTACGTATCCACCTTCTTCAGCTTTGAGTCAGACTGCCATCATTTTGTAACGGTTGTTGTGTGGAAGGTGTAGTGGGGGTGGTGTGTGGAGAAAGGGGATTGGCGCGGGGATTCAACTTAATGTTTGTTTTTTGTATAATTGTGTTAAAAAGTGTATGTGATTTATAATGTAATTGATCGTTAAGTATGTTGTTTGGTTGTGTTGTGTGGTGTTTATATATTTCGTATTGTTCAGTTGTGTTGAGTTTTCGACCTTTGTGTAAGTAATATAAAATTTCAAGATTAGTGTCTATGTTGGTGTAACTGTGGTTTTCTGTGTGTATGTGTATGGCAAATGCGGAGTGTATATCTACATAGGCCAGACAGGACGTTCTTTTTCATCCCGTTATTCTGAACACTTAAAAGCTTTAACCAACAACAATATACACTCCGCATTTGCCACACACATACACACAGAAAACCACAGTTACACCAACATAGACACTAATCTTGAAATTTTACATTACTTACGCAAAGGTCGAAAACTCAACACAACTGAACAATACGAAATATATAAACACCACACAACACAACCAAACAACATACTTAACGATCAATTACAATATAAATCACATACACTTTTTGACACAATTATACAAAAAACAAACATTAAGTTGAATCCCCGCGCCAAACCCCTTCCTCCACACACCACCCCCACTACACCTTCCACACAACAACCGTTACAAAATGATGGCAGTCTGACTCAAAGCTGAAGAAGGCGGATACGTATGCCGAAACGCGTCCAACGAAAGACAGTAAGTTTCACAAGTAAAAGTTCATTTTTAGATAAGTGGTCAATTCAGTAGCCATATTCATCAAAATTATGGATCAAATCCTCAGACAAGAGACACTTCAGTACACAACGGTCTACGTAGATGATATTTTAATTACCTCAACCAATTGGGATGATCATTGCCGACGGGTAGAAAGTGTGTTGGAAAGACTATCTGAAAACCATATTACGCTCAAGCTCGAGAAGTCAAAATTGATAGCGGACGAGGTACAGTTCCTGGGGTTCAACCAATCAGAACAAGGGATCACCCCATCCCAAGAAAAAATTGAATCAATACAGAAGTTCCCAACACCCAAGAACAAGAAACAGTTACAATCCTACCTCGGTATATGTAATTACTACCGTAAGTTCCAGGGGAATTATTCAGAGCTAACATCAAAATTCCCCCGGCAGTTATCATCAAAGGACAAGTGGACGTGGGAAGAAGAACAAGATACAACACTTGAGTTAATAAAAAATAAGTTCTTAGAGTCTGTGAAGTTACACCACCCCAACTTCAATAAACCGTTTTACATGAACTGCGACGCCAGTGACGTCAGTTTAGGATCTGTTCTATACCAGGAGGATGATGAAGGAAACCATCAGGTAATCAGTTTCGCCAGCCGAGTCCTAAATAGCTGTGAGAGAAACTACAATGTAACTGAGAAGGAACTCTTGAGCGTCGTATTCGCTTGTAACAAATTCCGTACATACATTTTGGGATACGAAACTACCATTAGGACCGACCACAAGTCAATCTCGTTCCTAAAAAATTGCAAACTCAACCATGGAAGGTTGACCAGGTGGAACCTAACACTACAAGAATACAACCTCAATTGGGAGTACATGTCCGGCAAGAAGAACATCGCCGCAGACACCTTATCCCGTATTAACATCAGGGACCAGACATTTGAAGGGGAAAAAGAAACGATAATTAAGTTGTACCATATCATTAGTAGTAGAGCCGACTTGGCCAACATCACAAGAGAACTTGAGAGACAACAGAAACAAGACCCCAAATTGAGCAAAATTCTTAAGCGACTCAATGAACAGGATAGCCGAATAACACCATTTTACAGCTTACACCAAAAAATGTTATTCATCAGGACTCAGTACAGATATAACGTGTGGAAGATTGTAATACCCAGAGCTGTAGAAAAGGACATAATAATGGATTACCATGTCAGGTATGGTCACATGGGGGCGTTAAAGGTAGTCAAGGCACTCCATGAACATGTGTACATAAAGGATGCCAATCGAAAAGTACGGAACCATATCAAACATTGTCATATCTGTCAACTCGTAAAAGTTAACAACGACAAGAAAGAAGGTACGATGATGCCCATCACATCATCCAGTAAACTAGAGAAAGTGTTCGTCGATATTTGCGGCCCATTCCTGCGCAGTGGGGGAAGGACACCAATATAAGTACTTTGTAATTATGCTAGATCATTACACACGATTTACAAAACTTTACCCAATCAACAGGGCAACAACACAAAAAATCTTAAACATCATTTTTCAACATTATATATGTGAAGTAGGAACGCCCAAGTCCATCATTACTGACCATGAAATGCAGTTCAAGGGGATTAGGTGGAAGGACACTCTGCTAGAGAATGGGATAAAAACGTATAAAACATCGGTGTACCACCCGAACAGCAACCCGGCAGAACGAGTTCTGAGGGAAGTAGGTAGAATCCTAAAACACATTGTTTTAACCAGCAGCGAAGGTGGGCAGAGTACTTACCAGCTGCGGAAGACTTTATAAACTTGTCACACCACCAATTCATCGAGACGATCCCATATACAGCAATGTTCCAAAGACCACCACCCAGAGAAATCACAGATTTAATACAATTCCCTAATGAAGACGAATATAAGTTCGATAGCATAAAGTTTTACGATAGGATATTAGAAAGGACCGAGAAAATAAAAAGGAAATACTAGCGGTTACAGCCAAAGCCAGTGCGGTACCAAGTCGGAGACCAGATATTACTGAAGAACCGAGAATTACCCAGCACGATGGAAGGTATAGCGAAGAAATTATTATTACTGTACACCGGACCTTATACCATAAGCAAGGACAACAGCAATAATACATATGAAATTTTGGATTCCAATACATTGAAAAGGAAAGGTACATATAGCCAATCATCCATGAAACGATATCATTAAATGAGTTAGAACAGAATCACTGATATAATAAATAGTAAAAAAAAACCCCTATACCAATAACGAAAAGGGAAGTACGAATAACAGCTATCACTAATATAATAAAGGAGAGCTCAAAAGTATGAACAGAAGGAAATAAATAAAAATAGTTATGTATTAAACGATTGAACTAATAGCAACACAAATAATCCCAGAATAGTTTTATAGTCGTACTGAGACTACTTTTAGATTTGTTACTTAAAATGACTTGTCTGTAGAAGGATTCCAGCAACCATTGACCTGAGCAGACGATGCGTTCCTCTGGACTCAGAAGGTGAAGTATGGACAGTGGTGAAACAGAGCCAAAAGAGCCCACCCAGACTGTGCCAATTCACGTGAGTAGGAAAATTAGATATTCAAGGGATGAAACGAGGAGAGAAAGAGTTATATTAAACAAAGATTATGATAAAAGTATTAGAGATCAAAAGGGAAAAGCTCGAATAGATAAACTAAGAAGTAAATTAAATAAATGATTATTTCCTCAACATCTAAACGACATCTTCTGAAATAATCAATTTTAGTGATAGGGCAATATGTGGCGATACATATCACCACCATGCATAGAAGACTATTCAGATAAAGAAATCATAAATGACTAAGTACTAGAATAAATAATAAATGAAAGGAAACTTACTAATAAGGGAGTATTTCCGATTATAGTACCAAGCCACGTATTTGATAATCAAATCAGTAATGTATATCTTACCGTCTGTGACTTACAGCAAAATGTTCACATTAAAATTGACATGTTTTGGGACCTTGTCCCATCATCAGAATTTAAAGTTGTCTTCCTATCCCATCATGCTATGGCATAGTCGTAGAATATTTCCAAAAATATTAAAACACATTATAAATAAAACAAAATAAGAATAGCTATACAAATAGCGCGCACAACGGTTTCAGGTGTACACCATACGGCGACAGACCGCGCACTGGTTCATATCAAACTCGTATCATAGCAGATATCGCAAAGCAGTATCATACAGGATATTTGATTTAAAATGCAGCTGATCATTCAAAACATGTGGCTTGGTATTGGCATTATTGTATGCTTTATATATTTCGAATTCTTCAGAGAAACAATTTGTAATTGGTTACAAAGAAACAATAATAAATAGTATCCTCAAAAAACATAAGAAACGAAAAAACACGGACATACATAGGGCACCTGTGGACAATACATATAAATACATCTCAACGCCATACACAGCCTTTATGCCTAGAATTCTAACTTCAATTTTAAATAAGACTAATAATATTATTATCACTTATAAAACTACAAACAACATTTTAAGTAATCTTTGTGTTCGTGTACCAACAGCCCTTGAAACTAAAACAGGGATTTATAAATTGGTATGTGATGATTGTGATGCCTTCTATGTGGGTCAAACGGGCCGAAATTTTCTAAAAAGATTCGCTGAACATAAGCCACCTACATACTTTCACAACTTAGAAAACATCAGATCTAAATTTGCTAAGCATCTTATCGCGGAGAATCACAATTATACTGGCTTTAATACTAACCTAAAACACCTTCACATTTGCAATAAAGGGCGTTATATGAACGCCCTCGAAGAATTCGAAATATATAAAGCATACAATAATGCCGATACCAAGCCACATGTTTTGAATGATCAGCTGCATTTTAAATCAAATATCCTATATGATACTGCTTTGCGATATCTGCTATGATACGAGTTTGATATGAACCGGTGCGCGGTCTGTCACCATACGGTGTACACCTGAAACCATTGTGCGCGCTATTTGTATAGTTATTCTTATTTTGTTTTATTTATAACGTTTTAATATTTTTGGAAATATTCGACGACTATGCCATCGCATGATGGGATAGGAAGACTACTTTCAATTCTGATGATGGGACAAGGTCCCGAAACATGTCAATTTTAATGTGAACATTTTGATGTAAGTCACAGACGGTAAGATATTGTAACGTAATCTCGGTGTCGTCCGTCTATTTCTGCAAGAGTGTAAAAGTGTCAGAGTGTAACTTGTGTAATGTGTCTTACCAATCCGTCCTCGCTCGGTAACGTAACTTACGATGCTTGCGTCCGTCGCGAACGTACGAATAACCAGGCATCGTAGTCCTTACCTGACGTTCTCTAGGAGTGTATAAATCCCGGGTGGCGCCAAATTGTTTATTTTAAACAATTAAAAAAATTTATTATTATCAGCGGTTCCGCTCAGGCGGTGTGGAGAATTCAAACTTGTCCTGCCGCTTATCGATTTTTTCAATCAAGCCAGCAGTTTGCTGTATTCACTGCTTGAGCGCTAGTCACCAATTCATAGATGTCCGCTATAATGTACAATATTAATAATACACTTTCCTACTGAAAATAAAACACATTTGTTATACACAGTATTGATTTATTAATGAATGGTTATTACTTTTTCATTGACACAAGTTAGATTTGGTTTGTTATATTATTTTGCACCGGTCCTTTATCTATGAGACAATCTCTCTCTGGGTTTGACAAATCGATTTTGAACGTAACACATACACCGTAATGGCGTTCTACCGAAGTAGTAAACAAATATTTTCATTCGATCATCTGGATTCTTTTGATTACGATAAAAGGATTAGATGCAATTACAATAATAAAAATACACAACCTTACAATATTTCTACTTAAATCTTATAACATGTAGCTATAATTGGTTTGTTGGAGTGTAGTAAAAGTGTTTTAAAGATTCGTAAACTAACAATAGGTTAATTTTATAATTTGACAAATTTTCAGTGTCTTTGTATTTTTATTTAATCTTTGAAAGAGAATAAATTCAGTTTAGTGATATTTCATAGTATAGTGAGAAATATTTAAAGTGCGTTTTTTCGGAAATTTGGATAATTTGTATGATACTTAACAACTTCGTAGACTGGAGTTAATCAGTTGGTCTGGTATAAAGGACTGTAGCTGCAATAGTATTCAATTTTCAATTATTCGGGCTTCTAGCATCTTTTTCAATTTACTTGGATTAATTTATTCACTCATTTTGAATTAAAAGGTCTTCGCCATCAGTTAATTGGTTTCAGTCATAGTCTGCCCCCTTCTTGTTCAATTTTGGTAATTTGGTTAACTAACATTTTAAATGAAAAAATTGGTTGTTCAAATTTTGGCTTCTGTTTTCCAAGAGCGTCACTTTACGAGTAACAATATTCAACAGTAAATCCGTATTTAACGGTGGTTGCTATGGTTACTCAATAAAATCTGATTAGGTAATAAGGCATAAATCCATTGTTATCAAAATTTGAATTCTTTTCAAAATCCTCATATATCTTTTGACTGTCTTCATTCCATTATCTTCCTTCGTAAGTATTAATTATTAGCACGGTTATTTGTATTTTCTTCCAAAGATTATTTTGGTGTCCCACAAGATTGGGTTATTTCATGTTTTATAAGTTTACAATTATTTTAATATTTCCTAATTACATTTCTCTGTTTATTTAACTCCTTATTTTAATATTTTGCTTTTAATAAGATTTACAATTTATCCTTGGTTGATTAGTCACCTTGGATTTGTTAATTACTTGGTTATTTTCGTACAATTAGTATTTGTTGGTGTTTGGCAGTTAGGCCTTTCTCAAGTCTAAGTAGCCATTACTGATTTTTGATTATTTCATATACATTACATCTCATTTTAGCCTAATGCTTTATTTTGTTCTTATAACCAGGTTTATTATCTATTGATGTGTTTTGGTTCTGTTTTTGTGTGATTTGTATGTTACTACTATTTTATACATCATGTATTGCTAACTATTTACTAACTGGTTTTATCGTTTTCTAAATCAAACATTGCTTTCCTTTCTTACTTATTTACTCCGCCAATGTCAACAATATGGCTATTCTTCGTATTGTTTAAATTAGCAGCCATCCTTTACTATTTCTTTTATGAATTTGCTAACTGCTATAATTTTTATTGTTCGACTAAGGTTTTCGTCATCACTGTTGTAGGCTTTTATACTTTAGGCCCCTCCCCTTATGTCATCGCCCCTCCTATTGGTTCCAGCTGCTGCCGCTCTTCACGCACTTCACTCATAACTCCAAAATATGCAAAAATTAAAATTAATAACAAAAGCAAAGTAGCAAACCAAGTGAAAAATATGGTGGAAAAAATACGGATAAAACTTGAAATAAAGAACTTATACAGTAAAATAAATAAATATAACAAAGAAATGTATCAATTACATCAAAAATTATATACAAGTTACAATTATATAGAAATAGAAGAAATGAGAAAAGAGTTTGGTGAAAAATACATAGAAAAGAAAATAAGAAAAATGGAAGAGAGATTAAATAAGAAACTCAAGGAATTAATAGAAGGAACAAGAAATAAAAATAAAGAAAAAGATAAAGAAATAAAATTTGCTGAAAAAGTATTAAATTTAACAGAAACAAAGTTTACAGAAAATGAACATAAATTATTAGGGAAAAGTTTAAAATATACAACAAAAACAAACATAGATAAAGAAAATACAATAATAGAATGTGAAGAAATAATTGATAAAATAAAAAATGAAGAAACTAAAAAACAATTAAGAAGTGAAGTAAAAGAAATAGTAGAAAAAATATGTAAGAAAAAAAATGTAAGAAATAAAAACGAAACACAAATAAAAAGAAATATAAGAGAATTAAAAAAGAAAATCAAGGAGAACAATTTGACAGTTATAAAAGCCGATAAAGGTAACACAGCAGTGATAATGAACAAAAGAGATTATATCGAAAAAGCAGAACAATTTATACAAAAAGGACCATATAAAGAAATAAAATATGATTACACAAGTAAATTTCAAGCACAAACAAAGAAATTGATAAAAAAGACATCATATTCAACAGAATGGCAAAAGAAACAAAAAATGGAACATAATCCTGAAGCTCCAAAATTTAGATGTCAAATTAAGTTACATAAAAAAGAAATGCCATTAAGACCTATAGTATCATTTATAAATTCGCCAACATACAAAATATCAAAAGAAATATGTAAAATAATCAAAATGGCATATGACAAAGAAGAAATCCACAGCATAGAAAATAGCAAAAAGGTAATAGAAAGATTAAAAGAAATAACCATAACAAATAAGACAAAATTAATGTCATTAGATATAAAAGATATGTACACCAACATACCAATAGCAAAACCAGTAGAAATAATAAAGAAAAACAAATTAAGTAATGTAGAATGGAAAAACGAAATAATAGTTTTATGCCTAAGCCAGAACTACTTCAGATTTAATAACAAATTTTACATACAAGAAAATGGATTACCAATGGGATCACCGCTTTCACCATTAATGGCAGAGATATTCATGAATAGCTTTGAAATCAAAATTTTAAAAGATATAGATAAAGAAAGAAGAATTAAAAAATGGATCAGGTATGTAGATAACATACTAATAGTTTGGGAAGGTGAAGTGAATGAATTTAAAAAATTTACGGAAGAACTATATAACACAGAAAAAGCAATAAAATTTCAAGAAGAAATTGGAGGATTAGAAATTAATTTCCTGGATATCAATATAAAAATTGAAGATAACAAACTCAAATTCGATATATATAGGAAAGAAACATACTCAGATTTAATAATTCCACAAGAATCATATCATCCAGTCAATTATAAGATGGCAGCATTAAATTCATTTTGCTATAGAGCTATAAATTATCTAGAAAATGAAAAACTCAAACAAAAAGAATAAAGAAAATACAACAAATAGCAAAAAATAATAATTACAACCCTAAAATAATTAATAGAATAGTTAAGAAAATAGAGGAAAATAAAGAAATAGAAAAGAACAAAAAAGAAAAAACAAATGAAGAAAAGAAATATAAAGGAGCAATAACATACATAGGATATCAAACAAAATGTTACAAAAATGCTTCGAAAAATATGAAATA
Source organism: Magicicada septendecula (assembly GCA_034769895.1). Taxonomy (NCBI): domain Eukaryota; kingdom Metazoa; phylum Arthropoda; class Insecta; order Hemiptera; family Cicadidae; genus Magicicada; species Magicicada septendecula. Next base: position 228,616,537 of record CM068371.1, on the reverse strand, counting down.
CAGATAGGAATAAAGAAAACGAAAAATGTATTCGAATATATAAAAAATGCTAAAACAGAAGAAATTCCATTAACAGAAAAAAGCAGCGTATACAAATTAAAATGTGGGGAATGTAATAAGATATATCTGGGTGAAACTGGAAGAAAATTTAAAATTCAAATGAATGAACACGCAAAAGGAGAAGGGGTTAGAGTAACGAACTCACTATATGCAAGACATTTCAATGAATCGGGCCATAAATTCATAAATCCAAATGAAAATATGGAAATAATCAAAATAGAAAACAATCCGCAAAAAAGAAAACTAATAGAAGAACTAGAAATACTTAAAGTTAAAATAGAAGATAAAAATAAATTAATGAATATAAAAGTGGATTTTACAAATGAAGAAATATTTTATTATATATTAAACAATAAACAAAAATAAATTAAAATAATAAGAATAACACACTAAAAATAACGAAATGTAAAAGGTAACAATAAAAAAAAATTATAAGTCAAGAATGAAGAAATTAACGGGAGATTCTTAAAACAATTTGACGGACGTTAGAAAAATGCCTAACAGAAAAATGTAGACAAAGTTCCCGTGAAGAGCGGCAGCAGCTAGAACCAATAGGAGGGGCGATGACATAAGGGGAGGGGCCTAAAGTATAAAAGCCTACAACGTACAGTTGATAGACGTTGTTTAAGACCTAATGATGTCAGTGATGATGAAAAGCTTAGTCGAACAATAAAAATTATAGCAGTTTAGCAAATTCATAAAATAAATAATATGGCTATTAATTACTATTTTTTCATCACATAAAATACAACATTTAGGTCTATGGTTGGTATAATTACCCCAGCGATATCCTATTCATAAGTTTGTTTAAACAATTATTTAACACTTAATATCTAATATTGGTGTACAATTCATTACCTTTGATTTATTTTTTGGGTGATAAACAACCTCACCTCTATTGAATTTGCTTCAATAATCATTCCTTATAACATGGGTGTTTATTGAGTGTTTTAAACTTCTTATTATATAAATACTCTTTGCCTTCACTCCACGGTAACTCTATCTGATTACATTTTCATGGGGTTTTCACCTTTAAATTCTACTATATACTTTTAAACTCTATAATACGATTCTTTTCTAATCTATACAGTTAATATCACTCTTCAGTGTTCATTACTACTTAATTAATGGTTTATTTTAAATACTATTCTTAAAAACTTTCTTAAATATTATTGTTCACTATTAAACCTTTAGTGTTTGTTATTTTTACTAAATGTTTATCTTAGCTTTCACTATTTTTCTATTGCTATCATTGACAATATTTTTATTTACTCATCACCTGCACTTTTAAATTACCTTGTGTTTATTATAATTTACTTAGTGTTTCTTTTCCTATCATTTCACTTTAGGGTAATTTCACTTTCACTACGTTAAATTCCGTATACTTCTCACTATTTCAATATATCTCTCTTTCTCTACACATTTATATATACTTATTAATATCATGTCTTTCTCTATTACTAACTTACATGTACTTCTAATTCTTTGGCTAGTGTATTTTTAGCTATCGTGTTTTATTAATGACTAATTACAATTGTCACTCAATCAATACTAACATTTATTTTTTATATTGGTTCTTTACCGGTTTCATTTCCTTTTTTTTATATTTGATCGTATTATTTCTCCCTTCTCTATTCTCTATTCCTTGTCTGTGTTTTCTCGACTTGTTTCATTTTATTTTCTTCATCGTTGGTTTGTTCCCTCTTTGTTCTCATTTTTCTTCTCCTTCACTTCTCATCATCTTTACTTTTATTTTGGTTCTTATCTGGCCAATCTCTGGGGTTGGGTCAAAGTCGTTTGTCTATCAGTCTAGTCTGTGAGTTTCTTTAATAATCACTTTTAGTTTATAATTCTTCCTCCTTCTTTCTTAATTACATTTTATATTTTTATTCTCTTCATTATTTGTTTATTAAAATATATTATTTTTTAGCATTTCTTACATACTTATAGTTATCAAATATGATCTGAATTTGGCGATGTTATAATATACATTACAGATTTGATAATAAGGGAGTATTAAGCAGTGTATTCTGGTTCCAAGCTAAAACAAAACAAGGGATGAAGCAAAATAAATGTTAAAGCAAGGTAATATTGTAATTATAATGAAAATTAGAAGAATAGAACTTCATAACATGATAAACGTGGTAAGTGAGACGTATAAACAAACCCAACGATGAAACAACTAACTTGAATAGAGACATGCGACAAGCAACAAGACACTGAGGACCACATTAATGACAAGACAACACAAAGGAATAAAGAACTCAAAACATAACAAATAACAAAAGAGAATAAACTAAAAACATGTTAATGACCAAGTAAAATGTAAATAGAAAAGTACTACATAAACTAATAACAATATTACTAATTAAAAGAGATAAGATCAGAAAGTAGGTAGAGTTGTAGAAAATGCAATACAATAAAACAAATGAAAGTAAGATAAATGTGCATCAGTTTAAGAAAAATTGTAAAAACTTATTATTATAAGGAAGTGCAATGATTAATGTATAAGGTAGGAGATAGTGATGATCAAAGATCATGTTATAAACCAATGGGGAGGGAGAAAGTGAGTTAATGGTCTTATATATGGAATAACATACATTAAGAACCAGTAAATATAAAGTTATATGTGTTTAAAGGGTTCTATATACCCAGGAGTTATTACATTATAATTAATTATGTAAAGGGTTTTGTACACCCACAGTATGTTATCATGTTATAGTTAATTATTTAGAGGGTTTTTGTATATATTACAACGATACAACGTTATTAAATGTAAATGTGTCGGGCGCACGCTCATGAGCAACAAAATTATACAACGTTAAATAACATTTCTAACAACGTGTACGTTGTAACCTATAATCGTAACGATGTGTGTGTTGTAACTTCGAACTCTCGCCTAATTACGCCCAAATATTTATAATATAAATATTCTTATAAGTATAATATAATCACTCCTGTAAATCAATGTTAATTATAAAAAAAAAAATTATTTATTAAGTGTTTGATATTATTCGGTTATTGACCATAGACCTGTGTTAAGTGGTTATTAAGTGTTTTACCAGAGAAAAACGCTATATTACAGTTATTATAGTGAATAATTCTGTAATTTTCTCCAACCCTAGTCAGTATGTATTATTTAAATTGGAAAGAGATTAGCGCAGAGAATAAGTTAGTTCTCTATTCTCCCGTATTCACCAGCTGTCTGCAAACGAGCGCTGTTATTGGCGATTGACCCGTTCTTATAGGTTAAGTCGTTCCACTTAACGCTTTTATCACTTTCTTTCCCTGTAAAATACACCCTATTCGAAATACAATAATTATTCTACAATAACACAAAATCGTCAATACAAGAAGGATTCTTTATTTTATATTATTTTAAAATTCCAACAGTTGCTCTCTCCGACTAGTAAAACATCATATCGATCCTACAATACAGAATCAATTGGTTATTGAACTCTTGTTTAGATGTTACAATTTAATTATAATTTTCAGTTTATCTTTTATCTCAGGGTACATGTAGTTCTTGTAACTATTAGTAAGGCCAGGTAATGCAAATTCAGGTTACTAGGTATTACAGTTTAAATTAAAATCTTATTATCTAAAGTGTCAACATAAGCATGTTTTTTTACCAAACGTTTACAAGATACTCGTTCAGGCAGTGTTCCACTAACGATGACAGATAGCTGAGTGAAGAAGAATGGCTCGAATATTTCCAACTCCAGCTTCTCAATAAAATTGGTGTTAGTGTCCCCGGATGTAATGGAAAGTTCAGTTTTTGATCTTCGCTGATTTTTTCGTTTCTGGTGGTCACAGGTCCCGATGGAATTAGTGTAGTATTAAGTTCTTGCTCTGTAGTCAAAAGTGAGGTTCAGTAGGTAAATTTAATTCTCTTTAATTTTGTTGCATGGTATTTATTCACTTCTACTTCTCCAGGTCTGGGTTATCTTCTTTTATTTATGGTTTCCCTTATTACTCATTTGATGTTAGGTTTATTTAATTTACTCTTTAGATTTTTGATTTGAATTTTGTTTATAGGTAATTTATATTCTCGAAGTGATAGTGGGAAGTTGTCCAATCCGTCTTTTCAATCAGTAATTATATATTAATTTGGATTTATTATATTTTAATTCATGAGGTTTCGTGGTTTTTTCCGAGATTTATAATGATTGAACTGTCCTCATTTATATATAACAATTGAATGTCTAAATCAACAAGATTTCTTGCATTTTGTTGCCCTAACAACCATTGCTTCTTCTGTCATTGGATAATATTTGTTATCCTAGAGCCAGAATTAGGAAATATTCTTACACTTATTTAATAAAATACTCCCTGCTTGGAATTACACTAAATCACATAAAACTTTCACTTAATCTGCCTTATTAAACCGTATACATTTTACTACATTTTCTTCTTAATTGACTTATTTTAAAAGGTATTAATTTCCTTTTACAAAATACTAAATTTAGGCCTATTGGTTTTATTACCTGTGTTATAATTTTTTGTTTTTAATTTAATTTTTCTTACCTGACCTACTGTACAAAGAGTCACTGGCTTATGGCCAATTATATCAATTTTAATTTCCTGATTTCAATTCATTATTATTATTTAGTTTATCATTGAATCCTTCAGTGGTTTTTAACATAATTATAATGACCACTTGACAATTTATCTACAATTATTGTCTTCCTGGCCAAGTTTACAAATATTATTTTAAGACATCTTCATCAATTATTTAAAGTAAATACACTTAACATGACACCATACATAATAAACACACTTGTATTTAATTACTTAAATACAAGTTTAACATGAATGAAATGAGTACCCATTACATAGTACTTCCTTAAAGCAATGGCTCCACACTTACTACATACAAAACACAAAATAAATATCATGTAAACACAATATCATGATAAAGCACAACAACAGGTACATTTTATAAAACATTAAATATTAATTAAACAGTCTATTATATTCAAACTCCTCCACAGTAAACTCATCTCATTAGACACAGTGTTTATAGTTTACATCTTACACTGATCACTCCATATTTTATTTAGATACACTTTTAATATTTTATTACCTAGTAACCTTACTAGGTATCATCAATACATTTTTTAGGTGAGATTGGCCCTCTTGTACTTAATGATGGCATACCTTGGGCATTGTTTTCAGTTATTTTGACAAAGTTTTTATGTAACGTCGGGAACCTCAACTTTGTTACGTTACAACGTGTATATAGGGGTTCAGGTGTAATTATAATAATGGTAGCCTTTTTAGGAAATTCAAAATGTTCCCATTTATTAATTTAAACAAACATATCAAGAAATAATAATAATGATTACCTCGTCATATGATATTCATTATACATGGTTTCAAAGTTTCTTTGTTTGCTGTAATCTCATCACCAACATAAAGCTTATATCATAGATATAATATTATTAATTTTAATAAAAAAAACATTTCTTCATTATGTTATACTGTCTGGACTACTCAGTCTGAATGTGTGCTTTCAATATAAAAATATTTTACTAAGTTAACTATTTGTTCACTCTTTGAACAAATTTAATTGATTCTTTCAAATGTACATTAAAATATTTTCAATAAATTATCAAATCTAAAAATTACGCTTTCATAATTAATCTACAATTTAAATTAAAATATTTTCAATAAATCATTAATTCAAAAATTATGCTTTCATAATTAATCTACAATTTAAATTAAAATATTTTCAATAAATCATTAATTCAAAAATTATGCTTTCATGATTACTCTACATACCTGCCAACTTTCCAAAAGGCCAATCAGTAAAAATCCCGCGCGTCAAAATACGTCCGAACCCGCGCGTCGAAACACGCAAGAACCCGCGCGTCAAAATGCAGTTTAACAACACAAAATGCATGCATATTTTTCACTTCAGATAATTAGAGTTCTATAGCATTAATACAATATTCTAAAGGACAAAATATTTAACGTGAATTAAACGACCACAAGTACTTGTAAAATTTATCAATGAAATCCACTTACCCACGTTATTCGTAGGCTATGCACACAACCGAAGAAAATTTTGCAGAAAAGAGTATCTTGCTGCACTTCAAACCAAAAAGATAATTATATACAGTACACTGAAGTTATTTATATTATTTACAATCACATGCACTTCCTTTAGTCCGATTTAAGGGATAAACTTGTAGCTTGTTTAGCTTTCTTTAAAAAGTCTTTAGAAAAAGTGCTTTTATGACATGGTTCAAAACTGTTCGTCTTCAAAATGGAAATGGTTTCCAGAGTTCCATTGGACATAGATGACCTGAACTGAGTCCTATTCTTCTTAACTAGGCTAAAAATCCGCTCGCATTCTGCATTACTATGCGGTATTGTAAGAATAGACAACATGAATCTAGAGATTCTATTGAATTTATGATGTCCATCAGCTTCAAGGATGTTTGACACCTGAGCCCATTTAGAAACAACCGAACCCTGTTTACCTTCAACAGAAGACAAGTCATCTATCTGAAGGGCTGCAAACTGCCTTTGGAGTTCATTGACAGCATCATCTCTTGTTTCATTTCCTTTCCGCAACAGAATAATGGGAAACTTCTCCAAAAAGAAATTAACGGAAGAAAACTGAGCTTCTTCGATGCTGTCAAGTTTTGCAACCTGTGCATGCTTCAGGACATCACTCCTGAAAGGGAACTTATTGACCATGTAATCACAGGCAGTACAGAAATAGTTTCTGACAGACGAAAAAAACAGAGATTTGTCTTCATCTTTCAGTGTCTTAACCAAGTTCTGGGTTTGAATGCCAATAATCAATTCCTCGTCAACTTTCTGGTTCTGGATAGGGTGATACTGGACATCAAGCAATGCAGAGCCTTTAATTACACTTGGTTTCACAAACTTAGTGAGCGTCTGTTTCAACAGATCCATCATTAAGTCGAATAATATGTGAATATGCGGGGAAGCACTCTGAAGGACTGTATTAACTCTTTCAAATGATGGGATAGTCACATGCAGAAAAGTGCAAATAGCCTTGTTAAGGTCCAAAGAAAGAAACATGAACAGCTTTTCTTCGCGAGATGTAGTGGGATTCACGTTTCGCAGAACTGGCGTGTCACATTTGGAAGAACGTGCCATTCTTCTGGCTTCAGATGAGGAGGAGCAATCGAGAAGTCTCTTTTTCTGGTTGTCATCAGATCTACTGCGGCCTGCTTTAGGAATGGTGAATGACAAACTGGCAGAAACGTTTGGAGCACTCACTACTTCATCCTTGAAAAACGAAAGAAGTGGATCCCACTGATCTAATAATCTGTCTAAACACCTGCCTAAGGATAGCCATCTTGTGCACACGTGCTTCAACAATTTCTGTATTTCTTTTCCATGCAAACTTTGAAATTTCTGAAGCCGTTCTTTTCTCTTGGCACTCTTCTCCAGGTAATAGAAAAGGTCAACAAGAATCTCATCGATTCTGAGTGGTAAACTTGCTGCAGCTTTCTCAGCAGCTAAATTAATGAGATGGCAGCTGCAACCAATGCCAAAAATATCTGTATGAGCTTCTTTCAGAACTGCAAGAACTCCATTTTTCTGTCCAATCATAACAGGAGCATTGTCCGAATAGAATGCAAGACAGTTTTTAATTGGTATTTTGTGGAATTCCAATTGCGATAGTAGCAGTTTACCAATGTTGCGTCCAGTCGAATCTCCTTCCAATGCTGGTACCGATAGTACACTACTTGTAACATTTTCTTGCACAGCATCATAAAATGTAACCACTATCGGATACAGCTTCGAACTAGTGTCATTGCTTCCATCTGTGGACAAACAAAATGGTCCATTCTGTAGACGTGTGACAATTTCTTGGGTTGTACAACGTGCCATTTCGTTCAAAACACACGTTGTTTTCGTGCGACCACAGCCATACGTTTTAGCAATTTCCGATGTAGGGAACATCCTTCTGAACAAGGCTCCTGCATGATCAGCTCCAGCTAGTGGTATGTTGTGCTCTATTAGAAAAGAAGTAAACAAACACTCGGCTTGAATAACATCGTAATTACTATCTCCAGCTTTGGTAAAGAAACTATATATTTTCTGATTCTCTGCCTTTGACTTCAAATTACTGAGATGTTTAGCACACTTAATATGATTTGTAATGTCGTTTTTGCCGCCATGTGCTATATTAATATCACACGCACACACGGTACAAAACGCAAATTTTTCTCCTTTTCTGGATTTCAAGATGCATGGGAATTCCAAAGAATAGGATTCCCTGAACACCTGAAAATACTGTTTTTTCGTGGATTCACTCATGATTTCTGATAAACAACACAGTCATAAAGCGGCAAACACAATTCACGTTATCCCACAACTCACAACATAACCTTTGTATCGAAATAAGTGAAGACAAAAATGAAGCAAAAATAGCGACAAGCACAATTCACGTTTTTTTCAAACTTGCACCATAACCTCGACTTCCCAACGCGTTGAGAAAAATACGACGCAAAATAAACGATGAGCACGATTCACAAGGTCTTTCCCCAATTACAACACAACATATTCTCAGCTTCCAAACACATGGTGCAAATAAAATGAAGATAAACAAGCGACGAGCACAATTCACGATTTCTTTAAAAACAATTCCAGCACAACCTTAACTTCCCAACACATTGCGTAAAACACGAAGAAAATGCAACGAGCGCAATTCACACGTTATTCCGTAACTATAATATACAATCTCAGCTACGTAACTTGCATCCAACCACGCCAAGTCAGCGAAACAAAGAATACTTTAACCACGCTTCAATCGGAGCGGCTTGCGAACCAATTAGTCGATCTCGCAACTCAAATATATCGATATAGAATGACTGCATTTCAGCCGGAAAGCATTGTATTCGTATAGGAATGTATTCATGGTCGAAAACTGTAACGACCGTAAAATGCGATGTATCGAATACTCACGGGTCACACACATCGAGATATTATATTATATCGATGGTCACACAACATGTACCGGTAGCATGCGGAAGCTCGTTCTGGCGCGAATTTTGAAAATAAGGTCTTCATACGTAAAATCGTAAAATATCTTAGTTCATCCGTAAAGCCGTAAAACACATGCTATTCAGTAAATTTTATGGAAAACCGTAAAAGTTGGCAGGTATGACTCTATAATATAAATTAAAATATTTTCAATAAATTATTAATTCAAAAATTATGCTATAATTTTTTATACAAGACATTTATATTTATAAGTTATAAATTACACTTTTTTTTGAAATTATTGTCTTTCTTTTGACAATGTTTATCAATCTTTGATTAAGTCTTTTGTTATGAGGAATACATGGCTTTCTTTCACCTTAATTGTAGCGGTTCCTCAGCATACCCTCTCCTGGTCCTGAGTCCTTGATGTTGTGAATCCTGCATAGTCATGAAGTCCTGGATCCTTTCCTCGTTCTCCGGGTCCTCTCGGAAGTCCTGGATGCTTTCCTCTACCTCCGGGTCCTCTTTAGAAGTCCTGGATGCTTTCCTCTTCCTCCAGGTCCTCTTGGAAGTCCTTGACTCGTCCTTTACATCTGGAATTTATGCCATGTAGTGCTCTCGTCCTCAGTCTGGAGTAATGCTCTTAGATGTAGATCACTTGTAAACATCTGACGATTTCTTTGTTACAGTAATTTTTAATTACTGTTTTCCATTACTATTTTAAATTGAAATATTTATCGTAATACTTTGTAAGTTATGCTTAACAAAAAGCCTTATTGGTGTTAGACATATTGTCTAACTCTGTTCAAAGTAATTAAAATTTTGTGTCTTTGACGGACATAGCGTTCCAGCACGAATGAATACTGTTAGAAGAGAGATTAGCTCTCCTGGGCTTGTATTTATATTCACCAAGAAAACTGCAGCTGTCGATTCAGGAATTAGCCTGTCGACAGTTGAACCATGGCGTGATAGCCCCCACTCTCGTCCTATTTCACATTTTTGCACTTTTTCGCCAATCGCACTGTTTAACGCGGATTTCACGGCGATAAAATATTGTCTAATTTAATGACCTATGTGATGTGCAATTATCATGATGCTCGCACCACTAGTGTAATTATAATGCTTTAAAAATCGCACAGAATTCGCACTGATTGTCCGAATTACGTAAAATTCGCACTGCACTTGTGTCTGATTTTTACACATTTTTACCTTCTCGCTAACATTTATGGTTTTCTTAATATTAAATATATTCTTAATTTAGCATTGACTTGGGGTGTGGTTGCAAACTTTCAGGCTCAAACAGGCTTCACGCACACACACTATTTACTTGTGTACACGCATGCAGCGGTAATCGCGTGATCCTGCGTGTTGACTCCTGTTTGCAAACCAGCTTCCAATTTCACACCTGCTCGTCTATTATATATTATTAAAATTAAATTAAATATTTATTTTATATTATATATGCGCATTACAGCCTATGCTTGTATTGTCGCATTATTCCTCTGCTTGATCAAAAAAAAAATTTTAATAAATTTATTTATTAAAATTTTTTTTTCTATCATTAGAAATATTATATTTTTATATTTCATATTACTTATTTTTTTTTATTCATATTTTTACACTACTATCCATGATAATGAATATTAATTGTGCAAATGCCCTTAGTTGGAGGGTAACACAAGTCTAGTTCCTATCTCCCCTCCCTACGAGTTGCTAACAATGCATAAGCGTAGCTGCTTCTTCCCATTGTTCTCCTTTAATCTGGTTCTACTGACCTATTTATTTTTACGGGTAAAACTTTCTGAGTGAACTAGCATGGTATTTGCCAATTTCTTTCTTCTTCACATCGTCATATACTATAAATGTATGTCTCGCGATTCGTTGTTGAAGTGAAACTTCTTTTGGCATGGTAGGAAAAGTTTCGTTACGCGTGATGCATTATATGCATGAAACTTCTTTGGGCACGGTAGGAACAATGTTCGTTACGTGTTATGCCTTATATGCATGCATGTGTGTGTATATGTGTTTAGTAGTATACCAAAATGAGGAAATGTACAGTTATATATAATTATTGTTACGAATATTTTAAGTTAACGATATGTACAAAATAATCTACCTAGTCCTACATAATTTAATGACATATATGTTAAAAATTGTGTATGAATACGATCGACGTCATTCTCAATCATTATTATACGTTGCTTTATCACGTGTGACGAGTATTGAAGGATTACATATTACAACACAGACCAACGAGAAGATATTCTACCATGGCTGAAGACGATCATCATCAACAACTGATTTGCAAGAGGAATTTAAACGACTTTCACTAAACAAACTAGAAACTATAAATGAAAATTTAGTTAATTTCATCAATAACAGAAAAGGTTTATCAATATTCACTTTTAATTGCCAAAGTCTTACAGCTCATGCTGTTGATCTAAAAGATATAGTTGTGAAAAATTCAAATGTCATAGTTTTATCAGAAACTTGGCTAGCCAATGAAGATGACGTATCTGTTCTTAATTTTAACTGCATTGTGAAATATAAACGACCAAATATTAGAGCGGGAGGTGTCGGGATATTTCAAAATTCTGACGATATTATTAACATTATAACTCCATCCATGGATTTTTCCGTTACTCAATCTGATGTCTATGGTTCAATGGCATCTACAGTTGGCGATTTGTGTATGGCTGAATGTAAAATGGAAAATGGGCAAACAGTTGTGATTATAGCAGTGTATATTTCTCCTAATAAAACATTAGATGATATCATTGATTTTCTCCATCATTCATTATTATTGTATACATCACAAGGTGCCGCCATACTTCGTAAAGATTATCATAAAATACCTATGATTTTAAGTGGAGATTTCAATGTCAATTTTGCATTAGACAAATCTATAAAACTGGTTGAATTTTTAAAAGATAATTTAAACCTGTCTATACAAAATGATAAAAAAATATCTACGACAAAATCGAATACTGTACGACAATTGTTGCAGTATTCACAAGGTTTCTGGATAACATTGAATGTAAAACATACATTTCTTTAGTTATCATAAGCCTTTGGTTACAAAAGTGTATGATGAAATATCACTAAATATTAACGAAATGGATTAATAATAATAATAATAATTTCTGTAAATGTATATAATAAAATATTTGTAATTTACTAAAAATGAAAATTTTTCTTATACTGATACCTCTCCCATCCTATTACATTTTAAGTATACAGTTAAAAATAATAATAATAATAATGGATAAACAAAAAATAATGGATATAACCCAAAGAAGTTTCACTTCTTCTGCGTGTACACACTTACTGATACACGCACCCAAACTTTTTTTTAATGTATATGGTCCGTTATACAGTTTATTTTTTCCCTGTATTATCACTTCGTTTTCCCACTGGATTAGCTTTTACTCCCACGTCGAATTGTTGTAGTTTGTGTGTCCTGTTAAATCTTTCCACTCTCTTGTTACCTCTTTCTATTATCCGTTGCTTTGCGTATTCAATTTTCACACTTATTGGTACAGGTACATTCTGGTTGTTAGGTTTGTTTACATACTTGGTCCAAAATCTGTTCGGCTTTTTATCTTCTTCCAATTCTATTGGAGTATATCCTGTTGGTTCACTATAATTTTCGTTGATGGCTTTCTCAAGAAATGGTAGATATTCTGCCCATTTATTGTGCTGATCATGGCAGTATATTCGTAAATATTTACCTAATTCTTTGTTAACTCTTTCAGCAAGGTTTCCTTGAGGATGTCTTATGGATGTGAGTATAGGTTGTATTCCATTTTCCCTTAACGTCCTCTCCCATTTTTCACTCTGGAATTGTACACCTTGGTCACTGAGTACTGTCTTCATTTTTCCATGTCGGAATATATTTCTGGAGTAGTATCTTTAGAACAACTTTGGTTGTGGGTCGCATAATTGGGTAAAGTCGGACTGCCTTGGAAAACACATCGATACATACCAATATGTGCTTCACACCTCGACTTGATCGTGGTAGTGGTCCCAGAAAATCCACTGCAATTAGCTCTCCCTTATTTTCCTTCTGGATGCTGTAATGGGGCTATTTTGAACAGTATATGTTTTATTTTCAAGTTATCAATTATTGGGGACGGATCGGTTTGGACACCCTTTACGGTAACTCAGACATGTTGGTTTGGACACCCTGTATACAATCCTGTACCGGGTCGTGCCTGGCACACAAAGATAACAGCGTTGGAATGTCAGCCTATGCGCACATGCGTGTATTTTCCGTTGGTGGAAAAATAAAACCTTTTAGCGAGCCCAAAGACAGAACGAAACTACATATACTCGCTCCACAAGTGATATCACGTGACGACTCATTAAAGCGTCACGTGATTTTTACCAACCAATCATGAACATAGTTGCCATGGTTGAAGAAGGCGTGGTTTATATAGACGCTTAGAAAAACTACGTTGTCGTCTTCAACACCGATAGCCGGCCGGCTGTACAATAGTACCACGTGTTAAAGCAACATTTTAATTATGGAAATGTGAGTGCAGAAACAAAAAAGCAGTGCAAAATGTGATTGGTGAATATCTAAATTAACAGCAGAAACTTTTCGGACAAAAAAGTGAACCCTATTCAGACAACAAGTAAAACAACAATGAACTAAATTCACCATGTGGTCGTTATGGATCTAAGCTCAGGAAAGTAATCATTTAAACATCTATTAACAAATTAAAATCAATTTAAAAGCGCTAAATCTAAATTATGGGGAATTTTACAGTATGAGAGGGAGAGAGTGAGCATATACTGGGTCGTTTTTTTGAGTAGAAAATAAGTTAGTCGTAAGTATATATATATAGTCAGTAATAAATAAATCTTGATAGCATGGCTAGGTGAATCAAATATTGTTCGGAGGGTTATTTGTAGAAAAAGCATAACTACAGTAGAAATCATAATTTGACGTAGTTTCACAATTCAGCCATAAGGCGTATTTTAGTAAATTTAAACCGGAAGGTAAACAGAAAAATTGTCATGCTATATAAATAAAATACCATTTTATTTATGTTTGTAAAATACGTGTGTGTCATTGCATTACCTGTTGTTTTTCTCTGCCTAAGTACATCAGACGACACCCTGGTTTATTTGCGATGAAGGTAAGTGGGACAAATTTGAATATTTTGATTTAAAAAGCAAGTAGAGTTTCAGTTATATAAACAGGTTTATAAACTTTAATATTTATTTTTAAACTCGTACTGCTTTAGTTGGCGCCCGTTAAACAGCTACGCTGTGAATTAAAAAATTAAAAAAAATTAATTTACAACCTGATCGAAATGGCAGAGAAAAGCGAGAGTGCAAATTTATGTGAAGATATTGTGGAGGGGTCAATTTTAAATGTTACGCAAGACGATTTAATATCGACAAATATTAACGAGAGTGTAGACAATACAACACACGAATTAACGATTGAGATAGTAGACGCAAAAATAAGCGATAATGTAAATATATTTAATCAGTTAGCGTTAATGATGGAGATGATGTCAGGAATGAGAAATGAGTTGAAATCAGAAAATAATAATATAAACACATGTTTAAATGAATTTAAAAATGAGATGAAATCAGAAAACGATAATTTGAAAACGAGCTTGAATGAATTTAAGATTGAAATCAAATCAGAAATAAATTCTAGTAACATAGAATTGAAAACAGAAATAAACAAACAAGACCAAAAATTAAGAGAAATAGACAATAAGTTAGAAAGTATGAATAAAACTATTGTGGGCATGAGAGGTGAGATAATTATAAATACAATTAATATTCAAGACGAAATAAACGAAAGTAGAACGCGGAAGGAAGAGGTAGAAAATAATACAGTTACGAGTGATTGTGACGAAATAACAGACAACCAGAGTAATAGTAAAATAACAAATAATTACGAAAATGAATTAACAACTGATAGTAGTAAGATAGTGGAAAACGAGATATATAAAAATAATACAGTGAAAATAATTAGCGATCATAATAATATAGAAACAGTGAGAGAGAGAGGAGAGAGTGTTTGTAAGTTACAGAGAGAGTTTGAAGAGAATGATTTTGTGAATATAGGGCAGAGGGTAAATTTTCCCCAGTTTTATGGTAAACCAAGCTGGTTACAAATGTTTTTGAAGGGCAAGAGTACCTTACAAGAAAGCGATGTATATCTAAATAATTTTTTAATTTGTAGTAGGCATTTTTATGATTTAATACCCTTTGTACGGAACGATAGAAAAAGTGTGAATTGGTGTGATGATGAAAGATATGTTGACAAGAAGGTAATGTTATTTAAGGTTAGTAGAGATTATGACGAATTATTGCAGAGATTAGACATTGAAAGAGTTATTGATAATAAGTACTTACCTTGTGAAATAGTTAGTACAGCAATTGATGTAATAGACTACTTACTTTATGACAAAGCGAATACAGCAGTAGATAATAATGATAATGAAACTGTAATTGACATAACTATGACAGATCGTACTAAAGGCGACTGGACTATACTCGATGATAATAAATTACATAATTTAATAACAGGGAATAATTCTGTTGATATTGTGGAAGAATATAAGAATTTGGATAATCTTTATATTAATAAAAATAATATAATGTGTTTAGTAAAGAATGAACTGTGTAAACGTAAAGCCAGATTTTTGTACGATGATTGGGGGTAGAGACAATGAATGTTTATTGAACGTTTAATCATGTAATTAATGGTTTTGGAATGGACTGCTTTACCAAATGAAGTGTGATAAATTGAATAATAATGACGAATAATTTGTAAATAATTGTAGTGAATTTATTTGCGTGTATTGTATGATGTCAGGTAAACAATGTGTATGCAGGTAATTGTTGAAATAATAATATTAATATTTTGCAATTTAAATAAATAACCGAATTAATTTTGAAAACAGTAACTGGTGAGTTGTAATTGTTTTGATAACAATGGAAATTATATTTTCAATAATTAATTTAATTAAAATAATCTGAGAGGTGTTAAATATTTTGATTGATTTGAATGTTATATAATTGAATTTTGATAGTGAATTTAAATTATTTTACGAGATGTGAATTTGGAAATTAATGATTAATGTGAGAATAGAAATCTAATCTTACTGTTGAACGGGGAGGGGGACCCCTAAGGTATGTGTTATACGATTTTTTTTTACACTCGAGGTGTACCTTACCACATACCAACATTGCCTAGGCGTGTAATAGAATAATTTTAGTGAGGCAGTGTGTTCAAACAAAATTTACTTTTATGTAATAAAATCTATTATGCAATAATAAAATGTAACAAGGTCACGAGTAAATAAAATTTGAAAATGAAATTAAAAGTGTAAGTTATGTAATTTTGGTAAATCGAAAAAGTGAATTGTTTATTTTCATGTAATAACAACATCGTTAAGTATAAATGGATCAATTTAAGTGACTAAGTAAATATTTTGTTGTACTTATTATTTTATGTTAATGAAGGTCAAGATAGGGAAAGTTAAGAAAGAAATGTATGAGGTTAAAACACCACCAAGACTAGAAATGTCATATAATATAAATTGTTAATTCTAATTTTATAAAATATATTTTACTTGTGATTCCCCAACTTTTCGGGCGGTCACGGCCTCACCGAACCCTGACCGTGGAATTGGTTTAGCTTTAACAGCTATGGTTGGGGCTCATTGCGTCACGTTCTGCCTTAACTGGCCATAGCTGTTATCGTTGTTAAGGTGAATTTTGAAATTGACAGGGGGGTAATTTAGGGGAATCACCAAACTATGGAACAGCGGCTGCCACTCTGTCCGCGTGGGGACAGCATAGCCAGGCATTAGGGGCGTGTAATATGAACGTTTAGATATTAGGATATCTAGTTTTATTAAAATGTAACGCAGAAGCAAGGACACGGAGATGTCAAAATTCCTCCAAAATTTCAGTCCTTGTGGACGCAACTTGACGCCACAGTCTAGGGGGGGGTCATAGTGTGTGTGGCAGGGAGGTTACCCAAGGGGGTAACGAATTAGGAATTTGTTGTGTTTTAATAATGATGATTCGCTACTGAGATAACTACATAATTTTGTTTTGATTTGCAAAATAGAGGCACTAGATACTTCATATATTGTGTTTATTATGTATTATTGTGTTAATTGCAGGTAGTATGTTAGGAATAAGGATTACAAAATAGGATAATATTTTATAAAATAAGTTTTCAATGTGTTTAAAGAATTTCAATGAATAATGAAATAAATTTGAGATAATTAAAAGTGTTCAATGGGTTGTAAAAGATAGAAATTGAGTGATAGTAATTGTTTGAGTAAAACGTTTGAATCAGTCCAAGCTAAAATTGTTAGTGGTATTAGAGAGAGAGGGAGAAAGATTATATACATATACCTGCCAAGTGGCATATCAAGCTAAAATAAATAATTAGATCACCCAAAGTAAGGGAAAGTGAGATTGTTAAATAAAGAAAGAGATTTAGAATACAAATATAAAGAATTTTTTTTAATTGTAACCAGTGACAATTTTGATAGTGTTTGAAAATAATGTAAAGCTAGAAAGTGTTTATTTGAAGAATTTGAATATGAATTTGAGTGTTATTTATAATAATATTTTGTTAATTTTAAATATTGTATTTTAATATGTTCTGTGTTGAAAGACAGAAGTTTACCGATGTTTAATATTTTCAGATAGAACTTGTACATATGTAGGTCAAGATTCTTGACTTGACCTAGTTTCGATCAGCTGATAGTGAGGTCATATACTAGGCATGTTTAGTATGGAAGTTAATTCAACTTTTGTTTTTTGATCAATTTAAACACACTGTAAATAACTTCAATATGGAAAGAAAATATTTTAAGAAATTTAAATTTTTTTTGAATTTAAAATTTTTTTTGGAAACTTTGGATTTAAAATTTTGAAAAAAAAATTCTTGATTTTGTGCCTGCCATCTAATTGATGTTTTTGACTGCTGATTGTATTATTGTTTAGGTGTAGTACTAGTGTTTTTTATAGAATTGTGTGGTGTAGTATGTAGGTATAATCAAATGTTAGAATAAATGAGTTTGATTTAGCAATAAATATTTTTGAATTTAAAAAAGAGATTAACAAGTATATGTATGAGCCCAGTATTGCTGAAGGCGACCCAGTGTGCATGATAAGTGGGAACATATCGGTTGAGGATCTGGAATGATATAAGCCAGGGATTGAGGATTTTTGGGGTAGCATGATAGAAGGTAAGGTGCGTGTCTGTTCGATTTTTCGGTGTTGGGATCTCTTACAGAGAAGTCCAGTGATCTCGTTCAGATGCGACCATAGTCGCCGAGCCAGGGGGGTCGTTTACCCATGAAGTGTAAGATCAAAAGGGGGTTGTTGGCACCAGTTCCTCACCGGTCCTCTTAGGGGTTTTAGCAATGAGATTTCTTCTGTTTCGACAGAAGATTTCTCATTGGGGGGGTACTGTAATGGGGCTATTTCGAACAGTATATTTTTTATTTTCAAGTTATCAATTATTGGGGACGGATCGGTTTGGACACCCTTTATGGTAACTCAGACATGTTGGTTTGGACACGCTGTATACAATCCTGTACCGGGTCGTGCCTGGCGCACAAAGATAACAGCGTTGGAATGTCAGCCTATGCGCACATGCGTGTATTTTCCGTTGGTGGAAAAATAAAACTATTCAGACAACAAGTAAAACAACAATGAACTAAATTCACCACGTGGTCGTTATGGATCTAAGTTCAGGAAAGTAATCATTTAAACATCTATTAACAAATTAAAATCAATTTAAAAGCGCTAAATCTAAATTATGGGGAATTTTACAGTATGAGAGGGAGAGAGTGAGCATATACTGGATCGTTTTTTTTGAGTAGAAAATAAGTTAGTCGTAAGTATATATATATAGTCAGTAATAAATAAATCTTGATAGCATGGCTAGGTGAATCAAATATTGTTCGGAGGGTTATTTGTAGAAAAAGCATAACTACAGTAGAAATCATAATTTGACGTAGTTTCACAATTCAGCCATAAGGCGTATTTTAGTAAATTTAAACCGGAAGGTAAACAGAAAAATTGTCATGCTATATAAATAAAATACCATTTTATTTATGTTTGTAAAATACGTGTGTGTCATTGCATTACCTGTTGTTTTTCTCTGCCTAAGTACATCAGACGACACCCTGGTTTATTCGCGATGAAGGTAAGTGGGACAAATTTGAATATTTTGATTTAAAAAGCAAGTAGAGTTTCAGTTATATAAACAGGTTTATAAACTTTAATATTTATTTTTAAACTCGTACTGCTTTAATGCTCTGCATTTCTACGTACGTGTGTAAATTCGGTCCTTTCGCCATTTGACACTTCTTCACCTCCTTCTTTATTTTTCGAAACATATTAATCGTAAAATCCTCTCGTAGACTCAGGTAACATTTCAGAGCGGCAGCATGCGCTAAACTCTCATGTGCTGGTTGAATTAATTTCTGTAACATTTCGTTCGTTAGTACTATCTTCCAGTCTTGTCTTACTAACCTGAAAAGAATTCCATTAAGTACCTTATAATGATTTGGTAGCTGTTCTTGGTCTTTCATTTCTCTTATTGTAACATCTAAATATTGTTGTTGTGCTAAATTTTTTAGCATTTGTTTTATTTCATCGTTCTCTTTAAATTTAATTGATAGCAATTGTACTTCTTTTTTTTCGCTCTCATAGACTTCTTCACATTCTTCTGTGATGTATCGGCTTAGTGTATCAGCTATACTATTGTCTTTACCTTTACAGTATTTAATGGTGAACGAGTATTGTAATGAGTAGACTCTGTCGTCTCTGTAAAAATGAGTGTTTTTACGTGCGTTAGCCTCACACGTTGTAGTCGTTTCTTTACGTTAACTTACTTACTTATTCTTTTTGTTACGCTGACGATGCCCGTAGCGTTCTCACGAATTACCAGTACAATATCTCGTGAGTGTAAACCTTACCTGTCCTTTGTATGAGTATATTTCATTCCCGGGTGGCGCCAAATTGTTTATGAAAACAATTAAAAAATATGAGATCGAGCGGTCATTCTAGACGGTGTTGTCTGATTCAAATTACCCTCGCAATGGGCGGGCGTATGAATCTCGCTAGTAGTTCGCCATGTTGCCGATGTCTAACGCTGGCCGTCAATTTCGCTCGTCGCTAAAGTACACAAACTGTATAATGCAATTTACTATGAAATAAAGGACGGTTATTACATCTCAGTACTAGTTTATTAACGTGAAATTATCAGTTATTCAATTCAATACAAAATTATTTACTTGTTATTAAACAAAGTTGCTCCGGCAATAAATAGACAATTATTCTCAGGTTGGCTAAAATTGATTTAAAACGATACTACCTCGACATGGCGTCGTCAATGTTTATTTTCTATCGTTCGTTAAATCTGAGTTCTTTTGGTTATGAAAAAATATTAATAAGATGATAATAAAGTACACTACCTTACATTGATAGTACTTATATACTATTAGGCTTAATTACAATTCGTTCCTGAAGTGTTAAAAAGTGTGTGTTAAGAGTTTGTAATTTATACATAGGTTATTTTCTGGTTTCATACAAGTTTAGTTTTTTTATTTTCAATTAATCCTTGAAAGAAATTTGATTATCAGCTCGTAGTGAGAGTTATTTGTGTTGTGAGAAAACGTTAATAAGAATTTATTCCACAAATTCGGGTATTTCAGAAATTCTTCGTATTGTTTAAATTAGCAGCCATCCTTACTATTTCTTTTATGAATTTGCTAACTGCTATAATTTTTTATTGTTCGACTAAGCTTTTCGTCATTACTGACATCTTCAGGTCTTAAACAACGTCTATCAACTGTACGTTGTAGGCTTTTATACTTTAGGCCCCTCCCCTTATGTCATCGCCCCTCCTATTGGTTCTAGCTGCTACCGCTCTTCACGGGAACTTTGTCTACCTTTTTCCGTTAGGCATTTTTCTAACGTCCGTCAAATTGTTTTAAGAATCTCCCGTTAATTTCTTCATTCTTGACTTATAATTTTTTTTTTTTTTTTTTTTAACCTTTTACATTTCGTCATTTTTTAGTGTGTTATTCTTATTAAAATATGGAAATAATCAAAATAGAAAACAATCCGCAAAAAAGAAAATTAATAGAAGAACTAGAAATACTTAAAGTTAAAAAAGAAGATAAAAATAAATTAATGAATATAAAAGTGGATTTTACAAATGAAGAAATATTTTATTATATATTAAACAATAAACAAAAATAAATTAAAATAATAAGAATAACACACTAAAAAATGATGAAATGTAAAAGGTTACAAAAAAAAAAAAAAAAAAATTATAAGTCAAGAATGAAGAAATTAACGGGAGATTCTTAAAACAATTTGACGGACGTTAGAAAAATGCCTAACGGAAAAAGGTAGACAAAGTTCCCGTGAAGAGCGGTAGCAGCTAGAACCAATAGGAGGGGCGATGACATAAGGGGAGGGGCCTAAAGTATAAAAGCCTACAACGTACAGTTGATAGACGTTGTTTAAGACCTGAAGATGTCAGTAATGACGAAAAGCTTAGTCGAACAATAAAAAATTATATTTCAGAAATACTTACCAAATCTGTTGAATTCGGGTGACGAGTTACACAGTTCTTCGTTAGGTTGGATCTATTCAGTCATCAATCTTCCTTCATTTATAATTTGGAGTACGTCTGGCTTCCTTTTCGGTCAATGTGGATTAAATAATTATTTTAGATTGTTATTAATCTGGTTAATTGGCTCTCCTAGTTTGATTAGGTATTCACCAGACTTCTTGCATCTTTATTTTATAAGATTTCGACTTTTTTATTATTTTAAATTAAATTTGAGTCGAATATGGTTTGGCTTCTTTCGGTCTTGAGCGTCAATAATGAACTATTTTTAATGGAATAATAATAAATAACGTTCCGTTGTTATGGCAACTGTCTGTACTCTCATTGGCTACTCATATTTTATGTCTATTGTTATAATATTTGAATTTTAATTCAAAATGACTAAATATCTTCTGATTATTATTATTATTATTCTGTCTTCTTATCTATGTATGAGATATTATCACAACTGTTTATATTTTCTTTCAAAGATCATTTTGACATCCCACAAAGCTGGGTTTGTTTATGTACGAGGTTTGTTCAAATAAAGACAGGACTTTTGAAATAGCGCTCCGATCAGTGTACGGAGCATGTTCCGACATGTGGTGCCGCCTAGCGGCCACCTTCGGCAACTTAACCCCGATTGTTGCGTCGTTCTACTCGTATTAGTTGGCGGCATAAAACTGTCAAAGTAAACACATGCATTCACCGTTCTGCGAAGTGAAGATGAAAGATTTTATGGAGCAGCGCGTTTGTGTGAAATTTTGCTGCAAGACCGACAAAACTTTTACTGAAACGTGGGCTTTGCATCAGCAAACCTATAAGGAAGACTGTATGAGCCGTTCGCAGTGTCACGAGTGGTTTAAACGTTTTAAATCGGGCAGAACATCGATTGAGGAAGAGTCAAGATCGGGACGACCTTTGACGTCAACAAGCGATGAAAACATCGATGCTGTTCGTTCCGTGATTCGTGCAAATCGTCGTTTGACTGTGCGAGAGGTTGCTGAGGAAGTCGGCATCAGCATCGGGTCGTGCCACGAAATTTTGACCGTAAAACTTGGCATGCATCGCGTCTCTGCAAAACTCGTGCCACGTCTGTTGACCGACAACCAGAAGGAGAACCGTGTCAGGATCAGCCAAGAGCTTCTTGATCGTGCCAGTACCGACAAAAACTTCATAAAAACCATCATAACACGAGACGAAATATGGGTTTATGGCTACGACATCGAAACCAAGGCGCAATCGTCACAATGGATTGGAAAAATGTCGCCCCGACCGAAAAAAGCACACATGAGTCGGTCAAACTTGAAGTTGATTATTTTTTTTTATTATCGAGGAGTAGTCCACCACGAATTCGTGCCACAGGGTCAGACTGTTAACAAGGAGTTCTATGTACAAGTTTTAAGGCGTTTGAGGGACGATGTGCGCCGGAAGAGGACTGAGCAGTGGAAAAACAAGAGCTGGGTGTTGCATCACGACAACGCGCCAAGCCACTCGTCTCTGCTAGTCAGCCAATTTTTGGCCGGTAACGAAATAGCCGTCCTTCCTCACCCTCCGTACTCTCCAGACTTGGCCCCCGTGGACTTTTTCCTGTTTCCAAAATTGAAAACCACCCTGAAAGGATGTCGTTTTCAAAGTGTTGACGAGATTCAACAGAATTTGCAGACAACTACGCACCATCTCACAAAACGAGTTCCAGGGAGCATTCCAACAGTGGCAGAAACGATGGGAGCGGTGTGTTGCAAGCAGGGGGGAGTACTTTGAAGGGGACAAACATTAGTAATGTTGTAATTACAGTAATAAAGTTTGTATGACAAAAGTCCGGTCTTTTTTTGAACAAACCTCGTATTAAAGTTTTGACAATAATGTTAATATTATGTAATTACATTCTTTCTTATTTTGTTTTTAATTTAACTTTGACATCTTAATATGATTCACTAATTGTACTTAACTGGTTGCTTGTCCTGGATTTTCTAATACAATAGTTAATTTCTTACAATTTGTTTATTTTGGATTTATACAGTTAGGCATTTTATAGGCCTAAGTAGTAATTGGCTATATCTTCTTATTTTACACAAATTAAAGATTATTTTACATTTACATATGTTTTGCTTGGTGTCACTTATGACGTGTTTACCTTTTCAATTAATTTGGGCTGTTTTATAATAATTGTATGTTCTTATTACTTTACAAAATCATGGCCTGTCTATTATTCTATAATTTCTTTTCCTGTCTACTCTGAAGATTATTATTATTGTTTGTAAAATTTTATCTACTTACTTATCTATATTGCCATTTTTTATAACTTGTCTATCATTTAATATTACTTATGAAACATAACACAAAAATTAGGTTTATGGTCTGTTTACTTTTCTCAGCCATATTCCTTCTTATAAACTTATTTGAACAAATAACTATCTTGGTGAAGAACATTATAACACCATTTATTTTAACTTGCTAATTATCCCTTTGAACATTTTAAGATCCAAGAATGTTTTACTTATTTTGCACTTATATTGACGGTCACTAAAAATTTAAGCATTGTAACAATAACATTCTTATTCATTATGGGGTGTTTACCCTGAATACCCCTGTATTCCTAATCTACTATCACTTTTAATTATAATAACAATAACATTCTTATTTTTTGGTATTTTTCATCATTAAACTATAGTGTTATTCACTGGTTTTAGGCGTCTATACCTATATGTTGGGTTTTCTATTTATTTCGGGTTTACACTGGCACTTTGCACTTTTTTATGGTACTTGAGTGTTACTAGTGGTTATTCCCTAATATTGATTTCTCTTTACTCACTTAATCCCCTTCACTCCCTACCTATCTCCCACTTATGGGTTTTTTATTGTTTTATTCCCAACTATTAGTTATAATGTTAACAAATTTCATGTTCTGATTTACTTATCATTATAGAGTTATTCAATACATTTCACAGCTATTTCTTTGGTTAGTGTACATTATTTGATATTACTTTATTTGATTTTAATATTTATCATTTACATTTATTATTTGTTTGTGCCTTTTTCATCATCATTTGAGTTTAATATTTCTCATTTTCTTTTCATTATTATTTGTTTGTGTCTTTTTCATCTACCTTCTCATTTTATTTTCTTTTATTGGGTCAATCACTTGGGTTGGGTCATAGTCATTTGTCGCGTCATAGTCATTTTATTTTCATTCATTTAATATAGCTGATTCATTGTAGTTTTTTCCCTGGTATTGGGGTGGCTTTTTGTGTTGTAACAGTATTCGCCAATGGCTAAAATCCATCTTAATAATCGGGCATTTGTTACTTTGCATTTCAATAGAAAGGATAATGCTTGATGGTCAGTATGTATCTCAAAATAAGTACCATAAACATAATATCTCAATTGCTTAAGAGCATATACTATAGCAAGTATTTCTTTTTCTGATGTGGAGTAGTGTCTTTCAGCTCCTTTTAAGACTCTACTGGCGTAGGCGATAACTCGTTGCTCTCCCGTAGTATCTTCTTGATACAGTACACTCCCTACTGCGTAGTCACTGGCATCAGAGTAGATTATGAATTTCCCTTCACGTTGAGGATGATGTAACATAATATTTTCAATGAATAACGTTTTCATTTGGTTGAAGGCATCTTGGTGTTTCTTCTCCCATTTCCACTTCTGTCCTTTCTTCGTCAGCCCCAGTAGCGGTTGCGTATACTCTGCATATAATGGTGAGAATCTTCTGTAGTATCCTGTTAGTCCTAAGAATGCTCTTAACCCTTTGAGATTTCCGGGTATAGGAAAATTAGTTATGCTGGAGATTTTGATAGGATCAGGTTGAATACCAGAGGAGGAAATGATGTGGCCTAGGAATTGGATAGAGGATTTGATAAATTCACATTTGTCTAGGTTAAGGGATATGTTCACTTGCCTAAACTTGTGGAATATCGTGCTTAGATGTTTTATATGTTCGTCTAGTGTTTTAGATACAACTAAGATATCATCTACGAATACCATCGTGTAGGGTTCCACCTCAGGCCCTAGAGCTCTTTCTCTAGTGGCATCAACCACTTTACGATGGCTGCCAAACTCGTGCTTAATCCAAAGGGTACTACCCTTGGATAGAGGATTTGATAAATTCACATTTGTCTAGGTTAAGGGATATGTTCACTTGCCTAAACTTGTGGAATGTCGTGCTTAGATGTTTTATATGTTCGTCTAGTGTTTTAGATACAACTAAGATATCATCTACGAATACCATCGTGTAGGGTTCCACCTCAGGCCCTAGAGCTCTTTCTAGACACTTTACGATGGCTGCCAAACTCGTGCTTAATCCGAAGGGTACTACCCTGTGTTGGTAGCATTTACTTTTATACAGGAAAGCGGTGTACTTTCTATTTTCTTCACGAATTGGAATCTGCCAGAAACTTGAGCGTAAATCCAGCTTCGTCAGATACCTCGCTCTTTCACACTTGGTAAATAATTCATCCGCAGCAGGCACACAGTCATACTCTTTTAACACGATGCTGTTCAGCTCCCTCATGTCAAGGCATAGGCGTATCTCACCACTTTTCTTCTTCACTACCACTAGAGGATTCAGGAAGTTGCTGTTCGATCGCTCTATGACTCCATTTTCAATCATGCGCCGAATTTCCAGTTCAACCTCTTCCTCATATCGCACTGGGATAAGGTACGTCCTCCTAATGACTTTCGTAGGGTCTGACACGACTATAGAGTGCTCGTATACTGTCGTCTGCGTCGGTACTTCGCTAAATACATCCCTGTACTCTTCTATTAATTCGTGCAGTTTTTCTTCTTCCTGTGTCGTCATTCCTTCATCCACTGCATTCACATGTCGAGTTGGACCATACTGTATTTGTGGCTTGGACGAAGTAATAGGTATTTCACTTACCTTGCAATCTTCTTCATCGCTATTCATTTTTAACTCATATTGAACATCTTTATAATTACACAGAATTGTATTATCATTAACATTATAAAGGTACACAAGTAATGAATGCTGTCCTTCTTCTTCAAGCCACACTGTTGGGCTAGCCAACTTGTAAAGGAAACTTTACAAGATACGTACAGATATATAGTTTTATAATATATGTGTATTATTGTTATTGAATCGTAGACAGTACGATAATATCTTCTTAGTGTATCTTCACTCACTTCTGCCCCGCGATGGAGCGCCAATCTATAAAGGAACTTTATAGATTCGTACAGATATATTTGGTGTGGTGTAATAGTGTGAGTGTAGATACGCACTGGTATCTACGGTAATGTTGTTTTTTACAAAATGTTGTAATTGTAACTATTATGGTTATTAGTGTGATTGTATAGTTTAATTGGGTGCGTATTAATAGTCCACCTTTTTGGTTTAAAATGTTTCGCGCACTCTGTTATATACCTCTCTCACTTACCACACGTGGATATTTGAGTCCTGTTCAGTGACGGTTCCGCTGAAATACATACACTTTACATACAGGTAAATATTCAGTTTGAATATTCAATATAGTTGTCACACACAATATAAATGAAATAATATCTAATCAATACTCTGAATTATTAGATCTATTTAAACTCTTCCGCCACCTTTGGTAGAACTGATTAAAAATAATGATTTAATTTACTTTTGAAATGATACTCTTTTTCACTGGTAATAAAAGTGGAGGTTTATTAACAATTCGCTATATTATAAAATCTTTGAACAATAAACAATCAATAGTTAACAACCTTTTAGATAATAATTACAATTAAAAATTCAAAATAAGACTCTATTCAGACTCAAGGCTGGTAAGCCTGTTAGTGGTACAATAATTTAATTTCAAGAGGTTATGTTCTCTTGTATCAGTGATTTACCATATTCGTAAGGTTCTTTTAGGTAACATGATACCAGGTACAAGATGTAATATTAGTAATGATATAAAATGAACAATAATTAATAGTGAACAAACAAATATAAAAATCGAAAATTAATACCATATATCTGATATTTATGGTACTATCGTACGCGGGAATGCGCACGCAACTTTTAGTATTCTTCTGACAATTAACAAGCTCGTTGGCTTGTTCAGTTAAAATGTATCACTTTATTTTAATAATTCGTTTTGATAATTATCTATTTGCAAGAGAAAAATTTAATAAAAAACTCTTGTTATTATTTCCATCTGGTTTGGATTTTACTTGAGAACAGACCATTAACAGTGAAACTGGCAAGTTACCGTTACGATTCTGAGGTTACGTTATAACGGTTATTGTTATAAAGGTTAATTATTTCTTAATATTTATTATTTCTTAATCTAAATATAAACACATTATTCGTAATATATTGATATGTTATTATCAGGATTACATTTATTCTTCGTATTAAAGTTAATAATGTTTACTTTAAAACATCGAAAAGTCAAGAAAACAATTTTAGTCAAATGAGTGACTCTTTTTATTACTTGTATTTAGTAATAAATGCTTCTAACATAATTTTTTAATAATGATAAATAATTAAAATATTTTTTCCAATATTTTAATAATTGTGAATTAATATTTATTTTAATTCTGATAATTCGATCATGGTTTTTGATACTTCGCCTTTTCTGACTTGCGTAGTGTCAAAAAAATATTTGTTTACGAAATTATTATTTCTGTTCAATATTATTTAAATAAAAAAATTGTACTCCCTGTTCTTTATCTTTCACAACACTCACGAGTACGATTGACATTATACACTAATCGTACTAAATAACTCCGCACTTTTCACTCGTAAATATTGTTGTAGTGTTAAGGTTATGTGTGTTGATTTACTTAATGTCAATGCCGCGCACAAATTCAAAATTAAAACTTTTTCATGTTGGCGAGCGGCGTGGCCTCTCCGTCGAAAGACTGATCGTGAACTGTGATGCTTACTCCAAGCGTCTCCTTCTCGTCTGGCTAAATTCATTCATTCTATTGGTTGAAGCAATTATACTCTCCAACGCAAAAGCCTTTGTTTTCTTAAAATATTTAATTTTTTAACAAATTCGATTTTGAGGTTGAGGCTTTGTGACGTCAGCACTGGTACAAAAATGTAATTGAAAAGTTTCAAATCACAATAACTTTTTTAATCTATGTCCTATCGTTAAATGGTTGATGTCAGTGAATTGCGGACATCCTACGCTATAATTTAAGTCTAACAATGATTATTTTCCGTCCATCACTTCTATCACTAGAACGATTTTATTAATTATCTGTGGTGTATCTTACTTTTATAAGTCTATTACACCAAATTTCACTTATTTATATTAAAACACTTTTTAAATAAACACTCTGAGTCCATATCTCAATTGGTTTGATTCAAAATTTGGGAATAATTGTTCCCTAAACATATCTCGCTATGGCGTCATTAGGCGTCCATATTTGATTTTTTATAATGTGCTTAAAATTACTTTTTCTTATTTAAAACAGTAATATTGCAATCTAATAATACTAGTAATGTCTATTTACATAATTATACACTAGAATATTTATACATGACTGTTTAATCTACTATTTACATTGTTTTAGTCCCCTTCTATCTCTCTTATATACAATTGTTACCTTATTTTTGGTTTTTTCTATGTAAATGATATTATGTACTAGTTGTAATTAGTGTACACACATTGTACCTAATTCATTATACATAATGGTTAGCTTTTAGCTAGTTCAGAACCCTTCAATTTTTCAGTAATGGGTCTGTTTATGTTGTGTCATATCATAGTAGTCATTTACTTTTGTTAATACAATAACTAAATTGTTATTGTCACCCTTGGTTTGGGTTTCCAAAGTAGTATTAGACATTATTCTAACTCTTGATAATGTTTTCATTTACTTTTAAACAAGTTTATATGTTATATTTTTCATAAATAACTTGCCCCTCATGGTCTGTTTACATCTGGATGCTTTCATTATAGTCATCTGGTTTTTAATTATTTGTATACAAAATGACTGTTTTTATGGTCATAGTCTGTTCTCAAAGTAGCATTGGGATTTCCCCTTACTACTGGTAACAACCTTAACAATCTGTGTTCAATCTTTGATACAGTATTTTTCTTAGCTAGTTAGTCATACAATGGTTCAGCTTACTTCTGGTTATATGTACATAGTTAGTTAGTTTACAATATTTTGGTTACAATACTGTTATCATTATGTTCAGAATCTGTTCTCAAGGTAGTACCAGATATTTATCTCACTACTGGTAATACTTTTATTAACATTGGTATTTGTTTTGATATTGTATTTTGTCTAACTAAATTGTCATACTTGTTCCATCTCTACTATCTCTGTGTCAACATATTTGCTTTGTTTTACTTGCCTTGTGCTGCAATATAATACATTGTCTCTTAGGATTTATTATTATTTATAACAAATTCTTAATTGATATCATAGTTGATGATCAATTATTTATATTAACATGTATAATTTTCTGTTTCATAGGTGTCTTCCCTATGGGGTTATGTAACAAAGTACCACCTGTTTTAATGCAGTATTTTTCTACTACTAACATGACTTCAGTATGGTATCTTACTATAATATTATAATTATTTTGTTACACATGTTTATACAATTCCTTCTTAAACAATAACACAAATCTTTTTGTATTAATTACCATACTTTCCTGGTCATTGGTTGAATTCAATTCCTGTCATTTTGTTTGATACATAACAAAGGTTTTGTATTTGTTGTCAGTTCTCTATGAACAATAACATAATTGTTCTATTTTATTCTATTCTGGTGGTCTTATGATTATCTGTATTGATCACAACCTTTATTAAATTAGTCACACTCATTGTCTGTGTTTATTTGACTATTTTAATTCTTGCTGTTTCATTATGAAATTAACATATTTTCTTACACTATAAACTTCAGCACTGGGATTGTTTGTGTGGTTTATTTAGTTGAAATTAGTTAACTATTCACAGGTTTCACATCTATGTTAAGTACTCACTGTAATTGTTTGTGGTTCCTCAAATGTTAAACACTGGTTTTCTTTTCATATTTGATAATCATCACTTCTTTTGGTCACTTATATTGTCTTTAGTACACGTGGTTTATTTTGAGTCCTTGCATGATCCATCCATCTTCTTCTCTCTTCATGGTATGCTTCCTTGTCCTTCTTCTTTCTTCTTCTTCAATATTTTCGTTGTAGTCACTATCTTTATTTATTTTCCTCGCTGTTGGAGTTTGTTGGTCCTTATTTTGTCGGTTCCCCTCACTATTGGATCCTATTGGGTTTGGTTACTGATATTTTGTTTTGGCTCATGGCATTTTCCTTCTTCATTTTGTATGATGTTGCTATGTTAATATTATCTTCCTTATCGTTGGATTTTTTATATTAATATATTTGTAGATACACACTTTTATACACTTAGGTTTATTTATCTAGACATACTTCCATGCTTTTCTCTTACTTGACGTTATTTTAGCTTATATTATGTAACTACCATATTTGGTAACGTTACAACATTAATCTTAGCATTTATTGCATTTAGTATATCAATACCAGAATTCCATCATAGATCAATTTATGCATAATTATCATGGGGTATTCTAATTCTAGCGTTTTATATGTTAGGGTTACATATGCTTGTTGTTTAACCCTTTCTTTTTTATTGGTAGCTGTTGTGATATTTAAATTATTTACAGGCAAAATTGCAGTATTTTTAAAATATTTCTTATTGCGTTGAACCCAAGCAGCGTTAAGAACTGACAGCTGGCTGCCTGTGTCAACTAACATTCGTATCTTACACCTGTTAATTCCGACGGTTACAATAGGACATTGTATTTGTTGTTCGTTGTGCTTTATATCCTGCTCATTGTTTAATAAGTCCTCTCTAATATAGTAGGGGTATATGTTGTTTATCGTATAAGTTTGTTTCCGTTTATTCAGTCATTGTGATGCCTTTGACGTAGACGGCCGACTGTGGAATGTTGCTGTCTCCATCTTATTCATTTTCTCCCTATCTCTCTTTATTGTTCCCTCATTGTCCTTCCGTACTGTGGCAACACGTTTGTCAGCTGGTTTTGAAAAATGTTTACGATTAGACAACCACACAACGCCTCCTTGTTGTTTAGCTGTATTTATTCGTTCAGTCTCTGTAGCTGTGCGCGTCGTAGTGTTGTGTATTGGTGGCGTATAATTGATTTTGTAATTATCACAGTGCGATGTAGTATTTTGTATTGCTTTCTTGTCACCCCTGTGATAATAATGGTGGTGATTTGCATGTTTTTGTTCCCAGTATTGTGTGTCCTTACCTTTATTGATATTCTCCGGCTGTGTCACAAGGATTAAAAATTCTTCTATGGTTTTAATTCCCTGCGTATAAACTGCTAACTGGATATCTCACTGGAAATGGTAAGATAATTTTGAGACAATTTCGTACTCTGAAAATTTAGGTTTAAGATGCTTTACGCGTTCTATTTGCGCAATTGTGTACTGTTCGATACTCTGCTGTCCTTGTGCGTTGAACTTTCCATACTCGAGTTGATCCCGTACCTGTCATTGGGTATGTAAATTCCAGTATCGGTTCTCGAATGCCTCACAAAACTGCTGATATGTACTGACGTTATCTCTAATAATAGAGTACCATTGACTGGCTGAATCTCTAAGATATCGCGTGACGAAGTCTATCTTCTCGTCGTCATTTATTGCACTGCCTATCTTCTCTATTTCCTTCTCCACTCTAGCTAAGAATTCCATACTGTTCTCCCCTTTACCACCTGAGAACTTAAGTCTGCTCCTTTCGTCCACTGGTGTAGGAAACATGGTCATTTGATTCTGTCATCTTCTCAGCTCACTTCGTAGCTGGTTCATTTCCTCTTGGATTTCTTCTTTCATATGCGATACGTCTCCCGAACGGTCCTTCGTAGTTTCTTCAATTCTATTCTCAATGACTACAGTATGTGTTTCTATTTCTCTAAGTTTACTGGTATTTGCTTGCGACATATTACTAACAGTTTGAATTTTATCATCCTGCTCTCGCGTTATAGTATTTAAAGTATCATTTATATTATCATTTATTTGTTTATGCGCTTCTTTTAGATCTTTTCTCCACTGGAGATGTAATTCTTTTTGTTTATTTTCAATTCTTACAACTTGCTCATGTAAGGCTTGTTTAAAATTATTCTCTAGCATGTCAATACGTAAGTTGGTATCAACTATTTTTTCAGTTAACTGTGCATTACTGTCGATTATACTTTGTTTTATTTCAAGATGATCGTTCTTCAATTCTTCTAAACTTTCAGTTATTCTTATAGTGTCTTGTTTAGAATTCTCAAACTGTTGTTCTAATCTATTTTCTAAACTTTCTGTTTGTTTGGTATTTATTTCATCTATTTTTTTTATTTGCTTGATATTCTCCTCTTTTAACTCTTCTTTAAATTTTTCGGCTTGTTTTATGACTAATCCGTCCATCATTGCTAGTATCGAATTTTTAAATGCTTCTAGATTCAACCCTCCTGGTTCTGCCATGTTGAATAATTATTAAAATATTTATTTATAATATCTAAGAATATTATTTTTATGGAAGCGACTTATTAATTTTAATTATTTATTGTTTCGTTATTATTATTTATTTATTCTTATCTACTTATATTACAATTACACCTGTTTGTTGGGGTGGGCGCCAGTTGCGTTAAAACAATACAATATACACAACAAAATTAAACACATAAAAATATTCATTAATACACATCAATTATTATACATAAATCCTATGCAGACATTTAACAATAGAGCATATATTTATTTATTAAATGTAGGCGTGTCGTGCCACACGTTGATGGGCAACAATTTTATACAACGATATTAAATGTGTGTCGGGCGCACACTCATAAGTGACAAAATTATACAACGTTAAATAACATTTCTAACAACGTGTACGTGTATATAGGCGTTCAGGTGTAATTATAATAATGGTAGCCTTTTTAGGAAATTCAAAATGTTCCCATTTATTAATTTAAACAAACATATCAAGAAATAATAATATACAAATAATGATTACCTCGTCATATGATATTCATTATACATGGTTTCAAAGTTTCTTTGTTTGCTGTAATCTCATCACCAACATAAAGCTTATATCATAGATATAATATTATTAATTTTAATAAAAAAACATTTCTTCATTATGTTATACTGTCTGGACTACTCAGTCTGAATATGTGCTTTCAATATAAAAATATTTAAAACTATAGTGTGTATACATCTGGTTGACCGATGGGCCCGGGTCTACCTGCGGCCACTGTATAATCCCTTTCCGCCTTGGACTGGGCTGCAGCTGTGTCGGCAATGAGTCACCTACTGGTTATGTTCCTACGAGGCTACACTTTTTTTTACAAAGCATAATTTGATATTTTTAATATATATTTGGAACCTACTAAAAAAATAATGAAAAATGATACCAAACTCGACTATATTATGTTTTAAAATTAACCTCTAATATAGGCTAATTATGAAATCTATTTTTGTCCACTGACTTTGTCAAACATTTTAAATAAGTACATACATAATTTTACGTTTGTTTATGAATATTTGGAATATGCTTGGAAACTATTGGAAAAAGACACAAACATTGACTGTACAATGTTTTATTAAGCATTAGTGTAAATTTAAATAACAGTTGACTAATTAAACGTTCTATAGGCAATCTTTGAAAAATAAAAACTGAGATAGAATTTTTAAAGTAACAATTACAGTAACAATCAAAAGAACAATTATACAATTAAAATACTATATGGGTCTTAATTAACAAATCTTCAGTGATGCAAAATAGCTTCTGATCGATTCATTCTAATGATATCCGTGTCCCCTCTGCAAGAAAAAAATAAAGATTTTAACTTTAGCATACACAAACTAACATAACAATAAATGTTAGTGAACCAATTTTTTTCTAGCTTTTTTAATACGTTTTACTGAATTAAAATAATATGTTTTATCAAATTAAAATAACTTACTTATTCAAGCTGAGATACTCCCAAGTCGTCTTCCTCCTCACTGTCCCAGTTGCTGTCATCTTCGTCCGAGTCCCCTGGGGCCAGATTTATTATTAGCTCCTGCACACTGCTGTCATCGAGGCCTTCACTTAGCCAATCATTGTCCATTTCTTTCTTAACATGATCGACACATTTTTTCCATGTA
The DNA here is from genome assembly GCA_034769895.1 of Magicicada septendecula. Taxonomy (NCBI): domain Eukaryota; kingdom Metazoa; phylum Arthropoda; class Insecta; order Hemiptera; family Cicadidae; genus Magicicada; species Magicicada septendecula. The sequence goes on along the minus strand of CM068371.1, from coordinate 228,581,741 downwards.
TCGGGGGGATACGAGTTCACCACCTCCAGGAACAGTTTTTGTACGTCTTTCAACTTGAGTGTCGTGTTCCGTGATGTTACATGTCGCTTCAAGTGTCCCCATACCATTTCAATTGGGTTATAATGACAATGGTAGGGTGGGAGCCTTATAACCTTAAACCCCAGGTCAGAAGCTTTTTTATCAATGACATAAGATGTAAGTTGAGGCTGTAAGTCGTGCAGTATTTTGAGCGTGAACATGATAACAAAGGGCCACTAAGAGATGTGAAAAAGGTGTTAGAAAGAGTGTCTGAAGCATGTCAAGTGTCAATACGGACAGTGGGGAGAATAAAGGCGGAATTAAGAAGTGTGAGTGACACATCGCACCGTAATGACGAGGAACTGGACAGTAACCTTCCTGAAGTGACTACAATTGTGCCTGAAACCGAAGTACCAGTAGGTAATGCTAATGATAGCCCTTTGACACCTTTATCTGTCATTCCTGTTCTTCATACTCCTAAACGGAAAAAAACAAAAACAGTTGTTGATTTCTCAGGTTGACGATTTTGACAAGACTGCGATTCGGCGTCATGTAGTTAATTATTACAAACATCGAGAAATCCCAACGCTCCGGAAGCTTCAGGTCACACTTCGTGAGGCAAATCTATTCAATGGTTGTATCAGAACTTTATCAAAAAGTGTTGAAAAGCCTCGGTTTCCGATGGAAAACATTGAACAAAAGGAAACTATTAATGGAAAAACCATCTATTGCTTTGGCGAGATGTAGGTTTTTAAGAAAAATTAAAAATATAGATATGAAATCTGTACTTTTTCTTGACGAAACTTGGGTTAACGCCAACACATCAAAGGAAGTGGGCTGGATGGACGATAATGTAAATCGTAATGTAGATGCACCATTGGGAAAAGGAAAGAGACTGATCATTTGCCACGCAGGAGGTGTCAATGGTTGGATAAACTCGCCACCTTTGATATTTAAATCAAAAAAGACTAGATTTTCATGAGGAAATGAACCACGAGGTTTTTGAAGGATGGTTTTTTGAAATTTTATTAAAATCAATCCAAGCCGGCTCCACAATAGTGATGGATAATGCACCGTACCATTCTCGGGTGGAAAATCCAGTGCCAACAACATCCTCAAGAAAAGGGGAATACATTGACTGGTTGGGGGAACGTGGAATTACATTTTCGCCAGATATGCGCAAGCCTGAGCTGTACAGTCTAGTCAAACTGCACAAGCCACATTGATAAAAAAGCTTCTGACCTGGGGTTTAAGGTTATAAGGCTCCCACCCTACCATTGTCATTATAACCCAATTGAAATGGTATGGGGACACTTGAAGCGACATGTAACATCACGGAACATGACACTCAAGTTGAAAGACGTACAAAAACTGTTCCTGGAGGTGGTGAACTCGTATCCCCCCGATACATGGAAAAAATGTGTCGATCATGTTAAGAAAGAAATGGACGATGATTGGCTAAGTGAAGGCTTCAATGACAGCAGTATGCAGGAGCTCATAATAAATCTGGCCCCAGGGGACTCGGATGAAGATGACAGCAACTGGGACAGTGAGGAGGAAGACGACTTGGGAGTATCTCAGCTTGAATAAGTAAGTTATTTTAATTTGATAAAACGTATTATTTTAATTCAGTAAAACGTATTAAAAAAGCTAGAAAAAAATTGGTTCACTAACATTTATTGTTATGTTAGTTTGTGTATGCTAAAGTTAAAATCTTTATTCTTTTCTTGCAGAGGGGACACGGATATCATTAGAATGAATCGATCAGAAGTTATTTTGCATCACTGAAGATTTGTTAATTAAGACCCATATAGTATTTTAATTGTATAATTGTTCTTTTGATTGTTACTGTAATTGTTACTTTAAAAATTCTATCTCAGTTTTTATTTTTCAAATATTGCCTATAGAACGTTTAATTAGTCAACTGTTATTTAAATTTACACTAATGCTTAATAAAACATTGTACAGTCAATGTTTGTGTCTTTTTCCAATAGTTTTCCAAGCATATTCCAAATATTCATAAACAAACGTAAAATTATGTATATACTTATTTAAAATGTTTGACAAAGTCAGTGGACAAAAATAGATTTCATAATTAGCCTATATTAGAGGTTAATTTTAAAACATAATATAGTCGAGTTTGGTATCATTTTTCATTATTTTTTTTAGTAGGTTCCAAATATTTATTAAAAAATATCAAATTATGCTTTGTAAAAAAAGTGTAGCCTCATAGAAACATAACCAGTAGGTGACTCATTGCCGACACAGCTGCAGCCCAGTCCGAGGCGGGAAGGGAATATACCGTGGCCGCAGGTAGACCCGGACCATCGGTAAACCAGATTTATACACACTATAAGTTAACTATTTGTTCACTCTTTGAACAAATTTAATTGATTCTTTCAAATGTACATTAAAATATTTTCAATAAATTATCAAATCAAAAAATTATGCTTTCATAATTAATCTACAATTTAAATTAAAATATTTTCAATAAATCATTAATTCAAAAATTATGCTTTCATAATTACTCTATAATTTTAATTAAAATATTTTCAATAAATTAATTAAAAAATTATGCTATAATTTTTTATACAAGACATTTATATTTATAAGTTATAAATTATACTTTTTTTTGAAATTATTGTCTTTCTTTTGACAATGTTTATCAATCTTTGTTTAAGTCTTTTGTTATGAGGAATACATGGCTTTCTTTCACCTTAATTGTAGCGGTTCCTCAGCATACCCTCTCATGGTCCTGAGTCCTTGATGTTGTGAATCCTGCATAGTCATGAAGTCCTGGATCTTTTCCTCGTTCTCCGGGTCCTCTCAGAAGTCCTGGATGCTTTCCTCGCTCTCCGGGTCCTCTCGGAAGTCCTGGCTGCTTTCCTCTTCCTCCGGGTCCTCTCGGAAGTGTTGGATGCTTTCCTCTTCCTCCGGGTCCTCTCGGAAGTCCTTTGACTCGTCCTTTACGTCTGGAATTTATGCCATGTAGTGCTCTCATCCTCGGTCTGGAGTAATGCTCTTAGATGTAGATCACTTGTAGACATCTGACGATTTCTTTGTTACAGTAATTTTTAATTACTGTTTTCCATTACTATTTTAAATTGAAATATTTATCGTAATACTTTGTAAGTTATGCTTAACAAAAAGTCTTATTGGTGTTAGACATATTGTCTAACTCTGTCCAAAGTAATTAAAATTTCGCGTCTTTGACGGACATAGCGTTCCGCCACGAATGAATACTGTTAGAAGAGAGAGATTAGCTCTCCTGGGCTTGTATTTATATTCACCAAGAAAACTGCAGCTGTCGATTCAGGAATTAGCCTATCGACAGTTGAACCATGGCGTGATAGCTCCCACTCTCGTCCTATTTCACATTTTTGCACTTTTTCGCCAATCGCACTGTTTAACGCGGATTTCACGGTGATAAAATATTGTCTAATTTAATGACCTATGTGATGTGCAATTATCATGATGCTCGCACCACTAGTGTAATTATAATGCTTTAAAAATCGCACAGAATTCGCACTGATTGTCCGAATTACATAAAATTCGCACTGCACTTGTGTCTGATGTTTACACATTTTTAGAAGTTTTTACCTTCTCGCTAACATTTATGGTTTTCTTAATATTAAATATATTCTTAATTTACCATTGACTTGGGGTGAGGTTGCAAACTTTCAAGCTCACACAGGCTTCACGCACACACACTATTTACTTGTGTACACGCATGCAGCGGTAATCGCATGATCCTGCGTGTTGACTCCTGCTTGCAAGCCAGCTTCGAAATTTCACACCTACTCGTCTATTATATATTATTAAAATTAAATAAAATTTTTATTTTATATTATATATGCGCATTACAGCCTATGTTTGTATTGTCGCAATTATGTTAGAATTAGTTATTTAAAGGTCTTATGTATACCTACAGGACTTTGTTGTGTTGCAATTAACTGTTGGAAGGATTTTGTATACCCACAGGATATTGTTTTATAATTATGTGTTTAAGGGATTTTGCATACCCATAAGTTTCTTTTGTTAGATTTGTTTGTTAAAGGCTTTACTAATTTTTCAAGAACAGTAGTTATAAGAGCTGTTTAGAAATATCAAAATCAGGTATATGGTAAAACCTCATATTATGTAACAAATCATTGTAAAGGAATGGCAAAATGCTAAACCTATAGGCCAAAAGAGGTGAGCTGAGCTTAAACAGTAAAATGTCCAAAATAGACTTAACTAAACCAGATAAAATCAAATAGAAGCCTGACCTTAATGAAACAGGGAAGGTACTAATAAAATTATATATAAAAACTCATAATTGTAAGAATCAGGTGAATAGGGAAGGTAATATTAACACATAAGATGAGTCACTGAACTGACATGCTGTCAATATTATTGTTATTATAAGGAAATGAAGAATAGGTATTTATATGTACAACCCTATTAGGGCAGATTTAAATAACAAAGGAGGAAATAAGAAGTGTTAAGAAAAAATATGTAAAAGCCTAAAAACTTAAAATTTGTAAATGTGTTAGAATAAGTGATACTGGGCCGAAATGGGTCACATTCAGTATCAAAATAATTCTATTTTTTCAAACAACAACATCATATAACTCAAATTTAAATTAATCTAAAAATAAATAAAGAGTATTATGAGGTGACAGATTTAAAATTTACATATGTCAAATAATTAAAACCACGTGACCGGGGTCAGGGGAAAATGAACCAATCAGGGCCCACAAAAGCCAGGTCATAGCCGTTCATTTTTTAACGGAAGAATTAGTTTAGTCTATTGTTAAAACTCAAGCTGTATAGATGAATTCCATGTAACAGAGAATCACATTTGATGAATAGTTAATGACCGAAAGTAAAAATAAAGAGATGTCGATACCAAATTAAGAAAAAACATTAAAGAATTACACAGGCAAAACATATTAACAGAAATAATTGAAGACCGAATAACAAGATAACGATTTATTCCAAAATACGTTCCCAATATGAAGTTTGTATCGGCGATCTGGTGAGATTGGAATAACCTAATAATAAAACAATCACGCATTTACATAACACTAGTTTCACCAACAACACTGTTAATACAGGCACTTGTGAACTTCAACAAGCCTTTATTTAATAACATTGTGGACATAAAACCATTAAAACACTATTTAATTTAAAGAAAATAAGTGAGGCAGATTTCGGTACGCATAGACACGGGTCGACGGCCATTTTGTTAAAAACGATCGCCGCCATTTCAAGCGACACTTCGAACGAGACACAGAATTGTAATACAGTGAAACTTGGTTAATTCGAACTTGGATAATTCGAATTTTTGGATAATTCGAATAAACTGGTATTCCCCTTGAAAAACGTATTTAAACTCTTATAAAAATGGCATGCCTAATTCGAAGTAAAAAATATTTCGTTTGGATAATTCGAAGTTTTTTTCAAAGACAAAGTTTAAAATGTTTGAAAACTTTTGTCTTCAAAACCGTAAACTTAGCGACGGCTTGTTTTGCTTGATAATCCTTGTTGTATTAATCAAACTAAACTAAATAAAATAAAATAAAACTAAATAAGAATAATTCAACAAATAATTAATTTATTTCCAATTAAATAATTTCAACGAAGATAAAAAAATACGGACACAGATTTAAGTTTATTAAAAAAATGATGATCCCAAAGTGGGGCTTTCACGGAGGATTACGCGTTATTACAATGTACAAAAATTAACTGCAGTAGTGAGTCACTATCAAATTATTGAGGCTTATGGCAAACATGCGATGACATTAAAGAGGAGAAACTGTGTTGAAAAGTCGCTGATTGCTGGCATGAATAAGTACAAATATTCATGGTGAAAACCGTAGTGGTCAATGTCACTTGTCACTATTGGGCTTATGCAACAGGTTGACAACAATGTTCAAGTTAACAGAAATTTCACAAGAGAGTGAAGTGAATTTTCTTAAAATATCATACACTATTTTGTATGAAATAATAACATAAAAGCTTCATTACCACAAAATCTGTGCTAGATGAGTCCCAAAAGTGCCCACTGGAGCCAGTATAATCAGAGAAAGCAAAAATTAAGAAGTTTTTAGACTAGTATTGTGCTGAAGGTGACAAAGTCTTCAAACATATTGTCACTAGAGACATGTGTACTCTCATATACAAACCCAGAAACAAAACAATAATCAATGTCTTGAAGCACAGCTCATCACTGAAACCAAAGATATTCATCCACCACAGTTGGCTCCAGATTATGGCTACATTATATGGAAACAAAACACATTCTATTGTGGAATTCCTTAAATATAATAAAACAATCAAATTTATAATGAACTGTGAAAACTAGAAAACTGAGGAGGGTGATATATAGAACTGTTACCGGTAGCATGGTGTATTGTCTTCTGGAATCATCCTGCTTCATGATAATGCACAACCATATAGTGCCGTGGTCACATGCATAACACTTCAGAATTCAAGTGGAATATTTATAATTTCTCTAAAAAAAACTTTGGGGAAGGGAGATTAAAAACCTTGTTCCACACTATAACAAGTGCATATTTAATGGAGCTAACTATGTGGAAAAATGAATTATTACATTCATAAATGTATTCTGTGTAACAGATATAATTCATTGTAATAATTTCTTCGTAAGAATTTTTTTAATATGTGCCAGCCAAATTCCAAATGGCCCCTCATAATTCGCACAACCAACAGCTTAATAGTTATAATCATGGCTCAATATAATCATTGAAAGAAACAATGTTAAAAAACTATATAGAGTAACGGGGCAAAAGGAGTGAGACAGGTTTTGATCATTTTAACCAGTAAACCAATCTATTTGAAAGTTACTATTCGGTAACAGTCAGTACAAGGTACGCATTGGGAATCGTGACAAAGAATATATGGTGTATGGACTACATCGTCACGGCTGATACGCATTGGCACAGGAATGTGAAGTTTGCAACGAGGGAATGTATTCACCCTCATACGCGCGCTCAGGCAGCTAACGTTCTCATGGTTCAGTCACGTATGAAGAAATACCTCAGCGCTGTGAGCGCAGAAAACAGCATCAGTCGACTACAAAACACCCGTCTGGCCAGACGAACACAAAGGCTCACGAGCCGAAATTTTATTAAAATATATACAAGTGTGAACTCGAGAAAACAGTAAAACAGTAATTAGTCGTCAGTGCTCACCCATGAAAACATCTTTCGGCAATTAATATCAAACAGTGCGGACGTGAGCATTTCCGTTTGCCGCCGGCTGCGTACCTTTACGCCCGCAACAAAAATGGGAACACGGCACATATAAAATATAAAATAACAAGCTTATAACTTTATCTGAATGTGTTAGCAGTTGAAAAATACATAAAGTCAGTGAACATTAGAAAACCAACAGCCGTAGTGCGCGTGGAGCCATGAGACATCTTCTGGACAGATTTTCAGCTAAGTAACAAATAAGAAATAAAACCAAATTTTCAGTATTTTATTTAGATTCAATAAAATGAGCTCAATTAGGGAAGTTAATGAAATTGTACCGCATGAATGAGTGTGTGATTGCGTGAATATAAAAAATATAAATTTAAGAAGTGCTGGGTTGTGAAATATATATAATTCTATAATTTAAGACATGATTGATTATGTTTATTTTGGTGGGTATGAAAAATATTAATGGGAAAGAAATTTTAACTTGATTCAATAACTGGTACGCCTCATGGCGAATAGCAATGTGCTTTGTTTCCAAAGTAGAATCTCATGTAACTATGTGTGGCTTGATAATAAAAGGTAATGTCATTGGTAAATATTACAATTAAGAGTAAGTTATTTCAAGTAACAAGATCCGCTGTTTCTGGTTCGCTTAAACGAACTTGGCCCAAAAAGGTAAGCATATTTGAATTTTCTTTGTTGATCACAACATGGCGCCCAAACGAAATGGTTAATACAGAAAGTAAACAGTATGTAACTCAATTAATAAAAGCATAAAAGAAAGAAAACATTACAGATGGCTTCCGGAACAGGGACTCGACATCAAATTTTATTTTATGTGGAGTAAGCCTACTGGAAGGAGCGGAACAGTTACTTGAGGTAATATACAATTTGGAGATACGTAAAAATAGACGTGAAGATAAGGTTATGTTGTGACTACATGTGGTAGGGTAAATAGTTTAAATAGAATATTTTCTTTTAATAATAAGTTTGTGTAATATTACATAGTAGTAGTTTGAAAAAGATAAAATATAAATTTTGAGATGGCAGATAATAATGAAAACGTCAGCTTAACTGACATTTAAACAGAGAGCCCAGTAAATGTTGAACTAAGCAGAACTGAATCAATGATTATGAGCGGAGTAAACGCTAAATCGACACCTACAACTAGTAAAGTGTCGTTAGACGATTTGTTCAATTTTATGAAAGTTCAAGATGTTAATTTAAATGCTAAATTGGAGATGCAAAATAATGAAATAAAGTTGATGAGAGGGGAGATAAAACAGCAAAATTTTAATTTTAATAAACAAATAAACGAAATGAATGCACGTTATGAGAATATTAAAGAACAGATCAGAGAATCAGTAAGTCAGAAGTCTGATAAACAAAATGCAAGAGTAGATGACCTAATTAACCACCGTTAACACGGTACATAAAACTACAGCGTCTAAGGTGGGCTGGTCATGTAGCCAGGATGGGAGAAGAAAGGATACCACAAAAACTATTGTATACCAGAATCCATGGAAAAAGACCAGTGGGAAGACCAAGGAGAAGATGGGAGGATGCGGTGGATGAGGATGCAAGAGAGATATTAAAAGTGCGTTCCTGGAGGAGGATGGCTGCTGACAGAGGAGAATGGGGGGAAAAATTGAAGGAGGCCAGGGCCCAACAAGGGCTGTAGTGCCATAGAAAGAAGAAGAAGAAGATGACCTAATTAATAACTTTAAAAAGAAAAAAGTAGATGACCATTGTGAGATTAAAATGGGGGTAGAAGGTAGTAAAGAGACCGATAAATTAAACGAAAATGAAAAGAAAGATGGTCAGATGACATATAATGAGGTAAGTAGGCGTGAGAATTATGATGATATAATTAAAAATAGTGGTGATGAAATTTTAAAGGGAGTAGAATGTAATAATGGAATGTTAGTGTGTGTTGATGAATCAGAGAGAAAGTGGAGAGAGAGTGGTAGAGGGGTTGCAGGGGGTAATTTTTTCCCGTGATGTTGTTGGGGGTGAAGAAGGGTCTTCACGAGTATATTTGGTAGATGACAGGTCTACGAATAATTGTCCTTTGAGTTTTAGTGAGGTTCCTGGTATGACCAGGAGGTGTTTTTATGATTTAGAGCCCCCTGCATATATTATAATATCTCGTTTCTTCCGAGTTCCAATCTTTTTTCCTTCGTAATAAATGTTTTGTTGTTATTTAAATTATTTATTAAGTGTTAAGTGGTTTCTCTTAAAAACCGCAATGTCAGGTTATTTGTGACGAAATAATATCTTTTAATGGGTGATCTTAATCAAATATTAAGAATATCTCAATATTATATAATAATTTAGTACTTTCTGTAATAATAACGTTCAATACCAGTTGATATAGTGTGTAATTCTAAGGTTCTTATTCAAGCCTAGTCCGTGTTTTGAGTGAGTAGAGTAAACTCCTTAAATCCGTTTCTCTTCTCTTGTAATTCAACAGCGGTCCGCGAGCTAGCGCTGTGGTTCACAGTCAGCTGGGTATTGTAGGTTAGTTGTTCCACTCACAATACTTCCCACATTACACTCTCTATATAAATTACAACTCGTTCAACATGCACTAAATATTATACAAATGATAAGAAATCGTCAATTTCAAAAATGATTCTTTTTTTATATTTTTTTCCTTGAAAACAAAGGTTCTTCCTTTACGAAGATACAAAATCGATCGTACTGGAATGAATCGATTAATTATCGAATTCAGGGTTATACATTACTTTTAATTATTATTGTTTTTCTTAAACACAGGGTATGAAGGTTCTTTCAACTATTAGTAAGGTCAGAAAATGCAAAAAATAGGATTACAAGGTATTACAATCTATTACTAACTTCTTATTAATTATTATTTAAAATAAGTGGAGTTTACCGTCCGACGACATCGTTACTTGTAATGGCCGTGCACAGCTAACCTCGTGCTTCAAGATGTTTGATCAACGCCAAGGTACAGATGAATAAATCCTCGCCAGTCTTCACTCCAAGTTCGAAATAAAGTTTGATGTCTTGGTCCTGGGATGACGCAGAAATGCCGATCCTTACTGTTCACCAATGTCCAGTTCTTGTGGTTACGGGTTTCACTGTATTTTGTGTCAAAACATGCTTTCTCTATCGAGTCGTGGAAAGTGAGGTTCGAGTACAATTTTAAGTTCCTCTTTCATTCTTTAGAATACTGTATTATTGTATTTCATTCAGGTAGTTATTTCTCTTCATTTGTCTATTAATTAAATTTAATGATTACTCATTATACTGAGTTTTATTGGTAAAGTTCTTCCTTTAGATTTTCGTCAATTTTAGTTGATAGGCTTAATAGTACTCTTTTATATGTGATCATCAAAAGTCAGTGAGCTTTCCTTTGGTTATTTATTATTTAATTTTGTTTACTCATTAATTTATTTTATTTAATTTTATCATTTTTCTAAGTTCATCAAAACTAAACTGTCCTCGTTCATGGATAACAATTCAATAATCGAATAAACAAATTTTATTCCATTTTGTCGTCCTTGACAACCAGTCTGTGTTCTCTTATTGGATAATATTTATAATCCTAGAACCATAATCATACAATGTTCTTGCACTTATTAAAATACTCCCTTACTAAATTTACATTATATCATATTATACCTTTACATATTGTTTGTTATTAAATTATATACATTTTGCTATCGTTTCCTCTTAATCTACTTATTCTAACAAGTACTATTTTCTTGTTACAAAATATTACTTTTCGGCATCATTGCACTATTACATTTTAAGATTTTATTTAAATTGAAGTTACTTATCTGCTATCAGTAATTATTATTGATTTCTCCTAACTCATTACCTTATACTTAGTGTTTTTTTACAAATTTTGTTACCTAACTTTTCTGACCTGACTTCCTATACATTGTTACTAGTTTTTGGCCTATCATTACATTTTTATCTCATTCTGATTTTAATTTATTATTATCTACATTAGTATAGAATCCTTCATTTCTTTATACTGTAATTACAATAAACCCTTTGGTATCTCATTAACAATTATTGCCCTTCTGGCCAAGTTTACAATTATAATCCGCATACTAAATAAGTACATGTATACAAAACATTTAATTTTATAAAGTTTAACACCAGTTCCATAGTGATATATTTGATAACATAAAAATGAAATTAACATCAGTTAATTGATATTCTCTTAAAACAATTGCTATACTTGCTACATACACAAAAAAAACATAAATATCATGATAATAACACAACATGATAAAACATAATAACATGTACATTTTTATAAAATAAATCATGCACTAATTAATTATTCTCCTATCAGTTAATTCATTAATCATTCTAAAACTGTCTAAGTTAGGTTTTACATTACTTGTTAATGTTTATCGTTTACCCTTTTCACTGAACACTTAATAGTTTGTATTATAAACATTCTTAATTTTTCTTTTACCTTGTATTCTTATTTGGGGATTATTCATTCATTTAATCATGGCTTATTTTTCTGACCTTTTATTATTACGGACAATTATTATTTTTATTTTTAGTTTGAGAATTATAAACTTTTTATGTAATGTATGGGACCATATTTTTGTTACGTTACAATATTCAGAGAGAGAGAGTGACTTGGCGTTATGGTGAGGGATATTTTGAGAGAGAGAGGTATGGTGATAGGAAGATAGAATTGTTTGATGTTGGGAGGAGTTATGGAGAATTAAGAGAGAGAGTGAGTAGAGAGAGAATTAATAATTATAGTGAGTACTTACCTTATACTGAAATGGATGTAGCAGCTGTAGTTGACGAATTAGTAACTTACCTGACTGTGACAGAAAATACTGAAGGAGAAATTACCATACACGATGTCGACAGGAATTTTGAAATAATGGTATGCGATAATATTTGTATTATCAATAGTAGTGATACAATGGAAAAAAGCAATGATGGCGATTTTTATAATTATAATAATAAAAATGTGTCTGTAATTGTAAACGAATGGTGTAGCCGTAACGGCAGGTTATTATTTGATGATGGAGGGTAGATATTGTGTTGGTCATAAACATTTAATTATTTTAGTTTATGGTGATGACCTTGCTAACTAATGAAATGAGGTGTGGTAAACAGAAAATTAATGACGAAGAATTGTAAATAAATTTATAGTGAAATTAATTGTGTTGTGTTGTGAAATGTATTTTATGTAAACAATGTGTGCATGTAATAGAAATTGGTGTAATAATGATAGTAATATTTTAGCAGACTAATCAAGTAATGAGAGTCTGTAATAAATGAATTGTAATTGTTTTGGAAGAAGGTAATTAAAGTAATGTTGTGTTTAAATAACTGATTGAATTAAAAAATTTTTTGGAGATTAATTAATTATTGTTGTACAGAAGAGATTCTCTAATGATTAGTAAATGATTAAACATGTAATATGTTTGGATATTAAGTTACACTGTTGTTAAAAGGTAAGTGATGAATTTTCTAAGGTAATTGCCAAAGATCATAGTAATGTAAAATGTTATAAAGATGGAGTTTGGGTGATGATTATTTTAATAAGGCATTTGAGTTAGTCAAAGTTAATTTAAATGGGAGTTAGAGAAAATAAGAATTTTGAAGAAAATAAGGCAGAAACGCAGAAACAGGGAGTAGTAGGGACACAGTAGTGGGAGTGCATATATGTAGAAAGAGAGAGTAATGTAATTAGAGAGTAAATAGTTGATGGTGATAATTTGTAGTGAGGGTGAGGTGGTAAGGAGTGATCAACGTGCGTCGTTGGGCAGGTAATTGTGAAGGGTTGAAGAGTGTTTGCCGAGATTATGGGAAGGGCAAAAGGATATGAATGGAATTGCCAAGGTCGGGAACACACATCATAGTTACAAAGAGGGTATTAGATATTTTATTATAAGAGGAGAATGGTATAAGTGGAATTAGTGTTGAAGGGGTTTATTATTGAGAGATTGGTTTCACCCTATGCAAATCTGTTAGTAGTGGTTAGCAGGAAGAAGGTGAGTAAGGTTAGATATATAAATGCCAAATCAATAAATCGAATCATTGTAAATGACTGAAAATCACCCAAACAAATAAATGATGAAAATGTTAAACAGAAAATCGCAGTTAAAATGTAATAATAAATGAAATGTTATATAAAATGAAGGTTGATAACAAAGTAAAAAATTTTTTGGAAAAGTTAATGGTATAGTAAATGATAAGTAATTGATGGCTAATTAATAAAAGTTCAATTGAAATTAAAATGTAATGTTTATAATTTTATATGCAAATTTAAAGATGTAAGATGTGTAATTTTTGGTCAAGCTTAAATGTGAATTGTTTGTTTTATTGTAATAATCACAATGTTAATTATGAGTGTACAGTACTATGTTTTATTATGTTGATTAGGTATGTGGGTAGGAATTTAAACATGAATTGCATTTATGTATAACATGTTTTAAATGCGATTCCCCACTTTCGGGCGATCTCGGCCTTACCAACCCAGATCATGGTTTTGGATGACAATCAGCTGTGGGCAGCATTACTGTAAAACTGACCATAGTTGGTTGCCTTTGAAATTGGTTCAACATAGAAATTTAATGGGGTTTAATAAGGGAATCTAAGATTATTCTGAACACAGGCTATTTTCACCCAAATACGGGTGGTAGACCTTAGGGGCATATTTTAAGATAATGAGTAGGGGTACTTACCCTAAAGTTTCTTGTAACGCTGAAGAAAGTATGGGAGTGAGAGAAAAGAAAAAAGTGCTCACTCCTTCCGCCTCAGTCCTTGTGGAGGCAACTGGATGCAACAGTTCGGGGGGGGGGGCAATAGTGTGTGTAGAGGAGAAAAAGATGATGATTATTATTAACAGCGCCGGATAAATAGAATTTCTGTTAATAATAATATTTTTATAAAATGTTAAATGAGTTTGAATTGTTTTAGATACAAAAGGGAAAATGGTTAAGAATTGTAGAAAAAGGGAGATATAGATGAATTGTATTTGAGTAAATTTTGATAATGTATTCAAATATTTTGGAAGTATTATTGCATTAGTATACAGATTTGTATTTCTTCTTGTTAATGGGAAAGGATTATTTATCATCGATTGGAATCGAAAATTTTATAAATGTTAATGGGAGTGAACTAAGAGAATGGAACGTCTGTATAATAAATCTTGTAATCATATAGGTGTTAGGAGTTAAAGAAAACCCAGTGCTTCTTAACACAAACCAGCACATAGCTAAGGGGAACAGATCAGTTAGGGGTATGGTATTATACAAGGCCACTATTTAATTTTTAATTTGGTGTTTCAGTGTTTGGTGATGCTGTGGCGGCGGTCCTGAGCTGGCCAGCGTGTCAGAGCAGGAGCGTCAAGTGCCTGACTGGCCTTGCGGTGTTGGGATCGAGAGAGAGAGAGAGAGAGAGAGAGAGAGAGAGAGAGAGAGAGAGAGAGAGAGAGAGAGAGAGAGAGAGAGAGAGAGAGAGAGAGTAAGGTCATGCAGGTACTGTCACAATCACTGGACCGAGGGGTAAGTTAAATATTCTTTTTATATAAACGGTAAAGGGGGTTGTGGCGACATATCCCGACTGATCCCTTTAGGAAGTATGAATGTGTCAATGAGAGTTTTTATGCTTAGGCATAAAACCTCTCATTGAGAGGGTATTGTAACAGGGCAAAAGGAGTGAGACAGGTTTTGATCATTTTAACCAGTAAACCAATCTATTTGAAAGTTACTATTCGGTAACAGTCAGTACAAGGTACGCATTGGGAATCGTGACAAAGAATATATGGTGTATGGACTACATCGTCGCGGCTGATACACATTGGCACAGGAATGTGAAGTTTGCAACGAGGGAATGTATTCACCCTCATACGCGCGCTCAGGCGGCTAACGTTCTCATGGTTTGGTCATGTATGAAGAAATACCTCAGCGCTGTGCGGGCAGAAAACAGCATCAGTCGACTACAAAACACCCGTCTGGCCAGACGAACACAAAGGCTCGCGAGCCGAAATTTTATTAAAATGTATACAAGTGTGAACTCAAGAAAACAGTAAAACAGTAATTAGTCGTCAGTGCTCACCCATGAAAACATCTTTCGGCAATTAATATCAAACAGTGCGGACATGAGCATTTCCATTCTCCGCCGGCTGCGTACCTTTATGCCCGCAACAAAAATGGGAACACGGCACATATAAAATATAAAATAACAAGCTTATAACTTTATCTGAATGTGTTAGCAGTTGAAAAATACATAAAGTCAATGAACATTAGAAAACCAACAGCCGTAGTGCGCGTGGAGCCATGAGACGTCTTCTGGACAGATTTTCAGCTAAGTAACAAATAAGAAATAAAACCAAATTTTCAGTATTTTATTTAGATTCAATAAAATGAGCTCAATTAGGGAAGTTAATGAAATTGTACCGCATGAATGAGTGTGTGATTGCGTGAATATAAAAAATATAAATTTAAGAAGTGCTGGGTTGTGAAATATATATAATTCTATAATTTAAGACATGATTGATTATGTTTATTTTGGTGGGTATGAAAAATATTAATGGGAAAGAAATTTTAACTTGATTCAATAACTACGCCTCATGGCGAATAGCAATGTGCTTTGTTTCCAAAGTAGAATCTCATGTAACTATGTGTGGCTTGATAATAAAAGGTAATGTCATTGGTAAATATTACAATTAAGAGTAAGTTATTTCAAGTAACAAGATCCGCTGTTTCTGGTTCGCTTAAACGAACTTGGCCCAAAAAGGTAAGCATATTTGAATTTTCTTTGTTGATCACAACATGGCGCCCGAACGAAATGGTTAATACAGAAAGTAAACAGTATGTAACTCAATTAATAAAAGCATAAAAGAAAGAAAACATTACAATAGTGCCAAACTGCTATAAATTTATTTTAAGGACGCCTGTTATATTTTTAAACTTAAATAGCTTTTAAAAGTTTTATTTTCAAGCATGACTACCAGAGCTGGAACTGTCTTCTGAAGATGACTCTGATGAAGACGTAGATGATGATGAACTATCTGATGAAGAAGATTCAGATGAAACAGAAAGAGCTTCAACCAGCTGAGGTACTGCAACATTTGCTTTAGGTTGTGCCTTCAAGTGTTCTCTCAATTCATCACTGAAAAATAAATATATATAATAAAAAAATATATAATGTCACCAATGTTATACACACATGTAATTCAAACTAAGGTTAAATAAACACTAAAACAGAAATGTAAGTGCACTTGTACTTCAGTAAGGTATTTGGGAGCACGATAAATGAGTTTATACATATTATACTAATACAAGTGTTATAACATGGACACAGTGTACAATTCACTAACTACAAGTGCTGGTTGTAATACTAAACAAATGTACTAAACATATTAAACAAATGTATTTTTAACCTATATTCATCGAGGATCTGAAGATGACACTCAATGTGTCGAAACTCGAGTAAACCTGTTTTCGGATTTCAAAAAGCGTGACGGAAGGTAATTAACCTGTTTTATAGTCTTAAAACGCTTTTGGAGGCAAATACAATGTTTGAATTAAATACTACTGTGTGCGTTTTGTATACTTATTTTGTTTTGCATTTTTTTGTCCAGGTTTTCAATTATAGTCTATTTTGTTTCTTATTTATTATTTTATCTATTATGTTACATTTATAACCATTGGCTATTGCTATGTGTTTAATAATTTCGACTTCGTTTTTATGGTCTTCTGTGGAGAGGGGCAATGATAACAATCTATGTACCATACTATTAAAAAATGCCATTTTGTGTGAATAAGGGTGGTAAGACGAGGCATGAATAGCATGATCAGTGGTTGTCGGTTTCCTGTAAATATTATAGTTAATTTTATTATCAATTTTTGTTAAAGACAAATCTAAGAAATTTATTTTATTATTCTTTTCTGTTTTAAGTTCACAAGATCATAACATAAAAAGTATTAGTGAGAATTTGGATTTATTACATAAATGCAGGAAATCTCTTAAACTGGACACTCTTGAAAGGTTTGAAATATATAAGGCCACTAAAAATAATTACGATTGCATCTTAAATGAAAAATCGATCCATAAAAATAATATTTTATTCAACAGAGTAAACGATATAGAACGAGATATTAGCTGTGTCAGATCGATAAAATTTATCAAAGGTCAAATCGGTATCGATTGATTTTACTGTATACCGTGTTCCTGCGCAGGTCCGCGTCGGCCGCGTGTATTGTGTTTTCATTCTGTTTTGTCTCGGTTTTAATATGTGTTAAATTATTTAAGTATTTTTGTTATTATGTTTGTGTTGTTTTTATTGTCTGACGGGATGTGCATACATCAACAAATGTATTTTTAACCTATATTCATCGAGGATCTGAAGATGACACTCAATGTGTCGAAACTCAAGTAATCCTGTTTTCGGATTTCAAAAAGCGTGACGGAAGGTAATTAACCTGTTTTATAGTATTTAATTCTGCATACGCTGGTATAATTTAAGTAAATTTAATTTAAAAAATGAGTCAGAAACAATTTAACATCCAATAAAACATCTTAGTGTGTTTCAAAGAACATAAAATATCTTATGAGATGCATTTAATTCTAAAAAACTCACATTACTATTCTTGATATTCAGTAATTTATTTTTTGTTTTGAGATCAAATCCATGCATTCATCGTAATTGTCACAACAATTACTCCCCGGACAGTTACAAAATTTCAACTCTTCAGTGTAATGATTTTGATTTCCCATGGATCCCCTTCTTTAAATAATTTTCTTTTTAAACAAAAAATACTGCTAGGTGTTTGCAGTGTTGTAACTGTCCTTACTTAATCAATCCAGTGTTTTAGATATTTCTTTTTTTTATAAATATCTGGTGATTAAAAACAACATGTTAAATTTTTTTCTGTTCAAGCTAATGCACATTAATAAGAATTTTGGCTTACCAGGCTGTAAAGACATGGTCTAAAGTTGTTGGCTGCAAACGTTTCGGCCGTACCTTCGACCACTGTAATAACATGGTCAGTGTTACAGGCTTTTGATACAACTTTAGGCACTGGAGATGGCCATCGAAGGTATGCAGCCAACAACTTTAGGCCATGGCTTTACAGCCTTGAAAGCCCAAAAAAATTCTAACACGCCGCCTGTGAAAGCCTCAGACATCAATTCACATATTAATATACTTTGTTATAAGACTTAAGTCTTGTGTTGTCAGTTTCTTTACTTTTTGTTAACATTTTAACTGTTTATTTATTTTAAAAATAGTTGGGTTTTGCTTGAAATTTTGTTTTTCCATAATGTTTTTTTTTTCGTTACTTGTTTCTATTATTACCAGTCTTCACTCAGGAGGACTGAAGTTGAACATTATAAGTGATCCCATGCAAGTATACTGTTAAATATTCCTTTCCTCATACTGCATAACTATTGGCTGTGTCCAAACACTTTTGTTTTTTTTTTCACAGGTTCAGTACCAGCAACCATTGCTTCGTATTTCTTTTATGAAGATTGACAATACACAAAAAACAAGTAATCCAAAACAGAAACATTTACAAAATACAAAATTAAAAGAAAACAAAAAATTGTTAAACAGGAAGTCAATAACTGATGACACGACTTAAATCTTAAGGAAAAAGTACAAATCAGGCTGAAGAGGCAACCAGAAATAAATTTAAGATATCGTTTTCTTTAATCACCACGCACATAAAAAATAACATCTCTAAAACTCTGGATTGACTAAGTAAATCCAGAGTGTTATTTTTCTGTTAAAAAGAAAATTATGTACAGAACGGGAACCTAATGAAGTCAGTATTCTGAAGAGCTGAAATCTCAAAACTGTCCAGACCCCAAAACTGCCTGGGGTCAATTGTCCAGGAACCATTCTAACAGCGATGTTCAGAAATGGCATATATGGGTCTATAATAGTAGGAATCTTGGAATGGACACACTGTAAGAGACTGTCTTGTATGTTATTTGAAAAAATGGATATCAGTCACAATCTGTGCTGGAACCTTTATAAGTTATGATGCAATATTAGTAAAGACATCAAAAAGCAAGGAACACCAACAGAAAAGAGAAGACACAGGGAACAAAAGAAGCAGAGAAGTGGAGAAAGTGCTATACATGGAAAAAGTGAGCAAGAAGACATCCAAATGTTGATACAAGAAAAGAGACAGATACAAGAATACAACACTCAAGAAATGGGTTTACTACATTGTGATCTGAGTAGACAAGGAATGAAGAATATCTGTTATAACAAGAATATGACAAGCATCAATAATTATAAGCCATGCAAGACTCTATCTTAAATACAAAAGAATTTATTTCAAATATAAGAGAACAAGCAGTGCCGGCTTTAGCCATTTTGGCGCCCCGGGCAAAAAATGTTGGCGCCCTATGTAAGGCCGGAGTTTCCTACTAAAAAAACTTTATAGGGTCCAAGCGCCGAAAACAGCAGACAGATAAGTTTAAACCGAAATACCGAGGGGGACTGCGAGGTCCAAGCGTTAAAATTAGTAGACATCCAACCTTAAAACGAAATACCCGGAGGAGTGTGGGGTCTAGGTGCCGAACCCAGCAGACAGGCAAGTTTAAACCGAATACCCGGGGAACTGCAATGGCAGCTGACAGCAAATTGCTTTAAAGTCAATATTTTCGTATGTGTAAAAAATAAAACACCTCTAACACTTCTATATCAAATGTTTATTTTTTATGTTTCTATGTATACAAGTAGAATATTTTTACAAAAATGTTACATTATAGGCTTCATTTTAAAAAATTAATTTTTC
This sequence comes from Magicicada septendecula, assembly GCA_034769895.1. Lineage (NCBI taxonomy): Eukaryota > Metazoa > Arthropoda > Insecta > Hemiptera > Cicadidae > Magicicada > Magicicada septendecula. The sequence goes on along the minus strand of CM068371.1, from coordinate 228,561,742 downwards.
TCGCTTTGGCGTCTGCAAATGTTTTAATAATTTTCTTATAATTTATATTGGCAGCTATTTCATGCTCAATGGATAATTTTGCTAAATAATTTAGTTGACTTTCACTCATTGTAGCTCTCAAGTACATCTTAATTAGTTTTAATTTCAAAAAACTCCTTTCACCACTTGCGACCATTACTGGCATGGTTAAAAGTATTCTGAGCGAGATGTATATATTTGGGTACAAATCTTCAAGCTTCTTTTTTATAAAATTCAATACAGCTAATGGACTAGATTCTTCAACATTTTCAAAAAAATATTGAATACTCGTGAGCTCATCACACAGACTAATACCATCAATATCTACAACTGACTCATTCGTTAATCTTTCTTGTAAAACGTTGCACTTTTTTAGTAATGTCTGTTTGTCAGAAGGCAATTTTTTGATGTCATATAAGAAGCTCCAAACTTTAGAATGTTCATGAAGCAAAAGAAGCGTTCTTTGAAAGACGTTAATAGTGTATCAAGTAGAGTATTGAAAAATTCCATTTCAAATTTTTTTTCAGGCTCAATAGGTTGATCTTCAGATTCTTAATCGAACTGATGTTTAACCTTTCTAATCATTTTATCGTTTTTGAAAATTGCTTCAGATTTTAGCTCGAGAGCTAGTTCCTTTGCAGTTATTATGGCATTCTTGAATCCTTTCTCTTTATAATTTTTTAGAAACTCATAACAGTCGTCAGCTAATTTCTGACCATCTTGAATATCAATTTTTTGTTTTTGCATCGACTTACTCACAATATTAATTTGAAATAAAATATTGTACCATGCAACAAGTGATACTAAAAATTTTAAATCTTTTAGCTGCTCAGCTAGAGTTAAGGCTTCATGAGCCGCTAGAGAATCAAAATTTTCCTCTGATTCTGCGAGAGTTATTAACGCATCGTGCATGTCAGCGATTTGATAACGAACAGCCTTAACACTCTCAACTTTTGCCTCCCAACGTGTATCACTCAAGCATTTCAAAGTAAAAGTATTAATATGTGCAAGTAAAATCTGCCAATGCTTGACTGAAGCAGCAAAAATAGAAAACAGTCTTCCTAAGATTCCAAATAAGTTAATAGAAATTACTGAACTTTTTGCTGCATCACACAATACAAGACATAAATTATGACATCCACATGCCAAATAGAATGCTAGCGAATTCTTATCCAAAATTCTTTTTTGTACTCCACTGTTTTTAACCTTCATGTTGGCTCCGTTGTCATAACCTTGACCTCGGCAATTCGCTAATTCTAGCTTATATTCTACTAACATATCAAATATATATTGAGTTAACCCCTCTCCAGTAGAATCTGTTATGGGCTTAAAACCTAAAAAGCTTTCACAAACTTCTACTCTATCCTCAAATAAATTAACATATCTTATTGTTAGAGATAATTGTTTTGTATGGCTGATATCTAGAGTACAATCAGCTATAATTGTAAAATACTTAGCTTTCTGAATACGTAAAATAATTTCAGAGTCAACCTCTTTAGCCATCAATTCAATAAATTCGTTGGCTACATTTTTCCACAGTAATGATCTTTAATTTCTCCTCTTAAGATACGATTCACATGTTCCGTCATAACCGGATCAAATTTTGCAAATAATTCAATAAATCCTAAATACTTTCCATTATTCGGTGTGAAAAGTTTATCTGAAGATCCACGAAACGCCATGTTATTTTTTGTCATATATCAAATTATATTCAATAATCTATGTACTACATTATTCCAATGCTCCGCTTCTCTTGCAATTAGCGATTGTTCTTAATGATCAACCGTTGTTTTATTTTTTAATCTTTTTTCTGCTTCAGACCATTGAACATACAATTTCTTATGATTTGCACTGTTTTCGTGCACAACTATAGCGGCACTTAAGTGTTTCCAATCGCAATAACCTTCATTACTCCACGATGAATCAAGATCTGTTTTAAAAATAGAGCAGCAAAAGCAAAATACTTTATCTGAATTTTTTGAATAAACTAACCATCGACGCAAGATTAGTTCATTATTTGGCAATTTACGAGTATAGTGAGTGTCAGAAAAATGCCGACCCTTGTCATCGCATGGATACTGTTTAACTAAAGCTTTAACTGGCCCTTGCATAATGAGAAAATCAACTTCATTTCTGCTCATTTTTTTTTGGCCAGTTAGCTGGGTCTGTTGAATCAATATTTAATACGTGTTGAAGAGCTGGATCTGTTAAATCAATTAAAGAATTTTCTAATTTTTTGGTAATAACGATTTCAGATTCTTCTTGTTTTGCTAGGTTTCCGTTTTCCTCCGATTTTAGCTTAACGGTATTCCCGAGTTGTTAGCAGTTTGAAAATCGTTAGCTTTTGAAGAAGTAATAAGTTCCAGATTTTTCAAAACATTGGAAGAATTTTGCGGTTTTAATGTCACGTTTTCAGAATTAATTTCAGAATCTCTTACATTTTCTAAGCTATTAGAAAATACAGATTTGTTTTGCGAATTGCTGACACTTTCTGAGCTTTCAATATTTTGAGAATCAATGATGCTCGGTTGAGTGGAGGGTGGAGCATCTATATCTATTTTTTTATTACCAATTTTTATGTATTTTTCAAGACTCATCAACTTCATTATTTCTTGAACAGCTCGATCTTGTTAAGCTTTCCTTTTTCTATTTTCTGCTCCTGATAGTTTTTTTGGCATTTTTTAGTTCTCTGACTAAGTTAATCTATAATGCAAAGGTAAAAATAATAGTAATAAAACTAGAGAAAACATTTATTTGCTATTAAAACTTATGAAAGTAACACATGAATACGCGGCGTCATTGAAATATATACTATTTAACATTAAGGATACTCGATCGACTTCTTATAAAAAGATATTAAGACTTTAGACTTGAACTCAATGTAGTCTAAACCTTTAACTTTCGCATACTGCCTCGAATAGGTGGGATAGCCGACCAAAATCAGCAAAAAAAGTGTTAGAAAAATGTTTGTTTTAACACGTGCACGTATCCGTATGGGACCGTGGTCTATATTGACTTCGTACTTCTATATAAAAAGATTTTTCTGGATAAAATAACCAAAGCCATTTAGAATATTGTATAAGAATGAAATGATAAATCAATATTGTTGAGTTGCCAATTAAATAATTGTAAAAATATTTATGAAACTTTGTCAATTTACGATTACTCTTATTAGACTTATTTGCGCATGCGCACGCTCCAAGTAGCTGTTTATACTGACTTTGCAGACGGCTAGCATACATATTATACATACACCTATAACACTGCTACAACATGCTGTGTAGTACAGAAAATGTAAACCAATTGTTTGTTTCTACATTTATTTATATTACTCAAATCGATTTATGGTAAAACGTTTTGTAAAAAGTGTAATGCATTCGGTTACAACAGTTTATTCTTCGATATAATATAACATAACCTATAACCTCACGAAGTGCCCCCAAAATGTTATGCTCGATGATACGTTACCAAACGATCGAGTATCCTTAAGTAAGAATTTTGAATCACAATTGAAAAAAGGAAATCATATATTAATGATTCTTCTAATTGATTATCAGTAATTTTTGCAACAATCATAAACATTACATTAAATTGCATTGTCTCAAAAAGGTTATTTTAACCTTTTAACTAACTAATTGAAAAAATTACTTGCAAACGTAATGAAAATATTTTAGATTTTATTCTAAAGAAAAGAGTTTTTAAAGCCGCGAGAGTAAATAATTTTTAGTTATAAACAATATAAAAAAAATAAATGGTAACATTTATGAATAATTGTAAATATAAATATAACTTTTTCACACAAAAAAACACAATATTTACTAACTTTGCAATTACTTACCTTAAACTTAATGCCGTAATTTATTCGATATTTAATAAACTTGTAGTATACTCGTTAAGAACAATACTATTAAAACAAGAATCAATAATACTTTTAAGTTACAAAAGCATCGCACTCATCCAGGTCTGCGAATAAACTGACAAATGCAATAAATATACCTAGTGATCGTCGCGCTCGCACTTGTTTACAAGTCCGAATGTGGAACGTGCAACTCCGGCGGCACGGAAAAACTACGTCGAGTTAAAACAATAAACAAGCGAGTTACGAAATTTGAGCTGCATTTTTTGAGAACAAATTTTAACATTCATAATTTCCTTGAAATTTTACAATTACTCAAAAAAATAAGATAATCAAATTTAATGTATTTCTTTTGATTATATGTTCAAAACTGCAACTGTATTAATTTTCGACTTAAATATAAAAAAGCGAAATTGACGTCAACTGAAAGAAAACAAGATGTCATTTCAATTAATTTTTGGAAAAGGTACATAACATAGGTATCGGCATCTCAGCGAGAAGAGCATTTGACGTAAAAACAAACTGTATCGGATTCAATAAAAATTTACTTTTTAGTAAAAAACTTATTTATTTATCATTATAAAAATAAACCTTTTTATCTTAAATACTAATTGATAAATAAATAAGTTATAAATTAGGAGGCTACGTAAATTAGGAGGCTACGGTTTGTGAGATTCATAGTTGGTTCGCGGTATAAGGAGTTCAGGGTTCAGGGGTTTATTTGTCTTTTTTAGTAAGTACGCTACGGTAAATAGCCCGTCTACGGTTTAAGAAACCAATAGTTTGTGGGTTTGATATCCCATCTGTAGTGAAAAGAGCTTAGGGTATGTGGGTTTAGGTGCTCGTTTGCTATATAAAGAACCCAGGTAATGTAAATTTAGTAGCCCGTGTACGGTGAGTAAAAATATAAAAAAAGTTTCGGGGGGGCGCCAACGCCCCCCAAGACATTGCGCCCCTGGGCGACCGCCCCAGCACTGAGAACAAGTAAAAGCTGAAGTCAAACAATCAATGAAAGTACAAACAAGAAAAGATAGACACAAAATAATACAGTACAGAAAGTGATTTTGCCAGTAGTAGAGCCAGTTTATGTCAAGGTCCCAATATTTAATGGAAGCACTCACTGGGTGATACCTTCATGAATTTGAAGTCGTTGCATGTTTCGTTGGACAAGGAAGCAGTGTCACTTGTTCTTACTCATAAGGACCTTCTGCAGACCTGATACAGAAAATCTCACCTGAATGCCAGTATACATAAGTAAATTAATAAAAGCTCTTGGATTATGGTACACAAATCAATGTCTGCACAATATGCATCATGTTTAACTAAAACTGAGATGATCATCCTGGTGACAGTTTACAGTGTTTGAAGCAAATATAAAGTGATCGATGCTTACCATATATAGACTGGCTTACCCAGACTTACTGAATAATTTACAAATGCAGTTTGCTCTCCAACATTTACAGATGACATTAAAACCTATGAGGTATAGCAAACTTTACAAATAGCATACACGTGAAATAGGTTCACTCTCTCTAGTCTGATCCTGTATAGCTGGCATCCATCCACATTAATGAGATTATATCATGTTGTAGCCAAAAGATTACAGTAAACAATCAATACAATAAAGTAAAGTAAAGACAATCAAGAAAGTAAAGATAAATAAAAATAATCAGGAAAATAATTTAAAAGGTGAAGAACACCACAACGATCTGAAAGATAGGAAAAGACATGAGGCCTATCTGCTACAAATGTGGCTATCTACAACAAAAGAGAAGCATGTGAATGCACCAACTGGAGTAATAAAGCCCCTGAACAGCACACCACCAGTCTCCAGTTTTTTGACGCTTCAAAAGATTGGAGAGAACCTGATTACTAAACGATTTAAAAGACAATGTGCTGAGGTTAGAGCCAAGAGAAAACAAAATTTTGCACTGCTGAAATGGCAATAACATCCACTCACTGAGTCATGATGGCAGAAGAAGATGCTGTTCAGTGCGGAGAAGAAGAAACTTTGTTGATAATGGTGGAAATGGTTGAATGACCAAAATTTGGGATGACTGAAAGGTCAACACTGGTCACCATGATGATGGACATCCTCACTCCTCAGTTCAAGGAAATCTCTGTGATGAAACTTTGAGAGTTGAAGAGCTGGCTTTAATTAAAGACATTGTAGGAACAGAAAGAAAAGACACACTGGAAGTAAAGTGAATAGAAGTTCTCAATGTTGAGAAGACACTAGTAATAGGAATAACAAAGTTCCATGAAGGCAGACTGGAACTGAAGAAGAGTGTTGGCAAGTGACAGGGAAGATAGGTTAGAAATGGAAAAAGTATTTTTCAGAGTCAAAGTGAAACCAAATTATACTAATTGATTTGCCAGTTCAAGACTGATAGGCTTAAGGAGATAAGTATTATGCCAATTTAACATAAATAACATGCATAGTAGTTTGAGTGCTACTTCTAATGTATTTATCAATCAGTAGGTAGATGTGATATACCAGAGCCTGATGCATGAGACATTGTTCAATTGATGTAGAACACTGTAGAACATTCTTTAAACATTATACCACCACGTCACTATGGCTGATTACATACACCATTTGTTGTGGGCAGCTATTAGTCAGAAGTGAGTTCCATGAAATCAAGTGACAAGAGAGTGTTACTTGTAAAAGTGTCAAGTGTTTTAATTGTAATTTGTAGGTATTAAAATTGGTGTACTGGAAAATTGTATAATTAGGAGGATTACCATCATGCAAGAATGATAGCTTTACTTATGTGTTTATAAAAATTTGGTGTGCCTATTTCTCTGGTATTCAATAATTTATTCCACTGCTTTAAAATCACAAGCCATGAACTTGTAACAATATCTATAATTTATGCAAAATTATTATATAATCACACTACAATACTTAACTCCAGATATTTAAAATATAAAAGCATATAAGAAATTATTGTTACAATTGACCTATAAAATGTTTGCTGTAAAGTCTTTTAGGACATAAACAATCATCATATTATCAGAAACCTCCAAAAGATTATAATTTTATGCGTATTATCTTTTTCTTAATATTCTTCTTAACAGTTAGTGTAAGTTCAAAATCATATACCTGTTTTACAATTTTTCTTTTAACAAATACAACAAATGCAACTATCTTGCAAATAGGCCTATATACTGAATTTATAAAACTATCTTTACTCTATAAAACTACAACTTTCGTTGAAACCTTTTCACTTTCTTAGAATTAATACAGTTTATTTCAGTGAATAAGCAAATCAATATTATCTCAAAAAAAACATTTTATAAGGCTTTTTATTAACATCTACACACATATATTTTTTGAAAACTTACGTAAGGCCACCAAGGCCTATGGAAGTAAAAAAGTTTATTGCAAAACGAGTATTCTTGGGATTGTCTCTTGGGAAAAGACCCTCTAATGCGGTCTGTAATGTTCTGAAACAAAGAAAACTAAATTTAAACAAACAATCTATAACAGCACTTGTAACACAAGTAGTTTTCATTCTAAGTATACACAAATTTTCTGGTTTCATTTTAAGTATCCCCCCAAAGTTTATATCACATTTCCTTTTATAATGAGAACATCCTGATTACCTACTATATCCTGATTTGATTACTACATTATATATCAACTAACAACTTTCTTTCAAAGCTTTCCTATAAGCAAGGAATAAAATAGGAAGAGTAAGGAGAATTTGAACAGAGGTAGAAAAGAAGAGTAGAAAGCCAATGCGTGAAAAGAAATAAAGAAAGTGGCATAATATAAAGAAGGCTCGAGAGAAACATAAAAAATTGGAAAAACAGGGAAGTTCAATGAACGTAATATAGTGGTGTAACACAAGAACTGTTATATTATTTTCTTACTGACCAATAAATCTTACTATGTAATATCAATAATTTTTATTCAACTTTTGCTCCGGGCACCATCATTACAAGCAATGAAATTTTACTTACCTTTAGGCCAGAATTCGTTTAAGCGAAACTCAAAGTAGCGGAAAGTGTTATTTGAAATAATGACACTTGGTTGAAATGTTTACCATATAATAACATCTTCAATTACACAACATGTGATCCGTGCGAAATACAAGCACGCTACTATATGCTATGATAGATTGCGCCTTGAGACCCAGTTCCACTATACAAGTTAAAAAATCCCCTCAAACATTTCAATAACCCTCCAAAATACATAATGTTACAATGCTAAACATTATATATATATATATATATATATATATATATATGTATAAATTTACTTAACATTGTCACAACCCAGCACTTGTTAATAGTATCTGATCATACTCTCTTTCTCTCTCTCTCTCACTCTCTGGTACAATTATTATGAGCTCATTATAAAAAGTTAGTTTTGTTATTTTAATTAATTAAATGGTCATTTATAATTTTGAAATTATATTATTTGTTGTAATGAAATATTAAAATTTGTTGTGGCCAACGGTACTTAGCTGGAACTTTTGTCGAACATTGTACACCTCGAATTCGTTGATTCTGGACTGTCACATATCGTCTTCGGGCACACGCTCTCTATCGTAGCATCCCCCTGGATCAGACTTCTGCCAGATTCTGTGGCTGCACTTTTAAAAATCTGGACTGTCACATCGTCTTTGGGCACACGCTCTCTATCGTAGCATCCTCCCTGGATCAGACTTCTGCCAGATGTTTTGGCAGCACTTCGCGAATTACACTCTGTCGATGTTCTAATGAAAAATTGTTTACTGTACCACTGTTAATAATACATTTTGGTGGTGTAATACCACCCTTAGTGAATACGCCGGCCGGCACGGTTCACTGTCTGGACGAGAATGACACAGTTTCATAACTGTATTGCAGAGGTGGGGCAACAACGACGTCACTGGTTCTTTGTTCAACGGCCCAGCCTAGTCGAATACAATACGCCTTGCATTCTTTAGTCTGACGTAAACATGGGTTGGTCTTGTTTACTTGTTATTGTGACAAACAGTTTTGTTGTTACATTTGTAATTTTCCACTGAATTCGACATAAATCCTGTTAACTTAATATTGCGTTGTTGACAATTCTCACCAAAACTTTTATAGGGAATACAAAATAAAATTATTATTATTATTAAAAATTGTTAGAAAATAAAATTACAATAATTATGTTTGGAACCATAGGTTTACAAATTTATTATGGTACCAGAATTGTACCGTCACAGAACTTCTGTCACTCATTACAATTTGTTTTCTAATGCTACGTGTACTTTAATGTTCCATATTATGATGATACTGTTTATGTTTGTATATGATAGTAAAATTTTTCTGTGTACTTTATGATAGGATGGTTTTTGATTTCATAAAATAAAAAAATAAGTAAAATCTAATTATTTTGTTTATATAATGAGAGAAAAAACAAAAAGTCACAGTCCCCAGTGGTAGCTTGTTAGTTTTTTTGTTGGTGATCCAACATAAGAGAGGTTAGCACAATAATCTAAATTTTGAGATAATTTTGGATTATGTCCTCCTAATTTTTTATTTAAAGTTTTTTCAAGTTTCAAAAATAAAATGGGTTTTTAATAGAAATTGTTTTTGTTTTACTTTATTGTTTTAATAGATGTTGTTTTTAAAAGAAAATGTGTTTTTAATAATATTGTTCACTCCAAATTCCTTATTTAAAAAATTAAAATTATAAGGAATGTAAAAACAAGCAAAAAAGGTAATTTACAAACACGTGTTCATGGAACTGAAATAACAATTGCATAAACACCTTTTTTTTAATGTTCATAATAACAAATAAATAAACTGTGTGTTAGTTCTTAACTTATGAGTCAATCCATACATGGTGGTCCAGAAGAGTAGTGCTTGGTCATTCCATATCAATTCAACCAAAAAAAAATCATTTTCTCACCCACCATCTCAGATTTTGATGAAACTTGGCTTATTTGTTCTCCCTACAGAGATAAGTAACCACACCAAATTTTAACCCTTTATCTCTCTCCATTTTCATTGTATAGGCTTTCAAAGTTTTGAAATTTTGGTGTTTTTAACAATCGGATGTCGCGAAACGAGACTTGCTAACCTTTTGAAAATAATTTGTAACTTTTTTATTTATCATCCAATCTTTGTGAACGTTTGTGGTTATATACTCTAAAGTATAAGGATTCTAGAAAAAAATACACAACACCTTCAAGTAAAACTACTAAGGCTGGAAAAAATGTTTTATTTGCATCTTTGTAGTTTTTTTGGTAAAAAACATGGTTTAGCATTAAATTGAATATCACAGAAAGGGAAAGGGATAATCATAAAAACCTTTTTTTCAAAATAATCCTCAGTACATGGGCTATCATATGAAAAAATAAAATTGATGGGGTTTTCATTCCTTTGTTGTGTTTTTTTCTGTTAAAAGTAAGTTTTTAAAAATTTTTTATTCAGTGATTTTACTAAGCCATAGAAATTTAATTCTTGTTCAAGAATTTGTTTTAATGCTGACACAAAAGATCAAATATTTTTTAACATTATGTACATGAATAACAAAGTCTGGAAATTTACCAAAACTGCATTCTAATATTTGTTATTTACAGTATGTACAGTCAAAGAAATTTAATGGAGTAACATTTTTTTCTTAATTGAACTCATACACTCCTCTGACAATCTGTAGGCTCTTCCAGTTGATGTGTGAGGAGACTCAACAATTGCAAGCATATGAGGAATTGGCATCAGGCAAATGTTCTCTCGTTTGGGCCATGAAATGATGGCGATGGTCCTGCAGGATGCAAAAATTGAACAGTCATATCACCTTCTTCTTTATTTAATTCAGTGATGATTCCAAAGTACCACAGATTGTCATATTTACAAGCTACATAGCGTGATGATGGGTTCAAAATTTATTCTCTTACAAGTGATGTCTATTTATTCTTTAAATTATATGTAAAGGTGGTTTTCTCATCACTGATCCTCCTTGCTTCCAAGTTCCCTAAACAATCTAATGGCTTAAAGTTATGGAAACTTCTGGTTCCTGGAAGTGTTTGTACATCTTCAAAGCGTTCCACAACATCAGAACATATCTGATTTACAGAATCTTTAGAAATAAAATGAAAATTAACTTTGGTTATGTTGACTTTACAAAACTCAAACAAATCTGCTAGAAATAATATTTGATGTCCAAGAGGTCTTTGTAGACTTTCCTTTCATGCTAGCCTTTTAACAGTGCCTCCTATACCATCACACTCAGTTTTCCCATGGCTAGTTGCAAATAACGACCACTGCGCCCTGATCTTAAAATCTTTTTTGTGCAGACAAGTGTTTATAAAATTAAATTTATTTTTATATTGGCCTGCACAGCCATCACTGAAATAGTGGATTTTTGTAACTTTTCTTTAATGAACTCTGTCACAATTTCTTGAATTTTGTAGACAATACAAATATCATGTTTCATGTCGTCACATATCACACAAAGAGACAAAACCAATCTTTCGCCTTCAATACTTTTAAGGTTAATTATAATAGGATGTACAGTGCAAGAGTCAGATGTCCAGTGGTATCCTTGGGCTTTGTCCTGGATAGTAAAAGAGTAATTTTCACTCAAGTCAATTGATACTGTGGCAATGTTTGCATCAGAAGATTCTTCAAGTATCTTGAAATATTTTGATTGAGACTTTGCAACGTAAGAGTGTGGGACAACTTTTACCAATTTAGATGAAAGGTCATCAATAAATTCACCAATTTTTGCAGAACATGTAATCATTTGTGTTCTGTCAGTTGAAATCCATTGATTAAATTCAATGGTGTCTTCATCACAACCTTCAAATTTTGTTTGTAAAACGTTTGTTAGATTTTCTTTGGGTGGGCAAGTTTTTGTGATTATACCTTTCCCTTTCTGTGATATTTGTTTTAATATAGGGCCTGTTTGTTTTATAATCACTTAAAATTTTAGTTTTATTAAAAAAAAATTACTTAGGCCTTTTTAAATGTCTATGGCTTAGTTAAATCGCTGAATAAAAATTTTTAAAAAACGTACCTTTAACAGAAAAAAAACACAACAAAGGAATGAAAACCCCATCAATTTTATTTTTTCGTATGATAGCCCATGTACTGAGGATTATTTTGAAAAAAAGGTTTTTATGATTATCCCTTTCCCTTTCTGTGATATTCAATTTAATGCTAAACCATGTTTTTTACCAAAAAAACTACAAAGAATCAAATAAAACATTTTTTCCAGCCTAAGTAGTTTTACTTAAAGGTGTTGTGTATTTTTTTCTAGAATCGTTATACTTTAGAGTATATAACTACAAAATTTCATAAAGATTGGATGATAAATAAAAAAGTTACAAATTATTTTCAAAAGTGTAGCAAGTCTCGTTTCGCAACATCTGATTGTTAAAAACACTAAAATTTTAAAACTTTGAAAGCCTATACAATGACAACGGATAGAGATAGAGGGTTAAAATTTGGTGTGGTTACTTATCTCTGTAGGGAGAACAAATAAGCCAAGTTTCATCAAAATCTGAGATGGTGGGTGAGATGGCCTGGTTGAATTGACATGGAATGACCCATTATGTAATAATTGTAATAAATATGTGTAAAGCACTTAGCAAGTGATTTTGATTGGATATTTGCTTTTTTTATGAAAATTGGTATTTCATTCAATGCATTGGTGGCAAACACGGGCTAAATTTTATTTGTTGCATAACAGCAAAATTTTTACAAATAATGAAGGAGGTGTAACTCTGCTCTCCCTGCAAAACACAAGACGATTTTTCTCACAATAACGCTGTGTAGAGGTCTTGTAACTGTAAATTTCAAAATTTTATCTGCTTCCCACCAGAGACATTAAGTCTCAAAATTGCAAAAAATGAAAAAGTCCAATTTTTGTCAATTCATAGCAAAAAAGGGATTAAGTATTTCTGAAATTTCAAGAACAAAGTTTACATTAAATTTCTGTCCTCTCAGTAGCAACATCAGTCAGTGGCAACATTAATATATCTAATGGAAGTATGAAGAACACTGCATAACAACTTAGTTTTTGTTTCAACTCTCTACTACAAATCATACGAGAGATATATGGTGGTACACAAATCAAACATTTGGTGTGAATGCCAACATTATGCAATAAATACATGTTGCCACAAAAGAAATATGGCCGCCATTGGTAAAATGGCAAGTTAAAAAAATATTGGTATTTTTCCATTGTAGGGGTCTTTATAGTAAAAAACTAAATTTTGTAAAAATGGTCAAGTAACCATTTACTTTTATTTTGGATCACTTGAAATGGATTGATTCATATATAAAGCTCACAAATCATAAGTAAAGTAGAAAACATATTGTACAACTATATACTTTCTGAACACTGGGCCACAGTCTGGCTTATCTTATAACTGATAGGTACACAACGTTTTTGATTGTATACTGGATGAGTAGAGTGAGGGGACTATGGCAACACTGTAGCGTATAAACAATGCACAATCTGCTATCTTTCTGATAGCAGACATCTATTCTCTTGGCTCTTGACACAGAAAGAAATATATTACATACAAGTATAGAGTAAAACAGTAAATAAAAAATACAGACACGGGCTCTTGTTTATAAGAGCTGGACTCCACTGGCCCTTAACGACACAGCCACCACTAGTAATCCCAACATAATAGGGAAAGCAGAGTTTTTTACAGGGCCCACAAGCCCATATAATTCCTTATCTTGCAAAGTACTTTATATCATACAAAATTATTGATGGTATAATAGACACAGTATAGAGAGCAAGTATATACTGCTTGAGATAAATGAACTAAGCAACAAAGAGATACAATAAGTTATAAGAATTTTATGTTACTGAAAACTAATACTACTAGACTTATCATAAGTCTGTTAATACAACATACAAGATTTTACAGGTATTCCTGATATTTCTCTAGGATTTAAATGAAATATAACGATTTGAACAAGTAAACATAATTTTTGTATAAAGTAATTTATATAATCCTATCATAAGCACGGACACAAAGGTGGGTTGTAAACACTTTGACTGACAGTACTAACGTCTGTGCCATGAAAGAAAACACTTGCATTTGCAGAGTTCTAAAATTAGAACCACTTGAAGGAAATAATTAACGTTTATACCAAATTAAAGCTTATTCTTTCTTGTATTGTATGAAGGAGTTACAATACTTGAAGTAAATCTGGAGGAATTATGACATATTACGTATAAAATCCAACTCTTTTCTTAGCCTACTTATTGATTAGTACAAATTCAACATTCTAAATTTCTGTAGGACAGAATTAGAAAATAATATTTAAATACACTTAAGCTTACAAAAAAAGACATTGGGTGGGCAATTTCAAATGGTGGCCATTTGACAAATTTGTACCATTTCAGCTGTCTGTGAAGTTAGGGAAATACAGTTTTCACTGTAATACATAACATACAACTATAACACTATTCACTATTACATTATTGTCAAACACTAATATATTTTCACTATAACACTATTATGAATCATACAGTTTTACAATTTTAAATAATAATAAAACGGTAACAAGATTATTAATGTTAAAGTGGCAAGAAATATTTAAGTTGTAACGGTACAGAATTAAGGGGCTTTCTTTTAATGAACTGTAAAGGGTAAAGACGAGGACTCGCCCGGACAAGGTTTCGATTTCAGAGCAGCATTCACTTGTGAAACACCCAGTTGCATGTTTGTTCGGTCAGATAGGGTTCATGCTACAATTCCTGGTGCTGTGGAATGTGAACGAGTGTGCGTCTGCCTGCACGAACATCGTATTTGTCACGAACTTTTTGCGAGCTTCAGAGCACGAGCTTATGGTATACAAACTCGCACTCCAGGAGATATCACGTGACACCAGCTCAACCTATGAAATCGCAAGTTGCCATGGGCAGGGCGACGCCTAGCCATCTTGAAAAAATTACTTAGCGTCAACCAGCAATTGTAACGGTACGAAATTGTAGGGCCAAGATAACATTTTAAAATTATATTTCCTATGCAGTCATTGTCCACCCTTGTAGAACCCCGAGTTAGTCAACCAGATAGGCTGTGTTTATTACAAAACCAAACGCCTATGTTTTGTCTCCACACTCAAGCAGCGTAGACAGATTGTGAAATAACGCCTAACTTCGCATCAGCCGTGAATCACGGAAGAAAGTAATGTAACTCTAGATTACATCAGGCGGTAAAAAACATTGCTAAACTTTCCGCCTACGTTAAGGCGCTCTTTCAACAACACCAATGGGAGAGCAGATTCAAGATCACGTGACCAGCTCTGTAGGTTCAGCTTTTGCGAACTAACACCAGTTCCATTTGTAACTTACGGCCGCGCGGCCAGCCCACAACATCCAAGGGCAAGTAAAGTTACGTCGGCCGACTTTTTCATATTAATAATGTGGAACCAGTGAACCACTTAACTTAATGTGAATTAAAACAAAAGAAACAGTGAAACTAGTACAAAAGGCGTGTGAGACGGGCCGAAAATAGTATCAGTCGATTCAGTACAATAACGGTACAAATGTGAAGTATTGTTAATGGAATAAATCCGCTTATAGTCCAAGCCACGTATTTTATAATCAACTAAACGCTATAACTCACCGTCTGTGGCTTAAGTAAATGTCTTTTATTCAATTGACATGTTTCGGGACACTTGTCCCATCATCAGAATATTTAAAAAGGTCTCTTTATACCATCTTACGATGGCACAGTCGTCAATATATTAAAATATATTAAAACCACATAACACAAAACACAAATACATTACACAAAGTACGCACACGACAATTTTCGGTGTACACCACACGGTAACCGATAGCGCACTGGTTCATATTACACTCGTGTCGCGACAATATCGCAACGCAGTATCATACAGGACATTAGATTTAAAGTTCAGCTGATCATTTAAAACATGTGGCCTGGTAACAGGATTATTATACGCTCTATATATCTCAAACTCCTCAAGGGCGTTCATGTAACGTCCTTTATTACAAAAGTGAAGGGGTATCAAGTTGGTATGAAAATTAGTATAGTTGTGATTTTCATCAATAAGATGTTTAGCGAATTTAGATTTTACATTTTCTGTGTTATGAAAATAAGTGGGTGGCTTATGTTCAACAAACCTCTTGAAAAAACCACGGCCCGTTTGGCCCACATAAAAAGCATCACAACTATTACATATTAATTTATAGATCCCTGTTTTCTTTTCAAGGACGGTTGGTTCCCGCGTACGAAGGCTATTTAAAATGTTATTTGTAGTCTTATATGTGACAACAACGTTTGACTTGTTTAAAACAGAAGACAGAATTCTAGGTAGAAAGCTCATGTATGGTATAGAAATGTATTTATACACACTGTCCCCAGGTGCCCTTAGCGTGTTTGCGATGTTTTTTCGTCTCATATGTTTTTTAAGGATATTATTTACTACCGCTTTTTTGTAGCCATTGGTGACTGCGATATGTTTAATTGTGTTCAGTTCGTCTTGATAATCCTTGTCGCTGAGGGGCAATGATAAGAGGTGGTTAACCATGCTGTGGAAAGCAGCCATTTTCTGCGATACCGGATGATAAGATGTGGCGTGTATTATAGTGTCAGTTGTAGTGGGTTTCCTATAAATATTAAACTCCAATTTATTAATATTTCTGGTGACCGTCAAATCAAGAAAATTTAATTTTCCATTGACCTCGTGCTCCAGTGTAAACTGTATATTGTTATTAATACTGTTTAAATACATGTGTAGCCTATCTATTTGTCTATGTGTGCCTTTATAGATCAAAAAGGTGTCATCAACATACCGGCCATAAAATATTATGTTGTCATTGTACACACTATTGGAAAAAATAAAGGAGTTTTCGAAATGGTTTAAGTACACTTCAGCAAGGAGGCCAGAGAGTGGAGAACCCATTGCCACACCATCATGTTGGCTAAAGAATTGCTTGTCATGCGTGAAATAATTCTGGTTAAGAATCACCTCCAAAAGATCCATCAATTCATTAATACTTTCAACATTCAATTTATTAGTATTGACGAGGTTATTTCTCAAAATTTGTAAAGTATCAGCAACCGGTATATTCGTATATAAATTAACAATGTCAAACGAAACTAGCTTATGATGAGGTTCGATCTTTAGATCCTTCACTTTATTGACAAAATCGATATTATTAGTTATACAGTGACTATTAACTATGTTTATGTTACGTTTAATGATGTTTACCAATTTCTTAGCTGTTTTATAACCAGGTGCAGTAGTGAAGTTAATTAACGGTCTTATCGGAACACCAGTCTTATGTAATTTTGGTAACCCTGTCAATGTGGGTGCCCTTGAATTGATGGGCTTTAACGATCGTCTAGTTCGCTCATCAAACAAATGCACACTCCTATTTATGCCCCGATTTAGACACTTGACGTATTGTGCTGTAGGGTCCGAGTTTAATTTCTCAATGTTGTTGTTAGCGATAAAATTCCGTATCTTATCAGTATAATCACTATTGTCCATAATGACAACAGTGTTGCCTTTGTCAGCCTTGGTTACGAGAGCACAGTTGTCTGACAGTTTGCGCTTTAAACCCGTTAAGATATTGCGTTCTTTATTATAATTATTAAAAGTACATGGAACCGAAGAATAAGTATTAGTATTCTGGTTTCTTATGATATTACTGAGCTTATTATTGATTAAAATCCGCGCCTCATCTTGGACTTTCTGGTCATCTATTGCTTTGACCACAGCTTCAGCATTTATAATTTCAGCAGCAATATGTTTATGGCTGAAGTTAGATTTTGAACGAGGTAAATTATAATTTAAGCCCTTTTTCAACAAATTAGATTCTTCTTCAGTTAGATCTATTGATGTTAAGTTCTGCAATCGTGTATAAAATTTATGTTTACAGGCAATGTTGTTGGCTTCCTGTTGTTGTCTCTCTAATAACCTTTGGAATTTGCTTGTTTGCTTGCTACGCATTTGATAAATAATTCGCTGTATGTCATTGTTTATGAAATCAAGATAGTTATCAAGCAAGGCCGGGTGTACGTCATTAAGTAATTGCAAATGTACTCTGTATAATCTTGAATTGAGATGGGATTTTTTCTTGTATAACGATTTTAATTCTTCTTTAATTCTGTACAATTCTGCGTGCCTGTTAGTTTTTATATCAGCAAAGGAAGAGCATTTAAATTTATACGAGCGTAATTAGGTGTAATATTATTCTTCAGACAAGTTTTATTAAATCTGATATGTAAAATGGTCTTATGAAGCTGGATCTTAATATTCTGAAAATTACGTACTATATTTGCTCGACTTGCAATATTCATATTGTTAATGGAATAAATCCGCTTATAGTCCAAGCCACGTATTTTATAATCAACTATTTTACGCGACACGAGTGTAATATGAACCAGTGCGCTATCGGTTACCATGTGGTGTACACCGAAAATTGTCGTGTGCGTACTTTGTGTAATGTATTTGTGTTTTGTGTTATGTGGTTTTAATATTTTTTAATATATTGACGACTGTGCCATCGTAAGATGGTATAAAGAGACCTTTTTAAATATTCTGATGATGGGACAAGTGTCCCGAAACATGTCAATTGAATAAAAGACATTTACTTAAGCCACAGACGGTGAGTTATAGCGTTTAGTTGATTATAAAATACGTGGCTTGGACTATAAGCGGATTTATTCCATTAACAATATGAATACTGCAAGTCGAGCAAATATAGTACGTAATTTTCAGAATATTAAGATCCAGCTTCATAAGACCATTTTACATATCAGATTTAATAAAACTTGTCTGAAGAATAATATTACACCTAATTACGCTCGTATAAAATTTAAATGCTCTTCCTTTGCTGATATAAAAACTAAAAGGCACGCAGAATTGTACAGAATTAAAGAAGAATTAAAATCGTTATACAAGAAAAAATCCCATCTCAATTCAAGATTATACAGAGTACATTTGCAATTACTTAATGACGTACACCCGGCCTTGCTTGATAACTATCTTGATTTCATAAACAATGACATACAGCGAATTATTTATCAAATGCGTAGCAAGCAAACAAGCAAATTCCAAAGGTTATTAGAGAGACAACAACAGGAAGCCAACAACATTGCCTGTAAACATAAATTTTATACACGATTGCAGAACTTAACATCAATAGATCTAACTGAAGAAGAATCTAATTTGTTGAAAAAGGGCTTAAATTATAATTTACCTCGTTCAAAATCTAACTTCAGCCATAAACATATTGCTGCTGAAATTATAAATGCTGAAGCTGTGGTCAAAGCAATAGATGACCAGAAAGTCCAAGATGAGGCGCGGATTTTAATCAATAATAAGCTCAGTAATATCATAAGAAACCAGAATACTAATACTTATTCTTCGGTTCCGTGTACTTTTAATAATTATAATAAAGAACGCAATATCTTAACGGGTTTAAAGCGCAAACTGTCAGACAACTGTGCTCTCGTAACCAAGGCTGACAAAGGCAACACTGTTGTCATTATGGACAATAGTGATTATACTGATAAGATACGGAATTTTATCGCTAACAACAACATTGAGAAATTAAACTCGGACCCTACAGCACAATACGTCAAGTGTCTAAATCGGGGCATAAATAGGAGTGTGCATTTGTTTGATGAGCGAACTAGACGATCGTTAAAGCCCATCAATTCAAGGGCACCCACATTGACAGGGTTACCAAAATTACATAAGACTGGTGTTCCGATAAGACCGTTAATTAACTTCACTACTGCACCTGGTTATAAAACAGCTAAGAAATTGGTAAACATCATTAAACGTAACATAAACATAGTTAATAGTCACTGTATAACTAATAATATCGATTTTGTCAATAAAGTGAAGGATCTAAAGATCGAACCTCATCATAAGCTAGTTTCGTTTGACATTGTTAATTTATATACGAATATACCGGTTGCTGATACTTTACAAATTTTGAGAAATAACCTCGTCAATACTAATAAATTGAATGTTGAAAGTATTAATGAATTGATGGATCTTTTGGAGGTGATTCTTAACCAGAATTATTTCACGCATGACAAGCAATTCTTTAGCCAACATGATGGTGTGGCAATGGGTTCTCCACTCTCTGGCCTCCTTGCTGAAATGTACTTAAACCATTTCGAAAACTCCTTTATTTTTTCCAATAGTGTGTACAATGACAATATAATATTTTATGGCCGGTATGTTGATGACACCTTTTTGATCTATAAAGGCACACATAGACAAATAGATAGGCTACACATATATTTAAACAGTATTAATAACAATATACAGTTTACACTGGAGCACGAGGTCAATGGAAAATTAAATTTTCTTGATTTGACGGTCACCAGAAATATTAATAAATTGGAGTTTAATATTTATAGGAAACCCACTACAACTGACACTATAATACACGCCACATCTTATCATCCGGTATCGCAGAAAATGGCTGCTTTCCACAGCATGGTTAACCACCTCTTATCATTGCCCCTCAGCGACAAGGATTATCAAGACGAACTGAACACAATTAAACATATCGCAGTCACCAATGGCTACAAAAAAGCGGTAGTAAATAATATCCTTAAAAAACATATGAGACGAAAAAACATCGCAAACACGCTAAGGGCACCTGGGGACAGTGTGTATAAATACATTTCTATACCATACATGAGCTTTCTACCTAGAATTCTGTCTTCTGTTTTAAACAAGTCAAACGTTGTTGTCACATATAAGACTACAAATAACATTTTAAATAGCCTTCGTACGCGGGAACCAACCGTCCTTGAAAAGAAAACAGGGATCTATAAATTAATATGTAATAGTTGTGATGCTTTTTATGTGGGCCAAACGGGCCGTGGTTTTTTCAAGAGGTTTGTTGAACATAAGCCACCCACTTATTTTCATAACACAGAAAATGTAAAATCTAAATTCGCTAAACATCTTATTGATGAAAATCACAACTATACTAATTTTCATACCAACTTGATACCCCTTCACTTTTGTAATAAAGGACGTTACATGAACGCCCTTGAGGAGTTTGAGATATATAGAGCGTATAATAATCCTGTTACCAGGCCACATGTTTTAAATGATCAGCTGAACTTTAAATCTAATGTCCTGTATGATACTGCGTTGCGATATTGTCGCGACACGAGTGTAATATGAACCAGTGCGCTATCGGTTACCGTGTGGTGTACACCGAAAATTGTTGTGTGCGTACTTTGTGTAATGTATTTGTGTTTTGTGTTATGTGGTTTTAATATATTTTAATATATTGACGACTGTGCCATCGTAAGATGGTATAAAGAGACCTTTTTAAATATTCTGATGATGGGACAAGTGTCCCGAAACATGTCAATTGAATAAAAGACATTTACTTAAGCCACAGACGGTGAGTTATAGCGTTTAGTTGATTATAAAATACGTGGCTTGGACTATAAGCGGATTTATTCCATTAACAATACTTCACATTTGTACCGTTATTGTACTGAATCGACTGATACTATTTTCGGCCCGTCTCACACGCCTTTTGTACTAGTTTCACTGTTTCTTTTGTTTTAATTCACATTAAGTTAAGTGGTTCACTGGTTCCACATTATTAATATGAAAAAGTCGGCCGACGTAACTTTACTTGCCCTTGGATGTTGTGGGCTGGCCGCGCGGCCGTAAGTTACAAATGGAACTGGCGTTAGTTCGCAAAAGCTGAACCTACAGAGCTGGTCACGTGATCTTGAATCTGCTCTCCCATTGGTGTTGTTGAAAGAGCGCCTTAACGTAGGCGGAAAGTTTAGCAATGTTTTTTACCGCCTGATGTAATCTAGAGTTACATTACTTTCTTCCGTGATTCACGGCTGATGCGAAGTTAGGCGTTATTTCACAATCTGTCTACGCTGCTTGAGTGTGGAGACAAAACATAGGCGTTTGGTTTTGTAATAAACACAGCCTATCTGGTTGACTAACTCGGGGTTCTACAAGGGTGGACAATGACTGCATAGGAAATATAATTTTAAAATGTTATCTTGGCCCTACAATTTCGTACCGTTACAATTGCTGGTTGACGCTAAGTAATTTTTTCAAGATGGCTAGGCGTCGCCCTGCCCATGGCAACTTGCGATTTCATAGGTTGAGCTGGTGTCACGTGATATCTCCTGGAGTGCGAGTTTGTATACCATAAGCTCGTGCTCTGAAGCTCGCAAAAAGTTCGTGACAAATACGATGTTCGTGCAGGCAGACGCACACTCGTTCACATTCCACAGCACCAGGAATTGTAGCATGAACCCTATCTGACCGAACAAACATGCAACTGGGTGTTTCACAAGTGAATGCTGCTCTGAAATCGAAACCTTGTCCGGGCGAGTCCTCGTCTTTACCCTTTACAGTTCATTAAAAGAAAGCCCCTTAATTCTGTACCGTTACAACTTAAATATTTCTTGCCACTTTAACATTAATAATCTTGTTACCGTTTTATTATTATTTAAAATTGTAAAACTGTATGATTCATAATAGTGTTATAGTGAAAATATATTAGTGTTTGACAATAATGTAATAGTGAATAGTGTTATAGTTGTATGTTATGTATTACAGTGAAAACTGTATTTCCCTAACTTCACAGACAGCTGAAATGGTACAAATTTGTCAAATGGCCACCATTTGAAATTGCCCACCCAATGTCTTTTTTTGTAAGCTTAAGTGTATTTAAATATTATTTTCTAATTCTGTCCTACAGAAATTTAGAATGTTGAATTTGTACTAATCAATAAGTAGGCTAAGAAAAGAGTTGGATTTTATACGTAATATGTCATAATTCCTCCAGATTTACTTCAAGTATTGTAACTCCTTCATACAATACAAGAAAGAATAAGCTTTAATTTGGTATAAACGTTAATTATTTCCTTCAAGTGGTTCTAATTTTAGAACTCTGCAAATGCAAGTGTTTTCTTTCATGGCACAGACGTTAGTACTGTCAGTCAAAGTGTTTACAACCCACCTTTGTGTCCGTGCTTATGATAGGATTATATAAATTACTTTATACAAAAATTATGTTTACTTGTTCAAATCGTTATATTTCATTTAAATCCTAGAGAAATATCAGGAATACCTGTAAAATCTTGTATGTTGTATTAACAGACTTATGATAAGTCTAGTAGTATTAGTTTTCAGTAACATAAAATTCTTATAACTTATTGTATCTCTTTGTTGCTTAGTTCATTTATCTCAAGCAGTATATACTTGCTCTCTATACTGTGTCTATTATACCATCAATAATTTTGTATGATATAAAGTACTTTGCAAGATAAGGAATTATATGGGCTTGTGGGCCCTGTAAAAAACTCTGCTTTCCCTATTATGTTGGGATTACTAGTGGTGGCTGTGTCGTTAAGGGCCAGTGGAGTCCAGCTCTTATAAACAAGAGCCCGTGTCTGTATTTTTTATTTACTGTTTTACTCTATACTTGTATGTAATATATTTCTTTCTGTGTCAAGAGCCAAGAGAATAGATGTCTGCTATCAGAAAGATAGCAGATTGTGCATTGTTTATACGCTACAGTGTTGCCATAGTCCCCTCACTCTACTCATCCAGTATACAATCAAAAACGTTGTGTACCTATCAGTTATAAGATAAGCCAGACTGTGGCCCAGTGTTCAGAAAGTATATAGTTGTACAATATGTTTTCTACTTTACTTATGATTTGTGAGCTTTATATATGAATCAATCCATTTCAAGTGATCCAAAATAAAAGTAAATGGTTACTTGACCATTTTTACAAAATTTAGTTTTTTACTATAAAGACCCCTACAATGGAAAAATACCAATATTTTTTTAACTTGCCATTTTACCAATGGCGGCCATATTTCTTTTGTGGCAACATGTATTTATTGCATAATGTTGGCATTCACACCAAATGTTTGATTTGTGTACCACCATATATCTCTCGTATGATTTGTAGTAGAGAGTTGAAACAAAAACTAAGTTGTTATGCAGTGTTCTTCATACTTCCATTAGATATATTAATGTTGCCACTGACTGATGTTGCTACTGAGAGGACAGAAATTTAATGTAAACTTTGTTCTTGAAATTTCAGAAATACTTAATCCCTTTTTTGCTATGAATTGACAAAAATTGGACTTTTTCATTTTTTGCAATTTTGAGACTTAATGTCTCTGGTGGGAAGCAGATAAAATTTTGAAATTTACAGTTACAAGACCTCTACACAGCGTTATTGTGAGAAAAATCGTCTTGTGTTTTGCAGGGAGAGCAGAGTTACACCTCCTTCATTATTTGTAAAAATTTTGCTGTTATGCAACAAATAAAATTTAGCCCGTGTTTGCCACCAATGCATTGAATGAAATACCAATTTTCATAAAAAAAGCAAATATCCAATCAAAATCACTTGCTAAGTGCTTTACACATATTTATTACAATTATTACATAATGGGTCATTCCATGTCAATTCAACCAGGCCATCTCACCCACCATCTCAGATTTTGATGAAACTTGGCTTATTTGTTCTCCCTACAGAGATAAGTAACCACACCAAATTTTAACCCTCTATCTCTATCCGTTGTCATTGTATAGGCTTTCAAAGTTTTAAAATTTTAGTGTTTTTAACAATCAGATGTTGCGAAACGAGACTTGCTACACTTTTGAAAATAATTTGTAACTTTTTTATTTATCATCCAATCTTTATGAAATTTTGTAGTTATATACTCTAAAGTATAAGGATTCTAGAAAAAAATACACAACACCTTTAAGTAAAACTACTTAGGCTGGAAAAAATGTTTTATTTGATTCTTTGTAGTTTTTTTGGTAAAAAACATGGTTTAGCATTAAATTGAATATCACAGAAAGGGAAAGGGATAATCATAAAAACCTTTTTTTCAAAATAATCCTCAGTACATGGGCTATCATACGAAAAAATAAAATTGATGGGGTTTTCATTCCTTTGTTGTGTTTTTTTTCTGTTAAAGGTACGTTTTTTAAAAATTTTTATTCAGCGATTTAACTAAGCCATAGACATTTAAAAAGGCCTAAGTAATTTTTTTTTAATAAAACTAAAATTTTAAGTGATTATAAAACAAACAGGCCCTATATTAAAACAAATATCACAGAAAGGGAAAGGTATAATCACAAAAACTTGCCCACCCAAAGAAAATCTAACAAACGTTTTACAAACAAAATTTGAAGGTTGTGATGAAGACACCATTGAATTTAATCAATGGATTTCAACTGACAGAACACAAATGATTACATGTTCTGCAAAAATTGGTGAATTTATTGATGACCTTTCATCTAAATTGGTAAAAGTTGTCCCACACTCTTACGTTGCAAAGTCTCAATCAAAATATTTCAAGATACTTGAAGAATCTTCTGATGCAAACATTGCCACAGTATCAATTGACTTGAGTGAAAATTACTCTTTTACAATCCAGGACAAAGCCCAAGGATACCACTGGACATCTGACTCTTGCACTGTACATCCTATTATAATTAACCTTAAAAGTATTGAAGGCGAAAGATTGGTTTTGTCTCTTTGTGTGATATGTGACGACATGAAACATGATATTTGTATTGTCTACAAAATTCAAGAAATTGTGACAGAGTTCATTAAAGAAAAGTTACAAAAATCCACTATTTCAGTGATGGCTGTGCAGGCCAATATAAAAATAAATTTAATTTTATAAACACTTGTCTGCACAAACAAGATTTTAAGATCAGGGCGCAGTGGTCGTTATTTGCAACTAGCCATGGGAAAACTGAGTGTGATGGTATAGGAGGCACTGTTAAAATGCTAGCACGAAAGGAAAGTCTACAAAGACCTCTTGGACATCAAATATTATTTCTAGCAGATTTGTTTGAGTTTTGTAAAGTCAACATAACCAAAGTTAATTTTCATTTTATTTCTAAAGATTCTGTAAATCAGATATGTTCTGATGTTGTGGAACGCTTTGAAGATGTACAAACACTTCCAGGAACCAGAAGTTTCCATAACTTTAAGCCATTAGATTGTTTAGGGAACTTGGAAGCAAGGAGGATCAGTGATGAGAAAACCACCTTTACATATAATTTAAAGAATAAATAGACATCACTTGTAAGAGAAGAAATTTTGAACCCATCATCATGCTATGTAGCTTGTAAATATGACAATCTGTGGTACTTTGGAATCATCACTGAATTAAATAAAGAAGAAGGTGATATGACTGTTCAATTTTTGCATCCTGCAGGACCATCGCCATCATTTCATGGCCCAAACGAGAGAACATTTGCCTGATGCCAATTCCTCATATGCTTGCAATTGTTGAGTCTCCTCACACATCAACTGGAAGAGCCTACAGATTGTCAGAGGAGTGTATGAGTTCAATTAAGAAAAAAATGTTACTCCATTAAATTTCTTTGACTGTACATACTGTAAATAACAAATATTGGAATGCAGTTTTGGTAAATTTCCAGACTTTGTTATTCATGTACATAATGTTAAAAAATATTTGATCTTTTGTGTCAGCATTAAAACAAATTCTTGAACAAGAATTAAATTTCTATGGCTTAGTAAAATCACTGAATAAAAAATTTTTAAAAACTTACTTTTAACAGAAAAAAACACAACAAAGGAATGAAAACCCCATCAATTTTATTTTTTCATATGATAGCCCATGTACTGAGGATTATTTTGAAAAAAAGGTTTTTATGATTATCCCTTTCCCTTTCTGTGATATTCAATTTAATGCTAAACCATGTTTTTTACCAAAAAAACTACAAAGATGCAAATAAAACATTTTTTCCAGCCTTAGTAGTTTTACTTGAAGGTGTTGTGTATTTTTTTCTAGAATCCTTATACTTTAGAGTATATAACCACAAACGTTCACAAAGATTGGATGATAAATAAAAAAGTTACAAATTATTTTCAAAAGGTTAGCAAGTCTCGTTTCGCGACATCCGATTGTTAAAAACACCAAAATTTCAAAACTTTGAAAGCCTATACAATGAAAATGGAGAGAGATAAAGGGTTAAAATTTGGTGTGGTTACTTATCTCTGTAGGGAGAACAAATAAGCCAAGTTTCATCAAAATCTGAGATGGTGGGTGAGAAAATGATTTTTTTTTGGTTGAATTGATATGGAATGACCAAGCACTACTCTTCTGGACCACCATGTATGGATTGACTCATAAGTTAAGAACTAACACACAGTTTATTTATTTGTTATTATGAACATTAAAAAAAGGTGTTTATGCAATTGTTATTTCAGTTCCATGAACACGTGTTTGTAAATTACCTTTTCTGCTTGTTTTTACATTCCTTATAATTTTAATTTTTTAAATAAGGAATTTGGAGTGAACAATATTATTAAAAACACATTTTCTTTTAAAAATAACATCTATTAAAACAATAAAGTAAAACAAAAACAATTTCTATTAAAAACCCATTTTATTTTTTGAAACTTGAAAAAACTTTAAATAAAAAATTAGGAGGACATAATCCAAAATTATCTCAAAATTTAGATTATTGTGCTAACCTCTCTTATGTTGGATCACCAACAAAAAAAACTAACAAGCTACCACTGGGGACTGTGACTTTTTGTTTTTTCTCTCATTATATAAACAAAATAATTAGATTTTACTTATTTTTTTATTTTATGAAATCAAAAACCATCCTATCATAAAGTACACAGAAAAATTTTACTATCATATACAAACATAAACAGTATCATCATAATATGGAACATTAAAGTACACGTAGCATTAGAAAACAAATTGTAATGAGTGACAGAAGTTCTGTGACGGTACAATTCTGGTACCATAATAAATTTGTAAAACTATGGTTCCAAACATAATTATTGTAATTTTATTTTCTAACAATTTTTAATAATAATAATAATTTTGTTTTGTATTCCCTATAAAAGTTTTGGTGAGAATTGTCAACAACGCAATATTAAGTTAACAGGATTTATGTCGAATTCAGTGGAAAATTACAAATGTAACAACAAAACTGTTTGTCACAATAACAAGTAAACAAGACCAACCCATGTTTACGTCAGACTAAAGAATGCAAGGCGTATTGTATTCGACTAGGCTGGGCCGTTGAACAAAGAACCAGTGACGTCGTTGTTGCCCCACCTCTGCAATACAGTTATGAAACTGTGCCATTCTCGTCCAGACAGTGAACCGTGCCGGCCGGCGTATTCACTAAGGGTGGTATTACACCACCAAAATGTATTATTAACAGTGGTACAGTAAACAATTTTTCATTAGAACATCGACAGAGTGTAATTCGCGAAGTGCTGCCAAAACATCTGGCAGAAATCTGATCCAGGGAGGATGCTACGATAGAGAGCGTGTGCCCAAAGACGATGTGACAGTCCAGATTTTTAAAAGTGCAGCCACAGAATCTGGCAGAAGTCTGATCCAGGGGGATGCTACGATAGAGAGCGTGTGCCCGAAGACGATATGTGACAGTCCAGAATCAACGAATTCGAGGTGTACAATGTTCGACAAAAGTTGCAGCTAAGTACCGTTGGCCACAACAAATTTTAATATTTCATTACAACAAATAATATAATTTCAAAATTATAAATGACCATTTAATTAATTAAAATAACAAAACTAACTTTTTATAATGAGTTCATAATAATTGTACCAGAGAGTGAGAGAGAGAGAGAAAGAGAGTATGATCAGATACTATTAACAAGTGCTGGGTTGTGACAATGTTAAGTAAATTTATACATATATATATATATATAAAATGTTTAGCATTGTAACATTATGTATTTTGGAGGGTTACTGAAATGTTTGAGGGGATTTTTTAACTTGTATAGTGGAACTGGGTCTCAAGGCGCAATCTATCATAGCATATAGTAGCGTGCTTGTATTTCGCACGGATCACATGTTGTGTAATTGAAGATGTTATTATATGGTAAACATTTCAACCAAGTGTCATTATTTCAAATAACACTTTCCGCTACTTTGAGTTTCGCTTAAACGAATTCTGGCCTAAAGGTAAGTAAAATTTCATTGCTTGTAATGATGGTGCCCGGAGCAAAAGTTGAATAAAAATTATTGATATTACATAGTAAGATTTATTGGTCAGTAAGAAAATAATATAACAGTTCTTGTGTTACACCACTATATTACGTTCATTGAACTTCCCTGTTTTTCCAATTTTTTATGTTTCTCTCGAGCCTTCTTTATATTATGCCACTTTCTTTATTTCTTTTCACGCATTGGCTTTCTACTCTTCTTTTCTACCTCTGTTCAAATTCTCCTTACTCTTCCTATTTTATTCCTTGCTTATAGGAAAGCTTTGAAATAAAGTTGTTAGTTGATATATAATGTAGTAATCAAATCAGGATATAGTAGGTAATCAGGATGTTCTCATTATAAAAGGAAATGTGATATAAACTTTGGGGGGATACTTAAAATGAAACCAGAAAATTTGTGTATACTTAGAATGAAAACTACTTGTGTTACAAGTGCTGTTATAGATTGTTTGTTTAAATTTAGTTTTCTTTGTTTCAGAACATTACAGACCGCATTAGAGGGTCTTTTCCCAAGAGACAATCCCAAGAAAACTCGTTTTGCAATAAACTTTTTTACTTCCATAGGCCTTGGTGGCCTTACGTAAGTTTTCAAAAAATATATGTGTGTAGATGTTAATAAAAAGCCTTATAAAATGTTTTTTTTGAGATAATATTGATTTGCTTATTCACTGAAATAAACTGTATTAATTCTAAGAAAGTGAAAAGGTTTCAACGAAAGTTGTAGTTTTATAGAGTAAAGATAGTTTTATAAATTCAGTATATAGGCCTATTTGCAAGATAGTTGCATTTGTTGTATTTGTTAAAAGAAAAATTGTAAAACAGGTATATGATTTTGAACTTACACTAACTGTTAAGAAGAATATTAAGAAAAAGAGAATACGCATAAAATTATAATCTTTTGGAGGTTTCTGATAATATGATGATTGTTTATGTCCTAAAAGACTTTACAGCAAACATTTTATAGGTCAATTGTAACAATAATTTCTTATATGCTTTTATATTTTAAATATCTGGAGTTAAGTATTGTAGTGTGATTATATAATAATTTTGCATAAATTATAGATATTGTTACAAGTTCATGGCTTGTGATTTTAAAACAGTGGAATAAATTATTGAATACCAGAGAAATAGGCACACCAAATTTTTATAAACACATAAGTAAAGCTATCATTCTTGCATGATGGTAATCCTCCTAATTATACAATCTTCCAGTACACCAATTTTAATACCTACAAATTACAATTAAAACACTTGACACTTTTACAAGTAACACTCTCTTGTCACTTGATTTCATGGAACTCACTTCTGACTAATAGCTGCCCACAACAAATGGTGTATGTAATCAGCCATAGTGACGTGGTGGTATAATGTTTAAAGAATGTTCTACAGTGTTCTACATCAATTGAACAATGTCTCATGCATCAGGCTCTGGTATATCACATCTACCTACTGATTGATAAATACATTAGAAGTAGCACTCAAACTACTATGCATGTTATTTATGTTAAATTGGCATAATACTTATCTCCTTAAGCCTATCAGTCTTGAACTGGCAAATCAATTAGTATAATTTGGTTTCACTTTGACTCTGAAAAATACTTTTTCCATTTCTAACCTATCTTCCCTGTCACTTGCCAACACTCTTCTTCAGTTCCAGTCTGCCTTCATGGAACTTTGTTATTCCTATTACTAGTGTCTTCTCAACATTGAGAACTTCTATTCACTTTACTTCCAGTGTGTCTTTTCTTTCTGTTCCTACAATGTCTTTAATTAAAGCCAGCTCTTCAACTCTCAAAGTTTCATCACAGAGATTTCCTTGAACTGAGGAGTGAGGATGTCCATCATCATGGTGACCAGTGTTGACCTTTCAGTCATCCCAAATTTTGGTCATTCAACCATTTCCACCATTATCAACAAAGTTTCTTCTTCTCCGCACTGAACAGCATCTTCTTCTGCCATCATGACTCAGTGAGTGGATGTTATTGCCATTTCAGCAGTGCAAAATTTTGTTTTCTCTTGGCTCTAACCTCAGCACATTGTCTTTTAAATCGTTTAGTAATCAGGTTCTCTCCAATCTTTTGAAGCGTCAAAAAACTGGAGACTGGTGGTGTGCTGTTCAGGGGCTTTATTACTCCAGTTGGTGCATTCACATGCTTCTCTTTTGTTGTAGATAGCCACATTTGTAGCAGATAGGCCTCATGTCTTTTCCTATCTTTCAGATCGTTGTGGTGTTCTTCACCTTTTAAATTATTTTCCTGATTATTTTTATTTATCTTTACTTTCTTGATTGTCTTTGCTTTACTTTATTGTATTGATTGTTTACTGTAATCTTTTGGCTACAACATGATATAATCTCATTGATGTGGATGGATGCCAGCTATACAGGATCAGACTAGAGAGAGTGAACCTATTTCACGTGTATGCTATTTGTAAAGTTTGCTATACCCCATAGGTTTTAATGTCATCTGTAAATGTTGGAGAGCAAACTGCATTTGTAAATTATTCAGTAAGTCTGGGTAAGCCAGTCTATATATGGTAAGCATCGATCACTTTATATTTGCTTCAAATACTGTAAACTGTCACCAGGATGATCATCTCAGTTTTAGTTAAACATGATGCATATTGTGCAGACATTGATTTGTGTACCATAATCCAAGAGCTTTTATTAATTTACTTATGTATACTGGCATTCAGGTGAGATTTTCTGTATCAGGTCTGCAGAAGGTCCTTATGAGTAAGAACAAGTGACACTGCTTCCTTGTCCAACGAAACATGCAACGACTTCAAATTCATGAAGGTATCACCCAGTGAGTGCTTCCATTAAATATTGGGACCTTGACATAAACTGGCCCTACTACTGGCAAAATCACTTTCTGTACTGTATTATTTTGTGTCTATCTTTTCTTTTTTGTACTTTCATTGATTGTTTGACTTCAGCTTTTACTTGATCTCAGTGCTGGGGCGGTCGCCCAGGGGCGCAATGTCTTGGGGGGCGTTGGCGCCCCCCCGAAACTTTTTTTATATTTTTACTCACCGTACACGGGCTACTAAATTTACATTACCTGGGTTCTTTATATAGCAAACGAGCACCTAAACCCACATACCCTAAGCTCTTTTCACTACAGATGGGATATCAAACCCACAAACTATTGGTTTCTTAAACCGTAGACGGGCTATTTACCGTAGCGTACTTACTAAAAAAGACAAATAAACCCCTGAACCCTGAACTCCTTATACCGCGAACCAACTATGAATCTCACAAACCGTAGCCTCCTAATTTACGTAGCCTCCTAATTTATAACTTATTTATTTATCAATTAGTATTTAAGATAAAAAGGTTTATTTTTATAATGATAAATAAATAAGTTTTTTACTAAAAAGTAAATTTTTATTGAATCCGATACAGTTTGTTTTTACGTCAAATGCTCTTCTCGCTGAGATGCCGATACCTATGTTATGTACCTTTTCCAAAAATTAATTGAAATGACATCTTTTTTTCTTTCAGTTGACGTCAATTTCGCTTTTTTATATTTAAGTAGAAAATTAATACAGTTGCAGTTTTGAACATATAATCAAAAGAAATACATTAAATTTGATTATCTTATTTTTTT
Organism: Magicicada septendecula; assembly: GCA_034769895.1. Lineage (NCBI taxonomy): Eukaryota > Metazoa > Arthropoda > Insecta > Hemiptera > Cicadidae > Magicicada > Magicicada septendecula. The sequence continues at coordinate 228,529,248 of CM068371.1, read as the reverse complement.
GAGTAATTGTAAAATTTCAAGGAAATTATGAATGTTAAAATTTGTTCTCAAAAAATGCAGCTCAAATTTCGTAACTCGCTTGTTTATTTTTTTAACTCGACGTAGTTTTTCCGTGCCGCCGGAGTTGCACGTTCCACATTCGGACTTGTAAACAAGTGCGAGCGCGACGATCACTAGGTATATTTATTGCATTTGTCAGTTTATTCGCAGACCTGGATGAGTGCGATGCTTTTGTAACTTAAAAGTATTATTGATTCTTGTTTTAATAGTATTGTTCTTAACGAGTATACTACAAGTTTATTAAATATCGAATAAATTACGGCATTAAGTTTAAGGTAAGTAATTGCAAAGTTAGTAAATATTGTGTTTTTTGTGTGAAAAAGTTATATTTATATTTACAATTATTCATAAATGTTACCATTTATTTTTTTTATATTGTTTATAACTAAAAATTATTTACTCTCGCGGCTTTAAAAACTCTTTTCTTTAGAATAAAATTAAAATATTTTCATTACGTTTGCAAGTAATTTTTCCAATTAGTTAGTTAAAAGGTTAAAATAACCTTTTTGAGACAATGCAATTTAATGTAATGTTTATGATTGTTGCAAAAATTACTGATAATCAATTAGAAGAATCATTAATATATGATTTCCTTTTTTCAATTGTGATTCAAAATTCTTACTTAAGGATACTCGATCGTTTGGCAACGTATCATCGAGCGTAACATTTTGGGGGCACTTCGTGAGGTTATAGGTTATGTTATATTATATCGAAGAATAAACTGTTGTAACCGAATGCATTACACTTTTTACAAAACGTTTTACCATAAATCGATTTGAGTAATATAAATAAATGTAGAAACAAACAATTGGTTTACATTTTCTGTACTACACAGCATGTTGTAGCAGTGTTATAGGTGTATGTATAATATGTATGCTAGCCGTCTGCAAAGTCAGTATAAACAGCTACTTGGAGCGTGCGCATGCGCAAATAAGTCTAATAAGAGTAATCGTAAATTGACAAAGTTTCATAAATATTTTTACAATTATTTAATTGGCAACTCAACAATATTGATTTATCATTTCGTTCTTATACAATATTCTAAATGGCTTTGGTTATTTTATCCAGAAAAATCTTTTTATATAGAAGTACGAAGTCAATATAGACCACGGTCCCATACGGATACGTGCACGTGTTAAAACAAACATTTTTCTAACACTTTTTTTGCTGATTTTGGTCGGCTATCCCACCTATTCGAGGCAGTATGCGAAAGTTAAAGGTTTAGACTACATTGAGTTAAAGTCTAAAGTCTTAATATCTTTTTATAAGAAGTCGATCGAGTATCCTTAATGTTAAATAGTATATATTTCTATGACGCCGCGTATTCATGTGTTACTTTCATAAGTTTTAATAGCAAATAAATGTTTTCTCTAGTTTTATTAGAGAATTCAATAAATTCGTTGGCTACATTTTTCCACAGTAATGATCTTTAATTTCTCCTCTTAAGATACGATTCACATGTTCCGTCATAACCGGATCAAATTTTGCAAATAATTCAATAAATCCTAAATACTTTCCATTATTCGGTGTGAAAAGTTTATCTGAAGATCCACGAAACGCCATGTTATTTTTTGTCATATATAAAATTATATTCAATAATCTATGTACTACATTATTCCAATGCTCCGCTTCTCTTGCAATTAGCGATTGTTCTAAATGATCAACCGTTGTTTTATTTTTTAATCTTTTTTCTGCTTCAGACCATTGAACATACAATTTCTTATGATTTGCACTGTTTTCGTGCACAACTATAGCGGCACTTAAGTGTTTCCAATCGCAATAACCTTCATTACTCCACGATGAATCAAGATCTGTTTTAAAAATAGAGCAGCAAAAGCAAAATACTTTATCTGAATTTTTTGAATAAACTAACCATCGACGCAAGATTAGTTCATTATTTGGCAATTTACGAGTATAGTGAGTGTCAGAAAAATGCCGACCCTTGTCATCGCATGGATACTATTTAACTAAAGCTTTAACTGGCCCTTGCATAATGAGAAAATCAACTTCATTTCTGCTCATTTTTTTTGGCCAGTTAGCTGGGTCTGTTGAATCAATATTTAATACGTGTTGAAGAGCTGGATCTGTTAAATCAATTAAAGAATTTTCTAATTTTTTGGTAATAACGATTTCAGATTCTTCTTGTTTTGCTAGGTTTCCGTTTTCCTCCGATTTTAGCTTAACGGTATTCCCGAGTTGTTAGCAGTTTGAAAATCGTTAGCTTTTGAAGAAGTAATTAGTTCCAGATTTTTCAAAACATTGGAAGAATTTTGCGGTTTTAATGTCACGTTTTCAGAATTAATTTCAGAATCTCTTACATTTTCTAAGCTATTAGAAAATACAGATTTGTTTTGCGAATTGCTGACACTTTCTGAGCTTTCAATATTTTGAGAATCAATGATGCTCGGTTGAGTGGAGGGTGGAGCATCTATATCTATTTTTTTATTACCAATTTTTATGTATTTTTCAAGACTCATCAACTTCATTATTTCTTGAACAGCTCGATCTTGTTGAGCTTTCCTTTTTCTATTTTCTGCTCCTGATAGTTTTTTTGGCATTTTTTAGTTCTCTGACTAAGTTAATCTATAATGCAAAGGTAAAAATAATAGTAATAAAACTAGAGAAAACATTTATTTGCTATTAAAACTTATGAAAGTAACACATGAATACGCGGCGTCATAGAAATATATACTATTTAACATTAAGGATACTCGATCGACTTCTTATAAAAAGATATTAAGACTTTAGACTTGAACTCAATGTAGTCTAAACCTTTAACTTTCGCATACTGCCTCGAATAGGTGGGATAGCCGACCAAAATCAGCAAAAAAAGTGTTAGAAAAATGTTTGTTTTAACACGTGCACGTATCCGTATGGGACCGTGGTCTATATTGACTTCGTACTTCTATATAAAAAGATTTTTCTGGATAAAATAACCAAAGCCATTTAGAATATTGTATAAGAATGAAATGATAAATCAATATTGTTGAGTTGCCAATTAAATAATTGTAAAAATATTTATGAAACTTTGTCAATTTACGATTACTCTTATTAGACTTATTTGCGCATGCGCACGCTCCAAGTAGCTGTTTATACTGACTTTGCAGACGGCTAGCATACATATTATACATACACCTATAACACTGCTACAACATGCTGTGTAGTACAGAAAATGTAAACCAATTGTTTGTTTCTACATTTATTTATATTACTCAAATCGATTTATGGTAAAACGTTTTGTAAAAAGTGTAATGCATTCGGTTACAACAGTTTATTCTTCGATATAATATAACATAACCTATAACCTCACGAAGTGCCCCCAAAATGTTACGCTCGATGATACGTTACCAAACGATCGAGTATCCTTAAGTAAGAATTTTGAATCACAATTGAAAAAAGGAAATCATATATTAATGATTCTTCTAATTGATTATCAGTAATTTTTGCAACAATCATAAACATTACATTAAATTGCATTGTCTCAAAAAGGTTATTTTAACCTTTTAACTAACTAATTGGAAAAATTACTTGCAAACGTAATGAAAATATTTTAATTTTATTCTAAAGAAAAGAGTTTTTAAAGCCGCGAGAGTAAATAATTTTTAGTTATAAACAATATAAAAAAAATAAATGGTAACATTTATGAATAATTGTAAATATAAATATAACTTTTTCACACAAAAAAACACAATATTTACTAACTTTGCAATTACTTACCTTAAACTTAATGCCGTAATTTATTCGATATTTAATAAACTTGTAGTATACTCGTTAAGAACAATACTATTAAAACAAGAATCAATAATACTTTTAAGTTACAAAAGCATCGCACTCATCCAGGTCTGCGAATAAACTGACAAATGCAATAAATATACCTAGTGATCGTCGCGCTCGCACTTGTTTACAAGTCCGAATGTGGAACGTGCAACTCCGGCGGCACGGAAAAACTACGTCGAGTTAAAAAAATAAACAAGCGAGTTACGAAATTTGAGCTGCATTTTTTGAGAACAAATTTTAACATTCATAATTTCCTTGAAATTTTACAATTACTCAAAAAAATAAGATAATCAAATTTAATGTATTTCTTTTGATTATATGTTCAAAACTGCAACTGTATTAATTTTCTACTTAAATATAAAAAAGCGAAATTGACGTCAACTGAAAGAAAAAAAGATGTCATTTCAATTAATTTTTGGAAAAGGTACATAACATAGGTATCGGCATCTCAGCGAGAAGAGCATTTGACGTAAAAACAAACTGTATCGGATTCAATAAAAATTTACTTTTTAGTAAAAAACTTATTTATTTATCATTATAAAAATAAACCTTTTTATCTTAAATACTAATTGATAAATAAATAAGTTATAAATTAGGAGGCTACGTAAATTAGGAGGCTACGGTTTGTGAGATTCATAGTTGGTTCGCGGTATAAGGAGTTCAGGGTTCAGGGGTTTATTTGTCTTTTTTAGTAAGTACGCTACGGTAAATAGCCCGTCTACGGTTTAAGAAACCAATAGTTTGTGGGTTTGATATCCCATCTGTAGTGAAAAGAGCTTAGGGTATGTGGGTTTAGGTGCTCGTTTGCTATATAAAGAACCCAGGTAATGTAAATTTAGTAGCCCGTGTACGGTGAGTAAAAATATAAAAAAAGTTTCGGGGGGGCGCCAACGCCCCCCAAGACATTGCGCCCCTGGGCGACCGCCCCAGCACTGAGATCAAGTAAAAGCTGAAGTCAAACAATCAATGAAAGTACAAACAAGAAAAGATAGACACAAAATAATACAGTACAGAAAGTGATTTTGCCAGTAGTAGAGCCAGTTTATGTCAAGGTCCCAATATTTAATGGAAGCACTCACTGGGTGATACCTTCATGAATTTGAAGTCGTTGCATGTTTCGTTGGACAAGGAAGCAGTGTCACTTGTTCTTACTCATAAGGACCTTCTGCAGACCTGATACAGAAAATCTCACCTGAATGCCAGTATACATAAGTAAATTAATAAAAGCTCTTGGATTATGGTACACAAATCAATGTCTGCACAATATGCATCATGTTTAACTAAAACTGAGATGATCATCCTGGTGACAGTTTACAGTGTTTGAAGCAAATATAAAGTGATCGATGCTTACCATATATAGACTGGCTTACCCAGACTTACTGAATAATTTACAAATGCAGTTTGCTCTCCAACATTTACAGATGACATTAAAACCTATGGGGTATAGCAAACTTTACAAATAGCATACACGTGAAATAGGTTCACTCTCTCTAGTCTGATCCTGTATAGCTGGCATCCATCCACATTAATGAGATTATATCATGTTGTAGCCGAAAGATTACAGTAAACAATCAATACAATAAAGTAAAGTAAAGACAATCAAGAAAGTAAAGATAAATAAAAATAATCAGGAAAATAATTTAAAAGGTGAAGAACACCACAACGATCTGAAAGATAGGAAAAGACATGAGGCCTATCTGCTACAAATGTGGCTATCTACAACAAAAGAGAAGCATGTGAATGCACCAACTGGAGTAATAAAGCCCCTGAACAGCACACCACCAGTCTCCAGTTTTTTGACGCTTCAAAAGATTGGAGAGAACCTGATTACTAAACGATTTAAAAGACAATGTGCTGAGGTTAGAGCCAAGAGAAAACAAAATTTTGCACTGCTGAAATGGCAATAACATCCACTCACTGAGTCATGATGGCAGAAGAAGATGCTGTTCAGTGCGGAGAAGAAGAAACTTTGTTGATAATGGTGGAAATGGTTGAATGACCAAAATTTGGGATGACTGAAAGGTCAACACTGGTCACCATGATGATGGACATCCTCACTCCTCAGTTCAAGGAAATCTCTGTGATGAAACTTTGAGAGTTGAAGAGCTGGCTTTAATTAAAGACATTGTAGGAACAGAAAGAAAAGACACACTGGAAGTAAAGTGAATAGAAGTTCTCAATGTTGAGAAGACACTAGTAATAGGAATAACAAAGTTCCATGAAGGCAGACTGGAACTGAAGAAGAGTGTTGGCAAGTGACAGGGAAGATAGGTTAGAAATGGAAAAAGTATTTTTCAGAGTCAAAGTGAAACCAAATTATACTAATTGATTTGCCAGTTCAAGACTGATAGGCTTAAGGAGATAAGTATTATGCCAATTTAACATAAATAACATGCATAGTAGTTTGAGTGCTACTTCTAATGTATTTATCAATCAGTAGGTAGATGTGATATACCAGAGCCTGATGCATGAGACATTGTTCAATTGATGTAGAACACTGTAGAACATTCTTTAAACATTATACCACCACGTCACTATGGCTGATTACATACACCATTTGTTGTGGGCAGCTATTAGTCAGAAGTGAGTTCCATGAAATCAAGTGACAAGAGAGTGTTACTTGTAAAAGTGTCAAGTGTTTTAATTGTAATTTGTAGGTATTAAAATTGGTGTACTGGAAAATTGTATAATTAGGAGGATTACCATCATGCAAGAATGATAGCTTTACTTATGTGTTTATAAAAATTTGGTGTGCCTATTTCTCTGGTATTCAATAATTTATTCCACTGTTTTAAAATCACAAGCCATGAACTTGTAACAATATCTATAATTTATGCAAAATTATTATATAATCACACTACAATACTTAACTCCAGATATTTAAAATATAAAAGCATATAAGAAATTATTGTTACAATTGACCTATAAAATGTTTGCTGTAAAGTCTTTTAGGACATAAACAATCATCATATTATCAGAAACCTCCAAAAGATTATAATTTTATGCGTATTCTCTTTTTCTTAATATTCTTCTTAACAGTTAGTGTAAGTTCAAAATCATATACCTGTTTTACAATTTTTCTTTTAACAAATACAACAAATGCAACTATCTTGCAAATAGGCCTATATACTGAATTTATAAAACTATCTTTACTCTATAAAACTACAACTTTCGTTGAAACCTTTTCACTTTCTTAGAATTAATACAGTTTATTTCAGTGAATAAGCAAATCAATATTATCTCAAAAAAAACATTTTATAAGGCTTTTTATTAACATCTACACACATATATTTTTTGAAAACTTACGTAAGGCCACCAAGGCCTATGGAAGTAAAAAAGTTTATTGCAAAACGAGTATTCTTGGGATTGTCTCTTGGGAAAAGACCCTCTAATGCGGTCTGTAATGTTCTGAAACAAAGAAAACTAAATTTAAACAAACAATCTATAACAGCACTTGTAACACAAGTAGTTTTCATTCTAAGTATACACAAATTTTCTGGTTTCATTTTAAGTATCCCCCCAAAGTTTATATCACATTTCCTTTTATAATGAGAACATCCTGATTACCTACTATATCCTGATTTGATTACTACATTATATATCAACTAACAACTTTCTTTCAAAGCTTTCCTATAAGCAAGGAATAAAATAGGAAGAGTAAGGAGAATTTGAACAGAGGTAGAAAAGAAGAGTAGAAAGCCAATGCGTGAAAAGAAATAAAGAAAGTGGCATAATATAAAGAAGGCTCGAGAGAAACATAAAAAATTGGAAAAACAGGGAAGTTCAATGAACGTAATATAGTGGTGTAACACAAGAACTGTTATATTATTTTCTTACTGACCAATAAATCTTACTATGTAATATCAATAATTTTTATTCAACTTTTGCTCCGGGCACCATCATTACAAGCAATGAAATTTTACTTACCTTTAGGCCAGAATTCGTTTAAGCGAAACTCAAAGTAGCGGAAAGTGTTATTTGAAATAATGACACTTGGTTGAAATGTTTACCATATAATAACATCTTCAATTACACAACATGTGATCCGTGCGAAATACAAGCACGCTACTATATGCTATGATAGATTGCGCCTTGAGACCCAGTTCCACTATACAAGTTAAAAAATCCCCTCAAACATTTCAATAACCCTCCAAAATACATAATGTTACAATGCTAAACATTATATATATATATTGTAAAGACGACGTGTGAACGGCTACCGTTTTACTCTGCAAAATGTAAATAATGTACAATTTGTGTGTAATGAGTGTACGTGTCTTCTCGATCCGTAGTTCGAATGCGTGCAACTTCTGTAGATTTCGTTCGTGGCGAACGTACGAATAACCAGGTCTTGATGTTCACTAGGGGTGAGAAAGTCCCGGTGGCGCCAAATTGTTTTCTCAAAACAATTAAAAGAAAATTCAAGGGCGTATGACCAGCGCCGCTCAAGCGGTTTGAATAATTCAAATATTTCCGCTAGCTAGGCCCACTGTAGCACACAGCCGTTCGATGCGTGGGCTGTGTAAATCGTCAGTCATCTGCTAAAATGTACATAAAATATTGTGCACCTCCTAATGAAATTATAACACCGTGGTTACACTCAATACTTACACATTTTTTATTAGTGATTATTATTCATTTAATACAAATTATTCTAATACAAATGCTCCGGTTATTTATATGAGACAATTACAGGGTTTGACAATCGATATTTGAATTGATACCAGACGTTTAATGAGGGCGTCTGTTAAAAATTGTATACAAATTATTAATGTCGTTTGTCATAGGATCTTGAGGTTACGTTCAAAGGATTACAAATGTTTTAAAAACAATAAAAATACACACCTTTACATCAAGTAAACTTAACTACCATATTGTGTAGGTATATTTTGTTTAGCGCAGTGTAGTAAAAGTGTTTACAAGTTATGGATCATTAACAACAGTTTATATTGGTTAGTTTATAAATTGTCAGTGACTTAAATTTCTTTTTAATCTTTGAAAGTAATGAATTTCAGTTCAGTGAGATTTCGACCTTTAGTGAGATAATTAACGTGAGTTTATTTATGTATTTCGGGTAATTTAAGAGGTACTTATCACTTCCGTAGTTATGGCGAATTCATACGATCTGTTATTCATGGGTTATACTATAATCTTCTTTAATTTGCTGGGTTCAGGACATCAGGCATCTTTTTCAGTTTAACTGGTAGTAATTTCTTTTCTTTTTTCGTTAATTTGGCCTCAACTTCAATAATCTGGCTCCAGTCTTTATCTTATGTCTTGGTATACTCTTAGTAATAACTTTTTCTGATATTTTCTATGTTTTAATGGACAATTTTGGTCACTCGAAAATTAGCGTCTGTCTCATTAAAGCGTCATACATTCAGTAAAAAATCTAACGGTATTTTTGGCTTGTTACTCCACAGTTTCCATGGTAACGTAATTATTCTACCTGGTCGATCTCAAAATAAACCCATTGTTATCAAACCTTGAATTTTTTTGTTTAATTTGAATAAATATTTTATAATGGCTATATTTACTTGGGGATAATTTCAATGGTTGTAATCTTTACATAGATGTTCCTATTTTCTTTCAAAGATTAGTTTGATATCTTACAAGATTGGTCTAAGCCATGTATTAATGTTTTAGTCCAAAATGGATAATACTATGCTAATACATAATTTACTTATTTCTAAGTTTTAATATAATTCTGCCATGTTCCCTTTCGTTACACATAATTACTATATTTTGCCTATTATTTCTTATAAAGGTATTGCTATTATTTTCTTTATAAATTCCTTACTTACTTAAAACATACTAACATATTACTGTAAAACTATTTCTTCTGGTAATTATTGCCTTAAACATTAAGCCAATAACTTCTTTCTTTAAATTAACAAATGAACAAATTTGGTGAGTGTTATATCTACACCATCTCTTTTATAACAGTAATCATCCTGGTGATTTTTATACTGAGATAATATTTTTTCTGTTTTTTGCATTCACAATTATTTTGTGTCTTTCAGTCTAATATACTTAACTTAGTTGCTCATTTAACATGTGCTTATATTTTGGGTTTGTCACACTTGTTTAACTCTTTTTTCTTAAGATTATATGCTGTTTATTTTATTACACTTATCACTTCACTGTTCAACTTTGTCACTCCCTACCTATCTCTAATTACCCTTATATTTCTCACGATCTCACTATTATTACAAAGTTTTTGTATCTAATGAGTTCATGTCTTTTTTGGTACTTTCAGATTGTCACATATCATTTTATAATATGCAAACAACATGGTATTGTAAATACCTCTTTCAAATAAAACATAACTTTGTATATATTGTCATTAAAGTGATAAAAATTGGTCTGAAATGTCATAATTAGTAATAATAACAACAGTTTAATAATGTTAAAATATATTGTGTTAATTGAAACATACTACATCTGTAGCAACAGCAATAATATTAGCGAATAAATAAACTCTCCAAAACCTTATACTTTCAAACACATAATGTTGAGATAACATACATACTGCTGAAATAATCTTAGTAAAAGTTCCAAAGTATATAGTAGGATATACAATTTGTTCTCTGATTGAACCACGCACACATTTCTATTCCCTGTCTGTATGAGTGTAATCTTAAACATAACAGCTGACACATCTCCTATAGATAAGGATATACATACAATCATATCTACACATGGTTTTTTATGTATAACAATTGCTGAGATACTGTCATTTACAAGTCACCACTAATAAAAATTTAAACATAAATTATTAACAATAATAAAAAATTATGCTCTTTTAAAACAATCTTGTTAGTTACTTGTTATGGCCATGTAATTTTTTATTTTCTTCTTTTTTCTTCACTGTCTTCTTGTCTCGCATTACTTTGGTTGATATCTGGCCAATCTCTGGGGTTGGGTCAACGTCAGTTGTCTGTCAGTCTAGTTCGTATTTTCTTGTTTTGTGACCACCTTTGGTTGTATTCTTCCTCCTTCACTATAGATTATATTTACTACTTTCATTCTCGTTATCATTTATCTATCAAAATATATGGTTTCTTGGCATTTTTTACATACTTTTTTATATCAAATGTGATCAGGGTTTGGCAATGTTATATAATGCCCTTCCACCAAAATTGATCATTTTATAAAACGTGAATTTGAGTTTGATGAAATTATCAATTGTATCGTATCAAATTTTTTTTATTTATTTATTTTTTTTTTCAAATTCTCCTGCTTCTCATTCATTTTTTATAATTAATTCTGTATCCTTTAATTCCATTCTTCTTAGTCTTTTCTTCATTATCTTCTCATATTGCGAACTGGCTTATTGAATTTTTATTATAACTTATTCCCTATAAATCTTCTTTTTCATCAAAACTACTCTTATACTGATATCAGGGGAACATCATCCCTGCTCAGTAAAATGATTGCTGGTTCATTCAACAGACAATCTCAATTAATAATTCTTAAATATAGTCAACTCGTGACTCAAGATAACAATAATAATAATCATAATCATAATATTTGTTGGGAATCTTTTACTTTTATACTTCATTATAGCTAAGTTCGAGTCATATATTGTTTTATCTTTCTTTATAGATACTATTTGAAGCATTGTTTTTTATTGATACAATTCACATTTTTATTCATTTTTAATTACTCTTTGTTTCATCTCCTTTCACATTATAACTCTTAGAACGTTTATTTCATTTATATTGTTTTGTGATCATTAGTTTGGGTAATTTTACTTCCCCTCTTCCTAAATAGTTGTGGAAGCTGATCATTTTGATTGATATTTTTTTTTTTTTTTTTTTTTTTAAATATCATAGCAAGTTATGGCTTCTTACTAGTTAGGAATTTTTGTAGCTTATTCCTTTACAGTATGTTATACTTTTTATGCCTCATTTTTTGGCTAAATATTATGGTAATTTAACCTTATTTTGTAGGAATGTTTGGTAACTACACTCCTCTATTGTTAATTTTTATTTAAATATTGTAGTAAGTTGGTTGCTCTTACTTTATCTGAATGCCTTGTGACTTTTATCTCTCCATTTTTACTTGTTCTAAAATATTATTAAGATATTTGGGTAAGCTTTTCTTACATATCGTTTTTGATTTTTTACAATTTTTATTCATCATAATGGTTTCTCTAATGCTTAGTGTAAGCTGTACTTACGAATGTTTTGGAATTTTGACATTCTTTAGAGATCTTTTCTTTATGACATTGGCAGACTTGTTTGTTTGTCACTTTATTTTTTTTCTTTATTTAAAGTATTTTTGTTGGTTTTTTACTTTAAATTGTTTTTTACAGTTATTGTTGGTTGTCATAATATTTCTTAATTGAGGCTTGATTGTATACCCCCTTTATTTTCTTGGTGACGGGGTGAGTGATCTCGTAAGTGTTATTGCCCTTGTCTTTTGTTATAGTGTATGGTCCCACGTATAATAATAGTAACTTTCTAGTGATGCCTTCTATGGAGCTGGGTAGTTCTCTGTTTTTTAACAGTACCCTTTCTCCTACCTCATACTTAATAGTCTTTTTCTGGTTTATAGCGTATTTATTCTTTTGTTGCTCTACCTTTTCGGCTATTCTGTTATAGAATCTTTTTTTCTCGAATTGATATTCGGTGTTGGTGGGGAATTGGATCATATCAGTTATCTCTCTAGGCGGTGGCCGCTCAAACATCATTGTGTATGGGGTAGCTTCCGTAAAGTCGTGGTAAGCTAAGTTTATAAATTCTTCAGTGGATTTCACATAATTGTGCCATTCTCTTTGTTTATCGTGGCAGTAGGTTCTCAGTATACGACCCACTTCTCTGAGTACCCTTTCAGCTGGGTTGCTGCTTGGGTGATAAACGGATGTTTTGTAAGTTTTAATATTATGTTCACAGAGCTTATTTTTCCAAAGATTTCCCTTAAATTGGGTTCCATGATCTGTTATAACGGCCGTCGGTCTTCCCACTTCTGGTATAAATTTGGTTAATATAATTTCAATTATTTTCTTTGTTGTTGCACGGTTAATGGAGTACAACTTTGTATATTTGGTGAAGTGGTCAAACATAATGATTATAAATTTGTATCTGTGTCTTCCTCCACTGATAGGAAACGGACCACATATATCAAGGAATACCCTTTCTAATTTCTGACTTGATGTGATAGGTATCATCATACCTTCCTTTTTTGAATTATTGCATTTTACTTTTTGGCAAATATCACATTTTTGAATGATTTTGTTTACTTTTCGATAAATATTTTTAATGTAAACTTGTTCCTGTAAAGCTTTTATCGCTTTTACAGCCCCCATATGGCCGTATCTAATGTGGTAGTCTAGTATTAATTGTTCCTCCACTGTAGATGGTATTACAAGTTTCCATTCTCCGATTGCAGGATTGTTTTTAATAAATAGCAAGTTGTCATGTAATTTATAATATTGTAGAATGGTTTCTTCATCCTTTAACATTCTCTCCCGGATACTCATTATTTTTGGATCCACAGTTTGACATCTTCTTATTTCTTGGGTTATTTTTTCTAGATCTACTCTGTTTTTTATAATGTTATACACCTTAACTAATTGTTCTTTTTCACCCTCGAAAGTTTGTTGCTGGACGTTTATACGGGATAAGATGTCCGCAGCTATGTTTTGCTTCCCTGGGATGTACTCCCAATTTATGTGATATTCCTGTAGCAACAATATCCATCGAGTTAATCTTCCGTGGCTGAGTTTACACTGCTTAAGGAATGATATGGATCTATGGTCACTTCTCACTGTTATATCGTATCCCAGAATATAAGTCCTAAATTTGTTGCAGGCGAACACGACACTAAGTAGTTCTTTCTCCGTGACGTGATAATTTCGTTCGCATCCACTTAAAATTCTGCTTGCAAAACTAATAACCATATGCTGTCCCTTCTCATCTTCTTGGTATAATACCGCACCTACACTGACATCACTTGCATCACAGTTCATGAAGAATGGCTTTTTGAAGTCTGGATGATGTAAGATCACGGTGTTCAAGAACTTTTCTTTTATTTGGTTAAATACTTCATCTTGTTCGGATCCCCAAGTCCACTTGTCCTTGACTGATAATTGTTTTTTGAATTTTGCTGTTAGTTTGGAATAATTATCTTGAAACTTACGGTAATAGTTGCATATTCCCAGGAAGGATTGAAGTTGTTTTTTGTTTTTTGGCGTGGGGAATCGTTGTATCGCCTCAACTTTTTCTGACGAAGGAGATATGCCTTCCTCTGCTAGATTGAATCCTAGAAATTGTATTTTTCGGGCTATAAACTTTGACTTGTCCAGCTTAAGGGTTACGTGATTATCTGATAATCTTTTTAGTACGGTTTCCACTCTGGCACAGTGCTCTTGCCAATTTGATGATGTTATTAACAGATCATCTACGTACACGGTGGTAAAATTCAGTACATCTTGTCCCAGTATTTGGTCCATACATTTAACAAATACTGCGACCGAATTTATCAGTCCAAATGGCAGTCTTTTGAACTGATAGTTCCTCCCATCGAACAGGAATGCTAAGTATTGCCTACTGTTCGGATGTAGCTCCACCTGCCAGTAGCCACATACCGTATCCCAAGAGCTAATGTATTTTATTCCGTGGAACTTCTTAAGGATTTCTTCTATTTCACCCGGTGATGTTCTATCGTTCACTATCATTTTATTAATTTCTCTGGCGTCGAGGCAGATTCTCACCTTTCCGTCCTTTTTTGGTATCGCCACTATTGGACTTGTATACGGTGATTGACTTAATTCAATGATATCGTCTTCCATCATTTGATTGATTTCTGCCCTCACTGCATTTCTTTGTGAGTAAGCAATGGGGTAAGATTTTCTCTTGAAGTCAACGGGTTCTTTAAATCGTATTCGGCATTGATAATTCTTTACTTTGCCTGGAGCGTCAGAAAAAATGTGTTTATATTTGTTGTATATTCTTATAAGTTCCTCTGACTGTTGCACACTAATCTGTGGATCTTGTTCTTCTCGTTGGAAGTTTCTGATCTCATCCAGCTTGCTTGACCATAATTCTTCATTCTTCCAATCTGTCAATATTCTTTCAGGTGATTGTCGGCAATAATTGCTTTGGATCATGTTATAGTGGTTTGTTATCAATGGTAAGTTGCCACCATTCACTATATCGGCTGACCATATTCCTTGTTCTGTGGTTAGTGACACTTCTCCCTGCCGCAGGTTAATTATGGCAGAGTGTTGTCTGAGTACATCACATCCAACAAGTAATGAGAAAGGTAGGCCGCTGGCAACAAGAAATGGCATAGTTACTATTATACCTTTGCTATTAAGTTCCAAGGATACTTGTTTCCGGACGGTTTTGTTTTGTCGGCCGGTAGCACCAATGATAGTTATATTGTTTATGGGCAGGGTTGATATGGGTACACTACTTCCCTGCTGTAGTCTATTTAATTCTATTTGGTCGATCAGGGAGACATTAGACCCTGTATCGATCATTATGGTTGATAGAATTCCATTTATTTGGGCACTCACATACACTATTTCATTGTTTCTAATGGGCATCATGTTATCATTTTCTTCGATCAAATCGTCCCTTATATTTTTCAAATAATTAGTACATATTATTGTGATCTTCTTGTCATGTGTTGTCTTATATTCACCCAGAGATTGGTCCAGTGATGGGCTGTCCGCAGTTTTCACTGGCCTTAAGCGTTTAAATGAGGGTTGACCTCATTGCCCCCCAACATCAGTAGTGTTTGATGGTTGGTTAGCGTTCGGCTCCTGTTGATTATTCCGGTTATCCACGCTGTGCCTGTGATCTTCTTCGAATGGGTGACTTCTCGTATCGGGTACCTGGTTATAGTACGTTCGCCGATAGTTAGATGAGGGATAGTTTCTTCTTGGGCTCCTTTGTCTTTGCCCCCTTATGTAATTTACCTGTGGCCGGTATCCTGGATTATTGTTCTGATTACTGTTGTTTCCAGGGCGATAATTGTTGTTGTAACCATTCGACGGGAAATTACCCCTGTGGTTGTTCCTAAAGTTGTTATTATTATGGTTTCCACTTCTGTTAAAATTTCTGGGCGCGTTATTGCCCCGTGTGTTCCCTTGGTAATTGTTAGGGTTATTTACCGGTGGTTTATTATCTCCCTGTTGGTTCTGTGACAATTGTCCCTCATTGGTTCGATTATTTCTGAAGCTGTACCCTCTATTTTTCCTGTACTGCCACTCATGTTCATGGCTTTCCAGTAAGCTAGCCATATCTTGGATGGTCTTTACCTGGCTGTACATTCGTGCCTTTTGGATGGCGTCGTCGTAGTGGTAAGATAATTGTATTACCAGACACTCTTCAGGTATACGTGGCTCCAAATTCCTGGCCATGCAGGTTTTTCCCAAGAAGTAGGAGGTAAGGGATTGTCCATTCTGGTTTTCATACCTTCCATTGCTCAGGTTATTGCGGACCATATTCTGAGTTGACTCAGACCAGTATTTAGCCTTGAACTGAGTCTTAAAGTCTTGAAGGTTTTGGATGTCTGGTCGAGTGGCAGTCCACCAGTTGTCGTATGTCTCCTTGAACATTTCGTCCAACATCCCTCTTATTGTAGTCCATCGAGTCTCTCGATTCTTGAGGATTAACTCTTCTACCCTCTTCAAGAATTCAATAGGGTTTCTTTTATAATTACGGAAATTAATAGTATCTCTGTTGTCTGTGTTCATGACATGATTATTATTACATGGTCGGTCACGCCAGGCATCCACTTCTTCCCGTAATGACTCTTCTATTCTGCGCATTTCGTCAATCCTCTGTTGGTTTTTGTCTACTTTGCTATCTACTTTATTTAAGTTACTGTAAACTCCTTCCATTCGTTCTCCCAAGTCTGTTCGTACCGCTGCTACCTCTTTCTGGTTTTCTTCCCGGACTTGGTGTATGTCCTGGTCTATCTGGGTGTATCTTCTGACTGCTTCTTCATGACCTTCCTCAATTCTTCTCTTATTTTCTCCTTCGAGACGGTTCATTTTATCGAGTACCTCCTTGCGGACTCCAGAAACATTTTCGTTGGTCTTCTCTAGCTTCTCCAACGTTTCCTCTAATTTGTCATTGATTTCCGTAATCTGCTGTTTTGCTTCTTCTCGGTACTCCATTAATTGGTGTGCCATCTGCAGCTTCATTTCTTCTTTATTTTTCTCGTGGTCCTTCTTCAGCTGTTCCTTCAATTCTTCCTTTAATTCTTCGTTTCTTTGCTGAATTTCCTCCAGCAATCGTTGTTGTAGTGTTTCATTATTTTGGTTGACTGTTTTCCTCAATTCTTCCTTAGTACTCACTATTTTTTCATTGAATTGTTTCAAATTATCACTGGTTTCTTTCTTCATCTCCTTCAAGCTCTCCTCATTCTTGTCGAATTTATTGTTCATCTCCTTCAAATTATTGTTCATCATTTCCATTAATTTTAGTATGTTCGGGTCTCCTCTAAATTCTCCCTTGTCGCCCGCCTGTAATTCCATTTCTTCGTCTTGGCTTGGTTCTGTTGTGGTTATTATTGTCTCCACTTCTTCAATCGGTGTTCCTTCCTCTTCTTCCCCTCTGTTTCCTTCCATCTCCTTCTCCTTTGCCAATTTTTTCGATACTCCTCTGGTGTGCATTTTGTAATCTTTCGTAATCGCCGCTAGAATTTATAGGGTTTAATTGTATAATTTCTTTATTATTCTAGCTCCACTAGTTGGCGCGCCAATTTGTAAAGACGACGTGTGAACGGCTACCGTTTTACTCTGCAAAATGTAAATAATGTACAATTTGTGTGTAATGAGTGTACGTGTCTTCTCGATCCGTAGTTCGAATGCGTGCAACTTCTGTAGATTTCGTTCGTGGCGAACGTACGAATAACCAGGTCTTGATGTTCACTAGGGGTGAGAAAGTCCCGGTGGCGCCAAATTGTTTTCTCAAAACAATTAAAAGAAAATTCAAGGGCGTATGACCAGCGCCGCTCAAGCGGTTTGAATAATTCAAATATTTCCGCTAGCTAGGCCCACTGTAGCACACAGCCGTTCGATGCGTGGGCTGTGTAAATCGTCAGTCATCTGCTAAAATGTACATAAAATATTGTGCACCTCCTAATGAAATTATAACACCGTGGTTACACTCAATACTTACACATTTTTTATTAGTGATTATTATTCATTTAATACAAATTATTCTAATACAAATGCTCCGGTTATTTATATGAGACAATTACAGGGTTTGACAATCGATATTTGAATTGATACCAGACGTTTAATGAGGGCGTCTGTTAAAAATTGTATACAAATTATTAATGTCGTTTGTCATAGGATCTTGAGGTTACGTTCAAAGGATTACAAATGTTTTAAAAACAACAAAAATACACACCTTTACATCAAGTAAACTTAACTAACATATTGTGTAGGTATATTTTGTTTAGCGCAGTGTAGTAAAAGTGTTTACAAGTTATGGATCATTAACAACAGTTTATATTGGTTAGTTTATAAATTGTCAGTGACTTAAATTTCTTTTTAATCTTTGAAAGTAATGAATTTCAGTTCAGTGAGATTTCGACCTTTAGTGAGATAATTAACGTGAGTTTATTTATGTATTTCGGGTAATTTAAGAGGTACTTATCACTTCCGTAGTTATGGCGAATTCATACGATCTGTTATTCATGGGTTATACTATAATCTTCTTTAATTTGCTGGGTTCAGGACATCAGGCATCTTTTTCAGTTTAACTGGTAGTAATTTCTTTTCTTTTTTCGTTAATTTGGCCTCAACTTCAATAATCTGGCTCCAGTCTTTATCTTATGTCTTGGTATACTCTTAGTAATAACTTTTTCTGATATTTTCTATGTTTTAATGGACAATTTTGGTCACTCGAAAATTAGCGTCTATCTCATTAAAGCGTCATACATTCAGTAAAAAATCTAACGGTATTTTTGGCTTGTTACTCCACAGTTTCCATGGTAACGTAATTATTCTACCTGGTCGATCTCAAAATAAACCCATTGTTATCAAACCTTGAATTTTTTTGTTTAATTTGAATAAATATTTTATAATGGCTATATTTACTTGGGGATAATTTCAATGGTCGTAATCTTTACATAGATGTTCCTATTTTCTTTCAAAGATTAGTTTGATATCTTACAAGATTGGTCTAAGCCATGTATTAATGTTTTAGTCCAAAATGGATAATACTATGCTAATACATAATTTACTTATTTCTAAGTTTTAATATAATTCTGCCATGTTCCCTTTCGTTACACATAATTACTATATTTTGCCTATTATTTCTTATAAAGGTATTGCTATTATTTTCTTTATAAATTCCTTACTTACTTAAAACATACTAACATATTACTGTAAAACTATTTCTTCTGGTAATTATTGCCTTAAACATTAAGCCAATAACTTCTTTCTTTAAATTAACAAATGAACAAATTTGGTGAGTGTTATATCTACACCATCTCTTTTATAACAGTAATCATCCTGGTGATTTTTATACTGAGATAATATTTTTTCTGTTTTTTGCATTCACAATTATTTTGTGTCTTTCAGTCTAATATACTTAACTTAGTTGCTCATTTAACATGTGCTTATATTTTGGGTTTGTCACACTTGTTTAACTCTTTTTTCTTAAGATTATATGCTGTTTATTTTATTACACTTATCACTTCACTGTTCAACTTTGTCACTCCCTACCTATCTCTAATTACCCTTATATTTCTCACGATCTCACTATTATTACAAAGTTTTTGTATCTAATGAGTTCATGTCTTTTTTGGTACTTTCAGATTGTCACATATCATTTTATAATATGCAAACAACATGGTATTGTAAATACCTCTTTCAAATAAAACATAACTTTGTATATATTGTCATTAAAGTGATAAAAATTGGTCTGAAATGTCATAATTAGTAATAATAACAACAGTTTAATAATGTTAAAATATATTGTGTTAATTGAAACATACTACATCTGTAGCAACAGCAATAATATTAGCGAATAAATAAACTCTCCAAAACCTTATACTTTCAAACACATAATGTTGAGATAACATACATACTGCTGAAATAATCTTAGTAAAAGTTCCAAAGTATATAGTAGGATATACAATTTGTTCTCTGATTGAACCACGCACACATTTCTATTCCCTGTCTGTATGAGTGTAATCTTAAACATAACAGCTGACACATCTCCTATAGATAAGGATATACATACAATCATATCTACACATGGTTTTTTATGTATAACAATTGCTGAGATACTGTCATTTACAAGTCACCACTAATAAAAATTTAAACATAAATTATTAACAATAATAAAAAATTATGCTCTTTTAAAACAATCTTGTTAGTTACTTGTTATGGCCATGTAATTTTTTATTTTCTTCTTTTTTCTTCACTGTCTTCTTGTCTCGCATTACTTTGGTTGATATCTGGCCAATCTCTGGGGTTGGGTCAACGTCAGTTGTCTGTCAGTCTAGTTCGTATTTTCTTGTTTTGTGACCACCTTTGGTTGTATTCTTCCTCCTTCACTATAGATTATATTTACTACTTTCATTCTCGTTATCATTTATCTATCAAAATATATGGTTTCTTGGCATTTTTTACATACTTTTTTATATCAAATGTGATCAGGGTTTGGCAATGTTATAATATATATATATATATGTATAAATTTACTTAACATTGTCACAACCCAGCACTTGTTAATAGTATCTGATCATACTCTCTTTCTCTCTCTCTCTCACTCTCTGGTACAATTATTATGAGCTCATTATAAAAAGTTAGTTTTGTTATTTTAATTAATTAAATGGTCATTTATAATTTTGAAATTATATTATTTGTTGTAATGAAATATTAAAATTTGTTGTGGCCAATGGTACTTAGCTGCAACTTTTGTCGAACATTGTACACCTCGAATTCGTTGATTCTGGACTGTCACATATCGTCTTCGGGCACACGCTCTCTATCGTAGCATCCCCCTA
This sequence comes from Magicicada septendecula, assembly GCA_034769895.1. Taxonomy (NCBI): domain Eukaryota; kingdom Metazoa; phylum Arthropoda; class Insecta; order Hemiptera; family Cicadidae; genus Magicicada; species Magicicada septendecula. The sequence goes on along the minus strand of CM068371.1, from coordinate 228,508,422 downwards.
GATCAGACTTCTGCCAGATTCTGTGGCTGCACTTTTAAAAATCTGGACTGTCACATCGTCTTTGGGCACACGCTCTCTATCGTAGCATCCTCCCTGGATCAGACTTCTGCCAGATGTTTTGGCAGCACTTCGCGAATTACACTCTGTCGATGTTCTAATGAAAAATTGTTTACTGTACCACTGTTAATAATACATTTTGGTGGTGTAATACCACCCTTAGTGAATACGCCGGCCGGCACGGTTCACTGTCTGGACGAGAATGACACAGTTTCATAACTGTATTGCAGAGGTGGGGCAACAACGACGTCACTGGTTCTTTGTTCAACGGCCCAGCCTAGTCGAATACAATACGCCTTGCATTCTTTAGTCTGACGTAAACATGGGTTGGTCTTGTTTACTTGTTATTGTGACAAACAGTTTTGTTGTTACATTTGTAATTTTCCACTGAATTCGACATAAATCCTGTTAACTTAATATTGCGTTGTTGACAATTCTCACCAAAACTTTTATAGGGAATACAAAATAAAATTATTATTATTATTAAAAATTGTTAGAAAATAAAATTACAATAATTATGTTTGGAACCATAGGTTTACAAATTTATTATGGTACCAGAATTGTACCGTCACAGAACTTCTGTCACTCATTACAATTTGTTTTCTACTGCTACGTGTACTTTAATGTTCCATATTATGATGATACTGTTTATGTTTGTATATGATAGTAAAATTTTTCTGTGTACTTTATGATAGGATGGTTTTTGATTTCATAAAATAAAAAAATAAGTAAAATCTAATTATTTTGTTTATATAATGAGAGAAAAAACAAAAAGTCACAGTCCCCAGTGGTAGCTTGTTAGTTTTTTTGTTGGTGATCCAACATAAGAGAGGTTAGCACAATAATCTAAATTTTGAGATAATTTTGGATTATGTCCTCCTAATTTTTTATTTAGTTTTTTCAAGTTTCAAAAATAAAATGGGTTTTTAATAGAAATTGTTTTTGTTTTACTTTATTGTTTTAATAGATGTTGTTTTTAAAAGAAAATGTGTTTTTAATAATATTGTTCACTCCAAATTCCTTATTTAAAAAATTAAAATTATAAGGAATGTAAAAACAAGCAAAAAAGGTAATTTACAAACACGTGTTCATGGAACTGAAATAACAATTGCATAAACACCTTTTTTTAATGTTCATAATAACAAATAAATAAACTGTGTGTTATTTCTTAACTTATGAGTCAATCCATACATGGTGGTCCAGAAGAGTAGTGCTTGGTCATTCCATATCAATTCAACCAAAAAAAAATCATTTTCTCACCCACCATCTCAGATTTTGATGAAACTTGGCTTATTTGTTCTCCCTACAGAGATAAGTAACCACACCAAATTTTAACCCTTTATCTCTCTCCATTTTCATTGTATAGGCTTTCAAAGTTTTGAAATTTTGGTGTTTTTAACAATCGGATGTCGCGAAACGAGACTTGCTAACCTTTTGAAAATAATTTGTAACTTTTTTATTTATCATCCAATCTTTGTGAACGTTTGTGGTTATATACTCTAAAGTATAAGGATTCTAGAAAAAAATACACAACACCTTCAAGTAAAACTACTAAGGCTGGAAAAAATGTTTTATTTGCATCTTTGTAGTTTTTTTGGTAAAAAACATGGTTTAGCATTAAATTGAATATCACAGAAAGGGAAAGGGATAATCATAAAAACCTTTTTTTCAAAATAATCCTCAGTACATGGGCTATCATATGAAAAAATAAAATTGATGGGGTTTTCATTCCTTTGTTGTGTTTTTTTCTGTTAAAAGTAAGTTTTTAAAAATTTTTTATTCAGTGATTTTACTAAGCCATAGAAATTTAATTCTTGTTCAAGAATTTGTTTTAATGCTGACACAAAAGATCAAATATTTTTTAACATTATGTACATGAATAACAAAGTCTGGAAATTTACCAAAACTGCATTCCAATATTTGTTGTTTACAGTATGTACAGTCAAAGAAATTTAATGGAGTAACATTTTTTTCTTAATTGAACTCATACACTCCTCTGACAATCTGTAGGCTCTTCCAGTTGATGTGTGAGGAGACTCAACAATTGCAAGCATATGAGGAATTGGCATCAGGCAAATGTTCTCTCGTTTGGGCCATGAAATGATGGCGATGGTCCTGCAGGATGCAAAAATTGAACAGTCATATCACCTTCTTCTTTATTTAATTCAGTGATGATTCCAAAGTACCACAGATTGTCATATTTACAAGCTACATAGCGTGATGATGGGTTCAAAATTTCTTCTCTTACAAGTGATGTCTATTTATTCTTTAAATTATATGTAAAGGTGGTTTTCTCATCACTGATCCTCCTTGCTTCCAAGTTCCCTAAACAATCTAATGGCTTAAAGTTATGGAAACTTCTGGTTCCTGGAAGTGTTTGTACATCTTCAAAGCGTTCCACAACATCAGAACATATCTGATTTACAGAATCTTTAGAAATAAAATGAAAATTAACTTTGGTTATGTTGACTTTACAAAACTCAAACAAATCTGCTAGAAATAATATTTGATGTCCAAGAGGTCTTTGTAGACTTTCCTTTCGTGCTAGCCTTTTAACAGTGCCTCCTATACCATCACACTCAGTTTTCCCATGGCTAGTTGCAAATAACGACCACTGCGCCCTGATCTTAAAATCTTTTTTGTGCAGACAAGTGTTTATAAAATTAAATTTATTTTTATATTGGCCTGCACAGCCATCACTGAAATAGTGGATTTTTGTAACTTTTCTTTAATGAACTCTGTCACAATTTCTTGAATTTTGTAGACAATACAAATATCATGTTTCATGTCGTCACATATCACACAAAGAGACAAAACCAATCTTTCGCCTTCAATACTTTTAAGGTTAATTATAATAGGATGTACAGTGCAAGAGTCAGATGTCCAGTGGTATCCTTGGGCTTTGTCCTGGATAGTAAAAGAGTAATTTTCACTCAAGTCAATTGATACTGTGGCAATGTTTGCATCAGAAGATTCTTCAAGTATCTTGAAATATTTTGATTGAGACTTTGCAACGTAAGAGTGTGGGACAACTTTTACCAATTTAGATGAAAGGTCATCAATAAATTCACCAATTTTTGCAGAACATGTAATCATTTGTGTTCTGTCAGTTGAAATCCATTGATTAAATTCTATGGTGTCTTCATCACAACCTTCAAATTTTGTTTGTAAAACGTTTGTTAGATTTTCTTTGGGTGGGCAAGTTTTTGTGATTATACCTTTCCCTTTCTGTGATATTTGTTTTAATATAGGGCCTGTTTGTTTTATAATCACTTAAAATTTTAGTTTTATTAAAAAAAAATTACTTAGGCCTTTTTAAATGTCTATGGCTTAGTTAAATCGCTGAATAAAAATTTTTAAAAAACGTACCTTTAACAGAAAAAAAACACAACAAAGGAATGAAAACCCCATCAATTTTATTTTTTCGTATGATAGCCCATGTACTGAGGATTATTTTGAAAAAAAGGTTTTTATGATTATCCCTTTCCCTTTCTGTGATATTCAATTTAATGCTAAACCATGTTTTTTACCAAAAAAACTACAAAGAATCAAATCAAACATTTTTTCAAGCCTAAGTAGTTTTACTTAAAGGTGTTGTGTACTTTTTTCATGTATTTGTGTAAATACATTAACAAAGTACGCACACGACAATTTTCGGTGTACACCACACGGTAACCGATAGCGCACTGGTTCATATTACACTCGTGTCGCGTAAAATAGTTGATTATAAAATACGTGGCTTGGACTATAAGCGGATTTATTCCATTAACAATATGAATACTGCAAGTCGAGCAAATATAGTACGTAATTTTCAGAATATTAAGATCCAGCTTCATAAGACCATTTTACATATCAGATTTAATAAAACTTGTCTGAAGAATAATATTACACCTAATTACGCTCGTATAAAATTTAAATGCTCTTCCTTTGCTGATATAAAAACTAAAAGGCACGCAGAATTGTACAGAATTAAAGAAGAAATAAAATCGTTATACAAGAAAAAATCCCATCTCAATTCAAGATTATACAGAGTACATTTGCAATTACTTAATGACGTACACCCGGCCTTGCTTGATAACTATCTTGATTTCATAAACAATGACATACAGCGAATTATTTATCAAATGCATAGCAAGCAAACAAGCAAATTCCAAAGGTTATTAGAGAGACAACAACAGGAAGCCAACAACATTGCCTGTAAACATAAATTTTATACACGATTGCAGAACTTAACATCAATAGATCTAACTGAAGAAGAATCTAATTTGTTGAAAAAGGGCTTAAATTATAATTTACCTCGTTCAAAATCTAACTTCAGCCATAAACATATTGCTGCTGAAATTATAAATGCTGAAGCTGTGGTCAAAGCAATAGATGACCAGAAAATCCAAGATGAGGCGCGGATTTTAATCAATAATAAGGTCAGTAATATCATAAGAAACCAGAATACTAATACTTATTCTTCGGATCCGTGTACTTTTAATAATTATAATAAAGAACGCAATATCTTAACGGGTTTAAAGCGCAAACTGTCAGACAACTGTGCTCTCGTAACCAAGGCTGACAAAGGCAACTCTGTTGTCATTATGGACAATAGTGATTATACTGATAAGATACGGAATTTTATCGCTAACAACAACATTGAGAAATTAAACTCGGACCCTACAGCACAATACGTCAAGTGTCTAAATCGGGGCATAAACAGGAGTGTGCATTTGTTTGATGAGCGAACTAGACGATCGTTAAAGCCCATCAATTCAAGGGCACCCACATTGACAGGGTTACCAAAATTACATAAGACTGGTGTTCCGATAAGACCGTTAATTAACTTCACTACTGCACCTGGTTATAAAACAGCTAAGAAATTGGTAAACATCATTAAACGTAACATAAACATAGTTAATAGTCACTGTATAACTAATAATATCGATTTTGTCAATAAAGTGAAGGATCTAAAGATCGAACCTCATCATAGGCTAGTTTCGTTTGACATTGTTAATTTATATACGAATATACCGGTTGCTGATACTTCACAAATTTTGAGAAATAACCTCGTCAATACTAATAAATTGAATGTTGAAAGTATTAATGAATTGATGGATCTTTTGGAGGTGATTCTTAACCAGAATTATTTCACGCATGACAAGCAATTCTATAGCCAACATGATGGTGTGGCAATGGGTTCTCCACTCTCTGGCCTCCTTGCTGAAGTGTACTTAAACCATTTCGAAAACTCCTTTATTTTTTCCAATAGTGTGTACAATGACAACATAATATTTTATGGCCGGTATGTTGACGACACCTTTTTGATCTATAAAGGCACACATAGACAAATAGATAGGCTACACACATATTTAAACAGTATTAATAACAATATACAGTTTACACTGGAGCACGAGGTCAATGGAAAATTAAATTTTCTTGATTTGACGGTCACCAGAAATATTAATAAATTGGAGTTTAATATTTATAGGAAACCCACTACAACTGACACTATAATACACGCCACATCTTATCATCCAGTATCGCAGAAAATGGCTGCTTTCCACAGCATGGTTAACCGCCTCTTATCATTGCCCCTCAGCGACAAGGATTATCAAGACGAACTGAACACAATTAAACATATCGCAGTCACCAATGGCTACAAAAAAGCGGTAGTAAATAATATCCTTAAAAAACATATGAGACGAAAAAACATCGCAAACACGCTAAGGGCACCTGAGGACAGTGTGTATAAATACATTTCTATACCATACATGAGCTTTCTACCTAGAATTCTGTCTTCTGTTTTAAACAAGTCAAACGTTATTGTCACATATAAGACTACAAATAACATTTTAAATAGCCTTCGTACGCGGGAACCAACCGTCCTTGAAAAGAAAACAGGGATCTATAAATTAATATGTAATAGTTGTGATGCTTTTTATGTGGGCCAAACGGGCCGTGGTTTTTTCAAGAGGTTTGTTGAACATAAGCCACCCACTTATTTTCATAACACAGAAAATGTAAAATCTAAATTCGCTAAACATCTTATTGATGAAAATCACAACTATACTAATTTTCATACCAACTTGATACCCCTTCACTTTTGTAATAAAGGACGTTACATGAACGTCCTTGAGGAGTTTGAGATATATAGAGCGTATAATAATCCTGTTACCAGGCCACATGTTTTAAATGATCAGCTGAACTTTAAATCTAATGTCCTGTACGATACTGCGTTGCGATATTGTCGCGACACGAGTGCAATATGAACCAGTGCGCTATCGGTTACCGTGTGGTGTACACCGAAAATTGTCGTGTGCGTACTTTGTGTAATGTATTTGTGTTTTGTGTTATGTGGTTTTAATATTTTTTAATATATTGACGACTGTGCCATCGTAAGATGGTATAAAGAGACCTTTTTAAATATTCTGATGATGGGACAAGTGTCCCGAAACATGTCAATTGAATAAAAGACATTTACTTAAGCCACAGACGGTGAGTTATAGCGTTTAGTTGATTATTAAATGTGAAGTGCGGAGTGCTGGAGTAAACGTTATTTTCCACGCGTGATGGTGTAAACAACTAGAACTTCGCAGGACTTGGTTAAGTACCAATAAACCCTTAATTAAAAATTTCAAGTAAAATATTCAATTACTATCTACTAAAAGTTTAATGAGCTCTAATTTAATTAGAAAACGTATTGGTTCATATGGCATAATTTGTAAGAGGTTAGAGTTAAAAGGTTTTCCAACCAGTGTGATTTTATAATATTATATTATTAGTTATTGATTCCATGTATCATTTATCATCCAAGTAAACTAAAATGAAATAATTAACTTGTTCAATAAATTAGAAGCATTTGTTTTCACATAAATGGTGTATGTATATGTATACCGTTCATTCCAAATAATCCTTTCTGCAGCAGTTTCGTCTGTACGACTCTTGGAAAAACCCGAAGGTAAGAATTAATTATTAATAAGAGTAAAGTGAGAAGTTACATTGGCCCCCGTACAGTGACGCGAGTGTAGGTTACAACTTATATTCGCCAGACCTAACCAAGCTGCAGAACGGGTTGTTTGGAGGTGAGGGCGTAAATAAAGTAATTTCAGAATGGAGAATGAAAGCATGTTAACTGAGCCGGCCAATAAAGGTGACTCAGGAATTCAAACGAGTGAAAATAATGATGAAGTCAGCTTCACTGACAGTAATAGCCAGTTAACAGAATCAAAAATAATGAAAGATGTCGAACATCAATCGACACCTATCCAAAGTAAAAAATCTGACGATACCTATGAAATGTTTAAAGTAATACAAGCAATGATAGAAAAACAGAGTGTAAAGTTAGAAGAACAGAGTGTAAAGTTAGAAAAACAGAGTGTAAAGTTAGAAGAACAGAGTGTAAAGTTAGAAAAACAGAGTGTAAAGTTAGATGAACAAAAAACCGAAATTAGCGTAAAATTTGATGAACTTTTTGACATCAATAAAGTACAAATCAAGTGTGAGAGTAACTTTAACAAATTGAAATATGAATTAAATGAAACGTTGAGTCATTCGTTAAAAAATATGAATAACAGAGTTGATGAAATAGAGAGTAGCATAGCAGAGAAAATCAATAAACAAATACAGGGGGTAAATGAAAACTTTGAACGTAAAATAAAAGAATGTAATGTTGGGAGTGAGTATAAATTCAATTGTGTAGTTGACAAAATCAATACATATGAAACCAATGTTAATTTCAAAATAAATGAAATAGAAAGCAAATGTGAAAGTAAAATCAATGAATACAGTGCTGATATTGAGTATAAAATAAGTGAATATCAATTGACTTTTGCAAAGAAACTTGTAGAAATCAATGAAAATGTTGATAGTAAGATCAGTGAAACAGAAAGTAGTTGTAAGTCAGAAATACAGCTATTAAAAGGTGCTGTAGAAATGGTAAATAATGCCAGTATTCAATCTGAGCGTGTAACTAACAACAAGTTTAATTTAATGGAACAAAAAATAATCAATGTTAAAGATGACTTAAACACGGTAATAAACAAAACATTAGACAGTGTCCATGAGCAAGTAGTAATCACCCGTAATGTAGATAGCGAAATAGAGTTAGAGTCATTTACTGGTGATAGGAGGGGGTAACCCTATGCAGTTCCTAAACAGAGTAAGGGACTTTAATAGATTTTGTAACAGTAATTGGGAGATGAACTTGTTGAAAGTTATGAAATGTTTTAAGGGAAGCCCCTCAATTTGGGCGGAGGTACACAAGGGAGATTGGTTAGATTTCCAAAGTTTTGAAGGGGATTTTAGAAGTAAATACTGGTCTGAAGAGGACCAAGAAGTACTTAGAAGTAAGATAATGGGGCCGGGTAATTTTGGGACTAATGGTAATAATGTCACCATTTATGTAATGAAAATGTATAATGAGGCTAAATACCTTGAACCACCATTACCGTTTAGATCATTCGTACGTCATATAAGTAAACACTTACCAAGGGAGGTGCAAATTAACCTAATGACGCGGGAAGTGGAAGGTATAAATGATCTTGAACAAATATTAGATATTTTCCAAAATATCAGGGACCGGGAAATTGGTAGGCGCCCAAACCTGTCAGGGGTACATAACAATGAGAATCATAATCATAGTCAATCCAGTGGGACACCAAACACATATAGAGGGACAAGGGGAGGCTACAATAATAACTATAGACGTGATGACTGGCGATGTGGAGAGTGTCATTGTGAGAACTATGGTAGTAGAACAACTTGTTACAGGTGCCATAAGGAGAGGAGTTGCCAACGCAATAATACTGAACATAACCAAAATAGTCAACCACATAGAGGAGGGAGCAGCAACCGAGGAACACCGGGAAGCAGTGGAACTTCCAACAGAGGTCGGGGTGGGCACACTCCAGGCCATGCAAACACCCAGACGGAAAACTAACAAGGACAGTGAGTGAAGGGACCCCACCATTGTCAACAAATGACTGCGGGACCCAAGATAACAACGACTATACAAATAACGTCATTTGCACTGATCTGTCTAAGGAACTGATGGAGGAAGAGGACTTAGAGACAGCAAGACCAGAAACCGGACTGACAGAGGTAAGAATTCAACTTGAAGGTAAGGAAGTAAAAATTTTAGTAGATACAGGTAGCGAAATTTATGTCATTTCCGAACACACATTAGAGGGTTTACAAGAAATAAATAAAAATATCCCAATTTTGCCAGTAGCGGGGGTGACCATTGTAGGTATCACCGGGGTTAGGAGTAAACGTGTAACTAAACAAGTACATTTGAATATGGTAATTAATGGAGTAGAGTATGACAATACATTTTTAGTAGTAAGGGGACTGAATTTGGAGGTTATTTTGGGGAATGATTTTTTGATAAAGCATAAGTCGGTAATTGATTTCCAGAAGCGGTTGTTAGTACTTAATAATGAAGGTGGACCAGTCGAGATTAACTTTGAGCGGGTAGTAGATAAAGTCAGAATTTCGGGAGTTAAGACGATACTGAATCGGGCCAGTAAAATAGAAACGGAAGTTAATACGTATGTATGTAGAGAGAGAGAGTTGGGGGGTATTATAAATAAACAAATTTGGGAGGATAGAGCGGTGAAATTTTGTAATGAAAGGGGTGAAGTAGGGAGTTCTCAACGTAAAGCGTTGTGGCAGGTAATAGAGTGTTTTCGAGAAGTGTTTGCCGATGTACCAGGGAGGGCAAGAGATTATGAGTGTGAATTAAAAGTAAGGGAGCATGCACCCTATGTACAAAGAAGCTATCCGGTACCTTATTCAAAAAGAAGGGCGGTTCAGGCGGAATTAGATAAAATGTTAGAAGGGGACATAATAGAAAGATCAGTATCACCATACTCTAACCTGTTAGTAGTAGTCATTAAGAAAGATGGCCGCGTTAGATTATGTTTAGACGCCCGTAAGATTAATCAAATCATTATCCTGGACCGGGAGTCACCCGAAGCAATAAATGAAATCTTTCAAAAATTCAGTGGAGTTAAATATATGACCTCATTAGATTTAACCGCGGGGTACTGGCAAGTCCCGTTAGCATGTGAAAGTAGGAAATACACAGCATTCTTGTTTAATGGAAAGAATTACCAATTTAAACGATTACCTTTTGGGCTGAATACTAGTGTGGCCAGCTTTATAAAATGCCTAGATGAAATACTACAGCCACAGAATTTAGATTTTTTAACAATTTATGTAGACGATATATTGATAGCATCACGAACATTTTCTGAACATGTGGAACATTTAGAATATGTATTAGATAGACTGCGTATAGGGGGTTTGACTGTCAATTGGGAGAAATCTAAATTCCTACAGAAAGAAATACATTTTTTAGGGTTCATAATTACTCCAGATGGGATAAAAGCTAACCCAGAGAAAGTAGAATCCATTTTAAAATTCCCAGGACCTAGAAATATTAAGCAGTTACAAAGTTTTTTAGGGCTATGTAATTTTTATAGAAAATTTCAGAAAAATTATGCCCATATAACCTCAAAGTTGAGCGCGGTGTTACAAAAGAATAAACCATGGAAATGGGGGGAAAGAGAACGAGAGGTGTTTATCGAAATAAAGGACCATTTTAGTAAAATGATTATGATGAATCACCCTAATTTTGAACGCACATTTTATTTACAGACCGATGCTAGTAACATTGCACTTGGTGCAGAATTGTACCAGGAGGACGACGAAAAGGAGCATCACACCATCGCTTTCGCCAGTCGTACCTTATTAGCTGCTGAAAGAAATTACACAACAACGGAGAAGGAACTATTAAGCATTGTTTTTGCAGTAAAGAAGTTTCGAACATATCTACTGGGTAACTCCACCATCATCCGGACGGACCACAAGGCATTATCTTTTTTTAAACACCTGTAAGTTGACACACAGCAGGATAACCAGGTGGGTGCTAGCTTTACAAGAGTACAATTTTAGTTGGGAGTATATAAAAGGGGTAGAAAACAAAATACGTGACATTTTATCTAGGGTGGATACAGAGGGAATGAGAACAGGGAGGGATTTAAAAGAAATAGAAATTTTCAGACTTAGTAGGGAAGATAGATTGTTTGGGGAAGAATTGAGAGATATTAATAGCATGCAAAGGACAGATCCTAAATTAAACAAAATAATAACTAGCTTAGAGTCTGACTCAGATGAGTTAGGGTATAACTGTTATTTTCAAATTTACCAAGGGAGTTTGTTTAAGAAAGTAGAGGGGGGAGAGCGTGATTGGAGGTTAGTCATACCGGAAGGGTTGGTAGATAAGATAATATGGGACTGTCATTTTCGGTATGGGCATTTCGGTGCGAGGAAGTGTGTAAATGTATTAAAAGAATCATGTTTATTTAAAAATATGGAACGGAGGGTTAGAACTTTACTCCGGGGGTGTGATTTATGCCAAAAGTCAAAAGTAGTTAATTACCGTTTAGAGGGAGAGATGAGGTGTATTAAAGTAGAAAAACCTTTTGATTTAGTTGCGGTAGATTTGTTTGGCCCTCTACCAAAGGGAAGGGGAGGCGTCATGTACATTTTTGTAGTATTAGACACATTCACGAAATTTGTAAGATTATACAGTGTAAAGAGGGCCACTAGTAAAGTACTAAGTGAGAAAATACGAAGGATTATATGATTAAAACCGGGAAACCGAAAATAATATTATCTGACCATGGACCCCAATTTATTAGTGGAATATGGCGACAAACTTTGGGTTGGGAAGGTATCATACCTAAACACATGGCGGTATATCATCCTCAGTCGAACCAAGCCGAAAGAGTTATGCGAGAATTAGGGAGAATTTTCCGGGCATACTGTCATGCTAAACATAGTGAATGGCCAGTCTATGTGGGAAGAATTGAAGAATGGTTAAATTGTACCACCCATGAATCAACGGGGTTCACACCATACGAGCTAGTCAAGGGAAAACGTCCACCTAGGATCCTGGAACAGCTGTTCAACTTTCCACCGGAGAGCAACCCAAGAGATCTGGAAGTAAAACTTCAACTCACAAATGAAAACTTATTAACGAAGGGAGAAAGAAGAAAACGGCTTCATGATGCCAAAGGTAAGTGGATTAAGTATGAGATAGGTCAGCTGGTATTAGTAAGAAGACACGATTTATCAAGTGCACAAGATAAAGAGATTAAAAAATTCTTTTTGTTGTATGAAGGACCGTATGAAGTAGTTGAAATCAAAATGGATAATGCCTACATTCTACGAAACCAAATGACTGGGGAAATAGTGGGTACCCATAATGCCACTAATTTAAAAAAGTATTGGCTAAAATAAAATAATAAAAATAAATTTTGTAATTAAATACAACTAAACAACTATAATAAACCTATAGTTAAATAATTATAAACAACTATAAATAATATAAAACAGTAAGTGGTAGCGGATAGATGTTCCCCACTTGTCCCAGTGGGGTTCGTCTATTTCAGGGACGCGCCCCTGCCCACGCGAGCCTTGGTTTTCTCCATTTACCCTTATTTTTGGAGGAAGCTTTGTCCTTACCTTTAGCCCTAGTTCTTGACCTCTTAATGATCCTTACCCTTTTATCTTCCTGATTTCCTTAACCCTCCCCTTAGAGAAAACATATAAACAATAGTTACACAAATTGGCACACTTTTTCGAACCATTTGATTGCCTTAATTCTAAATAATACATTAGGGCAATCCTCAAAATTAAAAACTGGTGTTATTTACGAATTGTAAACTCATCCCTTAATTAGGTAGGTAGTGGAGAAGTTTTGTGGCTGAGTAGACAAACGAAATAAAAGTTTCTGTATAATCCAATAGAATTATGGTGTAGTGAGATGGGGTCGTAGATTAGTGGTTGTGGTTTGTTTATTATGTTTGGGAAAAGGAGGCAGGTATAGAATTCAGCACCGTTAGAAGGGTAGTTATTTACTGTCATAGAAGTGGGGTTCTGTTCGTCTTCAATCGCATCTCGGTACACCATGATTCTGTACATGTAACATATAACCTATTTACAGGTAATTAAGAAAAAAATAAATTTTGGAAATATTTTAAAGAAAAAGCTATGTAACCAAAAGGTTTAATTATTATTTTGGGGTACCTGCTATGTTAGGTTATGAGTAGAGGATAGATGGTAGTTAGAATGTGATTGTGGAGGACTTTACAGCAAGAGTTGAACCAAATGATGGAATGTTTGTAAAATTTATTGAAGTATTAAGAAAATTTGAAATATTAGACTAATTAGAATCTTTTTGATAAACGTAATTAAAGTAATTGAAATTGTTTGGAATGTATGAAGAGACTAAATTAAATTGGAGTTGTCATTGGAGTAACTTAATAATATGAGGATTAGTGATGTGTTTAACTTCATTTTGATTCAAATTGGAACTGTAATTTTATACATTTTATATATTAACTTCATATAGTTGTAATTAAAGTTAAACTGTTTTGAGTGGAGGTTATTAAAGAATTTTTAAGTTAAACAAATAATTTAAAAGGGTCAATTTTATTAATGAAGCAAAATTAACTCTGATCTGAATGGGTACAAGACATAAATATGCTAGCTAAAAGATTTATAGAAACCAAAAAATTGTAGGAAGTATATGTCAGTATATGACGTAACTATGAATGTTGAAACTGAGAGTGTTTATAACAAGTCTGGCAGACTATTGTTGATGTAAACAGGTGGGTTGAATGTTTTGACTAATGTGTATAGCCAGGTGTGGAAGCTGATAACTGTTGTAGCTTGATGAATCAGTATCTTGAGCAAAACCTTATTGTGACATAAAAGAATTGAAGTTAATTTTTTTCAGACAAAATAATAATGAGGAAATTACTGTAACTTAGAGTTTGAGAAATTAAATAAAATTAAACTAATTTGGTAATTAAATTAATTGAAAGGATGATTTTAATAATGAACTTGTAATAATGAACTTAACTTTATTTTCATTCGAATTCAAATTGGAATTATAAATTAAATGCTAATTGATGTAAATAATGGTTAAAATATTCATTTAAAACTGAAAACTGAAGGAAATTTTGTATGGGTATAATAAAAATGTTCAGGTTGAGATAGTGTTTGGAAAATTAGAGGTGTATATAACTGTTCAAGTAATTTTTATAAATGTCGATCCATGTTTTATGTTTTAACTGTAGATTCCCCACCTAAGTGCGGTCATGACCTCACCGGATCATAACCGTGAAAGTAGTTAATTGTGGCAAATCATAAATTTTACTTGATATAACCGGCTTGTGGTTTGTTTTATTCTGTTAACCAGGTGGTTTGTTAGATTTAGTAGTTAGGAGGGGGGTTATTTTTTGGGGCAATCTACCAAATTTTGGAACAGGTCTATTTTCACCCAGATAGGGGTGGTAGTCCATTAGGGGTGTATAAATAAAAACTAGTAGGTGTAATACCGAATTTTTATTGTAACGCCGAAGCAAGGATGGGGTGGAATAAAAGAAAAAAATGTCTACCCCTTCCGCATCAGTCCTTGTGAAAGCAACTAGACGCTACAGTCTAGGGGGGGTAATAGTGAGTGTGGATGGGCGGTGACCCAGTTACAGGTCACGAGGGAGATGTGATTACGGCTAGATTGAGGTCTGCGAGGGCCAAGAAGTCTAGTGCTGCACACAGTAGAATGTAACGGGTATCAGGGGTTAAGGGATTAAAAGGGGGGTAGTAAAGAAAAAAAAAAATTTTATAGTAGCTAATGGATTTAATGTCATTTTGTATAATTAAGGTGTTATTTTGGATGGGCAATATTGTATGGGGAATATTATTCAATTTAACTGGAATTTATGTGTACTACTGTAAACCTATATTGTTTTATTAACACTATTTTTTTTTTAGGGTCTATAATATAAAATGAGCCAGTACGTTGTCAATGAACCAGTACGGCTAAGAGGAAACAAATCAGTTGTGAGATATGGAGTGATGGAAGGCCGTTTGTTGATTTTTTAATTGAATGTTTTAAAGTCAGGCGATACTGGGTCGGGTATCTGTTCGATTTTTCGGTGTTGGGATCTCGCACAGAGAAGTCCAGTAAGATCGGATGGGTGCTGCCACAGTCGCCAGACTAGGGGGGGTAATAACCCATGATTTAGTAGAGTGTTCAGGGGGGTTGCGGCGCCATATCCTCACTGACCCTCTTAGGGTTTTAGACAATAAGAGTTTGAACGCTCCGGCTTTCAACCTCTTATTGGGGGGGTATTGTAACGGTACGAAATTGTAGGGCCAAGATAACATTTTAAAATTATATTTCCTATGCAGTCATTGTCCACCCTTGTAGAACCCCGAGTTAGTCAACCAGATAGGCTGTGTTTATTACAAAACCAAACGCCTATGTTTTGTCTCCACACTCAAGCAGCGTAGACAGATTGTGAAATAACGCCTAACTTCGCATCAGCCGTGAATCACGGAAGAAAGTAATGTAACTCTAGATTACATCAGGGGGTAAAAAACATTGCTAAACTTTCCGCCTACGTTAAGGCGCTCTTTCAACAACACCAATGGGAGAGCAGATTCAAGATCACGTGACCAGCTCTGTAGGTTCAGCTTTTGCGAACTAACGCCAGTTCCATTTGTAACTTACGGCCGCGCGGCCAGCCCACAACATCCAAGGGCAAGTAAAGTTACGTCGGCCGACTTTTTCATATTAATAATGTGGAACCAGTGAACCACTTAACTTAATGTGAATTAAAACAAAAGAAACAGTGAAACTAGTATAAAAGGCGTGTGAGACGGGCCGAAAATAGTATCGGTCGATTCAGTACAATAACGGTACAAATGTGAAGTGCGGAGTGATGGAGTAAACGTTATTTTCCACGCGCGATGGTGTAAACAACTAGAACTTCGCAGGACTTGGTTAAGTACCAATAAACCTTTAATTAAAAATTTCAAGTAAAATATTCAATTACTATCTACTAAAAGTTTAATGAGCTCTAATTTAATTAGAAAACGTATTGGTTCATATGGCATAATTTGTAAGAGGTTAGAGTTAAAAGGTTTTCCAACCAGTGTGATTTTATAATATTATATTATTAGTTATTGATTCCATGTATCATTTATCATCCAAGTAAACTAAAATGAAATAATTAACTTGTTCAATTAATTAGAAGCATTTGTTTTCACATAAATGGTGTATGTATATGTATACCGTTCATTCCAAATAATCCTTTCTGCAGCAGTTTCGTCTGTACGACTCTTGGAAAAACCCGAAGGTAAGAATTAATTATTAATAAGAGTAAAGTGAGAAGTTACACAATGTACAGACTCGCGAGCCGAAAATCTATTAAAAATACTAAAATGTGATTTAAACAAAAACTTTAAAGTGGTCTAAAAGGTGTAACATCTATTAATCGTCAGTGACATAAAAAATTAAAAGTGAGAACTAAATTCGGAAAACCAGTGACTAAAAAATGAAATAAGTGCAACACGTGCTCTGCAAGGACACACACAACCAAGTAACAGTATAACATAAATATCATTTTGAAAATTTTAAAAAATAAAAGCGCTAAATTAAAGGGGGTAAAAGATGTGAGAGTGTGTGTGTGAGCAAAATGCTGGGTTGCCTTTAATTAATTTCACAATAATATAATTTAGTTATAAGGAGTAAAATATGTTAAATTTTGTTGTTGGTTAAATGGGGCTTCACCTCAGTGTTGAATATAGTTTAATTTAAATGATGGAGAATAGAGTTAGAAGTATTAATTTCAATTGATTCACAAAAGAAAAATAGAAGATTAAAACAAAATGTCTAATAAAAATTGAGTTAGTTAAAAAATTATAATGAGAGTCGAATTCATTAATAAAATAAACCCTAAATCACGTTTATAGACTATCGGTTCGTGTGTAGAACCCTGGAATCCAAGAAGGTAAGAAGTGTCTTTTATTTAATTATTATGTTGTAGTTATTTGTACTATCACATTTGGCGCCTCGAACTTGGACTGTTTTTATAAAATCAATTTTATACGAACCACATCTACTCGTGAATATAAGGTGATTTAGAGGTTAACCAGAGTACGTTAACCAGAGTCCATAAATTATGGAGAAAAAAACGATGTTATGCTAGAATATGTGATACATAAGTAATACCTATACTGTTGAATAATACTTAATGCATGTAAAATAAGAATTGTGAAGATATACGATAATTGCGTAATTTAAAAAAGGGCAAGAAATAACAAAAATAATATAAGTGAAATAATTAACTTTAATGAATCAGCTGTCATGAGTGGCCTGGGAGTTCATTCAACTCCGAATGTGGGTCAAGACGATGAAATGACGGACAATGAGTGGTGTAAACTGGATGATAATATGAGTGAATCTGATTATAAGATGTATATGTTGAAATATTTGTGTAGCACGTTGTGCGTCTAAATAATGAATTTGATAAATTAAGCAGTGATTTGGATAATCGGTTTGATACAAACGAAAGTAATTTTAATGAAATTAGAAACGAAACAAAACAAGTTAATAAACGTTTTAATAAAGCTGATGAGATATTTGAAACTAAATTTAACGATTTAGAACAAAGCATTGAGAGGATGGGAGTGTGGAGAATACATACAGGTGAGTGCAATGTAAATGAAAATAACAAAATAACAGACGACACGGGTGTCAATATAGGCGAGAATAGTGGCGATATGATGACAAAAATAGTGAAGAAATAATTAACAAGGTAAGTGATAGTTATGAAAATGAATTAACAAGTAGTGATGATAAAATAGTTGAAAACGAGCTATTTAAGAGTGATATAGTGAAAACAAATAGTGGTTATGAAGTTTTTGGTGAAGTAGAATTTAATAACGAAGTGGTAGTGAGTGTTGATGAAATTGTGAGAGAGTGTGAAGAGAGTTTAGGTGAGCAAAGGGCAGATTTTCCCCAGGTAGATTGTGAAATAAGATTTTTACAAATGTTTTATGAGGACAAAGGTTCCTCCAGAGGTTATGTGGAAGACGAGGTGTCTTCAAGTAGTCCTTTAATTTTTCGTGGTGTTCCTGGAAAAGCCAGGAAGAGTTTTTACATAATAGTACCCTTTGCATGGAGTGATAGAGACAAAATGAAATGGTGTTGTGAGAAGTATTTTGAGAGAGAGAGAATGATAGAGATGTTTAAGTTAAATAGAGGTTATGGAGAGTTGATAGAGAGGATGAATACTGAGAGCGTTAGTAACATTGTAGACTTACCTGGTTGTGAGAATAGTGCAGCAATAAATGATGATAACATTGACAATTATATGGAATGCTTACCTGTACATAGACGTGGGATATTAATAGTAGATGACTCTGAAAATAAGGAGAGGTTAAAATGCTTTATTGAGACAGATAATAATACTGACGGTAACAAGACCAAAATTAATGATGTAGACAGGTTATATGATTTAATAATAATGTGGGATAGTCCAGTAGATTATCATGTGGGTTTAACGGAACAATTTGAAATGTTAATGGGTTATTATATAAATAATAATAATGTAATGGGAGTAAGTAAAGATGAAAATTGTTAAGTAAAAGTAAGACTAGTTTACGATGATGGTGTTTAGAAATGTAATGAATGAACATTTAATTATTTTAGTTTATGGCGATGACTTGGCTAACTTATGTAATGAGGTAAGGTAAACAATAATGATATGATGAAAAATTGTAGATAAATGTAAAGTGAAGTTAATTGTGTTTGTGTAAGGGGTTATGCTGTACTATGTAGTTCATGTAAACAATGTGTGTATGTAGTAGAAATTAATAATAATATTTTATCAGACTAAATAAATAACGAGAGTTTATAATACAAATGAATTGTAATTGTTTTGGAATAAGGTAATTAAATTAACTTTGTGGTTTTGAAAAAGATTTAATTAAATAATTGAGATGAATTAATTAATTAATTAATGTTGTATAAATGAACTTTGGTAATGAAGTTAAATGATTTTTATAAGACCTGAACTAGATAATAAATAGTAAATGAGTGAAGGTAGACTGTGTTTAGTTGTTGAGTCATATGGTTGTTATGATGTTTCAGAAGGTACATATGGTTTTGTACGTTATATTTGTGGTGAGAATTGTTTATAGTTTGAGTCTATGACAAGTGATGATGTGTTCATTTGATGGAGTGATTAACCATATGTAAGTATGGATTTGATAATGACTTTGAAATAAAGTAAAAGAGTCTAATGATGACATTAAATGAGTTTGAAAGGATTTAACTTAGGTAAGGTATGGAATTTTTGGGTAAAATTTGAATTTTAAATGTTTGTAAAAATTATTCAGATGCAAATGAGATGTTTATTATAATGAAATGAGGTTTATGTTCATTATGAATGTTTATGTTGTATTATGTTTACTATGTTAGTGTATAAGAATTTTAAACATATATTAACTACATGTGATTCCCCACTTTCGGGCGGTCACGGCGTCACCGAACCCTGACCGTGGATTTGGATTATTGGTAGCAAGTGTGGGCAGGCAGATTGTATCCTAGCCATACTTGTTATTATTTTCAAAATTGGTGAATTTAGAAATTAAACGGGGGGTAAACATCAGGGGAAGCACCACAACTATAGAACAGCAGCTATCATCGAAGGGGATGGTAGTGCCGTGTTAAGGGGTTATAAATAATATTTTGATTACTGGTGTCCTCGGACATCAGTAATACCGAATTTTTTATAACGCTGAAACAAGAACGGGGTAGGCAGCGTCTACACCCTTATTAAACTTCAGATCTTGTGGTTGCAAATGGGCGCTACAGTCCACCATCAGGAAATAATAGTGTGTGTGGAAAAGGAGCTGGCCGTTACAAGCCAGGGGCACAGATAACGCATCTGTGCACAAAGTAAATACCTGATCCGGTTTACCCGGCAGGTGATTTGCCTAATTGTAACTGGGTAAAAGGGGGGGAAATAATAAAATGATGAAGTAGGAGAGGTAGCTGAGAAATCAGTGAGAAGTAATGACCGTAACAGCGGTACAATCAAGTTTACTTACTCTAACTAGAGAGTTCGTGATTGATGACCCAATTCCTGTTCGGTAATGTTTACTATGAGCTTTATGATTCGATGATTAGTGATGAACATTCACTTATGAGAACAAAAGATTTTAAAGACTAGACTCAATATGACTTACATTGTATAATTTTGTGTATTTGTTTTACTTGTATTCAGTGTGCCTAGGGTAAGGTCGTTCACCTGGGAATTAGACATCAGCTGATTACTGGTGAAATGTATAGTAGGTTTCATGTAACTAATTCAGAGGTTCTCTTATTAATTGATTTAATTTAATAATTTTGTTTCTTTTATTAATTGTCAGAAGATATATTTCTGGAATTTAAATTCATTTAATTTGAAAAAAAAAATTATTATTTTGAAGTAAAGATTGTATTTTGTTTTCATGTTTATATTATATTTTGTAACCAAATGTACTTGTAATGGAGTTGATGATAGAAATAAGTTGTTTATTTTACAATGATTGGTAGCATATAATTATGAGGATTTATAAGGAAAATTAAATTCATTTAAAGATCTTGGATTTTGAAAGTTGCAATTAAAATAACTAATTAAAAGAGAAGATGTAAATTAACTTAAAGGTGAATCTTTGGTAATAAGCTTAGATTTATTTCACTACATGAATGAAATTTAAATAATTTATTTTGATTTGAAATGATAATATCAAACAAACAATCAAAAGTTGAGAAATGGGAGTGAATTGTATTTAAAGGTAAATATGAAACGTTTATGAGAACTTGAAATTAATGATGAATATTTGGAGATATTGTGTTTAAGATAGTAAGGCACTTATGTACGCACCCAGTACTTTGCTAAAGGCAATCCAGTATTTATAAGGGGAGATATATCGGTTGAGGATCTGGCTGGGTATAAGGCCAGTTGTTGATTTTTATCTGGAATGTTACACAGTTGGGTGATACTGTGGCGAGTGCCTGTCTGATTTTACGGTGTTGGGATCTCGGACAGGGAAGTCCAGAGTCCAGTAATGTCATTCAGGTACAGCCATAGTCGCCGAACTAGGGGGTAGTTACCCATGATTTGTCAAGGAATTAAGGGGACTTGTTGGCACCATATCCTCACTGGTCCTCTTAGGTTTTAGCAATGAGAGTTTTTCTGTTTCAGCAGAAAACCTTTCATTGGGGGGGGGGTACTGTAACGGTACAGAATTAAGGAGTTTTCTTTTAATAAATTGTAAAGGGTAAAGACGAGGACTCGCCCGGACAAGGTTTCAATTTCAGAGCAGCATTCACTTGTGAAACACCCAGTTGCATGTTTGTTCGGTCAGATAGGGTTCATGCTACAATTCCTGGTGCTGTGGAATGAGAACGAGTCTGCCCGCATGAACATCGTATTTGTCATGAACTTTTTGCGAGCTTCAGAGCACGAGCTTATGGTATACAAACTCGCACTCCAAGAGATATCACGTGACACCAGCTCAACCTATGAAATCATAAGTTGCCATGGGCAGGGCGACGCCTGACCATCTTGAAAAGATTACTTAGCATCAACCAGCAGAACCGCACGGTTCAATGTACAGGCTCGCGAGCCGAAAATCTATTAAAAATACTAAAATGTGATTTAAACAAAAACTTTAAAGTGGTCTAAAAGGTGTAACATCTATTAATCGTCAGTGACATAAAAAATTAAAAGTGAGAACTAAATTCGGAAAACCAGTGACTAAAAAATGAAATAAGTGCAACACATGGTCTGCAAGGACACACACAACCAAGTAACAGTATAACATAAATATCATTTTGAAAATTTTAAAAAATAAAAGCGCTAAATTAAAGGGGGTAAAAGATGTGAGAGTGTGTGTGTGTGAGCAAAATGCTGGGTTGCCTTTAATTAATTTGATAATAATATAATTTAGTTATAAGGAGTAAAATATGTTAAATTTTGTTGTTGGTTAAATGGGGCTTCACCTCAGTGTTGAATATAGTTTAATTTAAATGATGGAGAATCGAGTTAGAAGTATTAATTTCAATTGATTCACAAAAGAAAAGGAGAAGATTAAACAAAATGTCTAATAAAAATTGAGTTAGTTCAAAAATTACAATGAGAGTCGAATTCATTAATAAAATAAACCCTAAATCACGTTTATAGACTACAGGTTCATGTGTAGAACCCTGGAATCCAAGAAGGTAAGAAGTGTCTTTTATTTAATTATTATGTTGTAGTTATTTGTACTATCACATTTGGTGCCTCGAACTTGGACTGTTTTTATAAAATCAATTTTATACGAACCACATCTACTCGTGAATATAAGGTGATTTAGAGGTTAACCAGAGTACGTATAAATTACGGAGAAAAAAACGATGTTATGCTAGAATATGTGATACATAAGTAATACCTATACTGTTGAATAATACTTAATGCATGTAAAATAAGAATTGTGAAGATATACGATAATTGCGTAATTTAAAAAAGGGCAAGAAATAACAAAAATAATATAAGTGAAATAATTAACTTTAATGAATCAGCTGTCATGAGTGGCCTGGGAGTTCATTCAACTCCGAATGTGGGTCAAGACGATGAAATGACGGACGATGAGTGGTGTAAACTGGATGATAATATGAGTGAATCTGATTATAAGATGTATATGTTGAAATATTTGTGTAGCACGTTGTGCAGTCTAAATAATAAATTTGATAAATTAAGCAGTGATTTGGATAATCGGTTTGATACAAACGAAAGTAATTTTAATGAAATTAGAAACGAAACAAAACAAGTTAATAAACGTTTTAATAAAGCTGATGAGATATTTGAAACTAAATTTAACGATTTAGAACAAAGCATTGAGAGGATGGGAGTGTGGAGAATACATACAGGTAAGTGTAATAAACCCTAAATCACGTTTATAGACTACGAGTTCGTGTGTAGTACCCTGGAATCCGAGAAGGTAAGAAGTGTCTTTTATTTACTTATTATGTTGTAGTTATTTGTACTATCACAAAGTATAAACTGCAAGACAGACAATATAACTTACGAATAACTTACTTTTTTTAGCACTGCATGGATTTTAATACCAGAGAAATCAATTTCCACAAATTTTGTTTAACAGCCCTTTACCAATACCAACTAAACAGCCAATGCAATACAAAAAAAATAAATTAAATTAAATTATTCATAAACTATATTGTCCATCTTTCAATTTGTAGTTCCAAATAAAAAAACTAAAAAATAAAATGAAACTATGAATCAAAACTCTGTTAATGGACAGCCATACAAATGACTTGTCTGTAAAAAGTATCCAGTGTTGTGTACATGTTTTTCAATCTAACACAGAACATTATACAGTCAAAACACTTACGGATCTTTTACGCGCTGATTAAGCTTAGCCAATCCCATATATTCTGACAGCTCCAGAAAAAGAATTTTTATGAAAATCCTGCTTGAACTTGTAGTGTCATCTTCATTGAGTCTTATGGTAGACAACACCTCCCAGGAAATTGCATCAGTATACAAGAGATGAGCAAAGAGTTTTGCAATGTTACGCAGTTTATCTGTATCTACTCTGTGAACTGTTGCATAAGTGTCACGGAATGTTTCTTCAAATGGTCCAACATAAGAACGATTGATCTGACAAAATCTCTGCAAAAACAAATCACTGTTTGTTTAACTTACATTTTCCTCAAATCTGAGGAGCATGAGTGTACACTGAATACATTTGCATACGCTACAAGATATAAAACTTACATATTTTATAATAAACTCCATTGACATTTTATACCAAAGAACAAAAACTAAGTTAGATTATTACCTGGGCTAATAATCCAAAGAATTTTTCATACGTTCTCTGCTCTGCACAACAATCTAAAAACATGTGGCAGACTTCGATTTCTTGACCTGGTTTCAGTTGGATACGAAGCAGTTTATGAGCACATTCTTCAAAATCTAAACTGGACTGAATAGTGAGATATATAGTGCGCCTCAAAATTACTAAGTTTGTTTCAGTTCTGTCAACTATGACATTTCCTTTATCATTTTCTTCTTCATCTTCATCACTCCCTGCAAAAAATAAAGTTTGGTTTTTGTAAAAGTATTACTACTAAAACTGGTAACAGAAATTAATAATAACAATAAATTAATATTTTAAATAAATAATCCAAAATTCATAATAACGCATAATCACATGCATGCATTCTTACTTACTGCAAGTACAGTTCTTTTCATAGACATACTAAAATATAAATATTGTTATGCCATTACAGAACGTTCTACATATTTCTTGGCTATCCCAGCAGAACCAGCTGTAATGTTATGTGTGTATGTGATTCTTAACATGTGTTAACGAGGTCGTTCCAGACTTCACCGGTTCGTCCGCGCTGTGTTCAAGGCCGCAAGCAATTACACTCTAGCGTTTTCTAGTAGTGTTGACGCGGTGTATTATGGATTATTCTGGAATCTCAGCGGGGTATAAATATAAGCATTCAACGACGCTTAGTTTCAGTTTAAGTGGCAATTTATTCCAGTGAGGTTCGAAGTTATTATCGGGTGATTGACACAGTGCATCTCGAGTGGTGTATTAGTGAAAAGTGATTATAGTGCGGAATTCTTTACAGTTGACATTATTTCTGTGGACAGATTTGTTCGAATTATTGTATGAGTATAATCTTGTTGAATAACTTGTTGATTATAAACTGTTAATTGTGATAATTAAAGCTGGTTTTAGTGACTTCATTGGTGTCTTGTATTTTGTTTTCCACTGTACCATACAACGGTCAGTGACACCGTCGTAACAATACTATGTCAATAGAGGTGATAATTTACCTGAGGCATTCTGCTCAGTGAGATATGTGTTTCACACATTAGGCTTTATGCCAAATGTCAGCCAAATGGGTATAACTATAACCTTACACACTGTAACGGGCCAAATTTGGGGTATTTTTATTTATTTCATTTTCGGGGATTTATAAAAATATGTGTAAAGTTTATTTCAACGGTGACCAGACCACGTGGAAAGAACAGTGTTGTAACGAAGCGGCAACGCAATATCATGTTGTGCAATCGGTAGATGAATCCGCACCACCTTAGTTTCCAAGAACTTTGTTTGTGTGTGACAGCGCGCCCATACGCATTATACATCCAGGGGCGCGGGGTGACGCTACTTGTGAATCTCAAGATGGCCAAGAAACGGTTTTAATTCACTTTAATCTATTGAGGCGACGGATATGAAAATTAAGTCACGCCCATCTCGTGACGTTAGCCAGTGCCTAACCGATATCTGAATACAACTAACACAACACCAACAGCATGAATTAAATGGGACAAAAAGACGACGAAATCGAGTTAGCGGCGAACGCCTTGCCGTTCGGCGCAGTTTGGCCTAGCTACCGTACCTGCAGGTACCGAGCCAAGTAGGCTCTTTACAAAATTTCATATTGCACCAGAAAAAAGTAAAATAACAGTTAAAACTATGTGACCGCGGTCGATCAAACAGTGGAGAACATGTCTATCTAATTTTCGGACACAAAAAATAAATTTAAAAGAGTAATAATGAGTGCGCACGAAAACCACGTTGCCGGCGGGTAGTATTCCAACAAAGGTTTAAGGGCTGTGGGGTAACATAAAATAAAATGGGTTTTTAATGGCGAGAATGCGTGTGTGAGCAAAGCTGGGCTGTTTATGTTTGTGTGTGTGCTATAAATAAGGTAAGGTAGTTATTATGTTCTTGTATTAATCATTATACATTTCAAAAGCTGTAATTCAAAATTTTAAAAACCAGTGGAGAGAGTATCAATTTTTTTCTGATTTTATACTTGTCTGAGATGTTTTACAATCATAAAAATAAAAACCATTATCTTTCAAATGATAAATTTTGTTAAGTAAATTCATTCAAAAACCTTATTTCATTTGATGTGCTGTCAAGTTCGCCGTACGAACGGGGTTCGTCCCCACTTGGAGATCCGGCCAGATCTAAAGTTAAAGGTAAGTGGGAGTTTACAGTTTCATTAATAAATAAAAAAGTAACAGAGTGTTACAATTGGTGCCGTGACCAGGATGTAATATAACAAAAAAGTTGTATTACGCCGGCCTATAGGTTGACAGTACATTGAATGAAGTACGGTTGCGAAAGTAAAATTGTATTTACGCAAACTTGCGTAATTATGGTATAAGGTTGATTTTATGTATGTTATATAAGGTTTTGGAAAGAGATTAACCATTGGTAGTTATTACGTAAGTAAAAATAAATCAAGTAAAAATGTCTGAGAATACTAAAAGTAATATAACTAACGTAGAAATGAGTGAGAGTGACCTTGAGTCGCAGTCACTGAACGAAAGTGATATGTGGACAGCTGAGCCGAGCGCTGTTACAGAAACAGCTGTTGGCAGCAATGTCATCATTCATTCTACCCCAATTGTTGCGCAAACACAATTAAGCGAAACAGATGTTGATTCGGGGATTCAGTTGACCCCAGTTTTGATTAATAAAAATAAACAATCCGATGACTTGGATGTAATAAGTATTATGTTGAATCAATTTAAAGAATTAAATAAACACTTTGATAGTAACGAAATAACTTTGAATGAGATGAAAAGTGATTTTAACAATAAATTAGATGAACAGAAAATAAAATGCGAACAGCAGAATATTCAAAACGAGCTTAATTTTAAAGAAATTAAAGAACAGAATACTCAGTTTCAGCAGAGTATTAGCGTAAAATTTGATGAGTTAATAAATGATATACAAGAAAAGAATAAAAGAAATAATTTGAATAAACTAGAACAGAGTAAGAGTAATACAAATGAAAGTTGTAATGACATGTGTACAAATGTTGTATTAGATGAAGAGTTAACAAATGAAAGTAGTATTGAGAATAGTGATGTAATTGAAAATGTAGTATCTGAGAGTACTGATGAGGTTGTAGAATGTGATAATGAAATATTAATGTGTGTTTATGAGTTAGAGAGAGAGTGGAAAGATAGTATAGTGGTAGAATGGGGGCAGAGGGTAAATTTTCCCCTTATTTTTTCTGAACCAGAGTGTTCACAAGTATTGTTTAAGAAGGGCAAGAGTCCCGTGTTAGTAGAAGATTTGAGTTGTTTATTTGTGTTGTATAATTTTGTACCCTCTGTCTGGAATAATATTGAGAGTGTGATATGGTATTATGATGAGAGAGATTTAAATAGAGAATTGTATGTCGATAAAGAGACAGAACTATATGAATTAAATAGAAATTATGAGGAATGGAAAGAAAGGTTAGAAGTAAATTTAAATAAGAATGATTTGATTGATAATACAAAAGTAAATAACCCGATAATGAATATAATTACTGATGGAGACTTAACAGAAATACTTAATGTAGACTTGGTGAATGATTATTATGATATAACGGATAAATTGAAATTGTTTGGTTATAAAACACAAGACAATAGTATGTGTGTTTACAAAATTGAAAAGTGCTATATAAAACAAAGACTAATCTTTGACGATGGAGGGTAGACTATAAAACAATAAAGGACAATTATAAATATTTTTGTTTTGTGGTTTTGACCTGGCAGACTTGGACAATGAAGTGTGAAAAAATGGAACAGTCAATGACAAAAGTTTGTAAATAAGTTTGGTAAATTTATTTGTGTGTATTGTAGAATGTTAAGTAAACAATGTGTATGCAGGTAATTGTTGAAATAATAATATTAATATTTTGGCAATTTAAATAAATAAACAGAATTAATTTTGAAAACAGTAATTGGCTAATTGTAATTGTTCTGATAGCTATGTAATTTGTATTTTCAGTAATTAATTTGATTAAAACAATTTGAGATGTTTTACATATTCTGATTGATTTGAATGTTGTATAATTAAATTTTCTAATGAATTTAAATTATTTTACAAGAGATGTATTTGGTAATAAATTGTTTGATTGGAAATAACATCTTGCTAAATGTTTCAGAGGTTACGTGAAAGTATTGGTGTATGGTGTATATATTTTGTGTATGTCAGTTTAAATGGGCTGTAAGTATAAAAATTTTATAGTACGAATCAAGTATAATAAAAATGTTTACAGGTGTAACTCAGATCAAGAGATTTTAATTCAATAATGAGATGATTTGAAATAATTGTGTTAAATAAAAATGATAATTAAAAAAGGTAATAATAACTGAAGGATGATATATAATTATTATTAATAAAAAATTTTGAAAATTTTAAGGTGATGAATGAGTTAAATGATTAATGATTGATGAAAATGTTACATTAGAATGTTATATATTTAATTTCTTATTTAGTTATTAAGGCGCTAGTGCTGGGGTGGCCTGTGCCCCAGTAAGTAGTGGAATGGATTGGGGGTAACAGAGAGTGTTACCTCCATCGGAGGCCAACATGGTGACAATGTGCAGCACACCTTTTGTACAAATTTAATTTGTACCCTGATAGACGCTCGTGCCACGCATAACAATGACGTATAGAACAGGCATTGAAATGAAAGTTAGATTTCCCCGACTTTTCGGGCGATTACTGCCTTACCAGCACTAATCGTGGATTTGGCTAGCGGTCAGCTATGGCCATATCAAGTCCCTTGACCATAGCTGATTTGAAATTGGTTTATAATAGAAATTAAATGGGGGGTGAAACTAGGGGAAATCCAGGAACTATGGAACAGCGGCTGCCACTCTGTCCGCGTGGGGACAGCATAGCCAGGTGGTAGACCCGTTTTAAGGGCGTTTCAATATATACCAAGGATATGTTGATATCCACAAACGTTAAAATGTAAATGCCGAAGCAAAGACACGGAGATGTCCAATTCCTCCAAATATGCAGTCTTTGTGGAAGCAAAAAGGCGCTACAGTCTTACATAAATTACAATAGTGTGTGTGTGTGTGTGGACCAGGGGGTTGCTCAGATGAGCAACGTGCTTAAATTTTGTAAATTCAAAATGATAACTAAATTTTGCTCTAATAAACGCTTGTATTCTGCTTTTATAAATAGGGTTTCATACATTCAGTATACTGTGTTCATTCTATATTTTATTGTGTTCCATGTATTATTTTACTGTGTTATAGGTAAGAATTGAAATATGTGTCTTATATAATTTGTGTGTTTTTGAAACTAAGTAAATAACTAAACCGACTGGCAGGCGGTTTGCATATTATCAGGAGTCAGAAAGAGGGGAAACAATGAGGGTAGAGGTAAGGATTGCTAAAAATATGTATTTCATGTAATTTGCACAATTTTGAAATGTGTTTACAATTAGCTAGGAATGTCAGCTGATCAGTAGTAAAATGTCACTGTTATATTGGTTGTAAATGTTCAAGGTAATCAATGTTAAATGTAATGTTTCAATGTATTACAGATGCTATTTTAAATAATGAGAAAATTAAGTTAATAAAGTTGAGATGTTAAAATGAATTGTCAGAAATAATAAAAGATAGATTCCGGGTGATGAATATTTTGTTGGGACATATAGATCAGTCCAAGTTGAAGTTAAAGTTGAAGTAGTAGAGAGAAAAATAATGTTGTCTTGAATTAATGTAATGTTGTTGTGAGTTAATGTAATAGATATTGAGAAGTATTGATGTTGACACAGTAGTTATGAGGAATGTATGTAGAGTTTTGAGTGATATATTGATGTTATTAAATGATGATGTTATTTTGTTGTAGTTGAAGTGAGGTAATTAGAGTGAGATTTGGGGATGGCAATTTTGTAAGAGGGGATAGTGTAATATGGGAGTCCGCAACAAAAGGGTTGGGACGGGAAGGGACCGATTTGGCGGGAAGGGGTCGCCTTAGGTAGAATCCAGGGACCAGATTAAGGAAATGAGTTTTTGGGGGGGGGAACACTTATCCTAAGTACAAAGGGTTAGAGAGTATTTTTTTTATATATTGAGAGAAGGTGGCGATTTGAGTTTCATGGTCAGTTGGGGTTAGAGATTGTTTGATAGATGTTTTGATAGAGATGGGTGTCATATGAGTTATAGTTGTTAGTGAGTAGTAGAGTCAGAGTGAGAAAGATATATGAATACCTGCCAAGTAGCATATCAAGCTAAAATAAATAATTAAATCACCCAAAGTAAGAGAAAGTGAGAATAATAAAGAAAGAGATTTATAATAAGAATAATAAAATTTTAATTAAAACCAGTGACAATTTTTGGTAGAATTTGGAAATATAAAGTTAGAAAGTGTTTATTTTGAATAATTTACATATCAATTTGATTATTTATAATAATATTTTGTTGTTTTAAATGTTTTATTTTATTATGTTTCGTGTTTCAAGATAGAATTTTACAGATGTTAAGTGTATTTTCAGGCAGAACTTGTATATAACGTATGTAGGTCAAGGTTCTTGACTTGACCCAGTTTTGGTCAGCTGATGGGTGAGGTCATATACTAGGCATGTTTAGTACGGAAGTTAATTCAACTTTTGTTTTTAATCGATTTGAACAAACTTTAAATAATTTCAATATGGAAAGAAAATATTTTAGGAAATTTAAATTTTTTTGAATTGTAAATTTTTTTTGGAAAATGTTTTTGGAAGAAAAAAAAAATTTTTTTCTTGATTTTGCGCCTGCCAGATAATGGATATTTGTAAACTTTGATTATTTTATTGTTTGTGTCCCAATCGTGTTTATTACTATTGAATTATTTTATTGAATTGTATGGTTAGACTCTAGGTGTAATCACATGTTAGGTTAAGGATGTTACTTATTTTAAGAAATGTTCAATTGATTTAATTTTTTTGATAATAAAAAACTAGGGAAGAGAATTTTTTGATAAAATATTTTAGTTTGAATTTTGGATTTTTCACTTAGATGAAATAATAAATTTTGAAGAATATGTTAACTTTACAATATGTAGAATAGGTGTGTGTGTGTGTGTGAGCCCAGTATCTGCTAAAGGCAGCCCAGCTTGCATATAAGGGGAAACATATCAGTGGAGGATCTGGCATGATCTAAGCCAGGGATTGAGGATTTTTGGGGTAGCATGATAGAAGGTGAGGTGCGCTGTGGTGCGTGTCTGTTCGATTTTTCGGTGTTGGGATCTCGCACAGAGAAGTCCAGTGATCTCGTTCAGATGCGTCCATAGTCGCCGAGCCAGGGGGGGTTGTTGAAGTGTGAGTTCATGTGTAAGTTACATGAACTGTAAGAACAAGAGGGGGTTGTTGGCACCAGTTCCTCACCGGTCCTCTTAGGAGTTTTATCAATGAGATTTCTTCTGTTTTGACAGAAGACCTCTCATTGAGGGGGTATTGTAACGGGCCAAATTTGGGGTATTTTTATTTATTTCATTTTCGGGGATTTATAAAAATATGTGTAAAGTTTATTTCAACGGTGACCAGACCACGTGGAAAGAACAGTGTTGTAACGAAGCGGCAACGCAATATCACGTTGTGCAATCGGTAGATGAATCCGCACCACCTTAGTTTCCAAGAACTTTGTTTGTGTGTGACAGCGCGCCCATACGCATTATACATCCAGGGGCGCGGGGTGACGCTACTTGTGAATCTCAAGATGGCCAAGAAACGGTTTTAATTCACTTTAATCTATTGAGGCGACGGATATGAAAATTAAGTCACGCCCATCTCGTGACGTTAGCCAGTGCCTAACCGATATCTGAATACAACTAACACAACACCAACAGCATGAATTAAATGGGACAAAAAGACGACGAAATCGAGTTAGCGGCGAACGCCTTGCCGTTCGGCGCAGTTTGGCCTAGCTACCGTACCTGCAGGTACCGAGCCAAGTAGGCTCTTTACAAAAATTCATATTGCACCAGAAAAAAGTAAAATAACAGTTAAAACTATGTGACCGCGGTCGATCAAACAGTGGAGAACATGTCTATCTAATTTTCGGACACAAAAAATAAATTTAAAAGACTAATAATGAGTGCGCACGAAAACCACGTTGCCGGCGGGTAGTATTCCAACAAAGGTTTAAGGGCTGTGGGGTAACATAAAATAAAATGGGTTTTTAATGGCAAGAATGCGTGTGTGAGCAAAGCTGGGCTGTTTATGTTTGTGTGTGTGCTATAAATAAGGTAAGGTAGTTATTATGTTCTTGTATTAATCATTATACATTTCAAAAGCTGTAATTCAAAATTTAAAAAAACCAGTGGAGAGAGTATCAATTTTTTTCTGATTTTATACTTGTCTGAGATGTTTTACAATCATAAAAATAAAAACCATTATCTTTCAAATGATAAATTTTGTTAAGTAAATTCATTCAAAAACCTTATTTCATTTGATGTGCTGTCAAGTTTGCCGTACGAAAGGGGTTCGTTCCCACTTGGAGATCCGGCCAGATCTAAAGTTAAAGGTAAGTGGGAGTTTACAGTTTCATTAATAAATAAAAAAGTAACAGAGTGTTACAACACGTCATACACCGATTACATACAGGACTAATGTTAACAATACTCTGTGAATACTATATGGGAAGTTTAAAAAGTAAAAATACAATGCTGGTAGAATAAGGAAAGAAACCGGTTTTTTTTAAACTGCTGAACATACTGATGTGTACTTCATAAGGTAACTGAAAGCAGGTGTAGTGGTACACTGTGTGTACTTAAAATAGTAATGTTGATTATTAATTTTATTAATTGGAAGGCTTGTTTGGTTATCCATTTCTATAAAGCAAAAATATCTTTGCTATAATATTCAACAAGTGAAACAAAAAAAACCTTTTGATGTGACCACAAGCAGATGGAGAAAAGATATAAAAGGGTTGGTAGATATCAATTATCACTGACTGCCTAATTTAAAATACTGAGGAAACACTAATATACCATACCGTGAGAACAGAAAAAACATGACTGTTCCACACTTTGTGCATTAGTGTAAACATTCAAAATATGAACATTACTGAGAATAGTTGTGGACACTGTCTTTCTCAAGAAGTGTTTTAATGTTCTTGTTCAGATCCTGTATCAAAGAGGCACATAAATATTGCTATCTACAAAGATACTAAAATATTGCACTTAGCAATCCACAATAAAACAGGACAGAATGAAGAGTCTTCTTACTGCGCCTCACACTAAATACTCGGTATATAGATTAGTGCAGTCTTGTATATAGGAAATACTAGGTTACGTTTAAATAATCCCGGGTTTGCTTAAACGTTTTTTGAAGCTGAAGGGAGTTATTGTGAGACTAACATTTGGTTATGACGTAAAGAGATCCTGTGATGATATGGCTTAAGTGAAGACGCTGTAACGATTTGTTACATTTCGTCTCCCCCCCATCTTATCTAAACATGTGCCTCACAGGGGTAGGCTTGATGAATGTGTGTAGTGATCGGCATGAAGTCGATACGAAGTTGAATGTAGGGCACGCATTATCTCACGTTGGTCTGTGGTGACATGCCTGGGGACTACCTATCAACGGTTTCCTGTTGTAAGTAGTCAGTAGCGAGAGAGCAAGGCCTCCTGTCTGTTGCCATCACGTCTGTGTAATTTGTTCTGCCTTACGAGGTAAGGAAGTACCAAACACATTTGCTTTATTAATTCAGAAATTATGAATCATTCAGTTTATTATGTAAAGCGGTAATTATTATGTAATAATCAATTAACGATTCTCATGAAAATGTAATTATGTACAGTTTGAAGTCATTCCGTAAACAGTATGTAACAGGTTCATGTTTTGTCAATCAAGATATTAATTAGAGCAATTATGCATATTTTATTAAAGATTAATCTTCAATTCGTTACTGATAACCTTTCATTAATAGTTTTCTGTACGATCTTTATTGTCATAGCAAAATGCATAACCTATCAGTCACGCTTGTTATACTAAAAAGTATATCCCATTATATCGCTGCACATGTCACTTATGGTTAAACCGTTAGAATTAAATTAATCTCAATGTGCAGGCTGCAGGTGTATGGATGAATAACACGTGAAAACTGCTTGTTTGAACTTCAGTCCAGCAAACGGTGTGTGTTCGGAAAACTGTGCTTTTGGCACCGGTCTGCATTTGCTCAAGTAGTCACAGACATTATCATTTCACGACTTGTGGACATCTCTTGGCGTGTGCCTTCATTGTAGGAAAGCCCGAATATCAGAGGACTATAAGGTGGCCTCAAACCATTCATACATTTTTGGGGCCTAAATCGCAATACAAGTTTCCTCACTCAACAACCTACCATAGTGATCGCAATTTTTCAAGAGTCGGAGAGTGAAGTCTGGGAAATACTATTTCATCCATAATTTTAAATAATAAAACAGGTGTTAACAAACTATGTCCTGAAAATTGAGTCTATTAAGACCTGCACTTGTAGTGTCGTGTGCAGCGTGGTGACATAGACCGTGACTTGAGAGTAGAAAATAAGTAATTGATGTATACTTAATGTGAATCGTACAGTTAGTCTCAATTTATAGAATTTAAAGTTAAAGAAAAGAAAAGATAATTTTCCTAATAATAAGGTGCACCTATTAAAGTAATTTAGTCAATGCTCTTAAAAGAGACAGTAATGTGAATCTTTTATGATATATGTAATGTAAAGCTATTGTAGAAAAATAGTAAAGTCAGGAGACATAGTTGCTGCTCTATTCATCGTGATAAATTTGTGTTGTTTGAATAAATTATTATTTATTATCACCACGTGTTTCATGTTTTACATATGGCAGCCCACTTTGGGTTCCCAGTGTTGTGACCCTGACCAAAGGGGGGGGGGTTACACCGCAATAGTTTTTCATCAGTGAGACATTTGTCACCAGACTCTCAAAATGAATTAGAACAATGGTGATTACGTGTAAATATGTATAAAAATATGTAAAATAAATATGATTATTTGTAAAAAATAAATACGTAGGCTTTAGGACTATGTGCTCTAAAAATATGTATGTGTTCTGTACATGATTAACACAAATAACTTTTTTAAAAATTTTAAAAAAACGTGTATGTTTTGTATTTTTCTTATAACTAATATATATGACACATACATGTCTACAAAGATATGAAATTTCAAACACATCTTCTATTATATTGTGACATAGTATATAAATTAACAGAAAACTATCAGTAACATAATTTTAAGTAGCCTAATGAAACTACCTTCTTCACTGCTTCCTTCTGTTCCATCGGAATCACCTGATTCATCAGAGCTGTCTTCATCAATAAGTGACTTATATTTTTCTTCATTTGCCTCATACTCCGCATCAAATTTGAAAACATCTACAGAAAGACAATAAACATTTATTAAACGATTATTGTACCTCACTGTATTTCAGAAAAGTATAAACGCTATTACATAAAACATTACATGCAATATGCACGTTCAAATTTAAAATTTAATAACAAAATAATAGAAAACTTCACGCACATGCACACACACACACACACACACACTCTTAAAAATCTTATAGACAAAGCCAACACAAATTCACTGTTTCCAAAATACAGACACATATAAATTAAATTTTTTTATATATACGTACATTATTTCTGAAACAGACTGCAATAGGTTTCCTGGCTTTCTCTGCAATTTTCTTTTTATGTATAATAACTTATAATAAGACCCACTGACCTGACAACGTTATATAAGACTCTTATAGAAGGAAGAAGGAAGTGAGTATGCAAAATGTGAGGACCACATTTTATCAATGGATATTAGCTGAGAATAGCTCAAAGATTAATAATCCGGATCTTGCTGGTCCATTTTTTTTATCCCCCCCTCCTATTACCTAAAAAGGAAACCGACGGAGTGCATGCTATGGAGTCATTTTAATGATTATTTTAGTCATAATTTATAGTTTTCTCTTATGATGAAAGTGATGATAGGTTGTTAAATGAAATAAAAAACAAAAATTATAATTAAAAAAACATGTATTATTAATAAAAAAATATATAACAGGAAACAGCGAATTCAAATAGAAATGTATGAAAGCAAGGCAAATTAGTCTTTTTTTATTTAGACAATCATTATTTATACATTTACACAATGAAATACAAGGTGATTCTGACTTTTTGCAACTGCAAGACATTGTTCGACAATTGGACGTACATTTACAAGGCTGTATCAATGATTCTGGCAAACGCGGCTTTGTCATTTGTCGTGGACGTAAGTCACCATTGTGCTCTTCATAGCCAATCAATGGGCTCCAATTGTGTTTGATGAGCATTTTTCCAAATAAATGTTTGTACTGTAGCCCTTAACAAATGCAAATGCAAAGCATCTGACGTGCATATCACTTTCATTAAATTAAAGCCAAAACCTATGTTTTGGGAAATCAGTTTATATTGGAATTCATCAGCAGTTAATTTTTTTTTTTTGAAAAAACATGTGCAAACTGTTTCTAACTGTTTAGGTCAAGGTTTCCCAAAGATACAAGGGCTGTTTGTACAAAATCCTCCGATGCAGCTTTCAAACATTGTTTTTTACTGCCTAAATCTACTGGTAGTATCGCAACCACTTACGGAATGTAATGCTGGCAAAATATTACATATGCTTTCACCAAGGGATTCAGTAGCTAAATGAAACCTAGAAGATGTTTCTTTTTATAAGAACCATCGAACCATAGACCTACACAACCAATATTTGCTAGTTCTTTCCAGTAATAAATCGCCAAGATGAATACATCTGTATCAGCACTGAGGATAATAACATGAGCAGATTGAATTCTTACTGCATAAAATATGTGACCAAACATACTTGAATCAGCTTCTAAGTGGTTTGATTTTAATTCAAGTACCTCACAAAATGAAGACCCCTGTAGCTTGAAACATTTTGTTGGACCATCGAAACCTCCACAAATGTAAATCTCGCAGTCTTCTTTTACTTGTGCATATTTTGGAGCAGTAGTGCAAAGATATCGAACAAGTTGTAATTTATTTTGAGTGCTTGAAAAGAAAGCTTTACAATCAGTAGGAATTTTTGTTGAATGATTTGAAATTATGATATTTTTAATAATTTGGCCTTTACTCCAAAAACTTGACTCTAAAAATTTTATTGAAATATCGTCATATCTATCGAATATTAAATCTATTCTCTTCACATCAGACTGCGTAAAATTCACTGTGATTTTTTTGAAAAATGCCTCGGCGAAATCACCGAAAGTATTGAAATTTTTTAACTGAATTTGATGAACAAGTGCCATACCATCTACAATATAAATCTTTGTTGGAAGTATTTGTGTTTTTTTTTTTTTTGGCAGGAGTATCTTCAAAGTTGTGAAATTTAGTTTTATTTATAGGATCCAATAATTTTTTAGTTTTCATGAAAAATCGTTCATTTTCGTATGTAGTTAATAGAGTCTCTCCATTTTCTTTAATATTAAGTAAGCATCGCGAAGTAGATTCTTCAGCAAGTGTGCCGGTGTAAATATTGCGAAGCACACAATCTACACTACTCTTGAATGGATTACAAGCGTTGAAACACTTGATGATATTTCCAATATCCTTTTCGTCCTTATTAATCCTCGATTGAGTCCATTCATTATGACTATTAATGTCACCTGTAGTGTCAGATTGTATTCCAAGATATGAAGAGAGAGTTGAGTGAACGCTATTTTTGAAAGGATACAGAAGCAACCATCTCTGCATTGCTTCTTCATTTTTAGTGATACCAATCAAGCCTCCAGTCACTGCAGAAGATCGGTTCTCAGACTGTTCTAGTGCTAAGTTGCAGCCTACTGCACTGAATGTACCTGCGGTTCGTTTGACGGAATGCATTCCTCTCTTCGTATCATGTATGACCTCTGGAGGTAATTTTAACATATCTTGTAAATAAAGTGTCACTCCACGGATATA
The DNA here is from genome assembly GCA_034769895.1 of Magicicada septendecula. Classification (NCBI taxonomy): domain Eukaryota; kingdom Metazoa; phylum Arthropoda; class Insecta; order Hemiptera; family Cicadidae; genus Magicicada; species Magicicada septendecula. The sequence continues at coordinate 228,470,705 of CM068371.1, read as the reverse complement.
ATTAGTGTGATTCATAGAGAAAAAATAAGTCAAAATTTGTCGAGTAGTCAGTAAATGTAATTCAAAATTATTACTTCTGTCAGCCATAATTGAATTCAACAGAATTTCTACCATTTCACAGTAATTATTGAAATATTTGTATAGTTCATTTTCAGTGCTCATGAGGTTTAAGAATTTTGAAAAATTTGTAAAAAAATCAGCAATTATAGTTTTATGTTGATTATATTTGTTGCTCAAACCTGAATGATCCTTATCTGCTGCTACTTCCCTTATCTCCTGAAGACAGATATTTAACTGCTGTATTTGATACTGAGAAAAATTCATGTAATCTATAAATTCTGACAACTGTATGCTTCTCAATGCTTCGTACATAAGTTTATGTCCTCTAATGCCTCTGTTATACTGAGTACCTTTAAGAATTGACGCCAAAGTATTAACACCATAAACATTGGCTTCAATACGAATGCTATCGAGTCCACTTCCTTCACTATATTGGGCCAAGCATCGCAAGAAATTTTTTTGTAAATGAAATGTTCCAATTCTCAGTATCAATCCCTGAAATTCTTGACTTGTTTGTTGGATATCTTTTGCTATGAGATATATGGACATGACGCATGAAAGAACAACTATATTTTTATTTAATGGTAGACATAAGTGAATAAAATTTTTCATGGCAGTGTACACAACATCTTTTGAAGATGGTGGCTGAGGAATTACCGGGCTAAATCCAACAGTAGATATAGGTGACCTTTCAGATGATAGTAATTGTTGGAATGGAGTCCATCCTGGTATTGAGTTCTTCAATGGTCAACAGAAGTTGTTCATCGTTTGATCATATTGCAATCTACATAAAACCCAGAGCAAAGTATCAAATTGAGAAGAATTTTGAGTGGAAGTTAGTAAATAGCTACTGTTGACATAACTAGATGTTGAAGGCTGCACACTTGCTTTGAAATGAAGAATTTCTTGACAGTTTAAAGCCTCAAATCATAGTCACACTGCTCAGCTGTAGGTTTCTGTTTAACGAGATTTATTTCGTTCTCGATCGTATTTTTTTCTTGATATATGACCATTGCTGTTACATGGGTAGAGTCTTTCCCGCTTAATGTTTCTTCATTGAAATCGTTGATATCCATAGCCCCATGAAGAAATAACGATGGATTTCTTACTATATTCTTAGGAATAGGCAATTTTTTTTTCTGCATCTTCACACACAATAGAAATTATTACTTCTAAATCAAGGTCTTTTAATGCTTTATAGCTGATGCAATGTCCAAACTTATTCAACATACTTATCAAATGTTATGATCTAGTCAAGTGATGAATTGATTCAACTAAAGCTATATGTTTCGGAGTCTGTTTCCCAGTAACAGTAAAAAATATGTCATAAAACACGGATAATGTTCTTCTATAATAGATATCGCTCAATTCTTGGTTTTTTGCATTAAATAATGCTCGCATAAAAAGCTGCCAAGTTCGCGGCAATTCTCCATTTTTTAGTAATTTTTCAAGCAAAGTTTCATCACGTAAATAGCCACTTGGTATTAGTTCTGTGTTTAATAATTCTTACCGCAGTTCATTTGCACTTTCAACGATATAGTTTTTTGAATTAATATTACGAACACGTTCAATTACTTCCTCCAGTGGTATGTTGCTCATAAACACTAATGAAGATTTTGATCTATCAGCCGGATATGAAAATAATATGTTTCCACCATACTTATCAATAAGTAGTGATTTCACTACACGATTTTCGATCACTGCATCCTCTATATTAGTAAGTTCAGCCAGCCGCTGAGTCAAGAAAGACACTTCAAAAGAGTGAGATGAAAATTTATCTTTATTTTCATCTATAAGTTTGTCAAATGCATTGTGAAGTATTTCTTGGGGGATTTTACTAGAAGGTCGACCTGTTGGATTTTCAGAATTTCTCGGCAATCTTAAATAATCACGATAACAATGTTTGTGATACCTCACTTCAATAGCAAATAAATCTTCAGGTTGTTGACAAGTGCTAAGTTGGGTAAAAACATGGTCTTGCTTAATACGTGCAGTATTTAAAATTTTCTCCGCTGCTGCAGTTTCGGAACACAAAAAAAGTTGCTTATCTTTGTTCCTCGTCAATTTTCTACATATCAAACATTTGAACTGTTTACTCTTTATTAGTACAGGTTCCCTTGATGACTCACGAATATTTTGGCAACCCGACACACTTGCTTCAGAAGTTGAAGTAGACGCTTTTTCTTCTTTATATAACGCTATTTCATGGCGCCTTATTTTCTCCTCACTTATACAGCTAGCTAAACAACCTTGGTGCCATGAAAACCCTTGTGTTGTGGAATCTGGAAACTTTTCACTAATATTGTCTTTTCTTCTATCTGCTGCTTTTTTAATACTGAGCCACGTTTTTGATTTTGGTTCTTTAACTAAATCTTTTGTTCCATCACAAAATAAACACGATAACTCGTTCGGTCTTTTTTTTAATTTATCACTTCAAACGACATTTTTTTCGGTTTTTAATAAAACACGCTTTAACACTTTGAGTACCGTGGCGTTTGTGCATACACCATCCCCTATGACCAGTGTTTTTTTTTTAAAAGCATTTTTGAATAAACACTCATAAATACTTAATACAATCTAATACTAAAAAAATAATTATACCACACTTTTTCCTTCCTCTTAATGTAAAAATACGTTTTTTGTACAATTATTTTAACCAAAAAATTCTGTCAAATATTATTTATCGATTTTTTAACTAATAATATAGTAATTAAAACAAGCACACTCACTATTATCAATAACACACAAAATAAACATGAAATAAACCTCAGAAAACCTGCGAACCTCATATAAACAAAAACCACAACTTCCAACAATGTAAACAGTCATGACGCTGCCAACTGTACAAATTAATTTCCTAAAAACTATTTTCTTCAGTCCGTGCTGCAATCTGATGGCAGAAACACGAACTAAAATGTCAAATGAAACTTCTGCATTCGTTCTGTGGCGTAATAGTACGATGCGAAGCATTTGAAAGCATTAAAAAGTGAGTGGTGTAATATTATGCCGCCTGTCAAAATACCAAGTCTAGGCTAGGCGCGCTAATGGCGAGGGGTGGGGATAGCCACAGGGGAAGGGACCACCGCAGCTCCCGGCAAGATGGGTTTTTCCATTATTTAAGGTCTCAGGTATAAGAATCTGAACATAGTTGCCAGTCCTCACATTTTGCATACTCAACTACTTCCAGCACCTGCACTATTATATAATATACAATGTATCATTTTGTTTCATAACAGTGAAAATATTTTAGCAATTAATTCCGTATACACTTTGTAACAAATATTTCTTTATTATGGTTTTAAATATTTGTAGTCAAAATATTCGGAACATATCAAAATATTTGTAGCATCACAACCTCGGAACATAATATTTTTGATGTTTTTTTTTTAAATTCTATAATTCAACACTGAAGATCTTGTATTATAGTTTGTAGGAATAATTAGGTAAACTGCTAGATAAACATAGTAAAAATGTTGCAAAAGGCTTTTGGTGTGTTCAGTGTTCATGAACGGGAAGATTACAAATAATTCAAAAGCTTCCACATGGTCATAAATCAGAAGGTACAAAGCTTGGAACATTAGTCGTTTGAAAGAAGGTAACCAGTAGTACTTATGAAATATTTGAAGTAGTCAACAATAAGTTCAGCTTAAGAGAAAGGCAGGGATTATTGGGTGAATGTTCAAGGAAAGAATTTCAGAAAAATAGAATACTTCTCACACCATTTATATTCTGAAGAATTTGTGCAAGACGGAAACCGTGATGTTGAAATGGAAGTTAGAATAACAATATCATCAGTGAGGGTAAATTAATTTCCCAGACATGAAGCTCAGTCTCTACAGGACTTTAGATCAAGAAGTGGAAACTGATAAAGAACTGCAGTGGCTGTTCTGTGACTGATATTTCAATCAATGAAAACTTCCCTTTTTCAAAGTGAGAAATATGTTAAACTAGCTGTTACCCACGGCTTTGCACATGAATATTTGACTTTTAATAAGTATTTTAATCTAATTTTTATTGTCTATGTCTATATGGCGGTCTGTCAGCTCGTATAACAATTTTGTACTCATTAGTCAAATTCTCTCCAAAACTGTTTTGAACACTTGTACTAAATTATTATGTTGGTGCAACAGCCTTTGGAGATTTAAAAGTACCCGTTTATAAAGCATTTGGAGATATTTATAAAGTACCTGTTAACTCAAAAGTAGGGTTCTTTATTTTAAGTGTTACTGTGTTATTAGCATTGTATATCACATTAAACATTGTTTCCTCAACCTTTTATTTATTTCAGTAGTAAACTAAAAACCAAAAACCATTGTCACTTAACCTCACAAATGAAAACAATATGTATTTTCACTTTTCATTACGAAATAGGACAATTTACAATTAGTACAATTCTTCTTTTCCACATCGTAATATATTGATACAATCGCACATTATATAAAACATCGAAAATGTACTGCAGGAACGGATAAAGGTACAGTTCTGATGCCACTAAATAGCATTTGTTTATTTACTTGTTACTATGGTAATTAATTCTGGTCTCCATGGTGTTGTTGACATCTTTATACTCGTCAACAAAAGGGTATAATTAAAAGAGTCTAAATCGTGTGAACGAGGCAGAATATCAAATTCCAAATTAGACAGTTTTTTGCCGTGTGTTAAAGGTTACCTGTGCAAAACTTGGTAGCAACTGGTGTATCGGTGTAGACTTGTATTCAGTACAAAGAAATCCTCAGACTTTGAGTTTTATCAAATTTTGTTGCTTCCCTGCTATATACACTTTTTCCTCAAACATTCGAGGAAAAAGTGTATATAGCAGGGAAGCAACAAAATTTGACAAAGTTGTTATGAAGACTGCTAACATAGAGAAAATAACTGATTTGAGTTTTATATATAAAGAAGATAAAGATATACACTTTTACTATGATTTTTACGCATATACTTATAAAGAATATAATTGTTGTAGATGTTTATTATCTTTGTGTTTGTTACCACTAGTCATTTTGAGTATATACTATGTTGCTGTTATATTAAATGTATTTGATCTGTAAATTTAATAGGTAACTTTAGACTTACTAAGGATATCCTGAGGATCATTGTTGTCTTCTAATGTAACAATATGCATAATCTTGTTTTCTTCAGGAACAATATCAAGTTCTTCCAACAATGTTGGATGTGCCTTAAATTCATCCTTACGAATTTGGAACATTACTTCTATCATATACTGGACCTACAACAATGAACAGATTGGTATTAATTTCTCAAACGTTCAATATGATTTTCTCAGAATTCTTATTAAAATAAAATACTCAAGATCGTGAATTCTATTCAATCTGAGAATTTTATGAAAACTATATAAAAAATAAGAATACAAGAAACATCATAAAAAAAACTCAAAAACAGAATCATGTTATATTGTGTTCGAAGAAAGAAGGTGCATGTCCTTGTCTTTATCCTTGTTCTACTGCAAGCATCACCTTTGTCACACTGTTATGAACAAAGCTGATATAATACAAGTTTTCGCTCTCCATCAGTTGTTCATAACTAGGTTGTATACATTATACAAAATTTTTATTTTTCTGTGTGTAACTTGTTAGCGGTTACTAATTTATTTATTTTTTTTAAATAAATATCTGCTAATTCTGTAATGGTTACACTTTAAGAAGTGTTTTTTGCACTATAATTGGCAAACAATTGTACTAACATCTATTAACATAGTAACAATGATTTAACATACCTACCTAATTATACAGATTAATATTTAAACTGTATTCAGTAGAATTTAAAATCAGTATTTCATCATCCAGTGTACAGTCAGTTCCTTACCGGGACTATTTTACTTTGCGTCTAATTGAGTTGTAAAACACAGATGACTGGGAAAATAATATATATACATTAACTGTGTATGTAAATTTTACTCAGATGTAAATAATGAGTTAAAATGTAATAGGACCTGTACATTTATATATGAATTAATTCTTTAAGGATAGACATCCTGATACACACGTAAAAATACAAACATTACCATACTCTTACTCAAGCGCGCGCACGCGCGCACACACACACATACACACAGCATGTGCATGTAGTCTTGACTCATGAAAAGTTGCCACACAAAAATTTCATACTTGGTCCAGCAGTGTACAAACCTTAATTTGGCTGCCAGCAGGGCTCATGCTAGAACACCTGCTAGTCATGTATATTATTATGACAGTCGCTGGATCATTGTGTTGTACAGTGGAAACAGAATAACTGAGACCAGATGTTACGTTCTATTACTTTACCAATTTCCCCCACGTACTTCTACTTACCTCGAGCGATCTTTTTACGCATTCACCATGATTACACGCTACCCTGACTTACCAAAACAGAAGACTCCAAATTACTTATAGGTCGCCACCAATATCTTTAAAGGACAGATATGGAGACCTTAAAACACTTTCACTTACTTACCAGGTTCGTTAGGGAAATTTTCTATACGGGATAGGTGATGTTAATTTGGCGTAATAATTGACTTAACGCATGGTTACGCTATTAATCCATTTTATTGATATTCATTTAAAAAAATTAATTATTCTCAGTTTGTAACTGTTTAACAGTTCATCAAATTCTTTGCTTTATCAAGTCTCTATAATATTGTACGTTAAACATTTTAGAAAACCAAATTTATTACTTCAACTAATCAGTATACATTTTATTTTATTAAACAAATGCCACATTTCTTTTATATTCTTTCTTTCAAAAATTTTGGTGTTTGTTTTTACTGCTCCTTTTACTTTATTTTTGAAAATATAAAAATATTGGTTATTACCTCCTTTCTAGGAAAACACACATTGAAAACAAAAAACTTAAACTATTGTATCTAAGACAACCCAGTATTGCTCATACACTCACTCACACAATATTTAAATTATTCCCCATACTTTAGAGATCTCTTTACGTTATAATTCATGACTGTCAAAGTTTATATTTTATACGGTTACTTGGTTTTGGGTGTCCTGGCAGATCATGTGTTGCACGCCGTACTTTTCTTTGTTCACCGGTTTGTCCGAATCAAGTTATCACTGATGATTTAATTTAGTTATCACTGATGATGAATTAATATCTCACAGTTAGTCCATGTTAAATTATTGTTAAATTGAACTCACATTCTAATACTTTTGATAAATTTTCGGCTTGCGAGCCTTTGTGTTCGTCTGGCCAGACGGGAGTTTTGTAGTCGACTGAGGCTGTTTTCTGCGCTCACGGCGCGAAGGAATGTATCCATACGTGCCGAAATCATGAGAACTTTGGCCGAGGGAGTGCGCGCTTGGAGGCGCGTACGCACCCTCATTGAAAGTCTGCATTCCAATGCCAATTCACACCCATCTCGACGCTACACTTGGGCGAAATAAAATTGAGACTATTCAAATCACAAATACTCGTAGGTTTGTACCGTTACAATACCCCCCCCAATGAGAGGTTTTCTGCCGAAACAGAAAAACTCTCATTGCTAGCCCCTAAGAGGATCAGTGAGGATATGGCGCCAACAACCCCCCTTTAATTCTTAACACATCATGGGTAAACTACCCCCCTAGCTCGGTGACTATGGCTGCACCTGAACGAGATTACTGGACTTCTCTGTTCGAGATCCCAACACCGTAAAGTCGGACAGTTACTCACCGCAGTACCACCTAACCTTGGAACTTTCTGAATAAAATTCCAAAACTGACCTTATACCATACCAGATCCTCAACCGATATATCTCCCCTTACATACATACTGGGTTGCCTTTAGCAAGTACTGGGTGGATACACCTACTCATTATTATATTAAACACAACATCTACATCCTACTTCTCGATCTAAAATTCATAGAAATATTGTATAATTTAAATCCAAATCCATTTTTTCAACTTATAATTGTTTGACTTACGTTATTGTTTCCAATCAAATTAAAGTGTTTAAATTTCGTTCAAATAATGCAATAAACCCAAGTCCCTTATCAAAGATTCCCCTTTTAAGATAATTCATATTATTCACTTTAATTAATGAATTTAATCATAATTTTTTTTTAATTCCAAAATCCTTCATTAACTTAAAATAGTGAGTACCACAAAATATTTACTTATTCACCTAAACTAATCTATTCCTACTTACCTAGGCTATCACCAACTAATGATTGAATCTTTAATTACAATTTAATTGACCATTTAATAAAAAGAATTTACTTTCCTTCACTCCATTAAAATAAACATTTAATCTGCATCTGAATAAAATTACAAACATTTCAATTTTAGGTTTAGTTTCAAATTCTATTAACTTTTTATCTTGTTACATTTCATTACTACACTTCAATTATGAATTTCTATTAATTATTTTCATTATCAATTGGTTTGGGTGATTCTCAATTATCCACAATGATTTGATTTATTGAATGGGTATTTAAATATGACCTTACCCCCCTTCTTCCTCATAACAACCATTAACGGATTTATAGTATGACACCAATCTATCAATAAAATTTACCTCAATTAACTCAATACTCTAACTCACCTTGAATCATTCTACTCTCATAACAAAACACCTGCTACCCTCTTTGTACTTAAGATGTGTGTTCCCTCCCTTATACTCATTCCCTTATTAGTTCCTGGTCCTTTCCCAGGTAACTCCACCAAACCCCATTTAAAACTATTCACCTCCCCTCATAACGCCTTGCGTTGAGGACTCCTTACCACAACAACCCTCTTTACAAAATTTCACCACTATCTATTTATTCCCCAATTACATCACTCTCCTTACGCTACTTATATACACTATCGCTACTGTGTCCCTACTAATACCCCGTTTCTGTCTTACTTATACTCCCAAAAATCTTATTCCGTCTAACCTCCATTGAAAATTACCTTTGACTGACTTAAATGCCTTATTGAAATAATTATTATTGCCCAAACTCTATCTATTACAACATTTGTCATTAAGTTAACCATTGAAAATTACCTTAGAAAACTCATAACTACCCCAAATTAATTTTATCATTTAATTTTTAAACTATATAAACTAGTGGAAAATTATAAAATACTCTCGAGTCCCTGTATTCGAGCACCACTGAAACTCTATAAGTTATTTCAATATTAAACTCTTAGCTTGGGGTGCTTCTCCAAGGTTCTACAGACGAACACAGCTGCAGAAAGGATTATTTGAGGTGACCGGCACCAATATAAATACGCAATTTATGTTAAAACAAATACTTCTGGTTTATTAAACAAGTTAGTTATTTCATTTTAGACTACTTTGATGACAATTCAGATTAACCCATGGAATATTTCTTAATTCTAACCTCTTACAAATTACTTATTTTTTATATGAACCAATACGTTTACTGTATATCTTTTCCCCTTATTATTTTCTTTTATAGAGCTCTTTAAACTTTTATTAGATAATATTGGAAAATTTTACTTGAAATCTTTAATTAATAGTTTGTTTATTGGTACTTAACCAAATCCTGAGAAGTTCTCGTTGTTTTCACCACCACCGCGTGTAAATTACCGTTTATTCGAGCACTTCGCACTTCAATGTTTCACACATTTATATAGTTACTGTACTGGATAGACCGACGATGTTTTCGGCCCGTCTCACACGCCGTTGATACTGAGTTTACTGTTTCTTTTTTTGTTTAATTAAGTTCTAACTGATTGTTTAACGGTTCCATAGTATGAATATAACATAAAGTCGGTTGACGTAATTTTACTCGCACTTCAATGTTTTATAGGCTGGCCGCGCTATATTGTTTATACATTTTATACTTTTTAACGATTAATGTTTTAACCATTAACTGGATAGGCCGAATTGATTTTATGGCCTATCTTGCACGCCCGAGGCCACTGATTTACGAACTGTATACTGCTTCCTGCTGCTGTCTGATGTTACTTCTGTGGTGATAATCTGCCTACTGTGTTTCACAAAGACTGTTGCTGGGGCTATTACGTAATATGTCTAGTCTGGCTGTCTAGACATCAGTTGTTTATGCTAACATTGTGTTGCACTGGGGCACCTCACAGGTGGATACTGACAATTAAGAATTAAAACTGGATTGAAATTAAAACTGAAGTAGCACACAATTCTGTACTGTTACAATTTGAACCTTTAAAACTCGTTTAAAATTTATTATTCAAACATTAAACATTTTACTTTGTTTAAATTGCATTATAAACTTCCTCCTTACCTATGGTCAATTATCCATTTAAAATAAAATATTAACACTGTCATAGACTCAAAATTATAAACCTTCATCACACAAATATCACGTACAACCATATGTACTTTCTGAAACATAACCATCATATGACTCCACAACTTAACACATTTTATTGTGTGTCCAAGCAGCCATGTGCCCTGAAGGATTAAGCGACCCTCACACCCCCCCCACACACACACACACACACACACGTGCAGCCCGGCCTACCTGCCCTGCTACGCGTGTCAGTGCACGTGGGGATGCGAGGGTCGCCTAATCCTTCAGGGCGCATGGCTGCTTGGACACACAACACATTTATTCATTTACTATTTATTATCAAGTTCAAATCTTATAAAAATCCTTTAAATTCATTATCCAAAATCATTTATACAACACTTAAATTTATTAATTAATTCATCTCAAATTATTTTAATTCAATCAGTTATTTAAAACACAAGTTATTTTAATTACCTTCTTCCAAAACAATTACAACCTCTCATTATTTATTTAGTCTGCTAAAATATTATTATTATTAAAATCACTTTCTACTACACACACAATGTTTACATAAAATACATTTTACAACACCAACACAATTAATTTCACTATAAATTTATTTACAATTCCTTGTCATTAATTTTCTGTTTACCACACCTCATTTCATAAGCTAGCAAGGTCATAACCATAAACTAAAATAATTAAAATGTCCATTCACTGATTTTTTATTTAACCCCCATCATCGTATATTAACCTGATGTGTTTATAACACAACTCATTCTTATCGACATACGTTACATTATAATAATATATATAAAACTTTCACTACTGAACTTACTGTTGTCACTTCCCAAACGTTTCGAGATGTTGTTTCTCTTCTTCAGTGGGTGTAATACTGACTGTCGATTACAGAATAACCGTTACGGAAAAATGGTGTGTGTGGTGGGGGTTGAAGGTGGGAAGGGATTGGCGCTGAGGTTTGAATTGTGTGTGTGGATCAGTGTATCGAATAGTGTATGTGATTTATAATGTATTTGTTCATTTAATATGTTGTTGGTTGTAGTGTGTGATATCTGTATATTTCAAATTGTTCAGCTGTGTTTAGTTTTCTACTTTTAGGTAAGTAGTGTAATATTTCCATGTTGTGTTCTATGTTTGTGTAACTGTGGTTTTCGTTATGTAAATGTGTGGCAAATGTGGAATATATGTAGTTTGTGGTGAGGGCTTTTAAATGTTCAGAAAATCTGGAAGAAAAAGATCTTCCCATCTGGCCGATGTAGAATTGTTGGCAATCATTACAATTTAATTTATAAACCCCTGTTTTGCTGTATGTGTCAATGTCTTTGTTAGTATTATTTATGTGTTTTCTAATGGTGTTGTTGGTTCTGTAGGCTACTTTATAATTGTGTTTCCTAAATGTGTTTGCTATTTTATGTGTATTGGAATTGTAGTATGTAAGTGTTATGTATTTGCTGGGTTGTGTGCTGTTGATCAGATGTGTTTTACTTTTTGTGTTGAGGATTCGTTTGTGTAGTTTATTTATTAAATCGGGGTTGTATCCATTTTTGACTGCTATGTATTTAATTGTGTTTAATTCATCTTGGTAGTCATGTGTGTTTAGGGGTATTGAAGTGAGCCTATGGAGCATGTAGTTGAAAGCTGCATGTTTGTGTTGAGTTGGGTGGTTGGATGTGTTGTGTATGACCATGTCTGATGTGGTGGGTTTTCTGTATATTTTGTATGTGTGTGTGTTGTTTGTTTTGGTGATTGTAAGGTCTAAGAAGTTTATGCTGTTACTTAATTCTATTTCAAGTGTGAATTTTAATTTATGGTGTATAGTGTTAATGTATTTGTCGAAATTTTCTATTTGTCTTTTGTTGCCGTTGTAAAGGAGTAAAATGTCGTCAACATACCTGTGCCAATATATTATTTTATCGGTGTATTTGTTGTTGTTCAGTATGTGTTTCTGTTCTATGGTGTGTATAAATATTTCGGCTAGTATACCTGATATAGGGGAGCCCATGGGTAGTCCATCTGTTTGTGTGTAATACATGCTATTGTGTGCGAAATAATTTTGATCTGTGATAATTTTAGTTAGATGGATGATCTCTTTTATGTGTGTTTCAGGTGTGTTATTTATTTTTAGTAATTGTTCTAATGTAATTATGGTTTCTTTTATGGGAACATTGGTGTATAGGTTTGTTATGTCGTTTGTTAAAACGTAAATTACAAGAACACAACCTAACCATACTCAAAGCAGACAAAGGTAATATAAATGTCATAATAGAAAAACAGGCTTTAAATAACAAAATTGAAACATTTTTTAATGAAAATAACATCACTAAATTAAATAAAGACCCCACCCCTAAATATCACAAACAAATAAACAAAACCCTAAATAACACAAAACACATAGTATCACCTGACAACATCAAATATCTAAAACAAATTAAACCAAACGCCCCTACACTAAATGCACTACCGAAATTACACAAACTCAATATTCCCATCAGACCACTTATAAACAACACACAAGCACCTGCACACAAAATAGCTAGACATTTAGATAAATTGATCAGAAATAGCATAAATTTAACAAACAACACCACTGTCAAAAATAATTTCGATCTAGTGAATAAAACTCAACATGTACACATTCCCCACAATTCCACACTTGCTTCATTCGACATAACAAACCTATACACCAATGTTCCCATAAAAGAAACCATAATTACATTAGAACAATTACTAAAAATAAATAACACACCTGAAACACACATAAAAGAGATCATCCATCTAACTAAAATTATCACAGATCAAAATTATTTCGCACACAATAGCATGTATTACACACAAACAGATGGACTACCCATGGGCTCCCCTATATCAGGTATACTAGCCGAAATATTTATACACACCATAGAACAGAAACACATACTGAACAACAACAAATACACCGATAAAATAATATATTGGCACAGGTATGTTGACGACATTTTACTCCTTTACAACGGCAACAAAAGACAAATAGAAAATTTCGACAAATACATTAACACTATACACCATAAATTAAAATTCACACTTGAAATAGAATTAAGTAACAGCATAAACTTCTTAGACCTTACAATCACCAAAACAAACAACACACACACATACAAAATATACAGAAAACCCACCACATCAGACATGGTCATACACAACACATCCAACCACCCAACTCAACACAAACATGCAGCTTTCAACTACATGCTCCATAGGCTCACTTCAATACCCCTAAACATACATGACTACCAAGATGAATTAAACACAATTAAATACATAGCAGTCAAAAATGGATACAACCCCGATTTAATAAATAAACTACACAAACGAATCCTCAACACAAAAAGTAAAACACATCTGACCAACAGCACACAACCCAGCAAATACATAACACTTACATACTACAATTCCAATACACATAAAATAGCAAACACATTTAGGAAACACAATTATAAAGTAGCCTACAGAACCAACAACACCATTAGAAAACACATAAATAATACTAACAAAGACATTGACACATACAGCAAAACAGGGGTTTATAAATTAAATTGTAATGATTGCCAACAATTCTACATCGGCCAGACGGGAAGATCTTTTTCTTCCAGATTTTCTGAACATTTAAAAGCCCTCACCACAAACTACATACATTCCACATTTGCCACACATTTACATAACGAAAACCACAGTTACACAAACATAGAACACATGGAAATATTACACTACTTACCTAAAAGTAGAAAACTAAACACAGCTGAACAATTTGAAATATACAGATATCAAACACTACAACCAACAACATATTAAATGAACAAATACATTATAAATCACATACACTATTCGATACACTGATCCACACACACAATTCAAACCTCAGCGCCAATCCCTTCCCACCTTCAACCCCCACCACACACACCATTTTTCCGTAACGGTTATTCTGTAATCGACAGTCAGTATTACACCCACTGAAGAAGAGAAACAACATCTCAAAACGTTTGGGAAGTGACAACAGTAAGTTCAGTAGTGAAAGTTTTATATATATTATTAAAATTAATAAAGTGAACGAAGAGGATGCAACAACAAGATAATAATTATTACATTATACTTATTATTGTAATGACCACTTTCGTTAATTATATTAACACAGTAATTAACTACATATTTGTCTCCCATTATTTCATAAAACCCATCTACCTTGGTAATTTTCGTCCTGTCTCCGTCAGTATTTTTGGTCAACATAAGGTAATTTATGTTATCATATTCTTCTACTACATCCATAACCGTACAAGGTAAGTGTTTATCATCTACAGCGGTATCATCAAAATCATCCATCTTTATTTCACAAGGTAAGTCAATTTTCTCACATCTCTAAAGTAAATCACAAACTCTGCACTAACATTTCATAACCTCTATTAATCTCAAAAATCTCTATCTCTCTCTTTCTCTCTCTCTCTCATCACAATACCTCTTACAACCCCCCTGAACTATCTCATTCCATGCAAAGGGCAACACAAAATCACTAAAATACTTCCTGGCTTTACGAGGTACATCACCACAAAAACTTAAGGGACGACCATTTGGAGACACCATGTCTCCCACATAACCTCTGGAGGAACCTTCGTCCTCATAAAACACATGTGGAGTCTTTACTCCACTTATACCACAGGGAAAATTTGCCCTCTGCCCTCCATACTCACCTAACTTCTCTTCACGCTCTCTCTCAATCTCATTAACAACTACTACCTCATCACTAATTTCTACTCCTACTAAACTCTCATCGTCACTATAATTATTCAATGTATCACTCTCTGATACCACATTTTCAATTACATCACCATTTTTAATTATATCATTGTTATCACTAGTTAACTCATTATTAAAATCACTACTGTAATTACCACTTACCTTGTCATTAATTATCTGAGTTACTTTATTTTTAATCTGTTCCCCTACTGACTCTATCACTTGTTCCTTAAATGTATAGAACCGCTCATTTATTTCGTTTACGATCTCACTCTTTATACCATTGACTCTGGTATTTATTTCATTAAACTTAGCATCAAACTTATTATTCTGTTCATTCAATTTACTGTCATTCATATCAAAACGTTCGTTAATCTCACCCCTCAATTCATTAAATTATTTATCATTGACATCGAAACGATTATTGATATCGTTACTTATTTCATTGAATTTAGTGTCAAATTTATTATTTTGTTCATTTAATTTGTCATTCATTTTAGTATTAACTTCATCTAGTTTGGCATTTAAGTTACTACTTATTTCATTAAGCCTACTTTCACTTTTAACATCTTGAGCTTTCATAAAATTGAACAAATCGTCTAACAACACTTTACTGACTGTAGGTGTCGACTTAGCGTTTACTCCGATCATAATCACTGATTCGGTCTCACTTAAGTTGCTCTCAGTGAAGCTGACATTCTCGTCATTATTTTTATTACTTTCCCTAGTTAATTTTGGGGTTATTTGAATCCCCGAATCATCTGTGACTTTTAATTTGTCTGTAATACTAAATTCTTTTATTGTATTTTCTTGACCCACATTCGGAGTTGAATGAACTCCTAGGTCACCCATGACAGCTGATTCTGTCCAGCTTTCTTGATTTACTATAGGAGTTTCTGACTGAATTTCTGATTCACTTATAACAGTTGAGTCAGACAAACTGACTTCGTTTTCCGTATTTTCCATTTTTATGAATTTAATTATTCTTTAATCAAATAATTAATTACTTATTTATTATCTAAACAAAATCTCATAACTTCTACTCACAGCATTTTACGTCTTAACCTCTAATCACAAATCTCGTAATTTTTACTATTACAAAAACCGCCTACTATCACCACCTATTTCGTACTTCAAATCAGGCCTAAACCCATATGAATAAATTCATCTGAGTTATCCTGGCAGGGTCACCACTTGTTACGTTCTATTACTTTACCAATTTCCCCCACGTACTTCTACTTACCTCGAGCGATCTTTTTACGCATTCACCATGATTACACGCTACCCTGACTTACCAAAACAGAAGACTCCAAATTACTTATAGGTCGCCACCAATATCTTTAAAGGACAGATATGGAGACCTTAAAACACTTTCACTTACTTACCAGGTTCGTTAGGCGAAATTTTCTATACGGGATAGGTGATGTTAATTTGGTGTAATAATTGACTTAACGCATGGTTACGCTATTAATCCATTTTATTGATATTCATTTTAAAAAATTAATTATTCTCAGTTTGTAACTGTTTAACAGTTCGTCAAATTCTTTGCTTTATCAAGTCTCTATAATATTGTACGTAAAACATTTTAGAAAACCAAATTTATTACTTCAACTAATCAGTATACATTTTATTTTATTAAACAAATGCCACATTTCTTTTATATTCTTTCTTTCAAAATTTTTGGTATTTGTTTTTACTGCTCCTTTTACTTTATTTTTGAAAATATAAAAATATTGTTTATTACCTCCTTTCTAGGAAAACACACACTGAAAACAAAAAACTTAAACTATTGTATCTCTATTGTATCTAAGACAACCCAGTATTGCTCATACACTCACTCACACAATATTTAAATTATTCCCCATACTTTAGAGATCTCTTTATGTTATAATTCATGACTGTCAAAGTTTATATTTTATACGGTTACTTGGTTTTGGGTGTCCTGGCAGATCACGTGTTGCACACCGTACTTTTCTTTGTTCACCGGTTTGTCCGAATCAAGTTATCACTGATGATTTACTTTAGTTATCACTGATGATGAATTATGTAACGAAGTATTGAGACGTCCTCGTCTTCGTTTAAGCCCCGCGATGAAAGCCAAATCTGTAACGAAGAGTTTGGTGCGTATCTGTAAAATGTGAACCAGTTTAGTATGTGTATTAAGTGTTAGTGCGTTCGTCTCGCACTGGGGTTGTTACTTCAATGGTTGCTGCTAACGATGTCCGTAGCGTTGCGGTAATCACCAGTATAACACGGCAGTAACCTTACCTGTTTACTTATAGGGGTGTGTTTATCCCGGGTGGTGCCAATTGTTTATTAAAACAATTAAAATTACTTGATACAGTGTTTTCAAGTGTGACGGTCGGGGCGTTCAAATAATTCCCGCTCGTACTGCTGTCTGGATTGTATAGACAGCTGTACAAATGACGACTTGAGCGCTGCTCACCAAACCTAGTCTTCGTAAATAAACACAAGTAAAATAATGTAATGCACTCCCTTTGAAATAATAACAACGGTTACTCCCTGTAATAGTTATTTTTAATGGGTGATAATTAAAATATTCAATTTGTTAATTATATTATAATAAATTTGCACCGACTTTTTACATGAAACACTTGCTCTCAAGGTTGACGAAAATCGATTCTGTAACGATATATCCGTATTAGCAAGGCAGCTGAATGTTGGATATTACTATGTTTTTTGTTCCAAAATCGGTGGATTCTTGTGATTATGAGCTAAAGAATTCCTATGGTTACAATAAAAATATTTTACCTTACTCTAAGTATACATAAATAATAATGTGTGATGTTACAATCTGTTCTGTAGTGTCGTTAAATGTGTTTTGAAAGTTCGTGTTTAAATAATAGGTTATATTTTATGTTAACAAATTTTCAGTGAGTTTTATTTTACTTAAATAATCTGTGAAAGAGAAATATTCGGTTTATAGTGAGATAAATTTACCTTTAGTAAAATTTAGAGTGATTAGGTTTTTGGAAATAGGTATGCAATTGTACTTAACACCTCAGCATGACTTGGTGTCTTCGTTCATTTGATCGGGTAGGATTGGGCTGCAATAAGTTCTTTTTTCATTAATTTTTTGGACTTCAATAGGTCGGGCATCCTTTTCATAAAGTATCTGGTCATAATTTTCTGTTAATTTTCAGTTTTATTATCCTGGATCTTCTTTTGGACTGCTATAATAGGTCGTCTGCTTCACATTATTTTATTGAAAAATTGGTCTTCCAAACTTTTGCTTCTGTACTGCTTGACTGACGCTTTTCAAGTAACGGTATTCAACGGTAATTTTCGCCACCAACGTCTGTTTCTATGGTAACTGAATAATTCTGATTGGCTGATTTTGATATGATATATTGTTATCAAAATTTGAATTCTTCGTATATCTTCTGACTGCTGTTATTCCTCTATCTTCCTTCCTGATTATTAAATATTGTCACTATAGTATGTATTTCCTTTCATAGATTATTTTGATACCCCACAAGTTTGGGTTATTTTAGTTTGGGTTATTTTAGATTTTGTTTTTACAATTATGTTAATACTTGTTAATTACATTTCTTTTTCTATACAAACGCTTATTATAATATTTTGTTCTACAAATGATTTACAATTTATTCTTGGTGAATCCTTCACCTCGGATTTGCTAATTTCTTTGTTAATTTGTTATAATTTGTAGTTGTTTGTTTCTAACAGTTAGGCATTTTCATAGGCCTAAGTAGCCATTATGGTATTTGACTTATTTCATTTAAATTACATTTCATTTCAGCCTAATGAGCTTTATTTTGTTATTATAATTGGTTGTGTTGTGTTTTGGGTCTGTTTATGTGTTATTATCTTGTCACTATTATTTTGTACATAATGGTTTACTATTTGGGTTTCCTCGTTTTCTAGTCATACATTTCTTAAGGTTTTTATTTATTTCCTTTGCCAATAATAACAATGTGGCTATTATTTACTATTTTTTTTATCTTATTACATATAATAATTAGGCCTATGGTCTGTATAATTCTCACAGCCATATCCAATTCATAAACTTGATTGAATAATTATTTAACTATTATTTGCTAATCTTTGTTTACAATTTATCTTATTTTATATTATTTTTTATTGTGATAAACAACATCACTTTTATGAACTTATAATGATCCCTTATAACATGGGTGTTTTTGATTTGTTTCTAACTCTTTAATTTTTAAACAATGTTTACCTTCCCTCCATGTTAACACTTTCTATTTACTCTTTCCCGGGATTCTCCCTTTTAAATATGATTACATATTTTTAAACTTATTGATAATATTTTTTGTTTTAATTACCATTGTGATTATCACTTTCCAGTGTTCAATACATCTTACTTTATAGTTTATACTTAATACTATTTTTCACAACATACTTATTCACTATTATTTTTCACTGTTAAACCTTTAGTGTTCTTTATAGATTTATTAAGTGTTTATTTTCTTTATCCTTCACTATTTTTCATAATATTAACATTCTTTATTATACATTATTCTTATTTATACCTCACCTTCACTTTTAAATCATTTATAGTTTATTATAATTTAATTAGTGTACTTTCTTTATCACTACACTTTCATTTTGCACTTCACAAATGTTTTTGTTTTTTAGGTGTTTCTGAATGGGTAATCCCTCTAATTACTATCTCACTACCGTACTATCTCTTTCATTACAATATTCCCTTAATACTATTAACAATTTTATGTCCTTACATTTCTATTATTACATCTAACTCTAAATTGTGGGTTAGTTTGCTTTTTTATATTTATCTTTAACATAGTTTAATAGGGTTTCTTCCCTAGATTATTATTGTCCATTAATGGATAATGACATTTACTTTTTCCTTTCTCATAGGTTAATTCTTGGTCTTGGTTCCAATATTACTTTTGAGTGCATTATTTCTCCTGCTCATATGCTTTATTACTTGTTTGTGTATCATTATTGGTTTTCATTTTTATCTATTTCCCTCCTTCTTCATTTTCATTGTATTTTGTTAATACCTTGGTTTTTCCACCTTCTCCTTTGGGTTCATTTTAACGTGTTACATTGAGTCATTTAATTCCATGAAGTTATTTCATTTTTGTTTAGTTTTGATTTTTTCCCTTCTTCTTTTGGTTTGGTTAATCACTTTCTTCTCTTCTTTGGTTTTATTCTCGTTTGTTTTTCGTGGTTCCCTTCTTCTTTTGTTTCCTTTTGTTGGGTCAATCACTTGGGTTAGGTCATGTCATCGTTTGTCGAGTCATTGTCTTTATATTTTATTTACATTAAGCATTTTATTTAATATGAAGTATTATTTTAGATTCAATATTATCTTGTTCATCCCTGGTATTGGGTTGGCTTATTTGTGTTGTAACAATTAATATCTCACAGTTAGTCCATGTTAAATTATTGTTAAATTGAACTCACATTCTAATACTTTTGATAAATTTTCGGCTCGCGAGCCTTTGTGTTCGTCTGGCCAGACGGGAGTTTTGTAGTCGACTGAGGCTGTTTTCTGCGCTCACGGCACGAAAGAATGTATCCATACGTGCCGAAATCATGAGAACGTTGGCCGAGGGAGTGCGCGCTTGGAGGCGCGTACGCACCCTCGTTGAAAGTCTGCATTCCAATGCCAATTCACACCCATCTCGACGCTACACTTGGGCGAAATAAAATTGAGACTATTCAAATCACAAATACTCGTAGGTTTGTACTGTTATACAGATGAAGTCACTAATTACAATTATAATTAGAAAAGAACAACAGTTAGAAATCAACAAAGGCATTCTTACACAATAATTCAAGGTAATTTGTCCACACACAACAATAAATGTCACCTTATTACAGTTTCCCATTAATTAAGACAATAATATTTTCCACTAAACCACACATATCGCTCCAAACTGCACCTGCACCTCATCCAATTTTTGTTTTTGAAAATATCAATTCTGGTAGGGGAAACACTTTCTTTCCATTTGACATTAATCAGTCCACGATTTGAAGATTTCCACCGATGCTATGGCAACCAGAATCTATTCTATTGGGTTGCCATGGTAACCAGATCTAATAGTTTTTTTAAGACACAAAGGACCCCCCCTCCCCCGAGGATCGTATCGAAAAAACACCTGTCCTATGTTGGTTCTCTCGTTGCATAAAATATTTGTGCCAAGTTTGGTTGAAATCGGTCCAGTGGTTTAGGACGAGATGTGGAAGAACCCAAAGGACCCCCCAAAGGATCGTATCGAAAAAACACTTATCCTATGTTGGTTCTCCTGTTGCGTAAAATATTTGTGCCAAGTTTGTTGAAATCGGTCCAGTGATTTAGGAGGAGACGTGGAAGACCCCAAAGGGGACCCCCAAAAAGATCGTATCGAAAAAAACACCTATCCTATGTTGGTTCTCCCGTTGCATAAAATATTTGTGCCAAGTTTGGTTGAAATCGGTCCAGTGGTTTAGGAGGAGATGTGGAAGACCCCAAAGGGCTCCCAAAAGGATCGTATCGAAAAAAAAACACCTGTCCTATGTTGGTTCTCCCGTTGCGTAAAATATTTGTGCCAAGTTTGGTTGAAATCGGTCCAGTGGTTTAGGAGGAGATGTGGAAGACCCAAAGGACCCCCTCCAAAGGACCCCATCGAAAAAAAACACCTGTCCTATGTTGGTTCTTCCGTTGCGTAAAATATTTGTGTCAAGTTTGGTTGAAATCAGTCCAGTGGTTTAGGAGGAGATGTGGAACATACGAACATACATACATACATACATAGATACAATGACTTTTATTTATATTAAGATTCAAGCTACCGGTATATTCATACAACAACGTCACCTCAAAATTAACAAGTTCAAAGGTAACCAATGCAAAAATATTACAGCACTGCACCAGGTATCACTGTCATTCGTCCTCATCACTGGTCTCTGTATCGTCACTTGATTTGCCACTGGAGTCCGTCTGAATCACTGTCAGTAACAAGGCATCACGCTTAAGTCTCCATTGTTGAACATTTGTTTCTGCAACACCGAACGTACGACTAGCATGCCAGTTTCCATATTCTTCGGTGTGTAAGATAACTTTTCTTTTAAAACACGCATGGAATGACATTCGCTTTGTTAGTACCATATTTCTCTCCATTACAAGCAACTTTAATCTACAAACTCGCTCACTTCTAGCTTCTTACTAATTTCTCTTTTCAATTAAACATGATAATTCTCATTGTTGTTCTCAGAAACTTACCGGTACTTTCAACAATGCACGCTTGGTAGAGACGGTTTAAAAAACATACAGAAGACGGAACATTAAATTTGTTACGGTATACTTAAATATTTTTGCAATCTGCTCGTAACTTTTCGCTTTTATATCGTACATACATCTTTGATTTTGGGTTGCGCCTTATATGCGGAAAAAATACTTTTTTACTATATTATATCTTGAATTTGGGGTGCGCCTTACATTTGGAAATATATGCCATACAGTATTATTATTACTATTAATATATTTTACCCAGCTGATACGAATATTATTTTTCGATTGTAGTGTGGAAGAAGATGGAGCAGTTGCTGGTGTCAGAATTTCTGGAGAAGATGAAAGTTTTTTGGACGATTCAGCGATAGTGGATGCGACAGCACCTCCTGAAGCTAAGAACCAAATGCCGAGTTCTTCGGAGATCAGTGCCACAGGGAGAAGAACATTAAAAAGGAAGTACCACGATTCCTACTTAGACATTGGGTTCATTGAGACCAGTGACAACAAACTGCAGTGCGTAATTTGTGGCAAAGTGTTGCCAAACAGTGCGATGTTCCCAGCGAAAATGCGCCGTCATTTTGAGGGGGTCCATTCAGAATGCAAGGGCAAACCAATTGATTTTTTCAGAAGGAAGGGCAGTGAACTTGCAGAAGCCCAGAAAATTATATCGTATCACTCAAAAACAATTAACGAAAAGGCTTTGATGTCATCATACTTAGTAAGTTACCGAGTTGCTCAAGCTGGCGAAGCCCATACCATCGCTGAAAACCTTATCAAGCCTTGTGCAAAGGACATAGTTGAATGTATACTGGATGGAAAAGCCACAAAATTAATAGACACAATTCCTTTGTCAAATAACACTATTTCACGACGCATCAGGGACTTAGCAGATGACGTGAAAGCGACTTTATTTTCACGAATAAAATTCACTAAATTTTCGCTTCAAATGGATGAATCAACAGATGTAGCTGGGTTGGCAATTTTACTAGTTTTTGTGCGCTACTACTTGGAGTCTTTTCAAGAGGATCTGCTTCTCTGCAAATCATTACCGACTACCACAACTAGCGCTGAAATTTTTAAATTAATAGATGAATTTTTCACAGTGTATGGCATCCCATGGGATAATTGTGTTGATGTGTGCACAGACGGCGCGAATGCCATGACTGAAACAATGTCTGGTGTTTTCTCAAAAATTAAACAAAAAGCGAAGGAGTGCAGCAGTAGCCACTGCATCCTCCACCACCAAGCCCTTGCTGTGAAGAAGATGCCACCTTCCCTAAAAGGAATCCTGGGCGAAAGTGTGAAAGTAATTAATTTTATTAAATCACAACCTAAGAATACCAGGCTATTCAAAGTGTTGTGTGATGACATGGGGAGTTTACATACATCTTTACTTCTTCACACAGAAATAAGGTGGCTCTCTCGAGGCAAAAGTTTGACTCGGCTCTTTGAAATGAGGGCTGAAGTCAGAACCTTCCTGACTGACAATGACTTCACTTTAAGAGACAGGTTATGTGACGAACGCTGGCTAATAAAATTGGCATATATAGGTAATATTGTAATGTAACAGAGTTGAGGTCCCCCAACGTTACATAAAAAATTGAATGAAACATGGTCGAGGACCATACCCTGAATTAAGGTTGCTCAGTAGTTAATGCATCTGAGAAGTACCTCAAGTCAAAAGAGGCAATAATTAATGTTGAATATAAAAAACCATACCAATTAATAGTTAAATATAATAAATTATGCTTGTTTTTATACTGTAACATGTTAATGTTCACAGAATATTTATGTTATGTTTTGAGTATGGTAAGAATGAACTGATGTTGTTTAATAGATAAGTAATACTTCATTAATGATTATGTTTGTATTTATGTTAAATTTGTCTTTAGACAATCAAGTATAGTTACCTGTGTTAGGCATTATACTAAGTTTTAAGTATTGTCTAAATTTGAATAATGCTGTTGTTTTAATTAATGTTTGTAAACTTGGCCAGGAGGGCAATCAGTGTTCAATGTTTGACAAGTAGTTCTAATAATTATATTGTAAACTAATGAAGGGTTCCAGGACCAGTTAATTAATGTAATAAAGTAAACACCAGGAAATTAAAATCAATGTAATTAACCATTAACCAATAATTAATTGTACAGTAGGTCAGGTAAAAGAAAATTAAGTTAAAAAAACCAAATAATGTTATAACAGTTTAAGAAAACCTATAGGCCTAAATTTCATATTTGTGAAAGGAAATTAATACCTTTTTAAGAAGTTCAGTCCAATGAAACTATGGTAAAACATTTACTGTTTAAGAAGGAAGGTTAGGTGAGAATTGTAGGTAATTTAATATTATTCCAAGCATGGAGTATTTTATTGAAAAAGAGTAGTAATATTCTATAATTCTGGCTCTAGGATATCTAATTTCACCCAATGACAGAAAAAAGTGGTTGTTAAGGCAACTGAAATGGACATGAGTTGTTTATATTGAATCATTCGTGCTCATTGTTACAAGCTATTGAGTTGAGATGGGCAGATACATTTAAAAAAATGAATAATAAATTCTGAAGAAAATATGAATCAAAATTAAAAAACCCTCTTTGAAACCTATTTACATCATAATACTGATAAGTAATAAAACTAAATAGACTTCCAAATTTAACTGAATACATTTAAAAAGAGTTGAAAACCCCTCACCTCATTCACCAGAATAATTCCGCTGGATTCGGTATTAAAACGATTTCCACTATAACCAGAAGATCAGTTAAGAGAATTAGAGTACGAAACTAACGGAATTATTGAACGGACAAGAAGACCTCGTTTGGCATAGTTAACCTTCACTTGCAGAAGAAGCTGGGATCCTATTTTCATTTTGCCGAAACCGACAACTAGCAAGATCATAGTAGAAGAACAGCGGTCTGAAGAATTCCTGAGAGCTTCCCAGTACACTCCACAATCAATTTTATTAAGGGCCAGAACACTTTTACTGGATGAAGATGAGTTAAGCTGAGTCTTGTCAACTGTTTACAGACGTCCACGGCCAGTCGGAGTTTTCGTCGACTTGGTAAAAAAAAACAACCTATTTTAAATTCAATATATTTAGAGTTAATAATTTTGTTTTGTAATACTTGAGTAACCTTAATTGTGCATTTTACCTGGCCTTACTAATGGTTCCAAGAACCTTACGAACCCTGGGATAAGAACTGTTTATTGTTATTTTTCATTTGTATAAGTCAATGGAATTTGACTAATTTACAATCGATATATTTTTTGTGTGATCGATTTGATTATATTATTATTTTGGAGATAACGGGGACTGTGAATTAATAGATAAATTTAATAAAGGATCTTTATTGTATGAGATAATGTTTGAAGTTATTGCAGAATAGATACTATATGTAGTGGGTGGAATAATTTACAATAAAAGGTTGATTTAAACCCGATGAACAGCTAACCTAGAAACACGATTATTGCAAATAACAGCGCCAAGTGCTTACAGCTGGTGGAACAGGAGATCGCTGAACTAGCGTGTTTTCAGTGCAAAGTTTGAATAGAATTTCCTAACGTCGAGTGACTAGGGTTGACAAGAATATTCATTACATTCAGTTAATACACTATATATATCGTTAATATTACCCAACTACTGAATACTAAGCTAAACCTATGTCGTAGTACAATTATAAGTTAAAAGAACATTATTATAATTATACTTGTCTAATAATATATTTTCAGGAGGTGTCATCGGTCACAACCGAATAGATATACTAATTAATAACACATTAATTAAACCAGGTAACAACATTTTAATTGTTACAAATTGCCACCTTCAACGTGTTGCTTAACGTTGATTCACGGGAGTCTCATATAACTAATTACACCCATAAACCAAGTTCTTTACAAATTGACGCTCACAACGTGGGGCTGAATTAAGAAGGACTCACTTATTAACTAATTCTATACAAATTGGCGAACCCAACAGTGGGGCTTTCACACACCCTCAAATACAATTAGAAACACAAGAGAGGTAGTTCTTTACAATATTTTTCAGAAAGTTAATAATTTAAGCCTCTCACTTCAAGGAAAAGCAACAACAGTGTTTGACGCCAGTGATAAAGTGCAAGGGTTCAAAAAGAAAATCAAGTTTTGGGCAGAATCAGTGAACAATGGCAATCTTGACAGCTTCCCAATGGTAAAAGAATTTATAGAAGAACTAGATTCAGATATACCTGGGGATATCTTAAATGAGTTTCAAGTTCACCTACTAAGTTTGCTTGATAGTTTCAACAGTTATTTTCTGGAAGAACTACATGAAAAAACGAAAGAAAACTTTTGGGTTGTAAACCCATTCTCTGCTGTGCCAGAAAAGCCAGCCTCTCTGACAATGCAGCAATATGAATGCTTGATTGATTTGACATCAGATTCTATGATAAAAGATAATTTTTCAAATAAGAAGTCACTATCTGAATTCTGGTGTCAGTTAAAAGATGAATTTAAAGTTTTGTCTGATAAAGCTAAAACCATCCTTTTGCCCTATGCAACCATTTATTTATGTGAATCAGAATTCTCTGCTTATGCAGGTACTAAAACAAAACACAGATCTCGTCTCGATGCGGAGCCAGATATTCGGCTCCAGCTGTCCCAAATTCAACCAGATATAGCTAAGATATGTAAATCAATTCAGTCTCATCCCTCTCATTAGAATAGTTCTTTCACGGTTCCAAGTAGTATTTTTGGTTTTGCAACATTAAAAATGGTTTTATGTACCAGATCTATGAGGATATATTATGGATTTACAATACTTGCTTTTAGTTTGTTTTAAAATATGTTGCCTTAATATGGTTTTTTGTTTTGTTTTGTAATGTATGTAGTGAAATTAGAGTTGAAAATATTTTTTTTTAATGAAATAAACTAATAAAGCATGTTTCATATGTCTAAAGTTCTAAATTCTGAATGTTTACCTTCTATCCTCAAATAGTATGGTCATATAAGTGCTAGGTGAAAATCAGTGCTCCGTGATAAACTTTTCTACTGAAAAGTGCTTCATGACCTAAACAGTTTGGGAACCGCTGAACTACAGCATGACTTTGAGCACAGAAGAATTAGAATGAAGCAGCATACTGAAGCTGAAGGGGAGTTCATTTAAGAGGAAAGGAATTAAAATGTAAGAATTTAAGGTTATTTAACAGACAGTGTAAATGCTATTAAATAAAGCATGAGAAATGTTATTTCTAATATTCATAAAGTAACACACTGAAGCTTACATACCATAAATTTCTACTTTTTTTAATATCATGATTGTACTGAACTTACTCTTTTATCAAGTGATCCTTCATGCAAAATATTTCGCAGCATATCAAATATAGCAGATATTCCCTTGTTACTAACTTCCGTAAGTTTCATACCACATTCTTTGAGAAAAGAAATAGCGACTTCCACAGAATCATCTGTAGGATTTTCTATGAGCAATGTTAAAATTTGCAGCGCCAATATTTCGTGTGCCTGAAACATAATTATTTATTATTATTATTATTATTATTATTATTATTATCATTAGCAGTAGTAGTAGTAGCAGTAGGAGTAGGAGTAGGAATAACTATAGTAGTTGCAGCACCAGTCAACAGGTGTGATGGTGGCGGCGTTAATGATGGTGGTAGTCGTGTTAGTAGTGGTGGTGATGATGGTGGCGGCAGTGGTAGGAATTGTGGCATATCCAAGATAACTGAAAGTATTACTAAGACTGTCACTCATGCAACCTGCTAAATCAAGAAAGTACAAGTTATATTTCATATCAAACCAACTATAGTAAACTCAGAAAAACTCTACGATGAAAAACGGACATCTTTAACAAAGAACTGGTCTTTAGATAAGTTACCTGTACATGTATATTTTTAAGATAATACACAGATAAGATTATAGATACTGATAATCACTTATATCTAATTTGAAAGTACAGATGATAGAGCTCTGAAAGTATGGATGATTATGTAGAGCACAAACTTGCTGAAATGTGCTTTAAGATATGAAAACACTACTGCACTTTATTTTACGGGTTCCAAGACATAAGGGTTCCAGCAACTTGTAGCACGCTTGTCAAATGATGGTTACAATTTGTTTTAGTCCAATAGTGTACATAGTATCTTATATGGACTGCACATTTGTGCTTTGTTGTACATGACACATTTTAAACTGTGACACTTTCACACACTCAATGCATGCATATAACACTTCCATTTTAACTATATACGGTACAAGGTAACAGAAATTTCTATTACAAAAAAAGTTTGTTATTTCTTTAAAAACCTTTGTCACAAATTACTCGCACCTCAGTTAATAATTGAATTTTGTATAATAAATAATCCTGGGATAAAAAAGAAACAGATTTAAATATTTTTTTTTGTATAAGAACTCAGTTTAATATTTTATACACAAATATTATATAAAGTAACAGTTTCACAAACAACTAACTACACTTCTGGCCATCACCAACAAACAGTACACAACAAATAAATTACGTGTTAACATCACTTTGAAATTACTAAACCCTTATTACAGGACATACTGATATTTTATGACTATGTATGCTTGCTTTAGACTGATTATTACACTTGAGTCTAGCGATTTTGAGCTGTGAAACCATTCGGATATCTTTGTTAGTTGTTCAGCTACCTTTGTCCCAAGTTATTCCTGCCTTTCTTCCAAATCAGCTGTGCGTTAGGTAAATGTTTTGTTGAGGATTTGTGTAGAATCTTTACTATAATACTTTTTATTACATTCAAGGGTTTACATATCTAAACTCCAGTGTGAACTTTTGGTGTGGTGTCTGTGAGTTTATTAGTACAGTGGAACCTTGGATTGCGAGCATAATTCGTTCCGGACACGTGCTTGTAATCCAAAGCGCTCGTATATCAAAGCAAATTTTCCCATAAGAAACAATTGAAATGCGGATGATTTGTTCCACAACACAAAAATATTTATTCGCATAACATTTCTAATACAAAATACAGTATAACGTAAAACAAATTAAACTGCACTTTACCTTACTTTAGAGTCATTGTTGGTGTGATGGAGACGAGAGAGATGACATGAGAAGGGTTATTGTGTAGCACGAATTTCACTAACGGAATCACTGCTATCTGTTGGCTCACTAGAATTGTTTTCTTTTCGTGCAACTTTAACAAGGAACCTGTCCAATGACTGTTGCTTTTGCCTCTTTTTGAGGATTTCACGAAAATGTGACATTGCATTGTCATTGAACAGATTCATCGCTCGCATTGCTACAGCCTTATTCGGGTGGTGTTTTTCTATAAAATTTTGCACCGTTTCCCACATTTTGCACTTCTCCCGAATCTCATTTGAAGTGAGAGATTCCTCTGACTTTTCCTCCTCCTCTTCACCGGACGAGATCTCCTCCATAACCTCCTCCTGTTATTCGCGATGCAGGTCCATCAGTTCGTTGATGGTCAGTTCCTGGCTATGTTCTTCCACCAGCTCTTGAATGTCGGCATCATTCACCTCCAGCCCCATGGTCTTCCCTAAGGACACAATTTCATCGACAATCGGCGGCTCATTTTCACCAGCAATCCCCTCAAAGTCACGTCCAAGAACGCAGTCAGGCCACAGTTTTCCCCAAGCAGAAGTGAGAGTTCTCTTGGTGACCCCATCCCATGCTTTATCGATGATCTTCAGGCAGTTCACGATGTGGAAATGATTTCTCCAAAACTCTCGGAGGGTAAGGTCTGTTCCTTCGGTCACTTCGAAGCATCGCTGAAATAGTGCTTTGGTGTATAGCTTCTTGAAGTTCGAAATGACTTGCTGATCCATAGGCTGGAGTAGTGGAGTAGTGTTGGGAGGAAGGAACTTAACCTTAATGAACTTGAATTCCTCCAGTAAGTCGTCCTCAAGGCCTGGAGGATGAGCAGGAGCATTGTCCATAACCAGCAAGACTTTGAGCGGCAGATTATTTTCTAAAACGTATTTCTTCACTACAGGACCAAAGACCTCGTTCATCCATTCAACAAAGAACATACGAGTGACCCAAGCCTTAGTGTTGGACCTCCACATAACATTTAACTGGCTCTTCTGCACCTTGCATTTCTTGAAGGCTCATGGATTCTCGGAATGATACACAAGCAGGGGCTTTACTTTTAAATCCCCGCTGTCATTAGCACACAATAAGAGGGTTAAACGGTCTTTCATGGGCTTGTGACCGGGCATTGCATTCTCTTCTGCTGTAATGTAGGTCCTCTTCGGCATCTTTTTCCAAAAAAGTCCTGTTTCATCGCAGTTAAAAACTTGCTGCGGCAGGTAACACTCGGTAACAATGAGCTTCTGGAACTCAGCAGTGAATGCCTCAGCTGCCTTAGCATCTGAACTTGCGGCCTCCCCGTGCCTCGCAACACTATGGATGCCACTTCTCCTCTTAAAGTTATCAAACCATCTCCTGCTGGCCTTGAAGCTTTCTTCGATTTCTGTCGACGTATGTGTACTACATGGCAGTTTACTTACGAGGTTGGCGTACAACGTCTTTGCCTTCTCGCAGATTAAATTCTCGGTCACAGTATCACCTGCTAGTTGCTTATCATTTATCCAAACGAGAAGCAACTTTTCTACATCTTCCAGAACACGTGGTCGTTGCTTTGATACTCTTGTGACTCCTTTTGCTGCATCTAGCACTTTTATTTCTTCTTTCTTCATTAATATTGTGCAAATCGTTGACGTAGACTTGTTATAAAATCTCGCGATATCAGCCACTCGCATACCTCGTTCATGCTTTTTGATCATTTCCTTTTTAACTTCCATCGTAATCATCTCCTTCTTCCGACCGAATTCCTTTTCAGCCTTCTTTTCCTTCACTGGGCCCATTGTTGCAGTACAGTTATAACACTAATTATAACACTAATGAAAGAAACAAAACATGTTTACGCTCGTACGGTGTTGACTATGCGAGCGAGGCACGCCAACTGAAGTCCAGCGCGGGAGAATATTACACACAATCGCCCAGGAAAGAGAGGCAGAGGGGAGGGGAAAACATATGCTCAGGGGAGGGGAAAACGTATGCTCAGGGGAGGGGAAAATGTAGGCACATGTGAAGCTCGTATTGCGGAACCCTGCTCACTTATCAAGTTACAATTTATTTAAAATTTTTGCTCGTCTTGCAAAACACTCGTAGACCACGTTACTCGCATTCCAAGGTTTCACTGTATAGGTAGTGTAGGGAGGCGGAAGGTTTACAACTGTATACCCATATTTATTCCTCTGAAGATATCTGAGTGCTAGCTCGAATATTTATTAAGACAAAAGTTTATTTGAAACAAGATGAATACGCCTACTTTCCAGTGTCACATTTGTAATAATATATTTAGCAGGAAGGGTGATATTTAACATATTCTGTGATTGTTATTTCACACTTCACTAGTAAGCATATCGATGTGAAATTTGAGTGCAGGTTTTGTGATTTTATCTCCAACATGAAGCTTTCATTGCAGCATCATGTTCAAACAAAACATTTAGATGCCAGAGATTCACAGTTGAGTTTAAATGCCGTCTTTGAACTGACATTCGACCCTCAAAATATGAAATCATAAGTCAATACATGTTGTGGTATCAATGGGCACACTATTTCAAAATGATGAGGCATTTTATAACTAGAAAAGAATAACTGAGAAGGAACAAGTATGCAAATTTATCATACTTTGTTCTAAATGTAATCATAAAATCGGTTAGCTCATCCAGAATGTTTATATGCAATGGTGAGTTTAAAGCAAAGGTAAATATGTGTAATACACTAAACTAGCTGGTACCAACAAAATCAATGGGTACTGTCTGGTCAAACTTGATGTCATGTTTCATCCACGAGTGATTATAACAGTGCAATACCGTAAAACTCATGTCGGTCACACTGCAGACTTCAGGCACATGAGACTATCAGAGATGGGAAAGAATGATATTTCACTACAAATTACAAAGAACGTTCCCTTTGATAAGATACTAGACACTGTGAGATTCTCTATAGGTAATAAGGACTTGTAGCACAAAGACTTGCTCTCAAGAAAAGGCCTTTTTAACACTGAACAGCAATACAATTTGAAATCAGAAACTATTGGACACAGCAATGATGCTACTAGTGGTAGAATCATGGATCCAAGAAATGGAAACTGCTGGTGAAGTAGTGCGTTTTTACAACCTCAAGGCATAGTTGTAGAAACACAATCACAATTTCATGCTGAATATTTTGTTTTGATAATAATGAATGAAGCACAAAAAGACATGTTTAAACAGTATGGTAACAATTACACTTGCTCTGACAGCACTCATTGTTATGGTACTGAGTGCTTGTACTACATGACCTTACCCAAGCATTTCCTTGTACTTTTATGTTTTCAAATAGAGGCAGTTTTTGAAGTGTTTGTGTTTGTGATAACACATGGCATCAAGTCACTAATTCAGACAATATGTATTTTAACTATTTGTCACTAATTCAGACAAAAAAACCTAAGGTGTTTTATAATGCTTGGGTCAAGTTAATTCCACCTGCTCCATTCCACCTCTTCTGTCTGTGGCATGAAGACCGCACCTGGTGGAAAAACTTTATCAAAATCATAGGTCGTGAGAAAGCGGCAGAGACATACAAATTGTTTCGAACCTTGCTAGAAGAAGGAGATCACGCTGCATTTGTTCGTATGCTTCCACAGTAGAGGTGTGCTAAACCAGTATTTGAAAGTAGCAGTTACAAATTAAACCATTCCAAAAAAATGTAACGGTACACGGGTCCAGAAAGGTTGGGAACCACTGCTAGAGATCGACTGTGTAACTGATGGGTCCTGACAAAAGCACAAGTTGGACAAATAATGAAATAATGGAAATTTCCAGCCACATCATAAATCAATCATGAATGTTTTACAGTCTCCAAGAAATTCAGATAAACTTGTAGCTCGTTCTTCTTATCACCTTGTTTTATTGATGGCCTTCTAGTAAGTTTATCTTCATCAGGTCTGTGCATTTAGCTTAGTGCCTGCAGATTGACCAGTTACACCTAATTGTGTTATATGTTATGGAGTTTGTTATTTTTATTTCTTTACTCAGTGGAAACTTCTATTAGTCAAATGATAAGTACAGTGACAAAGACAAAAATTCAAAATCAGCAGTTTAGATAAAAGAAACAAATTTAGAAAACACCTGATCTTTTAGGGGAACATTATCAGATGGTAAAGATTTAATGAACACGACTAGATAAAGTGCATAAATGTCAGTCATAAAGTTGATATCCTATCTTAGAACAAACTTTATAACTTAACAGCAGTTCCATTGTAGTTTGTGTGGATACTTTGCATAAGAAACATCCATCACCAATTGAAATCTGTCACTTCAGTCTTATTTATTTGCCACCAGCAGTATTTCGAAAACAATTATCACGTATTATTATATACATCCACCAAAATCAGTAAAGTTACAATTTTTTTAAATTATTGAATAAGGCCTTTTTGAAATTATTATAATTTCATCATCAGTTCACACTAAAGAATGTTGTTATTTGTGTCCATTATATCTCACTGCACTTCATATTGAATCTTCCACTGCCATCATTATTTGGTGTAACCAAGCAAGTCATATATTGAAATAGTTGATCATTTTCGAATATTGTCTGCTGATTCATTAACTTGTTATATTTTTTATGTAGGTACATATATAATTTTTCTAACTGTATAATGTAATTTTTATTATTATTTACTTCTACTGTTTCCATATTTTTGGTTATATCTGTTATACTATGATTCATATCAATAAGGTAATCTGCTATATTGGAGATTCCCATTTTTTTATTATTAAAGGCTCTGATATGTTCCATAAATCTCCGTTTGAAATTTCTATATGTTCTACCGATGTATATGTAGTCACAATCATTACACTTTATTTTGTATATTCCACTTAATTTGTATATATCATAGTCTTTTCTATTTATTATTATGTTGTATATACTTTTATTTGGTTTGTATGCATATTTATATTGTTACGATACAATTAAGCCAAATCCCGTACCAGTGATAAAAAAGATAATTCTTAAAATAAAAATACTTCATATAAAATAAAATGTTTAAAAAATGATTAAAATGTAAATATTTTGACACGACGTACGACGATATTACCCAACCCAAGTGATTGATCCAACAACATACACACAAAGAAGGGAACTACGAACCATACTCAAGAAAAAAGGTGATAGACCAAACAATTATGAACTAACAAAGGAAGATATGAACCCAGAACTAAAAAAGAATCCAAGGAAGAGAACAAATCCCTACGATTAAACAGAAAGCAAATCAGATGAGAAGAGGAGAACCGAATCAAGATGAAGACTATTGAAGATGAAGACTATTGAAGATGAAGACGACGAAGAAGAGGAAGAACGAAGAGGAGACAGATTAAACCCAAGGGGAGACTAACACACATAAGAAGGGGAAAAATAGTATACTCCAGGATAGAATACTGTGAATAAACCCCAAATAATTATTTATTGTTGAAACAAATATTATTGCTATAATTGAATTAACCTATGTACCCATTTTAAAGACAATACGATTGTAAAGTAATGTAATGTAGAAAAAGTACACTAACACAGTTAGAAAGGTTAGATTTAACAAAAAATAACTAACCTAATATTATTAATAATAAATATTATGCTAGAAAGAAATAGTGAGAAATGATAGGAGAAAATATAGGGATTACCCATTAAATAACACTCAATACAAACAGTGAACCAAAGTGAAGTGTAAGTACCCTAAAAATAGTGAAAGTGTATGTTAAGCATTAAAAATGTAATGATAAGTAAGAAAACACTTTGTAAAACAGTGATGAACAATCAATGATTGGAGTGACCTAGTACACATTTATATAATTAAAAATAATTAAAAATAATATTCCGAATAATAATAAAAGAAGCATGTAATGTTATCCAGGGAGAAAGCCCAGACAAAAGTAATTTGTGTTAACATGGTATAGTAGAATAGAAATAAAGTTTTTTTGTTAAAATTAAAACTACAATGAATAAAACACCCCATGTTGAAAGGGGAATTAACTTTCATAATTTTATAAGAAGTGATGATGTTTATCACCCTAGATTGTAACAAAAGAAAGGAATCAATATTAGAACTAACAATAAATAGTAACTTGTAAAGAAAAGTTTAGTTCAATGTTATGAAGGGGATATGGCTGAAGGGAACCTACAGTCCATACACCTAATTATTATATTTTAAAATATGTGTAATGAAAATGTATGTTGAATAGTAGTTAAAACACGAACAAATATGATAACTAAGTGAAGCCCATCAGGCTGAATTCAAAATATAATTTAAAAGAGATACACCAAAAAACCATCATGGCTAATCTTAGCTATGAAAACATCTAACTGTCAGAAACACTCAAATGTAAATTGTAACAATTTCGCAAGAAACTTTACTAATCTAAGACCAGTAAATGGCCAGTAATTATATGTCAATCATTTTAAAACAGAAATGTTATTATAAAAGTTTAATTTAAGTAAGATATGTGATTTATCAGATGTCAAATATTTAGACTAAAGTTAATGTATAACAGAATATGACCTTATGAGGTATCATTGTAAACCTTGAAAGGAAAGAAAGATAATAGTGATATCATTTATTACCCCAAAGGAATTATAAAGGAATAAAACCATTAGGAAAATACTTAATAAATTTGAATAAAAATTCAAATATCTTAACAATGTCTTTGAAGGAGTGATAACCAATCCCAGGATTGCGGTTACTATGGTAACGAGCCGTTGAGGGCTTATTTTCCGTTAAATAATTGAGACTCGAAAAAACGACGCATGGGTAAGCGGCACGCAAAATTGGAATGATTGAAATTTTAATTTAAATAGTTACTACAAGTTTCAAAAGTGAACCAAGATGACCAAAGACGAATAGATGTCGACCTACCAAGAATTAACGATTCCTGGAACCAAATTAAATAAATTAATTATCAAAAAACCCAAGACGAGATTGAAAAAGATGTTGGAAGCTTAAAACCAATCCAAATTGGCCGAATATCCATTACCCCGATGACTACACATCAACGCAATCTGAACTGATAAGTATCGAATAAATTCCTTAATCCCAAAAAACCAAATCACTTAAATTATTTTCCGAATGATAAAATTTCTCACTATTGAACAAATATTATTTTCTTTCAAAGGCGTTAATGCATAATTTACTTACATAAAAACATTTTATTAATCAAAATATAACCTCGATTAAGAGGATCATGTTGTAACAAAAATACGACACTACCGAACAATTTGTAAAAACACATTATACTTTCTAAGTACGTATAAGGTATGGTAGTGTACTTTTTTAATGTAACCAACGTGTATGTCTTATTTCATAATCCAAAGAACCCCAAAGTTTAAACATAGTAAAATATTGTATTTAACTGACGCCATATCGGCAACGAAGTGTTTTAAAATCAATTTTGCCAACTCTGAGATATTTTTGTGTTTCATGCTGTAAGCCGAAGCAATCTGTTATCAAATTATTTATAATCCTTTTGTAATATTAATTAATGATTGAATTTGTATTAAACTCACAGTACAGAGTATTACTATCTTTTTATTTCATAGGACGTTGTAGAGTATATGTGTGTTAGCAAGTTTTATTCAATAGCCAACTAGCGCTCATCACGAGTGGTCGAGACGGCAACCTGTATAGCGGCGGGAACCATTCGAACGCTACAGCTGCCCATCTAATAACACGTATTATCTTAGAATTTAACTATTTTAATTGTTTTAATAGAAACAATTTGGCGCCACCCGGGATTCGCAGCCCCTATGAATTAACAGGTAGGTTGTACTGGTAATATTGACAACGCTACAGACTCCAGTAGTGACGTCGATTTATGTAACGACCGGTGTGAGGCAAACACACTACATCCACACTAATACACAAAATAAACAAGTGTGACACATTTTAACAGGTACGAACCAGGTCTCTCGTTACATATTGACGAACCCAATGAGGGGCTTTACAAAAGAAGGACGTACCCCAGTTTTATTGTTACATATTGGCGCCCAACGTGGGGCTAGAAAGAATAACTAGCGGTGGTTACGAATAGACACGGTATGGTTACGAGGCGCAAAGGGAAGGAAGCATTAAACCAAGAAGGAAACCAAGAAGAAATGGAGGAAGTTGAGGAAGTAGAAGTTGAGGAAACGACGGGAGAATTGTCAGAAGAACATCCACAGGAGGACCAATTGGAAAATACCAACCCACCTGAACCAGAAATAGAAGCAGAAGTCATGGTAAACTACCAACTAGTCAAACCAACAGAAGAAACAAAACTAGATCACATGCTGGAACAATTCGGACAAATGAATCAAAAATTAGAGTCAGACAAGGAAAATAGAAGACAGGACAAGGAAGATTTGAATAAAAAACTAGAATCATTACAAAAGGGAATGGAATTCCTGAATAACAAAATAGAGAGCAACCATGAAGACTTGAAAAGAAGTCAGGAGGCATTGGAAAAGAGGAGCGAAGAGCTGAAGAAACAGATCTGGAAATAGTAAATAAAAAGATGGAAAATAATCATGATATTCTCCAACGGAAGATAGAGGAAGAAAGTGAGAAAACCAAGGAAGAATGGAAGCAGCAACTGGTCGAATATCGAGAGGAGACCAGGCAAACGGTAGCGGAAACCAATGAAGCCTTGTTACAAGTACGGGAAGAAATGAACTATAAAATCATCGACGTCGAGGAGGAAAGTAAATTGAAAGCGACGGAATTCTACTAAGTCCTTACCGAAGGATGCCAGAAGAACAAACAGGAGGTGGTCAAGGAATTGGAGGAGAGGCACCAAGAACTACAAATAGATGTAAACAATCGGGTGGAAAAAGTATACACCGTCATAGATAAAATAGACGGACTGACCAGAGAAAACAGAGAGAAAATCCAGGGGATCAATATACGGGAGAAACAGATGCAGGAAGAATTAGATGCATTAAGAGAAAAACCATATAATCACACGCAGTTCATAACCAGTGAAAATCGAGAAATGATTAATTTCCGCAGCTACCGAAGGAACCCGATAGAATTCCTCAAACGGGTAGAAGAGCTGATAGAGAAGAACAGAGAAACCAGGTGGTCCAGTGTGAGAAGTATGATCGACAAAATGTTCCGAGACACCCATGACAACTGGTGGACGGCCACTCGACCCGAGATCAATGACACACAAGAGTTTAAGAAACAATTCCGGGAGAAATATTGGTCCGAATCCACACAGAATGTGGTCCGCAATGATATCAGTAATGGAAGATATGAGTCACAAGGAGGACACACTTTAACATCCTACTTTTTGGGAAAAGTATGCTTAGCCAGAAATTTGGAACCCAAGATACCCGAGGAGTCTTTGGTAATACAGCTGGGTTATCATTACGAAGAAGCCATACAAAAAGGCCAGAAGGCAAGGACAAATAAAAACAATTCAAGGAATGGTTAGTCTATTGGAGGACCTGGAGAATGATAACCAGTATCGAAAAAACAGAACCAAAGGTACAACAAGTGGAATGAACATAATAGTACAACTAATTTCAATGTACCCTACAATCATCCACAAAACAATAATCGGAATAACTGGGGCCGAAATAATAATGGTAATAATGAAGAACAAACATTCAATAGAAATACCCAGCAACACCCTCCAAATGATCAGCCTGGTAACAGAGGTCAACAAAACCATCATTCAGGGAATCAAGACAACAATAGAAACAGCCCAAATAATAACCGACCAAATGACAATTACAGAGGAGCTGGACCGGAACAACGCACAAATGGTCACCCCAACGACCATAACTACTACGGCAACCGATATAATCCCAGTTACCAGTACAACCGGGGACCCGGGGGTAATCAGAATAGAAGCGACGACAGATGGGTAAACTTCATCCGCGGGCAAAGGCAGAATAACCAAAGAAGATATAGCCCGAACTGGCGTCCTAACTGCTGTTACCACGTATCGAATAACAATAATAATCCACCAGCAGAGAGTAGGAACAATGAACCACCTCGCAATGAAGATAACCAGAGCCCAAGGGAAGAGAATATAGAAAACATACGACAGGTAAACAGTATGGTGGGAGTGAGATCCGGAAGCGATAACCAGAGAAGGGACGCTCCATCCGGAAGTAACCAGGCCGAAGAAGAAAACTATGACTGGATACCTTTCAGTAATGACCCAGCGGAGAATTTTCGCATAGCATATAACAAACGAAACCCGCCGGAACTTTGGATTCCATCAAGAAGCAATGGAAATCGATCAAATACACCTCAGAGAGGAAGGCAAGTCATTGATGAAGAAGAAGGAACGGCCGATCGATGGAATGCTTAGTGAACCATGATCAATAAAACTTAAAATAATCATCCAGAATAAGTGTGACTATCAAACACTTGAAGGAGAAGAGGTGCAGAATAACAAAGTGTCGAACAAAAGAAGAAGGCAATAATAAGGGAAAGAAAAGGGGAAGTCAACTTACAAAAATATAAATAACAAGGACCGGTATAAAGCAATATGAATAGAACAATTATGTATATCATAATGGTCCGTATATCATCAAAAAAGATAATGGTAATAATACTTACCAGATAAACAATGTCAATACAAGAAAAATAAAGGGAGTTTATAACCAAACTTCGATAAAAAAGTTTTACGAAGAAGAATAAAACCATTGTGAAATGAAACATATTTCAAAATTCCAAAAAAGACTGTAAGAGCAACTTACTACCTTATTTAGATGATATATGCGGAATAATAAAAAGAATTAATATGATCATGAAAAAAAAAACAAAGGAAACAGTTACACAAATTCCTTTCAATTTAAATCAATTTACAGTCTAATAAAAGATTGAGATATGAAGTATGAAGTAAAAAGTGAGATAATAAGGAATAAGTTACACACATTCCTATATAATAAAAATGTAAGAATCACAAACTTACTATTATGATTAAACAAAAAAATAACTAAAAAGGAATACGCTACAAACATTCCTTTAAGGTAAGACAATTAACTTACCAAAGAATTATCAAAAATGATATTTCATGCAGAATGAAATAAACCAAAAAATAAAATCAAGCTCAAATTACTGAGATAAATACCTGAAATCATACTGAATCAAAAGTATTCCAAGAAAAAAAATATAAAATTTTAACTGGTACAAGGAGAGAGGGAGATTATGTATAAAACCAATATACAGATATGGCTAAAGCAGAATCTTGCTAAATGACTAAGAAAAGAATGAAAAATGTCTAAGATAATTAAAATGATCACAACGAGCATTGAAAACAGAATAATGAAAAGTGAGACATGATGAAATTAACATATGAATAAATATAAAAACAATCAAGTGTGTGAGTAGATGATAGTGTATAGTTAAGGTATAGCGGAAGGAAGAATGAGTAAAAAGCCAAAGTGATCTAAAAACAAACCACAAGGTGGACAATCCCAAAGTATATTATATTATTATTGATTTAAGTCACAAGTTGACAAAGAAGGTATTTAAGATTGACTGTTGAAAAGTCCAGCAATCCAAATAAACTTAGCAGAGATGATATGCCTCTGGTCTCAGAAAAATGAGTAGTAATGGGAGAAACCAGCTACTATATAAGTTACGGAAAAAATTTGTGTATGAGGGAAAATGCACCAATGGAAATGAATAAAAACAGATCCAAATAAAATGGAATGAATTAAGTAAGAAGAGAAATGAAGAATGGAGAAACAAACAAGAAAGAAAAGGAAAAAGGTTATCTATAACTGATAATTTCATAAAAAACTATGCTAGTGTTTTATTAAAATGATCAATTTTAGAGGAGAGGCATTATGTTACGATACAATTAAGCCAAATCCCGTAGCAGTGATAAAAAAGATAATTCTTAATATAAAAATACTTCATATAAAATAAAATGTTTAAAAATTGATTAAAATGTTAATATTTTGACACGACGTACGACAATATTACCCAACCCAAGTGATTGATCCAACAACGTAAACACAAAGAAGGGAACTACGAACCATACTCAAGAAAAAAAGGTGATAGACCAAACAATTATGAACTAACAAAGGAAGATATGAACCCAGAACTAAAAAAGAATCCAAGGAAGAGAACAAATCCCTACGATTAAACAGAAAGCAAATCAGATGAGAAGAGGAGAACCGAATCAAGATGAAGACTATTGAAGATGAAGACTATTAAAGATGAAGACGACGAAGAAGAGGAAGAACGAAGAGGAGACAGATTAAACCCAAGGGGAGACTAACACACATAAGAAGGGGAAAAATAGTATACTCCAGGATAGAATACTGTGAATAAACCCCAAATAATTATTTATTGTTGAAACAAATATTATTGCTATAATTGAATTAACCTATGTACCCATTTTAAAGACAATACGATTGTAAAGTAATGTAATGTAGAAAAAGTACACTAACACAGTTAGAAAGGTTAGATTTAACAAAAAATAACTAACCTAATATTATTAATAATAAATATTATGCTAGAAAGAAATAGTGAGAAATGATAGGAGAAAGTATAGGGATTACCCATTAAATAACACTCAATACAAACAGTGAACCAAAGTGAAGTGCATAGTGAAGTGTAAGTACCCTAAAACTAGTGAAAGTGTATGTTAAGCATTAAAAATGTAATGATAAGTAAGAAAACACTTTGTAAAACAGTGATGAACAATCAATGATTTGAGTGACCTAGTACACATTTATATTGTAACGTAACAGAGTTGAGGTCCCCCAACGTTACATAAAAATTGAATGAAACATGGTCAAGGACCATACCCTGAATTAAGGTTGTTCAGTAGTTAATGTGTCTGAGAAGTACCTCAAATCAAAAGAGGCAATGACTAATGTTAAATATAAAAAAAAAAAAGAACCAGACCAATGAATAGTTAAATATAATAAAATGCTTGTGTTTATACTGTAACATGTTGAGGTTTACAGAATATTTATGTTATATTTTGAGAATGGCAAGAATGAACTGATGTGGTTAATAGGAATAATTCATCAATAATTATGTTTATATTTATGTTAGATTTGTCTTTATACAATCAAGTATAGTTACCAATGTTAGGCATTATACTAAGTTCTAAGTATTGTCTAAAGTTGAATAATACTGTTGTTTTAATTAATGTTTATAAACTGGGCCAGGAGGGCGATCAATGTTCATGTTTGACAAGTAGTTCTGACAATTATATTATAAATTAATGAAGGGTTCCAGAACCAGTTAATTAAAAAAAAAAAAAGTAACCACCAGTAAATTAAAATTAATGT
This sequence comes from Magicicada septendecula, assembly GCA_034769895.1. Taxonomy (NCBI): domain Eukaryota; kingdom Metazoa; phylum Arthropoda; class Insecta; order Hemiptera; family Cicadidae; genus Magicicada; species Magicicada septendecula. The sequence continues at coordinate 228,428,070 of CM068371.1, read as the reverse complement.
AATTAACCATGTAACCAATAATTAATTGTACAGTAGGTCAGGTAAAAGAAAATTAAGTTAAAGAACCAAATAATGTTATAACGGTTGTAAGAAAATCTATAGGCCTAAATTCCATATTAGTGAAAGGAAATTAATACCTTTTTAAGAAACCCAGTCCAACGAAACTATGGTAAAACATTTACTGTTTAAGAAGGAAGGTTAGGGGAGAATTTTAGGTGATTTAATATTAATCCAAGCATGGAGTATTTTATTGGAAAAGAGTAGTAATATTCTATAATGCCGGCTCAAGGATATTTAGAAAACGTGGTTGTTAAGGCAACTGAAATGTACAGAAGTTGTTTATATGAATTTATTCGTTCTGATTGTTACAAGCTATTAGGTTGAGATGGACCGATATATTTAAAAAATATGAATAATAAATCTGGAAGAAATATGAATCAAAATTGAAAAACCCTTTTTGAAAAATAATTGTAATTTAATGCTGATGAGTAATAAAAATTAAATAACCTTCCAAATTGTAAATGAATACATCTAAAAAGAATTGAAAGCCTCTCACCTCATTCACCAAATAATTCCGCTGGATTTGGTATTCAACCAATTCCTTCTATAAACAGAAGATCAGTTAAAAGAATTAAAGCCTGAACTAACGGAATTATTGAAAATACCAGAAGACCTAGTGTGGCAGAGATAACCTTCACTGGCAGCAGAAGAAGCTGGGATCCTATTTGCATTTTACCGGGACCGAGAATTGTTAAGATCATAAAAGAAGAACAGAAGTCTGAAGATTTCCTGAGAGTGTTCCAGTACACGCCATAATCAATTTTATTAAACGCCAGAGCACTTTTACTGGATGAAGAGGAATTAAGCGGCATCTTGACAACTGTTTACAGACGTTCACAGCCAGTCGAAGCTTTCGTCGACTCGGTAAAAAAACAACCTATTTTAATTTCACTATATTTAGAGTAAATAATTTTGTTTTGTAAATTGAGCAACCTTAATTATGCATTTTACCTGGCCTTACTAATGGTTCCAAGAACTTTACGAACCCTGGGATAAGAATTATTTACTATTATTTTCATGTGTATATGTTTATAGAATTTGAGTAATTGATAATCGACATATTTCTGTGTGATCGATTTGATCGTATTATTATTTTTTGAGATAACGTGGACTGTGAATTAATAGAGAAAATAAATAAAGTATCTTTATTGTATGAGATAACGTTTGAAGTTATTGCAGAATAAATACTATATGTAGTGGTTGGAATAATTTACAAAAAGGTTGATTCAAACTCAATGAATAACTAACCTATAAGTACGCTTATTACAAGTAACAGTGCTCAACGTTTGCAGCTGGTGGGACGGGAGATTGCTGAACTAGCTTGTGTTTAGTACAAAATTTGAATGGAATTTTCTCACATCGAGTGACTAGGGTTGACACAAATACCCCTTACATTCAGTCAATACTCCATACATATCGCTAATATTACACAACCACTGAAAACTAAGTTAAATCTATAGAGTAGTATGATTATAAATTCAAGGAACATAATTATAATTTTGTTTGCTTAATAATCTATTTTCTGAAGGTTTCATCGGTCACAACCGAAAGATATATTTATTAATAACGCATTAATTAAACCAGGTAACAACATTTTAATTGTTACGAATTGCCACCTGCAACGTATTACTTGGCGTTTGATACACAGGAGTCTCATATAACTAATTACACCCTTTTTAAAAAACAAGTTCTATTGCAAATTGGCGCTTACGACAGTGGGGCTTGAATAAGACGTTTCGCTAGTACCTGACATACATATTACATAACAATATAATTAAAAATAATATTCCGAATAATAATAAAAGAAGCATGTAATGTTATCCAGGGAGAAAGCCCAGACAAAAGTAATTTGTGTTAACATGGTATAGTAGAATAGAAATAAAGTTTTGTTGTTAAAATTAAAACTGCAATGAATAAAACACCCCATGTTGAAAGGGGAATTAACTTTCATAATTTTATAAGAAGTGATGATGTTTATTACCCTAGATTGTAACAAAAGAAAGGAATCAATATTAGAACTAACAATAAATAGTAACTTGTAAAGAAAAGTTTAGTTCAATGTTATGAAGGGGATATGGCTGAAGGGAACCTACAGTCCATACTCCTAATTATTATATTTTAAAATATGTGTAATGAAAATGTATGTTGAATAGTAGTTAAAACACGAACAAATATGATAACTAAGTGAAGCCCATCAGGCTGAATTCAAAATGTAATTTAAAAGAGATACACTAAAAAACCATCATGGCTAATCTTAGCTATGAAAACATCTAACTGTCAGAAACACTCAAATGTAAATTGTAACAATTTTGCAAGAAACTTTACTAATCTAAGACCAGTAAATGGCCAGTAATTATATGTCAATCATTTTAAAACAGAAATGTTATTATAAAAGTTTAATTTAAGTAAGATATGTGATTTATCAGATGTCAAATATTTAGACTAAAGTTAATGTATAACAGAATATGACCTTATGAGGTATCATTGTAAACCTTGAAAGGAAAGAAAGATAATAGTGATATCATTTATTACCCCAAAGGAATTATAAAGGAATAAAACCATTAGGAAAATACTTAATAAATTTGAATAAAAATTCAAACATCTTAACAATGTCTTTGAAGGAGTGATTAACCAATCCCAGGATTGCGGTTACTATGGTAACGAGCCGTTGAGGGCTTATTTTCCGTTAAATAATTGAGACTCGAAAAAACGACGCATGGGTAAGCGGCACGCAAAATTGGAATGATTGAAATTTTAATTTAAATAGTTACTACAAGTTTCGAAAGTGAACCAAGATGACCAAAGACGAATAGATGTCGACCTACCAAGAATTAACGATGTCCTGGAACCAAATTAAATAAATTAATTATCAAAAAACCCAAGACGAGATTGAAAAAGATGTTGGAAGCTTAAAACCAATCCAAATTGGCCGAATATCCATTACCCCGATGACTACACATCAACGCAATCTGAACTGATAAGTATCGAATAAATTCCTTAATCCCAAAAAACCAAATCACTTAAATTATTTTCCGAATGATAAAATTTCTCACTATTGAACAAATATTATTTTCTTTCAAAGGTGTTAATGCATAATTTACTTACATAAAAACATTTTATTAATCAAAATATAACCTCGATTAAGAGGATCATGTTGTAACAAAAATACGACACTACCGAACAATTTGTAAAAACACATTATACTTTCTAAGTACGTATAAGGTATGGTAGTGTACTTTTTTAATGTAACCAACGTGTATGTCTTATTTCATAATCCAAAGAACCCCAGAGTTTAAACATAGTAAAATATTGTATTTAACTGATGCCATATCGGCAACGAAGTGTTTTAAAATCAATTTTGCCAACTCTGAGATATTTTTGTGTTTCATGCTGTAAGCCGGAGCAATCTGTTATCAAATTATTTATAATCCTTTTGTAATATTAATTAATGATTGAATTTGTATTAAACTCACAGTACAGAGTATTACTATCTTTTTATTTCATAGGACGTTGTAGAGTATATGTGTGTTAGCAAGTTTTATTCAATAGCCAACTAGCGCTCATCACGAGTGGTCGAGACGGCAACCTGTATAGCGGCGGGAACCATTCGAACGCTACAGCTGTCCATGCTAATAACACGTATTATCTTAGAATTTAACTATTTTAATTGTTTTAATAGAAACAATTTGGCGCCACCCGGGATTCGCAGCCCCTATGAATTAACAGGTAGGTTGTACTGGTAATATTGACAACGCTACAGACTCCAGTAGTGACGTCGATTTATGTAACGACCGGTGTGAGGCAAACACACTACATCCACACTAATACACAAAATAAACAAGTGTGACACATTTTAACAGGTACGACCCAGGTCTCTCGTTACATATTGACGAACCCAACGAGGGGCTTTACAAAAGAAGGACGTACCCCAGTTTTATTGTTACAATATTTATGTTTATCCAATTTTGTATTATTTATAATGTATTGGAGATCTCTATATGTGTATTTGTAAGTTAAGTATGTTATATTTTCTACTTTTCTGCCTGTATTTATACTGCTTAATGTTGTTCTGTTGTTTAATATTGTTTTTTCTTTGTACTTAATTTGTTTATAAAGTTACTGTCATATCCATTTTCTATTGCTATTTCTTTTATGATGTTCAGTTCCTGATATAATTTCTCTTTGTTATTTATGTATTTGTATGCTCTATTAATCATATTATTATATGTATTTATCTTGTGTATCCAAGGATGTGATGAATCTTTGTGTATTGTTGTATTATTATTTGTTTCCTTTCTATATACATTAGTAATTATTTCGTTATCTTTTCCAATTTGAATATCAATGTCCAAAACATTGATTTTTCTATTAACTTCTTCTTCAAATGTAAACTTAACATTATCATTGTATGTATTTAATTTATTTAGTATTATTAAACGTTCATTTTTTTATGTTAGGATTATATATGACCAATATATCATCCACATATCTGTTCCATAATAACACATTATGCATATTTATGATACCTAAAATAATTTTGTTTTCCAAATCCTGTATATAAATTTCTGACATAATTGATGATATGGGTGAACCCATTGCAAATCCTTTGGTCTGTGTATAATATTTGTTATTAAAAGTAAAATAATTCTGGTTAAATTAAAAAAATTAAAACTTTACTGATTTTGGTGGATGTATACAATAATATTATAACAAATCAGTTGCATAATGTTTAGCAAAATTATCAAGTAATGAATAATATGAAACAGTTGCAATAAGAAAAAAGTAAAGAATTTTATATGCCTAACAGATTAAGTAAAATTTAACTAAACAAAGAAACACAGTTTTCACCAACAGACTTGCATGGTCAGATCTTTTTAATGGCATATTTTTCAGCTAGCTGTGAATTATTGGTATTACTAGCCCCCAATTCCATGAGTTTACTTAAGTGATTGCCCACATCATAGAATGGGCGATAGGTCAGGAGTTAATATCAATAAAATGTAGTTGTCAACTAAAAAAACGTTGTTTTAAGACAAAAGTATAATTAAGGGAACAAATTAAAATAACGTTTTTAGTAAGGTAACACTGTCTTATCTACCAAGTCTCCGTACAAAAAAACTACTTTGTACTGTTTTACAACATGAACGTTACAACAATCTCATCATTTACGTGAGATGGGCGGTGAAGTTAAAATAATCTCAGAAATACATTAACAAAAAGTTCTATATGGCCTATCAGCCACTCTGTAGGTGGGTCATTCCATCTCAAATGAACCAGAAAAATTGCAAAATACAACCCATCAACTCGGATTTTCATGAAATTTGGTACACATGGTTTGTTTACATATATAATGACTGGTTTAAAATTTCAGACCTCTTTCTTAAGCCGTTTCAGAACTAGAGCAGCCTGATTTTCAACCTAAAATACTAAAAAAATTCATCCGCAGCTGTCATGAATTCAATAAGTAGTTTTAAATTTATTTAATTTCTCCTAAAATTGAAGTAGGAAAGATTTGAAATTTTCCATACTTATGTACAATTTTCTGCAGAATTCAAATATTGTATCAGATTTGTTGTAATCACATTATGAAGGGTCATTTGAGCCTTCAAAATAGAAATATTACTTTCTTTTAAATGTCCACAACTTAAATTACAAATTCCTGTGTACAGACTGTAGTTACAGTGTCCCAATATTATGGCTGGTATCATTGGAAAGAGAAGAAAATTTCCTTTAAAACAGACTTAAAAAATCTTTGGGGAAATGACAACTACACTAGTAGTCATAAAAAACAATATTTAGGGCATATTAACAAATTAATCCACTTTTACACACAGAAACAAAAATTTATTCAAAATAATATCCACATTTACATGTACAGGAATAGAAATTTATTCGACTGATTATCTAAAAATACAATTTAGGCTACAAAGTATTCTAAAAATATAAATTAGCTACAAATTATTCCATTTCTCATTTATCAATTTTTGGCACTCTACTGAAATTTGATATTGCCTGCCTGTCATTGTTGTTGGTTGTTCTATAGTACATAATATATTTTGAAATGGGATCCAACAAATATCAACCCTATCTGGCCAATAAAAAGATACTGATGGACCTGTGGATGCATAAATCTAATTCTGGCATCTCCCTGATCTAAATTTATAATTTCAATAAGACCAATATACCATTTAGAATCGTATTTACAGCAAACAAAAGAATCTACTTTCAAGGAGTCTGCAATACGTGTTTGCACATCAGAAAAGTTAAATTGTAAAGCATAGTTATTGTCACTGCTAACTCTTTTTGCAGCCAGAGTATTGGTTGATAAAGGTATGAATTGGTGGAAACTTCTGGTGCCAGCCACAGTTTTTGATTTTGTAAATCGCTGTTGCAGATTAGTTCCTGTAGAACTTACTTCTTTTTCTTCTATATAAAAAAATGGATTTTAGAAAATTTTTCTTTGCAAAACTCGAACATTTTTTTAGGATCAGAAATCTGCTCCTTGTATGGTCTCTGTAAATTGGCCTTTGTCACCATCCGTTTCACACTGCCCCCAATACCATCACAAGGTGATTTTCCATGGCTTGTTGTAAAGAAAGACGATGTGGCAGTGATTCCAAAATCAACCTCGTGATGGCACAAATTTAAAAAACTTTTGCAATTTTTGTATTGAGCACTGCACCCATCTGTAAAATACTGTATTTTATTAACAGTAGGACAGTGATGCTTAATTGACTCTACAATTTTTGACTGAATTTTATAGACAACAGCAACATCATGATTTAAATCATCAGAAATATAACATAATGATAAATGGCATAGTTCTTCAGTATCAGGATTTTTGTAGTATATAACAGCAGGATGTATAGTGCACGACATGTGAGTCCAATGGTAGCTTTGTGCTACATCTTGTAGCACAAAACCATAATTTTCAGCAAAATCCATTAATACTAATGCCTCATTTTCATTTATATTATTTTTTCTCTCTTTCAAATACGCAGCTTGACTTTTTGCTATATAACCATGTGGAACTAAAGTTTCTAGTTTAGTTACTAACATATCAGTAAATTCATTAAATGGTAGGGTTATATCAATAAGCTGAGTTCTGTCGACTGATACCCACTGATGGAAATTTATTTCGTCATCTTCCTCAAGTTGAAATTTAGTTTCAATGTAATTTGTTAAATTTGTTGAAGGAGGACATTTATCACAAATTCTTAACATGCAATCCCTGTTTTCTTTACTACAAACAATTTTATCTATGAAAGAATTTACATCATCTTTCGTATTTAAATTTAGGCCACGTAAAAGCAAGTCAACATTCTGGTGTATGGTGCATACACAAACAGCATGCGTTCCTGATGAACCAGCAAGTACACACCATTTAGGACGCATTTGACAAAATTTTGAAAATCCCAATTTAATGTTAGGATGAATTTGCTTAAATGTTGCATACAAGTCTTCTAAATTACTAAGTATTAAACGTTTCTGAGCATGAACATTCTTTTTTATGCTGACATAAGCTTTCGTACCGGGCATCAGTCGACTGTACTCATCATCTTCATAAAAATTCCTTACAAGTAATACAATTTCATTAGGTAACTTTCTGCCAGCTTTGGGTCAGGCAGTGAACAGATTCCTTTCGTATTAAGAATCTCACTAGCTTCACGCACCATTCTTTGTGATACACCAAAAGTTCGTTGAATTTTTTCTCTTGTCCATGATGGAGGAGCAAAAGTAAGAATACGAATCTTTTCCCCGCCTACTTACAGTTGGCAATTTTTCTTTCATTAATTCAACCAGTCTATCTAAATCATTAGCCTTTTGTTTTTCCTCACGTTTACTTGCTATACTTTCATCATCGGAACTACTGTCTTTGCGTAATTTTTCTTCTGGAACATGAAGCACACGAGCCACTTTCTTTCGGAGATTTTGCCTAGCTGCCTTTATTTTACGTTTCCCATAACTTACTTTTTGGTGTGGAGCTAGAGAATGCATTTTCATTGGTGAGTCATCTATACCTGTTAAACTTGTATTAAGTTTATCCAATTCTTCTGTATCTTCTGCTGCTTCCACTTCCGTACCTTCATCGGACGTAGTCTTCACTTCACTGTTGTTTTCATCACTGCTGTCTTTGTTTGCCTCCTTTTGATCTGCACTTGAAATTTCACTTAAGGCATGCTTGCGGCATGTTGAACACAACTTCTGCCCTGGAATCACAGTGGGCCTAACATGTAATATCTTACGGAACTGCTTAGCAAGATCAAGTGAAACAACTCGCAAATCACGCTTTATTGTTTTTGTGTGTCTTTTAAATGGATTACAACAACGCAAATGAGCATAACTCTCATACCGATCCAGGTACTCAATTTTATGGTGATTGCAAACATTACTTAAATCACCCTGTTGCTCAATTCCTGTTCGCCAAAGCAACAGTTCTTTCTGTACATCAATGAATGTGGTAGCCACAATGTTGGTCACAACAGGTGAATAGATAGTCTTATTGCACTCTGCTAGCAGAAAAGTACCAATGCTGCATGGTGGGTAACTTGTGCCATCTACAGGTCTACTTGCCATACTCCTGCAAAAGTTAATTTTTTACAACAGGGGTTTACTTCTCCTATAAAATGAACAACAGTAAATTAATCAGGCTGCTTTATAAGTATTCAATTGTAACTTACGAATGTAATGAAAATATAATGTTCAAACTGTGCACTAACCACACTAGCTGCAACTTCTCATGGCAGCCATTTTGAAAGATGCATGATCAGTAGTGACACCTGGTGTGGGAGGGAAATTTGAAAAGTCTTCTATGATGAAGTGCTATTTTTTTTAACTTGCCCTGTTTATTTCTATCACAGGCCTAGTTGTCATTTCCCCAAAGATTTTTTAAGTCTGTTTTAAAGGAAATTTTCTTCTCTTTCCAATGATACCAGCCATAATATTGGGACACTGTAACTACATTCTGTACACGGAAATTTGTAATTTAAGTTGTGGACATTTAAAAGAAAGTAATATTTCTATTTTGAAGGCTCAAATGACCCTTCATAATGTGATTACAACAAATCTGATACAATATTTGAATTCTGCAGAAAAATTTTACATAAGTATGGAAAATTTCAAATCTTTCCTACTTCAATTCTAGGAGAAATTAAATAAATTTAAAACTACTTATTGAATTCGCGACAGCCGCGGATGAATTTTTTTAGTATTTTAGGCTGAAAATCAGGCTGCTCTAGTTCTGAAACGGCTTAAGATAGAGGTCTGAAATTTTAAGCCAGTCATTATATATGTAAACAAACCATGTGTACCAAATTTCATGAAAATCCGAGTCGGTGGGTTGCATGCCGTGGTTCAGTTGATATGGAATGACCCAGGTTATAACACAACATAATTCGCTTTTTCAAAATTTACCAAGTTGGTGACTAGTATAATATATAATTTGTTATTATAATCTATCTGTATTATATATCTGCATAACACAGGAGAATAAATGTAACATCAGTATGAATTTTTTTAATTTATTAAAAACAGCTTCGTCTCACTGGTGAATACTGATTCTTATGCTATACCTTTTCAGAATATCTTGCTTTGTTTTGCTTCATTTCATACTTGTATGGCAATCGGCACATGCAGAGAAGCAAGTATTCAGTACCAGAAACTGCTACTTTGTATTCGTTTACTCGTTAGTTGGGTAAGGGGGTCCTGCGACTAACTGGAACAGATATTTCCACTTTTCAGTAATCATTACAGCTTGTACTCGTTTATTCGTTAGTTGGGTAGGGGATCGTGTGAGTAACCGGAACAAATATTTCGACTTTTCAGTAACTGTTACAGCTGTTCCACAAAAGTAACCATTATAAAATACCAGTTACAGGAGTATCAACCCACCTCTATTCCACAGATTATCAATACAATGAAAAGTGATAACAACACAAGAGACTTTCGTATTTTGAGAAAGAATACATGCAGGGCTAAACACCAATATGCACTTGGAACATATGGATGGTGTCCTAAAATATACTTATCTGAGCGGAAAGAAACCCAAACGACTTGACACTGCACTACACTTGTTAATGTGCTTTGTGAGGACAAACTTTATAACAGGTTAATTTACCTAAATAGAAGCATATACATTTACACACATGTATATTTCATATCAATCCAATGATGTAGTGTTGGGATGTAAAAAGATTTATATTAATCCAATGAAATGAAATGAAATTAAAATGTAAAAAATAAAACTAGTCTAAGATATTTATGTTTTTACTGAAATTATCAGAATGTGTTAGCATATTATGACTGATTAAATTTCTGTAGTTCAGACGTTAATGTTCTTGTTTCGAGTGCAAAGCACTGTGGGTTTGGGTGTGTGTTGTCCACCACCACGAAATCACCTTGAGTATCTGATGAAATGCAGTGTCTTCTGGCAGGTAAGTACAGACTAAGCAGCTGGCTTGCCCATCACGCCAAGGGCGCAATGAGCTGCTGACTAGAGGTTTATTAAAGCATCTAACTTACTTAACTAAATACACTTTAACAAAATAACCATTATTTATATCGTACTAATAACCTACCACTTGCTGGTTGACGAGATGAGCTACAAAATTGGCAGCAGATATACAGATTGTTTTGTCATTTCTCTTGAAGCCACGTCTGAACTGTACTACCAGCCTTTTGAGCAGCAATTCTCCTATGTTTGGGAACTGTAAACATTATTACCAGCAAAATGTTATAAATTATCTCATAGAAAAAAAGAGATTCTATGTAGAATGAGATTCATTCTTATGTAGTAATGAGATATTTACAAATTATTTATGTAATGTAATAATACTTATTCATATATTTTTAGCAACAAAGAGTTTCCTATTGTGACATAATAAAACAAAAAAAAAAACAGATAGTAAAAGTAGTGATAAGCAATTTCAGTAGACTGCATGTAGGGCCAAAATTAAGAATAGTTTTTAATTGTACATGTATCGAGTTTAAACAAACAACACGGTTATTTTTGTATAAATGTGTAAAACATGTTTTAGTATGTGGGAGTTAATTTTATTTTTTTTTATACCATATATAAGTGATGTTAATAAGTCCCTACCCGTGTGACTAAAATGCACAGAAAGTCTGCGTAAGGCCTGTGGATGAAATATTATAATTATCTCTAAGAATTATAAGTTTTCAGTTTGAAGTGGCCAATCACAACAGTTACTTTACAGAATTGTACATAAAAATTACATGGTGAATACATGTCATTAATAAAATCAATTTAAGCACATATAAGCACCTTGGGCATCAATAGATAGACTGGAAATTCGTGCTGATTTTTTTTTTTTAGATTCTTAACTGCAACCAATAAAAAAAAGTGAGCTAGTTCAACGTTGAGGGAGTCTTTTCCATCAAATACTTTAAACGATGGATTGCTGAATTTAAAATGGGACGGACAAACACAACAACCCACGTTTGTTGAAGTGACTATGCTACAGAAAATAGAAAAGACCCATAGAATTGTTTTGCTAAGCCATAGAATGAAAGTTAGTGAGACTGTTGGTATATCAACAGAACGTATGCGCAATACCTTACACAAACATCTTTGCATGACAAAGCTGTGCGCTAGATGAGTGCCGCGTTTGCTGACATTTGACCAAAAACAGCATTGAAAGGATGTTTCAACTGATTATTTGGCACTCAATACGTGCAATCCAACCGAATTTTTGCCTCCATTCATAACCGTTGATGACACTTGGGTCAACCACAAAATTTCTGAGACCAAACACCAATCAAAACAATGGACTGCAAAAGGTGAACCAATTCCACAGAAAGGAAAGACAATTCCTTCTGCTGGTGAGATTACAGCAACTGTTCTTTGGGACCACTGACAAAACAATCTTCATCAATTACCTTAAAAAGAGGAAAACAATTAGCATTGAGTACAACGTAAGCCTACTGCACCTTTAAAACGACAAAATTTAAAAAATGGCCACATTTAGTGAAAAAAAGTGCTGTTTTTTACCAAGACAATGCACCATCTGACATGCTAATTCTTGTGATGGCTAAAATCAAAAAATTGAAGTTCGATTTGCTTCCTCACCCCCATACTCAACCTATTTAGCTCCAAGTGATTTCCATCTCTTTACTAACCTCAAAAAATGGCTCGGAAAAAGATTTACTGACAACAATCAAGCCAGCATGCTGTAAATGGCTACTTTGAGTACCTCGACAAACCTGTTATCAGTTTGGCATAACCGCTTTAGAACAATGTTGGAAAAAAGTATAGAGCTAAATAGAGATTATGTTGAGAAATAAACGCAGTCGGTCTCGTATATACAGAAATACTGAGTAAGTTGAAAAATAACTCACACCTCAGAGGATTGTGGAATAGGTAACTAAGAACTGAGAACTGCTGTGGGAGATCTTATACTTATAAATACTTATACATAACAAACCAGACATAACACAAATAGAAATTTAATTAAGAAAGTTGTGTTAGTAGTTATAATCACAAACAGAATTATCACTGTTGCACACCCCTATAGAAAAATTATCCGATTAGCGCTTTCAAGCTTCACAGCTCATCGTCAGATCGGAAATAACAACAACAGTACAAAGAACATCTTCACACACACACACACACACCCCACCGCAAACAAGCTATAAGTTAAATGTCCTTCCTTAACTACTGAGTTCAGTCACCTATGTCTGTACAGTTACATATATTTCTAGCACATTCTGTGTGTGTGTGTGTGTGTGTGTGTGTGTGTGTGTGTGTGTGTGTGTGTGTGTGTGTGTGTGTGTGTGTGTGTGTGTGTGTGTGTGTGTGTGTGTGTGTGTGTGTGTGTGTGTGTGTGTGTGTGTGTGTGTGTGTGTGTGTGTGTGTGTGTGTGTGTGTGTGTGTGTGTGTGTGTGTGTGTGTGTGTGTGTGTGTGTGCATTCTTTTCAAAACCTAACATTATAAAACCTTTCTCATTCACCCTTTTAACTGGAATTTCCTTTTCGGTACAGTTTTACAATGCATTACAACGTGTAAGTCACAGGTTAATGAAGCCAAGGTCATCATCACAGTCTCAATCAAGTATGTGGCAAAAGTGTACAACTATATCAGTTTACCCTTTTGAGACCCCCTGCATAGGTGGCTATGAAAGCTACTACAACTGGGAAGATCAAGTTTGGCTAGTTGGTGTTTTGTGTGATGTAATAGAGAAAAGGTGTGGCCAACTAGGTGCTACAAATGCTGAACTTTTATCACTTGGCGAGGAATTGCAGACACCATACTGATGTATCCAAACGATGGATTAGATGTGGGAACAAAGGATACAAGTCTGACAAACGTAATAATAATAAAATACTGACTATGACTATGTAACTATGACTATGTATACTGACCAGTGGCGGCTCATGCTTAGGTTGCACGGTTGCACGCCCCCATTAAATCCCGAATTGTATTACAAATTATAGAATTATGAATAAGACAATAAGTAAGAATAGTGTTTTCAAGCTAAATCATTGTAATTAATCATTTGCCGATTGAAAAGCACAGAGCAATTACTAAAAACCATACACGCTCTTGCCGCGGTGTACATGGCAAGTGTGCACCAACTGTGATGCGCTTTGTATATGGGGAAATACAATGGAGTAGTGATCTGGCTGGCTAGACTCAATTGTTCCTATTGCAGCGGTATAGGCTCGCTTGGTGTGATTAGGGACTGCAAACCCCAATTGTACCTAACGGCGCCAACAGTCTGTTTGTTGGTAAATAACACATGGTGCGCCGGGTTGGAAGTTCGTTGTTAGTGTCAGTTAAGTGTCAGTCCAGTTCATCATTAAATGTAAATAATAGTACATATAAAGAATTAAGGTGTCATAGTGTAAGATATTTATTATATTTAACTTGTAGGACGCAATTCATTCTGTTGTAAACTTAACAAAACGCTGTTCAGTTTACGTCCTATTAAAGAAAAAATTGAAATTAAAGAGAGTAGGTAGGCCTACACCAGACCTTTAAAATTTTAATCAAAGTGTAAAATCAGGTAACAGAATATTTAATCGTAAATTTAAAAAATATTCATACAATATTCGTGGTTACGTGGGTGTGACACTAAAATTGCATTATTTTGCTTTCCTTGTGTATTGTTTGGAGGCGAGGAGACTTGGACATTTTCTATTCAGAGAATAAAACAATTTAATACCATCCAACCCACTGCAACCCCCAGCTGCCACTGATACTGACTTGACTATGTAATAAAAACGTACAAGTGTGACTATGCCTCAATAAAATTGACATCAACAATGGCTACGCAGCCAGAAGTAGTAGACACCCAATCCAGATCTATGTGGCAGTTTTGCAAGTGGTTTAAGCAGAAGAGCAATGAAGTTACTACAGCTCAAACTCAATCATTGTGACACTGTACACGACCTCTTGGTACAGTCAGGGCAAGAGTGGATGTGGCTATCCTCTCAAAGCAGTCAGGAATCTCTACATAAAGCCCTAGAAGGCAGATAACACTGGTGGGAACATGGGAATCAGGCTTTATGTAGGGAAAGGTGGATACCTGCTAAACTTCAACTAATAATTTGATCAAGAGATTACAGAATTTCCTGTACCACTACCTGGGAAGTAAAAAGCACAGAACATGAGTTATTTCCCTAGTTTTTGTACAAAATTTCCCCCAAATTGTAGACAAGTAGTGTCTATAAAACTGTACATATACCTTGAGATAAGATATTAAGGAAAACCATGTGAAATGATATTTTCCCTATTTCTCAAAACTTTTTCAAAATAATTCGCTATTTAATCATTCTGAAAAATATCATGCTTTTATCATTCACTATGTAATTGTTGTTGGTCAGTTATTCTTTCTTGTTAGTTAACAATGATAATTTTATTTATTTTTCACTGAAACCTCATTCATGCATCCAGACATATTTTCTGGTTGGATGTCTAGAACCTCTGCCAACTGGTTGCTAGTGATGCTAGAGGTCGCAGCCCTGTGGTACAGGGGATTGTGAACAGCCCAGCCAAGGTACTATCCTCTGGCTTTCACAAATTGGGAAGTTTTGTGATGGTTGTGGATTCATACCACTCTAGAGTAATCGTCCTCTAGTGTCTGGAGTGTTTGGGGTGGTACTATGGCCTACAGGGTGTGGTATGACACTCTTAGTTGAGGGATCTCCGATTCCAATGGCTTGCATGTTCTTACATTCTCACAGTTTTCAAACTGTGTCAGATGATGCAGTGTAGATTATAATAGAAATACTAACTACTAACATCATGGAAGCAGACTGGTAAAGGCTGTATGAACAGCATTCAACAACACAGTCTCTTCAGAAGAGGCACCACAGCCTTGAACAATAGCATACAATCTGGAACAACTTGCATGAGGGTAGAAAGACTCATCACCTCATACAAAATTCAGAAATATGGAGAAGTTTATCCTCTGGAGAAGGTAACTTTTACCTAGCACCTTTAATCGGACAAGGATGCTTGGAAAAATTCAAGAAGCAGAATTCAAGTTGCTAAAACTGTTAAAATGTGATTGAGAAGTGGAATATATGTTGAATTGCCTCCACTTCAATGAAGCAGTTCAGTTACTACTCCCACAGCAACACAGCAACCACTGAGTCTAGAGAGTACTGAGAGTACTTTGGGATATATGCTGGTATCTAAGTATATAATTATGTAATGCAATGTGTGATTCTGCTGCAACTGTGACTAAGGAGCTCCGGGATGAAGCACAGTTATGAAGGAATCCCTAGCAGAGCCAGTGGAATTATGGTGAGATGGCTTCATGTTATTTTTTAAAGTCCTGTCAAACCAGAATAAGAGCTTCGGATACAACTGGAACCCTGTGAATAATGGCTAGAGATTGTCCTACATTTAAAAAGAAAATTTTAGTGTGTAGTCCAACTCCCATTAATTTCTGGAGAGTCCCACATTGGCAAGAAGTATGGGGTTCCTTTGCAGGCATAAAGCATTTTTATATCCTTTGATAAAACACACACAATATTAATCAAATTTTGATGCCTGTGATGGTTTCAACCATATGCACTTCTTAGGTACACCAGTGTCTTTCAGAATATGTTTATCTACAGAAACACAGTTACAAAATTTTAAAAAGTCCAAATTAAAATTGTCGAAAACAAGGAATCCCAGCCGATTAATTAATTTCTAGTCTGCTTTTGTCATCAACTACTGAATTTTATACACAAGAAAATTCTTCCCATGTTGACACTGTGATATGATATTGCAAATAAACAGTTACATAGTGTTAGATGTTTAGGGAGAAGCGTTCTTAACCATCACAACTAAAAAATAAATCTCCCACTTATGATTTTTTTTCAATTCTTCCTGTTTTTCATCCTTACCACCAAAACAAAAATTCACAGTTTATAACATTTAAAATGTGTAACAAAGGAGCTCTTGTGTTTCAGGGATTCTTTCTCAGGTCAATATGACAAGCATTTATAATCTATAACAAATTATGAATTTCTGGGAAGTTTTGTCATCCAATTTTAACCAGCCCATACAATTTGTAAAACAACATTGGTATTGTTACAACAGAAACTACTTTTCTTTCTTCATATCAATACTGCTGTTTTCATTGTTCGATACACTGTGTTAACAGAGAACTATCTAAATTATAACTGACATTCAAAACACAGATTTATACTTACCTTGGAATTTATAGCACACACAAAAGCAGCATAGACGTGAGTAAATGTTGGTGAAGCTGCCTGGGCCTGGATAATTGAACGACACAGTAAACCCCTACCCCTAACTATATTCTCCTTCTGCAGTTCCATTACTATAGTTCTAATATTACTGATGTTTACTTTGTTCACATGACCTTGTATAGATTTCTTCAGAGCTTCCCAAGCAATGCGTTGATAGGCAACACTGTAACCACACACATTCATATTGTAACATCACAAGATGTCACCTAACCTAAGTGTATGTTATCAGATTTTATAAAAACAGAACAACCATGTAAATAGGTATATAATAGTAGAAATAAACAAGAAAGAAGAAACCAAGAAAGAAGAATGAAGCAGAAGTGCCACATGAAACAGTAACCCAAGGGCTGTTTGACACTACAACTAGACTGAGACTAAAACGAACTAATGGACAGAATAAATTTACATTCAGCTGTCAATTCAGTAAATAGTTGATGTAAACCGAAAGTCATTTGTAAACAAAAAATGAACTAATGAGCAGTTAAATACTGTGAAAGCAAAATCAGCATTTTGCTGATACTAGATGTGACAATGACCAGTAGATTATGAATGCCAAAACTAATGTTAACAATGGCTACATAGTGAGAACTAAGATGTATTTCAGCATCAAATATACTTGTTGGAAAAGAGAACTATTTATAAAAGAGAATCTTATACAAATAAGATGTCTCCACAATTTACCGAATTGAGAACCAATAGGCATTATTAAGGCCAAATTTCAATGTAGGCGATATGCCTTAGCAAGCTTAGACCAAACATTAGTCAGTAAAACGGCTATCGAGGATTATCACAAGTGTAAACTAAGATGCACAGAACTATGGTTATGCCTTGACATAACAAAAAATGTTATTAAAACAATAGGTTTAATCATAATTTTAATTGTTAAATAGTAGCTTAAAACAAATTAGCGTGAAACGAAATGTCATAGTCAGTAGGATCATTTATTACAATGTATAGAGTTAAGGTGTACAAGTAATGTTCAGCAAAAAAAAAAAAAACGTCAGTACAGCATTAATGGTGTTTGCGCATAAACATTTGATTAATAAAATGTTATGTGAATACAAGCAAGGTTAACCAAAAGTGTAAAATCGGCGACTCATAAAGAGCAGACGACAGTAAGAATAATGTACCCGAACGTTGGTTTTATAACAATGTCGGTCAAAGTGAAAGTAATTCGAGAACGAGTGATATCAAATTAAAGGAAAAAGAACAATCTTTAATTTGATAGTAATATTAACCCAATCGCAACTGTATTTAGTGCGGGAGAAATGTTAGCATCATTCTAAAAATGTACATCGAGAAACTGTTTATAAATACTAACAGGAACGACAACTAGTTACCACCACGACATTTGACGGTTAGGAAAAGCCGTTATCAACTGTCAAAAGATGACACGTCACACCGAGACACCGACCAAAGCCAATCAGAAAATTAGTTAGTAATCAACATTTTTACCTAGAGCCGATCCAAGAGAGGGGTATATAAAGACAAAACAATGAATTTTGAGACAGACCTTTACTAACTAGCATGCAGCACAGACGTGTGCCAGTCATCTCTACATTTTTTAATAACACTTAGCGTCAGTTACATAGTACATTGGAACCAATAGTTCAACAACAAGAAACGATTACTTCGAGTTCATCCACAACCAACAACAGTGATTAAGTGCAGTTTTATTTTAATTTTGTGCGGGAATAACGAACAGAAAATAATTTATTGTTATTATTCACGATCCATTTTAATCAGAAGAGGATCGCATTATTCTGTTCTTGTGCGAATTTAGTGCCGAAACCCAGTAATCATTATAATCCGATTACTTAAGTGATTAATAAGTTTTAATTAAATAATTAAAACTCAGAAGGTAAAAGTGCAATCATTACTAATCTTGATCTGAGTGCCATAACCTATACTTTTTGCAACAATAACCTGTACTGACGCAAAACACAAAAACATTATTTAAGATTACACCACGTCTCGATTTATTATACAAATTTGTTATTAGTAATTAAGCTATATGTTAGTTGTAAGGGTTCTCACTTGATAAATATTGTCACTAAAAAAGCAAGCGTTGATGAAACGCACGATCTTTCAACAGATCGTTTTTTTTTAATTACTTTGCAAAAGTAACCTAAAACTTTGTTGATCAATTTTATATCAAAAGGATTATTGGATATTGTGTAGGCATAATTGTTTTCTTTCGTGTCTCAAAGAATTCACAACTGAGATAATCATAATTTTAATATAAAAAAATAAATAGTATCTGGACTTAACCAGATTTATAATTCATGTTCTGAGCAAGCCGTATAAGGCATATAATAACTGACTTTTAATTGTACAACTTTGTATGTTTACATTATGTTTATTTTTTTTTTTGAATTCACTATAAGGGTGTAAATAAACCCATTATTAACAGCATCACCTGATTTTGATTTATTTCTATAGGATAATTGAACATTTTCTTTTAATAAGCTTAAACAACCTTCTGTTGTGTTTAACATATTGGAATAGCATTGCCAAAAGGTGGTACTCAACCATTTTAAATTTTCTAATCATCCAGTAATTTTTGTGCGTGGGTTTTACACGGGATTTTCCCTAAATAAATCCGTGTGGCGCCCACTAATTAATAAACAAGGTAACATAACCTTGCAACCAAAGGGAGTTGGTGATTGTAAGCTGAGTTGACAGTTTAGTGAACTTCTAGTAAACACAATCAGGTACGTAAAAGCATATGTTTGTTTATGATATTGTCCAGACTTTACGAGACGTGACATACTCAGACTACCTGCAATCTGGAGAAGAAGTTTTACTACCAGTTTCAACCAGACGAGAACTATTATCAAGCAACCAACTGCTATACTTCATGTTTTAACTTCAGTTAATCTAGCACTTAAGTATAATCAACTTCACTATTTTATTTATTTAATACAAGGGAATTTTTTTTTTAAAACAAGTATAATTAAACCATTGTAAACACTGTGAGTAACTTTGAATGTTTTATTTTAAATTACTTTACTACATTGGTAACCTTCAATTAGAAACAACCATTCTCAACATTGAGTTACCTCAAAAGAACACTTCACACATAGTTGAACTTTGTTTTAACGAGACTTTTAATATTTTAACCACGAATATAAGTTTAAACAATAACAACTCTTTTATTTTACTTCAAGTTAATTGTAAACACACACGTTTTCATTTTATTACAAATAGGTTAGACCAACCGTGTGGCCTTTAAACGGAATTTAAACATTATTTTAATATAATTACTATAAACAAATAAACATAATCAGTTTAAACATAACCCCGAATCGCGGTTACTTATAAATTGGCGCCCAACGTGGGGCTTAAAAAATATTAAATAAATATATTTTTTATATTTTATATTAGCCCGGTAGACACGAAAAAATTAACATGCCGCACACCCACCAATACGATACAAGATATAAGGACAGTAGGGTAGGAGAGATGCAACGGGATGTAGATACATATGAAGAGCAACCCACAGACGAGATGGGAGTTATTACAATCAATAATATCGAAACTAGTGCCGACGAAATACCTCATGTAGAACCAGAGATGGAAATAATAGTCAGCGACCAACCGAACAAAACAACAGAAGGGACGAGGATGGAGAGTATGATGATGAGAATGATGGAACAGATGACGAAAAATAATGACTCGATGAATAAAAATATGGAAACATTGAAAGAAGATGGTAGGAAATCCCGGGAAGAAAATCAAAGGAATGTCGAGGTGTTAGGTAGAAATATAGAGTCGATAAAGGAGGACCTAAATAAAAGGATTGACAATACTCATAAGTCTATAGACGCGCTGAACAGTAAAATCGACGATAACCGTCAAGCCATTAGAGAAGAATTGAACACCACCTTAATTGAAATTAGCAGGAGGATGGAAGAAGGCAATGATAAGATAAACACCAGAATAGACGTGGAGATTGCCGTTGTGAGAGAAGAAATCATCCAACAATGGAGGGAAGAAATGGAAACTAATGATGAACCAACAAGAAAACAGCAGGACATAAATACATTATTATCTGAGAACGAGCTTGACGGACAACAGGGAGGTATTCAGTATAAGGAGATCGGTACCGAGAGGATTGAGAACACTCAGGTAATTGAAGAAACGGAAGAGTTAGTGGCAGAGAAGGAGGAATTAGGACAAAATAATTTGCCAATGTATGACGATCACGTGGAGACAAGGGAATTACCCGGAAATACAGCTACCAAACAAGTGAATTCGGAAATTAATATTCCGGAAAAAAGGAACAAAATAATTAAGAAAACGGAAGAAAATGAGGGGAAGATAAGAAGGATACTACGCCCAAAGAAGACTAGGGTGACCAAAGAATTAACCGAAATGACTCAAAGTGGTCTAGTTAATATGGTTCATGTCCCAGTCAACAACCATGGAGAAGGAGTCTACAGAAAGGAGTATCGAAGGGGCATCATGGGAGTGGCCAAAGAGCAGAAATGTATTACCACCAAGAAAACTAGGATCAGCAAAGAACTTAAAGCAGATATTCTTAAAAGGAAGCGAAGGTGTTCCAAGAAAAGAAAAAGGTACCAGGAACAACTGGACCAGCTCATTGAAGGGTACGCCCAAAGAATAAGGGAAATGCGGAAAAAGAGGGACCAAGCGATGGAAGAATCCAACCAGGAAATGAACAAAGGTCAATCAGGATTAGAAGAAGGGCCAGACATCAATAATAGCCCAGGCCCAGAGTACAATGAACACAGGAATACCAAAGATAATGAGCGAAAGAAGGCAAGGAAACGGGGCGCCAATGACTATCTGGTAGCCGCCAAGTGGAAGAACCGCTTGATAGTAAGGTATCTCCAAAACCACTAGTACGGAACATATGTCAGATATCCCAATTATAGACCCAATAGAGTGGAAGAGCACAAATAACCCCATGAATATGAACTAGTAAAAACTTATTAATATTAAGAATGGATAATATGTAATAGTAAGCAACATTTCTCACCCGAACGTTTAGGGTATAAAAGATAAAATATATATATTTAAAAAACCACTACTATAAACAAACTCATTTGTTGTTAAACTACAAAATGTTGAAGGTAACTAATTAACTATAACTAGGCAATTTGCCTTATCAAGTTACAAAAGTGTGTAGATTTAAGATGTAAGCCAAACCATTTGTTACTGATGAAAATTTACCAGATCTATCACCCCAAGGGATAGAAAATTATATAAGGTCAATCAAATGATTTAATAAGAAAATACAACTACTGTACTATACCTAGAGAAAAAATATGTATCCAGATAGATATTCTATGTAACTTAATGCTTATAAAATAATTATTGTATACCTCTCATAAAACTCAAATGTTAAATTAAATCGTCCAGAATAAAGGTTCACCCAACTAACCTTTGAAGGAGTAGAGAGGCAGTATAACAAAGTGTGTAAAATAAAAGAAGGACATTATTATGGAATGTAAGGAAAGGAGAAAAAAATAATATTTGTGGAACAAACCATGTAAACCCCAAGAATGTCTATGAAATTAGATATTAGTATGTTATTATATTGTTAAATGAAATTGTAATTACAGCATAGTATATAGTATATAAAATCATCCAGAATAAGTGAAAACCACCATCACTTGAAGGAGTAGAGAAGAAAAATAACAAAGAGTGTTAATTGTAAGAATAACTATAGTTATAATGGAATGAAAGGAAAGAAAAATGTTTGTCAATTATCAAATATTATACATCATCAGAATATGTCAGAGAACATAAAAAAAAAAAAAAAAAAAAAAAAAAAAAAAAATAATTCAGGATGAATATAACTCGTTAAGAAGGATTTATTGGACTATTGTGAAAACAAAAATATTGTAGACTCTAGATAGAACAAACCAAACGCATAAGTATTGTAAACATCAAAACAAGTGTATAATCTTAAGAATATTTAAATGAACCAAAACAAATTGTTAACTAGTACATAAGTAACTATATAGCTGATAAAAGCATAGCTGAAAAACATCAAGTCTAAAAGAAGTAATTACCTGTAAGAAAGAAAGTATGTTAGCAAGTATAAAGATGGAAATGTGATCTAAATGAAAACCTCTGATACCTTGAATATTATAGTGAATATATTATATTATTGAATATGAATGATATGTGATATTTTTTTGAGTTGTGATAGTGCAACTATTGCCAGGTGCAATGTTTATTTTTTTTCTCAGACAGAGAAGAGTAATGCCTCTGAATCTGAGAATGTGTAGTGAGGAACGGCAGAGGATGTTAGCCATAGTGAGCCACCCTGATTCCGAAACCTCTACAACAGTTAGGGAATTATATTGTTTTATTGTATCAAGGAATATTATGAAAGAATCTGTGAGGTATGAATTATAATAACCATTAAGATAATCACAAATGCAAAGATATGTGATGAGAAAGTAGAATGTGAATAAGACAGGGAATAATTAACTTGAGAAACAAGATCAATTATAGTTAAATGACTTAGAGAGTAAGCAGCTTGAAAATACTAGTAAATTAAGAATTGTACCATTGGATAAAAAGCCAACCTAGAGTAATACACCAATAGTATGTTTAAAAAATCAAAGAGTACAAGAGAAAATTTTTTTTATTGAAGTATACTAAGAAACTGACATGAATTGATAATTTTACAAAAAAATAAATTTTTTCAAATGATCAATTTTAAAGAGGGTGTATATGTAACATCACAAGATGTCACCTAACCTAAGTGTATGTTATCAGATTTTATACAAACAGAACAACCATGTAAATAGGTATATAATAGTAGAAATAAACAAGAAAGAAGAATGTAGCAGAAGTGCCACATGAAACAGTAACCCAAGGGCTGTTTGACACTACAACTAGACTGAGACTAAAACGAACTAATGGACAGAATAAATTTACATTCAGCTGTCAATTCAGTAAATAGTTGATGTAAACCGAAAGTCATTTGTAAACAAAAAATGAACTAATGAGCAGTTAAATACTGTGAAAGCAAAATCAGCATTTTGCTGATACTAGATGTGACAATGACCAGTAGATTATGAATGCCAAAACTAATGTTAACAATGGCTACATAGTGAGAACTAAGATGTATTTCAGCATCAAATATACTTGTTGGAAAAGAGAACTATTTATAAAAGAGAATCTTATACAAATAAGATGTCTCCACAATTTACCGAATTGAGAACCAATAGGCATTATTAAGGCCAAATTTCAATGTAGGCGATATGCCTTAGCAAGCTTAGACCAAACATTAGTCAGTAAAACGGCTATCGAGGATTATCACAAGTGTAAACTAAGATGCACAGAACTATGGTTATGCCTTGACATAACAAAAAATGTTATTAAAACAATAGGTTTAATCATAATTTTAATTGTTAAATAGTAGCTTAAAACAAATTAGCGTGAAACGAAATGTCATAGTCAGTAGGATCATTTATTACAATGTATAGAGTTAAGGTGTACAAGTAATGTTCAGCAAAAAAAAAAAAACGTCAGTACAGCATTAATGGTGTTTGCGCATAAACATTTGATTAATAAAATGTTATGTGAATACAAGCAAGGTTAACCAAAAGTGTAAAATCGGCGACTCATAAAGAGCAGACGACAGTAAGAATAATGTACCCGAACGTTGGTTTTATAACAATGTCGGTCAAAGTGAAAGTAATTCGAGAACGAGTGATATCAAATTAAAGGAAAAAGAACAATCTTTAATTTGATAGTAATATTAACCCAATCGCAACTGTATTTAGTGCGGGAGAAATGTTAGCATCATTCTAAAAATATACATCGAGAAACTGTTTATAAATACTAACAGGAACGACAACTAGTTACCACCACGACATTTGACGGTTAGGAAAAGCCGTTATCAACTGTCAAAAGGTGACACGTCACACCGAGACACCGACCAAAGCCAATCAGAAAATTAGTTAGTAATCAACATTTTTACCTAGAGCCGATCAAAGAGAGGGGTATATAAAGACAAAACAACGAATTTTGAGACAGACCTTTACTAACTAGCATGCAGCACAGACGTGTGCCAGTCATCTCTACATTTTTTAATAACACTTAGCGTCAGTTACATAGTACATTGGAACCAATAGTTCAACAACAAGAAACGATTACTTCGAGTTCATCCACAACCAACAACAGTGATTAAGTGCAGTTTTATTTTAATTTTGTGCGGGAATAACGAACAGAAAATAATTTATTGTTATTATTCACGATCCATTTTAATCAGAAGAGGATCGCATTATTCTGTTCTTGTGCGAATTTAGTGCCGAAACCCAGTAATCATTATAATCCGATTACTTAAGTGATTAATAAGTTTTAATTAAATAATTAAAACTCAGAAGGTAAAAGTGCAATCATTACTAATCTTGATCTGAGTGCCATAACCTATACTTTTTGCAACAATAACCTGTACTGACGCAAAACACAAAAACATTATTTAAGATTACACCACGTCTCGATTTATTATACAAATTTGTTATTAGTAATTAAGCTATATGTTAGTTGTAAGGGTTCTCACTTGATAAATATTGTCACTAAAAAAGCAAGCGTTGATGAAACGCACGAACTTTCAACAGATCGTTTTTTTTAATTACTTTGCAAAAGTAACCTAAAACTTTGTTGATCAATTTTATATCAAAAGGATTATTGGATATTGTGTAGGCATAATTGTTTTCTTTCGTGTCTCAAAGAATTCACAACTGAGATAATCATAATTTTAATATAAAAAAATAAATAGTATCTGGACTTAACCAGATTTATAATTCATGTTCTGAGCAAGCCGTATAAGGCATATAATAACTGACTTTTAATTGTACAACTTTGTACTACTGAGATTATAATAACTTTCATATTAAAAATAAATAGTATCTGGACTTAACCAGATTTATAATTCATGGTCTGAGCAAGCCGTATAAGGCATATAATAACTGACTTTTAATTGTACAACAACTTTGTATGTTTACATTATGTTTATTTTTTTTTTTAATTCACTATAAGGGTGTAAATAAACCCATTATTAACAGCATCACCTGATTTTGATTTATTTCTATAGGATAATTGAATATTTTCTTTTAATAAGCTTAAACAACCTTCTGTTGTGTTTAACATATTGGAATAGCATTGCCAAAAGGTGGTACTCAACCATTTTAAATTTTCTAATCATCCAGTAATTTTTGTGCGTGGGTTTTACACGGGATTTTCCCTAAATAAATCCGTGTGGCGCCCACTAATTAATAAACAAGGTAACATAACCTTGCAACCAAAGGGAGTTGGTGATTGTAAGCTGAGTTGACAGTTTAGTGAACTTCTAGTAAACACAATCAGGTACGTAAAAGCATATGTTTGTTTATGATATTGTCCAGACTTTACGAGACGTGACATACTCAGACTACCTGCAATCTGGAGAAGAAGTTTTACTACCAGTTTCAACCAGACGAGAACTATTATCAAGCAACCAACTGCTATACTTCATGTTTTAACTTCAGTTAATCTAGCACTTAAGTATAATCAACTTCACTATTTTATTTATTTAATACAAGGGAATTTTTTTTTAAAACAAGTATAATTAAACCATTGTAAACACTGTGAGTAACTTTGAATGTTTTATTTTAAATTACTTTACTACATTGGTAACCTTCAATTAGAAACAACCATTCTCAACATTGAGTTACCTCAAAAGAACACTTCACACATAGTTGAACTTTGTTTTAACGAGACTTTTAATATTTTAACCACGAATATAAGTTTAAACAATAACAACTCTTTTATTTTACTTCAAGTTAATTGTAAACACACACGTTTTCATTTTATTACAAATAGGTTAGACCAACCGTGTGGCCTTTAAACGGAATTTAAACATTATTTTAATATAATTACTATAAACAAATAAACATAATCAGTTTAAACATAACCCCGAATCGCGGTTACTTATAATATCCATCAGTTGCTAAATACCATGATCAAACCATACCTGTACAGTTGAGAATCTAAATCTATGACATGTTAATGAGTGTTCTACTTTAATTTATAAATCTACTTCAGACTAAATAATCTCTTCAATTTAATATCTTATATAGGCTACTACTAAAAAACTATACGTACGATTAGATATTACTTAAATCATGGTCAAAGACAAATTCTAGGCTAATTTAAAATTTGTTTATTCTGTAGAATATTTTTATATGCACTTGATCAGTTTTAGTATTGACTTGTTTGGTATGGTAAGACTTGTTCTAAGGCCATGATGAAAAATTAAACACAAGGGCACTAGTAGTTATCAGTGTTGGAACAGTAGTCCACCCAGTTTCCCTCTCTGATGATGATTGCCATGTGAGCTGCCAAAACATCAGTACGGAATAATTTTAATCACAGATACAAGGCTGTTAAGCCTGAAAATTTTACATGACTAAAAACTCGTTATACAATAATTACAATTTTCTAACCATAAAAGTTTAAAATTGTAACACAAATTTTTGAACAGCTGGTACAGGATTAAGCACATGAAAGGAACTTGAAAATGAATTATGACAATTACAGTAGAATGGCGAAGAAAACTGGGGTGAATAAGAGGATTAAGAGGAACTTGTTGTGAATGGCAAACTAATTGTTCTGACACTGGATGGAGGGGCAGGGAAATGACAAATGGTGATGAGGGTGGTGAACACGGAATCAGAAAATTGTATTTGTTCAATTCATTCATTGTGTGACACTGTGTGGAAAGACAATTGTTCACTTGGAATCTATCACCGTTTCTACTGTCCTTCTTCAAATTCATTAGTTCTGACCGATTCACTTGCAAAACACTACTTCAAAATTGTTACTATTCACTTTTTATTTTTCTCTGTGAATGATTTTTTATTTTAAGTTATAGCTTTTATACTTGTCATGAAAGGAATGTCAACTGGAACTGCTTGGTTCGTATGTTATTAAAATGCACTGTGTTCAAAATGAGTTTATTTTTATTTTCCAAGTCTCACCTACCCCGAATGTACAGTAAACTTCATTTGGCTACTTTACTTTAAGTTGCATTTTGTTTGTAGTTTGTAAAATAAACCTATTTAGTTTTGTTCTTAATCACACTTGTTGTACAGCTACTAACCCGCATAAACAAAATAAACAAAAACATAACCTTCACTACTGAATACGAGTACAACAATAGCACAAACTTCCTAGATTTTTCCATCACAAAATTTGAACACAGACACAAATTCAGTATATACAGAAAACCCACTACAACTGACACTGACACACTAATACACAACTCCTCCAATCACCCAACACAACACAAACTAGCTGCCTTCAGAACTATGATACATAGACTAAACAACATCCCACTAGATGAAAAAGACTAACTAAACACGATAAAATATCTAGCAGAATCCAATGGATGCAACAGAACAATATTCAATACACTCCTACACAAAACACAAAACAAACAACAGACAAAGACAGAAAACAACCTACATCAATAACCACAATGAAAAAATAGCCCACAAATTTAAAAAAGCAGGATACATAATCGCATACAAAACTACACACAAAACAGAACACACACTATCAAAACACACACAAAGCACAAAACAAATATGATCTACCTGGTGTTTACAAACTAAATTGCTTAGATTGCAACAAATTCTACTTAGGCCAGACAGGACGTTGCTTCAAAGGTGCATTGAACACACAAAGGCACTACACTCCACTACAGAATCCACCTTTGCAAACCACCTCATTGAAGCAAACCACACATACAAAAACATCGACAATAACATGGACATTCTACACGTACACACAAAAGGCCAAAAACTAGACACTCTAGAACAATTGGAAATATACATACAAACACACAAAAACAAATAAAAACGACATCCTAAACGAACAGACACAATTCAAATCACATGTATTATTCGAACATATCACACCCCATACACACAACATTGATCCTTCAAAAGTCGACGCCGTTGCAAAGAACAAGATGGACAGCACTCCCAGTGGCAGCCTTGCGAAGCTTATAATAAGCGAAAACTGGTTCAGGTTATAAGGTAAAACTTTTTTGTTTTTACCAATAAAAAACTTTGTGTTCCAAGTCGGTAGTGATATAGGCCTACTTATATTTAATACATTCCTTATTGTTTTATTTTTTATTTTATTTGAATTTCAAGGTATTTTGTACTTTTATATGTATAAAATACTACTGACTGCATTAATTTTACAATATAAATTAGAATTTTTCTCCCTGTATGTGTGTGGGGAGGGAGACACAGACTTGTCTAATTCACTACAATATAATTAAATGTTATGTCTTATATTTTAATAATATTAACGTAAATTAATTTTTAACTATTAATATGCAAAAAACGTACCTTGACTTATCAGTAATGTTTGCCTGCATCATCCTTAACTTAGCTGGAGGTATATATGCACCACCTGTTTTTGAAGTAAGTAAGTCTACTGTTTTTTTTTGTGTTGGAGTGACTGTTACCGATTTCTCCTCTGCATTACTTATTGATTTATTTTCATTTCTATCTTTTATTTGGGACTGCTTAATCTCCAGTTCATTTTCTTTATCAGAAGGAACATTATAATAACGAGGTCCTACTTTTTGTTCAGACTCATTTTCTGGATGCTCACTCCAGTTTTCAGTCTTACTTGTTTCTTTATATGTTTTTTTAACCCAATACCTACCATATTTATCTGATGACTCAAACTGGTGACTATTAAAATCGTCTGATACTCTGGTGTCATTATCTGATACTCTTTTTCTATCCGTGTTGGATGATATTTCTCTGTGATTACGAGATTCTGACTTTTTGCTTTCTGGCCTTTCACTGCTCATTTTTTTGTTACTCCTTTCATGTTTCTTATTACTTGTATTATTTTCTGAATCGTCTGACGAATTATGCTGATTTTTTACTGTTTTTTTGCCATCACACTCTTTATAACGTTTATTGTCTGAAAGCTTATTTTTATGTAATGACTCATGTTTGTTACGAATGGGTTTTGTTTTATACTGTCTGCCTCCTACATCACTTAAGTCATCATCAACTTTACTTCTATGATCCTTGTAAGATTTACTTGACGAATATTTAGCTTCAACTTTATAATCTTGACTGGACTTATTGGATTTATACCTAGACTCACTTTTTTCTCTTCCTCCTGATTCTTTATAAGTGTTATGCCCATTTCCAAACGATTCAGTCGATGCACTTCTACGTCGCTGCTTACATTTTTCTCTTTCGTATATTGATCTTGACCTGTCGTTTTCAGAGCGTTTATACACATTTTTCTCGGATCTGTTTTCTGAACCTTCTTTGATTTTCTTTTGTTTTCTGTCACTGCTGTTCTTCTCTTCCTTAGTATTACCACCATCAGAATAATCATCATATTTTGGGTAATTTTTACTCTGTTTGTTTACTTCTTTTTGCTTTTTTCTGTCATTTTTGTATCGTAAATCATTGTCTGAGTCATCATTAGACATTGAACGTTTCTTTCTCTTATGGCTTTTACTTTCTTTATGTTGTTCTCCTGAAGATGATGACATGCTCCTCGCGCGTTTTAATTTCTTTGTGCTACCCATTATCTTTTATATACAAATAATAGTCTTGAACAATAATAAATTATTTCACGCACTTAACCTTGAACAAATGTTTTTCCCATTTATTCGTTACAGTGATACCAAATAGTAACTGTGTTCGCACCTTTTTTTTTCAATAAATCTTTACACATAACTAACCCTACACAAGTATCATCCACTTTTATATAACTAACCAAAAATTTAAACAAAGTATACACACACTCCGCTCCGTATACCCAGTAATCACTAAACCAGTATAACCTCGAAACTCGAAACTCACAAACAAACAATGCTACATCAATCTCATCCACATTCAAATGTTATTTTTCATTTCCCATAGTTAAAAAACATAATTAAGAAAATTCGGCATAGAAGAATAAAAAAAACACAAATATTTCATTTCACAAAATTCGATTAACTGAGAAAAAGTCTGGGAAACAATAAATCAAAGAAGTTTAATCTTCTTGTCAAGAATCGCTTCTGTATATAATTGTCCGAAGTCGTTCAGGCAATTATATGTACCGTAATTAATTGTATTTTCACATTATTAACTTTCACATATGAACTTACTTTGGTTATCACTTTCCTATACGTTTCAAGGTGATGTGCCTCTTCCTCAGTGGAAATAATACTGAATGTCATTTTACAGAATGACGGTTATGGACTATAGGTGTGTGTGGTGGGGTTGATGGTGGGAGGGAATTGGCGCTGAGGTTCAAATTGTGTGTTTGGATCAGTGTATCGAATAGTGTATGTGATCTATAATGTAATTGTTCATTTAATATGTTGTTTGGTTGTAGTGCGTGATATCTGTATATTTCGAATTGTTCAGCTGTGTTTAGTTTTCTACTTTTAGGTAAGTAGTGTAATATTTCCATGTTGTGTTCTATGTTTGTGTAACTGTGGTTTTCGTTTTGTAAATGTGTGGCAAATGTGGAATGTATGTAATTTGTGGTGAGGGCTTTTACATGTTCTGAAAATCTAGAGGAAAAAGATGTTCCCGTCTGGCCGATGTAGAATTGGTGACAATCATTACAATTTAATTTATAAACCCCTGTTTGGCTGTATGTGTCTGTCTGTCTTTTTTAGTATTATTTATGTGTTTCCTAATGGTGTTGTTGGTTCTGTATCACTACAGTAGTGACAAAACACACTACCAAAACACACGCACAAAGCACAAAACAAATTCGATCTACCCGGTGTTTACAAGCTAAATTGCTCAAATAGCAATAAATTCTATATAGGCCAGACAGGACGTAGCTTCAAACAGAGATACATTGAACACACAAAGGCACTCCACTCCACTACAGAATCTACCTTTGCAAACCACCTCATTGAAGCAAACCACACATATAAAAACATCGACAATAACATGAACATTCTACACGTACACACAAAAGGCCGAAAACTAGACACTCTAGAACAATTAGAAATCTACAAACACACAAAAACAAATAAAAAAGACATCCTAAACGAACAGACACAATTCAAATCGCACGCATTATTCGAACACATCTCACCCAACACACACAGCATTGATCTTTCGAAAATCTATCCTGTCGCCAACAACAAGACGGACAGCGCTACATACGGCAGCCTCTGAAGAAGCCTTTTAAAGGAGAAAACCGGTTTAGGCTTTAAGGTAAATCTTTATGATTTTACTTATAAAAAACTTAGTGTTCCGAGTCGTTAATACAATAGTGATATTTAGTAGTTAATTTCTTACAATTTGTTGATTTTGAATTTATACAGTTAGGCATTTTATAGGCCTAAGTAGTAATTGGCTATACTTTCTTATTTTACACAAATTAAAGATTAGCTTACCTTTACATATATTTTGCTTAGTGTCACTTATGACCTGTTTACTTTTTTAATTGATTTGGGTTGTTTTATAATAATTGTATGTTCTCATTACCTTACACAATCATGGGTTGTCTATTATTTACTATTACTTTTCAATCATAACATAAAATCTAGGTTTATGGGCTGTATACCTTTTTCAGCCATATTCCTGCTCATAAACTTAATTGAACAAATCTTTTAACAGTTACTATGATATTCTTTTTTATATTTTGTTTATTCTTAACTATTTTGGTGACTAACATTATCACACCATTTCTTTTTCTTTCTAATTATCCCTTTGAACATAGGATGTTTTACTTATTTTGCATTTATATTCCTTACTATATATTTTCTTTTTCTACCTAACCATGGTAACACTAATATTTTGAATCATCATGGGATTTTTACACTGAATACCATTGTATTCCTAATCTACAATCACTCTTAATTCTAATAACAATAATATTCTTACTCTCTGGCACTTTTCACCATTAAACTGTAGCGTTTATCACTGGTTTTTAGGTGTCTATACTTATCTGTAGGGTGATATATTTAATTCAGGTTTGCACTGGCACTTTGCACTTTTTATGGTATTTGAGTGTTACTAGTGGGTATTCCCTAACATTAAATTCTCTTTTCTCACTTAATTATGTTCACTACCTACCTATCTCTCTCTTCTGGGTTTTTTATTATTTTATTCATAAATGTTAGTTATATTGTTAACAAGTTTCATATCATTATAGAGTTATTCACAACATTTAATCTCTATTTCATTGGTTAGTGTACTTTAGTGGTTATTACTTTGTTTGATTTTAATAATTATCATTTACCGTTATTATTTATTTGATTCTTTTTCATTATCATTTGAGTTTACTATTTCTCATTTCCTTTTCTATATCATTTGTTTGTGTCTTATTATATCTTATCATTTTATTTCACTTTATTTGTTGTTTGTTTCCTTTTCATTTATCTTCTCTTTTGATTTCATTTTACTGAGTCAATCACTTGGGTTGGGTCATAGTCATTTGTCTCGTCATAGTCATTTTATTTTCATTAGTTAAACATTTAATATAGTTGATTCATAGTTTTTTCCCTGGTATTGGGGTGGCTTTTTGTATTGTAACATAATGCCTCTCCATCAAAATTGATCATTTTGGTAAAACACTAGCATATTTTTTATGAAATTATCAGTTATTTATAATTTTTTCCTTTTTCTTCTTGTTTATTTCTTCTTTCTTGCTTCTCTTCTTACTTGTTCCACTCCTTTTTATTTAGTTATTTTTTAGATCTGTTTTTATTTGTTTCCATTAGTGCGTTCTCCCTATTATATAATTTTTTCCCTAACTTTTAGTAGCTGGTTTCTTCCATTACTACCTTTTTTCTGAGATCAGAGGAACTTCATCTCTGCTCAGTTAATTGATTGCTGAACCTATTCTCAGTCAATCTTAAATACCTTTCTGTCATCTTGTGACTTTCATTAATAATAATATTTTGGGGATTGTCCACTTCATGGTTCTTTAGATCATTTTAACCTTTTACTCATTCTTCCTTCCGCTGTACCTTTGCTATATTCTGTTATCTACTCACACAGTTGATTGTTTTTATTTATTTAGTTGTTAATTTCATTATTTCTAACTTTTAGTTTGTTTTTCTCTTCTTCTTGGGATCATTTTAATTATTTTTGACATCTTTTCTCTTCTTCTTCTTCTTCTTCTTTGTTGATTACCATTATTTTGCTTTAGCCACTTGCTGTATACTTGCTTTATACATTATTTCTTTTTCTTTCTTGTACCAGTCCATTTTCTTTCTTTCTTTTTTTTTCTGAATATTCTATATTCTTTATAATTTTATATATTTGTCTTGGCAGTTCTTGCTTGGTTTTATTTTTATTTATTTTACTTGGTCTCCTTTCTAATTCTCTTATATCATTAATTCTTGTTTTCACTTTATTTGTTTATTTTGTTTCATCTCATATATTTTCTAAATATTATTGTAAGTTGGTTGTTCTTACTATTTAGGAATTTTTGTAGTTTATTTTTCTTTTGTTTTACCTCATATGTTTTCTAAATAATAGCGTAAGGTGATCTTACATATTTTTTGAATTTTGTAATTTTTATTTTTATGATTGTTCATACTTCTTCGTAGAACTTCTTGATGGAAATTTGGTTATATACTCCTTTGATCTTTTTAGTTACTATATTGCTTACTTCATACGTATTGTTGCCATTGTCTTTTGTTATGACATAAGGTCCTACGTATAACAATAATAGCTTCTTGGCTATACCTTCGAATGTACTAGGTAGTTCACGATTTTTGATTAAGACTTTTTGTCCTTCATGATATTTAATTATTTTGGTCTGGTTCTGTGAATATTTTGTTTTTTGTTTTTCTATCTTCTCCATGATTCTGTTGTAGCATTTATTTTCTTCATACGGGTCTTCTGGGTTGGTTGGACAGTCAATCAAATCCTGTATCTCTCGATGTGGCTTTCTTCCAAACATCATAGAATATGGGGTGTTTTCAATGAAATGGTGATAACTTCTGTTCAAGAATTCTTCTGTTGATGTTAAATATTTTTGCCATTCTCTCTGATTATCATGGCAGTATGTTCTCAAAATGCGTCCCACCTCTCTCAATACTCTTTCTACGGGATTACTGCTTGGGTGGTATACGGACATTTTGTATATTTTTATATTTAAATTCAATAATTCCTCTCTCCACCTTCTTCCTTTAAACTGCGTTCCGTGATCGGTTATTATTGTATATGGTTTTCCAACTTCAGTTATGTATTTGTTTTTTATTATTCTAAGATTTTCTTTGTGGTTGCTCTGTTTATAGCGTACAGTTTGGTGTATTTGGTGTAATGGTCCAATAGAATCACAATGAACTTGAATCTATGCCTCCCTCTGCTACGTGGGAATGGTCCACATATGTCAAGAAACACTTTTTCAAGTTTTTTATTTGATGTGATGGGTATCATCATTCCATCCTTTCTCTCATTATTGGTTTTAACCATTTGGCATATAGTGCATGTTTTGATATTTTTATTCACTTTTCTTGTTATAATCTTAATAAACATTTCTTCTTCTAAAGCTTTGACTATTTTTAATGTTCCCATGTGTCCGTATCTGACATGGTAGTCTTTAATTAATTTGTTTTCTAGAGAAGTTGGAACTACTAGCTTCCAATTTCCATGATTCTTTTTTGTTTTAATGAATAACACGTCTTTATGTAGGCAATAAAATCTGTTAATAATCTCTTCGGATTCCATCACTCTCCTTCGTGTGTTTGCTAATTTGGTATCTTGTTTCTGCTGTTGTACGATCTCATTTACTATCTCTTCTAGGTCCTTTCCCTCCTTTAATATATAATACACCTTGGCGATTTTCTCCTTTTCTCCTTCAAATGTCTGATTGTCAACATTTATTCTGGATAATATGTCAGCCGCTACATTCTTCCGGCCTGGAATGTATTCCCACGTGATGTGGTACTCCTGCAGAGCGAGGATCCAACGGGTAAGTCTTCCATGACTTAATTTACATTGTTTAAGGAATGATATGATTTATGGTCGCTTCTGACTGTGATGGGGTACCCTAGGATGTTTGTTCTAAATTTTCTGCACGCAAACACTATACTTAACAACTCTTTTTTTGTAATGTTGTAGTTACGTTCACATCTATTTAGCACTCTGTTGGCAAAGCTGATGACCAGGTGGTGTCCTTCTTTATCTTCTTGATACAGTTCAGCGCCCAGACTGACATCACTGGCGTCGCAATTCAGATAGAAGGGTTGCTCAAAGTTGGGATGATGCAGCATCACTGTTTCTAGAAATTTTTGTTTGATGAGAGATAATACCGTATCCTGTTTGGTTCCCCAGGTCCGCTTGTCTTTAGATGAGAGTTGTTTTGAAAATTTGGCAGTTAAATAAGAGTAGTTATTTTGAAATTTACGGTAGTAGTTGCAAATACCCAGGAAGGATTGCAACTGCTTCTTATTTTTAGGTGTAGGGAATTTCTGGATGGCTTCTACCTTTTCTTGGGATGGAGATATTCCCTGCTCTGTTAGGTTAAATCCCAGGAATTTTACTTCTTCTGCTATGAACTTGGATTTATCTAGCTTCAGAGTTACATTGTTGTTGGAGAGTTTATTCAATACTTGTTCTATTTGTGCTCAGTGTTCGTCCCAGTCCGATGATGTTATCAGTAGGTCGTCCACATATATTGTTGTGAACTGGAGAGCCTCTTGACCTAGGACTTGGTCCATGCACTTTACAAACACTGCGACGGAGTTGATGAGGCCAAAAGGTAACCTCTTAAACTGATAATTCCTCCCGTCGAAGATGGGATACTGTCTACTGTGTGGGTGCAGCTCCACCTGCCAGTACCCACATACGGTATCCCATGTACTGATGTATTTTATTCCGTAGAATTTTTTCAAAATTTCTTCAATTTCCCCAGGCGAAGTTCGGTCATTAATGATCATTTTATTTATTTCCCGGGCGTCTAAACAGATCCGGACCTTACCACTCTTTTTGGGTATAGCTACGATAGGACTTGTGTATGGAGGTTGGCTATACTCAATGATGTCCTCGTCCATTATTCTATTAATCTCTGCTCTGACTTCGTTTTTAAGGGAGTATGCAATAGGGTAAGATTTTTCTATGAAAGTCCACTGGTTCCCGGAAATTGATTTTACATTGATATCCCTTGACCTTGCCTGGAGTGTTGGAGAAAACGTGTTGGTATTTTTTATATATTTTTATTAAATTCTCGACTTGCGTTTTGATGAGTTCCTGGTTTGGCCTGTTTCTTTGAAATACTCTGATCTCCTCGAGTTTCTTCTCCCACAAATCACTATCCTCCTCTTCATCATTTATGACCATGAATAGTTCATGGGTTCTACAATAATAATTTTTTAAGACTGGGTCCTGATTCAATGCTGTTGGTGTAGGGTGGCCGTTTATTATTTTTGCTGACCATATTCCTCTTTCAGATGTTAACAACACTATCCCTTGTTGTAGGTTTATTATGGCTGAGTGTTGTCATAACACGTCGCACCCTATGAGCATATTGAATAGTAGTCCACTCGCTACCAGGAAAACAATAGGTATAGTCAAGTTCTGGCTGTTTAATTCCAGTGAGACTTGCTTTCTTACTGTTTTGTTTTGTTTTCCTGTTGCCCCTATTATGATGATGTTATTAATCGGCAATGTGGGTATTGGTAGCTTGCAGTTAGCTTGGATCTGCTCTAGCTCTGTCTGGTTTATCAGGGAAATGTTTGATCCTGTGTCAATCGTCATGATGGTTATTGTTCCATTTATTGTGGCCTGTACGTGAACTATTTCATTGTTAATTCTTGGCAACTGGTTGTCCTCTTCTTCCAGGAGGGCTTCTCGTATGTTTTTCAGATAATTATTGGAGACGATAGTTATAATTTTATAATGGTTCTGTCGCGTCATTTGTATGAGTAACCCAAGTGATTGGTCATGTGAAGGGCTTTCTTTGGTTCTCACTGACCTTGTTAGTTTAAATCTGGTTGTACGTTGTTGGCCCGGTTTTCTGACTGGTTCATCACAGGTTCATTTATGGGCTCCGGCCGAACACTCATGTTGTTTCCTGACGTTTCACTGGTCCTATTTCCTGGAAATGTACAGTATTATTACTTGATGTCGATGTATTATACTAGGAGTTTGCCGGCGTGTTTGGACAGTACCTCCTCTAGTTTGGCTGACTCCTCCCATTAATAAAGTTGACTTGTCGCCGAACATCATCTCTGTTTTGATTATTCCCAGTTCCCCTATTGTACTGGTAATTCGGGTTATAGTTATTACTGTAGTAATTACTATTATTGGGGTGACCGCTAGGACGTTGGTTTGGTCCCGTTCCCCGGTAATTGTTGTTGGTGGAGTTGTTATTCGGGTTGTTCCCATTGTATGGTAGGTTACCCTGATTGTAAGTTTTGCGGTTTCCCCGATATTGATTGCCATTAACATTCCAGTTTGGGGTATTCTGGTTATGATTTTGGGGGTTGTTATTTGATGGGTTGTAGTTCTGTGTGTTCTGGTTTTCACTCCATCTGTTGTATCTCATATTGACCATTCTGTTCCGTTTATATTGGCCATCATTCTCGTGATCCTCCAACAAGCTTGCCATGCCTTGAATTGTTTTTATTTGGGCCTGTCTTCTGGCTTTTTGGACCGCATCCTCATAATGGTATCCCAACTGTATTACCAATGATTCCTCCGGTATCCTCGGTTCCAAATTTCTGGCTAAGCACACTTTACCTAGAAAGTATGAAGTGAGGGTGTGTCCCACTTGCGGTTCGTACCTCCCGTTGCTTATATCATTTCTTACCACGTTCTGGGTTGACTCCGACCAATATTTATCGCGGAAATGCGTTTTGAATTCTTGGGTGCTGTTTATCTCTGGTCTGGTGGCCGTCCACCAATTGTCGTGAGTATCCCGGAACATCTCGTCAATCAGGCTTCGCACCGTTGTCCATCTAGTTTCCCTGTTCTTCT
This sequence comes from Magicicada septendecula, assembly GCA_034769895.1. Classification (NCBI taxonomy): domain Eukaryota; kingdom Metazoa; phylum Arthropoda; class Insecta; order Hemiptera; family Cicadidae; genus Magicicada; species Magicicada septendecula. The sequence goes on along the minus strand of CM068371.1, from coordinate 228,389,317 downwards.
CAATCAGTTCCTCCACTCTTTTGAGGAATTCCATAAGGTTGCGCCGGTAGCTGCGGAAGTTTATTAGCTCCCGGTTCTCGCTGATCATGATGTGGGTGTTGTGACAGGGTTTCTCTATCAGCGCGTCCAGCTCTTCTTGCATTTGTCTTTCCTGTTGGTTGATTCCTTGTATTTTCTCCTTGTTTTCTTTAGTTTGTCCGTCTACTTGGTTGAGATTGGAATATACTCTTTCCACCCTCTCACTTACATCAGTTTGTATTTCCTTGTGTTTTTCTTCAAGCTTTTTTAGCACCTCCTGTTTATTTTTAGTGCATTCTACGGTTGTTATTTGATGAAGTTCCTCAAATCTATTTTTTCCTTCCTCCTCGACGTTGCTTATTTTGTTGATTAACTACTCCCGGACTTGTATCACCGCTTCATTCATCTCGGTTATGGTTTGTTTTATTTCTTCCCGACATCCTACCATTTGTTGTCTTAACTCCTCTTTGGTTTTCTCACTATTTTCCTTCATTTGTCATTGGAGTGTTTCACCTATTACTATCGATCTTATTATTCAGTACTTCCAGATCTTCCTTGATCTGTCTCTTTAACTCCTCATTCTTCTCTTCTAAGATCTCTTGGTTTCTCTTCAAGGCTTCATGGTTGCTTTCCATCTTATTATTCAGAAGTTCTATATCCTCCTTGAGTTGTTTCTTGAATTCTTCACTGTTGCTATCCAATTTTTCATTTATTTTCCCCTCCATTTTGTCTATTTTTTCATTACTTTTGTCTATTTTCCCATTAATTTCCTCCTTATTTTTGTTTAATTGTTCCACCATAATCCTCATCATTTCCTGAAAATTGGTGTCCATTGATTGGGTTGGTTTTTTTGATTGCTCATCGCCTATTACTTCTACTTCGGGTTCTGGTTGGGTTGGATTGTCTGGTTGGTCCCCTTGGGCCTCCTCTTCGATCATTTCCTCAATCATTTCCATTTCTTCTTCGTTGGTATCCTCAGTCCTCTTCTTAGATTTTCCCCTAGTAATCATGGAGTATTTCATAATTTTTCGTAACCGCCACTAGTTTTTAATTCTAGCCACACTAGGTGGTCGCCAATTTGTAACGACATGGATCTTTTGCGTTTCTTAGAGCCACACATTGTGGTCATTAATTTGTAACGAGTAGCTCTGTATGTGCTCTATAAATGTGTATTTCGTGTGTTCGCATCACACGTTGTAGTCGTTACTTTATGTTTAAGCTGACGATGTCCGTCGCGATCTCATGAATTACCAGTACTCGCGATTGTGAACCTTACCTGTCCTTTGATAGGTGATTGTAAATCCCGGGTGGCGCCAAATTGTTTAAACTGAAAACAATTAAAAAAATAGTACGATTGAGCGGTGGTTCCAGACGGTATGGTTGATTCAAATTACTCCCGCCACTTGCGGGTTGATGAATATCGCTGGTAGTTCGCAGAGTTTCCAATGCCTAGCGCTTACCGTTACTTTCACTCATCGCTAATGTACACAAATCATATAATACAATTTACTGTGAAATAAAGAACAGTGGTTACAACTCTGTACTAGTTTATTAACTTGTAATTAGTTGTTATTTAATATTATACAAAATAATATCTGGATTTTAAACAAATTTGCTCCGGCAATATTAAGACAATTATTTCTCAAGGTTTGGTGAAAGATGATTCAGAACGATTTATCTCGACATGGCGTCGAAGAATGGGTATTCTTCTTTCGTTCAATAAATCGGGGTTCTTGTGGTTACAAAAAAATATTAATAATGATTACAATAAAGTACACTACCTTACATTGATGGTACTTATATACTATAAGGTTTAATTACAATTCGTTCCTGAAGTTTTAAAAAGTGTGTGTAAAAAGTTAGTAAATTTTTGTCCAGGTTATTTTCTAGTTGTACAAAGTTAGTGTTTTATTTTTAATTAGTCCTTGAAAGAAATTTGATTATCAGTTCATAGTGAGAGTTAAAAGTGTTGTGAGAAAAAGTTAAAAAGAATTAATTCAGCAATACTTATCAAATCTGTTGACTTAGGGTGAAGCGTTTTTCAGTTTTCTGTTAGGTTGGATCTATTCAGTCATCAATCTTCCATCATGTATGAATTTAATTACGCCTGGCATCTTTTTCGGATAAGTTGGTCGAAATTATTAATTTGGAATTTAATAATCTGGTCTCTGGCCTCGGTTGGATGGACTAGCTACTCATCAGATTTCTTGTTTCTTCATGTTATTAATTTTGATTACTTTTTTATTGTTTTTAAATGAAAATTGAGTCGATTACGGCTTGGCGTTTATTCATCTTGATCTTCAATAATGAACTAACAGTTTCTAACGGAATAATAATAAATAACGTTCGGTTGTTATGGCAACTGTCTGTCTCTCATTGGCTGTTCATAATTTAAGTCTATTGTTATGATATTTGAATTTTTTTCAAAATGACTAAATATCTTCTGATTGCTATTATTCTTCTGTCTTCTTATCTATGTATAAGATATTATCACAACTGTTCATATTTTCTTTCAACGATCATTTTGACATCCCACAAAGCTGGGTTTGTTTATGTATTAATGTTTTGACAATAACGTTAGTATATGTAATTACATTTCTTTCTTATTTTATGTTCTTAATTTAACTTTTACATCTTCATATGATTTACTAATTTTACTTAACTAGTTACTTGCCTTGGATTTTCTAATACAATACGGTAGTTAATTTCTTACAATTTGTTGATTTTGAATTTATACAGTTAGGCATTTTATAGGCCTAAGTAGTAATTGGCTATACTTTCTTATTTTACACAAATTAAAGATTAGTTTACCTTTACATATATTTTGCTTAGTGTCACTTACGACCTGTTTACTTTTTTAATTGATTTGGGTTGTTTTATAATAATTGTATGTTCTCACTACCTTACACAATCATGGCTTGTCTATTATTTACTATTATTATATATTTATTAAACTTTCACTGTGAACACTTACTTTTTGGTTTTGTTTCCCATATGTTTCAACGTGGTGTTCGTCTTCCTCAGTGGGATTTGAAACTGAATGTCTGTACATAGTAACCATTATGGGTTGTAAGTGTGTGTGGTGGGGGTTGTTGGTGGGAGTGAATTGGCGCTGGGATTCGAAGTGTGTGTTTGAATCAGTGTATTGAAAAGTATGTGATCTATATTGTAATTGTTCATTTAATATGTTGTTTGGTTGTAGTGTGTGATATCTGTATATTTCAAATTGTTCAGCTGTGTTTAGTTTTCTACTTTAAGTAAGTAGTGTAGTATTTCCATGTTGTGCTCTATGTTTGTGTAATTGTGGTTTCCATTTTGTAAATGTGTGGCAAATGTGGAATTATGTAATTTGTGGTGAGGGCTTTTAAATGTTCAGAATATCTAGATGAAAAAGATCTTCCCGTCTGGCCGATGTAGAATTGGTGACGATCACTGCAGTTTAATTTATAAACCCCTGTTTTGCTGTATGTGTCTGTGTCTTTGTTAGTATTATTTATGTGTTTCCTGATGGTGTTGTTCGTTCTGTAGGCTACTTTATAATTGTGTTTCCTAAATGTGTTAGCAATTTTGTGTGTGTTGGAATTGTAGTATGTGAGTTTGATGCATTTACTGGGTTGTGTGTTGTTTGTTTTATGTGTTTTACTTTTTGTGTTTAGGATGCGTTTGTGTAATTTGTTTATTAAATCGGGAGTGTATCCATTTTTGACTGCTATATATTTGATTGTGTTGAGTTCTTCTTGGTAGTCATGTGTGTTTAGGGGTATTGAAGTGAGCCTATGGAGCATGTTGTTGAAAGCTGCATGTTTGTGTTGAGTTGGGTGGTTGGATGAGTTATGTATGACCATGTCTGATGTGGTGGGTTTTCTGTATATTTTGTATGCGTGTGTGTTGTTTGTTTTGGTAATTGTAAGGTCCAGGAAGTTATGCTATTGTTTTGTTCTAATTCAAGTGTGAATTGTAATTTTTGGTGTATAGTGTTAATGTATTTGTGGAAATTTTCAATTTGTCTTTTGTTGCCGTTGTATAGGAGTAAGTGTTTAGAAATACTACACTACTTACCTAAAAGTAGAAAACAAAACACAGCAGAACAATTTGAAATATACAGATATCACACACTACAACCAAACAACATATTACATGAACAATTACATTATAGATCACACATACTTTTCGATACACTGATTCAAACACATACTTCGAATCCCAGCGCCAATTCCCTCCCACCAACAACCCCCACCACACACGCCTATAACCCATAACAGTTACTATGTACAGACATTCAGTTTCAAATCCCACTGAGGAAGACGAACACCACGTTGAAACATATGGGAAACAAAACCAAAAAGTAAGTGTTCACAGTGAAAGTTTAATAAATATATAATATTTAAAAAGTGAATGAAGAAGATGTACCAACAAGATAATTATTTACTATTACTTTTCAATCATAACATAAAATCTAGGTTTATGGTCTGTATACCTTTTTCAGCCATATTCCTTCTCATAAGCTTAATTAATTGAACAAATCTTTTAACAGTTACTATGCTAATCTTGTTTATATTTTGTTTATTCTTAACTATTTTGGTGACTAACATTATCACACCATTTCTTTTTCTTTCTTTGAACATAGGATGTTTTACTTATTTTGCATTTATATTCTTTACTACATATTTTCTTTTTCTACCTAACCATGGTAACAATAATATTTTTACTCCTTATGGGATTTTTACACTGAATACCATTGTATTCTTAATCTACAATCACTTTTAATTCTAATAACAATAATGTTCTTACTCTCTGGCACTTTTCACCATTAAACTGTAGTGTTTATCACTGGTTTTTAGGTGTCTATACTTATCTGTAGGGTTTTATATTTAATTCAGGTTTACACTGGCACTTTGCACTTTTTTATGGTATTTGAGTGTTACTAGTGGGTATTCCCTAACATTCAATTCTCTTTTCTCACTTAATTATGTTCACTCCCTACCTATCTCTCACTTCTGGGTTTTTTATTACTTTATTCATAATTGTTAGTTATATTGTTAACAAGTTTCATATCATTATAGAGTTATTCACAACATTTAATCTCTATTTCATTGGTTAGTGTACTTTAGTGGTTATTACTTTGTTTGATTTTAATAATTATCATTTACCTTTATTATTTATTTGATTCTTTTTCATTATCATTTGAGTTTACTATTTCTCATTTCCTTTTCTATATCGTTTGTTTGTGTCTTATTATATCTTATCATTTTATTTCACTTTATTTGTTGTTTGTTTCCTTTTCATTTACCTTCTCTTTTGATTTCATTTTATTGAGTCAATCACTTGGGTTGGGTCATAGTCATTTGTCTCGTCATAGTCATTTTATTTTCATTAGATAAACATTTAATATAGTTGATTCATAGTTTTTTCCCTGGTATTGGGGTGGCTTTTTGTATTGTAACAATAATTATTCCTGTATTTTGTTAAGTGATAATATTTTATTAATACATCTGCTTCCTGCTCATGTCCAATATAACTAGAGTAGGAATGGCCCCCTGGCTCATATGTGCAAATAATTTTTTTAAGTGTAGGACTAAACGTCTTTATGAGCACTTTGTTTCATTTAAATTTAGTCAGAGTCTAATGAGCAATTTGGCCTAACCTAACTTACTACATCTAAGAATAACTTAATACTGTCAGTTACCTTTATTTTAACATTAAATACATCTTAATTAGTGCAATAGCAGTATTTTTGTGTCTCACATTACACTAACTCAAAGGAATTTCTCGTTACAGTTCAAACAAATGTTGAAATTGTGTACCAATATTTCTTTTCTTTCAATTCACTTTTTATGAAAACAAGCTTTACATTAATGCTTCTAGGCTTACTGGTATTCTATATTTTCAATCAAATGTTCAATATTGAATAGTTAAAATGTCATGGAATTGTGAAATTAACAATCCTATGACTAATGTGTGGTTTTCAATCTATATTTAATTTGTCTTAAATAGAAATAATTTGGTGCAATTAAATTTATAAGTTCATTTGTTTTATTAATAATTTTAGTAATTTGTTTTTTGTTTATTGAATGATTCCTTATCAGTTTTTCATCTTTGTGCTGTCAGTTTTCATTTCAAAACATTGGATTTTATTATTCTACATTCTATTCATCTATAGCACTGTAAACACTATAGTCTTATAATTTTGGAGGTGGGTCTCCTTCTCTAGAAAGCTTTATTTCAGAAACTGTCAAAGCAATTCACTCCGTAACACTCCATAGACTTCAGTTAACTTTATTTTTGAAAAGTGCTTAAGTATGTAGGTATCATTTTATTTATGTAGGCCTGTTTTGCTCGAGTATTTCCATTTGCTTGAATATTTTCTACCAGAAAATGGATGAACATGGCTGATGAGATTAGTGACCAAACAGCACAGTGATTGTAACATGTCACACTATGACTATAGAAAATACTACCAATATATGGTGTGTTTCAATATCCAGTTAACACTATTGTCAGTTGCTAAGAAAATAAGTTGAAATAACAAGTGCATGAAGCAGGCTGTAATTTTAATATATTCTTAGAGACTTAATATGAGTAATCTACTAAAGTCATTTGTTTTAAATCGTTTTTAGTAGAGGTCTTGAATTTTGCTTAGATTAGTCAAAGACCCAATAAGTTCTTTTTACGGTTCTCTAATTTCTTAGATTTCATTGTCCATGATGTGTCCGTTAGTTAACTAAATATAATTAATTCTCCCTTTTTACAGTTCATCAGTTTGCATTCTCACAGTCTTTTGAATTGTTCATAAAATTTCCATCTAGGATTATACACTTACCTGTAACACTTTATTAAGATACAGATTTATCCCTTGTAGAGTCATCTTCCAATCCCTTGAAAAACTAAAAGTATCATATGTCTCTGGAATAGGAAGTCAAAAAAAAAGAATTCAGGTAGCAAGTATCCATTATTTCATGAGATATATCCTAGAAGCAAACTGTAGCTTCCAGTTATTGTTCCTGAGAAACCTTATTAAGGGGTTTATCAAAACAAACAATTACAAGCTCACACTTCTCAGCATTTGATAAAAAAGTTTTGAAAAGTGTACGGTACCTAACCTAAAAATATATAGGTGAGTTATTTGAAATGAAATATGAAGGATTGGAGAATGTTTATTGATTAAAAATTTTGTATAGGTTTTAAAATGAAATAACTGCAAATAACAGTTATTTCAATCTTTGTTATTACGTTGCATGCAAAAATATTGTTTAAATATCAATAATAAACACCTCTAAATCTCAATTTATAATAATACCATTCATTTCCAGTTACTCCAACCTCTTAGGGGCAACTGTAAACATGCGTTTTCTTTATCTTTTCTTTATACATTCAACTATTGGAACAACTGTAAACTAGTTGACATTGTACTATTTTGTGTTGTGCTCTTAATCCTAACTGCATGTTTACAATTACACCTTCGTCTATGTGAAAAGTGAATGAAAACGTGGAAAACAAGATACTTCAGCCACTAAGTTTATTACAAATCATAAAGAAATGTTGTTCTGTTACATAATACAACAAGTAAGTAATAGAATAAAGATTATCATTTTCCAAACACAGAAACATTTCCAGAGAATTCATAGACAATTTGTCTGTTAATTTCTGGATTGGGCAAATCTGTCAATATTAAATTTTGTTCAAAGCTTATTTTCATAATTTTCTTTTAATATAACTTTGTAGAAATGTCCATCTTTGGATTGATATCCTGTGGCATAAATTTCTCCCTCATCATTATCTACTTTCTACACAACAAACATACTTGCAGTGATTTTTATTTCTTGGTCCTCCAGCAAAAACAATGAGAACAAATTTTCCCGCTTGAATCTTTTGCCATTCTGGTATTTGATAGTTACTTCCATGGTAGTGTCTTTCAAAACACTTATTGCGAATTAATCTTGTTATAATCAGAATCATTGCAATAAATAAGATGTTGTTTATAATTTTTATTACTGTATGATCAAAATACAATCTTCTTAGATTTGTTTTTCTGTTAACATTGTTTCTGCTAGATATTTCTTCTTTCTCTTTTACTTGATATTGTCTTCAGTTCTTAAAACTTATCTGTATCTTCGATTTCAAGCAAGGTATCTTTCTTTCTTTTTGTATAGTGGGATCTGTAGACATCAAAGACTTTTGAGTTTTTCTAATTTCTGATGTAAATATTTCTACGAATCTAGTTGATGTTTCTGGAGTTGAATTTTGTTGTGGCATTTTAATAGGTGTCTTCTCAACCCCAGTTCAGTGTAATAAGGCTAGGTGAATCTTTGAAATTTTTGTAGTGTCACCAGGTCAGAATGGAACTTCAGCTTGCTGTTGAAAACAAGCATATTTCAGTAGTTACTTGATAAAGGATGATGTTTTAAGAGCAATAGTTCTTTCAGAATTGTTTTAATAAAAAGAATTCAAATACAGAAATGAGAAGACTTAAGGGTAAAGAACAAGTGAGTGTTACTATCGCAAACATATCATTGTAGATACAGTAGAATCCCATTAAAACATGCCAGCTTATTACAATATCTCTTGTAAGACACGCTTTTTGTCTAGTCCCTACACGTCTTGTATATATTCTTACATTATGAATTCTTACATTATGAATTCTTACATTTCATACATTATGAAAAATCCTGTTATCTTTCCAACATGCACTTGAAATTATTTTAAACTCAGAATGTAATGCAAATAATTTCTAATGTTCCATCATTTCTAAAACATACAGTGTAATAGTACATTTCAATGGAATTTTCACGGGTTAGAGAGAGATGTGAACTGCATATGTGACCTTGGCCTGGGAAGAGATTTGTGCATGATCATGTACATGCGTTCAAGAATCAGTTTCGTAAGGTCGAGAAGTATTTCATCAGACAAAACAAAGCCTTGCTTGGTAGTAGCTGGATAAAACCAGGAACAAAGGAACCTCATTAGACACACAAACAGATAAGTACAAAAGTGGGGAAAATTTTGGTCAAATAAAATATAAAAAAAATAACATAAAAACAGAAGATATGAAATAAAACAGAGAGAGAGAGAGAGAGAGAGAGAGAGAGAGAGGGAGAGAGAGAGAGAGAGTATTGATTTCATTTTTATGATAAATTTATTGATAACACTATGCAACATTTTAAAACTTTTGGTACGATGTTTTAAGACTGTAAGGTGATTTTAAAAGTATGTTTCATGCTGATTTCAAATCTGGTTTTAGTTTTTCTGTATCACTTAAGGTTTTTATACAATTCAATTTTGAAGTTTTAAAAAATCGAATTTTGTGAACAGGGAAAATTATTATTATTTGATTGTGATTTCAAAATTGTTTATGTTTTAATCCTGCATAAAATCACAACACATGGCAGTACAGTAGACAATGGTATACACTCACTTAAAAATGTTATAGTTATTACGAAAACACAACACATATATGACAATTTAATTCCTCTTCTTCGCTGAATTCACTGCTTTAAGATCTTTCTGACGTGGGTTGAAACTTCTCTTCCGTGATTGTCTCCCTTCACCAGTGCCGTCTCTTTTTAGCATAAAACAGTAGTCGGCCATCATGTTGGCATTCCACCTTCCCTGGTATCTCTTTTCCATGTCCTTGATATCCTGGTGGAAACGTTCGCCTTGTTCTTCACTGACATCGCTGAGGTTCGCAGGGAAAAAGTCAACATGTGAGTGTAGGAAGTGAAGCTTTACACTCATGTTACATCCTAATTTCATGAAACTCTGCAACATTCTTTTAACCATGGTTTTGTACTCTGGATGTTTGTGGTTGCCCAAAAAGTTGACAACAACTTCTTTAAACGAAACCCAGGCCCTTTTTTCCACTGGATTCATTGTACTTTCAAACAAATTGTCTTTCATTAACTTTCTTATCTGCGAAGATCCCTTCTTTAAGTTTCTCATAAGATACTTTCGGAAATCTTGTTACCAAGTACTGGAAACAGTCACCATCTTTTGGAAGAGCTTTAATGAACTGTTTCATTAATCCGAGTTTGATGTGCAAAGGAGGTAATAGTATCTTGCTTCATTGAACAAGTGGTACATTTATTATGTTCTGTGAACCGGGTTGGAGGGTTTTTCTTTTGGGCCAGTCTGTCTTCTTCCAATGTTTGTCTCTGGCTCGACTATCCCATTCACAAATGAAACAAGGCATTTTTGTGTAGCCGGATTGTTGACCAAGTAACATACCTACTACTTTTAAATCCCCACAAATTGTCCAAGAATGTTTTTCATAATTCACGTATTTTAGCAGAGCTTTGAGATTTACATACGTCTCCTTGAGATGAACTGAATGTGCAATGGGTACTGAACCAACCAAATTTCCATTGTGTAAAAGTACACCTTTGAGGCTAGTTTTGGATGAGTCTATAAATAACCTCCACTCACTTGGATTGTAAGTGACGTTAAAGAAATTCAATAAACCCTCAATATCACAACAATAAACCAGAGAGTCTTTTTCTTTAAAGAATTTCATTAATTCCTTCTCTCTGGACCTATACCAAGAGAACATAACTCCGGGTAGTAGAAGATTTTTTGCATTCAATCTTGACCCAAGCAATTGGGCAGCATCTTTTGTCAGGTTCAAGTCACGAGTAATATCATTAAGTTCATTTTGACTGAATAATTTTGGTGCAGAATCTTCTTCCGGGTTGTAATCATCAGCATTATCGCTTTCATTTTCTGAGCTGCTCGCCAGTGGCACATCTTCAAGAACGGGAGATGGAACTGGGATAGGGAGAGAATTACAATGCGTAACTGGTCGTAAGGCCGAAGGAATGTTCGGATATTGTATATCCTTCTTACTTTTTGCGTTATGACCTTGAATTTTAACCATACAAAAATAGCAATCGTTAACATGATTTTGTGGCTCCCTCCAAACCATTGGGATTGTAAAAGGCATTGATTTTTTGGCACCATTTTTCCACAGTCTCAGTCCCTCAACACATGTACGACATTCCTTGTGTGGTGCCCAGCTTTTGTCTTCATCACCAAGCCTTATGCCGAAGTACGCGTAATACACGTTTCTCACAAAACTATTAATGTCCTGTCTTTGCTTACCAATTACGTAGCTACCACAAATATAACAGAACACGTTTGGGTTATTCAAACACTTCCGGGAACTCATTTCTACAGAAAGTTCACAAACTATATATGACAGCACAAATATAACCTCACAGCACTATAGCATGTAAACAATGAACTACTGTTTCCTGCCTAACAGCCATCTGGGTGTAACAAGTGTGGCCAACTAATCCCTCCCCCACAATAAAATTTCCCCTTGTGAAACTTACGTGTAAATAAAAGATGAGTTCATTTGATTTGCAAAAAAACTGTACGTGATAGAAAGAAACGGATTGCAGATCTGGAATCAGCGCAAAAAATGCTTTAGGAACACCTAAGACTACAGAAACATAGAAAATCATGTTGCATAGTGTAATTAAATGATCTAATTACAGTACGGTAAAGTTTTTTCTAAGTTTTCATCACATATTGAAGGTATATGTTGCACCACATAGGGTAACAGTTCCACTAGGTTACCTTATAAAAGACGATATCTTTTAAACAAAAACATTATTTTTTGTGAAATATTTTATACTAGTAATAGCAATTAATAAACTTGTGTAAGTAATGATGAATATGAGTTAAGTTATTTTAACATCACCCGTCTTAACCTAACCTGTGCTCAATGAGTTCGTCTAACGGACTTTGGAATTTTCTGATAAGGGAAAGTTTGATATTTTTAAACTGGTTTCACGGGGACACTGATGCGGCTTCCACCTTTAAAAATGCGGTGGTGACTAGGTTTTTTTTGTTAGGAATCTTCTGAATTAAGGTAAGCGATAGTATAGGGGCCTCCTTCTTATTTGTACAATTACAACAGCTCACCAAGCATGCTAAAATGTGTTGTCAATGTTCACTTGTTAAACACAAACAAGGGTCTAATAACTGACATTTACATCAGAGAGAGTGGTATGAATGTGAGAAAAAAATATGTTGTCAACTGAAAATGTATAGACGTGAAATTAAGAAATTCTCATTACATTTTTTTGTTCTCATCACTTCGTATGTGACAATGTTGTGTGAACTAATGTGTACACCTTGGTAAGCGGCAAGAAATTCTCTGTGGGAATTTTATGTATAATACAAAATGATAGCAAGGGAAGTCAAACTACACAGGATGTTGTAACATAACAAGATTATGCCCATAACCATGTCATAGCCAAGAGCATTACTAATTGAATCGGGAGTTTTTTAAAAGAAAGGGTATTGTTGAAATATATTTGAAATAGGTCTAAGCAGATTAATTTGAACCTGGACATTTTATACAAAAAAAATTAATGTTACACAATGAATTAATGAAGAAAAACTTAAAAAACTAATGAGAATCATAATGGTTTAATATAATACACGGAAAACTGAAGGCCAGAAGATAAATATCAAGAAATAATCTGTAGACTAAACTACAAATTTGATGAGATTGTTCCATCATGTTAAAATATACCTTTGATCAAACATTATTCCATTCAAAGCACAAGAACAGTGAAATGAAATAACAAAAACACTATAAACATTATGATTATTAATTTTATTTGTTCTAAATATCACTATTACTTTAACGACTCGGAACACTAGGTTTTTTATAAGTAAAAGCAAAAAGTTTTACCTTACAGCCTTAACCGGTTTTCACCTTTAAAAGGCTTCTTCAGAGGCTGCCGCAGGTAGCGCTGTCCGTCTTGTTGTGGGTGACGAAATCGAATTTCAAAAGATTGATGCTGTGTGTGTGGGTGAGATATGTTCGAATAATGCGTGCGATTTGAATTGTGTCTGTTCATTTAGGATGTCGTTTTTATTTGTTTTTGTGTGTTTGTATATTTCCAATTGTTCTAGAGTGTCTAGTTTTCGGCCTTTTGTGTGTACGTGTAGAATGTTCATGTTATTGTCGATGTTTTTATATGTGTGGTTTGCTTCAATGAGGTGGTTTGCAAAGGTGGATTTTGTAGTGGAGTGGAGTGCCTTTGTGTGTTCAATGTATCTCTGTTTGAAGCTACGTCCTGTCTGGCCTATGTAGAGTTTACTGCAATTTGAGCAATTTAGCTTGAAACACCGGGTAGATCGAATTTGTTTTGTGCTTTGTGTGTGTGTTTTGATAGTGTGTGTTCTGTTTTGTTAGTAGTTTTGTAAGCGATTCTGTATCCTCCTTTTTTGAATGTGTGGGCTATTTCGCTAATGGGCTAATCGATAATCCTTACTGTCAAAAAGTGTGACGTAATTATACAAAAAACAAACAATAATTTGGATCCCTGCGCCAATCCCCTTCCTCTACACACCACCCCCACTATACCTTCCAAACAATAACCGTTACAAAGTACTGGCAGTCTGTTTCTAAGCTGACGAAGGCAAACACGACGCCGAAACCCGTTCAATGGAAAAAGTCAAGTAAGTTCACAAGAGAAAGTTTCATTATTTTATATATGTATCCAAAGATTTCAAATGAAGAGCACTGATGCTGTATCCGCAAACATGGTGAAGGGTACGGTGTATATCTTGTTCACTGGAAATAGGGTCAGTGAAACTTTTGCCACGTAGTAGCAAAGACTCCTTTATACAATTATACAGAGCAAAGTCTGTATTTTTAGTCCCTGTTTTTATAGGCTTCTTTTCTTTGGCAGTTTGATAAAATCTCTTTTGAGGAGAAATTTTGATGTTTGGTGGAACAAAATCATGTGCCATTGAAGGAGGTTTACCATGTACACAGTTTTGATCGTTGTTCAACATTTCACATTTTTGAACTAATAATTGTAAAGTGTTTTGCACATATGGCAGTAAAGATTGAGACTTTTTATTACATATAATGTTTTTCAATTTATCTGCCAATTGACACATGGACTGAATTAATATGTCTGTATTGGCTGTTGCATTATCTAGGTTAACTGAGTTACTATTTGTAGTTACCAACGTTTCATCTGTAGCTAAATCTGTACAATCAGAACTTATACACGATGGTAAAGTTAGCTTATGGACACGATAAGAATGAAGCTTGTGTATATGTTTGCACAATGAATTACTGTCAGCACATGAGCATGTATACATGTGTGAACACAAGCTGAAACATGTATATTGTAACGATCAGACTCTTATCATCTCTGAAAAAGTGTGTTTCGTGTGTTCGCCTCACACGTTGTAGTCGTTACTTTACGTTTATGCTGACGATGTCTGTCGCAATCTCACGAATTACCAGTACTCGCGAGTGTGAACCTTACCTGTCCTTTGATATGTGATTGTAAATCCCGGGTAGTGCCAAATTGTTTAAACTGAAAACAATTAAAAAAATAGGATTGAGTGGTCGTTCTAGATGGTATTGTGGATTCAAATTACTCCCGCCACTTGGGGGTTTATTAATATCGCTGGTAGTTTGCTGAGTTTCTGACGTCTAGTGCTTACCGTCACTTTCGCTCGTCGCTAATGTACACAAATCATATAATGCAATTTACTATGAAATAAAGAACGGTGGTTACAACTCTGTACTAGTTTATTCACTTGTAGTTAGTTGTTATTCAATATTATACAAAGTTATTGTTATTTAAACAAAGTTGCTCCAGCAATAAAAAGACAATTATTTCTCAAGGTTTGGCGAAAGATGATTCAGAACCATTTATCTCGACATGGCGTCGACGAATGGGTATTCTTCTTTCGTTCAATAAATCGGGTTTCTTATGATTACAAAAAAATATTGATATGATTACAATAAAGTACACTACCTTACATTAATGGTACTTATTTACTATTAGGTTTAATTACAATTTGTTCCTGAAGTATTATAAAGTGTGTGTAAAAAGTTCGTAATTTTTACCCAGGTTATTTTCTGGTTTCATACAAGTTTAGTGTTTTATTTTTAATTAATCCTTGAAAGAAATTTGATTATCAGTTCGTAGTGAGAGTTAATAGTGTTGTGAGAAAAAGTTAATAAGAATTTATTCCATAAATTCGGGTAATTCAGCAATACTTATCAAATCTGTTGAATTAGGGTGAAGCGTTATTCAGTTTGAAATAGGTTGGGTTCTTTTTGTTCGCCAATCTTCCATAATTTATGAATAGAATTATGCCTGGCGTCTTTTTCGGATAAGTTGGTCTAAATTATTAATTTGGAATTTAATAATCTGGTCTCTGGCCTCGGTTGGATGGACTAATTCCTCATCAGACTTCTTGTTTCTTCATGTTATTAATTCTGATTACTTTTACACTGATTTCAATTAAAATTGAGTCGATTACGGGTTGGCGTCTATTCGTCTTGAGTTTCAATAATGAACTAACCGTTTCTTAACGGAAATCTAATAAATAACGTTCGGTTGTTATGGCAACTGTCTGTCTCTCATTGGCTGTTCATAATTTAAGTCTACTGTGATGATATTTGAATTTTTATTCAAAATGACTAAATATCTTCTGATTGCTATTATTCTTCTGTCTTCTTATCTATGTATGAGATATTATCACAACTGTTCCTATTTTCTTTCAAAGATCATTTTGACATCCCACAAAGCTGGGTTTGTTTATGTATTAATGTTTTGACAATAATGTTAATATTATGTAATTACATTTCTTTCTTATTTTATGTTCTTAATTTAACTTTTACGTCTTAATATGATTCACTAATTTTATTTAAATAGTTACTTGCCCTGGATTTTCTAATACAATAGTTAATTTCTTACAATTTGTTGATTTTGGTTTTATACAGTTAGGCATTTTATAGGCCTAAGTAGTAATTGGCTATATTTTCTTATTTTACACAAATTAAAGATTAGTTTACTTTACATAGGTTTTGCTTAGTGTCACTTATGACTTGTTTACTTTTTGAATTTATTTGGGTTGTTTTATAATAATTGTATGTTCTCATTACCTTACACAATCATGGTTTGTCTATTATTTTCTTTATGTTTGTCAGAATTTATCTTTTTACTTATTGATATTGCTATTTTTTATAACTTGTCTATTAATTACTATGATTTATAAAACATAACACAACATATCGGTTTACGGTCTGTATACTTTTTTCAGCCATATTCCTTCTCATAAACTTAATTGAACAAATCTTTTAACAGTTACTATGCTAACCTGGTTTATATTTTGTTTATTCTTAACTATTTTGGTGACTAACATTATCACACCATTTATTTTATCTTACTAATTATCCCTTTGAACATAGGATATTTTACTTATTTTGCATTTATATTCCTTACTATATATTTTCTTTTTCTACCTAACCATGGTAACACTAATATTTTGAATCATCATGGGATTTTTACACTGAATACCATTGTATTCCTAATCTACAATCACTCTTAATTCTAATAACAATAATATTCTTACTCTCTGGCACTTTTCACCATTAAACTGTAGTGTTTATCACTGGTTTTTAGGTGTCTATACTTTTCTGTAGGGTTTTATAATTATTTCGGGTTTACACTGGCACTTTGCACTTTTTTATGGTATTTGAGTGTTACTAGTGGGTATTCCCTAACATTAATTTTCTTTTCTCACTTAATTACTGTATGTTCACTCCCTACCTATCTCTCACTTCTGGGTTTTTTATTACTTTGTTCATAATTGTTAGTTATACTGTTAACAAGTTTCATATCATTATAGAGTTACTCATAACATTTAATCTCTATTTCTTTGGTTAGTGTACTTTAGTTGTCTTTATGTTATTTGATTTTATTAATTATCATTTACATTCATTATTTATTTGATTCTTTTTCATTATCATTTGAGTTTACTATTTCTCATTTCCTTTTCTTTATTATTTGTTTGTGTCTTTTTATATCTTCTCATTTTATTTCATTTTTGTTTGTTTGTTTCCTTTTCATTTACCTTCTCATTTTATTTCATTTTATTGGGTTAATCACTTGGGTTGGGTCATAGTCATTTGTCTTGTCATAGTCATTTTATTTTCATTAGTTAAACATTTAATATAGTTGATTCATAGTTTTTTCCCTGGTATTGGGGTGGCTTTTTGTGTTGTAACATAATGCCTCTCCATCAAAATTGACCATTTTGGTAAAACACTAGCATAGTTTTTTATGAAATTATCAGTTATATATAATTTTTCCTTTTTCTTCTTGTTTATTTCTTCTTTCTTGCTTCTCTTCTTACTTGTTCCACTCCTTTTTATTTAGTTATCTTTTAGATCTGTTTTTATTTATTTCCATTAGTGCGTTCTCCCTGTTATATAATTTCCCTAACTTTTAGTAGCTGGTTTCTTCCATTACTACCCTTTTTTCTGAGATCAGAGGAACATCATCTCTGCTCAGTTAATTGATTGCTGGACCTATTCTCAGTCAATCTTAAATACCTTTTTGTCATCTTGTGACTTTCATTAATAATAATATTTTGGGGATTGTCCACTTCATGGTTCTTTAGATCATTTTAACCTTTTACTCATTCTTCATTCCGCTGTACCTTTGCAATATTCTGTTATCTACTCACACAGTTGATTGTTTTTATTTATATAGTTGTTAATTTCATTATTTCTAACTTTTGATTAGTTTGTTTTTCTTTTCTTCTTGTGATCATTTTAATTATTTTAGACATCTTTTCTTTTCTTCTTCTTTGTTGATTATCATCATTTTGCTTTAGCCACTTGCCGTATATTTGCTTTATACATTATTTCTATTTCTTTCTTGTACCAGTTCATTTTTTTTTCTGAATATTCTATATTCTTTATAATTTTATGTATTTGTCTTGGCAGTTCTTGATTGGTTTTATTTTTATTTATTTTAATTGGTCTCCTTTCTAATTCTCTTATATTATTACTCTTGTTTTCACTTTATTTGTTTATTTTGTTTCATCTAATATATTTTCTAAATATTATTGTAAGTTGGTTGTTCTTACTATTTAGTAATTTTTGTAGTTTATTTTTCTTTTGTTTTACCTCATATGTTTTCTAAATAATAGCGTAAGGTGATTTTACATATTTTTTGAATTTTGTAATTTTTTATTCCTTTTTTCTTTTCCATTGGTTGGCTTGGTCAGTAACTCGAAAATCAGTCCCATTTCTCGGTGTTCATTTGCACTTAGTTTACCCATGGTCCATCAGTTCATCTGCACTTGTCGTTTGGATCACTCTGGTGTGTAGAACTATTTCTGTCCTTGTGAAATAGGTCTCTTCTACCTTGTACCACAATTCTTCTAATATCATATGTTCCTTAGTATCCACGACTGCTTCCATCATTTTATTATGTGGTTCATTAATCAAAGAAGTTAATTGTACCTCCCTCATTAATGTTATCCCTGATTTTTTATTCTGCATTTCTATTTCTGGTATTTTCCATTTAAATAAAGATTTGCTGAAGTTTTTATTCACTGGTTGGTTGTGAATCCCTTTTATAATTTCTTTTAGAGTTCTCCTACAATCTTTATAATCCATTAATTTGCTTTGGTCGGTAATTGGTAAATTAAACACATTAATTAGTCCATGCTTCATCATCTCCAATTCTTCTCTTGTTTTTATTAGTTTCTTTTTACATATTTTTCCTATATCTTTTGTTTTCTTAATTTTCTTAATTATTTGGTTCTTCTTTACTCCTCTACGGTTGGTTTCTATGTGCTTAATTTTCTCTTTGTTTTTGTTATTTTTATTTTCAGAAAACAATACACTTTTTTCTTCTTTATTTCTTATTTTTTCATTGATACCTTTAGAAGTGCTGTCTAGTGTTTCATTCAATTGTGTGAAACCACTATCTATTGTTTCATTAAGTTGATCTGCTTTGTAATTTGTTTCTTCCCATTTCTTATTCATCCCCGTTTTTGTCTGTTTGTCTTCTTCATGATACCCTATTAGTATGTATCTTAATTCTTCTCTGTTCTTCTCACTGTCTTCCTTCATTTGCCCCCTCAATTCTTCCTTCAGTTCTTCATTTCTTTTTTGGATGTCCTCCGTTAATCGCTGTTGTAGGGTTTCTTGATTCTTCCTTAAAGTATCACTGTGTTCCTCCATTTTCTTGTTTATCTGTTGCTTTAATGTTTCGTTATTGCTTTCAATTTTATCGTTCAATGTCTCGATATCTTCCCTTAAAATCTCACTTTGTCTCCTTGAATTTTCATTAATTTTTTCCTCTTGTTTTTAAAATTGTCATTTGTTTCTTCCTTCATTTGGTCTATTTTTTTGTTCATTTTTCCATTACCTTTGTCTATTTTTTCGGCTAGGAAATTCATCAGGTCTTGTATGCTCAGAACTCCTTTTACTTTTTCATGATCTCCGGCCTGTTGTTCCCTTCACTATCTTGAATTGGTTTCTCTGGTTGGTTGCCGACTATTACTTCTACTTCAGGTTCTGGTTGGGTTGGGTTGTCTGGTTGGTCCCCTTGGGCCTCCTCTTCGATCATTTCCTCAATCATTTCCATTTCTTCTTCGTCGGTATCCTCAGTCCTCTTCTTAGATTTTCCCCTTGTGATCATGGAGTGTTTCATAATTTTTTGTAACCGCTGCTAGTCTTTAACTCTAGCCACACTAGTTGGTTTTTATAACTTGTCTATTAATTACTATGATTTATAAAACATATAGGTTTACGGTCTGTATATTTTTTTCACCCATATTCCTTCTCATAAACTTAATTGAACAAATCTTTTAACAGTTACTATGCTAATCTGGTTTATATTTTGTTTATTCTTAACTATTTTGGTGACTAACATTATCACACCATTTATTTTATCTTACCAATTATCCCCTTGAACATAGGATATTTTATTTATTCTGCATTTATATTCCTTACTATATATTTTCTTTTTCTACCTAACCATGTAACACCAATATTTTGAATCATCATGGGATTTTTACACTGAATACCATTGTATTCCTAATCTACAATCACTCTTAATTCTAATAACAATAATATTCTTACTCTCTGGCACTTTTCACTATTAAACTGTAGTGTTTATCACTGGTTTTTAGGTGTCTATACTTTTCTGTAGGGTTTTATAATTATTTCGGGTTTACACTGGCACTTTGCATTTTTTATGGTATTTGAGTGTTACTAGTGGGTATTCCCTAACATTAATTTTCTTTTCTCACTTAATTACTGTATGTTCACTCCCTACCTATCTCTCACTTCTGGGTTTTTTATTACTTTGTTCATAATTGTTAGTTATACTGTTAACAAGTTTCATATCATTATAGAGTTACTCATAACATTTAATCTCTATTTCTTTGGTTAGTGTACTTTAGTTGTCTTTATGTTATTTGATTTTATTAATTATCATTTACATTTATTATTTATTTGATTCTTTTTCATTATCAGGGCCGTCTTTAGCCAAGTGGGGGCCCAGGGCATTTAAAGATATATGGGGCCCTTTTTATTGAAATTATAAGCTACTAGTGAGTGTCCCGCGGGATAGTTTCATTTTTCCCGATCCTATGGGAATTCCGAAAAAAGTGCCTATGTGTCGGGCTATACTCTACCTACATATCAAATAATCAAATTGGTTCAGTAGTTTTATCGTGAAAGAAGGACAAACAAACAAACAAACACACTTTCGGATTTATATACCGGGCGTTGATTTATTTGAAGCACGACTTCCGTCACAGGGGTGAATGTACCCATTAAAACAAACAACTTTCCCCATTAAGCCATACGTAGGAAATGAAAACAAAATTTGCTTCTCCATAGAAAGTCTCTCAGCTCCAAAGAGATTTTATATGAAGCCAAAATATTTTTTCATTTCCGACATATGGTTTCATGGGGAAAGTTGTTTGTTATAATGAGAAAATTCACCCCTGTGACGGAAGTCGTGGTTCAAATCAACGTCATGTATTAGTATGGATATGGATATCAACAGAAACGCACAAAAGTTCTGTAATTGTTATAACTTCGTTTGCATTAGTATGGACACTTTTTAAATATTCTCTTAAATGCAGACTTTCCATTGATAATTCTTCTGCATTAACATCTTTGTGATAAAATTTTGCAAATTGTTATTTGTAGAATAAGCTTAATTTTCAGGAAATTTATAGCTAACAGTGAGGAGTGTGGATATACGGACTACACAAAGTGTACACACAGCAAAGAGAGACATAACCTACAACGAAACCGGCTGCGTTGGAGTTGATGGTCAACGTAAACAATTACCTGAAATATTTCTAGAGAAGGGCCCAGTCATACTCTCTCTCTCTCTCTCTCTCTCTAGATTGATAAAAAATAAAAAAACTTAAAAAATACAGTCAACTCAAGACTAAAGATTATTAATTTGTTAACGTGGTACGTAACAATATTGACTGCATGATTCAATCAAGATTGCCTAGAAAACTTTTTTCTCAAATTTGCGGATTAGGCGTCTTTTATAATAATCCCACTCCCTTTGAAGTGTGCAACAGAATTCCGTTCTTGCTTTTAACAGGTAGCACGGATGATATACCGTTATCTGGAAGTGCGTCTGTGGCTGAGGATGGTAGCATTCATTCTACTGAAGTTATGAAATCAAATGACTCTGATGAAGACTTCATGCAATTTGTTACCAGCGAACTAAGCATAGACGTAGCTGAACATACATTAATACCAACTACTCCGAATAATGACACCGACGAAGCATAATTGTTAAGACCAAAGGATTTGGCCCAGTCTGCAAGTGACAACGATGTTCCTTAAAATGCTGGGTAGGCCTACATCTCACTCAAGTGACACTCAGTGATAAAAATGTAGGTGTGAGAGGCAAAACGTTGTGTCTTTCCGAGGAACACATTTATGACCGGATATCGATTATATCAAAGGGGGGAGGCTTACCCATTCGTCAGACGAGTGGATACAAACACTGATTCAGTTTGAGATAGTTTTTTATTCTTTTCACGGACGTACAGTCTCAAAACAAGTTAAAGTTATCTCTTCTTTGGTTAAATCTGAATTTCCAGAAGTGGACGAGAAAGTCACTTTTCTGTACGTCAGGGCAATAACATTCATCAGATTTCGCCATCTGAACAAACAGCTCAAACCAGGGTGACCAGATCTCATAACAAAAAAAGAGGACAGGACACTCCAAAATGTAGGACAATTAAGGAAAAATGTAGGACATTCCTAAATAAAAGCTACAAAATTAATATGTATTATTTCTGTTTGTTTAATTGGAAATTATATAACATAATACAGCTCTTGACAGTCATATTTTATGATACAACTTACAAGTACTTATATTTTATTTTATTTATTTAATTTTATTTACTGAACCTATATTTAAACAAGAATTCTTTTGACATCTTGAAATCATTACCTCATGAACTCAATTGTATTTATCAGATGAACCTATTTTATTCAAAATGCCTTGATGGTTTAAAATATATTTATAAAATTCAGAGCAAGACAAATGCTTAAAATTATACTTTACAAATAACAAATTCTTGATTGAATTTACATTTAAATGGTTCCTGTCATTTGTCCATTGTGCTGAAATTAGTGAGAAAAACCTTTCAATGTTTGCATTGTGTCCAGGCAATGCAAAAAAATACTCTGCTATTTTAAGTAGTTCAGAATGACATTCATTAATTTTGGTACTCTCAAAATACTTGACCCACTTATCATTACAGGACTTATTTTCAAGATCTTTTTTGTTTTGTTCAAGAAACTTGTTCAAATTACATAATTGGTCACAGCATTTTGCATCGTCAATTATTATTCCTTTATCAAGTAAAAACTTAACAGATACCATCTTCCACATCTTCCATGAGTACTTTTGTTTTCAAATTCATCCATTGGAAACACTGGAATTCGGTAAATGAAATACTCCATTTCTTTAAATAGTTGTAGCACTCCCTGTGTACGGAAAGTGATTCCACCATGAAACAATCTACTTCACTATCAAATCCCTCCTCCCGGGTACATGACAACACTTCTTTTGTCTTAAGGGATAAAAAGGAACATTGCAATCTATTTTCTAGCAGTGAAGATACATTTTCTATGATATTCATTATATCAATAATAGTATTTTTTTCTTTTTGAATCTCCTTGATATCCTCATGAAATACAGACATTAATGAATGCAGGTGCCATAAATAGGCTTTCTCAAACTGGATGAAAAAAATTTTTTCAGCATTTTGGGAGGACTAGGCAAAGATAAGAAATATGATTGTAAAGCATCATACATTTCGAGTATTCTATGAATTGCTGGGAAAAGTGATAGCCATCTTGTTTTAGTATGGGACAGTAACTGTTTGTAGTTTGTATCAACAAACTCACAATACTCTTTAAGTTGTGCTGTCCTCGCTGTATAAATAGAAAAATAATTATACACTTTCATTATTATAGATTCCAAATGAATACTCAAAGTGTCTGCCCCATGTTGAATGGCATTATTTTGTAGGATATGGGCTGGACAGCCTATACCAACAATATTCTTGTTCATATTTGTCTTTACTTTTGTGAAAACATTATTACCCTCATTCCTTTTAAGACCCCCAAAGTTAGTATTTGTATTATCACCAACGAATGCTATACACTTTTCAACAATATCTAGCTGTGTTAGTGTTTCACTTATGCAGGACGAATTTGTGTCTGAGGTTTCATTAGCTGTTTCTTTAAGCTCTACTATTTTTGTCTGGATACCCCCTAATTTGTAATAAAAAAACTGTATTAAAATTGGAAATAATTTTAAGGATCCATGATTGCTAGCATCGGTACACACTCTGAAGAATGATATCTCTTTCAAGCACTGCATTGCTACATCAAGAGAATGTGGCCCAATGACTTTATTTATTATAGATTCAGTCTTTGTCCTAGCACAAAAAAAACGTTTTTGGCGATATCAGAGTCACAGTAAATCTCAGCATTTAGTTTAGGTGTACAATCCATAGATCGATAAGATGAATGGTGTACAATGGTGTGGTATGCCAAAGCTGCCTCAGCTGCATTTATTAATTGCGTAGATTTTGGTAACTGGTTTAAAAATATTGATATATTTGCAACGTTGCTGCAACTCTGTATGTTTTTCTTGTGTTTCTGGGACTGAAGATGAATTTCCAAATCTTGTGCTCATGAGCAAATGAAAAAAATATATCGATAAATATGTAACATTCAACCGCAAACAAAAAATAAGTTTTTAAATTAGTTCAAAGAGAACTAAGAATTTATTGCCCCCTTAAGTAATTTATAAAAAGGTTAATTATTTATTAATGTTGTAATAAAACGAAATCCCCCTCTATTAAAATTTGATATAATTTATAGATTTATGGTTTAACGGATTCTCGTGTATTACATGCAGTAATTATCTTTTATGATAATTGATAAATATGATTTAATTAATTATAGTGTGATAATCTATTATGGATAAATTATTAATATGCTGGTTTGTTAATGAATGTAACGGTAGCGTCGAACTTCTCTTCTGGAAAAATGTCGTCTGTGTAAGTAAAGTCAAGTGTTGTCTGGACAAATAAATTAATATAAAGAACACTTTTCACGTACCTGGTTGTCGTACTGGATGTTCCGACGTTCACCGCCACTGAATAAACTGTCAAGGTTATTTTGACCAGTTTAAATTTTATAATCAAGGTTTTATAGCACCTTGAAGGTTATGTGGGCGCCATATGGGTTTTCTTGCGAAAAGTTCCCATAAAAAACAAATTTCTAAATTTAAAATTGTGTGTGTTCACTTTTTCTGTTGTTTAAATGCGTAGGGCATTTAAAATAATTCGAATAGTGTACTGAAAAAATTATGTTTCAAATGTATCTCAGTGTATGCTATACTGAGAGTTACTTATCTTAATTGAAATAATTGGAAACAAGGGTTATGCTATATAATATTATGGGTTTAT
Organism: Magicicada septendecula; assembly: GCA_034769895.1. Classification (NCBI taxonomy): domain Eukaryota; kingdom Metazoa; phylum Arthropoda; class Insecta; order Hemiptera; family Cicadidae; genus Magicicada; species Magicicada septendecula. Next base: position 228,364,480 of record CM068371.1, on the reverse strand, counting down.
TATTATACCCTCAAAAATCAAATTGAATAAAACATGGTTACAATAATACAATTCGGATCTCAGGTTATCCGTCTGATATATGGTCTAGCTCAGTTAAGCACAATCTAAAAAAAACTCTTACGGTTATTAACAAAATTTTAATCTTTAACTAGATACCTCATGGGTAGGTTCTTGTAAATACAAAATAGAACGTTATTAATTGCTTTAATAGATACTCCTATGATAGTAATTCATTTTTGGCCTCTTTAAAAACTTGCAATTATATTTTAGGTTAACGATAATTTCGTCTGCTTAGATCCTAATTAATATTATAAAAACTAGTTCTAACACATAAATTGTTACGTCGGATTGTTAAATCCTCTAAATAAATGAATACAGTGTTCGCAAATAATAGTCTGATTGTTTTTTGCGTCAGTACAATGTGTTGATAGTTACGATCAGTGAAGGCAGATAAACAATAAAATTGGTCACTGTACTACCTTGCTTTTTTAATCTTATAGATTAAAAATAAACACTTTAGCGATCGGATTATATTGATCGCTATATAACTGCACTTTAATCGCACTCGGAACGAGAAATAACCCTCTTCTAAATAATAACGGGTTGTTAACTTTACAGGTTAAGTTCAATTTGCTCGTTCCTTTTACACGCACTGGTTAAAAAGATTCACTATTAACTATCGATGCACTTTTGTATGATGAATCGCTGTTCTATTAATTATTTTAATGAAATATGAAGTACTTACTACTATTGTGTTGTAGTAAATTAATAAAATGTAAAACGACGTTGAGCCACAACTGTTTAGCTCGAGATGATGGAAGCGAATGTCAATTTTTCAGCGTTTCTCTGATTATATACCCCTGTCTTAGATCGCTGTTAGGGACAAATCTCGCTGAGTAAACTCTTTTGTGATTGGTACAAATTTCCGTTACAGTGACGTAATGTTTTTGTTAGTCACCACCGGCGCGCTCTCTGTCCCCGATTGTCGTTGTTGTCCGTATTCACCGGCAATTTCTTAAATCTGGTTAAAAAATGATGCTAACACTCACTATTAACTTATTACACTTTCAATCTCTAAGTTATTTCAATTGTATATCAATGTATTTTCTTACTTATGTTTGTTTGAATTCATTATCAAGGGTACAAATAAAACTCAGTTATTAGCAGCATAACTTTGACTTAATTTATTTCGAAAAGTAAATAAATAATTAATTCAGAATAACTGAAGCAACTCTGATTAGAGATCATACATTATTAAATTTGAATTGCCATAAGGGCAACAAACACAATATCAGTTTTTTAAGAAAATTAACAATTATTTGATTCTATTAATTGGTTTTACACGGGATTTTCCTAAAATAAACCTGTGTGGCGCCCGTTATTAAACAAGGAATAACCTAACCTTGTAAGTAAAGCAAGCTGGTTTTGAAAACCATCTTGGCAGCTTATTAATTTATAAAAAGTGAACTTCCGAACTTCCAGAATCACGACCAGGTACGTGGAAGTGTATTTTTATTAATTTTATTGTCCAGACTTGACTTGACTTTACATACTTAGAAGACGGTTAACCTGGAGGAGGCGTTTCGCTGCCAGAATCGACGCGACGGCTACCTTCATCAAGCGACCAGCTAGTACACTTTATTCATTAAATTAAGCAACATTATTATTCAAACAATATTACTGCAATTATTTTAATTTAAAGGAGTTCTTTTAAGATAACTATAATTTTTTTGATTCATCATAACTTGTAATTTTAACTTTGATTTTCAATACTAATCACTTTACTTTTCAACTTTCAATATAAAACACAATTATAACACATTTTAAACACACATAATCTAGTTTAGTTACAATACTTTATATAAAATATCACATAAAATCGAGCCCATTAATTTTTCTTGCATTTAATACAATTATTAATACAAATTTTAAAATTAATATGTAAGTAATGAATGTAAGTAACTTACCGACTTATAAAGAAGCATATACGAAGTCAGAATGACCTGGGAATTCAGTATCATTCACCAAGTCCAGCTCTGTCCAAAATTGCTTCAACACCGGAGATATAGCTGCCATCATCTGAAGAAGATTCAGCGCTTGATAGGTCATCGTCATCATCATCTTCGCCTAAGTTAATTACAAGCCTATCTTGCATTTCATCTATTAATCCTTCTCTTTCCAAATATTCGGGTTCAATTTTAATTACATGTTCACACACTGATGTCCATTGTTGTTTTTCTATTGATTGGCATGCTTGCCTAGTTAAATCTATTATGTTTTTATTATCAAAAGTGGTGTTGTTTTTTGCAACATAGTGTTTAAGTTGAGCCCAAATAAGTTCTATGGGGTTTAGGTCAGGATGATATGGAGGTAGACAATTAACAGTGTGGCCATGATTTCCTAAAATACTATCTATTTTATAGGGTTTTTCTAACGGTTTATTCATTTTTACTAACTTATGTAGCTCTGGTTTAAACATATTAGGTGTAAAAGTAATTTTTTTATTAGATAACCACTGCATTAACTCACTTTTTGAAGAATGTGATGTGGGACATTTTTCATATTGGTAATTGTGGTATGGTGCATTATCTAATACTAACACTGAGTTTTTTGGTAATCCCGGAATTAGCTTTTCAGCTACCCATTTCTCGAAATTTGTACTATTCATATCCCCATGATAATCACCTGTTTTCTTTCCTGATTTAAAAACCATTAAGCCACCATCGATGAACCCTTGATCTGTATCCGCGTGAACTATTATGAATCTGTCTCCTTTATTTAACGGTACACTCGTGCCTTCACCACTTTTGTCGTACCATGACTTTTCTACTGCATGAGACGTGTGTATATACGTCTCATCTGTGTAAACGATTGGCCGGTTTTCTGTCCTGAATTGTTTTATTTTCCTAAGGTATTCAATTCTTTTTGCCCTTATCTCCTGACGTTCATTTAATACACTTCTATTATTTCTAATTTTCTTCCACTTAAACCCTAAGTTTATAATAACTTTCCTTAAACATGATAACCTACCTTGAAAGTTCACACTAGACTTCAGAAGTTGATGAAGTTTTCGTAGCGTATGATATGTTTTTTGTGTTGTCGTAAAATTGTAAATTGTTCGTCTCATCACACATTTATCAAAATCATCAATATTAGATTTTGTTGACCTCCTCTTTCTTTCTTTCTTTACGAGGTGTTATAAAGTGTGGTGACTGTTCATTTTCTATTGTTATACTCTCACTTTGAATACGGCGAATTGTTCTTTCAGAAACTCCTGTTGCTGACGCTATTCGTTTTTGAACCTTTTTGTGGAATACTAATTCCAATTTTTCACTTTCCATAAATTTACATACATTAGAAATGACTTACTGAGCTTGGCTATGCACAATCTTTTTACCTAACTACGATTTAATAGGAGGCATTTTTTCTGATTATGTAATGAAATAAAATGTACTGTAAAAGTAACAACAATACGTTGAGCAAAATAAAATTCAGTTTAACTTAACGTGATGTCTGAAAACACAACCACAGACAATATTAAATGATATTAAAATGTAATTAGATTATTTTTCGCATGTCACAGTCCCAAACTAAACGCTAGTAACGATATAAACTAAATAATTAAATGAAATATAGGCCTACACGGTAAATGTTTTTGAAAACGCATCAACACTTATGCACTCAGTGAGTATTAATAATTGTATTAAATGCAAGAAAAATTAATGGGCTCGATTTTATGTGATATTTTATATAAAGTATTGTAACTAAACTAGATTATGTGTGTTTAAAATGTGTTATAATTGTGTTTAATATTGAAAGTTGAAAAGTAAAGTGATTAGTATTGAAAATCAAAGTTAAAATTACAAGTTATGATGAATCAAAAAAATTATAGTTATCTTAAAAGAACTCCTTTAAATTAAAATAATTGCAGTAATATTGTTTGAATAATAATGTTGCTTAATTTAATGAGTAAGTGTACTAGCTGGTCGCTTGATGAAGGTAGCCGTCGCGTCGATTCTGGCAGCGAAACGCCTCCTCCAGGTTAACCGTCGTCTAAGTACGTAAAGTCAAGTCAAGTCTGGACAATAAAATTAATAAAAATACACGTACCTGGTCGTGATTCTGGAAGTTCAGAAGTTCACTTTTTATAAATTAATAAGCTGCCAAGATGGTTTTCAAAACCAGCTTGCTTTACTTACAAGGTTAGGTTATTCCTTGTTTAATAACGGGTGCCACACAGGTTTATTTTAGGAAAATCCCGTGTAAAACCAATTAATAGAATCAAAGAATTGTTAATTTTCTTAAAAAAACTGATATTGTGTTTGTTGCCCTTATGGCAATTCAAATTTAATAATGTATGATCTCTAATCAGAGTTGCTTCAGTTATTCTGAATTAATTATTTATTTACTTTTCGAAATAAATTAAGTCAAAGTTATGCTGCTAATAACTGAGTTTTATTTGTACCCTTGATAATGAATTCAAACAAACATAAATAAGAAAATACATTGATATACAATTGAAATTATTTCGTTCACTTACCATACTAGCTAGCTCAAAGCATAAACAACTTTTCTGGTTATTTCCAGATAAACTTTAATTTAAACATTAATTTTATATATCTCGGGCATAAATTCTTTTAAACACAAGAAAGAACGTTCATGCCTACACAGAAGTTAATTATTTCATAAAACAATATTTACTAATACGGCCTTGTTGTTTACTAACAAAAAAATCAAACCTATTCATAGGTTATGCGTTCGTCACGCTTGCTTAATTATTCACAAATATTATATATACTACTTAAGATTAAAATAAATCTTAGGTAGGATTAACAAATCCACTAAATAAATTCAGTCACAGTGTAACATATAAAAAGTTTTGGTGTTATGCGTCAGTACAAATTTTGTTTTGAAAAAAATATATCAGAGCACTCAGATTAATGGAATAAATTGTCATGATGTTACCTCTTTAATTTAATCTTTTAGATTAAAATTTAATTGAACACTCCAGCGGTCGGATTATAGTGACCCTGGTTTATTACACTGCACACGCACTTTGAACAGAGAATAATTGTCCTCTTCTGACTAAATTGGACTATTTGAAATACTGGTTAATTATTTTCTCTTGTTCGATTTATCCCGCACTAAATAAAATAAATACTTCACATCGATGCACTGATTATAGGTAGACTGTATGGTAGTTACTTGGTGTTGCCGAAATGGTTCAATGCATGCACTATTACATGATACTATAAGTTAATAACGTATTTTGAGGTGACGAGCGTCAACCTTTCGCCCTCGCTAATGACAATAAAGTGTAACGGAATTACTTGCATTCCCGTTATATACCCCCTGTTTTGATGAGGCTTAGGAGATTGTTTCTTTTAGTAAGCTATTTTTTGATTGGCTCAACCAGACGTTACGAAAATGACGCATTGTTTTCCAACCATCATTAACCGTCTTTTGGCTAAGATGATTGACAGTTAACGTTGTTGATAGTATTGACTAACAAATTCCTTACTTTCTATTTACAAATGATGCTAACGCATGTCACGCACTTATTATAGTTGCGATCGGGGTTGTATCGCTATCAAATTAAAGGATATTTTTTGCGCTTTAATTTGATATAGTTTGACACTGGTTTTATTCGCACTTTCTCTGACATTTCTAAATAAACAACGTTCAGATACATGGCTTCGCGCTGTCGTCTGCTAGTGACGCCGGCCACGATTCTTTCTTATCAATAAATTATTTGTGTTTCACATCGCATTTTCACTTAAACGTCTATGTCGGAACACTAATACATCCATCTTTATACTTAATACCTATTTAGTGAACATAATTATTAAATCTTAACTAACTAGGGCGATACATTACTATGAACTATCCTTACTTCCTAATTACATTTTGTCTATACTATTTCACTCTATGCTACCCATTAATAATGGAGTTGTTACATTTATAATATCTTAATAATAGTCACTGTTACACTTGGTATAATGATTGTTCAGTGTATGTTATTTACACTAGTAGTCCTTTCTACTTATCACATTACTGACAATCGTTTGTTTTAGGCGTAGCCTAGGCATACCTTTCACATCGGGTTTATGCCTTAATTATGGTCATTAGTTACATTTGGTACATTGATGAGGTAACTTATTCATATAAGGTTCCCTCTTACAATTATCCTTATTTCTTATGAGTACATTTGGGATTGTAATACAAGTTTCAATTTTATATTGTGGCCATAGCTAGTCTTAGTCATAGGCATTGATAGTTACTGGTCATGGTTTATTTATTTTCAGCCCAAATACTGCGGCTGATAGTATTATTCTTTGGGTCATTCTTTAATCACTTTTATTAACATGTGAAATTACATTTAAGTCATTCACTGGCTCGCTTGACAGCTTATAGTGAACTTGGCTTGTCCATTAGTTAGTGTCAGTTATAGTATTGGTTGTAGTGTCAAGCAGTGTATTGCTTACTGCTTCTTGTGGTACTTCTTCTTCTTTCTTCTTCGTTGGTCCTTCTCTTCTTTGCTACTTTCATCATCATATTATTCACTTACATTACTTTTGTGTATTTATTAATTCTATGGGTATATGTCTAGGTTATGTAACACTTGGTCATGTTACATATACTCCCCTCTCAACATTGATAATTTGAGAGAAATTTTACATTTGAAAAAATTATCATTTCAGTTTGGTTTTAATATACTATTACTGTTTTTTTTTTGTTTTTTTCTCTGCATTGCATTTAACATTCTGTTAGTGTGTTGCACTAGATTGAGTTCTTGGCTAGTGATAATTTTTAGCTTAGTAGTATTTTTCAAGTTTCTTATATTCTAAGTCATTTAGTTACAATAGGTTTCATTTCTTAAACTAACAATTTCCTGTCTTACAATAATACATTTTCCTTTCTCATTACACATCTTTATTTTTGTGATAAACTCTATGGTTCTTTCATTTTTTACCTCACAGTTTTTTATTAATAATCCTTGATATATTATCATTTAATTCCCTAACATTTGTAGTGGGTTCGGAGTCAGAGGGGCTCTATTTGGCATCCATTCTCCGCCGTTCCTTAACTACACGTCCTCAGAATCAGAGGCATCCTCATCTCTGTCTGGGACAAAATAAAAATTGCACGTAGCAACAGTTGCACTATCACAACACATAAAATATAACATATCATTCATTTTTCAATAATATAACATATTCAATATAAAATTCAAGGTATTATAGGTTTCATTTGTATCACATTTCATTCTTTTATACTATAGCTAACATACTTCTTTTCACAGGTAATTATTCCTTTTCAGACTTGACATATTGGCTATGTTCTTTATTAGCCTTGTTGTTACTTTTCTATACTAGTTGGTAATTTGTTTTGGTTCATCTGAATATTCTTAAATTTACACACTTATATTTATCATTATACAATTATGCAGTTATTTCTTAAATATTGAGTTTACAATACTTCACTCTTATTCATAGTTTATAATTACTTATTTGTTTGCGTACCGTATCACTTATTATATGATATATAATTACCTTAATATCCACTTTAGCGATACACAGTTTCGTCACTGATGACGCGTTTCGGGACTAAGTCCCATCCTCAGATACATAATTAATAAATTAAAATATTAAAATCACGACCATGATACTGGTCAAGTCAAAATAAATAAAATAAATTATAAATCGCATGTAATAAGTTTTGCTAACCACGGCTGGAGCTCCCGCATGCGTTCACCCGCAACCGCGATAGTCACGCGACTGGTCAAAGATTAAGACAAACTGATTGCAGTGTCGAACAGGTAATTTGACGCAAAATTTACCTGGTCATTTAATAAACTGTTTTTGGTGTTACTATCTTTTAAAGCTTTATAAATTTCAAATTCCTCCAGACTATCCATCCGTCTACCCTTTTTACAAATATGCAACGCTGTTAAATTTTCTTCGAAGTTCGTATATTTATGTCCGCTTGATATTAAATGTTGTGCAAAGTTGGACTTATTATTACTTGGCTTAGGAATATGTTCTAGAAATCTTTTATAAAAACATCTGCCAGATTGACCGATATAGAACGCATCACAATCATCACATTTTATTTTATATACACCACATTGCTTTTTTAATGGTAATTTGTTTTTGTTTTTGAAATAATTTCCTAAATTATTATTTGTTTTAAATGATAAAATATAGTTATTATCTTTAAGAACGGGTCTTAAAATATTTGGCATAATACCTGTGAAATTAGCCGAAAGATATTTATAATTTTTGTTACTTGCTTTTATAGAGTTTGAATTTTTATTTTCTAAACGTTTCCTATGCCTATTTATTATTTTGTCAACTATTGTAGATTTATACCCGTTATTTATTGCTATTTGTTTGATAGTGCTAACCTCATTTAAGTAGTCCTCCTTTTCGAGGGGAACATTTAAAAGTCTGTTGACAAGACTATTAAACACTGCCACTTTTTGTGTAACGGGATGATATGAATCATAGTGTATTACTGTGTCAGTACTAGTGTGTTTTCTAAAGATTTTGTATTTTAAATTATTCCCGTTGTGTAATACAGTGAGGTCTAAAAAATTGATACTTTGTTGTTTTCGATCTCCATAGTAAATTTTAATTTGTTATGAATTTTGTTTAGGTAATTTTTAAATAATTCTATTTGTCTGGCATTCCCGTTAAAAATAATAAAGGTATCATCTACATATCTGGAGTAATGGATGATTTTACTGGCGAAATAATTATCTTTTAAAATTTTTGTATTTTCTAAATGGTTTAGATATAGGTCCGCCAGGATGCCAGAAAGTGGAGATCCCATGGCAAGTCCTTCATTCTGTTTATAATATGCATTTTCAAATGAAAAATAGTTTTGATGAAGAATGGTTTTTAGTATCATCATCAGTTGGTTAACTTTCTGTATTTCTAAAGAACCTTTATTCATTAAATTATGCCTGAGTAAAGTTAAAGTTTCATCAATAGGCACATTAGTGTATAAATCTACTATGTCGAATGATACTAGTTTGTAGTTTGGTTGAATTGTAACGTGGTTTATATTGTTGATAAAATCCTTATAGCTTTTAACACTCCGATTATTTTCTAAGTTGGTGTGCTCTCTGATGATTTTTACTAAGGTTTTAGCTATTTTATAACCGGGGGCAGTTGTAAAATTAACTAATGGTCTAATTGGAGTGTTCTGTTTATGTACTTTCGGAAGACCCCTTAAACAAGGCGCACTAGCATTTATTGGTTTTAGTGAGGATTGTGTGCGTTTATCAAATAGTTGCGTGCATTTATTTATTGTTTTATTCAGTTCTAAAGTGTACTTCTTAGTGGGGTCGGATGTCAACTTAGTAATATTGTTGTCATTTATAAAGTTGTGTACTTTTTGTGTGTATTCGTCAAGTTTCAGCATGGCTATAGAATTTCCCTTATCTACCTTGGTTATGTAAATATTATTATTAGAAAGTTTTTTATTTAGTTGTATAGCTATGCGTTGTTCATGTTGTGCTTTAGTGTAATTAACTTTATTTTGTATAAGCTTATTGTTCTTGTTTTTAATGATTTTATTAAACTTATTATTTACTAATACTCTTATTTCATTTTGTTTACCTGGGTCAGGAATGTTTTTTATCACTGACTCGGCTTCAATTATTTCTTTAATTAAGTTATGTTTATTTTTAAGGTTGGGGGGAAAATTGTAATTTAGACCTTTGCTGATAAGTTTTGTCTCTGCGTCAGTTAAAGTGACGTCAGTTGTATTTATTACTCTAGGGTAGAAAAAGTGCGTGCGTTCGATGTTATCTTTATATTTACTATTACTTAACTGGTTGATTTTAATTGCCTGTTTATGTTTGTGAAGTCTAATCTTATTTGTAACGTATTTGTTAATTTGCTCTATGATACTATCGATCAAAGCAGGATGTACCATGTTATATAATTCCAATTGAGATTTATACATAGCCAAATTCAATGATATTTTTTTGCTATATAGAAATTTAATCTCTTCTTTGATCCTAAACGTGCTAGCATATTGTTCGGTTTTTCTGGCGAGTTTGGAGGAATTATTAATCTTAATTTTAGCATAATTTGGGATTAAATTTTGTCGTAAACATGTTTTATTAAATTTTATATGTAAATTGGTTTTGAATAATTTAAGTTTAAGATTTTGATATTTATACGCGATACTTGCCTTGTATGGCTCCATGTTAATTACTTATTTGTTTGCGTACCGTATCACTTATTATATGATATATAATTACCTTAATATCCACTTTAGCGATACACAGTTTCGTCACTGATGACGCGTTTCGGGACTAAGTCCCATCCTCAGATACATAATTAATAAATTAAAATATTAAAACCACGACCATGATACTGGTCAAGTCAAAATAAATAAAATAAATTATAAATCGCATGTAATAAGTTTTGCTAACCACGGCTGGAGCTCCCGCATGCGTTCACCCGCAACCGCGATTGTCACGCGACTGATACGCGATACTTGCCTTGTATGGCTCCATGTTAATTACTTATTTGTTTGCGTACCGTATCACTTATTATATGATATATAATTACCTTAATATCCACTTTAGCGATACACAGTTTCGTCACTGATGACGCGTTTCGGGACTAAGTCCCATCCTCAGATACATAATTAATAAATTAAAATATTAAAATCACGACCATGATACTGGTCAAGTCAAAATAAATAAAATAAATTATAAATCGCATGTAATAAGTTTTGCTAACCACGGCTGGAGCTCCCGCATGCGTTCACCCGCAACCGCGATTGTCACGCGACTGTGACGCAACTTTAACTTTACTCAGGCATAATTTAATGAATAAAGATTCTTTAGAAATACAGAAAGTTAACCAACTGATGATGATACTAAAAACCATTCTTCATCAAAACTATTTTTCATTTGAAAATGCATATTATAAACAGAATGAAGGACTTGCCATGGGATCTCCACTTTCTGGCATCCTGGCGGACCTATATCTAAACCATTTAGAAAATACAAAAATTTTAAAAGATAATTATTTCGCCAGTAAAATCATCCATTACTCCAGATATGTAGATGATACCTTTATTATTTTTAACGGGAATGCCAGACAAATAGAATTATTTAAAAATTACCTAAACAAAATTCATAACAAATTAAAATTTACTATGGAGATCGAAAACAACAAAAGTATCAATTTTTTAGACCTCACTGTATTACACAACGGGAATAATTTAAAATACAAAATCTTTAGAAAACACACTAGTACTGACACAGTAATACACTATGATTCATATCATCCCGTTACACAAAAAGTGGCAGTGTTTAATAGTCTTGTCAACAGACTTTTAAATGTTCCCCTCGAAAAGGAGGACTACTTAAATGAGGTTAGCACTATCAAACAAATAGCAATAAATAACGGGTATAAATCTACAATAGTTGACAAAATAATAAATAGGCATAGGAAACGTTTAGAAAATAAAAATTCAAACTCTATAAAAGCAAGTAACAAAAATTATAAATATCTTTCGGCTAATTTCACAGGTATTATGCCAAATATTTTAAGACCCGTTCTTAAAGATAATAACTATATTTTATCATTTAAAACAAATAATAATTTAGGAAATTATTTCAAAAACAAAAACAAATTACCATTAAAAAAGCAATGTGGTGTATATAAAATAAAATGTGATGATTGTGATGCGTTCTATATCGGTCAATCTGGCAGATGTTTTTATAAAAGATTTCTAGAACATATTCCTAAGCCAAGTAATAATAAGTCCAACTTTGCACAACATTTAATATCAAGCGGACATAAATATACGAACTTCGAAGAAAATTTAACAGCGTTGCATATTTGTAAAAAGGGTAGACGGATGGATAGTCTGGAGGAATTTGAAATTTATAAAGCTTTAAAAGATAGTAACACCAAAAACAGTTTATTAAATGACCAGGTAAATTTTGCGTCAAATTACCTGTTCGACACTGCAATCAGTTTGTCTTAATCTTTGACCAGTCGCGTGACAATCGCGGTTGCGGGTGAACGCATGCGGGAGCTCCAGCCGTGGTTAGCAAAACTTATTACATGCGATTTATAATTTATTTTATTTATTTTGACTTGACCAGTATCATGGTCGTGATTTTAATATTTTAATTTATTAATTATGTATCTGAGGATGGGACTTAGTCCCGAAACGCGTCATCAGTGACGAAACTGTGTATCGCTAAAGTGGATATTAAGGTAATTATATATCATAGTTTATAAGTTTTTCTCTCATCAATAGTTTACAATTATCCTGAATTATCAGGGTTTACAGTATTCATATACTAAACATTTTGGTTAGACATCCTCTGACATACCTTGTTGGTAAATACAATTAGATACTTTCTTCATCGTTTAATTAATATTTTTTATATTCCTCGATAACAGTAGTATTTTGACAATTATTTTTGTTATTTATACATAGACATTTTTCTCTATTATATCAGATAATAATCATTCTCATTAATAGTTTACTTAAAGTGCTACATGGTCTTGGTACATTCGATATGATACACTTTTCCCTTATTATAGTATGATAAATACCTTTATTTATACTTTATTTAATTATTCCATTCCTTATTCACGCCTTCTCCTTTATTATTCTGCTCTTTGATATACTTCCTCTCTACTCCTTCAAGTGTTGGAATCTATAATACTTATTCTGGACGATTTTAATATATTTCTTGGATCAGACAATACTTGATAATTAATATACAATATATCAATATTATACTAACATATTAATAGGCAATATTTGATTTTCTCTCTCTTCATTGACAATTAAATTTATTTAACGATTAGATAACAGTTTTCTCTCCCTTCATTCCATAATAATAATAGCCTTCTTTCTAATTAACTCTCTTTGGTATTCTTCCTCTCTACTCCTTCAAATGATAGTTGTTGGAATCATTTATTCTGGATGGTTTTAATATATTTCTTTGTTTTGTGAGGGGTATACAATATTTGACATTTAAATACAATATAATGATATAATAATAACATATTAGTAGATAATACTCCTTTCCCTTTCCTTCTTTCCATTATTTAAATTCTTGTTACACACAATATTTGGTAATTCAATAACATTTTTCTTATCATAAAATCATTTGGTTTATAATACACATTTTTTCTATCATTTAATATGACAAACCTGGTTCTTATTCAATATATAACATATAGTTTTGGTACATATACCTATAATACACACTCTTTTTTATAACACAATATGGTAAACAGGCTGGCTATAAGCAATTAGACACTTTCAATACATTGGGTATAATAAATGATCCTCCTGATCACTAGTTTAATCTTTTTACGGTAGACACTTTTAAAATTTCTTATACACTAAATACTCTTGTGGTAATCGTCGCATAATAATATAATTCGTCCTCTTATAATAATAATTCCAGTTATAGTTTATACGTTGGGGTTCTATTGGGCTTCTCCATTCTATTGGGTTCATTGGTTGGGACAATTACGTTTCACAGGTACCCTTTTTATAGCTGTCTCTAGTACAACATGTTTATGATATTTGGCACCCTATAATAACATCTCATAACAAATTTCCTTACATATTATTTTTATGGTCCTTTGTTATGGTATAAGGGCCTATGTACAGTACTAGTAGTTTTTGAGATACCTTCCTATCGTGCGGTCCTTCCATTTTGCGGCTACCAGATATTCATCGGCTTCCCGTTTTCTCGCCTTCTTCTTCTCATCATCTTTGGTATCCATGTGTCCAGCGTCCTCCTGGTCTTTGTTATTATTGACTTCTAGTACCTCTTCTAACTCTGGTTGATCGTCATTAGTTTTCTGGTTGGATTTTTCCATTGATTGGTCCCTCTTCTTCCGCAACTCTTTTATTTCTTTGGCGTACCCTTCAATGATCCGGTCCAGTTGTTCTTGATAACCTTCTTTTTTCTTGGAATGCCTTACTCTTCTTTTGGAAATATATGCTTTAAGTACTTTATAGTTTATAATCTTCTTTGTTGTAGCATATTTCTTCTCTTCGCCCATCTTCATGAAGCTCCTTCGATACTCCTTCCTATAGATTCCTTCTTCACGGTTGATGACTGGGAAATAAATCATATTAATTAGACCACTTCGAGTCATTTCGATTAATTATTTTGTTACCCTAGTCTTCTTTGTGCGTATCATTCTTCTTATCTTCACCTCCTTTTCTTCCGTTTTCTTAATAATTTTGTTCCTTTCTTCACGATTTTTAATTTTCGAATTCACTTGTTCGGTGGTTTTATTTCTGGGTAATTCTTTGGTCTCCACTTGATCATCACACATGGGCACATTATTTTGTCCTAAATCTTCATTCTCGGCTAATAACTCTTCCGCTTCTTTAATTACCTGAGTCTTCTCTATACCTTCGGCGTCGATCTCCTTGTAGTGAATATCTTCCTGGTTTCTGTCAAACTCATTTTCAGATGATGATGTATTTGAGTCCCCTTCATTCTCGGTTTGTTTGACATCGTCTTCGGATGGCATGCTTAATTCTTCTATGGTTTCATCATTGGGTACTTCCTTAGTTTCTGAGTAGTTTTTGTTTCGAACTTCTCCTCTTATTATCCGGCCCAATTCTTCCGTATATTTCTTATTCATTTCATCCATTTTCTTGCTAATATTATTTAATGTGGTATTGAAAACTTCCTTCAATGCTCTGTTGCTGTCGTCTATTTTATTGTTCATGGAGCTATTGGTATCGTCTAATTTTTTATGGAGATCTTCTCTTAATGATTCGATATTTTTCTGGCCGTCAACCATTTTCTGGTGGATCGATTCCATATTTTTATTCAATGATTCTGTCTTTTTATTCAAGGTTTCTTCCATCATCGTTCTCATCATCTCGAGAAAGTTCATATCGCCTGGTTGTGGGAGTCCTTCAGGTCGTCTGGGTTGGTTGTCGACCCTCACTTCCACTTCCGGTTCTGCGTGAGGTGTTTCTTCTGGTCGAGTTTCTATGTTATTATTTGTTACGACTTCCATTTCGGGTGATGGTAGTATCTCCGGTGTCTGCATTTATCTGTATCTCTTCTACTCGGCTGTCCTTGTATCTTGTGCCGTATTGATGTGTGTGTGGCATGTTTGTTCTTTTGTGTTTGCCGGGCTTATTATAAATATTAAAAATATTTTTGTTTAATATTTTTCAGCCTCACGTTGCTGGTCGCCAATTTGTAACTAAACTAGATTATGTGTGTTTAAAATGTGTTATAATTATGTTTAATATTGAAAGTTGAAAAGTAAAGTGATTAGTATTGAAAATCAAAGTTAAAATTACAAGTTATGATGAATCGAAAAAATTATAGTTATCTTAAAAGAACTCCTTTAAATTAAAATAATTGCAGTAATAGTGTTTGAATAATAATGTTGCTTAATTTAATGAATAAAGCGTACTAGCTGGTCGCTTGATGAAGGTAGCCGTCGCGTCGATTCTGGCAGCGAAACTCCTCCTCCAGGTTAACCGTCGTCTAAGTACGTAAAGTCAAGTCAAGTCTGGACAATAAAATTAATAAAAATACACTTCCACGTACCTGGTCGTGATTCTGGAAGTTCGGAAGTTCACTTTTTATAAATTAATAAGCTGCCAAGACGGTTTTCAAAACCAGCTTGCTTTACTTACAAGGTTAGGTTATTCCTTGTTTAATAACGGGCGCCACACAGGTTTATTTTAGGAAAATCCCGTGTAAAACCAATTAATAGAATCAAATAATTGTTAATTGTCTTTAAAAAACTGATATTGTGTTTGTTGCCCTTATGGCAATTCAAATTTAATAATGTATGATCTCTAATCAGAGTTGCTTCAGTTATTCTGAATTAATTATTTATTTACTTTTCGAAATAAATTAAGTCAAAGTTATGCTGCTAATAACTGGGTTTTATTTGTACCCTTGATAATGAATTCAAACAAACATAAGTAAGAAAATACATTGATATACAATTGAAATTATTTCGTTCACTTACCCTACTAGCTAGCTCAAAGCATAAACAACTTTTCTGGTTATTTCCAGATAAACTTTAATTTAAACATTAATTTTATATATCTCGGGCATAAATTCTTTTAAACACAAGAAAGAACGTTCATGCCTACACAGAAGTTAATTATTTCATAAAACAATATTTACTAATACGGCCTTGTTGTTTACTAACAAAAAAATCATATCCTATTCATAGGTTATGCATTCGTCACGCTTGCTTAATTATTCACAAATATTATATATACTACTTAAGATTAAAATAAATCTTAGGTAGGATTAACAAATCCACTAAATAAATTCAGTCACAGTGTAACATATAAAAAGTTTTGGTGTTATGCGTCAGTACAAATTTTGTTTTTAAAAAAATATATCAGAGCACTCAGATTAATGGAATAAATTGTCATGATGTTACCTCTTTAATTTAATCTTTTAGATTAAAATTTAATTGAACACTCCAGCGGTCGGATTATAGTGACCCTGGTTTATTACACTGCACACGCACTTTGAACAGAGAATAATTGTCCTCTTCTGACTAAATTGGACTATTTGAAATACTGGTTAATTATTTTCTCTTGTTCGATTTATCCCGCACTAAATAAAATAAATACTTCACATCGATGCACTGATTACAGGTAGACTGTATGGTAGTTACTTGGTGTTGCCGAAATGGTTCAATGCATGCACTATTACATGATACTATAAGTTAATAACGTATTTTGAGGTGACGAGCGTCAACCTTTCGCCCTCGCTAATGACAATAAAGTGTAACGGAATTACTTGCATTCCCGTTATATACCCCCCGTTTTGATGAGGCTTAGGAGATTGTTTCTTTTAGTAAGCTATTTTTTGATTGGCTCAACCAGACGTTACGAAAATGACGCATTGTTTTCCAACCGTCATTAACCGTCTTTTGGCTAAGACGATTGACAGTTAACGTTGTTGATAGTATTGACTAACAAATTCCTTACTTTCTATTTACAAATGATGCTAACGCATGTCACGCACTTATTATAGTTGCGATCGGGGTTGTATCATTATCAAATTAAAGGATATTTTTTGCGCTTTAATTTGATATAGTTTGACACTGGTTTTATTCGCACTTTCTCTGACATTTCTAAATAAACAACATTCAGATACATGGCTTCGCGCTGTCGTCTGCTAGTGACGCCGGCCACGATTCTTTCTTATCAATAAATTATTTGTGTTTCACATCGCATTTTCACTTAAACGTCTATGTCGGAACACTAATACATCCGTCTTTATACTTAATACCTATTTAGTGAACATAATTATTAAATCTTAACTAACTAGGGCGATACATTACTATGAACTATCCTTACTTCCTAATTACATTTTGTCTATACTATTTCACTCTATGCTACCCATTAATAATGGAGTTGTTACATTTATAATATCTTAATAATAGTCACTGTTACACTTGGTATAATGATTGTTCAGTGTATGTTATTTACACTAGTAGTCCTTTCTACTTATCACATTACTGACAATCGTTTGTTTTAGGCGTAGCCTAGGCATACCTTTCACATCGGGTTTATGCCTTAATTATGGTCATTAGTTACATTTGGTACATTGATGAGGTAACTTATTCATATAAGGTTCCCTCTTACAATTATCCTTATTTCTTATGAGTACATTTGGGATTGTAATACAAGTTTCAATTTTATATTGTGGCCATAGCTAGTCTTAGTCATAGGCATTGATAGTTACTGGTCATGGTTTATTTATTTTCAGCCCAAATACTGCGGCTGATAGTATTATTCTTTGGGTCATTCTTTAATCACTTTTATTAACATGTGAAATTACATTTAAGTCATTCACTGGCTCGCTTGACAGCTTATAGTGAACTTGGCTTGTCCATTAGTTAGTGTCAGTTATAGTATTGGTTGTAGTGTCAAGCAGTGTATTGCTTACTGCTTCTTGTGGTACTTCTTCTTCTTTCTTCTTCGTTGGTCCTTCTCTTCTTCGCTACTTTCATCATCATATTATTCACTTACATTACTTTTGTGTATTTATTAATTCTATGGGTATATGTCTAGGTTATGTAACACTTGGTCATGTTACAGTATGCATATTCTTATGCGCGGTTACCCACTTTTTCGTTTAGGTCCTATTTTAGCAGCACTTGCATAAAGCATATTTATGGTCATTTTAGATTTATATTTCTCTATTTCTTCTATTAGTATTCCACTTGCTTGCTTTACACTAGTAATTATTTATTATTTACATTACATAACAAATAACATTGTTGTGGTATTACAAATACATATTTGATACAATTTTCGAGTAATACCGAATAGAATTATAAATAGTAGTTAGTTGAATGAAATCCGGAAATGTCAACAATTGTAAAACCCGAGTTGTAATAATTAAATAGTTAAGGGCACCCTTACAGCCGGATGTAGCAACAGTAAGACGGACGTTTTTGAAATGAAGTGTTACAACTTAGCACACTGAGTCTCCCCACTACCCCCACTTTTCGCGCAGCTATGGAGAGGCCACCGTAAAGTAACGTGACTGTAGTTACATTGTGGGCACCTCTGTTTGTTTCATTATGCTCGTGCAGTGACGTAACTAGGCTTTTTGGCGCCCGGGGCAAGAAGATCATCGGCCGCCTCACCTTCACAATTAAAAGGGGACAAAAGAGCAAAAATGAAGGCCCAACCAGTGAATAAAGTACTTATTAAATGCAAATGTGTAGATTTTTATATGAAAGTACGTCCTAGTTGTGAACATTTCTTAGTGAATCCACATTGATATTGTTTAAAGTTTTCTTCAGCGTAGGGAAGCAGCCTAGAAAATATGATATTGGACAATACCTTATATGCTGTATTAAGTAGAGAGATGCCCCTATAATTTTTACATATGAGCGGATCACCCTTTTTATGTATTAAACACACCACCCCATTGTTCCACTCATCAGGTATTACCCCCTCTAGCCATATTAGCTCTATGAGATGGGTAAATTCCTTTATGAAATCTTCTCCTGCGCTCTTTAATAGTTCCCCTGGTAAACCATCGGAACCAGCTGCCTTGTTATTTTTAAGCTTTTCTAGAGCTTCATACACCTCTTTATAGGATGGCACCAACTCTTCTCTATCATCCTCGAATTCTCCTGCTTCCTCTTCATCCTCAGATGCCTCCCTAACTGAGCCCAGCAGCTCTTCAAAGTGTTCTGTCAATCTCCTCATTACGCCAGCAGTATCACTCACAAGGCCACCATTATTATCCCTACAGGCATTTGTTCTAGGCTGAAATTCCTGTCTCATATCATTCACCTTCCTGTACATATCTCGGCTCAGCCTTTTACTCTTATATTCCTCTACCTTTTTTATCTGTCTCATTATATACTCCCTATTTATTCCTCTATGAATCTTCTTTTCCATCCGCCTGGCTTTCCTATATTCCTCTTGAACAGCCCTAGTGCATTTATTTTGAATCATTAATTTTGTAACGTACTAAATAATGATCTCTATCGTATGGTTTACTAGCGATGCGTTCGTTGAGTCAATTTGTAACATACACATTAAGAAAATGTAGTTTTTTATTATAAAATTTCAGTAATTTTAAGGATTATTATGTTGTCAGGGTAATGTTTGTTGAGCGCCAATTTGCAATCTTATGTTGCAAATAAAATGTATTGGTTAATCTGTAATTAATATTGCATATAGTATATCACAAGGGTTTCTCTTTCCTTCTGCATTTTTATTTTTTTATATCTTTTATTTAATATAATACTATCAATAAGGCAGTAAGTCTCAGTAAGGCAGATTCAAATCTTGTGCCATACTTTTCTTGTCGGGAGTGTTACCAACCTATGCCAGTTGATGAAAAATTTACATTTGATTATATGTTATACATAATATCATATACATAAAACTATCAACTAAGGAAAGAAAAGAAAACCTTTTATATGGTGTTATTTAACTCAAATCCTTTATTCTCATTATTAAATGTTGGTAAAAGAAAGATATAATTATTAACAAAGACTTGGCGTCTGTTCTTTAAATTTGCTCAGAATGGCAGCAGTTACTTCCACCTCCCAGGGTATACAATATTTGTGTTTTAATAATTGCTAAATAAGATACACTTAAAACTGTTTTACGTTAGGTCCTTTTGGCTATGACATAAACTACAATAATCTTCGGAAAAGTACTAAAATATATGGACTTAGAATTAAATACAGAGTGTCTTAACAAGAGTTTATTACTAACTTTACAATGTTCAGTGTCTTTATGTTATATTACTATTATTACCATACATTAATAGTTTTTACCATGAAAATAAGACTGTTTATTAATTATTTTCCAAGTGAAAGTTAAAATATAATTTTAATCAAAAAGTGTAAACAGTTTCTTTGTCAAGTGTAAACTTGGGACACTAAGGTAACCTCTTCAGTTTAGTTATTAGCAAAAATACTTCCCTTCCTGGATACGTTGAATTTATTTCTTCATATGTTAATCGGCTTCCTTCTTTCGAATAATGGTTTACTTCTTTCTTCTAAACATTCGATCTTTTAAAATGATTTAACTTTAATTACATTAACTGTTATTACACTCTAAATATTTTAGATCGGTCTCTCATTTTTTTTATATCATCCTTTCTTGTTTAGTTCTAATAATGGAATTTTTAATTATTTTTATAACATGTCTGTTGCTAAGGCCTATAACTTAGCTTTCATTGGTTTAAACTGTATCATCTTGAGTTACTATTGTTCTCTCTGAGCCTCAAAATAAACAAACTTCTAACATCTTACATACAATTTTCTTCAAATTGTTATAACTTTTTTATATGATCTTTGATCTTCAAGATACTAGTATCTTTGAATTTCTGATGGAACACTGATTGTTTTGATATCACTTTTGATTAGTTTCCATTCCATATTTCCAGAGTTACTAGTTTACACTTTTAACTATTTGTACAAAATTATTTATAATTAGTTCTTTTTTTATACCCTTCACTTTACTAAAACTATTAGATACAATCAGTAATAACATAGTTCAACATGACATTAATTATTCTAGTTTTACTATAAGCTCTTTTCCAAATTCCTTAACTATATAGGCCTAACATACCTAGTTTCACAAATATCTCTATTATTATAATTTTTGTATCCTTCCATTAACATTAACATTTGTTTAAATAATATTACAGCATATACGAGGTGTGTTCATAAAAAGACCAAACTTTTTGAGTAACACATTAATCCGCACAAACGACGCTCTGCGACTTTGCGTGCACCTAGCGATAGTTTTTGACAACAAACTACCACTTATTGTGTTCCGCTATTAGCAGTAGTCTTTGAGGTATATCACATTGAGTGGGGACGTGCACACGCTGGCCGGCGGATTAGTGACAAAGCGATTAAGAAAGACCGCGAGAACAACGTGTGCGTATGAAATTTTGCAGCAAAACTAGGTTAAAACTTTTCAGAGACATTCTGGTATTCAATTAAGCATACGCGGAAGCCTGCGTGAGGCGAACGACTAGTTTAAGAATTTTTAAAGAGGGAAAAACAATGGTCGGTGCAGATCAAAGCGATATCGAAGATCATGGGAAGAGAGCTCGTGATGTGGTAATTGTAAATCATCGTTTAAATGCCGATACTTTCTGACAGAATCCATTTAAGATCGTAAAATTAAATTTTGATAGAAAAATTTAAATGTATCATATCACTGAAAAATTCTTACTGTGTTTGATGACGACGATCAGAAAGAGACCCGTTTTGAAATCGGTCAACAACTGCGTACCAATGCAAATGGTAATGAAAACTTTGGAAGACAATGGAAATAGCTCTGTAAAGATTTTACGAAGTCAGCAGCAAAATTTTATACACACATGTTGTGTTAAGATCTTCATTCTCACTTCGTTATAAGTCCGCCGGACGGTGTGTGCCCGTGCCCACTACAGCGCGTGTAGCTCGAAGACTGAAGATCGTGACGGAACAGAGAAAACGGCATTCAGGCGTCAAAACCTGTCGCTAGCAGCACTTAATTCTGCAGCTCGCTCTATGCGCTAGTTGACGTGCTACACAAATAGTTCGGTCTTTTTTTGAACACACCTCGTATTATTAATCAACATCAAACAATTAATTACTAACAACTATTCTGAAACAAATTGCAATTCTTATTAAACTTATGGATCCATTCCAGTTTTTACAAACATAATAAAATTGGTATTCACATGGTAAGTAGTCCCCAAAACATTGTTCTCCTTACTTACTAACTTTAATATCTCAAAACATAATTATTCTAACATTCTTTACTATTAACTACTTCCATTATAAACATATCACAACTCTTATTGAACTTATGAGTCAATCTCAACTTTCACACACATAGTGGGATAAGTATTAACATGGTAAGTATTTACAAAACATTGTCCTTCTAGTCTTACTAACTTTAATAGTTCAAAACATAATTATTAAAACATTATTTATTATTAATGATTATTATAAAACCTATAATTAGTAGTAATTTAAGCAGGCTACTTTATGTTTTCTGGTACTTTCCTAGGGTTTGTAAATATCTTTACTTAGGCAATCATACAACAAGATGATGGGAAAAATATCATGTAACAATTTGTATGTCTTGTATTTGAATTCAGTTGCCTCTTCACACTCCTTACCAAACCACTCATCTCGCTCATGTCTCTTCTTCAAACCAATGATTTCTTCTCCTGTAGTCACTAATGTGTTTTTTAGATTAAGCCAGTGGTTTTCTATATCTTGTTCCTCACAGCATTCTATTCTCCACTGTCTAATTTTCTCATTAGTAACTTCCTTAAACCTCCGTTTTATTTCTTCTTCCTTTATTATTTCTGTATTGTATATAACAGTCTTTATTCCTTTTTTATTTCTATTATTGGAGATTCTAGCTCTCAGTTTTGCAACTAGGAGATAGTGATCACTGTCCATGTTGGCACTTCTGTAAACTCTAACATCTTGTAAGTCTGACTTATGGCGGCCATCCAATAGGACATGATCTATTTGATTGACCATTCTCCCATCTGGAGAGTACCATGTGTCTTTATGTATGTCTTTGTGATCGAAGAAAGTCCCTTATATGATCATATTTTGACCAACTGCGAAGTTCAATAGTCTGAAATATTGTCTGAGTGTAAACTATACTTTCCTATATTACTACAACCTTCCTACTTTAGCATTTAAGTCACCTATGATTATTTTTATGTCGTGCCTAGGGCTGCTGGCATACGCATTCTCCAGCAAGCCATAAAAGTCATCTTTCTCCTCCTCAGGCTTATCATCAGTTGGGGCATGTAATTATAGTATAATTAAAGAAGGTTCCCCTGAGTCTTATTTTACACATTCTAGGTGTAAGAGGTTTAAAATCAATGATGTTTTCTTTCATTCTACGGCTTACCAAGAAGCCAGTTCCAAGCACATGGTCCCGGTTCAGACAGCTGTAATACACCGAGTAGTCCCTTCGATCCATGATTCCAGTGCCAGTCCACCTTATCTCCTGCATACCCAAAACATCTATCTTATATTTGAGAACCTCTCCTGTCAATACCTTCAAGGCTCCAAGTGTGTATAAGGAACGCAAGTTCCACATCGCAAGTTTAACATCTTTGTCCCTTTTCCACGACCCAGTCTCTCTTCCATTAATCCGTCCGGGTTTTACTTTTTCTGGACTTGTCCGGCTTAGATTCTGTACACAGATACATATCTATTATTGTACGCTGTACACATTTTAATCAATTACGCAAACTTCATAGATTAGAACATAAACATCGCCAAGCATCTGCCATTGTTTGTAAACACACATTTTGTAACTTTTCTCTTATTAAGTCCCTAGTTCTGGGCGTCATCTGTAACTTTTCACTCTTTTTCTTAAATAATTATTAAACATATAATGGATAATTATGGATTTGCATAATTATACCACACATCCGGTGAAACACGTGCTCAGTTTTTGTTAAGTACATTAGGCTTTTCGGGTCCAAGGTTTCGTTAAGCGAAAAAGACAGAGGTTTTCGGGGTATTGAAATAACCATTCACACAACATGAGGATAACAAATTAGCTTTTATTCAGTTATTTGTGCTTATAGGCTATAGACAATGGGAGTCATCAACGACTATTAAATTCCAAAATGGCGGCTACATTATTTCCGCTTTCACCATGCGTTTAATTCTATATTGTTACAACACAAATAAGCCACCCCCGTACCAGGGATAAAAAAGATAATTCTTAATGTAAAAATACTTCATATAAAATAAAATGTTTAAAAATGAATAAAATATAAATATTATGACACGACGAACGACGATATTACCCAACCCAAGTGATTGACCCAACAACAGAAACACAAAGAAGGGAACCATGAAACATACACAGAGACAAAAGGTGATTGACCAAACAATTAGGAACTAACAAAAGAAGATAAGAAACCAGAACTAAAGAAGAATCAAAGGAAGTGAACAAATTCCTACAACTAAATAGAAATTAAACCAGATGAGAAGAGGAGACCCGAACCAAGATGAAGACAATTGAAGTTGAAGAAGATGAAGAAGAAGAAGAAGAAGAAGAGGAAGAATGAAGAGGAGACAGGTGGAACCCAAGGAGAAACTAACACCACATATAAAGGGGAGAAATGGTAGACTCAAAGATAGAATACTGTAAATAAACCCCAAATAATTATCCACTAAGAAAACAAATAGTATTGTTGTAATTGAAATAACTTATATACCTATTTTAAAACAATAGACAATTATAAAGTAACGTAGTGTAGAAAAGTACACTAACACAATTATTAAGGTTAGATTTAATGAAAGGTAAATAACCAAATGTCATTAATAATAAGAATTATGTTGTAAAGAAATAGTGAGAAATAATAGGAGAAATAAGTATAGGGATTACCCACTAAGTAACACTTAATACAAACAGTGAACCAAAATAAAGTGCAATAGTGAAAGTGTAAATACCCTAAAAATAGTGAGTGTGTATCAGTTGTAACGTGTCCAAAATTGGGTCAGTTTATTTCTTACAGTATGGGGTATTTGTAATTTTATTTATTTAATTTTGCGGGATTTTATAAAATATTGTGTAAACGTTATTCCATTGTAACAGAACACGTGGCAAGTAGAACAGTGTTGAGAACAAAGCAGTAAGACGCAGTTTCTGTTGTGTAACCAGGCAAGGAATTTGCACCACCCTGAATTTCTCAGAACTTTGCATAAGTGTGACCACGCACCCACGAGCAGTACAAGTCCGCGCTCGGGGGACGCCGTCGTCCCAAAAACCAAGATGTCTGGAGAACAATTTATTCACCGTCTCCTTGGCCGACCAGCAGGAAATGCCGCTAAGAGCCGCCCATCTCGTGACATCGGCCAGTGCCTCACTGAGATCGTATGCTGTCGTCACTCCAACAACTACATGCATAGCATGGGACGAAACTCCTGCGACGAAGCCCAAGGCAGTGATTTCCGCAAAAGTATGAGATCACGTTAGCAACACCTGCTACGTTTTCCCTCGCAGTTGGTTAACTGATCGCTCCGGCACCGGACCGAGCCAAGTCAGGCTCATTACAAAACCTCAGATTTTAACAGTAAAAAGTGGAATAAGAGCAAAATTTATGTGACCGCAGTCGAGTTAAAAAGTAGACAATGTAATTTTATAATTTTCAGACAGTAAAAAACCAGAAATTTACAAGAAGATGAGTGCGCGCGCGAAACCACGTTGCCGGCGGTTTTTATTCGAATAAAAGTGTAAGGGCTGGGGCTTTATTATAAAATGGTAAGGGTATTTGGGGTTTAACAATGAAGTTTTGTTAAAATAATGTATGTAAGTGCGTGTGTAAAGCAGGCTGGGCTCTCTTAAAGTAGTAAGTAATAGCATGTAAGTATAGGAAGTACGATGTAAGAGTTACTCAACCTTTAAAAAATGTAAAACAATTTATTTGGAGAACAACTTATAAATTCACCACTTTTTGATTATTAAACAAAAAATAATTTCTCTTCCAAGATTTATTGTGTAAGTTATTCACACAACCTTGAAAATTACGCTTGTATCCCAACGTACGTATGAGACCCTGGACCCAAGAACACACAAGAACGGTAAGTGTAAGTTTTTTATTTATTGTTTTCTGTTATTTAAATTATGGTGGTTAATTCGTAGCTTAACATTTGGTGCCCGAACATGGACTCGAATTTAATAAAATGAAATTCCATACTTACAAATAAGATACAAGCACAATTGAGAGGTTAGGTGAAAATACGTAAAGTTACGTAAAATAAGTAAAAAATATTTGTTCAGACAGATAAGAAAGAAATTACATATTTAAAAATACAATAATGGAAAATACAGAGAACGGAGTCGATTTGTCCGACTCGACTGTGATAAACGAAACAGCTGAATTTGACGAATCAGCTGTTATGAATAGTCTTGAAGTACATTCAACACCGAATGTAGGTCAAGACGACAAAACTATGAATGCAAGTAACACAAATGAAACAGGTAGTACAGAGGATTCAGGGATTCAAGCAACCCCGACCTCAACAAAATACAATAGGATGGATGATCATATAATGAGTTTTATACTTAATCAATTAGAAAAAATGAATAATAAATTTGATAGTCGTTTTGACAGTAATGACATAAAATTAGACAGACAAAGTAGGGATTTTAATGAGTTAACAAACCAAATTAAAGAAATGAATAAATGTTGTAAAAATACCCATGAAACAATAAAAAATAGTTTGGATAAATTAGAACGGAGCGTGGAGAGAATGGAAGTAGTTGTGATGAATCCAGAGAAAAATAAAACAAAGGAAAACTGTAGTGATAAATGTAAAAATATGATATCGGATAAAGAGTTAACAAATAATGATGATGTTGAAAATAATGAGAATAATAATATTGAGTATAGTAATGTATTTGAAGAATTAGTATCAGAGACTGATACGGTGAAAATAAATAATGAAAGTACTGATGAGTTGGTGGAATGTGAGAATGAAAGGTTAATGTGTATTTATGAGTTAGAGAGAGAGAGGACAAATAATGTTGTGGTAGAGTGGGGACGGAGGGTAAATTTTCCCCTTATTGTTTATAATGTTTATGATGATTTAATGAGTTCACAAGTGTTGTTGTTGAAGGGCACGAGTCCCGTATTGGTAGATGAATTGAGGTGTTTATTTTTGCTGCGTAATTTTGTACCCTCTGTCCGGAATAATTGTGAGAGTGTGATGTGGTGTTATGAAGAGAGAGAGTTAAACAGAATTGTATGTGGAGAAAGTAACAGAATTGTATAATTTGAATAGAAAGTATGACGAATGGAAAGAAAGTTTAGAAGTATACTTGAATAAGAATGACTATAATGATTTGACCAAAGTAATTAACCCGATAATGAATGAATCTGCTGATGGAGACTTAACAAAAATACTTAACGTGGACTGGTTTAATGAGCATTTTGGCAAAATGAGTGAATTTGGTTGTTCTAGTTATGACACACAAAGTAACCATTTGTTTGTCAATAAAAATGAACAGTGTGGTATAAAACCAAGACTTATCTATGACGATGGAGGCTAAATGATAAAACAATAAAAGACAGTGATAAACATTTTGTTTTATGGTTCTGACATGGCAGATTTGGACAATGAAGTGCGAAAAAACTGAACAGTTAAGAAGAAAAGTTTGTAAATAATAATTGTAGTGCATTTATTTATGTGTATTGTAGAAGGTCAGCTAAACAATGTATGTATGTAGGTAAGTGATAATAATAATAATATTAATATTTTGCAATTTAATAAATATCAGAATTAATTTTGAAAACAGGAATTGGTTAATGGTAAATATTTTGATAGTATTGGAATTTGTATTTTAATAATGAATTTAATTAAAATAATTGGAGATGTTTTAAATATTTTGATTGATTATTTAAATGTTAATTAATTAAATTTTTTAATGAATTCAAATTATTTTTTACGAGATGAATTTGGTAATTAAATAATAGATTGTTTGATTTAAACTAATATTTGTGTTAAATGTTTCAGAAGTGAGGTGAAAGTATTGGGGTGTAGGGGGTAGTGTAATGTAGGAGTCCGCAACATAATGATAGTTTGGGACGGGATGGGATCGATTTAGTGGGGACGGGGCCGCCTTAGGTAGAATCCAGGGGCCAGATAAGGGAAATGAGTTTTTGGGGGGGGGAAACACGTATCCTAAGTACAAAGGGTTAGAGAGTAATTTTTTTATATAGAGAGAAGGTGGCGAATTGAGTTTAATGATAAGTTGGGGTTAGAGAGTATTTGGATAGAGATTTTGGTAGAGATGGGTGTCATGTGAGGTGCAATTGTTAGTAGTAGAGTCAAAGGGAGAAAGATTATATATGTATACAGATCAAGTAGTACATTAAATGGAGATGAATAATTCAATCACCCACAGTAAAGTAGATTGAGATTGTTAAATGAAGAAAGAGATTTATAACAAGAATAATAAAATATTTTTTATTGAAACCAGTGGCAAAATTTTGATAGAATTTGAAAATAATGCAAAATTAAGAATAGTTTATTTTAAATAATTTGAAGGTCAATTTGCTTATTATTTATAATAATATTTTGTTTTTTTAAATGTTTTATTTTATTATGTTTTGTGTTTCAAGTTAGGATGTTACAGATGTTAGATGTATTTTCAGATAGAACTTATACATAACACATGTAGTTCACGGTTGTGGACTTGAGCTAGTTTCGATAAGCTGACAGTGAGGTCATACACACATTAAGCTTGTTTAGTAAGGAAGTTGATTCAAATTGTGTTTTTTTGATCAATTTAGACAAATTTTAAAATAATTTCTATGTGTAAAGGAAACATTGTAATAAATTTAAATTTTTTTCTTGGAATTTTAAAATTTTTGAAAAATATTTTTTTTGAAAAAAAAAAATCTTGATTTTGCGCCTGCCAGCTAATGAATATTTTTAAGCGTTGATTATTTGATTGTTTGTGTACTAACCATGTTTATTTTATTGATTTATTGTATTGACTTGTATTGTTAGACTCTAAGTATTCACATGTTAGGATAAGGATATGTTTAATTAGAAGA
Organism: Magicicada septendecula; assembly: GCA_034769895.1. NCBI lineage: Eukaryota > Metazoa > Arthropoda > Insecta > Hemiptera > Cicadidae > Magicicada > Magicicada septendecula. Next base: position 228,335,364 of record CM068371.1, on the reverse strand, counting down.
AATGTTTAAATTGACTCATTTTAAATAAAACAGAAAATAATGAAGAGAATAATTTAGACTTTATACAAAATTTATGAATCAATTTTATCTGAAAACAACGTGTTGTAAGTTAAATAACTTTTGAAAATTTTTCAATTTTATGATATGTGATGTCAATATGTAATGTGAGTGTGCGTGAGCCCAGTATCTGCTAAAGGCAGCCCAGCTTGCAGAAAAGGGGAAACATATCGGTGGAGGATCTGGCATAATCTAAGCCAGGGATTGAGGACTTTTGGGGGTAGCATGTGAGAAGGTGAGGTGTGCTGTGGTACCTGTCTGTTCGATTTTTCGGTGTTGGGATCTCTTACGGAGAAGTCCAGTGATCTCGTTCAGATGCGTCCATAGTCGCCCAGCCAGGGGGGTCGTGTACCCATGAAGAGTAAGAACAAGGGGGTTGTTGGCACCAGTTCCTCACCGGTCCTCTTCGGGGTTTATCAATGAGATTTCTTCTGTTTTGGACAGCAGAATTCTCATTGAGGGGGTATTGTAACGTGTCCAAAATTGGGTCAGTTTATTTCTTACAGTATGGGGTATTTGTAATTTTATTTATTTAATTTTGCGGGATTTTATAAAATATTGTGTAAACGTTATTCCATTGTAACAGAACACGTGGCAAGTAGAACAGTGTTGAGAACAAAGCAGTAAGACGCAGTTTCTGTTGTGTAACCAGGCAAGGAATTTGCACCACCCTGAATTTCTCAGAACTTTGCATAAGTGTGACCACGCACCCACGAGCAGTACAAGTCCGCGCTCGGGGAACGCCGTCGTCCCAAAAACCAAGATGTCTGGAGAACAATTTATTCACCGTCTCCTTGGCCGACCAGCAGGAAATGCCGCTAAGAGCCGCCCATCTCGTGACGTCGGCCAGTGCCTCACTGAGATCGTATGCTGTCATCACTCCAACAACTACATGCATAGCATGGGACGAAACTCCTGCGACGAAGCCCAAGCCAGTGATTTCCGCAAAAGTATGAGATCACGTTAGCAACACCTGCTACGTTTTCCCTCGCAGTTGGTTAACTGATCGCTCCGGTGCCGGACCGAGCCAAGTCAGGCTCGTTACAAAACCTCGGATTTTAACAGTAAAAAGTGGAATAAGAGCAAAATTTATGTGACCGCGGTCGAGTTAAAAAGTAGACAATGTAATTTTATAATTTTCGGACTGTAAAAAACCAGAAATTTACAAGAAGATGAGTGCGCGCGCGAAACCATGTTGCCGGGCGGTTTTTATTCGAATAAAAGTGTAAGGGCTGGCGCTTTATTATAAAATGGTAAGGGTATTTGGGGTTTAACAATGAAGTTTTGTTAAAATAATGTATGTAAGTGCGTGTGTAAAGCAGGCTGGGCTCTCTTAAAGTAGTAAGTAATAGCACGTAAGTATAGGAAGTAGGATGTAAGAGTTACTCAACCTTTAAAAAATGTAAAACAATTTATTTGGAGAACAACTTATAAATTCACCACTTTTTGATTATTAAACAAAAAATAATTTCTCTTCCAAGATGTATTGTGTAAGTTATTCACACAACCTTGAAAATTACGCTTGTATCCCAACGTACGTATGAGACCCTGGACCCAAGAACACACAAGAACGGTAAGTGTAAGTTTTTTATTTATTGTTTTCTGTTATTTAAATTATGGTGGTTAATTCGTAGCTTAACATTTGGCGCCCGAACATGGACTCGAATTTAATAAAATGAAATTCCATACTTACAAATAAGATACAAGCACAATTGAGAGGTTAGGTGAAAATACGTAAAGTTACGTAAAATAAGTGAAAAATATTTGTTCAGACAGATAAGAAAGAAATTACATATTTAAAAATACAATAATGGAAAATACAGAGAACGGAGTCGATTTGTCCGACTCGACTGTGATAAACGAAACAGCTGAATTTGACGAATCAGCTGTTATGAATAGTCTTGAAGTACATTCAACACCGAATGTAGGTCAAGACGACAAAACTATGAATGCAAGTAACACAAATGAAACAGGTAGTACAGAGGATTCAGGGATTCAAGCAACCCCGACCTCAACAAAATACAATAGGATGGATGATCATATAATGAGTTTTATACTTAATCAATTAGAAAAAATGAATAATAAATTTGATAGTCGTTTTGACAGTAATGACATAAAATTAGACAGACAAAGTAGGGATTTTAATGAGTTAACAAACCAAATTAAAGAAATGAATAAATGTTGTAAAAATACCCATGAAACAATAAAAAATAGTTTGGATAAATTAGAACGGAGCGTGGAGAGAATGGAAGTAGTTGTGATGAATCCAGAGAAAAATAAAACAAAGGAAAACTGTAGTGATAAATGTAAAAATATGATATCGGATAAAGAGTTAACAAATAATGATGATGTTGAAAATAATGAGAATAATAATATTGAGTATAGTAATGTATTTGAAGAATTAGTATCAGAGACTGATACGGTGAAAATAAATAATGAAAGTACTGATGAGTTGGTGGAATGTGAGAATGAAAGGTTAATGTGTATTTATGAGTTAGAGAGAGAGAGGACAAATAATGTTGTGGTAGAGTGGGGACGGAGGGTAAATTTTCCCCTTATTGTTTATAATGTTTATGATGATTTAATGAGTTCACAAGTGTTGTTGTTGAAGGGCACGAGTCCCGTATTGGTAGATGAATTGAGGTGTTTATTTTTGCTGCGTAATTTTGTACCCTCTGTCCGGAATAATTGTGAGAGTGTGATGTGGTGTTATGAAGAGAGAGAGTTAAACAGAATTGTATGTGGAGAAAGTAACAGAATTGTATAATTTGAATAGAAAGTATGACGAATGGAAAGAAAGTTTAGAAGTATACTTGAATAAGAATGACTATAATGATTTGACCAAAGTAATTAACCCGATAATGAATGAATCTGCTGATGGAGACTTAACAAAAATACTTAACGTGGACTGGTTTAATGAGCATTTTGGCAAAATGAGTGAATTTGGTTGTTCTAGTTATGACACACAAAGTAACCATTTGTTTGTCAATAAAAATGAACAGTGTGGTATAAAACCAAGACTTATCTATGACGATGGAGGCTAAATGATAAAACAATAAAAGACAGTGATAAACATTTTGTTTTATGGTTCTGACATGGCAGATTTGGACAATGAAGTGCGAAAAAACTGAACAGTTAAGAAGAAAAGTTTGTAAATAATAATTGTAGTGCATTTATTTATGTGTATTGTAGAAGGTCAGCTAAACAATGTATGTATGTAGGTAAGTGATAATAATAATAATATTAATATTTTGCAATTTAATAAATATCAGAATTAATTTTGAAAACAGGAATTGGTTAATGGTAAATATTTTGATAGTATTGGAATTTGTATTTTAATAATGAATTTAATTAAAATAATTGGAGATGTTTTAAATATTTTGATTGATTATTTAAATGTTAATTAATTAAATTTTTTAATGAATTCAAATTATTTTTTACGAGATGAATTTGGTAATTAAATAATAGATTGTTTGATTTAAACTAATATTTGTGTTAAATGTTTCAGAAGTGAGGTGAAAGTATTGGGGTGTAGGGGGTAGTGTAATGTAGGAGTCCGCAACATAATGATAGTTTGGGACGGGATGGGATCGATTTAGTGGGGACGGGGCCGCCTTAGGTAGAATCCAGGGGCCAGATAAGGGAAATGAGTTTTTGGGGGGGGGGAACACGTATCCTAAGTACAAAGGGTTAGAGAGTAATTTTTTTATATAGAGAGAAGGTGGCGAATTGAGTTTAATGATAAGTTGGGGTTAGAGAGTATTTGGATAGAGATTTTGGTAGAGATGGGTGTCATGTGAGGTGCAATTGTTAGTAGTAGAGTCAAAGGGAGAAAGATTATATATGTATACAGATCAAGTAGTACATTAAATGGAGATGAATAATTCAATCACCCACAGTAAAGTAGATTGAGATTGTTAAATGAAGAAAGAGATTTATAACAAGAATAATAAAATATTTTTTATTGAAACCAGTGGCAAAATTTTGATAGAATTTGAAAATAATGCAAAATTAAGAATAGTTTATTTTAAATAATTTGAAGGTCAATTTGCTTATTATTTATAATAATATTTTGTTTTTTTAAATGTTTTATTTTATTATGTTTTGTGTTTCAAGTTAGGATGTTACAGATGTTAGATGTATTTTCAGATAGAACTTATACATAACACATGTAGTTCACGGTTGTGGACTTGAGCTAGTTTCGATAAGCTGACAGTGAGGTCATACACACATTAAGCTTGTTTAGTAAGGAAGTTGATTCAAATTGTGTTTTTTTGATCAATTTAGACAAATTTTAAAATAATTTCTATATGTAAAGGAAACATTGTAATAAATTTAAATTTTTTTCTTGGAATTTTAAAATTTTTGGAAAATATTTTTTTTGAAAAAAAAAAATCTTGATTTTGCGCCTGCCAGCTAATGAATATTTTTAAGCGTTGATTATTTGATTGTTTGTGTACTAACCATGTTTATTTTATTGATTTATTGTATTGACTTGTATTGTTAGACTCTAAGTATTCACATGTTAGGATAAGGATATGTTTAATTAGAAGAAATGTTTAAATTAACTCATTTTAAATAAAACAGAAAATAATGAAGAGAATAATTTAGACTTTATACAAAATTTATGAATCAATTTTATCTGAAAACAACGTGTTGTAAGTTAAATAACTTTTGAAAATTTTTCAATTTTATGATATGTGATGTCAATATGTAATGTGAGTGTGCGTGAGCCCAGTATCTGCTAAAGGCAGCCCAGCTTGCAGAAAAGGGGAAACATATCGGTGGAGGATCTGGCATAATCTAAGCCAGGGATTGAGGACTTTTGGGGGTAGCATGTGAGAAGGTGAGGTGTGCTGTGGTACCTGTCTGTTCGATTTTTCGGTGTTGGGATCTCTTACGGAGAAGTCCAGTGATCTCGTTCAGATGCGTCCATAGTCGCCCAGCCAGGGGGGTCGTGTACCCATGAAGAGTAAGAACAAGGGGGTTGTTGGCACCAGTTCCTCACCGGTCCTCTTCGGGGTTTATCAATGAGATTTCTTCTGTTTTGGACAGCAGAATTCTCATTGAGGGGGTATTGTAACGTGTCCAAAATTGGGTCAGTTTATTTCTTACAGTATGGGGTATTTGTAATTTTATTTATTTAATTTTGCGGGATTTTATAAAATATTGTGTAAACGTTATTCCATTGTAACAGAACACGTGGCAAGTAGAACAGTGTTGAGAACAAAGCAGTAAGACGCAGTTTCTGTTGTGTAACCAGGCAAGGAATTTGCACCACCCTGAATTTCTCAGAACTTTGCATAAGTGTGACCACGCACCCACGAGCAGTACAAGTCCGCGCTCGGGGAACGCCGTCGTCCCAAAAACCAAGATGTCTGGAGAACAATTTATTCACCGTCTCCTTGGCCGACCAGCAGGAAATGCCGCTAAGAGCCGCCCATCTCGTGACGTCGGCCAGTGCCTCACTGAGATCGTATGCTGTCATCACTCCAACAACTACATGCATAGCATGGGACGAAACTCCTGCGACGAAGCCCAAGGCAGTGATTTCCGCAAAAGTATGAGATCACGTTAGCAACACCTGCTACGTTTTCCCTCGCAGTTGGTTAACTGATCGCTCCGGTGCCGGACCGAGCCAAGTCAGGCTCGTTACAAAACCTCGGATTTTAACAGTAAAAAGTGGAATAAGAGCAAAATTTATGTGACCGCGGTCGAGTTAAAAAGTAGACAATGTAATTTTATAATTTTCGGACTGTAAAAAACCAGAAATTTACAAGAAGATGAGTGCGCGCGCGAAACCATGTTGCCGGGCGGTTTTTATTCGAATAAAAGTGTAAGGGCTGGCGCTTTATTATAAAATGGTAAGGGTATTTGGGGTTTAACAATGAAGTTTTGTTAAAATAATGTATGTAAGTGCGTGTGTAAAGCAGGCTGGGCTCTCTTAAAGTAGTAAGTAATAGCACGTAAGTATAGGAAGTAGGATGTAAGAGTTACTCAACCTTTAAAAAATGTAAAACAATTTATTTGGAGAACAACTTATAAATTCACCACTTTTTGATTATTAAACAAAAAATAATTTCTCTTCCAAGATGTATTGTGTAAGTTATTCACACAACCTTGAAAATTACGCTTGTATCCCAACGTACGTATGAGACCCTGGACCCAAGAACACACAAGAACGGTAAGTGTAAGTTTTTTATTTATTGTTTTCTGTTATTTAAATTATGGTGGTTAATTCGTAGCTTAACATTTGGCGCCCGAACATGGACTCGAATTTAATAAAATGAAATTCCATACTTACAAATAAGATACAAGCACAATTGAGAGGTTAGGTGAAAATACGTAAAGTTACGTAAAATAAGTGAAAAATATTTGTTCAGACAGATAAGAAAGAAATTACATATTTAAAAATACAATAATGGAAAATACAGAGAACGGAGTCGATTTGTCCGACTCGACTGTGATAAACGAAACAGCTGAATTTGACGAATCAGCTGTTATGAATAGTCTTGAAGTACATTCAACACCGAATGTAGGTCAAGACGACAAAACTATGAATGTAAGTAACACAAATGAAACAGGTAGTACAGAGGATTCAGGGATTCAAGCAACCCCGACCTCAACAAAATACAATAGGATGGATGATCATATAATGAGTTTTATACTTAATCAATTAGAAAAAATGAATAATAAATTTGATAGTCGTTTTGACAGTAATGACATAAAATTAGACAGACAAAGTAGGGATTTTAATGAGTTAACAAACCAAATTAAAGAAATGAATAAATGTTGTAAAAATACCCATGAAACAATAAAAAATAGTTTGGATAAATTAGAACGGAGTGTGGAGAGAATGGAAGTAGTTGTGATGAATCCAGAGAAAAATAAAACAAAGGAAAACTGTAGTGATAAATGTAAAAATATGATATCGGATAAAGAGTTAACAAATAATGATGATGTTGAAAATAATGAGAATAATAATATTGAGTATAGTAATGTATTTGAAGAATTAGTATCAGAGACTGATACGGTGAAAATAAATAATGAAAGTACTGATGAGTTGGTGGAATGTGAGAATGAAAGGTTAATGTGTATTTATGAGTTAGAGAGAGAGAGGACAAATAATGTTGTGGTAGAGTGGGGACGGAGGGTAAATTTCCCCTTATTGTTTATAATGTTTATGATGATTTAATGAGTTCACAAGTGTTGTTGTTGAAGGGCACGAGTCCCGTATTGGTAGATGAATTGAGGTGTTTATTTTTGCTGCGTAATTTTGTACCCTCTGTCCGGAATAATTGTGAGAGTGTGATGTGGTGTTATGAAGAGAGAGAGTTAAACAGAATTGTATGTGGAGAAAGTAACAGAATTGTATAATTTGAATAGAAAGTATGACGAATGGAAAGAAAGTTTAGAAGTATACTTGAATAAGAATGACTATAATGATTTGACCAAAGTAATTAACCCGATAATGAATGAATCTGCTGATGGAGACTTAACAAAAATACTTAACGTGGACTGGTTTAAGGAGCATTTTGGCAAAATGAGTGAATTTGGTTGTTCTAGTTATGACACACAAAGTAACCATTTGTTTGTCAATAAAAATGAACAGTGTGGTATAAAACCAAGACTTATCTATGACGATGGAGGCTAAATGATAAAACAATAAAAGACAGTGATAAACATTTTGTTTTATGGTTCTGACATGGCAGATTTGGACAATGAAGTGCGAAAAAACTGAACAGTTAAGAAGAAAAGTTTGTAAATAATAATTGTAGTGCATTTATTTATGTGTATTGTAGAAGGTCAGCTAAACAATGTATGTATGTAGGTAAGTGATAATAATAATAATATTAATATTTTGCAATTTAATAAATATCAGAATTAATTTTGAAAACAGGAATTGGTTAATGGTAAATATTTTGATAGTATTGGAATTTGTATTTTAATAATGAATTTAATTAAAATAATTGGAGATGTTTTAAATATTTTGATTGATTATTTAAATGTTAATTAATTAAATTTTTTAATGAATTCAAATTATTTTTTACGAGATGAATTTGGTAATTAAATAATAGATTGTTTGATTTAAACTAATATTTGTGTTAAATGTTTCAGAAGTGAGGTGAAAGTATTGGGGTGTAGGGGGTAGTGTAATGTAGGAGTCCGCAACATAATGATAGTTTGGGACGGGATGGGATCGATTTAGTGGGGACGGGGCCGCCTTAGGTAGAATCCAGGGGCCAGATAAGGGAAATGAGTTTTTGGGGGGGGGGAAACACGTATCCTAAGTACAAAGGGTTAGAGAGTAATTTTTTTATATAGAGAGAAGGTGGCGAATTGAGTTTAATGATAAGTTGGGGTTAGAGAGTATTTGGATAGAGATTTTGGTAGAGATGGGTGTCATGTGAGGTGCAATTGTTAGTAGTAGAGTCAAAGGGAGAAAGATTATATATGTATACAGATCAAGTAGTACATTAAATGGAGATGAATAATTCAATCACCCACAGTAAAGTAGATTGAGATTGTTAAATGAAGAAAGAGATTTATAACAAGAATAATAAAATATTTTTTATTGAAACCAGTGACAAAATTTTGATAGAATTTGAAAATAATGCAAAATTAAGAATAGTTTATTTTAAATAATTTGAAGGTCAATTTGCTTATTATTTATAATAATATTTTGTTTTTTTAAATGTTTTGTTTTATTATGTTTTGTGTTTCAAGTTAGGATGTTACAGATGTTAGATGTATTTTCAGATAGAACTTATACATAACACATGTAGTTCACGGTTGTGGACTTGAGCTAGTTTCGATAAGCTGACAGTGAGGTCATACACACATTAAGCTTGTTTAGTAAGGAAGTTGATTCAAATTGTGTTTTTTTGATCAATTTAGACAAATTTTAAAATAATTTCTATATGTAAAGGAAACATTGTAATAAATTTAAATTTTTTTCTTGGAATTTTAAAATTTTTGGAAAATATTTTTTTTGAAAAAAAAAAATCTTGATTTTGCGCCTGCCAGCTAATGAATATTTTTAAGCGTTGATTATTTGATTGTTTGTGTACTAACCATGTTTATTTTATTGATTTATTGTATTGACTTGTATTGTTAGACTCTAAGTATTCACATGTTAGGATAAGGATATGTTTAATTAGAAGAAATGTTTAAATTAACTCATTTTAAATAAAACAGAAAATAATGAAGAGAATAATTTAGACTTTATACAAAATTTATGAATCAATTTTATCTGAAAACAACGTGTTGTAAGTTAAATAACTTTTGAAAATTTTTCAATTTTATGATATGTGATGTCAATATGTAATGTGAGTGTGCGTGAGCCCAGTATCTGCTAAAGGCAGCCCAGCTTGCAGAAAAGGGGAAACATATCGGTGGAGGATCTGGCATAATCTAAGCCAGGGATTGAGGACTTTTGGGGGTAGCATGTGAGAAGGTGAGGTGTGCTGTGGTACCTGTCTGTTCGATTTTTCGGTGTTGGGATCTCTTACGGAGAAGTCCAGTGATCTCGTTCAGATGCGTCCATAGTCGCCCAGCCAGGGGGGTCGTGTACCCATGAAGAGTAAGAACAAGGGGGTTGTTGGCACCAGTTCCTCACCAGTCCTCTTCGGGGTTTATCAATGAGATTTCTTCTGTTTTGGACAGCAGAATTCTCATTGAGGGGGTATTGTAACGTGTCCAAAATTGGGTCAGTTTATTTCTTACAGTATGGGGTATTTGTAATTTTATTTATTTAATTTTGCGGGATTTTATAAAATATTGTGTAAACGTTATTCCATTGTAACAGAACACGTGGCAAGTAGAACAGTGTTGAGAACAAAGCAGTAAGACGCAGTTTCTGTTGTGTAACCAGGCAAGGAATTTGCACCACCCTGAATTTCTCAGAACTTTGCATAAGTGTGACCACGCACCCACGAGCAGTACAAGTCCGCGCTCGGGGAACGCCGTCGTCCCAAAAACCAAGATGTCTGGAGAACAATTTATTCACCGTCTCCTTGGCCGACCAGCAGGAAATGCCGCTAAGAGCCGCCCATCTCGTGACGTCGGCCAGTGCCTCACTGAGATCGTATGCTGTCGTCACTCCAACAACTACATGCATAGCATGGGACGAAACTCCTGCGACGAAGCCCAAGGCAGTGATTTCCGCAAAAGTATGAGATCACGTTAGCAACACCTGCTACGTTTTCCCTCGCAGTTGGTTAACTGATCGCTCCGGTGCCGGACCGAGCCAAGTCAGGCTCGTTACAAAACCTCGGATTTTAACAGTAAAAAGTGGAATAAGAGCAAAATTTATGTGACCGCGGTCGAGTTAAAAAGTAGACAATGTAATTTTATAATTTTCGGACTGTAAAAAACCAGAAATTTACAAGAAGATGAGTGCGCGCGCGAAACCATGTTGCCGGGCGGTTTTTATTCGAATAAAAGTGTAAGGGCTGGCGCTTTATTATAAAATGGTAAGGGTATTTGGGGTTTAACAATGAAGTTTTGTTAAAATAATGTATGTAAGTGCGTGTGTAAAGCAGGCTGGGCTCTCTTAAAGTAGTAAGTAATAGCACGTAAGTATAGGAAGTAGGATGTAAGAGTTACTCAACCTTTAAAAAATGTAAAACAATTTATTTGGAGAACAACTTATAAATTCACCACTTTTTGATTATTAAACAAAAAATAATTTCTCTTCCAAGATGTATTGTGTAAGTTATTCACACAACCTTGAAAATTACGCTTGTATCCCAACGTACGTATGAGACCCTGGACCCAAGAACACACAAGAACGGTAAGTGTAAGTTTTTTATTTATTGTTTTCTGTTATTTAAATTATGGTGGTTAATTCGTAGCTTAACATTTGGCGCCCGAACATGGACTCGAATTTAATAAAATGAAATTCCATACTTACAAATAAGATACAAGCACAATTGAGAGGTTAGGTGAAAATACGTAAAGTTACGTAAAATAAGTAAAAAATATTTGTTCAGACAGATAAGAAAGAAATTACATATTTAAAAATACAATAATGGAAAATACAGAGAACGGAGTCGATTTGTCCGACTCGACTGTGATAAACGAAACAGCTGAATTTGACGAATCAGCTGTTATGAATAGTCTTGAAGTACATTCAACACCGAATGTAGGTCAAGACGACAAAACTATGAATGTAAGTAACACAAATGAAACAGGTAGTACAGAGGATTCAGGGATTCAAGCAACCCCGACCTCAACAAAATACAATAGGATGGATGATCATATAATGAGTTTTATACTTAATCAATTAGAAAAAATGAATAATAAATTTGATAGTCGTTTTGACAGTAATGACATAAAATTAGACAGACAAAGTAGGGATTTTAATGAGTTAACAAACCAAATTAAAGAAATGAATAAATGTTGTAAAAATACCCATGAAACAATAAAAAATAGTTTGGATAAATTAGAACGGAGTGTGGAGAGAATGGAAGTAGTTGTGATGAATTCAGAGAAAAATAAAACAAAGGAAAACTGTAGTGATAAATGTAAAAATATGATATCGGATAAAGAGTTAACAAATAATGATGATGTTGAAAATAATGAGAATAATAATATTGAGTATAGTAATGTATTTGAAGAATTAGTATCAGAGACTGATACGGTGAAAATAAATAATGAAAGTACTGATGAGTTGGTGGAATGTGAGAATGAAAGGTTAATGTGTATTTATGAGTTAGAGAGAGAGAGGACAAATAATGTTGTGGTAGAGTGGGGACGGAGGGTAAATTTCCCCTTATTGTTTATAATGTTTATGATGATTTAATGAGTTCACAAGTGTTGTTGTTGAAGGGCACGAGTCCCGTATTGGTAGATGAATTGAGGTGTTTATTTTTGCTGCGTAATTTTGTACCCTCTGTCCGGAATAATTGTGAGAGTGTGATGTGGTGTTATGAAGAGAGAGAGTTAAACAGAATTGTATGTGGAGAAAGTAACAGAATTGTATAATTTGAATAGAAAGTATGACGAATGGAAAGAAAGTTTAGAAGTATACTTGAATAAGAATGACTATAATGATTTGACCAAAGTAATTAACCCGATAATGAATGAATCTGCTGATGGAGACTTAACAAAAATACTTAACGTGGACTGGTTTAATGAGCATTTTGGCAAAATGAGTGAATTTGGTTGTTCTAGTTATGACACACAAAGTAACCATTTGTTTGTCAATAAAAATGAACAGTGTGGTATAAAACCAAGACTTATCTATGACGATGGAGGCTAAATGATAAAACAATAAAAGACAGTGATAAACATTTTGTTTTATGGTTCTGACATGGCAGATTTGGACAATGAAGTGCGAAAAAACTGAACAGTTAAGAAGAAAAGTTTGTAAATAATAATTGTAGTGCATTTATTTATGTGTATTGTAGAAGGTCAGCTAAACAATGTATGTATGTAGGTAAGTGATAATAATAATAATATTAATATTTTGCAATTTAATAAATATCAGAATTAATTTTGAAAACAGGAATTGGTTAATGGTAAATATTTTGATAGTATTGGAATTTGTATTTTAATAATGAATTTAATTAAAATAATTGGAGATGTTTTAAATATTTTGATTGATTATTTAAATGTTAATTAATTAAATTTTTTAATGAATTCAAATTATTTTTTACGAGATGAATTTGGTAATTAAATAATAGATTGTTTGATTTAAACTAATATTTGTGTTAAATGTTTCAGAAGTGAGGTGAAAGTATTGGGGTGTAGGGGGTAGTGTAATGTAGGAGTCCGCAACATAATGATAGTTTGGGACGGGATGGGATCGATTTAGTGGGGACGGGGCCGCCTTAGGTAGAATCCAGGGGCCAGATAAGGGAAATGAGTTTTTGGGGGGGGGAAACACGTATCCTAAGTACAAAGGGTTAGAGAGTAATTTTTTTATATAGAGAGAAGGTGGCGAATTGAGTTTAATGATAAGTTGGGGTTAGAGAGTATTTGGATAGAGATTTTGGTAGAGATGGGTGTCATGTGAGGTGCAATTGTTAGTAGTAGAGTCAAAGGGAGAAAGATTATATATGTATACAGATCAAGTAGTACATTAAATGGAGATGAGTAATTCAATCACCCACAGTAAAGTAGATTGAGATTGTTAAATGAAGAAAGAGATTTATAACAAGAATAATAAAATATTTTTTATTGAAACCAGTGACAAAATTTTGATAGAATTTGAAAATAATGCAAAATTAAGAATAGTTTATTTTAAATAATTTGAAGGTCAATTTGCTTATTATTTATAATAATATTTTGTTTTTTTAAATGTTTTGTTTTATTATGTTTTGTGTTTCAAGTTAGGATGTTACAGATGTTAGATGTATTTTCAGATAGAACTTATACATAACACATGTAGTTCACGGTTGTGGACTTGACCTAGTTTCGATAAGCTGACAGTGAGGTCATACACAGATTAAGCTTGTTTAGTAAGGAAGTTGATTCAAATTGTGTTTTTTTGATCAATTTAGACAAATTTTAAAATAATTTCTATATGTAAAGGAAACATTGTAATAAATTTAAATTTTTTTCTTGGAATTTTAAAATTTTTGGAAAATATTTTTTTTGAAAAAAAAAAATCTTGATTTTGCGCCTGCCAGCTAATGAATATTTTTAAGCGTTGATTATTTGATTGTTTGTGTACTAACCATGTTTATTTTATTGATTTATTGTATTGACTTGTATTGTTAGACTCTAAGTATTCACATGTTAGGATAAGGATATGTTTAATTAGAAGAAATGTTTAAATTAACTCATTTTAAATAAAACAGAAAATAATGAAGAGAATAATTTAGACTTTATACAAAATTTATGAATCAATTTTATCTGAAAACAACGTGTTGTAAGTTAAATAACTTTTGAAAATTTTTCAATTTTATGATATGTGATGTCAATATGTAATGTGAGTGTGCGTGAGCCCAGTATCTGCTAAAGGCAGCCCAGCTTGCAGAAAAGGGGAAACATATCGGTGGAGGATCTGGCATAATCTAAGCCAGGGATTGAGGACTTTTGGGGGTAGCATGTGAGAAGGTGAGGTGTGCTGTGGTACCTGTCTGTTCGATTTTTCGGTGTTGGGATCTCTTACGGAGAAGTCCAGTGATCTCGTTCAGATGCGTCCATAGTCGCCCAGCCAGGGGGGTCGTGTACCCATGAAGAGTAAGAACCAGGGGGTTGTTGGCACCAGTTCCTCACCGGTCCTCTTCGGGGTTTATCAATGAGATTTCTTCTGTTTTGGACAGCAGAATTCTCATTGAGGGGGTATTGTAACGTGTCCAAAATTGGGTCAGTTTATTTCTTACAGTATGGGGTATTTGTAATTTTATTTATTTAATTTTGCGGGATTTTATAAAATATTGTGTAAACGTTATTCCATTGTAACAGAACACGTGGCAAGTAGAACAGTGTTGAGAACAAAGCAGTAAGACGCAGTTTCTGTTGTGTAACCAGGCAAGGAATTTGCACCACCCTGAATTTCTCAGAACTTTGCATAAGTGTGACCACGCACCCACGAGCAGTACAAGTCCGCGCTCGGGGAACGCCGTCGTCCCAAAAACCAAGATGTCTGGAGAACAATTTATTCACCGTCTCCTTGGCCGACCAGCAGGAAATGCCGCTAAGAGCCGCCCATCTCGTGACGTCGGCCAGTGCCTCACTGAGATCGTATGCTGTCGTCACTCCAACAACTACATGCATAGCATGGGACGAAACTCCTGCGACGAAGCCCAAGGCAGTGATTTCCGCAAAAGTATGAGATCACGTTAGCAACACCTGCAACGTTTTCCCTCGCAGTTGGTTAACTGATCGCTCCGGTGCCGGACCGAGCCAAGTCAGGCTCGTTACAAAACCTCGGATTTTAACAGTAAAAAGTGGAATAAGAGCAAAATTTATGTGACCGCGGTCGAGTTAAAAAGTAGACAATGTAATTTTATAATTTTCGGACTGTAAAAAACCAGAAATTTACAAGAAGATGAGTGCGCGCGCGAAACCATGTTGCCGGGCGGTTTTTATTCGAATAAAAGTGTAAGGGCTGGGGCTTTATTATAAAATTGTAAGGGTATTTGGGGTTTAACAATGAAGTTTTGTTAAAATAATGTATGTAAGTGCGTGTGTAAAGCAGGCTGGGCTCTCTTAAAGTAGTAAGTAATAGCACGTAAGTATAGGAAGTAGGATGTAAGAGTTACTCAACCTTTAAAAAATGTAAAACAATTTATTTGGAGAACAACTTATAAATTCACCACTTTTTGATTATTAAACAAAAAATAATTTCTCTTCCAAGATGTATTGTGTAAGTTATTCACACAACCTTGAAAATTACGCTTGTATCCCAACGTACGTATGAGACCCTGGACCCAAGAACACACAAGAATGGTAAGTGTAAGTTTTTTATTTATTGTTTTCTGTTATTTAAATTATGGTGGTTAATTCGTAGCTTAACATTTGGCGCCCGAACATGGACTCGAATTTAATAAAATGAAATTCCATACTTACAAATAAGATACAAGCACAATTGAGAGGTTAGGTGAAAATACGTAAAGTTACGTAAAATAAGTAAAAAATATTTGTTCAGACAGATAAGAAAGAAATTACATATTTAAAAATACAATAATGGAAAATACAGAGAACGGAGTCGATTTGTCCGACTCGACTGTGATAAACGAAACAGCTGAATTTGACGAATCAGCTGTTATGAATAGTCTTGAAGTACATTCAACACCGAATGTAGGTCAAGACGACAAAACTATGAATGTAAGTAACACAAATGGAACAGGTAGTACAGAGGATTCAGGGATTCAAGCAACCCCGACCTCAACAAAATACAATAGGATGGATGATCATATAATGAGTTTTATACTTAATCAATTAGAAAAAATGAATAATAAATTTGATAGTCGTTTTGACAGTAATGACATAAAATTAGATAGACAAAGTAGGGATTTTAATGAGTTAACAAACCAAATTAAAGAAATGAATAAATGTTGTAAAAATACCCATGAAACAATAAAAAATAGTTTGGATAAATTAGAACGGAGTGTGGAGAGAATGGAAGTAGTTGTGATGAATCCAGAGAAAAATAAAACAAAGGAAAACTGTAGTGATAAATGTAAAAATATGATATCGGATAAAGAGTTAACAAATAATGATGATGTTGAAAATAATGAGAATAATAATATTGAGTATAGTAATGTATTTGAAGAATTAGTATCAGAGACTGATACGGTGAAAATAAATAATGAAAGTACTGATGAGTTGGTGGAATGTGAGAATGAAAGGTTAATGTGTATTTATGAGTTAGAGAGAGAGAGGACAAATAATGTTGTGGTAGAGTGGGGACGGAGGGTAAATTTCCCCTTATTGTTTATAATGTTTATGATGATTTAATGAGTTCACAAGTGTTGTTGTTGAAGGGCACGAGTCCCGTATTGGTAGATGAATTGAGGTGTTTATTTTTGCTGCGTAATTTTGTACCCTCTGTCCGGAATAATTGTGAGAGTGTGATGTGGTGTTATGAAGAGAGAGAGTTAAACAGAATTGTATGTGGAGAAAGTAACAGAATTGTATAATTTGAATAGAAAGTATGACGAATGGAAAGAAAGTTTAGAAGTATACTTGAATAAGAATGACTATAATGATTTGACCAAAGTAATTAACCCGATAATGAATGAATCTGCTGATGGAGACTTAACAAAAATACTTAACGTGGACTGGTTTAATGAGCATTTTGGCAAAATGAGTGAATTTGGTTGTTCTAGTTATGACACACAAAGTAACCATTTGTTTGTCAATAAAAATGAACAGTGTGGTATAAAACCAAGACTTATCTATGACGATGGAGGCTAAATGATAAAACAATAAAAGACAGTGATAAACATTTTGTTTTATGGTTCTGACATGGCAGATTTGGACAATGAAGTGCGAAAAAACTGAACAGTTAAGAAGAAAAGTTTGTAAATAATAATTGTAGTGCATTTATTTATGTGTATTGTAGAAGGTCAGCTAAACAATGTATGTATGTAGGTAAGTGATAATAATAATAATATTAATATTTTGCAATTTAATAAATATCAGAATTAATTTTGAAAACAGGAATTGGTTAATGGTAAATATTTTGATAGTATTGGAATTTGTATTTTAATAATGAATTTAATTAAAATAATTGGAGATGTTTTAAATATTTTGATTGATTATTTAAATGTTAATTAATTAAATTTTTTAATGAATTCAAATTATTTTTTACGAGATGAATTTGGTAATTAAATAATAGATTGTTTGATTTAAACTAATATTTGTGTTAAATGTTTCAGAAGTGAGGTGAAAGTATTGGGGTGTAGGGGGTAGTGTAATGTAGGAGTCCGCAACATAATGATAGTTTGGGACGGGATGGGATCGATTTAGTGGGGACGGGGCCGCCTTAGGTAGAATCCAGGGGCCAGATAAGGGAAATGAGTTTTTGGGGGGGGGAAACACGTATCCTAAGTACAAAGGGTTAGAGAGTAATTTTTTTATATAGAGAGAAGGTGGCGAATTGAGTTTAATGATAAGTTGGGGTTAGAGAGTATTTGGATAGAGATTTTGGTAGAGATGGGTGTCATGTGAGGTGCAATTGTTAGTAGTAGAGTCAAAGGGAGAAAGATTATATATGTATACAGATCAAGTAGTACATTAAATGGAGATGAATAATTCAATCACCCACAGTAAAGTAGATTGAGATTGTTAAATGAAGAAAGAGATTTATAACAAGAATAATAAAATATTTTTTATTGAAACCAGTGACAAAATTTTGATAGAATTTGAAAATAATGCAAAATTAAGAATAGTTTATTTTAAATAATTTGAAGGTCAATTTGCTTATTATTTATAATAATATTTTGTTTTTTTAAATGTTTTGTTTTATTATGTTTTGTGTTTCAAGTTAGGATGTTACAGATGTTAGATGTATTTTCAGATAGAACTTATACATAACACATGTAGTTCACGGTTGTGGACTTGAGCTAGTTTCGATAAGCTGACAGTGAGGTCATACACACATTAAGCTTGTTTAGTAAGGAAGTTGATTCAAATTGTGTTTTTTTGATCAATTTAGACAAATTTTAAAATAATTTCTATATGTAAAGGAAACATTGTAATAAATTTAAATTTTTTTCTTGGAATTTTAAAATTTTTGGAAAATATTTTTTTTGAAAAAAAAAAATCTTGATTTTGCGCCTGCCAGCTAATGAATATTTTTAAGCGTTGATTATTTGATTGTTTGTGTACTAACCATGTTTATTTTATTGATTTATTGTATTGACTTGTATTGTTAGACTCTAAGTATTCACATGTTAGGATAAGGATATGTTTAATTAGAAGAAATGTTTAAATTAACTCATTTTAAATAAAACAGAAAATAATGAAGAGAATAATTTAGACTTTATACAAAATTTATGAATCAATTTTATCTGAAAACAACGTGTTGTAAGTTAAATAACTTTTGAAAATTTTTCAATTTTATGATATGTGATGTCAATATGTAATGTGAGTGTGCGTGAGCCCAGTATCTGCTAAAGGCAGCCCAGCTTGCAGAAAAGGGGAAACATATCGGTGGAGGATCTGGCATAATCTAAGCCAGGGATTGAGGACTTTTGGGGGTAGCATGTGAGAAGGTGAGGTGTGCTGTGGTACCTGTCTGTTCGATTTTTCGGTGTTGGGATCTCTTACGGAGAAGTCCAGTGATCTCGTTCAGATGCGTCCATAGTCGCCCAGCCAGGGGGGTCGTGTACCCATGAAGAGTAAGAACCAGGGGGTTGTTGGCACCAGTTCCTCACCGGTCCTCTTCGGGGTTTATCAATGAGATTTCTTCTGTTTTGGACAGCAGAATTCTCATTGAGGGGGTATTGTAACGTGTCCAAAATTGGGTCAGTTTATTTCTTACAGTATGGGGTATTTGTAATTTTATTTATTTAATTTTGCGGGATTTTATAAAATATTGTGTAAACGTTATTCCATTGTAACAGAACACGTGGCAAGTAGAACAGTGTTGAGAACAAAGCAGTAAGACGCAGTTTCTGTTGTGTAACCAGGCAAGGAATTTGCACCACCCTGAATTTCTCAGAACTTTGCATAAGTGTGACCACGCACCCACGAGCAGTACAAGTCCGCGCTCGGGGAACGCCGTCGTCCCAAAAACCAAGATGTCTGGAGAACAATTTATTCACCGTCTCCTTGGCCGACCAGCAGGAAATGCCGCTAAGAGCCGCCCATCTCGTGACGTCGGCCAGTGCCTCACTGAGATCGTATGCTGTCGTCACTCCAACAACTACATGCATAGCATGGGACGAAACTCCTGCGACGAAGCCCAAGGCAGTGATTTCCGCAAAAGTATGAGATCACGTTAGCAACACCTGCTACGTTTTCCCTCGCAGTTGGTTAACTGATCGCTCCGGTGCCGGACCGAGCCAAGTCAGGCTCGTTACAAAACCTCGGATTTTAACAGTAAAAAGTGGAATAAGAGCAAAATTTATGTGACCGCGGTCGAGTTAAAAAGTAGACAATGTAATTTTATAATTTTCGGACTGTAAAAAACCAGAAATTTACAAGAAGATGAGTGCGCGCGCGAAACCATGTTGCCGGGCGGTTTTTATTCGAATAAAAGTGTAAGGGCTGGGGCTTTATTATAAAATGGTAAGGGTATTTGGGGTTTAACAATGAAGTTTTGTTAAAATAATGTATGTAAGTGCGTGTGTAAAGCAGGCTGGGCTCTCTTAAAGTAGTAAGTAATAGCACGTAAGTATAGGAAGTAGGATGTAAGAGTTACTCAACCTTTAAAAAATGTAAAACAATTTATTTGGAGAACAACTTATAAATTCACCACTTTTTGATTATTAAACAAAAAATAATTTCTCTTCCAAGATGTATTGTGTAAGTTATTCACACAACCTTGAAAATTACGCTTGTATCCCAACGTACGTATGAGACCCTGGACCCAAGAACACACAAGAACGGTAAGTGTAAGTTTTTTATTTATTGTTTTCTGTTATTTAAATTATGGTGGTTAATTCGTAGCTTAACATTTGGCGCCCGAACATGGACTCGAATTTAATAAAATGAAATTCCATACTTACAAATAAGATACAAGCACAATTGAGAGGTTAGGTGAAAATACGTAAAGTTACGTAAAATAAGTAAAAAATATTTGTTCAGACAGATAAGAAAGAAATTACATATTTAAAAATACAATAATGGAAAATACAGAGAACGGAGTCGATTTGTCCGACTCGACTGTGATAAACGAAACAGCTGAATTTGACGAATCAGCTGTTATGAATAGTCTTGAAGTACATTCAACACCGAATGTAGGTCAAGACGACAAAACTATGAATGTAAGTAACACAAATGAAACAGGTAGTACAGAGGATTCAGGGATTCAAGCAACCCCGACCTCAACAAAATACAATAGGATGGATGATCATATAATGAGTTTTATACTTAATCAATTAGAAAAAATGAATAATAAATTTGATAGTCGTTTTGACAGTAATGACATAAAATTAGACAGACAAAGTAGGGATTTTAATGAGTTAACAAACCAAATTAAAGAAATGAATAAATGTTGTAAAAATACCCATGAAACAATAAAAAATAGTTTGGATAAATTAGAACGGAGTGTGGAGAGAATGGAAGTAGTTGTGATGAATCCAGAGAAAAATAAAACAAAGGAAAACTGTAGTGATAAATGTAAAAATATGATATCGGATAAAGAGTTAACAAATAATGATGATGTTGAAAATAATGAGAATAATAATATTGAGTATAGTAATGTATTTGAAGAATTAGTATCAGAGACTGATACGGTGAAAATAAATAATGAAAGTACTGATGAGTTGGTGGAATGTGAGAATGAAAGGTTAATGTGTATTTATGAGTTAGAGAGAGAGAGGACAAATAATGTTGTGGTAGAGTGGGGACGGAGGGTAAATTTCCCCTTATTGTTTATAATGTTTATGATGATTTAAT
The DNA here is from genome assembly GCA_034769895.1 of Magicicada septendecula. NCBI lineage: Eukaryota > Metazoa > Arthropoda > Insecta > Hemiptera > Cicadidae > Magicicada > Magicicada septendecula. The sequence goes on along the minus strand of CM068371.1, from coordinate 228,314,280 downwards.
GAGTTCACAAGTGTTGTTGTTGAAGGGCACGAGTCCCGTATTGGTAGATGAATTGAGGTGTTTATTTTTGCTGCGTAATTTTGTACCCTCTGTCCGGAATAATTGTGAGAGTGTGATGTGGTGTTATGAAGAGAGAGAGTTAAACAGAATTGTATGTGGAGAAAGTAACAGAATTGTATAATTTGAATAGAAAGTATGACGAATGGAAAGAAAGTTTAGAAGTATACTTGAATAAGAATGACTATAATGATTTGACCAAAGTAATTAACCCGATAATGAATGAATCTGCTGATGGAGACTTAACAAAAATACTTAACGTGGACTGGTTTAATGAGCATTTTGGCAAAATGAGTGAATTTGGTTGTTCTAGTTATGACACACAAAGTAACCATTCGTTTGTCAATAAAAATGAACAGTGTGGTATAAAACCAAGACTTATCTATGACGATGGAGGCTAAATGATAAAACAATAAAAGACAGTGATAAACATTTTGTTTTATGGTTCTGACATGGCAGATTTGGACAATAAAGTGCGAAAAAACTGAACAGTTAAGAAGAAAAGTTTGTAAATAATAATTGTAGTGCATTTATTTATGTGTATTGTAGAAGGTCAGCTAAACAATGTATGTATGTAGGTAAGTGATAATAATAATAATATTAATATTTTGCAATTTAATAAATATCAGAATTAATTTTGAAAACAGGAATTGGTTAATGGTAAATATTTTGATAGTATTGGAATTTGTATTTTAATAATGAATTTAATTAAAATAATTGGAGATGTTTTAAATATTTTGATTGATTATTTAAATGTTAATTAATTAAATTTTTTAATGAATTCAAATTATTTTTTACGAGATGAATTTGGTAATTAAATAATAGATTGTTTGATTTAAACTAATATTTGTGTTAAATGTTTCAGAAGTGAGGTGAAAGTATTGGGGTGTAGGGGGTAGTGTAATGTAGGAGTCCGCAACATAATGATAGTTTGGGACGGGATGGGATCGATTTAGTGGGGACGGGGCCGCCTTAGGTAGAATCCAGGGGCCAGATAAGGGAAATGAGTTTTTGGGGGGGGGAAACACGTATCCTAAGTACAAAGGGTTAGAGAGTAATTTTTTTATATAGAGAGAAGGTGGCGAATTGAGTTTAATGATAAGTTGGGGTTAGAGAGTATTTGGATAGAGATTTTGGTAGAGATGGGTGTCATGTGAGGTGCAATTGTTAGTAGTAGAGTCAAAGGGAGAAAGATTATATATGTATACAGATCAAGTAGTACATTAAATGGAGATGAGTAATTCAATCACCCACAGTAAAGTAGATTGAGATTGTTAAATGAAGAAAGAGATTTATAACAAGAATAATAAAATATTTTTTATTGAAACCAGTGACAAAATTTTGATAGAATTTGAAAATAATGCAAAATTAAGAATAGTTTATTTTAAATAATTTGAAGGTCAATTTGCTTATTATTTATAATAATATTTTGTTTTTTTAAATGTTTTGTTTTATTATGTTTTGTGTTTCAAGTTCGGATGTTACAGATGTTAGATGTATTTTCAGATAGAACTTATACATAACACATGTAGTTCACGGTTGTGGACTTGAGCTAGTTTCGATAAGCTGACAGTGAGGTCATACACAGATTAAGCTTGTTTAGTAAGGAAGTTGATTCAAATTGTGTTTTTTTGATCAATTTAGACAAATTTTAAAATAATTTCTATATGTAAAGGAAACATTGTAATAAATTTAAATTTTTTTCTTGGAATTTTAAAATTTTTGGAAAATATTTTTTTTGAAAAAAAAAAATCTTGATTTTGCGCCTGCCAGCTAATGAATATTTTTAAGCGTTGATTATTTGATTGTTTGTGTACTAACCATGTTTATTTTATTGATTTATTGTATTGACTTGTATTGTTAGACTCTAAGTATTCACATGTTAGGATAAGGATATGTTTAATTAGAAGAAATGTTTAAATTAACTCATTTTAAATAAAACAGAAAATAATGAAGAGAATAATTTAGACTTTATACAAAATTTATGAATCAATTTTATCTGAAAACAACGTGTTGTAAGTTAAATAACTTTTGAAAATTTTTCAATTTTATGATATGTGATGTCAATATGTAATGTGAGTGTGCGTGAGCCCAGTATCTGCTAAAGGCAGCCCAGCTTGCAGAAAAGGGGAAACATATCGGTGGAGGATCTGGCATAATCTAAGCCAGGGATTGAGGACTTTTGGGGGTAGCATGTTAGAAGGTGAGGTGTGCTGTGGTACCTGTCTGTTCGATTTTTTGGTGTTGGGATCTCTTACGGAGAAGTCCAGTGATCTCGTTCAGATGCGTCCATAGTCGCCCAGCCAGGGGGGTCGTGTACCCATGAAGAGTAAGAACCAGGGGGTTGTTGGCACCAGTTCCTCACCGGTCCTCTTCGGGGTTTATCAATGAGATTTCTTCTGTTTTGGACAGCAGAATTCTCATTGAGGGGGTATTGTAACGTGTCCAAAATTGGGTCAGTTTATTTCTTACAGTATGGGGTATTTGTAATTTTATTTATTTAATTTTGCGGGATTTTATAAAATATTGTGTAAACGTTATTCCATTGTAACAGAACACGTGGCAAGTAGAACAGTGTTGAGAACAAAGCAGTAAGACGCAGTTTCTGTTGTGTAACCAGGCAAGGAATTTGCACCACCCTGAATTTCTCAGAACTTTGCATAAGTGTGACCACGCACCCACGAGCAGTACAAGTCCGCGCTCGGGGGACACCGTCGTCCCAAAAACCAAGATGTCTGGAGAACAATTTATTCACCGTCTCCTTGGCCGACCAGCAGGAAATGCCGCTAAGAGCCGCCCATCTCGTGACGTCAGCCAGTGCCTCACTGAGATCATATGCTGTCATCACTCCAACAACTACATGCATAGCATGGAACGAAACTCCTGCGACGAAGCCCAAGGCAGTGATTTCCGCAAAAGTATGAGATCACGTTAGCAACACCTGCTACGTTTTCCCTCGCAGTTGGTTAACTGATCGCTCCGGCACCGGACCGAGCCAAGTCAGGCTCATTACAAAACCTCAGATTTTAACAGTAAAAAGTGGAATAAGAGCAAAATTTATGTGACCGCGGTCGAGTTAAAAAGTAGACAATGTAATTTTATAATTTTCGGACAGTAAAAAACCAGAAATTTACAAGAAGATGAGTGCGCGCGCGAAACCACGTTGCCGGCGGTTTTTATTCGAATAAAAGTGTAAGGGCTGGGGCTTTATTATAAAATGGTAAGAGTATTTGGGGTTTAACAATGAAGTTTTGTTAAAATAATGTATGTAAGTGCGTGTGTAAAGCAGGCTGGGCTCTCTTAAAGTAGTAAGTAATAGCATGTAAGTATAGGAAGTAGGATGTAAGAGTTACTCAACCTTTAAAAAATGTAAAACAATTTATTTGGAGAACAACTTATAAATTCACCACTTTTTGATTATTAAACAAAAAATAATTTCTCTTCCAAGATGTATTGTGTAAGTTATTCACACAACCTTGAAAATTACGCTTGTATCCCAACGTACGTATGAGACCCTGGACCCAAGAACACACAAGAACGGTAAGTGTAAATTTTTATTTATTGTTTTCTATGTTATTTAAATTATGGTGGTTAATTCGTAGCTTAACACAGTGATAAACCTCTGTTAATTAAAGGTGAAGGTGATATGTGGAAATAGATATTTTAAGTAATAAAGATTTAATAATAAATAAGAAAACACTTAATAAAGCATTGATAAACAGTCAATGATTTGAGTGATCTTGTGAACATTCATATAATTAAGAAGAATTAAAAATAATATTTCAAATAAAGATAAGTAAAACATGTGATATTATTCAGGGAGAAAGCCCAGATAAAAACAATTTGTACTAACATGGAATGGAGGAGATAGTAATATTGAAATAAGGTTTTGTTTTAAAATTAAGTATACAATGAATAAAACACCCCACGTTAAAAGGGGAAATAGCTTTAATAAGTTTGCAAGAAGTGATGATGTTTATCACTCAAAGTAGTAGCAAAAGAATGAAATTAATGTTAAAACCAATAGTAACTAATAACTTATAAAGAATTGTTTGTTTCAATGTTATGATGAGGATATGGCTGAAAGGAACTTGCAGTCCATAAGCCTAATTGTTATCTTTTAAAATATGTATAATGAAAACTGTATTGAATAGTAATTAAAACACAAACAGAATCAAAACACAACACAAACAAATATGATAACAAAGTGAAGCCCATCAGGCTGAATTAAAATGTAATTTAAAAGAAATAAACAAAATACCATCATGGCTACTTTTGGCTATGAAAACGTCTAACTGTCAGACACACATAAATGTCAATTGTAACAAATTCACAAGGAAATTTATTAATCTAAGACCAGTAAATGGCCAGTAATTATATGTAAATCATTTTAAAAGAGAAATGTTATTATAAAAGTTTAATTTAAGAGAGATATGTAATTTATCAAATGTCAAATATTTAGACTAAAGTTAATGTATAATAGAATATGACCTTATGAGGTATCATTTTAAACTTTGAAAGGAAAGAAATACAATAGCGATATTATTTATTAGCCCAAAGGAACGATAAAGGAATAAAATCATTAAGAAAATACATAATAAATTTGAATAAAAATTCAAATCTCTTAACAATGCTTTTGAAAGAGGTCTTAACCAATCAAAGGGTTACTGTTACCATAGTAATGGGCCGTTGAATACTAATTTTCCGTTAAATTTATTAGACTTGAAGAAATTACGCGTGGGTAAGCGGCACGCACAATTGGGATGACTGAAATTTTCCATTAAATAGTTAAAAAGACGTTCGGAAGTTGACAACTAAAACCAAAGACGAATAGGTGCAGAACTACCAAGATTAAACGATGTCCTGGAACCAAATCACAAGAAATTAAATGACAGAAAGTCCCAAGACGAGACAGAAGAAGATGCCCGAAGCCTAAAACCAGTCCAAAATTGCAGAATTTCCACTACCCCAGATGACAACATATCAACACTGTCTGAACTGATAAGTATCCAATAAATTCCTTTCTCCCAGAAACCAAATTACTTTAAATATTTCTCAAACAATCAAAATTTCTCACTATTAAACAAAGTTAATTTTCTTTCAAAGGTTTAATGCATAATCAACTTACGTAAAAACATTTGTTAATTAAAATATAACCTCGCATTAGTGTGCGAACTTTGTAACAAACATTATGACACTACCGAACAATTTGTAAAAACACTTCATATTCTTTAAGTACGTATAAGGTATGGTAGTGTACTTTTTTAATGTAACCAACTTTTATGTCTTATTTCATAATCCAAAGGACCCCAGATGTGCTTTTTGTTTTGTCTTTTTTAAATTCTGTACTGCAGTTACTTTCAAATTATTCTTTATTTCTCTGACTTGAATAATTGCTTTATAATTAAACACAAACCAACGCCTCAAATATAGCTTATTTAAGGTTGGCCCAACGATCACTTTCACTCTCTCACTCAAACCAATCATACTGTAATATTGAACACATTTGTTAATTATTCTGATTAGAGCTCATTTTTTGTATTTTTAAATTTAGAAAAGAAATTTTAGAAGGGCTTTCCTGAAATTGATGCGGCGTAGACTCCTCAGAAGACTCCCATGTTGGCTGGCAGGTGTTCGGCTGAACCTCTTTCTGTCTCTTTTAGTGCACTGAATTTACTGAATTCTCATATTGGTTGTCCACTGATTCTACATTATTGTTTATGATTACATTTTTTAAATGATTACTGCATTTTTTAAAACAATTACTGCATTTTTACGGCAAAAGTTGCCCACTGCACTGGTCGAGCATGTGTGCTCACTGAATTGTTATAGACGACTGGGGGCGAGTTAGACGCAATTGTTATGTAAGTGGTCGTGCATCTGACGTCATTGTTCATTGTTTTATAGCCACCGCCCTGGTTAATAAGTATTTGTTTCACGCCGTCACTGTTTATTTATGACGATCTGGCTTTGTGGACCAATGAAAAGTTCGTATTATTAGTTCGTTTCACTTATACCGCCATTACACATGTTAAACTCTGCTCGTACCATGATGACCTTGGCTTGGCTCCCCTCTTGCTGAATCTGCGTATTTATTGGGATTGGGTAAAACTAACCTAGCCCTTGTTAACATTCATGATCAGAATAAAATTTACAATAAAATATTCCTGAATCCCATTATTATGGTAATAGGTATTTCTGTACTGTCACAAAACCCCCTCAATGAAAGGTTTGGTGTCGAGACTCAAAAACTTTCATTGACTCATTCACACGTTTCTAAAAGGATCAGTCCAGATATGTTGCCACAACCAATTGTTAATAGTGTTAGTAGTGTTAATATATAAAAAATTTCAATCACTTACCCTTGGTCCTATAGTGCTGATCGTACCTGTCTGACCTTACTGGACTTCTCCGGAGAGATCCCTACACCATGTACCATGAGGCACTGAACGCTCCTGTTCTGACGCTCTGGCCAGCGCAGGACCGCGGTCACAACACCACAAAACTCTGAAACATGTAATACAAAATTTTAAAATAGTGGCTTTATTTATCCACATATCCGCAACTGATATGTCTCCCCTTAGATGCATTGGTTTGTGTATTGAGGCGTTGGTTTTATTTATTCATAAAATTCCAAGTAACACACAAACAACAAAATAATATCGAACAAGATTTTAGACAGATAATCCTTCTACTTTTCATCACTCCTATATACAATTTTTATCGAATTCTCTGACTCCAGTCAATATCAACTTACTTCTCTCATCATAATGAAATATACCCTTATACTAAACATAAAACAAATTCTACTCTCAAACAACGACTACTATCTCTACTCATTTATTTCAAATAACATCAGTATATTTAACTATCCACTATCCTGGCAGCACTTCAGAACTATTTAAATTTCTTTACTCAACTTTCATTACGTTAATTTTCTTTTTATAACAGAATCATTACCATAGATTTGATAACCACCATAAAATTTAACATTATTACCGTCACTACCTCGTAGTAACCTACTGACCTGTTGTACCATCAACATAATAAAACATTGTACATCATAAAACATTAAACACTAACATTGAACAATTCACATTACTTAATTCATATTTACATAACTTGTACCAAAACTTTATAACATTACCACTATCAACTCTCTATTAACTTTTATTATTTAACATTCATTTATATCAGATTCTATAAAACAATTTCCACTTTATCATTTACCTTTCTGTTACATCACCTTTCTACCATGAATTCTCTTTTCTAACCTTTTTATCCTTATTAGTTTGGGTGACTCTCTATTATTTACTATTTTCTATATCTTATTTTGGCATTTGTCAATCTAACCTTACTCACCTCTTTTTTCTACTAACAACCGCTTCTAACCATTAACATATTATGACACCAATATCTCTATAATAACCCCCTTCACTAATCCCATTTAAATCCTCTGGCACCGCTCATTTTTGTACAAGGATGTATGTTCCCTACCTGGCCATATCCATCCCTAACCATTTGCCCTCCACCAAATATCGGCAAACACTCTAACCCAAAATTGCTCCGCCTGCCACAACGCTGCACGCTGGTCCCTTGCCACATCGCACGCTGATCACTCCTTACACAGGATCCTTACTACAAAATATCATCACCAACAAATATAATTACCATTCACATTACTCACCTCTACATATAATCACTAACTACTGTGTCCCTAAAATATCTAACACCCTCTTTATATATTACCAGTATCTCAACATTCTTATTTTCACTAACTCCCCATAACTTTATTTAACTAACTCCAATGCCCTCATTTATCATTATTACCCAAACTCTTTTACAACATTTCACCTTAATATACCACTAGAAAATTCATCACTTACCTACTAACAACAATACCTCTCAATATCCAAATATATTACATGCTTCATTTACTAACCATTAGAATCTAAATCTTATAATATCATTTAAACTTTCTTCAGTTATTTAAAATTCTACCGTAAAACAATACATAAAATACACAACAGCAAAAATACACAAATACACTGACATTAATATACACAAAAATATACAATCCACATTATCATCTTATCATTTACCATAAATCAGTCATAAACAGTCCATCCTGAAAAACACTGTCCACATAATTAAATGTTTATAAACACAATAAAATGTTTACCCTCCATCGTCAAATAATAGTCGAACCTTAAAACTATATACATGGTTTAATACTGAATGTCTTATATTATTACTATCAATATAATACTTATCTAATTCTTCATATATTTCCACAATACTATTTAAATTAATATGCTTATTCCATATTACTATCTCATATAATTTGTCACAATCGAGTATGGTCATGTCGCCTTTGGTATAGTCTGTTACAATCAGGTAAGTTACAAAGTCATCTTTATCAACATCATCTCCCACTGCTGCTATATCAGCTTCAACCCAAGGTAAGTACTTATTATATTTATTATATATCATCTCTACTCCTAACCTTCCCATAAACTCTTCATAATCTCTGCTTATCTTAAAAATCTCTACTTCTCTTTTTCTCTCACAAAATCTCTCACTTTCAAAACATCTCTCTCTTTTAAAATATCTCTCATAATAACTCTCCCATCAACACTTCTCTCTCTCAATATATCTCTCACTATCACACCATCTCTCTCTCTTTAACCCTTCAAAACACACTATCATTCCATTATTATTATATTCTATTCCCCATAACACCTCATTATTACTACCAACCTCCACACTATTATCTCCTATTACTATATTTTTATTTATTTTATCATTTCCACTACTACTTACCTTGTCATCTTTGTTCAATTCTAATTTGTCTATTACTTTCTTATTTTCTGATTCTATTTCGTCTAACCGTGTCTCTATTTCACTTAATCTTTTATCATAATGACAGCTTTGGTTCTTAATTTCTTTTTCAATGTCATTAAATTTATCATCAAATTGGTTTAGTTTATCATCAAACTGGTTTAATTTATTATTTAATTGACCATTCTGTATTTTCATTAACTGAAAAAGATCTTCCAACGAAACCATATTATTTATAACAGGCGTTGAGTTCGCCTGTGGTTCGTTTAACACCAATGATTCTGTTGCTGTGTTTTCTATATTAATACTTTCGTTGTTATCTGCCATTTTTGTTATACTGATAGTACTAAATTCTGTCTTAATTGTCATACAATTCTCTTCATACCACACATAACCTACATAGATAACCTCTACTGTTACGTGTATTTCGCTACCCGTCTACCTCTGCTTTTTGCTTATTTATATAATTTTAATTTTATACAAAGTCCAAGTTCGTGCGCCATCTGTAACTTTTCTCTTATTAAGTCCCTAGTTCTGAGCATCATCTGTAACTTTTCACTCTTTTTCTTAAATAATTAATAAACATATAATGGATAATTATGGATTTGCATAATTATACCACACATCCGGTGAAACACGTGCTCAGTTTTTGTTAAGTACATTAGGCTTTTCGGGTCCAAAGTTTCGTTAAGCGAAAAAGACAGAGGTTTTCGGGGTATTGAAATAACCATTCACACAACATGAGGATAACAAATTAGCTTTTATTCAGTTATTTGTGCTTATAGGCTATAGACAATGGGAGTCATCAATGACTATTAAATTCCAAAATGGCGGCTACATTATTTCCGCTTTCACCATGCGTTTAATTCTATATGCATGTGCTTTTTGTTTTCTTTAAAATAATTCTTTTTTAAATTCTGTACTGCAGTTACTTTCAAATTATTCTTTATTTCTCTGACTTGAATAATTGCTTTATAATTAAACACAAACCAACGCCTCAAATATAGCTTATTTAAGGTTGGCCCAACGATCACTTTCACTCTCTCACTCAAACCAATCATACTGTAATATTGAACACATTTGTTAATTATTCTAATTAGAGCTCATTTTTTGTATTTTTAAATTTAGAAAAGAAATTTTAGAAGGGCTTTCCTGAAATTGATGCGGCGTAGACTCCTCAGAAGACTCCCATGTTGGCTGGCAGGTGTTCGGCCGAACCTGTTTCTGTCTCTTTTAGTGCACTGAATTTACTGAATTCTCATATTGGTTGTCCACTGATTCTACATTATTGTTTATGATTACATTTTTTAAATGATTACTGCATTTTTTAAAACAATTACTGCATTTTTATGGCAAAAGTTGCCCACTGCACTGGTCGAGCATGTGTGCTCGCTGAATTGTTATAGACGACTGGGGGCGAGTTAGACGCAATTGTTATGTAAGTGGTCGTGCGTCTGACGTCATTGTTCATTGTTTTATAGCCACCGCCCTGGTTAATACGTATTTGTTTTCACGCCGTCATTGTTTATTTATGACGATCTGGCTTTGTGGACCAATGAAAAGTTCGTATTATTAGTTCGTTTCACTTATACCGCCATTACACATGTTAAACTCTGCTCGTACCATGATGACCTTGGCTTGGCTCCCCTCTTGTTGAATCTGCGTATTTATTGTGATTGGGTAAAACTAACCTAGCCCTTGTTAACATTCATGATCAGAATAAAATTTACAATAAAATATTCCTGAATCCCATTATTATGGTAATAGGTATTTCTGTACTGTCACAATTTTATCCTAGAGTCATGAACTTAACTACAATAAACTTTGATGATAACGAAATGAAGCTTTTAAATAAAGGGATAAATTATAATCTTCCACCTGTCGGTAAAAACAAACTTTTCTATGAGGTCGTTGAAGCGGAGGCAGCCATCAAAACTATTTCGAACCCACACTTACAAAATGAAGCACGTGTAATAATAAATTCAATAGAGCCATTAAATTGAACAATAATCTACCTCTCGTTTCACATGGTCAGTCTAGGTACTCCAGTGAATATAAAACTTTAAAACACATGAAAACAAAATTAATCAACAACAATGCCCGTATCGTTAAGGCAGATAAAGGAAATACGCTAGTTATTATGGACACCGATTCATACAATGCTAAAGTTCATGATTTTATTTCTAACAACAACATTAAACTATTAAACTCTGATCCCACTGAAAAAAAAGTCAGGGAACTCAACAATTGTATTAACAAATGTATCAATTTATTTAATGAAAACACACAAGGCGTTACTTAAACCCCATCAATGCAAAAGCCCCGATATTCACAGGACTACCCAAAATTCATAAACATAACACACCTATCAGACCGCTCGTGAACTTTACCACCGCTCCTGGCTTCAAAACTCCAAAAGCACTCGTTCATTTGATTAAAGATAATTTACAGTTACAAAATAATCATAGTATTATAAACAACACTAATTGTATTAATAAAATTAAATCCGTTGAACTACCGCCTAACCACAAATTGGCATCATTCGACATAACTAATTTATACACGAATATCCCAGTCATAGATACATTACAGATTTTGAGAAACAATTTATCTGATAATAGTTGCATGAACACACAGATGATAAATGAGTTAATTAACTTACTTGAGGATATTTTAAAACAAAACTATTTCACTTTTAATGGCTTGTTTTACATTCAAGATAAAGAGGATAGAGAAGGGGATTGTAAGAGGCCTGGCCATGGGCTCTCCCCTCTCTGGCCTACTGGCCGATATCTATTTGAATTTTTACGAAAATACTCACTTGTTAAATAATAATACATACGCAAATAAAATAATATTTTATGCATGTTATGTGGACGATACGTTTTTCATTTTTGATGGTACTCTAAGACAAATCGAGTTATTTAAAAACTGTTTAAATAAAGTAAATAGAAACATCCACTTTACTCTCGAAACAGAGATTGACAACATGATAAACTTTCTACATTTAACCATCACTCGACAGATGAACAAACTAAAATTCAACATTTGTAGGAAACCAACAACCACTGACACCACAATACACGCGGACTCCCACCATCCTTATTCACAAAAAATGGCGGCATACAATAATTTTATTCACAGATTATTGACAATCCCCCTGGACGATAATGACTTTCATGATGAGCTGAATACCATAAAATACATCACAGTTGCCAATGGTTACAATAGTTTGACTATTGACAAACTACTGAAAAAACACGAAAGAAGCAAGCTTAAACCCCGAATAAACAGTAACACACAAAACATTTTTATACAAGCTTTATGCCTAAGATTTTGTCCTCTGTATTGAATAATAATAGTTTTACTATTTCATTCAGAACTAATAATAAGTTACTAAGCATTCTCAGACCGAAAAAACACACACCTCCAGAAGAAAAAACGGGTATATATAAGTTAATATGCAATTGCTTCTATATTGGACAGACAGGGAGAGGTTTCCTCAAACGTTTTCGGGAACATATATCCAAGAAAGTAAGAAATGATAACAGCATCAAATCTAATTACACCCGACACCTGACTTCACACAATCATAATTACACAGACTTTAATTCCAACTTAATACCAAGCATGTATGTAAGAAGGGCCGTTTCATGAATGCCTTGGAGGAGTTTGAAATTTATAGTGCATACGCAAACTTAAGCAGTTGCGATTTCGTGTTAAATGACCAACCAAACTTTGGATCCAACCGCTTGTACGATACCGCCATGAGTCTGCTCGCTAAGACTACGATAAGGTAGCAACCGCTCAGTAGCAGATTGAACTTGAATGGGTGCGCACCCAAATTCGCGTACAGTTCATATGCAAATTTGACATTTTTAGTATGTAACGATCTCAAAAGAGTGATATAGTTTTATTTTTTATTTTAATATCTGATGATGGAGGATAGTCTCCAAAACACGTCATAGATGAAATTTACAAGAAGTCAAAAGGCGGATAATTGAAGGTAAAATAATTTATTAATTCCATTTTCTTTTGGTTTCATATCAAGAGTTTTTTTATGGGGTGGGTTGTTAACCCTATGACCAACCCCCAACTTGGAGGACCAGGGGGTTTATGTTTAGAGTTCCCGTCTCTTAGATTAGTTGCCTAAAAATTAAGACACAAAAAATTCATCTTTTTTCGATCCTTTGGGGGGGGTCTGGTCTCATTCCCCCCTCCTCCCCGCTGGCCGAGTCGGAGATTTCGTCATGGATTTTTCTGGTGCTTAGAGAATAGCACCGCGACACTGTTGGTTGGTTTTGTGACCACTTTCCAATTATCAGTCCAGTCCATGAGCGAATCGAGGTGGCGCTGCAATCGAATGATTGGAGTCTGGGAGCTGTTTGTCTGGAGTTTGTATAAAAGCCCATCGTTTCAAAGGCTTTCTCCACATCCAGGAAACAGCATATTGTCTCCTCTTTCCAACAAGGCGCCTGTGATGCATTCCACCAGTCACATCAGCTGACAGAACGTCTTATACGTCACTCTCAACTTATCAAAGTGCCAGTCCATGAGCGGGTTGGGAGGGAACTGTCAATTGAAACAAAAGCCCAAGAACCCGGCCTTTCCCTCCGGGACATCCAGGAGTAGTCCGCAAGTTCCAGCTTTGGTGGGGATATGAGTCGATACCTCCTACACGTCAACGCACTAGGAATTCTGTACGGGCAGTTGTTCGGATCTCTATCTTCCATTGTGTCCACAGCGAGTTCCCAACAACTACATTAGAAGCCTTCGAACTACGCACAGCTTGCTGGTCAACCGACTGTATGCTGCCTTATCAGCTGGATTACGATTCCTCCACCAACATTTCAAATAATACATCCTCTGGGAAGCTTTGGTAGTCGGGCGTGAGACCTGTTCGCTTTCTAGAAGGAATATCAACTTCACAGACGATTGTCTAGTTGACTTGGCGGACAGTTTCGAATGGGCCAGCTGGGGGCAATCGGCAAAATTGCTCTTGTCTTGAGCAATACCATGCTTGGTAGTGATGCGGACCAAGATAGGATTGTGATCGGATGAACTCGAGGTTGGTATGCTGCGGCAGTACAACGCGGTGATGACCAACAGAGGCCCTCACTGTGACTGGCAACTCTGTTCTTCTGTAACACATGTAATTGGGTAACCGATCGGCCGGGTCTAGTGGGTTTCTCAGAAAAGAGCACTCGGGGATGAACTGAGTCACGAATTCCTAAAGATCAGAATGCTTGGAACCGCTATCACTAGCATTCCAGGCAACAGCAGAGAGGTCTCTTTAAGAACTCAGTTCACAAACTTAGTGACTGGTGATGAAAGAATGTGGAGTCATAATTAATGCTGACCCATATACTGTAAAACCTTAGGGGAAATTAGACTTGCAATTCAGAACATATGATGCAGGTGCTGTCATCTGGAATTGTGGTTTGGATGGTTTGCACTGTACGCTCAAAAATCAACAAATATGGATGGTGTTTCTGACCATCCACTCCACAGCTCATATTTTATGCAAAATAACTACAAACTGTTACTTCACTTAATAGTAACTGTAATCTCGCGTTCTGTAAATTGTAAACTGACAAAATGAGTGACAAATCGCCTAAAGTCAATGGTGGCACCTTTTTTCATACAAGATATAAAAAGATCGTGTAATTATATATTAAAGTTATGGAAGTCAGTGACATTTATGTGGAAAAATTGTGTGTACATTGTAACGTAACAGAATTGAGGTCCCCAACGTTACATAAAAAAATGAATTAACTATGGTCAAGGACCATACCCCGATATTAAGGTTGCTCAGTAATTAGTACATCTGAGATGTACCTCAAGTTGAAAGATGTAATAAATAACGTTGTGTATAAAGTACTATACCAATTAATGGTTAATATAATAAATTGCACTTGTTCTTTATACTGTAGCATGTTAGTGTTCACAGAATAGTTGTTTTATGTTTTGAGTATAGTAAGGGTGAACTGTTGTTTTATAGGAATACTTAATCAGTGGTAATGTTTTTATTTATGTTAAAATTGTCTTTAGACAATTGAGTATAATTACCTGTGTTAGGCACTATACTATGTTATATGTAGTGACTAAAATTGGATAATGAAGTTGTTTGAATTAATGTTTATAAACTTGGCCAGGATGGCAATAAGTGTTTCAAAGTTGACAAGTAGTTCTGATAATTATGTTGTAAACTAATGAAAGGTTCCAGGACGAATTAATTAATGTAATAAAGTAAAACCAGGAAATTAAAATTAATGTAAATAACCATGAACCAGTAACTAATTGTACAGTAGGTCAGGTAAAGAAAATTAAGTTAAAAAACCAAACAATATTATAACAGTTGTAAGAAAACCTATAGGCCTAAATTTAATACTTGTAAAAGGAAATTAATACCTTTTTAGTGGGTCCAGTCCAATGAAACTGTAGTAAATTATATATGGTATAATAAGGTAGGTTGGGTGAAAGTTTTAAGTAATTCGGTATGATTCCAAGCATGGAGGATTTTAATAAAAGAGCGTAATAATATTTTATAATTCTGGCTCTAGGATATCAAATTTCATTCAATGACAGAAAATAATGGTTGTTAGGGCAACTAAAAGGTACAATGTTGTTGATTTTCGTTTCATTCGTTTCGATTGCTATATGCTATTAAGTTGAGATGAGGAGACACATTTAAAAACGAATGATAAAATTTGAAAAGATATTAATATAAATTAATAAATCCTATTTGAAACCTAATTCTATAATACTACCGATGAATAATAAAACCAATTAGACTTCCAAACTATAACCGAATACCTCTAAATGAGTCGAGAATTCCTCACTTCATTCACCAGGATAATTCCGCTGGATTCGGTATTAAACCGATTTCCCATGTAATCAGAAGACTAATTGAGGGAAGTAAAGGCCGAAACTAACGGAATTATTGAGAAGATATACGAAGACCTCGTTTCTGCAGAATTAACCTTCACCTTCAAGAAGAAGCTAGAATACGATTTCCATTCCACCGTGACTGACAACTATCAAGATCGCAAGAGAAGAACGGCAGTCAGAAGAGTTCCTGGGAGCTTCCTTGTATACTACACCATCAATTTTATTAAGGACCAGAACACTTTTTCCTGGATGAACGTAATCTAAGCAGATCATCTTCAACTGTTTACAGACGTCCAATGCCAGTTTGAGTTCCGCCAATCCGGTAAAAACAACTTATTTTTAAATTCCATATATTTAGAGTTAATAACCTTCTGTAATACTTGAGTAACCTTAATTTTACATTACCTGGCCTTACTAATGGTTAAAAGAATTTTACGAACCCTGGGGTAAGAAATATTTATTGTTATATTTAATTTGTATAAGTCAGAAGGAACTTGGTCAATTGACGATCGATATACTGTTGTACAATCGATTTAATGATATTATTATTTTGAAGAGAACTGTTAATGTGAAATAATGTACAAAATTAATAAAGAATCTTTCTTGTATGAGATAATGTTTTATGTTATTGCAGAATAGGTATTATGTTGTGGTTGGAGTAAGTTACAGGAAAAATGGGTGAATAAAATCCGTTGAAAGGTTAACCTAGACACAAGTCTATTACAAATAGCAGCGCTAATTGTCAACAGCTGGTGGAACGGGAGATTGCCGAACTAGTGTGTTTTCTGTACCAAATTTGAATGAAATTATCTAATCAGAGGGACTAGGGTTGACAAGAATCCTTAATACATTCAGTCAATACATGACGTATATCGTTAATATTGCGTAACTATTGAATACTTAAATCCTTAAATTTCTAGTGACCGTCAATCAGTGAATGTTTTAGTGGATGGTTAGTGAGGATCAGTCAAACCTATTTGACCGATCCTCACTAACCATCCACTAAAACATTCATTGAATACTTAGTTAAACCTGTATTATAGTACAATTAAAAGTTAAAATAACATAATCACAAATATATTTGCCTATTAAATTTGAATTATAGGGGGTCACCTGTAAGACTACATAATTAATAACATAATAATATTTATAAATAAGAAATTGATTAAACACAATAAACCCGTTTTCTTTCGAATTGACGACTCCAACGTGGGGCTAAAATAAGAAGGACTCCCTAATAACAGGTGTATTTCAAATTGGCGCATACCAACGTGGAGCTTGATTAAACCCCAGTACACACACTCACACATCAGAAATAAGTTTCATTTCAACATGTAGATATAGTTAGCCATAATAAAATGTTTCTTGCATTTGTTTTCACTAATATTGTTGACCAGACTTTACCTTATGTGCGGTCCCCATAATTTGGTATATCCAATTCTGATATGTTATGAAATAATATTTATCATACAACATATCTCACCTGAACCTCTATTTATAATAATCAAGAAATGCATTTCTTTATTATAGGTGTTGGTTTTTTTCTTCCTGAATTCTAAAGTGATAATCATTTATCATTATGCCTAGACTTTTTTTGTAATCACTTCACCTACTTCTTTAATCTCATTTAATATTTTTTTGAAGTTTTGTTCAAACACTGACAATAATTCAGCTCACATTATATGAGGAGACTCATACATGAAAATATAGCCCATTACTTTTTATGTAATCCCATAACTATAACCTCTTTTGTTTTGTAGCCTTTCTGTAAACATGTATTCAATTTTTGTCAGGATTTGCTGCACCATTCACTGGTTTTTTTATATTGAAATGACAGAACCTTCTCGAACAGTCGAGAGTGTCCTCCCCCCTGGTAGCCGAGCAAGTGTAGCCTCAGTCACGGCCACACTCAAGTACCTTCCAGTGTGTTCAAGAACACTTGAGATACGCATTAAGCTGGGATGCATAGAGATGGAAAGCTATTCTCGACCTCTGTACACCCTTTAAAAGCAAGAGTGTCTGGCTTAGTTCGTCAGTTACGTTGAGCAAATTTTCTTAGTGCGGATCGAGTGGCGGTTGAAGTATTGTAGCGAAGTGTTATTGTGTTATAATTAGTGTGGGACTCTTTATTATTTGACATTATTATTGTGTGTGGACAAATTGAACTTGGATTATTGTACAAGTTGATTGCAAACTGTTATTTGTGATTAATTAAAGCAGGTGATTAGTGACTTAAGTGATGTCTGTATTTGTTTCCACTGTACCATATGACGATCAGTGAGACCGTTGTAACAATATCATTCTTAATTACATACTAAAGGTCCAGTGCCATTAGAACTATTTTGATTCAGAATGTTCTAATGTTTCAGTTTGCCTGTCTAGTCAATTTAACCACATTTTGAGATTCATTTTTATTTATCATTTAAACACTAAGATATTACTGACAACATACTAAAAACTGACTGAACTCGCAGACATACCCGTTTTTTCACTCTGAACATATAACCTTTTGTTACTGGAACTTTGAACAAATATATTAAGATTTAAACAAAAAAAATGAATGAATAAATAAATAACAGAACGAGTGCAGTTCACCATGCCATGGATTTTGTAATCCTAGATATTACTGTATCAAACATATTTCAGTAAAACTTAAAATTTCCTCCTGCAAATAAGGTTCAAAATAGATTCAATTTAGGAGATTAGCAAAGTCAGGTTTTCAAAAGTTCTACCTTTCTTTTAAACTTAAATGCGTAATAATAAGCAGAAAGCACCAATAATAATCTTTCACGTGTTTCAGTATCAAGAGAAACAAGTTGTTCTTTTGGCTGTCACAAATTGCACTGTGTATCTTTTGCACTTTGGTATCAATATTGTTTCAGTACATGTATACTGTTACAATTCACTTCAAAATTATCGTTTGTAACATTACATAAAAATTCAAACATTTCTTCTCCATCTTGAAAAGGAGAGGGAACTTTTTGTCTCTGATGTCATAATCACAGAGTAGCATGGAGGGTAGTAGTGTAAGTAGCTATGGTACTAACAAAAGTGCTAACCAAGGAGTCAGCACCGGTCTCACTTGCTAAGCTTTGCTAAACAAGAAAATATTACTGTTATCCTATAGGAGATTCAGTAGAACAAGCAACAATTTGAAATAATACATTGTGTTATAATGAGAAAAGATAAAGGGAAATGTTTTGTGCTTAGGTATTTGTCTGTTTGGACATCTTTTGTAACGGGGCAAACTAAGGGGTTTTGTAATTTCATAATTTTCTTGTAACAATTTGTAGCCAACCATGCTAGGCAACACTTTAAGATCACCAAATATGTGAATTTTGTGAACACCCGGTAGTCAGTTCGGTATCATGCTGTACAAGGTATAAAAGCAATTGGAACAGTGGAATGTGTACAAGTGCGCGTGTGTGCCACCTTTTGCGACGTAGAAGTTACCACGAGGCGATGGTGCTGGACTGATTTTGTAACGGGGCAAAAGGGAAGGGTTTTCCAATTTCCGTTACGTCATGCTAATAATGAAATTTTACAACCAATCACAATGGAGTATGGACCTGTTTCTTGTGAAGAACGAGAGCCGGTGGACTGGCAGAGTCCTTTTTAGCCATTTTTGGATGCCTTCAGTCGGCATCAAACCTCAGAACTGCGCGGATGTGTTAACGCGCAGTTTGCAAGAAAAAAAAACGTGTTCGCGAATAAATTAAGGCAGTCGACTAAAATTCTTCAGACCGCGCGGTCATATAAAAAGTGCTCGAGCGAAATTGAAGTCGGCCGACAAACAATGTTAGTTAATTCAATGTGAAAACAACCGGAAAGAATGTCAGAGCGAACCGGTAACAATAGTCTTACAAATTTAACTGTTCAGAACTTATTTTCGGAGTGTTAACAAAAAAGTGAATCAACAGTAGTGGTGAAACCATGCGGATATGACTACAACAGGGATGAGTACCTAACATAATAAATTAATTAACTTTCACAGCATTTACAATTTTAAATGAGTGATCAATAAGATAAATTTGTTCAGAGAGCTCTATAAAAAAAGGGGTTATTAGAATATAAATCAGTAGAGGTATGAGAGTGTGTGTGTTATGAAAGCACTGGTTTGTCTATAAAAAGAAGATATCTAAAAAACTAGTCACATAAGATTGTGTTTATAACTATTGTAAGTTTTTAAAAGTCTATAAAAATTGTAAGTTTAAAGGTTTAGAGTGACGCAACATCACGTTGCCCAATCGTTGGTAAAGTAATCAAAACTGAATGTTAAAACAACATAAAGAAGTTAAAATTTGAAAACAAAATAAAATAAGCTTGGTTTATCAGAAAAATGTGTTAGTAATTATTACGCAGCAAAGCCCAGTAACCACTTTTACAGGTCACGAGTTCGTATATAGAATTCTGGACTAACGTGTGAAGGTAAGAGCTAAAATTAAATATTGGAAGTTGTGTGTTTTTATGTTTTCAAAAATTAATTATTAAAGAATAGTTACAATGGCGCCGTGAACAGGGGCGGTCTGTATAAATTTATTTTGTACAGACTGTACCTACTTGTGGATGTAGAAGGAGGTTACTTGGGGTGAGTGCATTTTACGAATAAATACGTAGAAGTATGTGATGAGAGGTTATGCGTTTGATTGGTTAGTAAAATAATATCGAGTTAAGTGTAAGATTTTTTTATTGTATATGCAAATTAGAGAATCATTTAATTGGAAATAAGTAACTTTGTAAAAGATGGAAGAAAATAATGAAATTGAGGTAAATGTAACTGACACAACGGTCATGAATGAGTCAGAAATTCAGTCAATGACCGAGTCAGCTGTTATGAGCGGGCTGGAGGAGGTTCATTCGATTCCAATTGTAGTTCAAGACTGTAAATTAAATGAGTCAGATGTTATAGATGACTCTGGAATTCAATTAACCACAATTTCAATTAATAAATATAAACAATCTGATATAGTCCAAGAGCTGACCGTAAAAATTCCAGCCAATAAGTAAACAGAAGAAAATGTTTTGAAAATGGTAGTTCACACAGCGAGAATGGAAAAAATCATTTTGTGCCTGGGCGGAAGTTGTTCAATAATTTTTTCTACCTCACACCCGCAAAATTTTTTGAACAGCAATTCAGCCAATAAAGTAACAACTTAAAATTACTGCGAAAACTTAGTGTTTATATAGTTGAGTAAAAAAATATTTTTGTGCCTCATTAAATCTTGTTGGAATGTTTTGGCACAATTGTTTTTTTATTTGTTTTTTTTTTTAGCTGTTACTATACCCATCGAGTAACAGCTTCAAATTATGATTAAATTCAAGTTTATACTTTCTTTTAATGAAATATGCATTTGTGCCACGTCTAAGCCTGTCAGAAGTACCTGGCACAAAGCTTTGTATTTCTAAAAATAACATGGAATTCCCATCTGCATAGGTTCTCCTTGCAGATATATTTCCAGCTGGTAATTTTAGAAAACTATTGTTATTATTATTATTTTTTTTTTTTTTTTTTTTTTTATTTTTAGTCGCATGCCTCGAAAGAGTATGAGCGACTACCAAAACAAACAATTATACAGAGAATACCGTATAGGTGTATAGACCAGTGTGCGGCGTACACGTGTACACTAGGAGCGTCAAACGATATTTTGAGTATTTTTTCAAAGCAAAGAGTGCTAAACAATTATACAAATGAAAGCGTGTTTTTTGTGTGGTCTTAGTGATAATTTAATAGACTTTAATGAAGCTAACTTTGAAAAGTGTAGGCGGATGAAAAGATTTCGTACGCAAAAAAGTTTAAATACTGGGACATTGAATTTCCTAATTCAACAAATGATGCTGCTTATCATTTAGACTGTTTTAGGAAATTCGCAGTTTTGAAGCGAAAATATAAGTAAGAATTTGAAGAGACGTTTCGAAATGACAATGTAAGTACAATTAAAAATAGTTTTTATAGTCGGACCAGGCAAAGAAGTAACATGGAACTCTAATGCAACCCAAGTTTTCCCATGTAATGGTACATATTTGACCGGTCTGACTATATTATGTTATATTAGTATACATATACACACATATACTATACATATTTAAATAGAGTATAAATTATTAATATTCTTCTTCTTCACTTCAGGTATTAGGCTAATTTGCCTGGTACGGTACCCATCTTTTCCGTGGCCGTCTTCTATCTCTTCTACCTTGACATTTATATTTTCTGACTTTTAAGGGAAGTCTCTCACTTCCCGTTATTTCTAGGTGCTCAGTCTACCTTCTCCTATTATTTCTAATCCTATCATTTAAGCTAAAAATGCTTAGCTCCCCTTGTATATCATGGTTTCTTAATCTGTCTTGTCTAATGCAACTCTTGACTCTTCTGAGGAATTTCATCTCCTTTGCTTGAATACGACTTTCTTCTTTTTTTTTTTGTTACCTAGGTTTCACTTCCATAAAGAAGTGTCGGAACTGCAACTGTTTTATAGAGTTTAATTTGAGTCTCTTTCCTAGTTTTATTTTTAATGTATCTGCTAATAGTTCCACATACATGGCTAAATCTATTAATCTTAGTTTGTATATCTTTGCTGTAGCCATACGTCACATCGCACCCTAAATAATTAAAGTGGCTTACTTGTTCTAGAGTCTTATGCCCCATCACTATTTTTGTTCGTATGTGTTCTCTCCCTCTGAAGAAATCTCCGTTTTAATCCATGTTAAATTCACCCCGTATCTGCTTCAGAAACTATCCGTGTTTGAGAGGAGGGTACTGAGGAGAATCTATGGCCCTGTGAGGGAAAACGACATTTGGAGGCGACTGCATAATCGAGAGTTGTACGAAAGGTTTAAAGATCTTCCGATCGTGCAACTCATACAAATTAACAGATTGCGTTGGGCTAGTCATGTGCAGAGAATGGCGGAGGATAGAATCCCAAAAAGAGTGATGAATTATTTGCCGATGGGAAGGAGAAGGAAGGGAAGACCGCGTACAAGATGGCTGGACCAGGTTGGTAAGGAGGCAGTGAGGCTGGGTGCAGCAAACTGGTGGACATTGGCCGGGAGTAGAGACCAGTGGGGAAGATTTCTTTTGGAAGCCAGGGCCCGGACTGGGCTGTAGTGCCGAGGATGTATGTATGTATGTATGTATGTATGTATGTATCTGCTTCAGGAAGTATATTCCTTTCTGGATTAATATTCTTATTATTATAAATTATTTAATTATTATATTAAAATTAAAAATTCTTGTCACTCATTGTAATATTAAATTTTTATATCACTAAAGCGTTTTATTTTTAATAATGTGTATAAATATTAAATAATTTTTAGATCTTGCCAAGCACTTCCGACTCAATTGTCGAAAATGAAGAACGGAGTCGTGATCTAGGTGAAACACTAAGCAAATCACAAATGGATATAAGTAGTTCCAATGTTGGAGAGCCTAGCCTGGTTAGTAAATTTTTATATACAGTATATACATAGCCTATATATATATATTTTTTTAAAGAATTTTCTTTTTTATAGTAATCGTGTACATTTACTTTATGAGCCCTGGAATGAAACGTTAAATAACAAAAGTTTTTGAATTTGTTTGTTTAGACTGAAGAAAACCCACTGGCGATTGAGGAAGAGTATATTGAAGGTGATACAATGCATTCAGAATCATCTTCTGGCCCAAAGAAAATATGCATCTTCTGCGGCCAATCAAGCAAAAGAGTAGGCAAGAAAGTAACCAGGACATCTGTGTGTTCTTCGCTGGAAGTAGTAGATAAAACGAGAGAATTTGCACAAGTAATCGGCGATGAAGCATTATTAGAAAAGTTAAGCAACTCCACCTGTTACGATTACCACCGAAATTGTAAGGTAAATTTCATTAAAAAACATGAAAAATGGATTAAAATGAAAAACCGGAAAATAATTGGCATATTATTAGGCAATATCATAAAACTACTTTTGACGATTTTCGTCAATTTTTTGATTTTGAAATTTAAAAAAATGATAAAGTATTATTTTTAAGTGACTTGTATGAACGGTATAAAATGTTGTTTTTAGAAATTAATCATGTTAGTACAGAAGAAGACTTAAAAAATTATACTGCAAATAAATTGCGAGACAAGTTATTATACACATATGGAGACGAAATTACGATTTCTTCTTCTCCATCACATAGTTTAAAAAAATTAGTTTTTAAGAAAGGATTAGATGTAGATAAACTTATATATCAATGTGGAGTACAACGAAGTGCCGAAAAATGTAAATTTGAAAATATCGCATACGAACTACGGAATTCCGTTAAGTCCATTAAAGAACAAAATTCTTCGGAAACTATAAATGTAAATGATATAATTGAGGGGGATTGCCAGATTCCTGAATTACTATTTGAATTTATGTGTAATTTAGTTCAGGGACCCGATACCAGACGGAAAGATTCTGTTGATGATTTTATAAAAATTAAATCATTATGTTCTGATATTATTTATATTATCACTAAAGGTCGTATTAAACCTGCTAAGCATTTAACACTAGGCTTAGCAATGAAATCTTTAACGAGCAGCAGAAAAATACTAACTATATTAAATAGATATGGACATTCGATTAATTATACACTAGCTGAAGAGTTAGAAACAGAATTAACTTATACTTCTGTAGATGAAAACCGATTAATTCCCTCTGGGATCAGTCTCGCTGGTAATTTAAGTACACATGTAGCTTATGATAACTACGACCGTTTCGTTGAAACTTTATCAGGTAAAGATACTTTGCATGATACTGTAGGCATTATTTACCAATTTACTCAAAATGATGATGAAAACGTAATTTTACCGCGACGCGAGTCTCAAAATTCATATGATATCGAATCTGCTGAAGCACCAAGTCTTCCATCAACAAGTCGTGTTAGTGATAATTACAGCGACAAAGCGCCAAAAAAACTATGAAAACTTGAACATCTTACACGTGATGTACTGCCATATTATAATAAACCTTTGTGAGTCTACAAATTACTGTCACACAAAATTTACTTAGCAAATACAACATTGAATAATTACGGGCGCCATGATGCAAGTCTGTGCAACAACATATGAGATTAGGCTTACCTTGCGGTCCAAGATTCGTGTTAACGAACCAGTAATACCGAAATGTGTTACCTGAAATAACTCACTCGTGCTTGTAACTTTTACCAATGACATTACCCTTTATTCAAACACTGCTCACAAAAGACATATTCCCATATATTCACACAAAAAATCGTGCCAAACATGCACGTTTTTATGCCTCGGGGCGTAGTCCCATTTATTTAAACATAAACATTAATAAGAATTACAGGTTTTTGACCCTCCAAAATAAACATTTGTAATAAAATAATAAAATATGGTATACTATGATATAGTAAACCATAAATATTTGCACAACCCAGCACTTGAATTATTTAGTTTACGCTCTCTCTCTCTCTCTCTCTCTCTCTCTCTCTCTCTCTCTCTCTCTCTCTCTCTCTCTCCCTCTCATTCTCTGGTACAAATTTGTTATTTTATGAGCTCATTTAAATTATTGAACGAATTTTGAATTGGTCATTTGAATTTCGTTATGAACTTGAATGATATAAATATTGGACCGGTCTCACCCAAATATTGGACAGGTCTCACCGTACTGCTCGGATCATCGTGCACAATCTGTTCATTTTTACTTCATCTTCGGGCCCACACCGTCGTGTCTACCCTCGAAAACACTTTGGGCAGATTTTAGCCGCACGTAGTTTGACGATCCACTGGCCGATGACACCTGTTCAAATGGTTACCGCCCCAACATCTCTGATACTTTGAAAATAGTTATTCAACCACTTTTGGTGGTGTAAAAGTTAAAATTCACACTCAGTGAATCTCTGCCGGCCGGCTCCGTTCACTGTCTAGGCGAAAATGTCCCAGAGTCTTTGTTAAACATTGCGTAGGTAGGCAAAAACTACGTCACCAGTCTTTTGTTCGTATAGCCAAGCCTCGAGTTGTTTACAGAAATATGCATTCCTTCAGCTGACGTCATCAGGGCTAGTCTCGTTATCTCTATCTGTGACACACAGTTTTTTGCTATGTTTGCCGTTTTACAATGAAAGCGATCGGAATCCTGTCAATTCCAATCTGCGTTGTATAAAATGTTATATAGTCCACTCACCAAAACTTTATAGGGATTATGAAATATTACAAAATTTATTACCAAATAATTGTTAGGAAATAAATACAATAATTATGGTTTTTTGGACCATATTTTTATAAATGTAAGATTGTACCAGAATTGTACCATCACAAAATCCCCTCAATGAAAGATTTTGTGCCGAAGCATAAAAACTTTCATTGACCCATTCGTACTTCCTAAAGGGATCAGCCGGGATAGGTCGCCACAACCCCCTTACAATTTATATTAAAAGAAAATCAATAACTCACCCGTGGTCTGATGACGATGACAGAACCTGCATGACCTTACTGGACTTCTCCTTCGAGATCCCAACACCATAAGCCAATCAGGCGCGTAACGTTCCTGCTCTGACGCGCTGGCCAGCTCAGGACTGCCATCATAACATCACCAAACACTGAAACAATAAATTAAAATGTCAAAATAGTGGCTTGTTATATTACTCTATCCTTAACTGATCTGTTTCCCCTTAGCTATGTGCTGGTTTGCGTTAATAAGCACTGGGTTTGCTTGAAAAACTAGAAATACAAATACAAAAAATATAAAATTCAAGAATTATATAGAATTGCACATTCTCTTCATGGACTACCCTTTAATTGTAAAAATTGTTTCGATTCCCATCGATAATAATTAACTCTTTCTGTTTCATAATTAATGTAATTATAAAAGAAACAAATATTTAAATAAAACATATGGAAATCCACATATAAATCCCCAATATTACTTAAATCCCAAATATTACTCAAACATGGAGAAAAACATTTTATAGAAAAAAAATAATTAATAACATCTTATTGAAATTAATATTATTATTATTATTATTAACAGTTAATAACTGGCGCTGTCAATAATATTTACCCCTCTGTCTCCTCCACACACACTATTTCTTATACATCATGTTAAAATTTCTATGTTAATACATAAAACACAATACATGATACATCATAATCCACATTGATAATTAATACAGTTAATACATTGAAATAGTTAATTCATATTTAAGCCTTATCAGAATTTACACATTCTACCTATTTAAATTTGCAATTTCAATTAATTAATTCTAAACTTTCATTAATTAGCCATCAATTATTTATTAATTAGCCATCAATTATTTATTATAATTATAAAATTTATTTCAAATTTATTATTAATATTCATACTATATTATTATTATTTCATTATTCATTTCTTATTTCCTTTCTACTCTGAACTTTCTACTTAACCTTTCACATTCTATCATTGTTTAGTCTGGGCGACTCCTGTATTCACTATGCTTTTACTAACATTTATAATCTTACTCACCTTTCTTCTAACTAATAACCAAATTTACCTTTCATGACACCAATATCTCAATTATAAACACCTTTCACTAATTTCATTCCGACGAAATCCTATAGCACCGCGCGTCTTTGTACAGAGATGGGTGTTCCCTACCTGGCTATATACATTCATAATATTTTGCCCTTTCAAAAAATTCGGCAAACACTCCCTTAAACTACGCTATTACCTGCCACAACGCTATACGTTGGCTACTCCTTATCACCTCACCCCCACTACAAAATATCATCAGCAACAATTAAATGTTTAACCTTTACGTTACTCACCTCTACAAATAATCACTAACTACTGTGTCCCTCAATATCTAATACTCTCTTTGTATTATTTTCTTTAAAATTCTTAACTATCTGTCTCCCATTACATTAATTAAATAACTCACCTGGCTGTATCCCAGGCTCTATCTCCTTTCTAACACTTTACCTTACTGTAATCATTGACAATTGCATTATAAAATTCATCTCTCACCTACTCATAACAGTACATCTCAATCTTCAAATATATATATTCTTACTTAATCATTTATTATTATTCATTAGGAATTACCTTCATTACAAATTAAATAATAATTTAACTTCATTAGAAACTTTCTATTACAACTAATAATTTACAACTTCAGTTACAAGTTAGTACAACTTTCTTTTGTACCATATTAATTCAGTAATTACTATTCAATTATTTAAAAATTTTCACTTGTTTAGTTAAACAAAAACATGTTAATTGTTAATTATTAAAACAATTACATAATACATACATGGTGTACATAAAATTTACCTGTAATACACAACATCAAAATACATAGATACATTGATATTAACACATAAACACAATGAAAATATACAATCCAAACTCATTATTTGGTCATTAATCAAAATCAGTCCATATGCAGTCCAATTCAAAACCACTGTTCACATATATTAAATGTTCGTTACGCAATAAAACAATCTATCCTCCATCATTGAATAACATTCTAATCTTAGGTCTATTTATCTTATTGTCTATTAAATAACTTTTATTATTATAATCGTTATAATAATTATAAAAACATTTTATATATTTCGTTTACAATCTCAGTCGGTTTATTATATATCAAGTCATGATCGGGTATAGTTCTGTCTCCCTCAGTATTATCATATGTTATAATCTTGTTAGTCATATAGTAATTATCATCATAATTTTCTACCACTACACCTGTTACTTCCCAAGGTAAGTGCTTGATACCATTATTATCATCATTTATTATTATTTTAATTTCACTTTTACTACAAGGTAAAATTCATTATAATCATACACCATCTCTACTCCTAACCTTTCTACCAATTCTTTATACTTTCTATTTACTTTAAAAATTTCTATTACTCTCTTTCTCTCACCATATCTCTCACAATACCTCTCTACCTTTCTCTCTTTATATATTTCTCACCATAACACCAAGTTACACTCTCTCTCTCCAAATATGCAGGGGTCCATGGCCCCCACATCCTGAAGCGGGCCCCCAGGTCAGGACCCCCCTACCTACCGCTAAGTTTAAGGGCAGCGTAATGTTCTACAGGATTTAGGATAAAATAAGTCAGTTTAAATGATGACACAAAAGTAATATTTATATTTATTTAAAAAACTATATGGATTTACATAATAAAAAATTATCTCAAAGTATATTTTCTAGCTTTTGTCAACTCAAATTTTTCAATAACTTCAGTAAAATCAACTTGCTTAGCTAAATCATTTTCGATGCACAATATTACTAGATGATTAAGTCGCTCTTGACTAGTTGTGCTTCTTTGCCATGTTTTCAATGAATTTGCCAGTCTGCTGAACGATCTTTCAGCTGAAGAAACAGTAACTGGTACTGTACAAAACAGTTTAATGGCGAGACAGACATTGGCAAATATACCTTGCAGTTTTTTGTCGTAAATTGCGTTCAGAAGTCTAATTGGGGTTCTTTCAGTACCGAAAACTGTCTTGTGAATACTTTTAAGGTGAAGGATTTCGTGCAGAAAGTCTTCTGACAAATCTTTCTCATATGTATTTACAAGTTTTGCTGCTTTTGCGGTGTGTTGACCATCGTCTAAGTTCTGGAAGCTCAAAATGGGTGAGAATAATTCACATATGGTATCTGCTGCTTCAAATCGTGTCATTAAATCATTGATAATAAAATCCAATACTGGGTAAACTACGGAAATTCTGAAATCTTGTTCAGGTTCCATAGAAATTTTTCGGTTTTCGGGAAATTGAGGTTGCACTCCTACTGCTTCAGCAACTACTTTTGCTTCTTGAACAACACTTTCCCACGAGTCACGTAAGTGCTGCATCTCTTGCACTAAGTCTCTTATAAGTGCGGTCTCGACATCAAGAGATATTCCTTTACTTTGTATGACAACGTTCTTGTTGTCAATACTTGCTAATATTTTGTGCCAAAACACTGTCATTAGCAGACCTTTATAAGATCTGAAATATTTTTTTAGGCCTTTAGTTGTGTTCAGTGCTGAAGGAGTTAATCCTGTAGCCATCTCTCCAAGAATGACATCTAACACAGCAAGTATGCCGGGATAATGTTTAACAATTGGGCGCACAGCTTGAATTCTTTCACTCCACCTTGTTTCTGAAAGACTTTGAAGAGATAATGTTACGTGTTTTTTCAATTGTATTTTCGATTGTACCAGAATTGTACCATCACACCTTCCGCTAAAACAAATCTGATGCCATATAAAGAAATGTTAGAGATTCTTCAAAATTGTCATATTAATAAAGTTTACTCTGATAAAAAAATCTGATATGGGCTTTATCTGTGTCCCAAATACCTTCCACTCCGATGTGGATAGGCTTTAATAATCAAATAACAATTGATCATAGTAAACGTCAAATTGTTGATTATTTGCCCCAGATTAATTCCTCCCCCACTTCTTATACAATAGTTCACGAAACGATGATGCATGCATTAAAAATCACTGAGGAATGTCGTCAAGAAAATATAATCGTAACTTATGATTTAGCAATTGCGAAAATGGCAATGCAGATACAACTCACAGAAAAACCGAAATTTGATGCTTTGTTTATTAATCTTGGAGCATTCCATATAGAAATGGCATTTTTTAAAGCCCTTGGGAAATATATAGATTCTTCAGGGATTGTTGATGTACTTGTGCAATCCGAAGCTATAGCTGAGGGTTCTAGGAATGGCTTCATTGATGAAACATTTTAATAGATGCAAACGACTACATCCACTGTTATCAGCTGCACTTCAAACATTACACATTAAAGAATTTTTATCAGAATATGAAATAGATAGTGATATTTTCTTAGAAGATTTAAAAGATATTCTTAATAATCCAGTTGAAAATAATCAGCCTATAGATGTATGTCCATCGTTAGATATCGTCATAAATGACTATTTGAATCATTCGGAGTTAACTTTGTCTGGAGTGCACGGTAAAACTGCATAGTTTTATATGCAGTATATATACTTTGTAAATTTATTTTTTTCGCTTTCAAGTAGTATTAGAAATAGTGACTTTGAGTTGTATATACTGAGTTTATATGAATTCACAAATTTATTTTTTGCTATGAATCAGCCAAACTATGCGAGATGGACTGATCATTATATTAGTAATTTAATGTATTTAAAGAAAATAATTCGCCATTATTAGAAGAATTTAAAAATGGAGCATTTGCAGTAAAAAGGACAAAAAATAACTTTTCTCGGGCACCAGTTGATTTAACTCTAGAACAAACAATCAATGCCGATGCAGCTAATTCTCTAACAGGTATAAGCCATTTCACCAATTCCATTACCGCCAGGCAACGTTGGGCGTTGAGTCATAGCATACGAAAAAAAATTATATCCACAGTCTTACAAAACTTCAAAATAACCGAAGCAAATGATACCGTCAAAGAATTAGACCCGCATAGAATAAATAAAGACCAAAAATGCTTAGAAAACATAATCGATAAGATAAATAAAAATATAAATCCATTTGATGAAAGAATAGATAATAATAGTTTATTTAATATTGTCACCGGTCAGGCTGCGTCTAAGGAGACTGCTTGTTTTCTACTGAATGTATATAAATTAGGCGAAGAACAGAAAGAAAATTTTATAATAGCTTGCAATAATGATCGCGATAGATTTGAAGCATCAATAAAAAAGAATGTCATTAAGAATTTTGCGTCGGAATGTCTGAGAAAAATGCAAAAATTTACTGATGGTAGTAAAAACGTCTTAATTAAAATGGAGCGTGATATTTTTGGCCGGTTGCTGGCAATTGCCTTAGAAGAAAAAATTGATATGGCGCAATGTTTATCATATCCATTATCACCAGCACCACCTGCTTTATGCCAATGTACTGGGGAAATGCACAAAACAGATAAATCAGCACTTACAAAAATATTACGCTCTTCTAACGAGAATTTACCACCAACTCGAATAGATGTTGATATAATTGATGGGTTTTACTTTTTATACCATTTAGGTCCATCAGGTCCTCAAACGTTTGATAAAATAGCAGAAGTAATATTGTCAAAAATTTGTAATACAACCGCATCCGAAATTCATATTATTTTTTATTAATATTTCATCCCCTCGATAAGGAAATAGAAAGGCTCAATCGTAATGAAATTAGTACTCCTTATACAATGCTTGGACCATCACAAAAGAGGCCCAATGATTTTTATAAGGCTTTAAAAAATATTAAATTCAAAGAAGCATTAATTTCTTTTTTATCAGAATTGGTGTTATAATAATGTGGTACCATTTTGCGCAATAAAAAAGTTTATATTACAAATAGAGATCAATGTTTCTTATATCGAATTATGGATAATACTGTTTTAAAAACAGTTGAACAAAATTACGATTGTCACCATGAAGAAGCTGATACCCGAATCATTTATCATTTGAGTAAACTGGAAAATAATAAAAAAGGTCATGATTAAAGCGTCTGACACCGACATCCTTGTTATTGCACTTGGAAATATTGTAACATGACATAAGGTAGTAAAGATCCACGATAATTAACTATAAATTAAAGAAGCTGAAGACAAGAATAAGAGGCAAAAACTTATAAACTCAGAGATTAATAACCCAATAACCCAAATGACCAATGACTGATAAACTGACAATGACCTGACACAATAGATCGGATAAATACAAAAGGAACCACGAAACAATGAAGAAGAAGCTAAGAACTAAATGTAATCAAGACATTAAAAATGAACATTGTAAATCCCTAATAATGACCATTAAAATGTATGTTAACAAATGAACTAATGTATTTAGAGTGTAGATGAGATTTACCTAGGTTAATAATGTTAATGAAAGATAGTAATGTTATGTATATTTTATTAATGAAGGAATGTGTTTATAAATATAAGTTAGGGAATTAATAATACACACACCCTAATAAATAGTGATGAATATAATCAAAACTAGTAAACATACCCTAAGGCAAATAAAGGCCACAGTTAATTACCAAAAGTGATCATTTGTGAAGGGAAAATGAAATAAACAATTATAACCAGTAACCCCATGATGATACTAACATCAATAAACAACCCAGTGAATAATTAAGTGAGTGGAAGAAGGAGTATATTAATATAAAGTGGTGACATGTAGTGATAGCATGTTGCACATAGTAAGTGAAAGTGTATAAGTCAGAAACCTTCTATGAAGGAAAAAGTGTAGTTGGTGAACTTCAAAAAGTATTCTAATTAGTAAACTGTGTTAGAATAACAGGAAGACCAGTGATAAACTTTGTACTAGTAAGTAAGAGGAACTCATTATAATGTAATTAAAGTAAGCCATAGGTAATAAGGATTATAGGATAAGATAGAAATTAAGGCATTGGAATGAAGGACAAACAAGAACGATAGACACTTTTTTCTAGTGAAGGAATGGAGGAATAGTATATATTGTGCAAAGTATAAATTAATGTTAGTATAATAAGGATGTTATTATTGTTTTAAAAGAACCAATATAATGTAATGAATTATTAATTGAACCAGATAGTAGAAGGGAACAGTAAGGTAGTTAGAAGTTATTTCAGGCTTGAACCTGTAAAGAAAATGTTTATTATTATAATAGGAGGTGTAGTTAGGAACACCAATGTTTATTACTTGTTTTTGTTAAAAAATTGTGTTAAAAATACCAAATATAAAGGTAAGAAGCTACTAAGAAATGTTAGATAGTAGTATAGTAAAATCTAGGCTCTAGGCCTAACTGTTAAATAAGAATTTAGTAAATTTGAGAACAAATAATAGTCCAATATCAAAGCAGAGTATACCAAATGTTTAAACAAATTAAGTGAGTATTCCTAATACCAAAATGTATGAATAACAGCCTATTTTGGATAAAATATATATAAAATATAAATAAGAAAAATAACAAAAATGTAATTAGCTACTCAAAAGTGACCATGAGGGGTATCAAAATGACCCTTATCAAAAATTATGAACAATGGTATTCATGTAATAAACCTAGCTATTAATATAAGATAGAAATCTTCATTTGAAGATATTTTGTAAAATTAAACTAAAATAAGACGTTAAAACATAACAATGACATAAATTAATGACCAATGAGAATTAGCATAATTTATTAGGTAACCATAGCAACCGAAATGTTTTGCCAAAAAACCGTTGAATTTTCGTGAGTCCATTATTGACCGACGCCGAGGGCGGATTGATGTAGCTCTCACCCCAAATTTAATTCCAAATAAGTGAATTTTGACTAAAATCAAAGGAAAGGAAGATTGTAATAGCAGCCCAGGGAATACTGGATAATATATTATTTATTAAATTTTTTCACAAACCATAATTACCCGAGGAAATCAAGAAGACATCTGAAAGAATAGATGATGACTAATCCCGAAGGAAGATCATAGGGACCTACTTCAACTCAAGAAGACGGACGATCGCAGAATGAGTACGAAGCCGAAGTTTACGGGAAAAACTGTCTGGACGAGATTAATGAGATTCCGAAGAATAGAAGACGACTGGATCCATCCGGAAGAAGAAGACGGCATCGCAGAAGCTCCATCGAAAATTGATGAGTATAAACAATAATCCCATTAAACGAATTCCAAATTTTTCTATCAAAAATAATAAACAACAATTTTCACTTCACTGATCACTATTCTGATTTAGAACTGAAGGTATTGGTAATATCACTATTTGAACTTTAATCAATTGATAATTATTTAAATTGAGATATAATAAATAGTTAACAAACATTTCTAATTGACAAATCCTAACCAAAAATTTTACTAAATCTCATTGATGATTACTTACTCGAATGTATTAAAATCTTAATTTTTTGTGTACCTAGTATTAAGAATTATTATAAATTTGTGTATTTTAGCCGTAGTCCAATACTTCTGTAGCCAAAAGGACTTATTAACACCCCTGAGTAAACATTTTAATTGTAAACCAACGATAACCGCCAAGACGGTGTGTACAAAAACATTGGAACTGAGCATGCCAACTGAGCAACTGTAATAGCCGGTGCTAAAAATAAAATTAATGTACTACTAAATAACTGAAAACTATCAAAGTGTTAATAAATATTCTTATTCTGCAACACTGTATGTTTGTTTCGAGTAAATTAAGATAATAAATAAAAATTTATTGAAGTGCAAACCTCAAAACAAGACGTTAGCGAAGTCGACACTAAAGAAAGGCGTGCGCCAATCAGGTGGCGAGGCGGCAATATTCAAACCAAACGCCGAGAGATACGGTTTACCCGTAAATGGTAAGAGAAGGTACAATTCGACTTGCTACACACAAATAACAGTGACAGAATTTATTGAACTTATTAATAACAGATACAGAATAACACAAACACTAAATATTAAAATACACCCATATAAAAGGTTTAGTTATAATATACATAAATTACCGACATTAGAAATATATTTAAGCATGATAGGATCAAAGCCTAACGTAATAAATTTTATAAATTGTACAAAATTAGCTGAAACACTCGGTGATCTTTTGTGTCGTGCTTTGCCCGGTTTTCACGCATACACAGGGTGTGATTACACCGCTAGTTTTTATAGGAAAGGAAAGGTAAAGCCATTTAAAGAATTAGAAAAAAATCTGCAAGTTCAACATGTATTTGCTTGTTTAAACAAAATTGAACAAATTGATAATATGAAGAACATGGAAATATTACAAGAATTTACATCCAAATTTTACGGCAAAATTGTAAGAGCGTAAACGATGCCAGATTGTTAATTTTTCAAAGTCGGTTTTCATCAACGTCGGTCGCAGAATATTTTGTAAAAAAAGTGAAAAGCTTTGATTCAACCCTAATTCCTCCATGCTGGAGATCACTGAAACAAAAGATCTTACGTACAATTTATGTAACGTCAATGTGTCAAAATGCTACAGAAGTAAATTGCGTCAAACTGTTACCAGAACAATGCGGTTGGATTGTCGATGACGACAAAATCGAACCACTTTGGTTCGAAAGTGAGCCCACACCTCTTTTAGTTGAAGACATTGTCCTGGTAGAGACAGACGAAGATATAGAATTTAATGAAGTTGATAATGATAGTGATGATGTTGACAACATAATGATGTTGGGTAAAAATTAAAAAAGTAGTACTTAACGCATGAAAAAATGAACTAAATTAATAGTATTACAATTTTCTGTATAGTTCAATTCATTTAATTATAAGTGCGTTAAAGACCAATTTAATTATATTATATATGTTGTAGCGTGACAGAAAATCCACTACTTATTAAGTCATATAAAATCATAAAAATTAATTACACCA
Source organism: Magicicada septendecula (assembly GCA_034769895.1). Taxonomy (NCBI): domain Eukaryota; kingdom Metazoa; phylum Arthropoda; class Insecta; order Hemiptera; family Cicadidae; genus Magicicada; species Magicicada septendecula. The sequence continues at coordinate 228,278,224 of CM068371.1, read as the reverse complement.
CATATGTTAAAATAATATTGAATGAGATTTAATGAAATCAAAGGAATGAACCACGATAAAATAAAAATCCTCATTACATTATATAAAAACCACTGTTTAAATATCAAAGAATGTATTGAAAGCAACTCATATTATAAGATCAGTAATTTACCCAGGAAGCTAGGAGCAGTAAACAAATTAAATAACACCATATCAAGAAGAAAGAGAATCAGTTTAAGAGTGGTGAACACCAAAATACCCCAAAAACAAGAAGAAGGAAGAATTAAGTTTGTGATCAGGAAGAAAACAATACCCTGAAACCTTTAGAGAAGAACAAGGTCCGTGTCAGTAAATAAATTAGATACTCCAAACTAAACATCAGTCGAGATAACACCAAGTACCTTGGTTTACCCAAGAATGAAGAAGGAAGACAAGAAGACCAGAAGAAGGAAGACTAGAAGAAGGACAAGAATGAAGACAAGAAAGAAGATAAGAAGAAAGACAAGAAAGAAGATAAGAAGAAGGACAAGAAAGAAGATAAGAAGGAGAGGAAGAAATAGTATGAAAGAAACACCGTTGTAAAACCTATTATTATTATTAACTACCATCAACCCCAAACCCATAAAAACGATTAAAAAGAAAGTATAACATACCAAAATCCTATAAAAATGTAATTATTTAGAAAACTAAAGTGTTGTATAGTATTATAAGAAGTGAACCGATTAAAGCGATTGTGTAATAAAGAAAATAAACAAGTCTTAACAGTCCATGCTTACTAAAGGTCTGGTCTGAGATAGTGAGACTCAAAATATCAGAACCACCAGTGAAAGTGAATTTGTGTGTTTTTTGGAAATGCAATAAACTTAAAGTTAGTGATACTATGACTTATTAATATGCTATATAACAACTTTAATATCCAATAATAAACAGCATAATAAAATAATAAAATGGAAGATTTCCAGTATTTTATTATTTTAATGTAACTCTTTATTTACAAGACATTTGTAAAAAATGCTAATAACTAGAGTATGGGTGGTCATGTTTACTGATGAAGGGGATCATAAATAATAATGGTTTAGACCAGAGAGGACTGGCATTAATTTAGTATTCATAGGTTTAAAATGTTAAAATAGATTGTTTGTTCACAGCCATAAAATCAATGTATTTGTAAGAGTTATTAGAAAATAAGATTTATATTATGTGTTTAAAATGAATTATGTTTGCTAAATAACAGTATACATACCATTAATAATGTTTCAGTAGGTATGCTGTGTTAATTCAAAAGGAGTTAAATGTATATGTTCAAACCATGTCAGCAATAAGTTCAATTGTACAGATGTTATATAATCATGTTCATAATTATTTTTTTATAACAGTAGTGATAATTAAATACTACACCTCACAATAAGTTATAAACCATTTTATTTTCATGTAATAGTAACTATGTAAAGTCAGAGGAGTGGTGGGATTAAATTTATTTGAGAAAGACAGAAATGTAAAATTCTAAACTCTAGGCCATTTGGTGAATTCACAGAAACCATATAAACCAGTATAATTCACTTATAAATCCTGTAAACTAGCAAGATTTAGATAAGGTAAATCAGTTAACCACTACTGGAAATGATCCTATGAGTTAAAATGATAATAAGGAAATATACCTTAATATATTGTAAATTTTCAAAATATATAAATTAATTAATTTTAAAGAGCAATGTCAAATTCAGAGATTAACACAAAAAACCAGTTCAAAGGTTCAATTTATATGTATTTAAGGAAAGGAAGAGAAATATGACTAATTAAAATTTATTATAATAGTATTAATAACAATTAAAATGGAAGAAAAATTGTATAAAGACGGAAATCAGATTTTGAGCCTATATTTCCAAAAAGGAAAGAAATTTGTTAATTTCCACAAAATGTCCACAGATATGGACTATAATACATCAATTTAAAAGGAATGAGATGATTAAACCAATGATAAGGTTCATAATTCATGAAAGTGATGAATAAAATAAATAAATTCCATATATAATGTAATATTGTATTATGTGTATAGGTAATCGAAATATGTTAACAATACTTTTTCAAAGATTAACTGGGCCAGATTTTGACCAAGTTAAAATAGTCTTTTGTTGAATATCAAGCTGAATAGTTGTGTGAAAAAACGTTCCTTAAAACCGAGTAGAAAATGGTACGACAAATTGCCATTAATATCAGTGCATCGAGAGTTAGATGAATTAAACACTTTCTTAACTAAATTTACCAAAACTTTAACGACAATAGTGAAAAATAACACCTAACTTCATGATACAAGTGATCTAAAACAGTAAAACAATATATTTGACATAATTCACGCTACAACTCATAACCACTTTTACAGACAACCTAACCAACAGAAGTGAACACATACCAAATAACTTAATTAACACCAATATACATGGAACACTTCTTCAGAACACACCAAACTACCTAATAGACAGATTACACCAGTGCGGGGACATTTCAAACATTCATGAAGACAATTTTGCTGAGTTTTTAACACGACGACTTTTTCCGTAACCTCGCCCGATCTAGTAGCGGCCATCTTTGAAATTAACGAATCTGCATTCCACCTCGAGTGACGTCATAGAAGCTACATATGGTCTGACAAAACAATTTATTAAACATTATATATCAGAATTATTTGAATACTGTTAAATAATAATTATTAAATTTACTTGGATTTCGTTGTCCATGACGTGTCCGCTACTTAACTAAATATCACTATAATATTGACGACTCGGAACACTAAGTTTTTTATAAGTAAAAACGTAAAGTTTTACCTTACAGCCTAAACCGGCTTTCACCTATAGAAGGCTTCATCAGAGGCTGTAAAAACGAACAGACACAATTCAAATCGCACGCATTATTCGAACACATCTCACCACACACACACACGGCTTCGATCTTTCGAAACACTATCTCGTCGCCAACAACAAGACGAACAGCGCTACTAACGACAGCCTCTGATGAAGCCTTCTATAGGTGAAAGCCGGTTTAGGCTGTAAGGTAAAACTTTACGTTTTTACTTATAAAAAACTTAGTGTTCTGAGTCGTCAATATTATAGTGATATTTAATTAAATTTACTTTAATTGTTAATGTTATACTTTCTCGTAACCCTTCTCTGACTATTAATTTAATCGCTCAAAGAACCTGTCCTTTTTATAATATTTATAATAATTTTGTCTACTGTATGCACAATCGATAATTCCCTGAGACGGAGTCGATAATTGTTCTCAATCGATAAAAAATTGATTATTTATTAAATTGTTTAATAAATCCATTTATTTCAATTGTTTTTTATCTGTTATTATTTCACAGGCTAATTTAAGGTTATTTATTAAGGCTAAGGGACTTCAAGAAGAAAATATTTTTTTTGAGTGAGATATTGGACCAGCAAGAAAAATCATCAATCGATTGCTGACTGGAGTTAATCTAGTTAACTCCAGACTTGATTCAGATCTTCCAGAAGTGCTCGATAGTCAATAAATACCTTCCTAATTCTTAAAATTTTTACAAAACCTTTAAAACAGCCTTATTTCTTAATTACAAACATTGATTAACATAAACAAAAATTTTTTTTATTGAAAACTTTATTTTTTTATAAAGTTTTTCCTCTACTATTTTATTTTTGTAAAGACCGGCATACAGGGTCTTCTTACAAAGTGGCGCCCAACGTGGGGCGCCACTTTGTAAGCAGACCCTGTATGCCGGTCTTTACATAAACAAAATTTTTTTTTAGTTGAAAATTTTATTTTTTATAAAATTTTCCCTCTACTATTTTATTTTTGTAAAGACCGGCATACAGGGTCTGCTTACAATGTATGTTTTGTAAACTGCTGTAATAAATCATTATTACTTTTTGTAAATAGTGATAATTATTCCCATTCCCATAGTGTTTACCATTTTATTCCCAAATACTCATATAATATATGATACTAGAAATTGCATGTTATTGCATCACTTTCTATCTTATTTTAGTGGTATATTGAAAAACAGAGTATTCAGAAATACAGTACAATGGCATAGCATAGCATTCGTAATCACTAATTGGACAAACAACAATAGTTTTCTAAAATTACCAGCTGGAAATATACCTGCGAGGAGAACCTATGCGGATGGGAATTCCATGTTATTTTTAGGAATACAAAGCTTTGTGCCAGGTACGTCTGACAGGCTTAGACGTGGCACAAATGCATATTTCATTAAAAGAAAGTATAAACTTGAATTTAATCATGATTTGAAGCTGTTACCCGATGGGTATAGTAACAGCTCAAAAAACAAATAAAAAACAATTGTGCCAAACATTCCAACAAGATTTAATGAGGCACAAAAATATTTTTTTACTCAACTATATAAACACTAAGTTTTCGCAGTAATTTTAAGTTGTTACTTTATTGGCTGAATTGCTGTTCAAAAAATTTTGCGGGTGTGAGGTAGAAAAAATTATTGAACAACTTCCGCCCAGGCACAAAATGATTTTTTCCATTCTCGCTGTGTGAACTACCATTTTCAAAACATTTTCTTCTGTTTACTTATTGGCTGGAATTTTTACCGTCAGCTCTTGCTCTAATAGTAATGATATAATGAATATGATGCAATTACTTCTAGAAAAGCAAAACATAATGTTAAGTAATAAATTTGATGAAGTGAAAGAACAAAATAATGATTTAAAAAACAATGTCAATGAAATTAACAAACGTTTTGATAGTAGTAATGAAAAATTTGCAAGTAAGTTTAACGAGTTAGAACAAAGTATTGAGAAAATGAAACTGTGGAGAATAGATATAGGAAAGTGTAGTATAAATGAAAATAATGAAGTAACAGATGACACTGGTGTCAATACAGGTGATAATTATAATGGTGATATGGTGACGAATAATAACGAAGAAATAATTAACGAGGTAAGTGGTAATTATAATAATGAGTTAACAAGTAATAGTGGTAAAATAGTTGAAAATGGGGTATCTAAGGGTGATACAGAAAAAATTTAGAGCGATGAGAGTATAGAGTTAGTAGGGGGTAGTAATAGGTATAGATGTGCTGGAGAGAGAATACGAAGAGTTATTTTGTGGAAGTGGGGCAGAGGGTAAATTTTCCCCGGGTAAATTGTGAAATAAGGTTTTCACAGGTGTTTTTGGAGGGCAAGTGTTCCTCAATCGGAGACAGAAGGTCTCAAAATGGTCCCTTAAGTTTTGCGGTGTTCCTGGAAAAGCCAGGAGGTGTTTTTATAATGTTTTAGTGCCCTCTGCATAGAGTGAGAGAGAAAATGTGAAATGGGAGTGGGAAGGTGATTTTGTGTGTGAGAGAGAGAGAGAGAGATAGTGTTGTTTGAGGTTAGTAGTAGTTATGAAGAATTGTTAGAAAGAATAAAGGTTGAGAGAGTTAATAGAATAAAAAACTTACCTTATGACGAAAACAGTACAGCGGTGGTGGGTGGTGAATGATGATAACGTTGATAATTATACTGAGTACTTACCTGTGCATAGAATTGGGATAATAGCAGCTGACTCTGATAATAAGGAGATGATGAAATGCTTAATTGCGACAAATAATAATACTGACGGTGACAGGACCAGAATTACTGATGTAGACAGGTTATATGGTAGAACAATAATGTGGGATAACCCAGTAAATTATTGTGGGTATAACGGAACAATTTAAAACAATAAATAGTTATTATATTGATAATAACAAATAAGTTTATTTGAGAATGAAAATTGTTATGTTAAAATCAGATTAAATTTTGACGATGGTGAATGAACATTGAATTATTTTAGTTTATGGTAATTACTTGGCTAACTTATGTAATGAGGTGTGATAAATAATAACATGATATGATTTAGAGCGTAAATAAATTTATATTGATGTTAAATGTATTGTGTTAAGGTTGTTGGTACGTACATTGTATTTTGTGTGATCGATGCAGTTTTAATGGAATTAAATGAATTTAAATTGTTTAGAATAAAGTAATTTACAGTATTTTGAAAAGGATGGAATTAAATTAATTTGTGATGATTTAGTTAATTAAAGGTGTTGTAACAGATGAATTTTGGTAGTGAATTTAAATTTTTGGTTGAGATTTGAATTGAATATCAATGGTAGATGATTAAAGTGTTGAGTGGAAATGCAGAGTGAACTAATGATATAACAGTTGGAATCTTCAATTGACAAAATCAAAAGTAAAGTTGGAATGTTGGTAATTTTTATTCAGATTCAAGTGTGAAAGGTTTATTTTAATGTAATAATGGTAAGGTTCATTTTGAGTGTATTATGTTGTATTATGTTTATCATGTGAAACATAAAGTATTTATTTAAGGGTGATATATATAAATGTATAGATATAAAACGTGTATTGTATGTTTTAAGTGCGATTCCCCATTTTCGGGCGGTCACGGATCCACCGAACCCTGACCGTGGATTTGGAATATTGGTAACAAGAGATGGGCAGGCCTATTGTACCCTGACCATACTTGTTATTATTTTCAAAGTTGGTGACTTTAGAAATTAACTGGGGGGTGAATCCGGTGAATCAACCTTTGGAACAGCGGCTATCCATCGAATGGGATGGTAGACCGTTTAAGGGCATGTGACTAAATTTTAGTAGGATTACTGGTATCTTATATACCAGTAATACCGAATTTAATGTAAAGCCAAAGCAAGGACAGGGTAAATAATGTTTACTCCTAGCCGATCCAGTCCTTGTGGAAGCCACTGGGCGAGACAGTCCAGCCATTGGGGGGGAAATAGAAAGATGGATGGGTGATGGCTATGTTACAGGCTAAGAGGGAGAAACTTCATTTATGCGAGTTTGTGTCATACCAAAATAGGTGAAAGTCCGTGAGGTCACTGACACTTTTGTAATGTGGGGTATCAGGGGTTAAGGGATTCATTAGGGGGGATATTAAGTAATGATGGGGAAGGAGACTTTTAAATTGTTAATAAATAAGTTCTTATTGAATAAGAAAGAAGATAAAATTGATGATTGTTGTAATGGTGCCAATAGTAATGAAGTAGTGGAGTAGATTTTTTGATTATCTGTGTACAGTAAACCCTCGATTTAACGGACCTCGGTTTAACGGACTTCGGATTTAACAAACAGAATTTGACAGAAAAAAAAGCTTTTGAAATGTGTAATGTGCATAAACTGCAGACTCTCCTGTTCTGGCAATATTGCTTGGCTATCGCAGCATTCTTTCGTTCCTTTTCTTCTTGTTTCTTGTTTTGAAACACGCAGATTTTCTCATCTTCGATTGTATTTTGATGAGAACGGAGTATTCATCAAGAATTCATTTAATTCTTCACGATCCCTGTCTTTGCGTTGTCATTGTCGTTGACGCAGGCGTCGCACACGTTCAGTGGAAGACATCATGACGACTAACACTGAACAATATACACTGATATGCATTTTATTTCACTGTGAAATATTCGTCCATCGGCTAATACAGCAAGCGTTACAGTGGCACGTCATTTTTCATTTCCCATAATCTTTACTGTTACAGATTTGGTTCCCTTTTGGTCCACCGTAAATATACGTAAATAAAAAATACGGGCGTTTCATCGGCATTTCCCATGTGTTCAAGTGAATAATTATGCTTCTTGCGTAAATGAATGACAAACCTCTGATACTGTAGGAGTTTTTCTTCGTAGTCACTCGGTAGTTTTAGTGCGAGTGATGTATGTAATTTAAGCGCAAATCCATTTCGCCGCATCATTCGTCTTATACACCCGAAGCTGGCTTTGAAACTGGAGACTTTTAATTCTTCTGCGATTTCTAAAGCTTTTAATTTCTAGTTACAGGGAGTCCTTGCCTTCTTAAAAGCCGTACGTATTCACAGACGCTGGACTCTGACAATTTTTCATTTTTGATGGTACTCTAAGACAAATCGAGTTATTTAAAAACTGTTTAAATAAAGTAAATAGAAACATCCACTTTACTCTCGAAACAGAGATTGACAACATGATAAACTTTCTACATTTAACCATCACTCGACAGATAAACAAACTAAAATTCAACTTATCTAAAAATGAAACTTTTTCTTGTGAAACTTACTGTTTATTCTCTTCTCGTTGAACGCGTTTCGGCGTACGTATTCGCCTTCTTCAGCTTTGAGACAGACTGCCATCATTTAGTAACGGTTGTTGTGTGGAAGGTGTAGTGGGGGTGGTGCGTGGAGGAAGGGGATTGGCGCGGGGATTCAACTTAATGTTTGTATTTTGTATAATTGTGTCAAAAAGTGTATGTGATTTATATTGTAACTAATCGTTAAGTATGTTGTTTGGTTGTGTTGTGTGGTGTTTATATATTTCGTATTGTTCAGTTGTGTTGAGTTTTCGACCTTTGGGTAAGTAATGTAAAATTTCAAGATTAGTGTCTATGTTGGTGTAACTGTGGTTTTCTGTGTGTATGTATGTTTTCAAGACACTAATCTTGAAATTTTACATTAGATGAAATTTACAAGAAGTCAAAAGGCGGATAATTGAAGGTAAAATAATTTATTAATTCCATTTTCTTTTGGTTTCATAACAATAGTTTTTTTATGGGGTGGGTTGTTAACCCTATGACCAACCCCCAACTTGGAGGACCAGGGGGTTTATGTTTAGAGTTCCCGTCTCTTAGATGAGTTGCCTAAAAATTAAGACACAAAAAATTCATCTTTTTTCGATCCTTTGGGGGGGGGTCTGGTCTCATTCCCCCCTCCCCCCCGCTGGCCGAGTCGGAGATTTCGTCATGGATTTTTCTGGCGCTTAGAGAATAGCACCGCGACACTGTTGGTTGGTTTTATGGCCACTTTCCAATTATCAGTCCAGTCCATGAGCGAATCGAGGTGGCGCTGCAATCGAATTATTGGAGTCTGGGAGCTGTTTGACTGGAATTTGTATAAAAGCCCATCGTTTCAAAGGCTTTCTCCACATCCAGGAAACAGCATATTGTCTCCTCTTTCCAACAAGGCGCCTGTGATGCATTCCACCAGTCACATCAGCTGACAGAACGTCTTATACGTCACTCTCAACTTATCAAAGTGCCAGTCCATGAGCGGGTTGGGAGGGAACTGTCAATTGAAACAAAAGCCCAAGAACCCGGCCTTTCCCTCCGGGACATCCAGGAGTAGTCCGCAAGTTCCAGCTTTGGTGGGGATATGAGTCGATGCCTCCTACACGTCAACGCACTAGGAATTCTGTACGGGCAGTTGTTCGGATCTCTATCTTCCATTTTGTCCACAGCGAGTTCCCAACAACTACATTAGAAGCCTTCGAACTACGCACAGCTTGCCGGTCAACCGACTGTATGCTGCCTTATCAGCTGGATTACGATTCCTCCACCAACATTTCAAATAATACATCCTCTGGGATGCTTTGGTAGTCGGGCATGAGACCTGTTCGCTTTCTAGAAGGAATATCAACTTCACAGACGATTGTCTAGTTGACTTGGTGGACAGTTTCGAATGGGCCAGCTGGGGGCAATCGGCAAAATTTCTCTTGTCTTGAGCAATACCATGCTTGGTAGTGATGTGGACCAAGATAGGATTGTGATCGGAAGTGGCCTCGAGGTTGGTATGCTGCGGCAGTACAACGCGGTGATGACCAACAGAGGCCCTCACTGCGACTGGCAACTCTGTTCTTCTGTAACACATGTAATTGGGTAACCAATCGGCCGGGTCTAGTGGGTTTCTCAGAAAAGAGCACTCGGGGATGAACTGAGTCACGAATTCCTAAAGATCAGAATGCTTGGAACCGCTATCACTAGCATTCCAGGCAACAGCAGAGAGGTCTCTTTTAAGAACTCGGTTCACAAACTTAGTGACTGGTGATGAAAGAATGTGGAGTCATAATTAATGCTGACCCATATACTGTAAAACTTTAGGGGAAATTAGACTTGCAATTCAGAACATACGATGCAGGTGCTGTCATCTGGAATTGTGGTTTGGATGGTTTGCACTGTACGCTCAAAAATCAACAAATATGGATGGTGTTTCTGACCATCCACTCCACAGCTCATATTTTATGCAAAATAACTACAAACTGTTACTTCACTTAATAGTAACTGTAATCTCGTGTTCTGTAAATTGTAAACTGACAAAATGAGTGACAAATCGCCTAAAGTCACTGGTGGCACCTTTTTTCATACAAGATATAAAAAGATCGTGTAATTATACATTAAATTCATGGAAGTCAGTGACATTTATGTGGAAAAATTGTGTGTACATGTAGATATAGTTAGCCATAATAAAATGTTTCTTGCATTTGTTTTCACTAATATTGTTGACCAGACTTTACCTTATGTGCGGTCCCCATAATTTGGTATATCCAATTCTGATATGTTATGAAATAATATTTATCATACAACATACCTCACCTGAACCTCTATTTATAATAATCAAGAAATGCATTTCTTCATTATAGGTGTTGGTTTTTTTCTTCCTGAATTCTAAAGTGACAATCATTTATCATTATGCCTAGACTTTTTTTGTAATCACTTCACCTACTTCTTTAATCTCATTTAATATTTTTTTGAAGTTTTGTTCAAACACTGACAATAATTCAGCTGACATTATATGAGGAGACTCATACATGAAAATATAGCCCATTACTTTTTATGTAATCCCATAACTATAACCTCTTTTGTTTTGTAGCCTTTCTGTGAACGTGTATTCAATTTTTGTCAGGATTTGCTGCACCATTCACTGTTTTTTTTATATTGAAATGATAGAACCTTCTCGAACAGTCGAGAGTGTCCTCCCCCCCTGGTAGCCGAGCAAGTGTAGCCTCAGTCACGGCCACACTCAAGTACCTTCCAGTGTGTTCAAGAACACTTGAGATACGCATTAAGCTGGGATGCATAGAGATGGAAAGCTATTCTCGACCTCTGTACACCCTTTAAAAGCAAGAGTGTCTGGCTTAGTTCAGTCAGTTACATTGAGCAAATTTTCTTAGTGCGGATCGAGTGGCGGTTGAAGTATTGTAGCGAAGTGTTATTGTGTTATAATTAGTGTGGGACTCTTTATTATTTGACATTATTATTGTGTGTGGACAAATTGAACTTGGATTATTGTACAAGTTGATTGCAAACTGTTATTTGTGATTAATTAAAGCAGGTGATTAGTGACTCAAGTGATGTCTGTATTTGTTTCCACTGTACCATATGACGATCAGTGAGACCGTTGTAACAATATCATTCTTAATTACATACTAAAGGTCCAGTGCCATTAGAACTATTTTGATTCAGAATGTTCTAATGTTTCAGTTTGCCTGTCTAGTCAATTTAACCACATTTTGAGATTCATTTTTATTTACCATTTAAACACTAAGATATTACTGACAACATACTAAAAACTGACTGAACTCACAGACATACCCGTTTTTTCACTCTGAACATATAACCTTTTGTTACTGGAACTTTGAACAAATATATTAAGATTTAAACAAAAAAAATGAATGAATAAATAAATAACAGAACCAGTGCAGTTCACCATTTTGTAATCCTAGATATTACTGTATCAAACATATTTCAGTAAAACTTGAAATTTCCTCCTGCAAATAAGGTTCACAATAGATTCAATTTAGGAGAATAGCAAAGTCAGGTTTTCAAAAGTTCTACCTTTCTTTTAAACTTAAATGCGTAATAATAAGCAGAAAGCACCAATAATAATCTTTCACGTGTTTCAGTATCAAGAGAAACAAGTTGTTCTTTTGGCTGTCACAAATTGCACTGTGTATCTTTTGCACTTTGGTATCAATATTGTTTCAGTACATGTATACTGTTACAATTCACTTCAAAATTTTCGTTTGTTGTAACATTACATAAAAATTCAAACATTTCTTCTCCATCTTGAAATGGAGAGGGAACTTTTTGTCTCTGATGTCATAATCACTGAGTAGCATGGAGGGTAGTAGTGTAAGTAGCTATGGTACTAACACAAGTGCTAACCAAGGAGTCAGCACCGGTCTCACTTGCTAAGCTTTGCTAAACAAGAAAATCTTACTGTTATCCTATAGGAGATTCAGTAGAACAAGCAACAATTTGAAATAATAAATTGTGTTATAATGAGGAAAGATAAAGGGAAATGTTTTGTGCTTAGGTTTGTCTGTTTGGACATCTTTTGTAACGGGGCAAACTAAGGGGTTTTGTAATTTCATAATTTTCTTGTAACAATTTGTAGCCAACCATGCTAGGCAACACTTTAAGATCACCAAATATGTGAATTTTGTGAACACCCGGTAGTCAGTTCGGTATCATGCTGTACAAGGTATAAAAGCAATTGGAACAGTGGAATGTGTACAAGTGCGCGTGTGTGCCACCTTTTGCGACGTAGAAGTTACCACGAGGTGACGCTGCTGGACTGATTTCCGTTACGTCATGCTAATAATGAAATTTTACAACCAATCACAATGGAGTATGGACCTGTTTCCTGTGAAGAACGAGAGCCGGTGGACTGGCAGAGTCCTTTTTAGCCATTTTTGGATGCCTTCAGTCGGCATCAAACCTCAGAACTGCGCAGACGTGTTAACGCGCGGTTTGCAAGAAAAAACGTGCTCGCGAATAAATTAAGGCAGTCGACTAAAATTCTTCAGACCGCGCGGTCATATAAAAAGTGCTCGAGCGAAATTAAAGTCGGCCGACAAACAATGTTAGTTAATTCAATGTGAAAACAACCGGAAAGAATGTCAGAGTGAACCGATAACAATAGTCTTACAAATTTAACTGTTCAGAACTTATTTTCGGAGTGTTAACAAAAAAGTGAATCAACAGTAGTGGTGAAACCATGTGGATATGACTACAACAGGGATGAGTACCTAAAATAATAAATTAATTAACTTTCACAGCATTTACAATTTTAAATGAGTGATCAATAAGATAAATTTGTTCAGAGAGCTCTATAAAAAAAGGGGTTATTAGAATATAAATCAGTAGAGGTATGAGAGTGTGTGTGTTATGAAAGCACTGGTTTGTCTATAAAAAGAAGATATCTAAAAAACTAGTTACATAAGATTGTGTTTATAACTATTGTAAGTTTTTAAAAGTCTATAAAAATTGTAAGTTTAAAGGTTTAGAGTGACGCAACATCACGTTGCCCAATCGTTGGTAAAGTAATCAAAACTGAATGTTAAAACAACATAAAGAAGTTAAAATTTGAAAACAAAATAAAATAAGCTTGGTTTATCAGAAAAATGTGTTAGTAATTATTACGCAGCAAAGCCCAGTAACCACTTTTACAGGTCACGAGTTCGTATATAGAATTCTGGACTAACGTGTGAAGGTAAGAGCTAAAATTAAATATTGGAAGTTGTGTGTTTTTATGTTTTCAAAAATTAATTATTAAAGAATAGTTACAATGGCGCCGTGAACAGGGGCGGTCTGTATAAATTTATTTTGTACAGACTGTACCTACTTGTGGATGTAGAAGGAGGTTACTTGGGGTGAGTGCATTTTACGAATAAATACGTAGAAGTATGTGATGAGAGGTTATGCGTTTGATTGGTTAGTAAAATAAAATCGAGTTAAGTGTAAGATTTTTTTATTGTATATGCAAATACCAGGTTCATAACAACATCGAGATAGAGGAGGACACAATTGAGGTGGTGGACAATTTCACGTATCTCGGAGTGAATCTAGCAAAGACTGGATCAGAGGAGCCGGTGATCCAAAGACGGACCACCATGGCTAACAAGGCGTACTTCGCATTGCTGCCATCATTTAGGTCTGGGGATGTGCACAGGGAAACAAAAATGAAAATATATAGGACTGTCATCAGACCGGTGCTATGCTACGGGTGTGAGGCATGGGCAATCACACAGAAAACAGTCGACATAGTAGACACCTTTGAAAGGAAAATCCTCAGACGCATTATAGGCCCCATACAAGAAAATGGCTCATGGAGACTGAGATACAACAACGAACTGTATCAAATATTGTAACATGACATAAGGTAGCAAAGATTCAATGGTATTTAATTATAAAATAAACAGCTGAAGATGAGAGTAAGAGGCAAAAACTTATGAACTTAAAGATCAATAACCCAGTAACCCAATAAATGACAAATGACTATTAACCTGATAGACTTGACACAATAGATCGGATAGGAACCAAAAGAAAACCAAGAGACAGTGAAGAAGAAGTTTAAGTACAATCAAGTCATCCCAAAAAAGTGAACAGAATATTGTAAATTTAGTAATGAATTGATGTCTGTACCATATGAGATGTAGCTAGAACAATAAGATTAATGAAGGGTAATAGTATCACATGTATCTTGTTATTTAAAGAATGTACTTGTATAATATAATGTAGGGGGGTTAGAAGCTAACCATACCCCAAACTAATTGTAATAATAATGGCCAAAGGCTATAAACAATACTTTGAGCCCAAAACAAAAAGCAATATTAAAATGATGACCAAAAGTGATCAGTGTGATTTGGAGGTAAATAGTTATACATGACCATAATCACACAGTGATTTAAAGTAATTAGACAACCCTTGAATAAACAAGTGAATAAGCCCAAAAGTGTGTGTAAAACTAAATAAGTAGTGAAGTGATAGGTATAGAATAATAAAACGAAGTGAGCAGGGTAGTAATTATAGAAACTTTCTAATGAAAGGAAAAGTGTAGTGGGAGTGTAGAACCAAATATTATATAAGCCAACTATGTTAAAACAGATAAACAATTTGTGATAAACTGTGCATTAGTAAGTAAGATTGAACTAATTGTAATATTATTAATTTAAGTAATAAGATATCAGGATTATATATTAAGATAAGAACTAAGGTATTAGAATGAATAGCAAATTAAGAAGGACTGACACTGTATTTAAGTGAAGGGAATAGTAGATAGGACATATCACATAAGGAACAGTTTATCAATAGTATTATAAGAGTTTCTTTAAGTTTCTTTAAGTAAGTATTAAGAGTTTTGTTAGTGTTCAGATAATCATAGTATAGAGTAAATTGTAGGGTAAGCAGATAACAGCAATTAAAAGTTATTTCAGGGTAGAACCTGAAAAGAAATGTTTAATAGTAAGAATTAGAGTTAGGGATACTGATGTTTATTGTTTGTTTTGTTTGTAAATTGTATTAGAGTTACCAGAAATGTTAGTAAGAAATGTTAGATGGAAGTAGAATGGAATCTAGGCTCTAGGCCAAACTGTTGAACATAAATTTATTAATTTGAGAACAAATAATAATCCAAGGTTAAGGCAGAACGTGCCAAATGATTAAACCATGTAAGTGGGTATTCATAGTACCAAAATATGTGGTTAACAACTAATTTTGAATAAAATATATGTAAGATATAAATATGGGAAAATAGTAAAAATGTAATTAGCCATTCAAAAGTAGGCATGAGGGGTATCAAAATGTTCATCATGAAAAATTAGGAAGAATGGTACTAATGTGATGACCCTAGCTATTAGAACAAAGTAGTAATCTTCAGTTGAAGATATTTTGGTAGAAATAGACGAAAAAGGACGATAAATCCTAACAATAACCTGAGTTAATAACCAATGAAAAATTAGCATAATTTATTAAGTAACCATAGCAACAAGAAAAATAACGCCAAAAAACCGTTAGATTTTCAGTAGTCATTATTAACCAACGCCAGAGAGTGGACCGAGTAGCTCTCGTATCAAAATTAAATAATTATTCTTCAAATAATTTCAAAACTAATTAAAACCAATTGAAGACGATTACAACAGTACAGGGAATCCTAAACATAAACTTTTATTTGTAAAAAATTAAATTAACAAACCGTAGTGATCCAAAGAAGACGAAGCGACGCCGTAACGAAGAAAGACGACCACGGACACTATATGAAGATCAGTGGAACCTCCTAAAGGAAGAAGACGACACCAACTGAAGAATTACGAGGCCTGAATTAGCAAGGAGAAGTGCCGAGACGAGGGAAACAGATGACAGGAATTATCCATAGAAGAAGACGACAGCCCAGGAGTTATCTATCGAAGAAGACGACATCAGGATCTTCAGCAACAAGTAACCGATGAGTATAAACATTATCTCTTAAATCGTATTCACAAATTTTGGTCTGAATTAAATATAACTATTTCAAAATCACTGATCACTATTTCCGAGTCAAAATAAATACTTATTTAAATTCACTATTTAACTCTAACCAATTAACAATTATTAAGAAAGTAAAATATGATAAATAATTAACGAATCTTTTAATAACGAACCTTTGGCAAATGAAACATAACCCAAAATTGCTTCACAAATTTTCATTGGTGATAACTTAATTTAATGTAATGAGATATCGATTTATTTATGTAATTAGTTCTAAGAATTATTATAACTTTGTGTGTGTTAGCCGTAAGTATATATTTCTGTAGCCGAAAGGACTTTACACCCCTGAGAAAAACGATAATTTTTACTGTAAACTAACGTTACTGGCTGATTGTATACAACTGAGCTGAGCAAGTACCAACTGCACAATTGTAATAGCCGGTGCCGAAAACGGATTTTGATGTATAATAAACCAAGTGAAATATTCTAAAGGATTAATAAATGTTCTCAATCTGCAATGCTGTATGTTTGATTCAGTTAATTTAGAATTACGACTAGTAATTATTGAAGTGAAGGCGTCAAAGCGAGACGCAAGCTGGGTAATACTGCGGAGAGCTGTACGCCAATCAGGTGGCGAGGCGGCAACATTTGAATGCAGCAGAGCAGAATACGGTTTACCCATACACGACTGAGAGCATACATTTTGACACGTTTAACAACATTTAAACACTTAAACTTTTATTTAATTTTAACAACACCCCATAAACAGTCGGGTTACAAAGTGGCGCGCCAACTAGTAGGGCTAGAATAGGTAAGGAAACATATCTCTAAACTTTACAGATTCTAGTGGCGACTATGGAAATGAAATCGGCAAAACACGAGAAGGAGGCGGAAAAGGAGACAAAGAGATCGGAAAGGGAGATAGAAGAAAAACGAGTCAGCTATGCAGAATGGATGACAGCACTATTCAAAAAGTTTAGCAGAGAGATGGAGTACATCGAAAGGAACACCACTGACCATGAACGAGCACAAATGAGTCGTGCAGATGTAACGGAACCACCATACGACCAAATGTCATTGGAAGAAATTTATAATGAAGTGTGGAAGCTGGAAAACGATCCAAACGAAAAAGGCGATATAAAGGTGGAGAAAATGACTGAGGAAGATTGGAAGAGATTGCTCAATAACAAAAAACAAATGAAAAACGAAAGAACGGGAATATACGAACAGGTGACAGAGGAATATACACAGGAGGAATATGATCAATGGAGACAATCTATAAGACAACCGGAACATCAGATACAAACGGAAAACGCAGAGCTAAGAGAATGGATAAGGGTTATGTTCGAGCTGTCCAGAGAAGAGATGTGTAATTGGAGGAAGAGACATAATCGAATAAGAGGGTTCAGCGAAACACCGAATAATAAAAACCTGGAACAACCCAATGTTCAATTGGAAAAAGAAATAGCCAAAGATGTGGAAGAATTATTAACTCCGACGGAAATAGAGAAACCCACCCAGAAGGAAGACCTGAGCACGCAGGAGATGTTCAGGATAATGATGGAATGGAGAAGGGAGGACAAACAGGAAATGGATGAGCATTTCATAAGGATAGAGGAAACAATGGAGAGGAGTTCCAAGAAATTGAGTGAAACACTAGACAGGGATTCCAAAAGCATTGAGGAACCGGTAATTACGAAAACAGAAGATAGTAAGAAGGAAACAGAATTAAAAGAAGACAATAGCATACTGTTATCTACAAATAAAAATAACAGCCACAAGGAGGACATCCAAACTATGAAAACAAAGAAGGTAAGACAGATACATCCAAGGAAACTAATAAATTCCAGAGAAGAGTTGGAGATGATGAAGAATGGACTATTTGAGATGTTTAATGTACTAATTAACGACCAGAATGAAATGATGAATTTTAAAAATAATATAAGGAACTTACTAGAACCTTTAGAAGGGAATCACTACAAAATAGTGGGCAACAGAATAAGAAGGGGAAGACACTTAATAGACATGCATAATCCAATATCAACGATAGCATCTATAATGGAAACAGCATTGACCTATTCGTTGTATAAACAAAACAATGAAATGATTGCGATAGGAATGGAAACCAGTGAGAATTCTATGACAGAACCATTTAAATACAGAATAATAGCAAAAAGGTGGACACGAACAGAAGTCATCCTGAAAACGACAGCAATCCGAACAGGAGCAACTCATATAATCATGGACCATGGTTAAACCAAGTGTGGAGGAACACTGAGAAAATGGGACTGATTTTGAGTAAATTGACCATGCAAACCAATTAATGTAAATAAATGAGAAGATTAACTTATAAGAAAAATGAATGTATATAACAGGGTCCATTATATAACAAAATAAATACCCTATCTCATATTGAAAGATAATAAAAATAATACCTATGTCATAAGTGAAATCACAACTAAAAAGATAAAAGGGACTTATAACCAGTCTTCTTTAAAAAAGTATTATGAACCAGTGTCAGAAAAGTAAAGAGAATTTTGTAAGTAACTATTATCAAAATTCAAAAGTAATGTAAGCACAACTTACAGTAAGTATTTGATTGGAACCATTATTATTATAAATGAGAGAAAATTTAGAAGAAAGATAAACTAAATTCACAACAAAGTAAGGCTAAACTTACGACCAAGTGTGAAACAAAATGTGTAAACACATGTAAATTTTGAAAATGTATAATGAAATATCATAAAAATTGAGATATAAAATAATTAAATGTTACACGAATAATGATGACGCTACATAACATCATTAACCAACCCTATCACAAAAAGGGGATAAATAGAAATTAATGTTTCACAAAAGAAGAAACGAAAACAATCAAATAAAAAATAACACTGGCAGACTAGCTGAGCTATCAATGAAAAAATATAAGTGAGTCAAAACCAGCTATAATGTTAATTAAATATCAATGAGCATTAAAGTGATGACAAATAGAATCACTACCATATAGAATAAGCTCTTAAAACAATACAAAATACCTATTAAATATCGCCACAAACTTAAAACAAAGGAATCCAAATAAGTTATTGAAATGAAAGGTCATGAGTTGTATGAAAGAAGGAATAATTAATCCCAAAAGTGTTTTATTGTATTAATATTATGAGTCGGAAATGAACGACTATTATTATAATTATTATGAATATTATTATGTGATGATTTTATGTTGAGATACGTCCAACATATGTTATTGAGCAGATAGGCAAGGCCTCTGAACTCAAAATGTGTATAAATGGATAGCAGAGTAATAGAGCCACACGTGCCCTCTGACTATTACCAATTTATATGAAGGAGAGAGAAGAAAAATTTTAGGGAAATAGAACATAAAGGGGAATAATAAAGAAAGAAAATAATACCAATCATTATATTATGAACCATGACTTAATAAAGAATGAATACAGAAGAAGTAGCGATGGATGAATTCCTGAATAATAACAACTTGATAAAATAAACAATATTGATGATTTCAGAAAAAATCTAATAATCTTTGTTTCGAAATAATCAATTTTGGTGGCGATGCATTATGTAACATGACATAAGGTAGCAAAGATTCAATGGTATTTAATTATAAAATAAACAGCTGAAGATGAGAGTAAGAGGCAAAAACTTATGAACTTAAAGATCAATAACCCAGTAACCCAATAAATGACAAATGACTATTAACCTGACAGACTTGACACAATAGATCGGATAGGAACCAAAAGAAAACCAAGAGACAGTGAAGAAGAAGTTTAAGTACAATCAAGTCATCCCAAAAAAGTGAACAGAATATTGTAAATTTAGTAATGAATTGATGTCTGTAGCATATGAGATGTAGCTAGAACAATAAGATTAATGAAGGGTAATAGTATCACATGTATCTTGTTATTTAAAGAATGTACTTGTATAATATAATGTAGGGGGGTTAGAAGCTAACCATACCCCAAACTAATTGTAATAATAATGGCCAAAGGCTATAAACAATACTTTGAGCCCAAAACAAAAAGCAATATTAAAATGATGACCAAAAGTGATCAGTGTGATTTGGAGGTAAATAGTTATACATGACCATAATCACACAGTGATTTAAAGTAATTAGACAACCCTTGAATAAACAAGTGAATAAGCCCAAAAGTGTGTGTAAAACTAAATAAGTAGTGAAGTGATAGGTATAGAATAATAAAACAAAGTGAGCAGTGTAGTAATTATAGAAACTTTCTAATGAAAGGAAAAGTGTAGTGGGAGTGTAGAACCAAATATTATATAAGCCAACTATGTTAAAACAGATAAACAATTTGTGATAAACTGTGCATTAGTAAGTAAGATTGAACTAATTGTAATATTATTAATTTAAGTAATAAGATATCAGGATTATATATTAAGATAAGAACTAAGGTATTAGAATGAATAGCAAATTAAGAAGGACTGACACTGTATTTAAGTGAAGGGAATAGTAGATAGGACATATCACATAAGGAACAGTTTATCAATAGTATTATAAGAGTTTCTTTAAGTTTCTTTAAGTAAGTATTAAGAGTTTTGTTAGTGTTCAGATAATCATAGTATAGAGTAAATTGTAGGGTAAGCAGATAACAGCAATTAAAAGTTATTTCAGGGTAGAACCTGAAAAGAAATGTTTAATAGTAAGAATTAGAGTTAGGGATACTGATGTTTATTGTTTGTTTTGTTTGTAAATTGTGTTAGAGTTACCAGAAATGTTAGATGGAAGTAGAATGGAATCTAGGCTCTAGGCCAAACTGTTGAACATAAATTTATTAATTTGAGAACAAATAATAATCCAAGGTTAAGGCAGAACGTGCCAAATGATTAAACCATGTAAGTGGGTATTCATAGTACCAAAATATGTGGTTAACAACTAATTTTGAATAAAATATATGTAAGATATAAATATGGGAAAATAGTAAAAATGTAATTAGCCATTCAAAAGTAGGCATGAGGGGTATCAAAATGTTCATCATGAAAAATTAGGAAGAATGGTACTAATGTGATGACCCTAGCTATTAGAACAAAGTAGTAATCTTCAGTTGAAGATATTTTGGTAGAAATAGACGAAAAAGGACGATAAATCCTTACAATAACCTGAGTTAATAACCAATGAAAAATTAGCATAATTTATTAAGTAACCATAGCAACAAGAAAAATAACGCCAAAAAACCGTTAGATTTTCAGTAGTCATTATTAACCAACGCCAGAGAGTGGACCGAGTAGCTCTCGTATCAAAATTAAATTATTATTCTTCAAGCAATTGCAAAACTATTTAAAACTAATGGAAGACAATTACAACAGTACAGGGAATCCTGAACGTAAATTTTTATTTATAAAAAATTAAATTAACAAACCGTAGTGATCCAAAGAAGACGAAGCGACGCCGTGACAAAGAAAGACGACACGGACACTATATGAAGATCAGTGGAACCTCCTAAAAGAAGAAGACACCAACTGAAGAATTACGAGGCCTGAATTAGCAAGGAGAAGTGCCGAGACGAGGGAAACAGACGACAGGAATTATCCATAGAAGAAGACGACAGCCCAGGAGTTATCTATCGAAGAAGACGACATCAGGATCTTCAGCAACAAGTAACCGATGAGTATAAACATTATCCCTTAAATCGTATTCACAAATTTTGGTCTGAATTAAATATAACTATTTCAAAATCACTGATCACTATTTCCGAGTCAAAATAAATACTTATTTAAATTCACTATTTAACTCTAACCAATTAACAATTATTAAGAAAGTAAAATATGATAAATAATTAACGAATCTTTTAATAACGAACCTTTGGCAAATGAAACATAACCCAAAATTGCTTCACAAATTTTCATTGGTGATAACTTAATTTAATGTAATGAGATATCGATTTATTTATGTAATTAGTTCTAAGAATTATTATAACTTTGTGTGTGTTAGCCGTAAGTATATATTTCTGTAGCCGAAAGGACTTTACACCCCTGAGAAAAACGATAATTTTACTGTAAACTAGCGTTACTGACTGATTGTATACAACTGAGCTGAGCAAGTACCAACTGCACAATTGTAATAGCCGGTGCCGAAAACGAATTTTGATGTATAATAAACCAAGTGAAATATTCTAAAGGATTAATAAATGTTCTCAATCTGCAACGCTGTATGTTTGATTCAGTTAATTTAGAATTACGACTAGTAATTATTGAAGTGAAGGCGTCAAAGCGAGACGCAAGCTGGGTAATACTGCGGAGAGCTGTACGCCAATCAGGTGGCGAGGCGGCAACGTTTGAATGCAGCAGAGCAGAATACGGTTTACCCGTACACGACTGAGAGCATACATTTTGACACGTTTAACACCAAACAACATATTAAACTTTAATTAATTTTTACGACCCCACAACAAATTCCTTTACAAAGTGGCTTCCATCGCGGGGCTTAAACGATAGCGGCCACACCACACAAACATCCTTTACAATATATAAAGAGATACCAGTCTCAAAATTTATAAGAATTCAAAGATTGCGTTGGGCCGGACATGTTATGAGAATGGAGGGTGGCAGGAACCCTAAGAGGGCTTTGCTGGGTACATGGGAGGGAACGAGACCTAGAGGTAGACCGAGGAAGAGGTGGGAAGATGGCGTTGCAGAGGACGCGAGAGACATGGGGATAAGAAACTGGAGGAGGGTTGCAGAGGATAGAGTGGATGGAGGTGGAGATTGGTGGAGGCCAGGGCCCGACTTGGGCTGTAGCGCCATAGGAGAGAGAGAGATATGCAAATTAGAGAATCATTTAATTGAAAATAAGTAACTTTGTAAAAGATGGAAGAAAATAATGAAATTGAGGTAAATGTAACTGACACAACGGTCATGAATGAGTCAGAAATTCAGTCAATGACCGAGTCAGCTGTTATGAGCGGGCTGGAGAAGGTTCATTCGATTCCAATTGTAGTTCAAGACTGTAAATTAAATGAGTCAGATGTTATAGATGACTCTGGAATTCAATTAACCACAATTTCAATTAATAAAAATAAACAATCTGATATAATAGTAATGATATAATGAATATTGTAACGGGACGAATTTTGAGGGGTTTTATTTGGGTAAGTGAAATTCTGGCAGCGGTAAGTATTATTTTATGATGAGTGTAATTTATTAAATAAAAGGGTAAAAGGCGAGTACCTTTACAAGTGGCGACCCTGCCAGGATGTTCGTATATAAATTTTATAGGAACTAGACCTGTTTTAAAGCACAGAAAATAGGAATTGGTAACGGCGTATTTGTAGAAATAATCGTATATATATTTACGTTAAAAAAGGTTATGTTTTGATAGGGTTATTGCGTTTACTTGTCCTGTTGAAAATGATTGTGTTAGGTGTTTTTATTTTATGTGTGTAATTATAGGATAATAGTGGTTTTTATATATAAAGGGTATATTAGAAATACAATTTTGAACATGGTCGAGGCACGTGAAAATAAAGTAAGTGGATCGGGGGAGTTATGGAATAGTACGGAATTCATGCACGAGTTTAAAAGGGTTTTGAGAGGAATGACTGATGATGAGTGGAGCAAATTGTAACGGTACAGAATTGTGCGCTACCCCAGTTTAATTTTATTTTAGCAATTCAGTTTTAATCAGTATTGTGACAGTGCAAAAAGTCTGATATAAAAAGTATGGTATGCAAGGTAGTAAATTATGGTATTTCGATGTTTTTAAAGTCATTTCTATGGGTAATACAATTTCCCTTGGTTTTTGCCTACAACGACGCAGTTCCGAGACAACAAAATAATTTCAAGGACAGCAGTGTACGTGCAGATAAAGACAATTGAAATGGTTACATCCACTAATAACGGCACTACATGCTCCCGTTTCATTGGCCGACAACGCCAAACGTCATTAAAACCACAATGACGTGATTAAAATACGTAACTAACAAGGCGATTATGTAACAAAAGACAGAACGGTGACGTTTACTCACACACACACACAAAATTTGCATAGTTTTCGCCCAGTCGCCAGAACATCACAATGGCAGTAACACGTTAAAATTGTGCTGGCATAAAACAGTCAGCTAAAGTGTTTTATTTGCATTAACAAAATGTAATAACAAGTAAATAGTGTTAACGAGCGATTATAACCATCATGTAAATTCAGTGTAAAGGACAGACGAAAGCTAGACATAACAATTACGTCTGACCCAGTCTTCAGAAATTCATCATGGCGATAACACGTTAAAAAATTATGCTGGCCTGAAATAGTCAGCTTAAGTGCTTTAAAGAATTAACAATGTAATCAAAATGTAAACCAGTGTTAACTACAGAAAAGTCTAGACAGTGTGAAGTAATAGTTTTCAAAAGTATATGTAGAATCAGTGTATTCAGAGGGATGTAACCACTCCGTTTTGGAATCAACATGTGACCCGCTGCTAGAACTTCCAGTCTACTTAACAAGGGAAGTGCCAAACCAAAATTTTATTTAAAGAGCTCTTTTAATCAAAATTGCCGTTATTATGTGTACACAATCAAAAGTAGATTGAAAGTTGTATGTATGGATGTGAGAGAGAGAGCAGTGCGTGAACGTTAAATGTCGACTTCTGAATGAGGGTTGGTTTGCGTTAGCGATAAGTAAATATAATAAAAGTCAATTAATCATGAAGCTGCTTCATACTCAGTAGATAGAATTTGATGAATTAATTTTTAATAAAACATAAAGGAGTTTTATGACAAACGAGCTAACATAAGAAATGGCCATGTTGAAATTTTATCCGGTGTACACGCTTAACTAAATTACTGAATAAATTGATATTAATGGTCACTGTTTCAAATAAACGTATTCTCATTTCTGTGCCTGTCTCTGTCAGCAATCTCGCTGAGTCGAATCCTTGGACCCTAGGTAAGAATAAAAACAACAAGATTGAAGTAACCAGATTCTCAAACTATGGTAAGTACCATAATTATGGTGCGCGTGACATACGTGCTTCATACAAGTAATGTAAACATACCCGAATATAGGTTACTTGATATTTCCTCTTACAAATACATTTATATTTATTTAAATAAAATGAGTTATGACAAATGGCTGCCCGAACTGGTGACTATATAAAATATATTAATGTATTTTATATAATAAGCCTGAATGGTGGCAGAGTGGACATTGAAACTGAGAGTACGGTTGTAGGTTAGGTGGTAACGATAATATAAAGCGACAAACCATTAACAATTTTTTATAATGGCAGAAAATAAAAAAAATAGTTCTTTATTAAGCACAACTGACAGTACGAATAACAGTCAAATAAGTATGACAGAATCAATAGTCATGAGTGAAGGAGTTGTTCACTCAACACCAGTCCCAAATAACAGGGCTGAAAATAGCGAAATTATAAAAATGATGCAAATGCTTTTTAATCAGAAATTTAGCAAACTCGATGAGAAATTTAATGAACAAAAAAGCGAAATTAGAGGAATCCAGAATAATTTTAATGTAAAATTTAACGAAATAAAAAATGAAATCAAAAAACAAAATTTTAATTTTGATAAACGAATTGATGAAATGCACGCACGTTTCGATAAAACGGAAGAGAAAATAGTTGCATTAGTTAATGAGAAGTTTGATAGACAAAAGAATAAAGTAGATGAAAATTACGAGAGTAAAATGGGGGTAGAGAATAGTAGAGAATCAAATAAATTGAATGAAAATAAAGACAAGGTAAGTAGTGGTGAGAATTATGATAATAGAATTAAAAATATGGTGTTAGAAAATAATTGTGTGAGTATTGAGAGTGGTGATAAAAGTATAATGGGAGTAGAATTTGATAATGAAGTGATAAAAAGTGTTGATGAATTAGAGAGAAAGTATAGAGAGAATTTACAGATAAAGGGGTTGCAGGGGGTAAATTTTTCCCGTAATGTTGTAGTCGGGGGTGAAGAAAAGGCATCACGTGCGTATTTGGGAGACGATAGGTCTACAAATAAAGTTGTCCCTGGTTTTTTTAGTGCACTTCACAGGTGGTGCAGTAATTGTGAATTAGTGTCCCCTGCAAATATTGAAAGAGGAATGTAGCTTGGTGTGATAGAGAGAGATATATTGAGAGAGAGAGTGTAGAGAGGTATTGTGAGAAATATATTGAGAGAAAGAGGGAGGTAGAAATTTTTAAGATAAGCAGAGATTATGAAGAGTTTATGGGAAGGTTAGGAGTAGAGATGATATATAATAAAAATAATAAGTACTTACCTTGGGTTGAAGCTGATATAGCAGCAGTGGGAGATGATGTTGATAAAGATGACTTTGTAACTTACCTGATTGTAACAGACTATACCAAAGGCGACATGACCATACCCGATCATGAGTTATATGAGATTGTGGAAAATTATAGAAATTTGAATAGTATGTATATTGATTGTAATAATATAAGACATTCAATATTAAACCATGTATATAGTTTCAAGGTTCGATTATTATTTGACGATGGAGGTTAGCTGTTCTTATTGTGTTTATGAATGTTTAATTATGTGACCAGTGTTTTTCAGGATGGACTGATTATGATTGATTTATGGTAAATGATAAGATGATAATGTGGATTGTATATTTTTGTGTATATTAATGTCAGTGTATTATTGCTGTTGTGTATTTTGTGTATTTTTTTTATGTACACATGTATTGTAGAATTTTAAATAACTGAAGAAAGTTTAAATGATATTGTGAGATTCAGATTCTAATGGTTAGTAGATGATTATATATTTGGATATTGAGAGGTATTGTTGTTAGTAGGTAAGTGATGAATTTTCTAGTGGTATATTAAGGTGAAATGTTGTAAAGAGGTTTGGGAATAGTGATAAATAAGGGCATTGGAGTTAGTTAAATAGAGTTATTGGGAGTTAGGGAAAATAAAGTGTTGAGATGCTGACAATATATAAAGAGGTGTTAGATATTTTAGGGACACAGTGGTTAGTGATTATATGTAGAGGTGAGTAATGTGGATGGTAATTTTATAGTGGTTGATGGTGATATTTTGTAAGAAGGGTATTGGTGTAGGAGTCTGCAACGAGAGATGTTGAGACAGGAAGGGACCGATTAGCGCCGGAAAGGGTTACCTGAAAGGGTCAGGAACCGATAAGGGAATGAGTTGGTTAGAGTAAGGTACACACATACTAATACAAAATGAGCGGTGCCAGAGGTTTTAAATGGGATTTGTGAAGGGGGTTATTATTGAGATATTGGTGTCATATGTTAATGGTTAGAAGCGGTTAGTAGTAAAAAAGAGGTGAGTAAGGTTAGATTGACAATGCCAAAATAAGATATAGAGAATAATGAATAATAGAGAGTCACCCAAACTAGTAAGGATAAAAGGGTTAGAAAGGGAAAATTCATAGTAGAAAGATAATGTAAATGAAAGGTAAATGATAATTTTGCAATTTTTTGTATAGAATCTAAATGAATGTTAAATGATAAAAGTTAATAGAGAGTTGATAAAAATAGTAATGTCTTATTAAAGTTCTGCTACAAGTTATGTAAATATGAATTCAGTAATGTGAATTGTTCAATGTTAGTGTTTAATGTTTAATGTACTATGTTTTATTGTGTTTTATTATGTTTATGGTACAATAGTGTGTGTGGATAGGAGGTTACTACCAGGATAGTAACGATCATAATGCACAAATTTTGTGAAGGTTGTCAATTCTGTAGTAATGGTTCTGTTATAAAGATAATTAAACGTAAAGAAAAGATCGTAAAGAATTTAGAGAGCTTTAAGGTTGTTTGCCATGATATATAGATACTGTAAGATTATATGAAGTAAAATATTAGAGTTAATGGTTGTTGCTAAAACAGTAAAGTATATTGTTGTTTAGATTAAGAACAATTGTTTTCATGTAATAAAGAGAATGGATCTGATTGACAGAAGTCAGAAAGGTGTACTAGATACCGGATTGTTAAAAAGAGAAGGAATTTTCTATCTTAACTCTTGTGATACATTGTTTGAAACTTGTGGAATTAAGCAAACCAATGCCCCAAAACGCAAACCAACGTACTAAGGGGAAACATATCAGTTGTGGATATGGATATAGAGAAGGCCACTATTTTAAATTTTGTATTGAATGTTTCAGCGTTTTATGGTGTGGTGACAGCGGTCCTGAGCTGGCCGGTGCGTCAGAACAGGAGCATAAAGTGCCTCATGGCCTTATGGTGTAGGGATCTCTCAGGAGAAGTCCAGAAAGGTCAGAAGGTGCGAACCTCATCATTGGACCAAGGGTAAGTGCTTGAATTTTTTTTCTATAGTAACACTACAGGGGGTTGTGGCTCCATATCTGGGCTGATCCTTTTAGAGAAGTGTGAATGAGTCAATGAAAGTTTTTGTGTCTCGACACAAAACCTTTCATTGAGGGGGTTTTGTGACAGTACAAAAAGTCTGATATAAAAAGTATGGTATGCAAGGTAGTAAATTATGGTATTTCGATGTTTTTAAAGTCATTTCTATGGGTAATACAATTTCCCTTGGTTTTTGCCTACAACGACGCAGTTCCGAGACAACAAAATAATTTCAAGGACAGCAGTGTACGTGCAGATAAAGACAATTGAAATGGTTACATCCACTAATAATGGCGCTACATGCTCCTGTTTCATTGGCCGACAACGCCAAACGTCATTAAAACCACAATGACGTGATTAAAATACATAACTAACAAGGCGATTATGTACCAAAAGACAAAGAACGGTGACGTTTACTCACACACACAAAAAATTTGCATAGTTTTTGTCCCAGTCGCCAGAACATCACCATGGCAGTAACACGTTAAAATTGTGCTGGCATAAAACAGTCAGCTAAAGTGTTTTATTTGCAATAACAAAATGTAATAACAAGTAAATAGTGTTAACGAGCGATTATAACCATCATGTAAATTCAGTGTAAAGGACAGACGAAAGCTAGACATAACAATTACGTCTGACCCAGTCTTCAGAAATTCATCATGGCGATAACACATTAAAAAATAATGCTGGCCTGAAATAGTCAGCTTAAGTGCTTTAAAGAATTAACAATGTAATCAAAATGTAAACCAGTGTTAACTACAGAAAAGTCTAGACAGTGTGAAGTAATAGTTTTCAAAAGTATATGTAGAATCAGTGTATTCAGAGGGATGTAACCACTCCGTTTTGGAATCAACATGTGACCCGCTGCTAGAACTTCCAGTCTACTTAACAAGGGAAGTGCCAAACCAAAATTTTATTTAAAGAGCTCTTTTAATCAAAATTGCCGTTATTATGTGTACACAATCAAAAGTAGATTGAAAGTTGTATGTATGGATGTGAGAGAGAGAGCAGTGCATGAACGTTAAATGTCGACTTCTGAATGGGGGTTGGTTTGCGTTAGCGATAAGTAAATATAATAAAAGTCAATTAATCATGAAGCTGCTTCATACTCAGTAGATAGAATTTGATGAATTAATTTTTAATAAAACATAAAGGAGTTTTATGACAAACGAGCCAACATAAGAAATGGCCATGTTGAAATTTTATCCGGTGTACACGCTTAACTAAATTACTGAATAAATTGATATTAATGGTCACTTTTTCAAATAAACGTATTCTCATTTCTGTGCCTATCTCTGTCAGCAATCTCGCTGAGTCGAATCCTTGGACCCTAGGTAAGAATAAAAACAACAAGATTGAAGTAACCAGATTCTCAAACTATGGTAAGTACCATAATTATGGTGCGCGTGACATACGTGCTTCATACAAGTAATGTAAACATACCCGAATATAGGTTACTTGATATTTCCTCTTACAAATACATTTATATTTATTTAAATAAAATGAGTTATGCAAATGGCTGCCCGAACTGGTGACTATATAAAATATATTAATGTATTTTATATAATAAGCCTGAATGGTGGCAGAGTGGACATTGAAACTGAGAGTACGGTTGTAGGTTAGGTGGTAACGATAATATAAAGCGACAAACCATTAACAATTTTTTATAATGGCAGAAAATAAAGAAAATAGTTCTTTATTAAGCACAACTGACAGTACGAATAAAAGTCAAATAAGTATGACAGAATCAATAGTCATGAGTGAAGGAGTTGTTCACTCAACACCAGTCCCAAATAACAGGGCTGAAAATAGCGAAATTATAAAAATGATGCAAATGCTTTTTAATCAGAAATTTAGCAAACTAGATGAGAAATTTAATGAACAAAAAAGCGAAATTAGAGGAATCCAGAATAATTTTAATGTAAAATTTAACGAAATAAAAAATGAAATCAAAAAACAAAATTTTAATTTTGATAAACGAATTGATGAAATGCACGCACGTTTCGATAAAACGGAAGAGAAAATAGTTGCATTAGTTAATGAGAAGTTTGATAGACAAAAGAATAAAGTAGATGAAAATTACGAGAGTAAAATGGGGGTAGAGAATAGTAGAGAATCAAATAAATTGAATGAAAATAAAGACAAGGTAAGTAGTGGTGAGAAATATGATAATAGAATTAAAAATATGGTGTTAGAAAATAATTGTGTGAGTATTGAGAGTGGTGATAAAAGTATAATGGGAGTAGAATTTGATAATGAAGTGATAAAAAGTGTTGATGAATTAGAGAGAAAGTATAGAGAGAATTTACAGATAAAGGGGTTGCAGGGGGTAAATTTTTCCCGTAATGTTGTAGTCGGGGGTTAAGAAAAGGCTTCACGTGCGTATTTGGGAGACGATAGGTCTACAAATAAAGTTGTCCCTGGTTTTTTTAGTGCACTTCACAGGTGGTGCAGTAATTGTGAATTAGTGTCCCCTGCAAATATTGAAAGAGGAATGTAGCTTGGTGTGATAGAGAGAGATATATTGAGAGAGAGAGTGTAGAGAGGTATTGTGAGAAATATATTGAGAGAAAGAGGGAGGTAGAAATTTTTAAGAAAAGCAGAGATTATGAAGAGTTTATGGGAAGGTTAGGAGTAGAGATGATATATAATAAAAATAATAAGTACTTACCTTGGGTTGAAGCTGATATAGCAGCAGTGGGAGATGATGTTGATAAAGATGACTTTGTAACTTACCTGATTGTAACAGACTATACCAAAGGCGACATGACCATACCCGATCATGAGTTATATGAGATTGTGGAAAATTATAGAAATTTGAATAGTATGTATATTGATTGTAATAATATAAGACATTCAATATTAAACCATGTATATAGTTTCAAGGTTCGATTATTATTTGACGATGGAGGTTAGCTGTTCTTATTGTGTTTATGAATGTTTAATTATGTGACCAGTGTTTTTCAGGATGGACTGATTATGATTGATTTATGGTAAATGATAAGATGATAATGTGGATTGTATATTTTTGTGTATATTAATGTCAGTGTATTTTTGCTGTTGTGTATTTTGTGTATTTTTTTTATGTACACATGTATTGTAGAATTTTAAATAACTGAAGAAAGTTTAAATGATATTGTGAGATTCAGATTCTAATGGTTAGTAGATGATTATATATTTGGATATTGAGAGGTATTGTTGTTAGTAGGTAAGTGATGAATTTTCTAGTGGTATATTAAGGTGAAATGTTGTAAAGAGGTTTGGGAATAGTGATAAATAAGGGCATTGGAGTTAGTTAAATAGAGTTATTGGGAGTTAGGGAAAATAAAGTGTTGAGATGCTGACAATATATAAAGATGTGTTAGATATTTTAGGGACACAGTGGTTAGTGATTATATGTAGAGGTGAGTAATGTGGATGGTAATTTTATAGTGGTTGATGGTGATATTTTGTAAGAAGGGTATTGGTGTAGGAGTCTGCAACGAGAGATGTTGAGACAGGAAGGGACCGATTAGCGCCGGAAAGGGTTACCTGAAAGGGTCAGGAACCGATAAGGGAATGAGTTGGTTAGAGTAGGGTACACACATACTAATACAAAATGAGCGGTGCCAGAGGTTTTAAATGGGATTTGTGAAGGGGGTTATTATTGAGATATTGGTGTCATATGTTAATGGTTAGAAGCGGTTAGTAGTAAAAAAGAGGTGAGTAAGGTTAGATTGACAATGCCAAAATAAGATATAGAGAATAATGAATAATAGAGAGTCACCCAAACTAGTAAGGATAAAAGGGTTAGAAAGGGAAAATTCATAGTAGAAAGATAATGTAAATGAAAGGTAAATGATAATTTTGCAATTTTTTGTATAGAATCTAAATGAATGTTAAATGATAAAAGTTAATAGAGAGTTGATAAAAATAGTAATGTCTTATTAAAGTTCTGCTACAAGTTATGTAAATATGAATTCAGTAATGTGAATTGTTCAATGTTAGTGTTTAATGTTTAATGTACTATGTTTTATTGTGTTTTATTATGTTTATGGTACAATAGTGTGTGTGGATAGGAGGTTACTACCAGGATAGTAACGATCATAATGCAAAAATTTTGTGAAGGTTGTCAATTCTGTAGTAATGGTTCTGTTATAAAGATAATTAAACATAAAGAAAAGATCGTAAAGAATTTAGAGAGCTTTAAGGTTGTTTGCCATGATATATAGATACTGTAAGATTATATGAAGTAAAATATTAGAGTTAATGGTTGTTGCTAAAACAGTAAAGTATATTGTTGTTTAGATTAAGAACAATTGTTTTCATGTAATAAAGAGAATGGATCTGATTGACAGAAGTCAGAAAGGTGTACTAGATACCGGATTGTTAAAAAGAGAAGGAATTTTCTATCTTAACTCTTGTGATACATTGTTTGAAACTTGTGGAATTAAGCAAACCAATGCCCCAAAACGCAAACCAACGTACTAAGGGGAAACATATCAGTTGTGGATATGGATATAGAGAAGGCCACTATTTTAAAATTTTGTATTGAATGTTTCAGCGTTTTATGGTGTGGTGACAGCGGTCCTGAGCTGGCCGGTGCGTCAGAACAGGAGCATAAAGTGCCTCATGGCCTTATGGTGTAGGGATCTCTCAGGAGAAGTCCAGTAAGGTCAGAAGGTGCGAACCTCATCATTGGACCAAGGGTAAGTGCTTGAATTTTTTTTCTATAGTAACACTACAGGGGGTTGTGGCTCCATATCTGGGCTGATCCTTTTAGAGAAGTGTGAATGAGTCAATGAAAGTTTTTGTGTCTCGACACAAAACCTTTCATTGAGGGGGTTTTGTGACAGTACAAAAAGTCTGATATAAAAAGTATGGTATGCAAGGTAGTAAATTATGGTATTTCGATGTTTTTAAAGTCATTTCTATGGGTAATACAATTTCCCTTGGTTTTTGCCTACAACGACGCAGTTCCGAGACAACAAAATAATTTCAAGGACAGCAGTGTACGTGCAGATAAAGACAATTGAAATGGTTACATCCACTAATAATGGCGCTACATGCTCCCGTTTCATTGGCCGACAACGCCAAACGTCATTAAAACCACAATGACGTGATTAAAATACGTAACTAACAAGGCGATTATGTAACAAAAGACAAAGAACGGTGACGTTTACTCACACACACAAAAAATTTGCATAGTTTTCGCCCAGTCGCCAGAACATCACCATGGCAGTAACACGTTAAAATTGTGCTGGCATAAAACAGTCAGCTAAAGTGTTTTATTTGCATTAACAAAATGTAATAACAAGTAAATAGTGTTAACGAGCGATTATAACCATCATGTAAATTCAGTGTAAAGGACAGACGAAAGCTAGACATAACAATTACGTCTGACCCAGTCTTCAGAAATTCATCATGGCGATAACGCGTTAAAAAATTATGCTGGCCTGAAATAGTCAGCTTAAGTGCTTTAAAGAATTAACAATGTAATCAAAATGTAAACCAGTGTTAACTACAGAAAAGTCTAGACAGTGTGAAGTAATAGTTTTCAAAAGTATATTTAGAATCAGTGTATTCAGAGGGATGTAACCACTCCGTTTTGGAATCAACATGTGACCCGCTGCTAGAACTTCCAGTCTACTTAACAAGGGAAGTGCCAAACCAAAATTTTATTTAAAGAGCTCTTTTAATCAAAATTGCCGTTATTATGTGTACACAATCAAAAGTAGATTGAAAGTTGTATGTATGGCTGTGAGAGAGAGAGCAGTGCGTGAACGTTAAATGTCGACTTCTGAATGGGGGTTGGTTTGCGTTAGCGATAAGTAAATATAATAAAAGTCAATTAATCATGAAGCTGCTTCATACTCAGTAGATAGAATTTGATGAATTAATTTTTAATAAAACATAAAGGAGTTTTATGACAAACGAGCCAACATAAGAAATGGCCATGTTGAAATTTTATCCGGTGTACACGCTTAACTAAATTACTGAATAAATTGATATTAATGGTCACTGTTTCAAATAAACGTATTCTCATTTCTGTGCCTATCTCTGTCAGCAATCTTGCTGAGTCGAATCCTTGGACCCTAGGTAAGAATAAAAACAACAAGATTGAAGTAACCAGATTCTCAAACTATGGTAAGTACCATAATTATGGTGCGCGTGACATACGTGCTTCATACAAGTAATGTAAACATACCCGAATATAGGTTACTTGATATTTCCTCTTACAAATACATTTATATTTATTTAAATAAAATGAGTTATGACAAATGGCTGCCCGAACTGGTGACTATATAAAATATATTAATGTATTTTATATAATAAGCCTGAATGGTGGCAGAGTGGACATTGAAACTGAGAGTACGGTTGTAGGTTAGGTGGTAACAATAACATAAAGCGACAAACCATTAACAATTTTTTATAATGGCAGAAAATAAAAAAAATAGTTCTTTATTAAGCACAACTGACAGTACGAATAACAGTCAAATAAGTATGACAGAATCAATAGTCATGAGTGAAGGAGTTGTTCACTCAACACCAGTCCCAAATAACAGGGCTGAAAATAGCGAAATTATAAAAATGATGCAAATGCTTTTTAATCAGAAATTTAGCAAACTCGATGAGAAATTTAATGAACAAAAAAGCGAAATTAGAGGAATCCAGAATAATTTTAATGTAAAATTTAACGAAATAAAAAA
This sequence comes from Magicicada septendecula, assembly GCA_034769895.1. NCBI lineage: Eukaryota > Metazoa > Arthropoda > Insecta > Hemiptera > Cicadidae > Magicicada > Magicicada septendecula. The sequence continues at coordinate 228,243,182 of CM068371.1, read as the reverse complement.
TGAAATCAAAAAACAAAATTTTAATTTTGATAAACGAATTGATGAAATGCACGCACGTTTCGATAAAACGGAAGAGAAAATAGTTGCATTAGTTAATGAGAAGTTTGATAGACAAAAGAATAAAGTAGATGAAAATTACGAGAGTAAAATGGGGGTAGAGAATAGTAGAGAATCAAATAAATTGAATGAAAATAAAGACAAGGTAAGTAGTGGTGAGAATTATGATAATAGAATTAAAAATATGGTGTTAGAAAATAATTGTGTGAGTATTGAGAGTGGTGATAAAAGTATAATGGGAGTAGAATTTGATAATGAAGTGATAAAAAGTGTTGATGAATTAGAGAGAAAGTATAGAGAGAATTTACAGATAAAGGGGTTGCAGGGGGTAAATTTTTCCCGTAATGTTGTAGTCGGGGGTGAAGAAAAGGCATCACGTGCGTATTTGGGAGACGATAGGTCTACAAATAAAGTTGTCCCTGGTTTTTTTAGTGCACTTCACAGGTGGTGCAGTAATTATGAATTAGTGTCCCCTGCAAATATTGAAAGAGGAATGTAGCTTGGTGTGATAGAGAGAGATATATTGAGAGAGAGAGTGTAGAGAGGTATTGTGAGAAATATATTGAGAGAAAGAGGGAGGTAGAAATTTTTAAGATAAGCAGAGATTATGAAGAGTTTATGGGAAGGTTAGGAGTAGAGATGATATATAATAAAAATAATAAGTACTTACCTTGGGTTGAAGCTGATATAGCAGCAGTGGGAGATGATGTTGATAAAGATGACTTTGTAACTTACCTGATTGTAACAGACTATACCAAAGGCGACATGACCATACCCGATCATGAGTTATATGAGATTGTGGAAAATTATAGAAATTTGAATAGTATGTATATTGATTGTAATAATACAAGACATTCAATATTAAACCACGTATATAGTTTTAAGGTTCGATTATTATTTGACGATGGAGGTTAGCTGTTCTTATTGTGTTTATGAACGTTTAATTATGTGACCAGTGTTTTTCAGGATGGACTGATTATGATTGATTTATGGTAAATGATAAGATGATAATGTGGATTGTATATTTTTGTGTATATTAATGTCAGTGTATTTTTGCTGTTGTGTATTTTGTGTATTTTTTTTTATGTAAACATGTATTGTAGAATTTTAAATAACTGAAGAAAGTTTAAATGATATTGTGAGATTCAGATTCTAATGGTTAGTAGATGATTATATATTTGGATATTGAGAGGTATTGTTGTTAGTAGGTAAGTGATGAATTTTCTAGTGGTATATTAAGGTGAAATGTTGTAAAGAGGTTTGGGAATAGTGATAAATAAGGGCATTGGAGTTAGTTAAATAGAGTTATTGGGAGTTAGGGAAAATAAAGTGTTGAGATGCTGACAATATATAAAGAGGTGTTAGATATTTTAGGGACACAGTGGTTAGTGATTATATGTAGAGGTGAGTAATGTGGATGGTAATTTTATAGTGGTTGATGGTGATATTTTGTAAGAAGGGTATTGGTGTAGGAGTCTGCAACGAGAGATGTTGAGACAGGAAGGGACCGATTAGCGCCAGAAAGGGTTACCTGAAAAGGTCAGGAACCGATAAGGGAATGAGTTGGTTAGAGTAGGGTACACACATACTAATACAAAATGAGCGGTGCCAGAGGTTTTAAATGGGATTTGTGAAGGGGGTTATTATTGAGATATTGGTGTCATATGTTAATGGTTAGAAGCGGTTAGTAGTAAAAAAGAGGTGAGTAAGGTTAGATTGACAATGCCAAAATAAGATATAGAGAATAATGAATAATAGAGAGTCACCCAAACTAGTAAGGATAAAAGGGTTAGAAAGGGAAAATTCATAGTAGAAAGATAATGTAAATGAAAGGTAAATGATAATTTTGCAATTTTTTGTATAGAATCTAAATGAATGTTAAATGATAAAAGTTAATAGAGAGTTGATAAAAATAGTAATGTCTTATTAAAGTTCTGCTACAAGTTATGTAAATATGAATTCAGTAATGTGAATTGTCCAATGTTAGTGTTTAATGTTTAATGTACTATGTTTTATTGTGTTTTATTATGTTTATGGTACAATAGTGTGTGTGGATAGGAGGTTACTACCAAGATAGTAACGATCATAATGAAAAATTTTGTGAAAGTTGTCAATTCTGTAGTAATGGTTCTGTTATAAAGATAATTAAATGTAAAGAAAAGATCGTAAAGAATTTAGAGAGCTTTAAGGTTGTTTGCCATGATATATAGATACTGTAAGATTATATGAAGTAAAATATTAGAGTTAATGGTTGTTGCTAAAACAGTAAAGTATATTGTTGTTTAGATTAAGAACAACTGTTTTCATGTAATAAAGAGAATGGATCTGATTGACAGAAGTCAGAAAGGTGTACTAGATACCGGATTGTTAAAAAGAGAAGGAATTTTCTATCTTAACTCTTGTGATACATTGTTTGAAACTTGTGGAATTAAGCAAACCAATGCCCCAAAACGCAAACCAACGTACTAAGGGGAAACATATCAGTTGTGGATATGGATATAGAGAAGGCCACTATTTTAAAATTTTGTATTGAATGTTTCAGCGTTTTATGGTGTGGTGACAGCGGTCCTGAGCTGGCCGGTGCGTCAGAACAGTAGCATAAAGTGCCTCATGGCCTTATGGTGTAGGGATCTCTCAGGAGAAGTCCAGAAAGGTCAGAAGGTGCGAACCTCATCATTGGACCAAGGGTAAGTGCTTGAATTTTTTTTCTATAGTAACACTACAGGGGGTTGTGGCTCCATATCTGGGCTGATCCTTTTAGAGAAGTGTGAATGAGTCAATGAAAGTTTTTGTGTCTCGACACAAAACCTTTCATTGAGGGGGTTTTGTGACAGTACAAAAAGTCTGATATAAAAAGTATGGTATGCAAGGTAGTAAATTATGGTATTTCGATGTTTTTAAAGTCATTTCTATGGGTAATACAATTTCCCTTGGTTTTTGCCTACAACGACGCAGTTCCGAGACAACAAAATAATTTCAAGGACAGCAGTGTACGTGCAGATAAAGACAATTGAAATGGTTACATCCACTAATAATGGCGCTACATGCTCCCGTTTCATTGGCCGACAACGCCAAACGTCATTAAAACCACAATGACGTGATTAAAATACAAAACTAACAAGGCGATTATGTAACAAAAGACAAAGAACGGTGAAGTTTACTCACACACACATAAAAATTTGCATAGTTTTTGTCCCAGTCGCCAGAACATCACCATGGCAGTAACACGTTAAAATTGTGCTGGCATAAAACAGTCAGCTAAAGTGTTTTATTTGCATTAACAAAATGTAATAACAAGTAAATAGTGTTAACGAGCGATTATAACCATCATGTAAATTCAGTGTAAAGGACAGACGAAAGCTAGACATAACAATTACATCTGACCCAGTCTTCAGAAATTCATCATGGCGATAACACGTTAAAAAATTATGCTGGCCTGAAATAGTCAGCTTAAGTGCTTTAAAGAATTAACAATGTAATCAAAATGTAAACCAGTGTTAACTACAGAAAAGTCTAGACAGTGTGCAGTAATAGTTTTCAAAAGTATATGTAGAATCAGTGTATTCAGAGGGATGTAACCACTCCGTTTTGGAATCAACATGTGACCCGCTGCTAGAACTTCCAGTCTACTTAACAAGGGAAGTGCCAAACCAAAATTTTATTTAAAGAGCTCTTTTAATCAAAATTGCCGTTATTATGTGTACACAATCAAAAGTAGATTGAAAGTTGTATGTATGGATGTGAGAGAGAGAGCAGTGCGTGAACGTTAAATGTCGACTTCTGAATGGGGGTTGGTTTGCGTTAGCGATAAGTAAATATAATAAAAGTCAATTAATCATGAAGCTGCTTCATACTCAGTAGATAGAATTTGATGAATTAATTTTTAATAAAACATAAAGGAGTTTTATGACAAACGAGCCAACATAAGAAATGGTCATGTTGAAATTTTATCCGGTGTACACGCTTAACTAAATTACTGAATAAATTGATATTAATGGTCACTGTTTCAAATAAACGTATTCTCATTTCTGTGCCTATCTCTGTCAGCAATCTTGCTGAGTCGAATCCTTGGACCCTAGGTAAGAATAAAAACAACAAGATTGAAGTAACCAGATTCTCAAACTATGGTAAGTACCATAATTATGGTGCGCGTGACATACGTGCTTCATACAAGTAATGTAAACATACCCGAATATAGGTTACTTGATATTTCCTCTTACAAATACATTTATATTTATTTAAATAAAATGAGTTATGACAAATGGCTGCCCGAACTGGTGACTATATAAAATATATTAATGTATTTTATATAATAAGCCTGAATGGTGGCAGAGTGGACATTGAAACTGAGAGTACGGTTGTAGGTTAGGTGGTAACGATAATATAAAGCGACAAACAATTAACAATTTTTTATAATGGCAGAAAATAAAGAAAATAGTTCTTTATTAAGCACAACTGACAGTACGAATAACAGTCAAATAAGTATGACAGAATCAATAGTCATGAGTGAAGGAGTTGTTCACTCAACACCAGTCCCAAATAACAGGGCTGAAAATAGCGAAATTATAAAAATGATGCAAATGCTTTTTAATCAGAAATTTAGCAAACTCGATGAGAAATTTAATGAACAAAAAAGCGAAATTAGAGGAATCCAGAATAATTTTAATGTAAAATTTAACGAAATAAAAAATGAAATCAAAAAACAAAATTTTAATTTTGATAAACGAATTGATGAAATGCACGCACGTTTCGATAAAACGGAAGAGAAAATAGTTGCATTAGTTAATGAGAAGTTTGATAGACAAAAGAATAAAGTAGATGAAAATTACGAGAGTAAAATGGGGGTAGAGAATAGTAGAGAATCAAATAAATTGAATGAAAATAAAGACAAGGTAAGTAGTGGTGAGAATTATGATAATAGAATTAAAAAAATGGTGTTAGAAAATAATTGTGTGAGTATTGAGAGTGGTGATAAAAGTATAATGGGAGTAGAATTTGATAATGAAGTGATAAAAAGTGTTGATGAATTAGAGAGAAAGTATAGAGAGAATTTACAGATAAAGGGGTTGCAGGGGGTAAATTTTTCCCATAATGTTGTAGTCGGGGGTGAAGAAAAGGCTTCACGTGCGTATTTGGGAGACGATAGGTCTACAAATAAAGTTGTCCCTGGTTTTTTTAGTGCACTTCACAGGTGGTGCAGTAATTGTGAATTAGTGTCCCCTGCAAATATTGAAAGAGAGAATGTAGCTTGGTGTGATAGAGAGAGATATATTGAGAGAGAGAGAGTGTAGAGAGGTATTGTGAGAAATATATTGAGAGAAAGAGGGAGGTAGAAATTTTTAAGATAAGCAGAGATTATGAAGAGTTTATGGGAAGGTTAGGAGTAGAGATGATATATAATAAAAATAATAAGTACTTACCTTGGGTTGAAGCTGATATAGCAGCAGTGGGAGATGATGTTGATAAAGATGACTTTGTAACTTACCTGATTGTAACAGACTATACCAAAGGCGACATGACCATACCCGATCATGAGTTATATGAGATTGTGGAAAATTATAGAAATTTGAATAGTATGTATATTGATTGTAATAATATAAGACATTCAATATTAAACCATGTATATAGTTTTAAGGTTCGATTATTATTTGACGATGGAGGTTAGCTGTTCTTATTGTGTTTATGAACGTTTAATTATGTGACCAGTGTTTTTCAGGATGGACTGATTATGATTGATTTATGGTAAATGATAAGATGATAATGTGGATTGTATATTTTTGTGTATATTAATGTCAGTGTATTTTTGCTGTTGTGTATTTTGTGTATTTTTTTTATGTAAACATGTATTGTAGAATTTTAAATAACTGAAGAAAGTTTAAATGATATTGTGAGATTCAGATTCTAATGGTTAGTAGATGATTATATATTTGGATATTGAGAGGTATTGTTGTTAGTAGGTAAGTGATGAATTTTCTAGTGGTATATTAAGGTGAAATGTTGTAAAGAGGTTTGGGAATAGTGATAAATAAGGGCATTGGAGTTAGTTAAATAGAGTTATTGGGAGTTAGGGAAAATAAAGTGTTGAGATGCTGACAATATATAAAGAGGTGTTAGATATTTTAGGGACACAGTGGTTAGTGATTATATGTAGAGGTGAGTAATGTGGATGGTAATTTTATAGTGGTTGATGGTGATATTTTGTAAGAAGGGTATTGGTGTAGGAGTCTGCAACGAGAGATGTTGAGACAGGAAGGGACCGATTAGCGCCGGAAAGGGTTACCTGAAAGGGTCAGGAACCGATAAGGGAATGAGTTGGTTAGAGTAGGGTACACACATACTAATACAAAATGAGCGGTGCCAGAGGTTTTAAATGGGATTTGTGAAGGGGGTTATTATTGAGATATTGGTGTCATATGTTAATGGTTAGAAGCGGTTAGTAGTAAAAAAGAGGTGAGTAAGGTTAGATTGACAATGCCAAAATAAGATATAGAGAATAATGAATAATAGAGAGTCACCCAAACTAGTAAGGATAAAAGGGTTAGAAAGGGAAAATTCATAGTAGAAAGATAATGTAAATGAAAGGTAAATGATAATTTTGCAATTTTTTGTATAGAATCTAAATGAATGTTAAATGATAAAAGTTAATAGAGAGTTGATAAAAATAGTAATGTCTTATTAAAGTTCTGCTACAAGTTATGTAAATATGAATTCAGTAATGTGAATTGTCCAATGTTAGTGTTTAATGTTTAATGTACTATGTTTTATTGTGTTTTATTATGTTTATGGTACAATAGTGTGTGTGGATAGGAGGTTACTACCAAGATAGTAACGATCATAATGAAAAATTTTGTGAAGGTTGTCAATTCTGTAGTAATGGTTCTGTTATAAAGATAATTAAACGTAAAGAAAAGATCGTAAAGAATTTAGAGAGCTTTAAGGTTGTTTGCCATGATATATAGATACTGTAAGATTATATGAAGTAAAATATTAGAGTTAATGGTTGTTGCTAAAACAGTAAAGTATATTGTTGTTTAGATTAAGAACAATTGTTTTCATGTAATAAAGAGAATGGATCTGATTGACAGAAGTCAGAAAGGTGTACTAGATACCGGATTGTTAAAAAGAGAAGGAATTTTCTATCTTAACTCTTGTGATACATTGTTTGAAACTTGTGGAATTAAGCAAACCAATGCCCCAAAACGCAAACCAACGTACTAAGGGGAAACATATCAGTTGTGGATATGGATATAGAGAAGGCCACTATTTTAAAATTTTGTATTGAATGTTTCAGCGTTTTATGGTGTGGTGACAGCGGTCCTGAGCTGGCCGGTGCGTCAGAACAGGAGCATAAAGTGCCTCATGGCCTTATGGTGTAGGGATCTCTCAGGAGAAGTCCAGAAAGGTCAGAAGGTGCGAACCTCATCATTGGACCAAGGGTAAGTGCTTGAATTTTTTTTCTATAGTAACACTACAGGGGGTTGTGGCTCCATATCTGGGCTGATCCTTTTAGAGAAGTGTGAATGAGTCAATGAAAGTTTTTGTGTCTCAACACAAAACCTTTCATTGAGGGGGTTTTGTGACAGTACAAAAAGTCTGATATAAAAAGTATGGTATGCAAGGTAGTAAATTATGGTATTTCGATGTTTTTAAAGTCATTTCTATGGGTAATACAATTTCCCTTGGTTTTTGCCTACAACGACGCAGTTCCGAGACAACAAAATAATTTCAAGGACAGCAGTGTACGTGCAGATAAAGACAATTGAAATGGTTACATCCACTAATAATGGCGCTACATGCCCCCGTTTCATTGGCCGACAACGCCAAACGTCATTAAAACCACAATGACGTGATTAAAATACGTAACTAACAAGGCGATTATGTAACAAAAGACAAAGAACGGTGACGTTTACTCACACACACACAAAATTTGCATAGTTTTTGTCCCAGTCGCCAGAACATCACCATGGCAGTAACACGTTAAAATTGTGCTGGCATAAAACAGTCAGCTAAAGTGTTTTATTTGCATTAACAAAATGTAATAACAAGTAAATAGTGTTAACGAGCGATTATAACCATCATGTAAATTCAGTGTAAAGGACAGACGAAAGCTAGACATAACAATTACGTCTGACCCAGTCTTCAGAAATTCATCATTGCGATAACACGTTAAAAAATTATGCTGGCCTGAAATAGTCAGCTTAAGTGCTTTAAAGAATTAACAATGTAATCAAAATGTAAACCAGTGTTAACTACAGAAAAGTCTAGACAGTGTGAAGTAATAGTTTTCAAAAGTATATGTAGAATCAGTGTATTCAGAGGGATGTAACCACTCCGTTTTGGAATCAACATGTGACCCGCTGCTAGAACTTCCAGTCTACTTAACAAGGGAAGTGCCAAACCAAAATTTTATTTAAAGAGCTCTTTTAATCAAAATTGCCGTTATTATGTGTACACAATCAAAAGTAGATTGAAAGTTGTATGTATGGATGTGAGAGAGAGAGAGCAGTGCGTGAACGTTAAATGTCGACTTCTGAATGGGGGTTGGTTTGCGTTAGCGATAAGTAAATATAATAAAAGTCAATTAATCATGAAGCTGCTTCATACTCAGTAGATAGAATTTGATGAATTAAATTTTAATAAAACATAAAGGAGTTTTATGACAAACGAGCCAACATAAGAAATGGCCATGTTGAAATTTTATCCGGTGTACACGCTTAACTAAATTACTGAATAAATTGATATTAATGGTCACTGTTTCAAATAAACGTATTCTCATTTCTGTGCTTATCTCTGTCAGCAATCTCGCTGAGTCGAATCCTTGGACCCTAGGTAAGAATAAAAACAACAAGATTGAAGTAACCAGATTCTCAAACTATGGTAAGTACCATAATTATGGTGCGCGTGACATACGTGCTTCATACAAGTAATGTAAACATACCCGAATATAGGTTACTTGATATTTCCTCTTACAAATACATTTATATTTATTTAAATAAAATGAGTTATGACAAATGGCTGCCCGAACTGGTGACTATATAAAATATATTAATGTATTTTATATAATAAGCCTGAATGGTGGCAGAGTGGACATTGAAACTGAGAGTACGGTTGTAGGTTAGGTGGTAACGATAATATAAAGCGACAAACCATTAACAATTTTTTATAATGGCAGAAAATAAAAAAAATAGTTCTTTATTAAGCACAACTGACAGTACGAATAACAGTCAAATAAGTATGACAGAATCAATAGTCATGAGTGAAGGAGTTGTTCACTCAACACCAGTCCCAAATAACGGCTGAAAATAGCGAAATTATAAAAATGATGCAAATGCTTTTTAATCAGAAATTTAGCAAACTCGATGAGAAATTTAATGAACAAAAAAGCGAAATTAGAGGAATCCAGAATAATTTTAATGTAAAATTTAACGAAATAAAAAATGAAATCAAAAAACAAAATTTTAATTTTGATAAACGAATTGATGAAATGCACGCACGTTTCGATAAAACGGAAGAGAAAATAGTTGCATTAGTTAATGAGAAGTTTGATAGACAAAAGAATAAAGTAGATGAAAATTACGAGAGTAAAATGGGGGTAGAGAATAGTAGAGAATCAAATAAATTGAATGAAAATAAAGACAAGGTAAGTAGTGGTGAGAATTATGATAATAGAATTAAAAATATGGTGTTAGAAAATAATTGTGTGAGTATTGAGAGTGGTGATAAAAGTATAATGGGAGTAGAATTTGATAATGAAGTGATAAAAAGTGTTGATGAATTAGAGAGAAAGTATAGAGAGAATTTACAGATAAAGGGGTTGCAGGGGGTAAATTTTTCCCGTAATGTTGTAGTCGGGGGTGAAGAAAAGGCATCACGTGCGTATTTGGGAGACGATAGGTCTACAAATAAAGTTGTCCCTGGTTTTTTTAGTGCACTTCACAGGTGGTGCAGTAATTGTGAATTAGTGTCCCCTGCAAATATTGAAAGAGGAATGTAGCTTGGTGTGATAGAGAGAGATATATTGAGAGAGAGAGTGTAGAGAGGTATTGTGAGAAATATATTGAGAGAAAGAGGGAGGTAGAAATTTTTAAGATAAGCAGAGATTATGAAGAGTTTATGGGAAGGTTAGGAGTAGAGATGATATATAATAAAAATAATAAGTACTTACCTTGGGTTGAAGCTGATATAGCAGCAGTGGGAGATGATGTTGATAAAGATGACTTTGTAACTTACCTGATTGTAACAGACTATACCAAAGGCGACATGACCATACCCGATCATGAGTTATATGAGATTGTGGAAAATTATAGAAATTTGAATAGTATGTATATTGATTGTAATAATACAAGACATTCAATATTAAACCACGTATATAGTTTTAAGGTTCGATTATTATTTGACGATGGAGGTTAGCTGTTCTTATTGTGTTTATGAACGTTTAATTATGTGACCAGTGTTTTTCAGGATGGACTGATTATGATTGATTTATGGTAAATGATAAGATGATAATGTGGATTGTATATTTTTGTGTATATTAATGTCAGTGTATTTTTGCTGTTGTGTATTTTTTGTATTTTTTTTTATGTAAACATGTATTGTAGAATTTTAAATAACTGAAGAAAGTTTAAATGATATTGTGAGATTCAGATTCTAATGGTTAGTAGATGATTATATATTTGGATATTGAGAGGTATTGTTGTTAGTAGGTAAGTGATGAATTTTCTAGTGGTATATTAAGGTGAAATGTTGTAAAGAGGTTTGGGAATAGTGATAAATAAGGGCATTGGAGTTAGTTAAATAGAGTTATTGGGAGTTAGGGAAAATAAAGTGTTGAGATGCTGACAATATATAAAGAGGTGTTAGATATTTTAGGGACACAGTGGTTAGTGATTATATGTAGAGGTGAGTAATGTGGATGGTAATTTTATAGTGGTTGATGGTGATATTTTGTAAGAAGGGTATTGGTGTAGGAGTCTGCAACGAGAGATGTTGAGACAGGAAGGGACCGATTAGCGCCGGAAAGGGTTACCTGAAAAGGTCAGGAACCGATAAGGGAATGAGTTGGTTAGAGTAGGGTACACACATACTAATACAAAATGAGCGGTGCCAGAGGTTTTAAATGGGATTTGTGAAGGGGGTTATTATTGAGATATTGGTGTCATATGTTAATGGTTAGAAGCGGTTAGTAGTAAAAAAGAGGTGAGTAAGGTTAGATTGACAATGCCAAAATAAGATATAGAGAATAATGAATAATAGAGAGTCACCCAAACTAGTAAGGATAAAAGGGTTAGAAAGGGAAAATTCATAGTAGAAAGATAATGTAAATGAAAGGTAAATGATAATTTTGCAATTTTTTGTATAGAATCTAAATGAATGTTAAATGATAAAAGTTAATAGAGAGTTGATAAAAATAGTAATGTCTTATTAAAGTTCTGCTACAAGTTATGTAAATATGAATTCAGTAATGTGAATTGTCCAATGTTAGTGTTTAATGTTTAATGTACTATGTTTTATTGTGTTTTATTATGTTTATGGTACAATAGTGTGTGTGGATAGGAGGTTACTACCAAGATAGTAACGATCATAATGAAAAATTTTGTGAAAGTTGTCAATTCTGTAGTAATGGTTCTGTTATAAAGATAATTAAATGTAAAGAAAAGATCGTAAAGAATTTAGAGAGCTTTAAGGTTGTTTGCCATGATATATAGATACTGTAAGATTATATGAAGTAAAATATTAGAGTTAATGGTTGTTGCTAAAACAGTAAAGTATATTGTTGTTTAGATTAAGAACAACTGTTTTCATGTAATAAAGAGAATGGATCTGATTGACAGAAGTCAGAAAGGTGTACTAGATACCGGATTGTTAAAAAGAGAAGGAATTTTCTATCTTAACTCTTGTGATACATTGTTTGAAACTTGTGGAATTAAGCAAACCAATGCCCCAAAACGCAAACCAACGTACTAAGGGGAAACATATCAGTTGTGGATATGGATATAGAGAAGGCCACTATTTTAAAATTTTGTATTGAATGTTTCAGCGTTTTATGGTGTGGTGACAGCGGTCCTGAGCTGGCCGGTGCGTCAGAACAGGAGCATAAAGTGCCTCATGGCCTTATGGTGTAGGGATCTCTCAGGAGAAGTCCAGAAAGGTCAGAAGGTGCGAACCTCATCATTGGACCAAGGGTAAGTGCTTGAATTTTTTTTCTATAGTAACACTACAGGGGGTTGTGGCTCCATATCTGGGCTGATCCTTTTAGAGAAGTGTGAATGAGTCAATGAAAGTTTTTGTGTCTCGACACAAAACCTTTCATTGAGGGGGTTTTGTGACAGTACAAAAAGTCTGATATAAAAAGTATGGTATGCAAGGTAGTAAATTATGGTATTTCGATGTTTTTAAAGTCATTTCTATGGGTAATACAATTTCCCTTGGTTTTTGCCTACAACGACGCAGTTCCGAGACAACAAAATAATTTCAAGGACAGCAGTGTACGTGCAGATAAAGACAATTGAAATGGTTACATCCACTAATAATGGCGCTACATGCTCCCGTTTCATTGGCCGACAACGCCAAACGTCATTAAAACCACAATGACGTGATTAAAATACAAAACTAACAAGGCGATTATGTAACAAAAGACAAAGAACGGTGAAGTTTACTCACACACACATAAAAATTTGCATAGTTTTTGTCCCAGTCGCCAGAACATCACCATGGCAGTAACACGTTAAAATTGTGCTGGCATAAAACAGTCAGCTAAAGTGTTTTATTTGCATTAACAAAATGTAATAACAAGTAAATAGTGTTAACGAGCGATTATAACCATCATGTAAATTCAGTGTAAAGGACAGACGAAAGCTAGACATAACAATTACATCTGACCCAGTCTTCAGAAATTCATCATGGCGATAACACTTTAAAAAATTATGCTGGCCTGAAATAGTCAGCTTAAGTGCTTTAAAGAATTAACAATGTAATCAAAATGTAAACCAGTGTTAACTACAGAAAAGTCTAGACAGTGTGCAGTAATAGTTTTCAAAAGTATATGTAGAATCAGTGTATTCAGAGGGATGTAACCACTCCGTTTTGGAATCAACATGTGACCCGCTGCTAGAACTTCCAGTCTACTTAACAAGGGAAGTGCCAAACCAAAATTTTATTTAAAGAGCTCTTTTAGTCAAAATTGCCGTTATTATGTGTACACAATCAAAAGTAGATTGAAAGTTGTATGTATGGATGTGAGAGAGAGAGCAGTGCGTGAACGTTAAATGTCGACTTCTGAATGGGGGTTGGTTTGCGTTAGCGATAAGTAAATATAATAAAAGTCAATTAATCATGAAGCTGCTTCATACTCAGTAGATAGAATTTGATGAATTAATTTTTAATAAAACATAAAGGAGTTTTATGACAAACGAGCCAACATAAGAAATGGTCATGTTGAAATTTTATCCGGTGTACACGCTTAACTAAATTACTGAATAAATTGATATTAATGGTCACTTTTTCAAATAAACGTATTCTCATTTCTGTGCCTATCTCTGTCAGCAATCTCGCTGAGTCGAATCCTTGGACCCTAGGTAAGAATAAAAACAACAAGATTGAAGTAACCAGATTCTCAAACTATGGTAAGAACCATAATTATGGTGCGCGTGACATACGTGCTTCATACAAGTAATGTAAACATACCCGAATATAGGTTACTTGATATTTCCTCTTACAAATACATTTATATTTATTTAAATAAAATGAGTTATGACAAATGGCTGCCCGAACTGGTGACTATATAAAATATATTAATGTATTTTATATAATAAGCCTGAATGGTGGCAGACTGGACATTGAAACTGAGAGTACGGTTGTAGGTTAGGTGGTAACGATAATATAAAGCGACAAACAATTAACAATTTTTTATAATGGCAGAAAATAAAGAAAATAGTTCTTTATTAAGCACAACTGACAGTACGAATAACAGTCAAATAAGTATGACAGAATCAATAGTCATGAGTGAAGGAGTTGTTCACTCAACACCAGTCCCAAATAACAGGGCTGAAAATAGCGAAATTATAAAAATGATGCAAATGCTTTTTAATCAGAAATTTAGCAAACTCGATGAGAAATTTAATGAACAAAAAAGCGAAATTAGAGGAATCCAGAATAATTTTATTGTAAAATTTAACGAAATAAAAAATGAAATCAAAAAACAAAATTTTAATTTTGATAAACGAATTGATGAAATGCACGCACGTTTCGATAAAACGGAAGAGAAAATAGTTGCATTAGTTAATGAGAAGTTTGATAGACAAAAGAATAAAGTAGATGAAAATTACGAGAGTAAAATGGGGGTAGAGAATAGTAGAGAATCAAATAAATTGAATGAAAATAAAGACAAGGTAAGTAGTGGTGAGAATTATGATAATAGAATTAAAAAAATGGTGTTAGAAAATAATTGTGTGAGTATTGAGAGTGGTGATAAAAGTATAATGGGAGTAGAATTTGATAATGAAGTGATAAAAAGTGTTGATGAATTAGAGAGAAAGTATAGAGAGAATTTACAGATAAAGGGGTTGCAGGGGGTAAATTTTTCCCGTAATGTTGTAGTCGGGGGTGAAGAAAAGGCTTCACGTGCGTATTTGGGAGACGATAGGTCTACAAATAAAGTTGTCCCTGGTTTTTTTAGTGCACTTCACAGGTGGTGCAGTAATTGTGAATTAGTGTCCCCTGCAAATATTGAAAGAGAGAATGTAGCTTGGTGTGATAGAGAGAGATATATTGAGAGAGAGAGAGTGTAGAGAGGTATTGTGAGAAATATATTGAGAGAAAGAGGGAGGTAGAAATTTTTAAGATAAGCAGAGATTATGAAGAGTTTATGGGAAGGTTAGGAGTAGAGATGATATATAATAAAAATAATAAGTACTTACCTTGGGTTGAAGCTGATATAGCAGCAGTGGGAGATGATGTTGATAAAGATGACTTTGTAACTTACCTGATTGTAACAGACTATACCAAAGGCGACATGACCATACCCGATCATGAGTTATATGAGATTGTGGAAAATTATAGAAATTTGAATAGTATGTATATTGATTGTAATAATATAAGACATTCAATATTAAACCATGTATATAGTTTTAAGGTTCGATTATTATTTGACGATGGAGGTTAGCTGTTCTTATTGTGTTTATGAACGTTTAATTATGTGACCAGTGTTTTTCAGGATGGACTGATTATGATTGATTTATGGTAAATGATAAGATGATAATGTGGATTGTATATTTTTGTGTATATTAATGTCAGTGTATTTTTGCTGTTGTGTATTTTGTGTATTTTTTTTATGTAAACATGCATTGTAGAATTTTAAATAACTGAAGAAAGTTTAAATGATATTGTGAGATTCAGATTCTAATGGTTAGTAGATGATTATATATTTGGATATTGAGAGGTATTGTTGTTAGTAGGTAAGTGATGAATTTTCTAGTGGTATATTAAGGTGAAATGTTGTAAAGAGGTTTGGGAATAGTGATAAATAAGGGCATTGGAGTTAGTTAAATAGAGTTATTGGGAGTTAGGGAAAATAAAGTGTTGAGATGCTGACAATATATAAAGAGGTGTTAGATATTTTAGGGACACAGTGGTTAGTGATTATATGTAGAGGTGAGTAATGTGGATGGTAATTTTATAGTGGTTGATGGTGATATTTTGTAAGAAGGGTATTGGTGTAGGAGTCTGCAACGAGAGATGTTGAGACAGGAAGGGACCGATTAGCGCCGGAAAGGGTTACCTGAAAGGGTCAGGAACCGATAAGGGAATGAGTTGGTTAGAGTAGGGTACACACATACTAATACAAAATGAGCGGTGCCAGAGGTTTTAAATGGGATTTGTGAAGGGGGTTATTATTGAGATATTGGTGTCATATGTTAATGGTTAGAAGCGGTTAGTAGTAAAAAAGAGGTGAGTAAGGTTAGATTGACAATGCCAAAATAAGATATAGAGAATAATGAATAATAGAGAGTCACCCAAACTAGTAAGGATAAAAGGGTTAGAAAGGGAAAATTCATAGTAGAAAGATAATGTAAATGAAAGGTAAATGATAATTTTGCAATTTTTTGTATAGAATCTAAATGAATGTTAAATGATAAAAGTTAATAGAGAGTTGATAAAAATAGTAATGTCTTATTAAAGTTCTGCTACAAGTTATGTAAATATGAATTCAGTAATGTGAATTGTCCAATGTTAGTGTTTAATGTTTAATGTACTATGTTTTATTGTGTTTTATTATGTTTATGGTACAATAGTGTGTGTGGATAGGAGGTTACTACCAAGATAGTAACGATCATAATGAAAAATTTTGTGAAGGTTGTCAATTCTGTAGTAATGGTTCTGTTATAAAGATAATTAAACGTAAAGAAAAGATCGTAAAGAATTTAGAGAGCTTTAAGGTTGTTTGCCATGATATATAGATACTGTAAGATTATATGAAGTAAAATATTAGAGTTAATGGTTGTTGCTAAAACAGTAAAGTATATTGTTGTTTAGATTAAGAACAATTGTTTTCATGTAATAAAGAGAATGGATCTGATTGACAGAAGTCAGAAAGGTGTACTAGATACCGGATTGTTAAAAAGAGAAGGAATTTTCTATCTTAACTCTTGTGATACATTGTTTGAAACTTGTGGAATTAAGCAAACCAATGCCCCAAAACGCAAACCAACGTATTAAGGGGAAACATATCAGTTGTGGATATGGATATAGAGAAGGCCACTATTTTAAAATTTTGTATTGAATGTTTCAGCGTTTTATGGTGTGGTGACAGCGGTCCTGAGCTGGCCGGTGCGTCAGAACAGGAGCATAAAGTGCCTCATGGCCTTATGGTGTAGGGATCTCTCAGGAGAAGTCCAGAAAGGTCAGAAGGTGCGAACCTCATCATTGGACCAAGGGTAAGTGCTTGAATTTTTTTTCTATAGTAACACTACAGGGGGTTGTGGCTCCATATCTGGGCTGATCCTTTTAGAGAAGTGTGAATGAGTCAATGAAAGTTTTTGTGTCTCAACACAAAACCTTTCATTGAGGGGGTTTTGTGACAGTACAAAAAGTCTGATATAAAAAGTATGGTATGCAAGGTAGTAAATTATGGTATTTCGATGTTTTTAAAGTCATTTCTATGGGTAATACAATTTCCCTTGGTTTTTGCCTACAACGACGCAGTTCCGAGACAACAAAATAATTTCAAGGACAGCAGTGTACGTGCAGATAAAGACAATTGAAATGGTTACATCCACTAATAATGGCGCTACATGCCCCCGTTTCATTGGCCGACAACGCCAAACGTCATTAAAACCACAATGACGTGATTAAAATACGTAACTAACAAGGCGATTATGTAACAAAAGACAAAGAACGGTGACGTTTACTCACACACACACAAAATTTGCATAGTTTTTGTCCCAGTCGCCAGAACATCACCATGGCAGTAACACGTTAAAATTGTGCTGGCATAAAACAGTCAGCTAAAGTGTTTTATTTGCATTAAAAATATGTAATAACAAGTAAATAGTGTTAACGAGCGATTATAACCATCATGTAAATTCAGTGTAAAGGACAGACGAAAGCTAGACATAACAATTACGTCTGACCCAGTCTTCAGAAATTCATCATTGCGATAACACGTTAAAAAATTATGCTGGCCTGAAATAGTCAGCTTAAGTGCTTTAAAGAATTAACAATGTAATCAAAATGTAAACCAGTGTTAACTACAGAAAAGTCTAGACAGTGTGAAGTAATAGTTTTCAAAAGTATATGTAGAATCAGTGTATTCAGAGGGATGTAACCACTCCGTTTTGGAATCAACATGTGACCCGCTGCTAGAACTTCCAGTCTACTTAACAAGGGAAGTGCCAAACCAAAATTTTATTTAAAGAGCTCTTTTAATCAAAATTGCCGTTATTATGTGTACACAATCAAAAGTAGATTGAAAGTTGTATGTATGGATGTGAGAGAGAGAGAGCAGTGCGTGAACGTTAAATGTCGACTTCTGAATGGGGGTTGGTTTGCGTTAGCGATAAGTAAATATAATAAAAGTCAATTAATCATGAAGCTGCTTCATACTCAGTAGATAGAATTTGATGAATTAAATTTTAATAAAACATAAAGGAGTTTTATGACAAACGAGCCAACATAAGAAATGGCCATGTTGAAATTTTATCCGGTGTACACGCTTAACTAAATTACTGAATAAATTGATATTAATGGTCACTGTTTCAAATAAACGTATTCTCATTTCTGTGCTTATCTCTGTCAGCAATCTCGCTGAGTCGAATCCTTGGACCCTAGGTAAGAATAAAAACAACAAGATTGAAGTAACCAGATTCTCAAACTATGGTAAGTACCATAATTATGGTGCGCGTGACATACGTGCTTCATAAAAGTAATGTAAACATACCCGAATATAGGTTACTTGATATTTCCTCTTACAAATACATTTATATTTATTTAAATAAAATGAGTTATGACAAATGGCTGCCCGAACTGGTGACTATATAAAATATATTAATGTATTTTATATAATAAGCCTGAATGGTGGCAGAGTGGACATTGAAACTGAGAGTACGGTTGTAGGTTAGGTGGTAACGATAATATAAAGCGACAAACCATTAACAATTTTTTATAATGGCAGAAAATAAAGAAAATAGTTCTTTATTAAGCACAACTGACAGTACGAATAACAGTCAAATAAGTATGACAGAATCAATAGTCATGAGTGAAGGAGTTGTTCACTCAACACCAGTCCCAAATAACAGGGCTGAAAATAGCGAAATTATAAAAATGATGCAAATGCTTTTTAATCAGAAATTTAGCAAACTAGATGAGAAATTTAATGAACAAAAAAGCGAAATTTGAGGAATCCAGAATAATTTTAATGTAAAATTTAACGAAATAAAAAATGAAATTAAAAAACAAAATTTTAATTTTGATAAACGAATTGATGAAATGCACGCACGTTTCGATAAAACGGAAGAGAAAATAGTTGCATTAGTTAATGAGAAATTTGATAGACAAAAGAATAAAGTAGATGAAAATTACGAGAGTAAAATGGGGGTAGAGAATAGTAGAGAATCAAATAAATTGAATGAAAATAAAGACAAGGTAAGTAGTGGTGAGAATTATGATAATAGAATTAAAAATATGGTGTTAGAAAATAATTGTGTGAGTATTGAGAGTGGTGATAAAAGTATAATGGGAGTAGAATTTGATAATGAAGTGATAAAAAGTGTTGATGAATTAGAGAGAAAGTATAGAGAGAATTTACAGATAAAGGGGTTGCAGGGGGTAAATTTTTCCCGTAATGTTGTAGTCGGGGGTGAAGAAAAGGCTTCACGTGCGTATTTGGGAGACGATAGGTATACAAATAAAGTTGTCCCTGGTTTTTTTAGTGCACTTCACAGGTGGTGCAGTAATTGTGAATTAGTGTCCCCTGCAAATATTGAAAGAGGAATGTAGCTTGGTGTGATAGAGAGAGATATATTGAGAGAGAGAGTGTAGAGAGGTATTGTGAGAAATATATTGAGAGAAAGAGGGAGGTAGAAATTTTTAAGATAAGCAGAGATTATGAAGAGTTTATGGGAAGGTTAGGAGTAGAGATGATATATAATAAAAATAATAAGTACTTACCTTGGGTTGAAGCTGATATAGCAGCAGTGGGAGATGATGTTGATAAAGATGACTTTGTAACTTACCTGATTGTAACAGACTATACCAAAAGCGACATGACCATACCCGATCATGAGTTATATGAGATTGTGGAAAATTATAGAAATTTGAATAGTATGTATATTGATTGTAATAATATAAGACATTCAATATTAAACCACGTATATAGTTTTAAGGTTCGATTATTATTTGACGATGGAGGTTAGCTGTTCTTATTGTGTTTATGAACGTTTAATTATGTGACCAGTGTTTTTCAGGATGGACTGATTATGATTGATTTATGGTAAATGATAAGATGATAATGTGGATTGTATATTTTTGTGTATATTAATGTCAGTGTATTTTTGCTGTTGTGTATTTTGTATATTTTTTTTATGTAAACATGTATTGTAGAATTTTAAATAACTGAAGAAAGTTTAAATGATATTGTGAGATTCAGATTCTAATGGTTAGTAGATGATTATATATTTGGATATTGAGAGGTATTGTTGTTAGTAGGTAAGTGATGAATTTTCTAGTGGTATATTAAGGTGAAATGTTGTAAAGAGGTTTGGGAATAGTGATAAATAAGGGCATTGGAGTTAGTTAAATAGAGTTATTGGGAGTTAGGGAAAATAAAGTGTTGAGATGCTGACAATATATAAAGAGGTGTTAGATATTTTAGGGACACAGTGGTTAGTGATTATATGTAGAGGTGAGTAATGTGGATGGTAATTTTATAGTGGTTGATGGTGATATTTTGTAAGAAGGGTATTGGTGTAGGAGTCTGCAACGAGAGATGTTGAGACAGGAAGGGACCGATTAGCGCCGGAAAGGGTTACCTGAAAGGGTCAGGAACCGATAAGGGAATGAGTTGGTTAGAGTAGGGTACACACATACTAATACAAAATGAGCGGTGCCAGAGGTTTTAAATGGGATTTGTGAAGGGGGTTATTATTGAGATATTGGTGTCATATTATGTTGATGGTTAGAAGCGGTTAGTAGTAAAAAAGAGGTGAATAAGGTTAGATTGACAATGCCAAAATAATATATAGAGAATAATGAATAATAGAGAGTCACCCAAACTAGTAAGGATAAAAGGGTTAGAAAGGGAAAATTCATAGTAGAAAGATAATGTAAATGAAAGGTAAATGATAATTTTGCAATTTTTTTGTATAGAATCTAAATGAATGTTAAATGATAAAAGTTAATAGAGAGTTGATAAAAATAGTAATGTCTTATTAAAGTTCTGCTACAAGTTATGTAAATATGAATTCAGTAATGTGAATTGTTCAATGTTAGTGTTTAATGTTTAATGTACTATGTTTTATTGTGTTTTATTATGTTTATGGTACAATAGTGTGTGTGGATAGGAGGTTACTACCAGGATAGTAAGGATCATAATGCAAAAATTTTGTGAAGGTTGTCAATTCTGTAGTAATGGTTCTGTTATAAAGATAATTAAACGTAAAGAAAAGATCGTAAAGAATTTAGAGAGCTTTAAGGTTGTTTGCCATGATATATAGATACTGTAAGATTATATGAAGTAAAATATTAGAGTTAATGGTTGTTGCTAAAACAGTAAAGTATATTGTTGTTTAGATTAAGAACAATTGTTTTCATGTAATAAAGAGAATGGATCTGATTGACAGAAGTCAGAAAGGTGTACTAGATACCGGATTGTTAAAAAGAGAAGGAATTTTCTATCTTAACTCTTGTGATACATTGTTTGAAACTTGTGGAATTAAGCAAACCAATGCCCCAAAACGCAAACCAACGTACTAAGGGGAAACATATCAGTTGTGGATATGGATATAGAGAAGGCCACTATTTTAAAATTTTGTATTGAATGTTTCAGCGTTTTATGGTGTGGTGACAGCGGTCCTGAGCTGGCCGGTGCGTCAGAACAGGAGCATAAAGTGCCTCATGGCCTTATGGCGTAGGGATCTCTCAGGAGAAGTCCAGTAAGGTCAGAAGGTGCGAACCTCATCATTGGACCAAGGGTAAGTGCTTGAATTTTTTTTCTATAGTAACACTACAGGGGGTTGTGGCTCCATATCTGGGCTGATCCTTTTAGAGAAGTGTGAATGAGTCAATGAAAGTTTTTGTGTCTCGACACAAAACCTTTCATTGAGGGGGTTTTGTGACAGTACAAAAAGTCTGATATAAAAAGTATGGTATGCAAGGTAGTAAATTATGGTATTTCGATGTTTTTAAAGTCATTTCTATGGGTAATACAATTTCCCTTGGTTTTTGCCTACAACGACGCAGTTCCGAGACAACAAAATAATTTCAAGGACAGCAGTGTACGTGCAGATAAAGACAATTGAAATGGTTACATCCACTAATAACGGCGCTACATGCTCCCGTTTCATTGGCCGACAACGCCAAACGTCATTAAAACCACAATGACGTGATTAAAATACGTAACTAACAAGGCGATTATGTAACAAAAAACAAAGAACGGTGACGTTTACTCACACACACACAAAATTTGAATAGTTTTCGTCCCAGTCGCCAGAACATCACCATGGCAGTAACACGTTAAAATTGTGCTGGCATAAAACAGTCAGCTAAAGTGTTTTATTTGCATTAACAAAATGTAATAACAAGTAAATAGTGTTAACGAGCGATTATATCCATCATGTAAATTCAGTGTAAAGGACAGACGAAAGCTAGACATAACAATTACGTCTGACCCAGTCTTCAGAAATTCATCATGGCGATAACACGTTAAAAAATTATGCTGGCCTGAAATAGTCAGCTTAAGTGCTTTAAAGAATTAACAATGTAATCAAAATGTAAACCAGTGTTAACTACAGAAAAGTCTAGACAGTGTGAAGTAATAGTTTTCAAAAGTATATGTAGAATCAGTGTATTCAGAGGGATGTAACCACTCCGTTTTGGAATCAACATGTGACCCGCTGCTAGAACTTCCAGTCTACTTAACAAGGGAAGTGCCAAACCAAAATTTTATTTAAAGAGCTCTTTTAATCAAAATTGCCGTTATTATGTGTACACAATCAAAAGTAGATTGAAAGTTGTATGTATGGATGTGAGAGAGAGAGAGCAGTGCGTGAACGTTAAATGTCGACTTCTGAATGGGGGTTGGTTTGCGTTAGCGATAAGTAAATATAATAAAAGTCAATTAATCATGAAGCTGCTTCATACTCAGTAGATAGAATTTGATGAATTAATTTTTAATAAAACATAAAGGAGTTTTATGACAAACGAGCCAACATAAGAAATGGCCATGTTGAAATTTTATCCGGTGTACACGCTTAACTAAATTACTGAATAAATTGATATTAATGGTCACTGTTTCAAATAAACGTATTCTCATTTCTGTGCCTATCTCTGTCAGCAATCTCGCTGAGTCGAATCCTTGGACCCTAGGTAAGAATAAAAACAACAAGATTGAACTAACCAGATTCTCAAACTATGGTAAGTACCATAATTATGGTGCGCGTGACATACGTGCTTCATACAAGTAATGTAAACATACCCGAATATAGGTTACTTGATATTTCCTCTTACAAATACATTTATATTTATTTAAATAAAATGAGTTATGACAAATGGCTGCCCGAACTGGTGACTATATAAAATATATTAATGTATTTTATATAATAAGCCTGAATGGTGGCAGAGTGGACATTGAAACTGAGAGTACGGTTGTAGGTTAGGTGGTAACGATAATATAAAGCGACAAACCATTAACAATTTTTTATAATGGCAGAAAATAAAGAAAATAGTTCTTTATTAAGCACAACTGACAGTACGAATAACAGTCAAATAAGTATGACAGAATCAATAGTCATGAGTGAAGGAGTTGTTCACTCAACACCAGTCCCAAATAACAGGGCTGAAAATAGCGAAATTATAAAAATGATGCAAATGCTTTTTAATCAGAAATTTAGCAAACTTGATGAGAAATTTAATGAACAAAAAAGCGAAATTAGAGGAATCCAGAATAATTTTAATGTAAAATTTAACGAAATAAAAAATGAAATCAAAAAACAAAATTTTAATTTTGATAAACGAATTGATGAAATGCACGCACGTTTCGATAAAACGGAAGAGAAAATAGTTGCATTAGTTAATGAGAAGTTTGATAGACAAAAGAATAAAGTAGATGAAAATTACGAGAGTAAAATGGGGGTAGAGAATAGTAGAGAATCAAATAAATTGAATGAAAATAAAGACAAGGTAAGTAGTGGTGAGAATTATGATAATAGAATTAAAAATATGGTGTTAGAAAATAATTGTGTGAGTATTGAGAGTGGTGATAAAAGTATAATGGGAGTAGAATTTGATAATGAAGTGATAAAAAGTGTTGATAAATTAGAGAGAAAGTATAGAGAGATTTTACAGATAAAGGGGTTGCAGGGGGTAAATTTTTCCCGTAATGTTGTAGTCGGGGGTGAAGAAAAGGCTTCACGTGCGTATTTGGGAGACGATAGGTCTACAAATAAAGTTGTCCCTGGTTTTTTTAGTGCACTTCACAGGTGGTGCAGTAATTGTGAATTAGTGTCCCCTGCAAATATTGAAAGAGGAATGTAGCTTGGTGTGATAGAGAGAGATATATTGAGAGAGAGAGTGTAGAGAGGTATTGTGAGAAATATATTGAGAGAAAGAGGGAGGTAGAAATTTTTAAGATAAGCAGAGATTATGAAGAGTTTATGGGAAGGTTAGGAGTAGAGATGATATATAATAAAAATAATAAGTACTTACCTTGGGTTGAAGCTGATATAGCAGCAGTGGGAGATGATGTTGATAAAGATGACTTTGTAACTTACCTGATTGTAACAGACTATACCAAAGGCGACATGACCATACCCGATCATGAGTTATATGAGATTGTGGAAAATTATAGAAATTTGAATAGTATGTATATTGATTGTAATAATATAAGACATTCAATATTAAACCACGTATATAGTTTTAAGGTTCGATTATTATTTGACGATGGAGGTTAGCTGTTCTTATTGTGTTTATGAACGTTTAATTATGTGACCAGTGTTTTTCAGGATGGACTGATTATGATTGATTTATGGTAAATGATAAGATGATAATGTGGATTGTATATTTTTGTGTATATTAATGTCAGTGTATTTTTGCTGTTGTGTATTTTGTGTATTTTTTTTATGTAAACATGTATTGTAGAATTTTAAATAACTGAAGAAAGTTTAAATGATATTGTGAGATTCAGATTCTAATGGTTAGTAGATGATTATATATTTGGATATTGAGAGGTATTGTTGTTAGTAGGTAAGTGATGAATTTTCTAGTGGTATATTAAGGTGAAATGTTGTAAAGAGGTTTGGGAATAGTGATAAATAAGGGCATTGGAGTTAGTTAAATAGAGTTATTGGGAGTTAGGGAAAATAAAGTGTTGAGATGCTGACAATATATAAAGAGGTGTTAGATATTTTAGGGACACAGTGGTTAGTGATTATATGTAGAGGTGAGTAATGTGGATGGTAATTTTATAGTGGTTGATGGTGATATTTTGTAAGAAGGGTATTGGTGTAGGAGTCTGCAATGAGAGATGTTGAGACAGGAAGGGACCGATTAGCGCCGGAAAGGGTTACCTGAAAGGGTCAGGAACCGATAAGGGAATGAGTTGGTTAGAGTAGGGTAGACACATACTAATACAAAATGAGCGGTGCCAGAGGTTTTAAATGGGATTTGTGAAGGGGGTTATTATTGAGATATTGGTGTCATATGTTAATGGTTAGAAGCGGTTAGTAGTAAAAAAGAGGTGAGTAAGGTTAGATTGACAATGCCAAAATAAGATATAGAGAATAATGAATAATAGAGAGTCACCGAAACTAGTAAGGATAAAAGGGTTAGAAAGGGAAAATTCATAGTAGAAAGATAATGTAAATGAAAGGTAAATGATAATTTTGCAATTTTTTGTATAGAATCTAAATGAATGTTAAATGATAAAAGTTAATAGAGAGTTGATAAAAATAGTAATGTCTTATTAAAGTTCTGCTACAAGTTATGTAAATATGAATTCAGTAATGTGAATTGTTCAATGTTAGTGTTTAATGTTTAATGTACTATGTTTTATTGTGTTTTATTATGTTTATGGTACAATAGTGTGTGTGGATAGGAGGTTACTACCAGGATAGTAACGATCATAATGCAAAAATTTTGTGAAGGTTGTCAATTCTGTAGTAATGGTTCTGTTATAAAGATAATTAAACGTAAAGAAAAGATCGTAAAGAATTTAGAGAGCTTTAAGGTTGTTTGCCATGATATATAGATACTGTAAGATTATATGAAGTAAAATATTAGAGTTAATGGTTGTTGCTAAAACAGTAAAGTATATTGTTGTTTAGATTAAGAACAATTGTTTTCATGTAATAAAGAGAATGGATCTGATTGACAGAAGTCAGAAAGGTGTACTAGATACCGGATTGTTAAAAAGAGAAGGAATTTTCTATCTTAACTCTTGTGATACATTGTTTGAAACTTGTGGAATTAAGCAAACCAATGCCCCAAAACGCAAACCAACGTACTAAGGGGAAACATATCAGTTGTGGATATGGATATAGAGAAGGCCACTATTTTAAAATTTTGTATTGAATGTTTCAGCGTTTTATGGTGTGGTGACAGCGGTCCTGAGCTGGCCGGTGCGTCAGAACAGGAGCATAAAGTGCCTCATGGCCTTATGGCGTAGGGATCTCTCAGGAGAAGTCCAGTAAGGTCAGAAGGTGCGAACCTCATCATTGGACCAAGGGTAAGTGCTTGAATTTTTTTTTTATAGTAACACTACAGGGGGTTGTGGCTCCATATCTGGGCTGATCCTTTTAGAGAAGTGTGAATGAGTCAATGAAAGTTTTTGTGTCTCGACACAAAACCTTTCATTGAGGGGGTTTTGTGACAGTACAAAAAGTCTGATATAAAAAGTATGGTATGCAAGGTAGTAAATTATGGTATTTCGATGTTTTTAAAGTCATTTCTATGGGTAATACAATTTCCCTTGGTTTTTGCCTACAACGACGCAGTTCCGAGACAACAAAATAATTTCAAGGACAGCAGTGTACGTGCAGATAAAGACAATTGAAATGGTTACATCCACTAATAACGGCGCTACATGCTCCCGTTTCATTGGCCGACAACGCCAAACGTCATTAAAACCACAATGACGTGATTAAAATACGTAACTAACAAGGCGATTATGTAACAAAAAACAAAGAACGGTGACGTTTACTCACACACACACAAAATTTGAATAGTTTTCGTCCCAGTCGCCAGAACATCACCATGGCAGTAACACGTTAAAATTGTGCTGGCATAAAACAGTCAGCTAAAGTGTTTTATTTGCATTAACAAAATGTAATAACAAGTAAATAGTGTTAACGAGCGATTATATCCATCATGTAAATTCAGTGTAAAGGACAGACAATAGCTAGACATAACAATTACGTCTGACCCAGTCTTCAGAAATTCATCATGGCGATAACACGTTAAAAAATTATGCTGGCCTGAAATAGTCAGCTTAAGTGCTTTAAAGAATTAACAATGTAATCAAAATGTAAACCAGTGTTAACTACAGAAAAGTCTAGACAGTGTGAAGTAATAGTTTTCAAAAGTATATGTAGAATCAGTGTATTCAGAGGGATGTAACCACTCCGTTTTGGAATCAACATGTGACCCGCTGCTAGAACTTCCAGTCTACTTAACAAGGGAAGTGCCAAACCAAAATTTTATTTAAAGAGCTCTTTTAATCAAAATTGCCGTTATTATGTGTACACAATCAAAAGTAGATTGAAAGTTGTATGTATGGATGTGAGAGAGAGAGAGCAGTGCGTGAACGTTAAATGTCGACTTCTGAATGGGGGTTGGTTTGCGTTAGCGATAAGTAAATATAATAAAAGTCAATTAATCATGAAGCTGCTTCATACTCAGTAGATAGAATTTGATGAATTAATTTTTAATAAAACATAAAGGAGTTTTATGACAAACGAGCCAACATAAGAAATGGCCATGTTGAAATTTTATCCGGTGTACACGCTTAACTAAATTACTGAATAAATTGATATTAATGGTCACTGTTTCAAATAAACGTATTCTCATTTCTGTGCCTATCTCTGTCAGCAATCTCGCTGAGTCGAATCCTTGGACCCTAGGTAAGAATAAAAACAACAAGATTGAACTAACCAGATTCTCAAACTATGGTAAGTACCATAATTATGGTGCGCGTGACATACGTGCTTCATACAAGTAATGTAAACATACCCGAATATAGGTTACTTGATATTTCCTCTTACAAATACATTTATATTTATTTAAATAAAATGAGTTATGACAAATGGCTGCCCGAACTGGTGACTATATAAAATATATTAATGTATTTTATATAATAAGCCTGAATGGTGGCAGAGTGGACATTGAAACTGAGAGTACGGTTGTAGGTTAGGTGGTAACGATAATATAAAGCGACAAACCATTAACAATTTTTTATAATGGCAGAAAATAAAGAAAATAGTTCTTTATTAAGCACAACTGACAGTACGAATAACAGTCAAATAAGTATGACAGAATCAATAGTCATGAGTGAAGGAGTTGTTCACTCAACACCAGTCCCAAATAACAGGGCTGAAAATAGCGAAATTATAAAAATGATGCAAATGCTTTTTAATCAGAAATTTAGCAAACTTGATGAGAAATTTAATGAACAAAAAAGCGAAATTAGAGGAATCCAGAATAATTTTAATGTAAAATTTAACGAAATAAAAAATGAAATCAAAAAACAAAATTTTAATTTTGATAAACGAATTGATGAAATGCACGCACGTTTCGATAAAACGGAAGAGAAAATAGTTGCATTAGTTAATGAGAAGTTTGATAGACAAAAGAATAAAGTAGATGAAAATTACGAGAGTAAAATGGGGGTAGAGAATAGTAGAGAATCAAATAAATTGAATGAAAATAAAGACAAGGTAAGTAGTGGTGAGAATTATGATAATAGAATTAAAAATATGGTGTTAGAAAATAATTGTGTGAGTATTGAGAGTGGTGATAAAAGTATAATGGGAGTAGAATTTGATAATGAAGTGATAAAAAGTGTTGATAAATTAGAGAGAAAGTATAGAGAGAATTTACAGATAAAGGGGTTGCAGGGGGTAAATTTTTCCCGTAATGTTGTAGTCGGGGGTGAAGAAAAGGCTTCACGTGCGTATTTGGGAGACGATAGGTCTACAAATAAAGTTGTCCCTGGTTTTTTTAGTGCACTTCACAGGTGGTGCAGTAATTGTGAATTAGTGTCCCCTGCAAATATTGAAAGAGGAATGTAGCTTGGTGTGATAGAGAGAGATATATTGAGAGAGAGAGTGTAGAGAGGTATTGTGAGAAATATATTGAGAGAAAGAGGGAGGTAGAAATTTTTAAGATAAGCAGAGATTATGAAGAGTTTATGGGAAGGTTAGGAGTAGAGATGATATATAATAAAAATAATAAGTACTTACCTTGGGTTGAAGCTGATATAGCAGCAGTGGGAGATGATGTTGATAAAGATGACTTTGTAACTTACCTGATTGTAACAGACTATACCAAAGGCGACATGACCATACCCGATCATGAGTTATATGAGATTGTGGAAAATTATAGAAATTTGAATAGTATGTATATTGATTGTAATAATATAAGACATTCAATATTAAACCACGTATATAGTTTTAAGGTTCGATTATTATTTGACGATGGAGGTTAGCTGTTCTTATTGTGTTTATGAACGTTTAATTATGTGACCAGTGTTTTTCAGGATGGACTGATTATGATTGATTTATGGTAAATGATAAGATGATAATGTGGATTGTATATTTTTGTGTATATTAATGTCAGTGTATTTTTGCTGTTGTGTATTTTGTGTATTTTTTTTATGTAAACATGTATTGTAGAATTTTAAATAACTGAAGAAAGTTTAAATGATATTGTGAGATTCAGATTCTAATGGTTAGTAGATGATTATATATTTGGATATTGAGAGGTATTGTTGTTAGTAGGTAAGTGATGAATTTTCTAGTGGTATATTAAGGTGAAATGTTGTAAAGAGGTTTGGGAATAGTGATAAATAAGGGCATTGGAGTTAGTTAAATAGAGTTATTGGGAGTTAGGGAAAATAAAGTGTTGAGATGCTGACAATATATAAAGAGGTGTTAGATATTTTAGGGACACAGTGGTTAGTGATTATATGTAGAGGTGAGTAATGTGGATGGTAATTTTATAGTGGTTGATGGTGATATTTTGTAAGAAGGGTATTGGTGTAGGAGTCTGCAATGAGAGATGTTGAGACAGGAAGGGACCGATTAGCGCCGGAAAGGGTTACCTGAAAGGGTCAGGAACCGATAAGGGAATGAGTTGGTTAGAGTAGGGTAGACACATACTAATACAAAATGAGCGGTGCCAGAGGTTTTAAATGGGATTTGTGAAGGGGGTTATTATTGAGATATTGGTGTCATATGTTAATGGTTAGAAGCGGTTAGTAGTAAAAAAGAGGTGAGTAAGGTTAGATTGACAATGCCAAAATAAGATATAGAGAATAATGAATAATAGAGAGTCACCGAAACTAGTAAGGATAAAAGGGTTAGAAAGGGAAAATTCATAGTAGAAAGATAATGTAAATGAAAGGTAAATGATAATTTTGCAATTTTTTGTATAGAATCTAAATGAATGTTAAATGATAAAAGTTAATAGAGAGTTGATAAAAATAGTAATGTCTTATTAAAGTTCTGCTACAAGTTATGTAAATATGAATTCAGTAATGTGAATTGTTCAATGTTAGTGTTTAATGTTTAATGTACTATGTTTTATTGTGTTTTATTATGTTTATGGTACAATAGTGTGTGTGGATAGGAGGTTACTACCAGGATAGTAACGATCATAATGCAAAAATTTTGTGAAGGTTGTCAATTCTGTAGTAATGGTTCTGTTATAAAGATAATTAAACGTAAAGAAAAGATCGTAAAGAATTTAGAGAGCTTTAAGGTTGTTTGCCATGATATATAGATACTGTAAGATTATATGAATTAAATATTAGAGTTAATGGTTGTTGCTAAAACAGTAAAGTATATTGTTGTTTAGATTAAGAACAATTGTTTTCATGTAATAAAGAGAATGGATCTGATTGACAGAAGTCAGAAAGGTGTACTAGATACCGGATTGTTAAAAAGAGAAGGAATTTTCTATCTTAACTCTTGTGATACATTGTTTGAAACTTGTGGAATTAAGCAAACCAATGCCCCAAAACGCAAACCAACGTACTAAGGGGAAACATATCAGTTGTGGATATGGATATAGAGAAGGCCACTATTTTAAAATTTTGTATTGAATGTTTCAGCGTTTTATGGTGTGGTGACAGCGGTCCTGAGCTGGCCGGTGCGTCAGAACAGGAGCATAAAGTGCCTCATGGCCTTATGGTGTAGGGATCTCTCAGGAGAAGTCCAGTAAGGTCAGAAGGTGCGAACCTCATCATTGGACCAAGGGTAAGTGCTTGAATTTTTTTTCTATAGTAACACTACAGGGGGTTGTGGCTCCATATCTGGGCTGATCCTTTTAGAGAAGTGTGAATGAGTCAATGAAAGTTTTTGTGTCTCGACACAAAACCTTTCATTGAGGGGGTTTTGTGACAGTACAAAAAGTCTGATATAAAAAGTATGGTATGCAAGGTAGTAAATTATGGTATTTCGATGTTTTTAAAGTCATTTCTATGGGTAATACAATTTCCCTTGGTTTTTGCCTACAACGACGCAGTTCCGAGACAACAAAATAATTTCAAGGACAGCAGTGTACGTGCAGATAAAGACAATTGAAATGGTTACATCCACTAATAACGGCGCTACATGCTCCCGTTTCATTGGCCGACAACGCCAAACGTCATTAAAACCACAATGACGTGATTAAAATACGTAACTAACAAGGCGATTATGTAACAAAAAACAAAGAACGGTGACGTTTACTCACACACACACAAAATTTGAATAGTTTTCGTCCCAGTCGCCAGAACATCACCATGGCAGTAACACGTTAAAATTGTGCTGGCATAAAACAGTCAGCTAAAGTGTTTTATTTGCATTAACAAAATGTAATAACAAGTAAATAGTGTTAACGAGCGATTATATCCATCATGTAAATTCAGTGTAAAGGACAGACGAAAGCTAGACATAACAATTACGTCTGACCCAGTCTTCAGAAATTCATCATGGCGATAACACGTTAAAAAATTATGCTGGCCTGAAATAGTCAGCTTAAGTGCTTTAAAGAATTAACAATGTAATCAAAATGTAAACCAGTGTTAACTACAGAAAAGTCTAGACAGTGTGCAGTAATAGTTTTCAAAAGTATATGTAGAATCAGTGTATTCAGAGGGATGTAACCACTCCGTTTTGGAATCAACATGTGACCCGCTGCTAGAACTTCCAGTCTACTTAACAAGGGAAGTGCCAAACCAAAATTTTATTTAAAGAGCTCTTTTAATCAAAATTGCCGTTATTATGTGTACACAATCAAAAGTAGATTGAAAGTTGTATGTATGGATGTGAGAGAGAGAGAGCAGTGCGTGAACGTTAAATGTCGACTTCTGAATGGGGGTTGGTTTGCGTTAGCGATAAGTAAATATAATAAAAGTCAATTAATCATGAAGCTGCTTCATACTCAGTAGATAGAATTTGATGAATTAATTTTTAATAAAACATAAAGGAGTTTTATGACAAACGAGCCAACATAAGAAATGGCCGCCATGTTGAAATTTTATCCGGTGTACACGCTTAACTAAATTACTGAATAAATTGATATTAATGGTCACTGTTTCAAATAAACGTATTCTCATTTCTGTGCCTATCTCTGTCATCAATCTCGCTGAGTCGAATCCTTGGACCCTAGGTAAGAATAAAAACAACAAGATTGAAGTAACCAGATTCTCAAACTATGGTAAGTACCATAATTATGGTGCGCGTGACATACGTGCTTCATACAAGTAATGTAAACATACCCGAATATAGGTTACTTGATATTTCCTCTTACAAATAGATTTATATTTATTGTTAAATATATGAGAGTTAACAGTATTTAATTCAGTAATTCAGTAATTAATAAATTGTTAACTTTCACCTGTGAGGAGCCCCAGTACAACATACACTGTTAGTCTAAACAATAGTCTAGACGCATTGCGTAACTGCCCCAGCAGCAGGCTTTTTGTGAATTACAGTATGCAGTCTATCACCAGAGTTATCATCAGACAGCAGTGGAGAGCAGTGCATGTATAAGTAGAAACTTTATACAGTGGCCTCGGAAATTTCGGTAGGCCAAAGCGAATACAGTAGCCTAGGCCTACCAAATCTTATTAAAACGTGTGCAAAAGAGTAAAATGAAGAAAGAGATAATTTGTGCAGTTAGAACAGTTCTGTGTGATGTGGCGAATGTGACAGTGAACTACGAGTGATAGGGTAACAACTGGACCACATGTCAGTTAAGTAACAACTATATACAAAAGTGACTCCATAACAATCTGATATCAGTAAAAACCTATACAAATTTAGATTTATAAAAGAATTAATGAGAATACTATAAAGGGGGTAAAAGCTATATATTCAATGGGAGAAATCATGATTAAAAGTACTGGTTCCTATAATATAATTAGTTGATAAAATTGGTGTTTGAACAAATTCATGTTTTTCAGCTGTAGGCTACTTAATAAAATAAAATCAAGTTTGTTTAGGGATACAAAAAATGTGTTAAATTAAGTTATTACACCATAACCATTTCCTATTCTGTGCTGAAAACCTCGCCTAACGTTCTTTGGGATTTTTCTGATATTTAAGGGTAGTTAGATAGCGGGATTTTTATAAGGGCAAAAGTGCAAAGGTTTCGATATTGAACCATAAATTATCGTGGCGACCTGGGTAATTTAATAAGGTAAGTTTAACGGGGACGATGACGGTAAGTAAAATTCTGGCAGCGGTGAGTATTATGATGAGTGTAGTATTTTAAAAAGGTAAAAAGGCGAGTACCTTTACAATGTAATAATGAACTAAGACAAATGAGAGAATAAAAAACGGGACTATACGCTTTTTTGAACGAAAATAGTGATAATACTAGGAAACAAAGTAACGAGGTAAGGGAAGGGGTAGCGTTAGATAAGAAAATATTGAATAATGATAATTATGAGATTAAAATGGGGGTAAATGATAAAGAGACAGACCAATTGAGCGAAAAAGACAATCAAGTAACAGGGAATGAGGTAAGTAAAAATAGTGTAAATTTCAACAACAAAATAACAGACGAAAATGGTGTCAATGCATATGAGAGTGTAGGGGTGACAGAAAACGGCAATTATGGTGGTAAGTTATACGCCGATGAGAATATAAATAACGAAGAATTCGTAGAAAGGTTAGACGAGAGATTAAGTCAGATAAGGAACAATAAGGTAAGTAGTGATGATAATATGACGAAAAATAAGGGTAACACGGTGAGTAATAATGATGATTTAAATAATGAGTTTACAAGTGATAACAATGATAATAGAAGTAAAAATATGGTGTTAGAAAATGATTGTGTAGATGTTGATAGTGATAACGAAATTGTAGAGAGAGTAGAAGTTGATAATGAGATGTTTGTGTGTGATGAATCCGAGAGAGAGTGTAGAAAGGATTTACAAGTAGAGTGGATGCAGGTGGTAGATTTTCCCTTAATGTTGTAGTAGGGGGTGAAGAAATGGCTTCACGTGAGTATTTGGAAGACGATATGTCTGCAAATAAATTTCCCTGGGTTTTGTGTGCACTTCATAGGTGGTGCCGTAATGATGAGT
This sequence comes from Magicicada septendecula, assembly GCA_034769895.1. Taxonomy (NCBI): domain Eukaryota; kingdom Metazoa; phylum Arthropoda; class Insecta; order Hemiptera; family Cicadidae; genus Magicicada; species Magicicada septendecula. The sequence goes on along the minus strand of CM068371.1, from coordinate 228,208,627 downwards.
TAGTGTCCCCTGCATATTTGGAGAGAGAGAGTGTAGCTTGGCGTGGTGGTGAGAAATATATTGAGAGAGAGAGAAAGAGAGAAATAGAGATATTTAAAGTAAAGAGAAATTATGAAGAATTCGTAGAAAGGTTAGGCGGAGAGAGAAGTAATAATAATAACGAGTACTTACCATATAGTGAAACTGAGATAGCAGTAGATGGTGTTAAAGATGATAATATAACTTACCTGATTTTAACAGAATATAATAACGGCGACAGGACTATACTCAAGCGTGACCAGGTACATGATAGAATAATATGGAATAATCATATTAATTCAAATGACATTGTGGAAGAATATGACAATATAGATAATCATTATGTTGATAATCATGAGATAGTGTATTCAATAGTAAATGAATGGTATAATCATAAGATTAGACTGTTATTCGATGATGGAGGGTGATTGTTTATTGTTTATGAACATTTAATTATATGAATAGTGTGGTTTTGAAATGGATTGTCTTGTGAAACGATTTGTGGTTAATGATAACAAATAATAAGTTGGACTGTATATTCTTTTATGTGTTGATGTCATTATGTTAAAGGTATTTGTGTACTACATTATGGTATACTATGTATTATGTAAACAATGTGTATATGTAGGAGAAATTGATAACATTAATTATCAATTAAATTAAATTTTCAATTAATCAGTATAAATTAATAATAATTATAAAATTTGATAGACTAAATAAGCGATGAAAGTAATTGTGAACTTTTAAATAATTTCAATTGACGATTATTTCGATCTGACGATGGGCTGTGAAGCTTGAAAGCGCTAATCGGAATAATTTTTATATAGTGGTGTGCAACAGTGATCATTCTGATTTTAAATAATTGACTTAAATAATTGAAAATGAACTACTTAATTGAGGTTGTACAAAAGAAAGTTTGAGAATGAAGTTAAAGGATTTTATGAAATTAAGATTCTATAATGATTAGTAGATGATTAAACAGATAATATGTTCAAATTGAGGTATATTATTATAGGGGAGAAGTGATGAATTTTCTAGTGTTATATCAAGGTGAAATGTTGTAAAAAGGGTTTGGGTGATAATGAAATAAGGTAGGTGAGATAAGCAGAATTAAAGTTAATGGGAGTTAAAGAGAATAAGAATTCTGAAATACTGGTAACACACAAAAATAGTGTTAGATATTTAGAGACACAGTGGTTAGTGATTATATGTAGAGAGATGAGTAAAGTGAATGGTATATAATCATATTTGTTGATGGTGATATTTTGTAGTCAGGGTAGTGTGGTAAGGAGTGAGCAGCGTGCGGCGTGGCGAGAGACCAGCGTGCGGTGTTGTGGCAAGTGATAGAGTAGTTTAAGGGAGTGTTTGCCGATATTTTGGAGGGGCAAAGGGTTAGGTATGTATATAGCCAGGTTGGGAACACACATCCTAGTACAAAGACGAGCGGTGCCAGAGGTAAGTGGAATTAGTGAAGGTGTTGATAATTGAGAGATTGGTGTCATAATTTGTTAATAGTGGTTGTTAGTAGGAAGAAAGGGAGTAAGATTAAAAAGGTCTATTCAATTGAAAGCATAGCGAATACAGGGGTCACCCAGACTAATCAATGATCAAAATGTGAAGGGTTAAGTAGAAAATTCATAGTAGAAAGGTAATCAGAGATGAAAGATAATGTAACATGAATGGTAATAATAAATTTGAATTTTTGTGAAGAATTAAATGATAAATAATTGATGGTTAATTAATAAAAGTTCAATTAATTAAAATGTAAAATGTTTATAATTGTTATACGCAAATTTAAAGATGTAGGGTGTGTAGATTTTGACCAAAGTTAAATGTGATTTGGTTATTTTAATGTAATAATCGCAATGTTAATTATGTATATATATGCCGAGTGGCAAATCAAGTTAGTATAAATAACTAAATCACCCAAACTAATGGAGAACGAGAATAGTAAAGATAGAGTCATGGTAAAAATATAGAATTTTAATTGAAACAAGTGACAATTTTAATACCATTTGAAAGTAAAGTAAAGTGGTAAAATGTATAATTTTGAGTAATTTAAATGTCAATTTTATTGTGAATTGTAATAATATTATATTAATTTTAAATGTCTTATTTTATTATATTTTTGTGTTTAAAGATAGAGTTTTGAAGATGTTCAATGTATTTTCTGAGGTAACTTATGTATAACTTATGTAGGTCAAGGTTCTTGACTTGACCCAGTTTGATCAGCTGATGGGTGATGTTCCATACTAGACCCGTTTTGGCAATGAAGTGATGCCAATTTTGTTTCTTAATTAATTTAAATAAAGTTAAATAATTTTAATATTGAGAAAATATATTTTAATAAATTTAAAATTTTTTGAAAAAAAAAATTTGATTTTGCGCCTGCCATCTAATTGATGTTTTGAACTCTGATTATATTATTGTTTGTGTGTATTAATAGTATTTTTTATTGAATTGTATTGTTTAGGGTATATGTATAATCACATGTTAGGATATAGTCCAGTCGCCAGAGATTTTGACTTGATAAAAAATTGGGGCAAAGCAATATTTGGTGCACGTGTTGAATAAACGTTAATAATTAATATAAAAAAATCTTTGCATGTTTACCTTTCTAGAGTTTTCTGAAAATGGTCTGGAAAAATCGTAAAGACAGATTTTCTTAAAGCACTCCGTAAATATGTACAGTTGGAAGAAATAAAAAGGTGTATATTGAAGAGCAAACAATTTCCTTCAGAAAGTCTCCTTACATATTTTTACGTTAATGGAACTGTTTTCCTGAAAATTGGTAATGATGAGCGCTGCGTTTTAAAAAGAGCGTTTGCCCCCGATCTTGCGTAATTCGCTAAATTAGCCAGGCGCGTCTATTCAAAAATATCATAACTTTCTTTAATCTAAGCGTAGCCAGTTAAATAAAGACTAGTTTTGAAGAGGAACAGTATAGCTTTCAAAATTTGTTGATTTTTACATAACTATTTTATTTGAACATAAAGAATATAGTGTATAAATATTTACTGTAGATACAAAAAGAAGTGAAACCACAAAATTACAAGCACTATACAATAAAATTTAAAAAAATAGTAGTTCTTTACTAATTTACCTTTAAAAGAGATAAACTTTTTATTTTATAATAATGAAAATTACTTTTGAAATTGTTATTTAAAAAAAAAACCTTTTCAAAAGTGAGTATTTCGACGTATTTTAAATTTACTCTAAAATTCAGAGTTTATCTGCCTTTATTAATCTTAAAAATAGAGATATCGAAATACAAAAAATTGTATTTGAAAGCTGCAAGTGTTCTGCATCACAAACTACACTCATGAAAATTAAAATCATTTTCAAAATTAAAAAAATAAATAAAAATTGTGTATACTAAAAAAAGGTGCCTCCTCTGCGTTACATACATGTATCTTTTAAGTGAGTTTATTTGAGTACTTGAAATTAACGTTACAGCTACTACAATGCTAAATCTATCTATTCATGTTATTTCTCTTACCTGATTATACCTATACTCTAAAAACAAGACCCTAGAAAACAGGTAACATTTTTAAACGGCGCGGCATTGTTGTGGTGTGCCATACAAACATCTGCTATACATGAATGGAGCAGTAACGCAGTTGATATTTCTTCAAAGGTTATAATCAAAACATTACAAATATTTTTGTTTTTATCATATAAAAAAGGTAAAAAAAATTGCAGTTTAAAGTTTTTGTTTACACTTTTTATACATGCTAATATTTATTTATTTGTGAACACGTGTAGTGGAGTCAAAATAAAAATCAAATGTGAATTGTTTTGGGAGTCGATTTTTTGTATGCTAAATTGGTTAATGTTTTGTTGTTAATGTGCTAATAGTTAAGTTTTGTGTAAAAACAACCCGTTTATTTTTTTATTAACAATTTAAGTTGCAAAATAGCGTTTTTATAAATACTTTTGGACCTAACAAGGCGATTTTAATGTGAATTGTTTTCAGTATTCTATAATAAATTAAGAACATTTCTAGCCTTAATACGGAAGTCGATATTATTATTATTGTTAATAAATAAATAAAGTGGCGATGGCGTTTATAAACAAATTGCTGTTGTTTTAACACAAATTAATGAAAGTTGATAAAACTTGAGGGAAAGGTAACCTCTGTGGAGTACTATAAACCCCACAAATTTCATATTGAAATGTTGAATATAACCTCAAAAAAATCGCAATTCACAAAACAACTTTGAATCCTAATAAAGTATGGCAAGATTGTGGCACAAAGGTGTACGACGGCTTAAATTAAAGCTTATTAAAAATACTTTCGGGTGGTTAATTAACAAAATTTTTTGGCCTTTCTGACACCATTTTTTGACCATTTAAAAAAATTAAACGTAAAGAACTGCATTTTTTCTAAAAAAAAAAAAATTATTTGTACTGATCATTTTTTACATACATTAAAAGTTTATAAAAGGCACATATTTAAAAAAACAAATTTAGTAAAAACGGTGGATTTAAAATTGAAAATGAAAAAAATTTTCAAAAGAGATATTGTGACTTCACTAGTGGTGAAGTTTTAAAGAATACTTTTACTGAACATAAGTGCTACATAAGGTTTTTTGATTTTTAGGTATTAAATATGGACCAGTGTGATACTGAAATATGTTTTATTTGTAATGCTGATCTTTGTATTGAAGATACAGAAAAAGTGACTCGAGGACTACCGAATTTAATAAGAGTTAGCTCTGAGAGAAACAATGGAAAATATGAAATGTTAAAAAAAGTTGATTAAATTTTAGTACACAGGAAATGTCGAGAAAAATATATGTTAAAAAGGAATGATGTTTTGTGTTATAAGGATTTAGGCACTTTGTCGAAAAAAAGTAAATATAGCCCAGTCAAGAGTAAAGTCAGAAAGAGTAAAGAATTGTTTGATTTCAAAAAACTTTGTATAATTTGTGGATTAGATGCCGATAAAAGTAATACGAGATTAAGTATTAATCAACGCAAAAATATTTCCATAATTCAAAGTCCTATTTTTAAGAAAAATTATTAGAAATGATTGCAGAACATAATGACGAATTAGGAAAAGCAATTCTACGACGAATTTCTTGTGATGATTTGGTAGCTGTACAAGCGAGATATCACCGCAGTTGTCACAAAAAAGTGTTAAACAGTTACACTAGTGACACAAGTGATGCTAAAGGTCGACCCAAGGATGTAAAAACCTCACGTCAAATGGAATTGATTTTTGATTCTTTAAGTGACAGTGATGATACCCAGTTTACGCTCACAGAATTAATTGCATTAATAGGTAAATATATTGCTTAATTATAAATTATAATTATACTACTTTTTAAATTAAATTTTCATGTTTATTTTATTTAATATCTAATTTTCTTAAACAGGCCATGATGCTTGTCATCCAAATACCATTATTGCTAAATTAAAAGAAAATTATGGCGATTGTATAAGAATTAAATCCAGAAAAGGTGGCTCAACCCTCATATGTCTTGTAGATCGTGAATACAATGTCATTCGTCAAGTATGGATAGCCTCAAAAAAAGATGAAAATGAAGAAAAAAGAAAAATCTTAAAATCTGCAGCAGCAATTATTCGAAACGATGTTAATCTGAAGAAAAGTAATACAGAATTTTATCCTCCAAGTGATAATATATTCCAAAATATTAATGAGAATATCCCAGAATCCCTTCAGTTTCTGATAGAAGAAATAATTTTAAAAAATTAAAAAGGTGATATTAGTTCATATGAAACAAAATGCACAGCAATTACTCATTCAATTATGAGTTGCATAAGACCTAGAACCTTTCTATCACCATTGCAAGTTGGTCTGTCTGTAATGTTGCATAGGAAATTTACTTCAAAATGAATTACAGATATATTGTCGCATCTGGGAGTGTGTTCATCATACAAAGAAGCAACACTTTATGAGGATAGTGTATTGCTTAGTCCACGTTCTCCATTTAGATCTGGTTGTTTTGCACAATTGGCATTTGACAATTCAGATATTAACATCAATACTATAGACGGGAAAAATACTTTTCATAGTATGGGAGGTATTATGATTGTAAGTCCCAGAGATTGTTCATATAACAAAGTTCCCTTAAAACGATTGACAGTTAAGCCTACTGCAAAATAAATCAGCAAAATTTACAAAATACCATTCCAAATTTTTGAAAATATTAATACACATGCACTCCAAAACATTGTTTTTGAAAAAGTAGATAATCCGAGTTTTAATAATATAGATTTTTCTAATGCTGACTTGCTTTGGATTTATGGAGTGACCAAACCAGGCATTACTGGCTGGAATGCCTTTATGTCCAAGCTTTTGGAAAATATGACTTATACATTATCTAGAATTGTTTGCTTGCCTTTTGTACACTCTCCTCCAACTGACAAAAATACAATATACACCGTTTTAAAATACGCTGTAAAACTAGTGAAAAACTTAAATCTATTTAATTGTTTTGTTACTTTCGATCAACCTTTGTATCAGAAAGCGTTTGAAATGGTCCAATCCTCACCTGATGATGATATACATAATGTCATAATGTTACAAGTCCAGCAATGGCTCGGCAATGATCTAATACCAAAGACGGGTTGGAATGTTGGAGAAATTTTAACACCTATAAAAATGACACAGCCAGCTGCCCCAAAATCTTTATTAAAAATGATCTTTTGTAATTGCAAAACTGGCTGCAAAAAAGGATCGTGTACATGCAGAAGCGCTGGTCTTTTATGTTCATCGGTTTGTGGTACATGCTCAACTGAAACTTGCAAAAACTTTCCAATTGTTGACGAGATTGATTTTGATGATAATGACTTTGACGATAGTGAGGAAAAAATCCTCGAAGAAGAAGAAGAAGAAATCACGAACTAAATTCTCAACATAAATAATTTTTAAAATTCCAAATTTAAAAAATGTATATATTCTTGTATAATGTTATTTTGTTTGTATTCGTTTTACCTTTTATTAAAAAGAGAGCTTTTCTTTGAAATATTTTATTTATTACTGGAGGATTTGCCCGGCTTTGCTTGGGAGAAAGTGGTGCCATATTCTTACTTGCTAGGAAATTCACTTTAATTTGATACCATTTATGCTGTTTTTTTCACATCCACCAAGCAGGGGAGATATTTATAATAATCCAAATTAATATGTACGTCAAATTGTTACTTACATTGAAATTCCCTTTAATTTGATACCCCACATGCGGTATTTTCATATTTTCCATTTTTGATATCACCCCTCCTCCAATTCCACCAATTTATTGAGCCCCGGAGACCAAAAATTTTAATAGTGCGTATATGCATGTCACATACGGTATTTCATATTTTCCATTTTTGACACCCCTCCATTACAACCCATTTATTGAGCCCCAGGGCCCAAACATATTCAATAGTACGTATATGCATGTAAAATTGTTACTTGCATTGAAATTCCCTTTAATTTGATACCCCACAGTATTTTCATATTTTTCATTTTTGTCATCCCCCCGGGCCCAAAACACCTATCTTATGTTGGTTCTCCCGTTGCGTAAAACATTTGTGCCAAGTTTGGTGGAAATCGGTCCAGTGGTTTTTCATATTTTCCATTTTTGACCTCCCCCAAAACCACCCATTTATTAAGCCCCAGGGCCCAAGAATTTTCAATAGTGCTTATATGCATGAAAAATTGTTACTTGCATTGAACTCCCCTTTAATTTGATGCCCTACATGCGGTATTTTCATATTTTCCATTTTTGACATCCACCAGGGCCCAAAACACCTATCTTATATTGGTTCTCCCGTTGCATAAAATATTTGTGCTAAGTTTTGTTGAAATTGGTCCAGTGGTTTAGTAGGAGATGTGGAATATAAATACACACAATGACTTTTATGTATATTAAGATACACATATTTAATAATATTATTCAACAGAGGAAGATTTGTTAAAATCGACCATTCCGTCTATCGATTTAATACTCCTAACGATGAAATAATAACAAAATTGTTATTTTGATTTTATTACTATTAAAATTGGAACTGTTTTAAACAAAAAGAATGAAGACTTTATCATGAGAAAATGGTTTATTTAGTAGTAAGAAAAGAAATTCACGGAATGTAAAAGCTTTTATCAATTTTACCGCGCGCTGCCCTTAAATAAGGGATTTTTTTTAAAAGCCTAACCTTATAAACATGCAAAGATGATTTTAAACCGATATTTAGACCTTTTTCAATAACTATACCAAATATCACTTTGCCTCAATTTTTTAAGAAATTTTACCGTTTTTTTACTCTGGCGACTGGACTAATAAGGAAGTTCATGTTTTTAATAAGTGTTCAATTTATTTGTTTTTCGAATTATCACTAATAATGAAGAGAATTATTCAGTTCAGATAAAAGATTTGTATTTTGATTTTTGAGATTAAGGGTAATATGGATTTGGTTTCAATTTAAAGGAAACTCCTAAATTTGATAACAAGATTTGATAGGATGTAGTTATAAGTGTGTGTATGAGCCCAGTAACTGCTAAAGGCAGCCCAGTGTGCATGATAAGGGGGAACATATCGGTTGAGGATCTGGCACGATATAAGCCAGGGGTTTGGATTTTTGGGGCGGCATGTTAGAAGGTGAGGTGCGCTGTGGTGCGTGTCTGTTCGATTTTATAGAGTTGGGATCTCGTACAGAGAAGTCCAGTGATCTCGTTCAGATGCGCCCATAGTCGCCGAGCCAGGGGGGTTGTTTACCCATGAAGTATAAGAGCTAAAGGGGGTTGTTGGCACCAGTTCCTCACCGGTCCTCTTAGGGGTTTTAGCAATGAGATTTCTTCTGTTTCGGCAGAAGATATCTCATTGGGGGGGTATTGTAACGGGACGAATTTTGAGGGGTTTTATTTGGGGATTTATTATAAAATATTTGAAATTTAATTTCCATCTGTGTATACGGCCACGTGTTGAATAAAAACATTGTATGAACAAAGAATCAGTACGCAGTAACAGTTGTGAAACATTTGCCAAGGAATGTGCCCGTCGTCGATTCTAAGAACTTCATGTTTGTGTGACACTTATGCCCAAACGCACTACACCAGCATGTGCGCAGAACGACACCACGGTAGTAAAACTCAAAATGGCTTAGAGACGAAAGTTTTATGAGCACATGGTCTATGCTGGAGGAAATAAAGTCTAAGCCCATCCTACTTTGGTGACGTTGGCCAGTGCCCACCACATATCGTCGACGTACAGCACACGTAAATCCTATGTGTCAGGTGAACAACTACCAAGACTTTGACAACTAAGGCTGTGTGCGGCGACGAAATTTGTTCGCCGGCAAGGCATTGATGTCCGTCCGCATGTAATGAGCGAGCCTACATATGGCCGCGGCGGCGGCCAGACGCAAGCCGAGACTCGTGTGCAAGAAGTAATCTTTAAATGTAATAAGTAACAACCCAAACGTTTAAAGTGTTTATTAAGATGAGTATAACCGAAAACAGGCAAATCAACCGTACCAATAGTGAGAACCAAATATCGGACTTTGAACGACTTTCCAGAGTGCAACACGTGAGTGAACAAGGGAACAGAGAAGTAGCCGGGCAACCTTTTATTAAATTTTTAAGTGTAGTAACTGTTCAAAAGCGCTAAAACTAAAAGAATGGGGAAATAAATTAGTATGAATGTGAGAGCGAGCAAGCTGGGCTGTGTAGGTTAAGGTAAGAGGTATATTTAGAAATAAGACATACGTACATATATTTCAAAATTTGTTTTTTGTGTTTTGTTAATAATTGGTGAATTAATGTGAGTAAAACTATTTACGTCACGGTACAAAAATGTGTTAGTCTAGTTATTACGCCATAACCATTTCCTAGTTTTCTGTGCCGACAACTCGTCTAACGTAAATCGGGGGTTTTCTGAAATTTTATTACAGTCAGATAGCGGGATTTTTATAAGGGCAAGAGTGTAGAAGGTTTTGATATTTAACCTTTAGAAAAATATCGTGGCGACCTGGGCAGTTTCAAAAGGCAAGTTTTACGGGGACCATGACGGTAAGTGAAATTCTGGCAGCGGTAAGTATTATTTTATGATGAGTATAATTTATTAAATAAAAGGGTAAAAGGCGAGTACCTTTACAATATGATGCAATTACTTCTAGAAAAGCAAAACATAATGTTAAGTAATAAATTTGATGAAGTGAAAGAACAAAATAATGATTTAAAAAACAATGTCAATGAAATTAACAAACGTTTTGATAGTAGTAATGAAAAATTTGCAAGTAAGTTTAATGAGTTAGAACAAAGTATTGAGAAAATGAAACTGTGGAGAATAGATATGGGAAAGTGTAGTATAAATGAAAATAACGAAGTAACAGATGACACTGGTGTCAATACAGGTGATAATTATAATGGTGATATGATGACGAATAATAACGAAGAAATAATTAACGAGGTAAGTGGTAATTATAATAATGAGTTAACAAGTAATAGTGGTAAAATAGTTGAAAATGGGGTATCTAAGGGTGATACAGAAAAAATTTAGAGCGATGAGAGTATAGAGTTAGTAGGGGGTAGTAATAGGTATAGATGTGCTGGAGAGAGAATACGAAGAGTTATTTTGTGGAAGTGGGGCAGAGGGTAAATTTTCCCTGGGTAAATTGTGAAATAAGATTTCACAGGTGTTTTTGGAGGGCAAGTGTTCCTCAATCGGAGACAGAAGGTCTCAAAATGGTCCCTTAAGTTTTGCGGTGTTCCTGGAAAAGCCAGGAGGTGTTTTTATAATGTTGTAGTGCCCTCTGCATGGAGTGAGAGAGAAAATGTGAAATGGGAGTGGGAAGGTGATTTTGTGTGTGTGAGAGAGAGAGAGAGAGAGAGAGAGTGTTGTTTGAGGTTAGTAGTAGTTATGAAGAATTGTTAGAAAGAATAAAGGTTGAGAGAGTTAATAGAATAAAAAACTTACCTTATGACGAAAACAGTACAGCGGTGGTGGGTGGTGAATGATGATAACGTTGATAATTATACTGAGTACTTACCTGTGCATAGAATTGGGATAATAGCAGCTGACTCTGATAATAAGGAGATGATGAAATGCTTAATTGCGACAAATAATAATACTGACGGTGACAGGACCAGAATTACTGATGTAGACAGGTTATATGGTAGAACAATAATGTGGGATAACCAAGTAAATTATTATGTGGGTATAACGGAACAATTTAAAACAATAAATAGTTATTATATTGATAATAACAAATAAGTTTATTTGAGAATGAAAATTGTTATGTTACAATCAGATTAAATTTTGACGATGGTGAATGAACATTGAATTATTTTAGTTTATGGTAATTACTTGGCTAACTTATGTAATGAGGTGTGGTAAATAATAACATGATATGATTTAGAGCGTAAATAAATTTATATTCATGTTAAATGTATTGTGTTAAGGTTGTTGGTACGTAATTGTATTTTGTGTGATCGATGCAGTTTTAATGGAATTAAATGAATTTAAATTGTTTAGAATAAAGTAATTTACAGTATTTTGAAAAGGATGGAATTAAATTAATTTGTGATGATTTAGTTAATTAAAGGTGTTGTAACAGATGAATTTTGGTAGTGAATTTAAATTTTTGGTCGAGATTTGAATTGAATATCAATGGTAGATGATTAAAGTGTTGAGTGGAAATGCAGAGTGAACTAATGATATAACAGTTGGAATCTTCAATTGACAAAATCAAAAGTAAAGTTGGAATGTTGGTAATTTTTATTCAGATTCAAGTGTGAAAGGTTTATTTTAATGTAATAATGGTAAGGTTCATTTTGAGTGTATTATGTTTATCATGTGAAACATAAGGTAATATATTTTAATTTAAGGGTGATATATATAAATGTATAGATATAAAACGTTATTGTATGTTTATGTGCGATTCCCCATTTTCGGGTGGTCACGGATCCACCGAACCCTGACCGTGGATTTGGAATATTGGTAACAAGAGATGGGCAGGCTTATTGTACCCTGACCATACTTGTTATTATTTTCAAAATTGGTGACTTTAGAAATTAACTGGGGGGTGAATCCGGTGAATCAACCTTTGGAACAGCGGCTATCCATCGAATGGGATGGTAGACCGTTTAAGGGCATGTGACTAAATTTTAGTAGGATTATTGGTATCTTATATACCAGTAATGCCGAATTTAATGTAAAGCCAAAGCAAGGACAGGGTAAATAATGTTTACCTCCTAGCCGATCCAGTCCTTGTGGAAGCCACTGGGCGAGACAGTCCAGCCATTGGGGGGAAATAGAAAGATGGATGGGTGATGGCTATGTTACAGGCTAAGAGGGAGAAACTTCATTTATGCGAGTTTGTGTCATACCAAAATAGGTGAAAGTCCGTGAGGTCACTGACACTTTTGTAATGTGGGGTATCAGGGGTTAAGGGATTCATTAGGGGGGATATTAAGTAATGATGGGGAAGGAGGCTTTTAAATTGTTAATAAATAAGTTCTTATTGAATAAGAAAGAAGATAAAATTGATGATTGTTGTAATGGTGCCAATAGTAATGAAGTAGTGGAGTAGATTTTTTGATTATCTGTGTACAGTAAACCCTCGATTTAACGGACCTCGGTTTAACGGACTTCGGATTTAACAAACAGAATTTGACAGAAAAAAAAAGCTTTTGAAATGTATAATGTGCATAAACTGCAGACTCTCCTGTTCTGGCAATATTGCTTGGCTATCGCAGCATTCTTTCGTTCCTTTTCTTCTTGTTTCTTGTTTTGAAACACGCAGATTTTCTCATCTTCAATTGTATTTTGATGAGAACGGAGTATTCATCAAGAATTCATTTAATTCTTCACGATCCCTGTCTTTGCGTTGTCGTTGTCGTTGACGCAGGCGTCGCACACGTTCAGTGGAAGACATCATGACGACTAACACTGAACAATATACACTGATATGCATCTTATTTCACTGTGAAATATTCGTCCATCGGCTAATACAGCAAGCATTACAGTGGCACGTAATTTTTCATTTCCCGTAATCTTTACTGTTCCAGATTTGGTTCCCTTTTGGTCCACCGTAAATAAAAAATACGGGCGTTTCATCGGCATTTCCCATGTGTTCAAGTGAATAATTATGCTTCTTGCGTAAATGAATGACAAACCTCTGATACTGTAGGAGTTTTTCTTCGTAGTCACTCGGTAGTTTTAGCGCGAGTGATGTACGTCATTTAAGCGCAAATCCATTTCGCCGCATCATTCGTCTTATACACCCGAAGCTGGCTTTGAAACCGGAGACTTTTAATTCTTCTGCGATTTCTAAAGCTTTTAATTTCTAGTGACAGGGAGTCCTTGCCTTCTTAAAAGCCGTACGTATACACAGATGCTGGACTCTACTGCTACAAAACGCCCAACTTGAGGTCCCGCGAATGCTCGTCGCGCACTATTTGCATTTGAAAGTCGTTCCTTCTGTTTTCTCCATCGTTGAATACAGGATTCATCAATATCGAATTTCCTTGCGGCTTTGCGATTGCATGTTTTTCTACATTTTGTATCACAATTAATTTATAATTCGCATCGTACGGGTTACGTTTAATTTGATTTGACTGCGTGCCTTTAGTGTCCACAATATCAATCATTCCGCAAACGCAATACAAAAACGCCGAATGAAAACAAAGTACAGATAAGCGATGTTTTCACTGTTACAATAGAAAACCACACTGGCAGTTTACCCGTTATTTAGAAACATGTTACTCACACCCCCTCTACTCATCTTTTGTCTTGCTGTCTACAGAAGGGTGCGAGCACACGCACTTACACTTTATCTTCCTATTCTTTCTTCAGTTTGCTGTTAAAACATTCGGTTGTAGTCATAAATCATAACGCCAGAGTTAACTACAGCCAGGCAAACTGCTGTTCCTTAGGCAGTAAACAACTCATAGATACCAAAAGCGTTTGTCCCGCTAGAAGTCAGGTATAACTTCGAATTTCGTTAGCGCGCGAATGCAAGACGCAGGACAAATTAGCGACCGTGTTTATAGGAGAAAAAGTGCGGCTTGTATTCGGAACAATACGGTATTTGCATGATATTAATAGTATTAAAATTTCAAGTGTTATAGGCCTATTTGATTTAAATATATCCTCAAAAAACAAAATTTGCGATTTAACGGACTTTCGATTTTACGGACACCCCTCAACCCCAATTAGTCCGTTAAATCGAGGGTTTACTGTACTTGTTGTATTGAATAGTTTGCTGTTTTATACAATCATACCTTGTATTGTGTATAGATGGTAATAGTAATTTGCATTGGTAACTGAAATCAAAATGGAATTTTTAATTGGCATCGGTAGTTGAATTTGAGTCATTTTGAAAAAAAAGGGGGGGTTTCTAATATGACTTGCCAATGTGTGTTATGTATGTTAAAGATATGAAGATATCAAATGTATTATGTTATATTAAGGATAAGTATACGGAAACAATGTTATATGCATATTAAAAGTTAAGATAGGAAACCAGTACTTTGCATAAGGCAAACCAGTATGGGCTAAGAGGAAACCAAATCAGTTGGGGATATGGCATTGTGAAAGACCTGTTATTGATGTTTTTGTTTGATTGTTATAGAGTCTGGTGATATTGTGGTGGCGTGCCTGTCTGACTTTATGGTGCTGGGATCTCAACAAGGGAAGTCCAGTAAGGTCATGCAGGTGCAGCCGCAGTCACCGGACTAGGGGGGTAAGTTACCCATGATTTTAATAAGGAATTACGGGAGGTCATGGCACCATATCCTTGCTGGTCCTCTTGGGTTTTAGGCAATGAGAGTTTTTGTTTCGGCAAAAAACCTCTCATTGGGGGGGGGTGTATTGTAACAGGGCAAACTAAGGGGATTTGTAATTTCATAATTTTCTTGTAACAATTTGTAGCCAATCATGCTAGGCAACACTTTAAGATCACCAAATATGTGAATTTTGTGAACAACCGGTAGTCAGTTCGGTATCATGCTGTGCAAGGTACAAAAGCAATTGGAACAGTGGAATGTGTACAAGTGCGTATGTGTGCCACCTTTTGTGATGTAGAAGTTACCGCGAAGCGACGATGCTGGACTGATTTCTGTTACGTCATGCTAATAATGAAATTTTACAACCAATCACAATGGAGTATGGACCTGTTTCCTGTGAAGAACGAGAGCCGGTGGACTGGCAGAGTCCTTTTTAGCCATTTTTGGATGCCTTCAGTCGGCATCAAACCTCAGTACCGCGCGGATGTGTTAACGCGCGATTCGCAAGAAAAAAAGTGCTCGCGAATAAATTAAGGCAGTCGACTAAAATTCTTCAGACCGCGCGGTCATATAAAAAGTGCTCGAGCGAAATTAAAGTCGGCCGACAAACAATGTTAGTTAATTCAATGTGAAAACAACCGGAAAGAATGTCAGAGTGAACCGGTAACAATAGTCTTACAAATTTAACTATTCAGAACTTATTTTCGGAGTGTTAACAAAAAAGTGAATCAACAGTAGTGGTGAAACCATGTGGATATGACTACAACAGGGATGAGTACCTAAAATAATAAATTAATTAACTTTCACAGCATTTACAATTTTAAATGAGTGATCAATAAGATAAATTTGTTCAGAGAGCTCTATAAAAAAAGGGGTTATTAGAATATAAATCAGTAGAGGTATGAGAGTGTGTGTGTGTTATGAAAGCACTGGTTTGTCTATAAAAAGAAGATATCTAAAAAACTAGTTACATAAGATTGTGTTTATAACTATTGTAAGTTTTTAAAAGTCTATAAAAATTGTAAGTTTAAAGGTTTAGAGTGACGCAACATCACGTTGCCCAATCGTTGGTAAAATAACAAAATAAAATAAGCTTGGTTTATCAGAAAAATGTGTTAGTAATTATTACGCAGCAAAGCCCAGTAACCACTTTTACAGGTCACAAGTTCGTATATAGAATTCTGGACTAACGTGTGAAGGTAAGAGATAAAATTAAATATTGGAAGTTGTGTTTTTATGTTTTCAAAAATTAATTATTAAAGAATAGTTACATTTTGTTCATATTCATAAAAATTTACATTACAAAAACTCTAAATGAAAACGAAAAAAAGGTACGGTATTTAGCATAAAGTGTTAATTGTTAAGGGGGTGATATAGCTGACGCAGTCCTTTTTGTGCTAAAATTTCAGAAATATCTGGTGACTTTTTTAAGGCTCATCACAAAAAAATTTCACAGTTCATTTATTATATATTTTAAAAGCTTTAACCAAAACGTTAGTGCTGTATACAATTTTTTTGTAAAAATATTAATTATTAAAAATAAATAAAAAGTCAGCGGGGGCTGTGTCGGAGCCAGGGCCGCAAATCTTCAGAGCGTAGAATACGTCTGTGTGCTTTAGGGTTGCTAATGTGTTATGAATAAAATGAACAAACACATATTTAGTTTTACAAAGTATTTAGTTTTTCAGCTGAATTCGATCGGCTGATACACTTGCGAAGTCGGGCGTTCTTCCTCATCCAACTTGACTTCAGTATTTATTTCCTTGTCTTTTAAGCATTGTCGGTTATTTCCTCTGACGTTCGGCATTGGTCATTTTGGGTTTTTTGAATGCCCCATGATTTTTTCTACTCTCCTGTATGCATTTACGATACTTTTGAGCACGTTTAGCATCCATATACCGCGACATTTTGTCCGAACACACGATTTTTACAACTTGAATTACAATTATTCAAACCTCTTAATAATATCACCGCTATTACAGTACCGTACACTATGTAGATAGTACTCGATGAGACAATTTTAACGACACCTCACTCAACGTTCTATCGCATCGGAAACCGGAGAAATACTAATTTTAGTGCGCGCCGAGCGGTGCAAAACATTTCTATTTCTCTCCCCGCTCAGGATGATGCAATAGCCCGCTTATATTGTGCTATTTATTATCTTTGTTCCTTTATCTGTCGAATGGTACCTCATATAAGCGTGAATCTTTTGTCGTTTAGATAATATTTTAATTTCAAATGTGACGTGAAAACGTAACGCTCGATTTTATGGTTGGGGGTGCCTATTGCTGGCCTGAAAGGTAAGACGTATTTTACGTCAAAAATGGATGTACAGTATATCTTTACTTTTTACATGATTTCTCTGTTACTAGTTAACATAATTTAAAAAATGTGTATCGTCCTTCTAAACATCATGGCTATGGTGTGAACTATGAAAATTGTCTACTGAAAAAAATATTCGATTTTCATAATTTTTTATTACTTTTTATAAAAAAATTAATTTTTTTTGCAGGGAAAAGTCTATAACTTTGAAAGTATTTCACTCACTTACTTTACTGTAGTTCACACCATAGACAAAGGTATAATAAACAAGGTCTGAAAATTTGGTAGCTGTAGTCAGATAGTTAGACGTATTTTGTAAAATATTAAAAAAAACAGGTTTCGGAAATTCAAAGTTAAAGTTTTATTTCACAGTTTTATAGAAAAATAACAGTGTTGATAGCTTTAAAACTTCCCAGCAGCATACATTTACTCCTTCTTTATCGGCTGTAGTCTGTTCTTTTTCAAGTCTAAGCCTCCTTCTAGCTCTTCTTTCTTCTAGACTATACCACTTTTCTGTGTCACGCAACCTCCTCGTATCGAATTTCTTCAGAGCATCTTCTGTGTACTCTCCAGGGGCAATACCTAAATAGTCAAGGACTCTCATTTTAGACTGACAGCATTCATTGTACTGAAGAGTAGCTTCATGTGCAGCAATTTCTACCACTTTTGTCCTAGCAAAGCCCCTTTTAGGAGACAAAGACCAAAGTACACTAATAAACGACTCATTTGCGTTCAGGTGTTGATAGGTCTGAGAATACAGGTTTAGTAATTTCCATTATTGGCATAAATATTGTTTTTGTGTGAAAATGTGGTAGCTGTATCGTTAACGGATAGGTTGGGTGGCAACTGAGTCTTTGAGGTTAGGTGACACACCCTTGTTGCTGTTTTTAATTTCACACCTGAAGCACTTTTATAATTAGTGTCTTTCTTTGTAGTAAATGTATTACCATGGAACTTTCTCTTCTCTGTTGTATTTATACCTTTTCTATCCATGTTTCATTTCAAAACTTCACTACACAACTGCACTTGAAATCAGCTGTTTGTGTATACATCCATTATGCAAACAGACATATTTTGTTTAGCTACAAAATATGTATATTACGAATAGGAGAATAAAACAAGCCAAAATAAAGTAACAATATAACAATATATTGAACCTGGCAAAAATGCTCATTTTTCAATAATTTTTGTAGCAAATAACTCAGAAAAATCTATTTAATAAAATCCAAAAAAAAAATTTAAAAATTAATTTTTTGAGATTTTCATCCAAATTAATTACCAGCCATAATTAATTTTCAGCCCCTTAATTACTGTGTGTGGAAGCACTGTAATTTTGTGAAATTTATTATTTGTAGCGATACCGTGTTGTACATGATACAATCAGAAATGTTATACATGAGTGACTGTCACAGAAATGATATGACTGTCACAAGAGCACACATAATTTTAAGTTATTCTTGGATTTTGTTGTCCATGACGTGTCCATTGATTAACTTTGCGTTCCGAGTCGGTAGTGTTATAATTAGTTTAAGGTATTATTGAAACATGCATTACCCTGTGAACCTTTCCAATTCATCCACTGGGTTTCCCAAGATAATGGTTAAGCCTACCATGAGTCAAATTGGGTTCTTGGCACAGAGAATGGGAACAACAGATCTTTGCAGTATGAGCATGGCATACTGCTGGCGATGTTTATAATCCAACACATGGTTATTAAAGTATATTGTTAGGTCTTTCAACAAGTTCCTTCAGCTACTACTCTCAGCTCCTGAGGATGCCCTAGATTCTTGGGCTTGAAAAGTTAAGAAAGAGACAAAATAATGACGACAGAAGTAGTCTGGGAGGATACTTAACTAGATAAATTTTATCCATTATATAGCAGTTTCAAACACAAGTAGTTTTATCTACACAAGAAATTTTAGTATATTAGATCTACTGATAGATTTTTTGGTCTGATGGCTTTTCATTTTTATTACGCATTTTCTTCCAGCAGATAACAGTAATAAAGTTTCAGAGATTCACTTTGGAACAGAAAATTACCTTTCTTTTGACCTATCTGTCACTGGAATTACAGAGTAATTGAAAATGGACTTTTAACATTTTGAAAGCATATAGAAATTTATTTTAATGACTTATAGAGTCGGTTGAGGTGTTATTTTAAAGCAAAACATATCAAGTTTGACTTACATAGTGCTGTAGTTTCAAATGCAGCCACCAGAAGCGTTGTTGTTCAAAATGGCTACTTTCACTGGTGCGGAACGTACTCATTGTGTGTTTTGGTTTCATTAAATGAAATCCGCTATTAGTCCTACAACATAATTTTGATACAAAGTATGGTAAAGATCTTCCAAGTTGACCTAAAATTTACTTTTGGCACCAAACCTTTGTTGAGACTGATTGTTCTGTACGACATGCAAAATCAACAGGAAGCCTGCATGTTTCTAATGCCGCTGTGGAACAACTTAGAGAAATGAACATTTACACCGCAGTTGCAGAAGCAATCCAATGTACCCAATATACTGG
The DNA here is from genome assembly GCA_034769895.1 of Magicicada septendecula. Classification (NCBI taxonomy): domain Eukaryota; kingdom Metazoa; phylum Arthropoda; class Insecta; order Hemiptera; family Cicadidae; genus Magicicada; species Magicicada septendecula. Next base: position 228,189,027 of record CM068371.1, on the reverse strand, counting down.
CTCGAGTTTGGAACGAAATTGCCTTCAGGTGGGATGTGCCATATCACAAAACATGGTCACATCAAACCAAATGACTGTTTGATGAAACAATTTGATGGGTTTTGCTTTAAAGCAGCACCCAACCGACTCTGTAAGTCATCTGAATAAATTTATATATGCTTTCAAAGATGTAAAGTACTTTTTGAATCATCCTGTATAATGATAAGGTAGACAAGCTCCCAAACTTACGGAATAACATCAGGTACATCAACAGAAGATATATACTTCATCACTAACCATTTAACACTGCTTTCACAAAACTGTTCAGTGGAATAAATAACATTGTTCGATATTTCGGATCGAACCGTCATTATTTTCATTTTCCGAAGTTGGCACTATGGCTTTTGTAGGGCCCATGAAGGGAATGGACTTGTAGCTTTTGTCGCACGCCAGCCAATCCTAGTGTCAGCATCCACGGGTCGGGACTCCTCGGCAGGTAGAACTCCGTACATGTAACCTATCCTTTTCCCAACCAGTCTATCCTGCCTTGAGTGTCAGGATCAACCCAGTCGTGAGTTACGGTAAGTCATTTTTATATTATTTATGTCTTGTTAGCAATTCTGCATGCTGCTGCTATAGAGCTCACCAGAGGCTATTAAATTATCAAGTAAGAAAGCCGTCTTTCTTTCAATCTTTTAAAATATTATCGTACATCTATTTACTACCAGAGGTCTCATGAAGTTGCTAGCTTTTTCAGTTAAATTGCTTGCCGTCATGACTGGGAGCACGTGTTTCGTAATTTTGTACATGTTACTGCTGGTGGAAAGAGATTCAGTAAAGGGGTTATAAGTCAGTTTTGGCTGCGTGATTTTTATTTTAATTACCAACGTGCCGTGCCGTTTCGTTTTTTGTGCCTGCTCGTGGTTGTCTTGCATGCCGTTAATTTTTTAAATTTCATGAATGTTTGTCATTTGCATGCTATTGCACGGAAGCACGTTGGTATAATACGTACGCATGTGAACTACGAGTTTGCGTTTCAATGCTGTTTCTTGTGGTCAGCAGTGTCGTCGTGTGTGCATGGCCAGGTGGGCAAATTTTGTGTCAAAATTTTGCACCTTGTTTTTTGGGGTAGTCGTTTAATTACTGGGTCAAGTCTGGTGAAGTTTGTTTCCGTCCTGTTATGGTTTGCGTTCCACATGAAATTGTGCGCTACGTGTTTGCGACTGTCAGGCGTAAAGGGAACGGGTTGGTTTTAGGTTATCCGGGGTCGGTATAGCCTGCCTTATATTTAATTTTTTTGGCATGACCATTATCTTTAGGTGCGGTTTATATTTTGCATATGCGATATCCTGTCCATACATGCCGCGTTGACCATCAATTTTGGCATTTAATGTGTCCCAGTTATTGTGGTTGGTTCGGTAACTGGTGAATTGTTGTACATTGTACTTTGCTGTGTTTTGTGTGTATTTATTCTATTTGGTATTATGCATGTTTGTTTTTGGGTGCACTTTTGTGTACCATTATTTTGCACCGTATGTGCTGTAATCTTGTGCAACTTGTGTTTTTGTTGTCGTGCTTTTGCACTGTGTAAATCAATTTGTTGCGTGTTTAATTTATTGTGTTTGGTACTATTCGCCTGTTGGATTGTGTAAGTTGTATTTTGCCTTGCACTAATTTACTTTTGTATTTATCTTGCTCGGTATTGTTTATGAAAAGTAGTTGTGTCAGACGCTTAGTTATCTCGAGCACTGTTAGGCTAAGTCGGGTCGTGATTATTGTTCAGTTTCTAATTCTCTTATTAAGGGTGGTTGTCGGTTGCGCGATATTTTTTAATTCAATATGCCTGCTAAATTGTCGTTGGCAGCTTTTGACCGGACCACTTCGGTGGGAATACTTGCGTTGCAGCATTTAATAAATAAGTTGGAAGGGTTGCCGCAATTGAGAGTCGTGGATCAGCATGAGGCCAGTATTTTGGCCTCTAGGTTGTCCGAAGAATATCAGGACCTTCTAGGTAAGGTAGATCCTTACCTATCGGCCGAGTCATTGCCCCAGGGATTGGACGAGGACCACATTTTTTCGGTGGTAGCTCAAATTAAGGATATTTATGTCCGGGGTAGCATTTTAGCATCAAAACTAACAAAACCAGAGATACCGGTTGGTTCCGGTCGGTTTACATCGGCAAGTGGCGGGTACTCAGGTGTTCTCGTTCAGGAGTTGCCGAAACTTTCTTTACCTTGTTTTGATGGCCAGGCCAAATGTTGGTCCGAGTTTTGGTCAAAGGTCACCACATTAGTGGACAAAAGTCCTGCCCTCACCCCAAAGCAAAAATTGTTGTATTTATTGACTCATCTTAAGGGTGAGGCGTATGAGAAGGTTGCCGCGCTTCCCATAGTTGACGACAGTTATTCGCTTGCACTGTCAACTCTTAAAAACCGTTATCACAATCCTCGTTTGGCCGCCCGGGTTCATTGTACCAATCTGCTTCAGTTACCAGCCGCTTCTATGCGATCAGCTGTGTCTATTAGAAAGTTGGTGGACAGCTTCAATGCTAACTTTTCAGCGTTGTCAGCTCTAAACATTGCTGATATATATCAAGCAATATATGCGTCTTTTGTGTTGTCTAGGCTGGATCTATCATTGCGTGAACGCTTTGAGGCGTCTGTTACGGACAAAGAGAATCTCCCTGCCCTAACAGAAATTATGACATTTTTAACCGCTATGGCGGAACAGAAAGAACAGGCATCTTTGGAATCGGCTTTACCTGCTCTTCCTAGCACTAGCCACCAGAAAACCCAGAAGGTTTCCTTTTCTAAGGCTACTCCTCTTGCTGTGTCTACATTATCTGCGGAGGTTACGCAACGGGATGGATCTAGTTCACGTTGCCTTCATTGCGATTCCCGGACCCATGTGCTTCTCAAGTGTCCTGCGTGGCTGAGTAGGGACCCTAGTTTTCAAAGTCTTCAAAATAAAAAATGTTGTCTTTCATGCCTCCAACATAAACATTCGGGCTGGTGCAAAAATAGGTGCAAAACGTGTGGCTCTAAGTACCACCACACTTTACTTCATTTCAAAAATGCCCGTCCGTCTCCGTCTCGTTCACAGATTTCTGACACAGCTGAATTCAAGGCTTCGGGGTCATCGCTTGTTGACCAAGTTGATCTGTCTAGCACTACTCTGACCGTGTCTCTGCCCCATCATGCACGGGTTCTGTTAGCCACCTGTCTAGCAGTCTTGTCGTCTCCCAATGGTGGTTATATTGTAGTTAGGGCCATCCTGGATAGCGCGTCCCATGCTTCTTTCATAACTGAAGCATGTGCATCTCGCTTAAAGTGTGCTTGTTTTGACGCTTCAGTAAGCGTCAATGGGGTAGGTGATATTGCCACCAAAGCAAAAAAGGTGTGCCATCTGTCCTTGGAAACTTTAAAACGCGAGGTTGTGGCATCTAACCATGCTTTTATAATTATTTCTAAGATCTCGTCGGACTCACCTAGGTTCCAGGTGTGCCTGAAGTTAAGCAGGCTACAAAAGACCTTTTGTTAGCTGACCCTACCTTCGATGTAGCAGCCCCAATTGATGCGTTGTTTGGAGCCGATATTGTAGCGGCTATTCTTATGGGAGAGACTATTCCTTTGGGTGCAGGGTTGCCTGTTCCAGTTAGGACACGTTTTGGGTTTGTGATTATGGGTAGAGCCCCAATTTCACTTAATTGTGCATTGACTTGTGCTAGCGGTCTCACTGGCCTTCCTTTGGATCTAGTATCTGCACATCAGCTTCACTGTCATTTCCACCACTTTTATCCATCCGTCACAATGTTATCTACGGATACAACAAACCTACTTGAGCAAGTTCATCGTTTTTGGGAGGTCGAAGAGCCTCCAGCTGTACCCCACCAATTATCTGAAGAGGATCACTTTGCTGAAAGGTTTTACATGGAGTCAACAAGTCGGTTGCCGTTGGGTCGTTACCAGGTGCGCTTGCCGTTCTTCAAAAACTCTTCTCACATTTTGGGAAATTCCCTTAAGGGAGCCACGTCTCGGTTTTTTGCGTTAGAAAGGAAATTTGCGGCGAACAGTCAGTTTAAGAGGCAGTATGTACAATTTATAACGGATTATGTCGCTCAGGGGCATATGTCATTGGTGCGTGGCCCCAATTTTCCAAAATATTTCATCCCTCATCATGGTATCTTTAAAGTTAGAGGTGATACTTCAAAAATAAGGGTGGTGTTTGACGCCAGCATGAAGACGTCCTCTGGGATTTCCTTAAATGACGTGTTATGTGTCGGCCCTAAGTTGCAGACCTTACTGTCCGACGTTTTGACTTTGTTTCGGCGGTTTAGCCATGTTTTCACGTGCGACATCGAAAAGATGTATCGTCAGATTGCTATGCATCCTGATGACTCGGCGTACCTGTGTATTTTATGGCGTGAGGAGGTTACCGCCCCATTAAGGGTTTTCGCTTTGCGTACCGTTACTTATGGGCTGGCTTGCGCCCCTTTTCAGGCGTTGCGAACCTTGCAGCGGCTGGCTCAGGATGAGGCAGTTAATTTTCCTGCGGGAGCGGTGGTACTTAGCCGTAATATTTTTGTGGAGGATATTGCTGCTGGCGCTGATTCAAAATCAGAGCTTTGCAAATTACAACGGGAATTAATTCTGTTGTTGTCTTCAGGAGGGTTCAATTTGAAGAAATGGTGCACTAATCAACCCGACTGCCTACCTGAATCAGCCGCTCCGAGTGATTCCGTCGTTGCTAAGGATAAGGATATTCTGGGTTTAAGTTGGGACCATTCAACTGATTGCTTCTCATTTCCTCCTTTGGCCTGTTGCAGCAATGCTCAGGTTCAATTGACCAAACGTGTCGTGTTATCCCAGATGGCACAATTATTTGACCCATGTGGTTGGCTTTTGCCAGTGATTTTCAGGGCCAAGGCTTTTTTCCAAAAACTCTGGGCTGAGGGCTTGGACTGGGATGCTCCTCTAAGTGATGACTTAAATGATTATTGGAGTCAATTCCTGTCCTCTTTGAATCATCTTTCGGTAATTACTATTTCCCGGCCATTCCTCCCTAAAGGTGGGCATATTGAAAGGGTTATATTGCATGGTTTCTGTGATGCTTCCCAGTTGGGTTACGCGGCCGTCCTCTATCTGTCCATTTATACTGACTCTGGTCCTCCAGTGGTTTCGTTGGTGTCATCTAAAACTAAAGTGGCACCTCTTAAAACTTTATCAATCCCACGTTTGGAGTTGTTGGGAGCTTATCTTTTAGCCAAACTTGTTCGTCATTATGTTGGCTTATTCTCGTCATGTATTCAATTGAGTCAAGTTTTCTTATGGACGGACTCGACGATTGTCTTGGATTGGCTGAATATGCATACTGTTAAATTGAAGATGTTTATTGCTAATCGGGTGGCTGCCATTACCGAGTGGACCGATACTAAATCTTGGCGTCATGTTCATGGTGTTTCTAACCCCGCTGATTTAGCCTCCAGAGGCACGTCACTCTCCAGCCTCCGGTCATCGACATTGTGGTGGTCAGGGCCAGATTGGTTAAAGTTTGATGCTCTGCACTGGCCCCCTTATTAATTATCGTCCGAATCACGACGTGCAAGATGTTGCCTTGGAGACCAAGGTCTCTTCGTTTCTCACTCAGGAGCCCTGGGTGGAATTGTTTGAGCACTTGTCGTCGTGGCCCTTAGAGGTGGGGGTGACCTAAATTATACCGGTTGCCTATATCTTCTTGATTGGGTTTATCTTGTTTTTCGGGTGAGCAGAATTAGTTTCAATGATTGTTGTGGACTTACTTGACACTTTTCTGGGATTTCCCAGGTGATTCCGTCCAGCTATTGTCCACAGTGAATTTTACATTGTGGAAGGTTTCTGACATGGCGTTGTGCCAGTTTATTGGGAGTTATGGATGCTCAACAAATCAACAACAACAAAAAATAAGTAAAAAAAAAATGGTAAAAAAAGGGGAATAAAGGGAACAACAACAACAAAAAATAAAAAAGGAAAAAAATGTAAAAAAACCTAGGGAATAACTAAGTTGATTTGCTGAGTTTTACATTGTGTTTGGCTGGGCCATTGTTTATTGTATGTTATTGGGTTTTGTCTGCTCTACCCGAACATTTCGGATTGCTCGCCTGGTCGATGCGCCCGCGGCGGAGTTATTCGGCATGGTTTTCTAATTAATTGCATGTTTTCTGTATGTTTGTATTTTCTTGTGTTTGCGTGTGACCCCCTCCTATGTTGGAGGGTAATTTTCAGAGAGTGTTCCTGTTCAGCCAAAAACCAAATTTGTAATGTATTTTGGCCATGTCTTTTGGTGTAGTTGGTGGTTGACACATTGTGGTCAACGGGGGCCGGTGTTCGATATTTCGGATCGAACCGGTCATTATTTTCATTTTCCGAAGTTGGCACTATGGCTTTTGTAGGGCCCATGAAGGGAATGGACTTGTAGCTTTTGTCGCACGCCAGCCATCCTAGTGTCAGCATCCACGGGTCGGGACTCCTCGGCAGGTAGAACTCCGTACATGTAACCTATCCTTTTCCCAACCAGTCTATCCTGCCTTGAGTGTCAGGATCAACCCAGTCGTGAGTTACGGTAAGTCATTTTTATATTATTTATGTCTTGTTAGCAATTCTGCATGCTGCTGCTATAGAGCTCACCAGAGGCTATTAAATTATCAAGTAAGAAAGCCGTCTTTCTTTCAATCTTTTAAAATATTATCGTACAAACATACTTCTAATTTTTAAGCAGTGGGAATTTTTCTGAAACAGAACTGTGCACGTGAAAGTAAGAAGTAAAAAGATAATAGTAAAAATCAAGAAATTAACCTATTGTATTGTTATAGCTGCCACTATTCCTCTTGGCTTCACTTTCAACAAGTGACTGAGACACATGAGATTGGTAAAGTTATCTGTGATTGTAGATACTAATATACAGTGGACGCAGTGGCGGATTACGATATTTCGAGCCTTAGGCAGAGATATATTGCGGGCCTAACTGTTAAACAATATGAAGAAAAAATACTTTCAATCAAAACTATATATTGAACCAATTTATGCTGTTTTACAAAGACAAGAACATCGAGCATAAAAACGATACATAGAATGCTTGTAATTGATGGAAGAATGGAGAAAATGTTTTAATAAAACATTTTTCTCGCTTTTATTTTCACAAACTCTGAAATAATGTCTGAAAAATCCAACTTTCGTAGAAGACCCGACTCTATACTCATGATTGACAAGTGGTTAAGTTTCTCGTCCAGCATTTTCGGCCGGAGAACATTCTTTATCCTTTTCAATGCTGAAAACGATCGCTCACTGGAGCAGTTGCTCACCATCAAACAAATACATACGAAGTGCATTTCCCATATTCGGAAACACGTCCTGCAGGCTGTGCTCACTTAGTGTTCGGTACAAGTAAAGTTTAATGCTGATGTCACCAAGAATTTTCAAGCTACTGCTCTTGATGTACTCGCGAAAGTGAATGACCTCTTCTGGAAAAGTTGCCTCTACATCGTCTGGGTATGACTCTTGAAGCTGTTTCGCTTTTTCTCGAAGTTCGCTAGTATCAATATCCAGTAGATCATGCAAAAATCCAAACTTACTGCAGAGAACAGCATACGCATCCAAGCGTCTTTTCAGTTCGCTATCAAGGCGATCTAAGACAGGAATAAAGACTTCAACTTTGAACCGCATTCACGGTGATAAATTAGCAGTTGCAGCATCTGCAGGTCCATCATGATGCGTTAACCATGAACTACGACTGCATTTACGTTGAGTGCTTTCTTTGTACTCGTTATTGTTTGTGATTGACATACCTTTTCTTCAAACTCGTCAAATGATTCTCTCAGTGATGCTACATACTCTTTCAAAGAATTCAGTAGCCTGACCGCTTCGTGTAGATCCATGCTTGTACTTTGTAGCTTTTTGGATGTTTTGTGAAACCTTTCTAACACTACAGACCACAACTCGACCAGAATCCCGTTTTCAAGCCGATTCATTTTCTTCACAAGACTGGAGGCATCAGATCGAGTTGTTGGATCTTCATCCATATCTTCAGAAATACGTGTGAGGGCAGTATGAATTTTGTTGAAGCTCAATTTCAAAGCAGTGGTTGCATCAGAGTGTGCAGACCAGCGTGTTGTGGATAGACGTTTTACCACAGGTAGACCAGTTCCTTGAAGCTCTTGCAGTAATATATTCCAACAGTGATGCACTGAAAAACGTGTACAACCGTGTTATGAAGTCAAAGAATGCAGTAGCACTGGGAACGCAGTTGACGGCAGATTGTCCGACCAGATTCAGTGAATGGCCGAAACATGGTATCCACTCTGATTTCTCTCTCGAATAACGGCCTGTAGCCCCATGTATCTTCCCGACATGTTGCTCGCATTGTCATATGATTGTCCCCTGCAGTTTTCGATGGCCAGTCCGGATTCCGATAGAAATCCGAGCAAACTTTTTGACAGCTCTTTCGCAGTATGTCCCTCCATATCCAGGAACTTGACGAAGAGTTCTACTGGTACATCATCAAGAACATATCTGAAAATGCATGTCAGGCGGTCAATGTGGGAGACATCTGGAGTGGAGTCGATTGACACAGAATAGTATTTTGCTTCGTTTCAGTTCATCGATGATGCAATTCAAAACTTTTTAACCCATTATGTCTATCAATTCGTGACATATAGTGGACGAGAGGTAAGAAACTGATCCTCTGCCCTTTGTACCATACTTTTCAATATGAGTCGCGAGAAATGGGTCAAACTGTGCTAATAGTTCCAATGTTTCCAAGTAATTCCCATTATGTGCAGATCCAATAATTTCATCGTGTCCGCGAAAGGCTAGTCCTCGTTCGGCCAAAAACTTGATAACAGCCACAACTCTTTGTAGTACAGATTCGCCATATTTGCACTGTGTTTTATATTCTTCCGCAACTAAAGTGTCTATCCTGCCCTTTGAATGTGCACGTTTGCTGCGGGCAAAAACGGCGTCTAGATGACTTGTGCTGTTTTCATGATGTGAAAATCGTGCAGTAGTATTTTTCCAGTCAGAATATCCATCTTTTGAGAATGGAGTTTCTTTTGCAGAAAAAAGCTTACACGGAAAACAATAAACTCGACTAGTAGCAGGAGAATAGCAGAGCCATGATCTATGAACCTTTTCACTATTTGAGTGATGTCGTTCGAAATATGATCTATTGAAGAATTGTTTCCAATGTCCATCTGCTTGTTCAGAGTTCGAAAAATCACTATCAACGTGCTGACACTCTTCACTGCCTTTAGTTGAGAAGAAATCCCGTAAGCTTTCCGAAACAGAATCTTCTGGCCACAGACCTAAATCATTTGAGTACAAATCACCCAGTGGTGGATCATCTTCTTGTTGTTGATCACATTCCATAACGTCATGAACCTGTTCATCACGTTGCAGTATTTCAGGTTTAGATTCTTCTTGCTCTTGTTGATCTACGTTTGAAGCAGTTGATGTGCTATTAGCTGTTTCAGACACAACAGAGGATTTGTCTCCTTTTGCAGAAAAGAATGTATGCAGCTTTGGAATTTTCTCTAACTCCTCCTCTTTTCGTCGTTGTTGCTCATCTCTCTCCTTCTTCTTGATATTTCCTGGCTTATGATGATATGCCATTGAAATACATTCAACGCATCTGAAAAAAAGTAAACAAAAGTAAAAGATACGTTTATTGTATACACGATACAAGTTTGACAAATTTTATTATAAACATAATTCTTAAATTAATAGAATAATAAAAAGAATAAATTATTTCGTATAGTAACAGCGACTTAGGAATATTTCTTGCTTTGTCGTCACGGATACCAGTAACATTCGCCGCACATTTATTTATCTCGTTACATATAAGGCCGAGTTATACATCAACAATGTGCGAGCAAAGAATTCTCTAATACTAGGACTTCAATGCGAACTTTTGTTTTGACGCGCTCGCCGTATACTCGATGCACGCCCGACAATCATTTGTCAAAATTTGCCAAAAACATGGCGTTTGGCTATATCAAGGTTATGTAATCGTGCAACTAAGACATGAAAATTAATGCTTAAAAGCTACAGAACGCGATAGTGTACTTACGAAATTCACTTCTGCAACAAATTTGGCACTAGGTTCAAAACGTTACTTAAAAATCGATAATGCTCCACACAAAAACTTTAAAACATTTGCCAGCAACAACTGTCTGCATTGTCACGCAAACCCACTCAGAAGGCTGTAATGGCCGCCCAGTTCATTTAGTATTTACCGCTGCCGCTGTCAGCAGTGCCCTTCTGCTAGAAATACAGTGTCCCCGTTTTAACCAACTTTCCCCTACATAAACTGTTATTATGTTAAAGTTTAAAAATACCTACATACATAGATATAAATCACCGCTGCGCTAGTTCTATGTCTGTACAATACATCATCAGAGGTACATGTGCGCTCATATACAAACGTACATCTCAGGCCCGTTGCCAGACTTTCCAGAGGGGGCGCCCGGGTCATTTTAGGCATTGACTTTGATCTGACGAAACTCGCCTTATGTCAATTCCAAAAAACTAACCTGATTTCGGCTACATCATACTCTAATATTAAATTTCAACACATTTTTTTTCTAAAATAAATAGGCATTTTTAGCGGAGACTTGATTAAAAATAGGTATGCTGTTCTAAAGGGGGGTGCCTCACCCCCTGGCAACGGGCCTGCATCTGTGTGCAAGTTAAATTCTTATCTTCAAGTAATAAAATGAGAAATAAAGAAAGAGGTCCCGAAAATAATGCGCGCGACCTGAAATTACGGGCCTCCGCGCATGCCGGGCCTTAGGCAGCTGCCTATTCTGCCTAATGGGTGGACGGGTATCTTTTCTTTCTTATTCCATCAACTGTGATTATGTTTAGCTGAGAATAACTGTTTTAGATAGAACTGACTGTGCTGCTGCTAAAAATTCTGTTTTTTTAATGTGACCTACAAAATTTTTCAATATGAAGTTCACTTATGGGCATAATAATGATGTATGGATAATGCTTGTTGTTACATTATTTGTGGACCTGCAAATCACTCTTACCAGCCATCATGTGTTACCATTATGTGTTTGAGAAAATTATCTTTATTTTCATACCGATATTTATTCGGGTACTGAATACATGTTAGACTAATGCAATGTTTTCTAAAATGTTTCTGTTGGCCCTAAATCAGTAAATCTCTATGATATTTCTCCAGTTTATGAGTATTCTAAACAGTGTATAGTGAATAACTCATTTATCTGTTTATACAAGTGTCCCAAAAAGACTGTGCCAAACTTCAGGAAATGATTCTACTCATTAAACTAAAGGAAAAATGTCAAATAAACAAATACCAAAAAAATGCTTCATTTTCCATCTGTATGTAAAAAAAAAATCAATTACTGCCAAATGAAATGATGTTTGGAGTTGAAATTTCGTATACACAGAACATTTATAATTTTGTATAAGATCCAACTATTATCTTCAAACATTTATTTTATAACAAAACTTTGTCTATTTTCGTTATTGTTTGGCCTGTTTTGTTATCAAAGAAATATATATCTTTTATTTTTTTTGTCTGAATTCCTTTAACAGGGTACCATAGGATTTCGGATAAAAGGGGTAATTTTTGTATAATACGACATTTTTTGTTTTAAGTACCGTATTAATTTTTGCAAAATTCAGATTTAAAATTTTTAATCAGCCCAAATTTTGAAAATTTTTAAGACAATACTTGGGTTTTTATTACCACAATTTTCCAGGCTGTTAGGCCATGGTCCAGATAATTTATACCTGGAAAATTGTGATAATGTAAATACCGGCTGCGAAAACTTACATTCATTTATCAATACTTGATTTGTTTTTTTACTTATAAGAAATTGTATATGTACTGTGTACACCAAATTACAACTCCACAATTTTCACTTCATTCTGTAAAAAAAAAACATTCACACAAAAATTAAAGCTATTTCAGCATATTGTTATATAATGTGGAAAGAGTGTTATGTAATACGGAACACATTCTACAAGGATCTTGACTATTCCACCGATGAAAGACAATTAGGCATCAACTATCGAGTCTATACCAGACTGTACCGATCAGTGCAGTGTGTTCAAGGACACTGTTTCTAGTAGATTCTCGAGAGCGGCTGTTTGTTTAACATGTCATCCCAAGTGACAGATTATTCTGGAATATCAGCAGGATATAAATATAGGCATTCAGCGACGGTCAAGTTTAGTTTAAGTGGCATTTTATTCCAGTGCAGTTCAAAGTATTGTGGTGAAGTGTTATGGGTTTTATAATTGTGCGGGACTCTATTAGTTGACACTTTTACTGCGTGAACAATTTTTATTTGATTTGTTGTGCGAGACTATCTTGTTGATTACAAACTGTTTAATTGTGATAATTAAAGCTGGTGATTAGTGACTTAATTGGTGTCTTGTTGTGACGATTTAAATGGTAAATAAAAAAAAATTAATAATAAAAATATAAAAAAAAAACGAAAGTAAGTAAGTACTTTAAATCGCATGATTAAACCAAATACCCCTGAACTAACTCATAATAGTAATGAAAATTAAATTAAGAAAATCTAACTAAATAAGTAATTAAAATCTGAATGTAAAAGTTAAGAATAATACAGTTAATTCTTTAGTAAATTTATCATGCGTTGACCTGCCTATTCCGGACACAACGTGCATACCGAACCGGCAGTAAATTAGAAATATCTGTAAATCGTAATGTAAATAATTAATAATTTAAAGTCACAAGTAGTAGTTATAATAACCCCTGTAAACAAGATAAGTCTAGTTTATTTTGTCATACTATAAGAATGTATTATTAATAAAGAGTTGGAACTATATTATGGCGGAGTACTTACTCCGCGTCGTTGCAATCTACCTGTTGTAACAATAAAAGAGTAACGATGCGGCTTTCAGACTGTAAACACCTCCAAGCGAGGGCTCTTCATAAAATGTTTTATTCTTTTTGATTTTTAATTGAGTGTTAGCTTCCACTAAAAGCGTGGAGAGCTAGTTATATATTGAAGATGTAGTGAGGAATTTTGTTAGAAAGTGTGATACTGTAAAAAGAATTAGTATATAAGGTGATGTCTCAAGTTAATTAAAAAACGAACTCTCGAATATTGTTCGAGTAATGTAATTCATATTAATGTAAAAAGAAGATGCAAACTCCAGTACTACGGTGCCAGTAAATAAGTGACGTGCACAACTGCAGATAGGGACGACTACCACCTAAACAACACTTACCATAACCGCCGAGGATCAGCACGACTTCACACAGCATAACATCCATCTCCTCGTTAATACACCCAGAGGACTTTCACCGGAAACACTACCCAGATGACTACCCCGACTAACAGAGTACCAAAGATTCACGCCCCAGGACACGGACAGCAGAAGCGTATCTAAGAGGTGACTCAGTAGCTCGTCTACCGAGAATTATGTACATTTAAAATATAAATTGTCATACATGCCAAAGACTTTTCAAAAGACAATAATCATCTCTAAGCATTAAGTTTAGAAAAATGTAACCAGTAATTTCTAAAATCATACGTTGGAACATTACTCTTGAGATATAAGTTTTAATCCCTTAACTAAATAATACCATTCTTCAAATGGTGTTCATGCAACAATGCAACCTTCTTGATAAGTAAAGTAAATACCAGACGTCTTTACTAGATTTAAAGAGACTCGGATCCGAGGTAAAATACATGATCTGTTTGATCGTTTGTTTGACAGAAAACCCCTTTTAAATATTTCAGTATGAGAAAATTTTTATGTAATGGGATATATATATATATATATATATCATTTGTTAATAAAGAGATGTCATCTTGTTACATATTGAAGTGAGTGCATAAATCAGTTAAATTACCTTCCCTTGTGTCCTGTAATTAGAGTAATTATTATTGTTCTAAGTGTTGTGTAGATTTTCAGTTTGTTACAACGTAGGCAGCCTGTATAACTGGCTAGCGTCAATTATCACGGGTTCCCTGGATTTATAATGTAGCCCGGAACGTTATAAAGTTGCGCCACTCTGCTTTGTACAAAAGAATTGATCGTGTACAGAGTGTCACATATAGAGCTGCGGCACTCTGCTTTCGTGTGAAATAATTGTTATGTAGTATATGTAGTAAAAGAAAAATAGATAACTCACTGCTGATCTATGCACTCAGTTAATGTATTTCATGTCACCCCAAAAAGGGTAAGTTGCATAAAAGAAAAATAGCGACAGTATTAATTTACCATTGTGTATTTATTTTGTGTAAGATTACGCATGAACTTGTGTATAATTTATTTAACATACGCGAAAATAATACAAACTATCATTGTATTACACCAATGCAAGTGCCTACATGAATTTTAGTGCTTGTCAAACTGTTCAGTCTTTAACAGGTTTATATTGCGACAATTCAAGACCTGTAGTTTCCTGAATATGCCTGCATAGAATGTAAGTTGTATGTGTGTTGTCACGGTGAAACATATAAACTATTGACTAAATTAGACCAGGTTAATTACGTGTAAATAAATTCGTAAGTTTAATTTTGTTACTAGAGAGAGAAGTAAAAAAAAAGGGTAGATAGAATTACAGAAATTAAAATTAGAACGTAAGACAATTAATAACTAAACTCAGCTTATTACGGGCTGTAACTTGTGTAAAACGTGTATCATTGCCTCACACTCACCCCCGTGTTGGAGCCAGTTGAAACCAGTCGATAAAGATAGCCGTCAGCTATTGTTGTATAGAACAATAACACCCCTCACCCCAAGTGTATTTCTCGCGTTCCCACGCATACAACAAGTATGCCATTGTTTACAAAGAAAACTAGTCTGACCTACATTCCAGCGAACAGCTGATCGTTGACAATACACTGACGTCTGAGTGGAATTTTTGTCTTTCTCTGAGAAGAGAGGTTATTCTCTTTCGAACAATGCAAATGCTTTAACCATGAATTAAATTGTCTATGTAATAAGTGTATAGTATAGTAAAATAAATTTTAAATAAATTTTAGTGTGTTAGAAATAAAGTAAAAATGGCACAATTTAATCCAGATTTACTATTAAAGGACGAGCTGTCTTAAGAAGCTCTTTTACGTGGTCTACCCCATGCGAATGTAACAGTCGCGGAATTGCGCAAGTCTATACGCGAAAGTGGATTTGATACACCCGCGCAGTTAAGCAACCTAAGCGGACTCGATTATGAGAGCGAGAGAGAAACTTGTAATGCCAAGTATAGTGAGTTGACTTTATTGTCCCAAACCCTCCAAGACAAGAAATCTCCTGCGGTAATATTGCGTACAACTCAAAGGATAGAACATTTAACCCGGCGAATGAAAAATTTGTTGAACTGGGCTAACCTTTGTAACCCCTCTTTCCATTTTTACGCTTCATAAAAAAAATAAACCTTTTTTTTTAAGCCTCCCACCCCGGGACTTAATCTCAAACTCGAGCTCGTGCTTCAGAAACAGGTCGGGATTCATCCCACTCATCCCCAAACCGCTCGACTAATCACCCACAACAATAAATAACAAGAAATGAAACTGGAAAACCTCGAGTACTATCCTTCCATCAAGAGGACCCCCGGGTTCTCTAGCGCTGCGGAGACCTGGCCTACTTCTGAACCACATTATTAACACCACAGAAGAGAACAAGCAACAAGCAACAAGTATCTAACATACATAACACCAAACACCAATCCGACACACACGTCTCACCAACACATAAGTAGCAATCATAAACTAGCATCAAATTCCGAAACCTCGCAACACAGGAATTAAGTCGGTGATGGTACCGACTTCCGATCGGGCCATACCGCATCCTGCTAATGCCACACGCTATAATTTGACCTCGAAATACTAATATTCTCCCCCCAGGCAAGCTTGAGACCCCCGGCAGTTCAACATCTCAAATTTTCAAACCACGAATACCTGCCCCGTGGTGCGATCAGACTCACAAGTTAAGCAACCTAACAATTATACATGGGCATACACCTATAAAACAATAACATGACATACACTGGCCTATGTTTTAATTTCTGTGATTTCTAAAATTTCATTTTGCCCCAAGTATTTTCAGAGTTTGCAAGCGCCGTCACACCCAAGGGTTCAACCCTAGAATCAACTGCGCTCTGCTACCATTTGTAACCCCTCTTTCCATTTTTACGCTTCATAAAAAAAATAACCCCCCCTTTTTTTTTTAATGAAAGAGGGGCCACTAGTTATTTAAAACTATAGGCGGAAGGCCTAGAGAAGCCAAAAATGCGCTGGGTCCAGTGAGACGGGACTTGCAATAAAACTCGGTCGGTAAACAGTAATAACTATCTTTTATTCTTACTTAATCCCATACATAATTCGTTACATACATATATTAATTACAATTCCCTTGAGGTGCAAATATAACAAATAGGCTTGATAAATAAATAATCTCAATATATGAACAAATCAATTTCAATAAGGCCATTTCAATTCATCCCATATATATATATATATATATATATATATATATATATATATATATATCAATCTGGTTCCTTAAGCAACATCCTATAAATTATTTAAATCCCCCCTGATAACACTTAACACTAACATCACATACTGGAACATAAAGACACATATACATATAATATACATCACAGCTAAAACTCATGTTCAACCTGGCAGACAGCCTGTATATTCTAGCGAACCCGCATATAACTGGGAGAAAATCTGTATATTTCATAAAGCCCCAAAACTGCAATCATAAGTTTAAGCTTCCAGCAATAGCTGGAATTAATTCATAAAAAACCACAACCCCTTAACTCCATTAAAAATGAAAAGAAAATTTTTTAAAGAAACAGAATGGATAATAATGACTAAAAACTGCAAAGTCAGAGTGGCATAGCAGCCCATATGATTTTATAACATCTAAGAAATTGTATATTATAAGTATATCAAAAATCTTTAAATTTTTCGAACTGTATACAACAGTGATAAAAACCATTATCACTTAAGTTTCAAAACAACTGGCATAATTTTTACAAAATTGTTAAATCTTGTGTTTAAACTTTGTTACAAATATATATATATATATATATATCAGGAGTTCATTCTTTAATCATAATGGTTTGATAAGAACCAAATTAAACAGACAAGTCCAGCAAACAAGTCAGAACCTAAGTTACAATAACCAGTACCGCCTGTATGATTTTATAATCTCAAAAATTAATAGTATATGCCCACAAAAAAAATAAAATTTTAATATCAGCCATCTGTGCATAAATAAAATTAAAGTAACAGCATGTTGTATTCTAGCAGCTGTGCAAGTGTGCCAGAATGGGCCTGACCAGGTAAGACAGGTATCAGACCTGCATGAAACGGTACCAACGTGTGCCTAACTTGTGTCCCAAAAAAAACTATGTAAAATTTAACACCCGGGAACAGCCTGAAAACGAAACCCCCAACCCTTAAATACAGAAAAATAATTAAATGTGAAACCCCAGTAACACTCAGAAAACATCTGAACCAGCCGGTTCAGAATCAAGAAACTCATACCTATACTTAGCTTTACAGAACCAAATACCCTTACCATATTAGCATATGAAACATAAAAAAAACTCTGGCCCACCCCCACAGTGTAGCTCACAATTACAGTTATAGTACGTTATAAGTGTGGATAATGTTCATAGTGAATGTCTTGGTGATACACCCTTGATTTGACTGTTTAGCTGAGTAAGCACATGGTTCGAACACAATTTGTTACACGGATGTTCTGCGGGCCAGGCCAAAAAAAAAATAAAGGAGTTCATATCACCTTAATTGCAGCGGTAGAATAACATCTTTACTGTTAGCAAGCTCCCTCCTTGGTACAGACGAGTGCCAGGTGGTTCATGACTGGTGAAGGTGGCAGTACACCAGCTGGGGCCACGTCTCCGTCTAGGTGCGAGAACCCGGGAAGTCTCAAAAAGTTAGCCTGCCATCAAGACGAGTAGAAAACTGCCCAAGTAGACTGTCCGAGGTGAGAGCTGCTTGTTGATTCGGTGAAAGGCTGTCTGGAACTGAACGGTACGGCAGCAACGCAACGAACCTCAAACTTCGCCGCGAGATCGCGCACGCTGTCTGACAGTGCCGTCCAAATATCGCCACCCTAACTGACATTGATAAGTTGACGAGTTTATTATTGGAAAATTTTTATACCTTTGATCGCCGGGTTGTGCAAACACCGGCACACCTTACGGAAATACCTCCTGAAGTCCAAAGTTTTGCAGATGAAGCTTTACGTCAATTACCCACTATTATCAATGAATTATGAAGAAAATCAGACTCGTTCTGAATGGATGAAATTGAGAAGTCCTTGAAGAAACTACACATCTCCCCAGTTCAATCCCCTATGTTAGAACACCCTCCACCCAACACGGATCGGGACTCACCCGCCGTAACGCAAATACAACCTACTCGAGAGCAATACCCAAATAAAGATTTAATTGCCCCGACTATATTTGAAGCCCCTCCTCCCAGTGGTTTCCAGATTCGCCCCGGAATGCACGAATTGACAACCCCGAACGCATCATCTGGTCCTCCTAAAGTGATGCCACACGTAAATTATAACGCAGACCTCTATAGAAAAATCACTCATCCCGTTGAAAAACTTTTAGCTGAAGTCCCATACACTGATGGTTTAAATGTCACTAAACTACTGAATTTCATCAAATATCTCCTGCAGATAAAGGATCTACAGCAGCTAAATGACTGGCAAATTTTGCAAGTCCTCCTACCGAAATGTAAACCCCCGTTAAAGAATCGTGTGCTAGAATCATTAAGCTCTACCCTTCCAGTAGAAGAACTGCATACCACAATAATAAAATATTTTATTCCCACCGGCATTTATGAAGAACTTAAGAGAAAGACCGTACTACGAGTACAAGGAAATCATGAGAGATTGGCCCATTACATCTCAGACATCAGGGAGTCCTCTCGACTACTACAAGTAGATTGGAATGAGAGACAGATGGTCGACACCATTTTAGTAGGATTGTCTCCAGCGTTAATAAATCGACCCAACACCTTTGCGGATCTAGAACAATGCAGTATCCACTCTTCGAATGTATGGTACTCAGATCAGAACAGACATGCGATGAAATCAGCCGAAGCGAATAGAAATGAATTGCAAGTCCTAATGCCCGATGTGACAACCCAGCGTGAAAGGCGAGTATTCAATAGACCGCACAATTTGCACAGCCCTGGTAAATCAAATGAAACACAACCTAAAACGGAAGCAAGGTACCCTCCTCATAATAAGAATATGTGTTATAACTGCGGTAAGTATGGACACATAAGTAGAAACTGTAACAACAAGCAATACGAACGTAAACACCCTAATCCAAAAAACATGTAAGGCAGGGAGACCCGAAATCCTGCGTCTTCCACAGCAACTTGAGATCCGGTAAACCCAAAGAAATGTACGACCATATAAAAAAAAGAAGGAAAAGAAACACTAGAGAAATAGATCCCTATGTTAGAAAGTTTATTGAAAAATGTAACGCGATAACTAAATGTGATTGGACTAAAAGTCTATTGCCCTTAATACAAATTGACCTAGGTGTTACCTCCACCATCGCATTAATCGATTCTGGATCTACTAGAACCTTAATCAGTCAAAAGTTAGCAGATAAATTATTCGAACACAACCTAGTGAAACGCAGTCAAGCTGTGAATATAAAATGTGCTACAGCCAATAAACAGAATATAGTGATAAAACTTAGCATCACCATTAAAGTAAAAATCAAGAATCTAACGTGGTTTTTTACAATGTTAGTATGTAATGATTTAGGACCCAACTTAATATTGGGAGCTGACTTCATAAGTAATACGGGAATAATTCTTGACATCCATGAGCAGAAATATTATTTTAGATTCGACCGTACACTGAAGTATAATTTTTATTGTAAAACTGACGAACAAGAAAGTATTAGATAATCGACTGCACACATAGCACACTAAGAGTCTGAATTATCTCATCTAGGAAATAGAGATAGGCTGAGAATGCAGAAATTAATAAAAGAATTTTCTACCGTTCTTACACCTAAGCTAGGACTTACGAAGCTAATAGAGTATAAGATCAATCTGAGCGATCACAAAGTAATACGCCTACCCCCATACAAGTTGTCGCCTCCCAAGATGGAAGTGATGAGGAACCATATCAACAAGTTGTTAGAACAAGGAGTCATTAAACCCTCTACGTCTCCGTATTCATCACCCTCCTTTTTAGTACCAAAAGGTCACGACAAACATAGACTAGTTGTGGACTACCGGCAATTAAACAAACGAATAGAATTTGAATCTATCCCGCTTCCAGACATCCATAGTGCTTTTCATTACTTCACAAAAGCAAAAGTCTTTACGGTAATGGATCTAAATCAGGCATTTCACCAAATACCCCTTTCGGAGGAGTCCAAATGTCTAACCGCGTTTGCTGTTCCTTTCAACCTGTACCAATTTACTAAAGTACACTTTGGAATATCTCAAGGAAGTTCCGTATGTAGTAGACTATTAGAAAGAATATTTCATGATATTAAATTTAAATATGTGTATCACTACCTGGACGATATCGTAATCTATAGCGAATCGATGGAACAACATCTTAAACATCTACGTGAAGTGTTAGCTCGATTACAAAAAGCAGGATTAACAGTTAACCCCAAAAAGGTAAATTTTGCAGTCCCACAATTTTCATTTTTAGGTCACATCGTGAAATCCAATGGAAAGGTAAGCATAGACCCCGAACGAACCCGTGCAATCAGAGAATTTTTACCCCTGCGAGATGCAAAAGGTATAGCCCGATTTTTGGGAATGGTAAATTATTTCCACACGTATATTCCCCATCTTGCCGAAATAGCAGCACCACTGAATGCC
The DNA here is from genome assembly GCA_034769895.1 of Magicicada septendecula. Classification (NCBI taxonomy): domain Eukaryota; kingdom Metazoa; phylum Arthropoda; class Insecta; order Hemiptera; family Cicadidae; genus Magicicada; species Magicicada septendecula. The sequence goes on along the minus strand of CM068371.1, from coordinate 228,168,143 downwards.
TTAAGAAAGAAGGGAGCGAAATTTGAATGGACTGCACAACACCAAAATGCTTTCGAACAACTAAAAGAAAGCATCATATCTCCCCCAGTATTACAACTAGCAGATTTTACGAAACCTTTCGTAGTTCAGACCGACAGTTCAAGTGTAGCTTTAGGTGCAGTCATCTATCAGGAAATAGAAAACAGTAGACTACCGATTAGTTATGCTTCACGAACATTGAATGACCAAGAAAAAAAATATTCCGCATATGAATTGGAATGTTTAGCCATTGTTTTTGCATTTGAGAAGTGTAAACCCTTTCTAGAACATAAAGAATTCCTTTTGGAAACTGATAATCAAGCATTATCTTGGTTACTGAATCACCCTATGTAACGGTACAGAATTGTGTGCTACCCCAGTTTTAATTTTATATCATATTAATTCAGTTTTAATCTTTAAATTGTTAACTTTCACCTGTGAGGTGCCTCAGTACAACACAATGTTAGCATAAACAATGATGTCTAGACAACCAGACTAGACGTATTGCGTAACCGCCCCAGTAAGCAGCAGTCCTTGTGAATTACAGTAGTCAGTCTATCACCAGAGTTTTCATCTGACAGCAGTGGAGAGCATTGCATGTACAAGTAAAACTTTATACAGTGGCCTCGGAAATTTCGGTAGGCCAAAGCGAATACAGTAGCCTAGGCCTACCGAATCTTATAAAAAGTGTGTAAAAGAGTAAAATGAAGAAAGAGATCGAGACAATTAACAAATACGTTAATTTGTGCAGTTAGAACATTTCTGTGTGATGTGGCTAATGTGACAGTGAAATACTAGTGATCGGGTAACAACTGGAACACATGTCAGTTAAGTAACAAATATATATAAAAGTGACTCCGTAACAATCTGATATCAGTAAAAAACTATACAAATTTAGATTTATAAAAGAATTAATGAAAATACTATAAAGGGGGTAAAAGCTATATATTCAATGGGAGAAATCATGATTAAAAGTACTGGTTCCCAGAAAACAATTAGTTGATAAAATTGGTGTTTGAACAAATTCATGTTTTTTAGCTGTAGGCTACTTAATAAAATAAAATCAAGTTTGTTTAGGGATATAAATGTGTTAGAGTAAGTCATTACGCCCGTTTAACATAACCTGTCCTGTACGGAAAATCTCGCCTAAACAGACCTGGTAAGTAATTTAAAGTAAATAATGGGAAAATGTATTAAGGTTTCCATATTTGTCCTTTTTAAAAATATTGGTGGCGACCTTTAAGTTTGGGAATCTTCTGTTTTTCGTAAGTCAGGGCGAGTGAAGTAAAAGAAAAGTAAAAGTTTAATAAAAGGGGGTAAGAAAATAGACCGTTACCAGTGGCGACCCTGCCAGGATCTCATATGGAATCTTCTGATATGGGTTTAGGCCTGATTGGAAGTACGAGACAGGTTGTGGTAACGGCGTATTTGTAAATTGTGAATTAGTGTATAGATTTGTTTTTATGTTCATATATTAAAAATGGAGAAACAAGAGGGTAAGATTGAAGTGAGCGAGTCAGTGACAATGGAAGGCGCTAAGATTCATTCAACGCCTATCCAAAATAAGCAAAATGACAATAACGATATAGTGAATACGATACAAGTAATGCTAGAAAAACACAGTATGATGTTAAGCAATAAATTTAATGAATTTAGGGGCGAGATGAACAGTAAATTAATAGCCTTAAATAATCATTTTGAGACTAAATTCGATGTAATGAGTATCGATATAAACAAACGCTTTGACACTAATGATGCTAAGTTTGACGTATTAAACAATTCATTGTGTAGTATTGAAAGTAAAATAAATGAAATATGTAGTGACATAAAAAGAGAAACAGATGAGATAGGAGAGAGTGTGTGTGTGTGTGTGTGTGTGTGGGAGACGGTAAAACAATTACAGCAAATGACAAATTAGAAAGCTTGGTAAGTAAAGAGGGTAATAAATTTGAAAATGGGGTATCAAAAAGTGATACAGCAAATAATAGTAGTGATATTGAGAATAGAATAAGAGTTGAGGTTGATCAAAGATTGTTAGTTAGTGTTAATGATTTAGAAAGAGAGCATAGAAATAGTTTAAATGAAGAGAGTGTACAGAGAGTAGAATTTTCCCATGGTGTGGTTGTGGGTGAAGAAAATGCTTCACGAGTGTATTTGGGAGACGTATGGTCTACAAATAATTGTCCCTGGATTTTTTGTGTATCTGGTAAAGCCAGATGGTATTTAAATAATAATAAATTAGTGGTGTTGCCCTCTGTGTGGAGTGAGATTATGAAATGTTGTGGTATTGAAAGTAATTATGAGCGAAATAGAGTGATAGAGTTGTTCAGATTAAGTAGAGATTTTGGAAGTTTAGTAGGGGGAATAAATATTGAAAGTAATGATTATATCAAAAATAGTAGAGATTTACCTTGTTTGATAGACAAGGTGTATATTGATAATAAATATTTACCTGTGGGGAGAGTTAATTGTACCTGTAGTAGCAGAATATTGTAACAATGATGTAATGGTAATAACAAACACTAACGGAGACTTTATAAAAAATACTAATGTCGACTTGATTTCTGATGAGGTAATAATAGGGGGTAACCCTAGGTATTATTTTGGTACAATGGAAAAAATAAAATTTTATGGCTATAACACACAAGATAGCCATATGATGTGTATCAATAAAATTGAAAAATGTTACGTGCAGAAAAGACTAATTTTTGACGATGGAGGTTGAGTATAAACTCAATGAATGGACATTTAAATACTTTAGCATATGGTAATGACCTTGCTGAATTTGGAAACGAAGTGTGATAAAATTGAACAAGTAATGATGAAGATTTGTAAATACATTATAGTGAAATTAATTGTGTGTGTACTGTAAAATGTTTCATGTAACCATGTGTGTATTGATTGATTTTAATAATAATATTATTTTATGTTGTTAATTAACAATAATAATTAACATGAGGTATTAATGAATTAAATTTTGAATTGTGTTTGTATTAAAAGTGTTTTAACTATGTTAACTAAAACCATGAGTAACTAAAACCAAATTGTTTTTAGTAGAAGTTATTAAAGTAATTTAAAAGGGTGAATTAAAAGTCTATTTGGTTTGAATTGTAATAAATAGAAATTGATAAATATGTTAACTACAAGACTCAGAGAAATTAAAAGTTGAAGTAAGCATATGTGTCAGTATATGACGTAACCATGAATGTTGAAACTGAGTGTTTATAACACTAGTCTGGCAGACCATTGTTATTGTAAACAGGTGGGTTGTATGTTTTGACTAATGTTCACAGCCAGGTGTTGAAGCTGATAAATGTTGTATTCTGCTGAATCATTGCCAGTAGAAAAATCCTATTATGTAATAAAAAGAAATGCCAGATGTGAAGAAATGAAGGTAAATTTTTTGAATAATGTAGGTAATATTTTTTGTAGGGTCCCTTTGTAAAATGTAATTTAAATAAATAATGTTGTTTTGAACAAATGAGAGTGATATAATGAGGTAATTACTATAACTTAGAGTTTGAGAAAAAATTAAATTAATTGGGTAATTAAATTAATTGAAAAGAGGATTTTTAATAATGAACTTAACTTTATTTCAATTTGAATTCAAACAAATTATAAATCAAATGCTAATTGACGAAAACAATGATTAAAATATTCATTTAAAAATGAAAACTAAAGGAAATGTTCAGGCTGAGATAGTGTTTGGGAAAATAAGATGTACATATAACTGTTTATATAATAGAAATTAAGGATACCCTGTATAATTGATGTGTTATTTTGGCTGGGTAACATTGTATGGGGAACGTTATTTAATTTAACTGGAACGTATATGTACTACTGTAACTTATATTGTTTTGTTAACACTATATTTTAGAATCAGAATGATCAATATTGCACACCACTATATAAAAATTATTCCGATTATTATTCCGACATCGGAATAATTTTTATATAGTGGTGTGCAATATTGATCATTCTGATTGTGATTTCAACCACTAACACAAATTTCTTCATTAAACTATATTTTAGGGTTAAGATATATTTTACAATAAAAAATGAATCAGTACTTTGTCAATGAATCAGTACGGCTAAGAGGAAACAAATCAGTTGTGGGATATGGAGTGATGGAAGGCCGTTTGTTGATTTTTTAATTGAATGTTCTAGAGTCAGGCGATACTGTGGCGGGTATCTGTCCGAGCTTATGGTGTTGGGATCTCGAACAGAGAAGTCCAGTAAGATCGGATGGGTGCTGCTACAGTTGCCAGACTAGGGGGGTAAGGACCCATGATTTTAGTAAAGAGTTCAGGGGGGTTGTGGCGCCATATCCTCACTGATCCCCTTAGGTTTTAGGCAATAAGAGTTTGAACGTTTCGGCCTTCAACCTCTTATTGGGGGGGTATTGTAACGGTACAGAATTGTGTGCTACCCCAGTTTTAATTTTATTTCATATTAATTCAGTTTTAATCTTTAAAATTGTTAACTTTCACCTGTGAGGTGCCTCAGTACAACACAATGTTAGCATAAACAATGATGTCTAGACAACCAGACTAGACGTATTGCGTAACCGCCCCAGTAAGCAGCAGTCCTTGTGAATTACAGTAGTCAGTCTATCACCAGAGTTTTCATCAGACAGCAGTGGAGAGCATTGCATGTATAAGTAAAACTTTATACAGTGGCCTCGGAAATTTCGGTAGGCCAAAGCGAATACAGTAGCCTAGGCCTACCGAATCTTATAAAAAGTGTGTAAAAGAGTAAAATGAAGAAAGAGATCGAGACAATTAACAAATACGTTAATTTGTGCAGTTAGAACATTTCTGTGTGATGTGGCTAATGTGACAGTGAAATACTAGTGATCGGGTAACAACTGGAACACATGTCAGTTAAGTAACAAATATATATAAAAGTGACTCCGTAACAATCTGATATCAGTAAAAAACTATACAAATTTAGATTTATAAAAGAATTAATGAGAATACTATAAAGGGGGTAAAAGCTATATATTCAATGGGAGAAATCATGATTAAAAGTACTGGTTCCCAGAAAACAATTAGTTGATAAAATTGGTGTTTGAACAAATTCATGTTTTTTAGCTGTAGGCTACTTAATAAAATAAAATCAAGTTTGCTTAGGGATATAAATATGTGTTAGAGTAAGTCATTACGCCCGTTTAACATAACCTGTCCTGTACGGAAAATCTCGCCTAAACGGACCTGGTAAGTAATTTAAATTAAATAATGGGAAAATGTATTAAGGTTTCCATATTTGTCCTTTTTAAAAATATTGGTGGCGACCTTTAAGTTTGGGAATCTTCTGTTTTTCGTAAGTCAGGGCGAGTGAAGTAAAAGAAAAGTAAAAGTTTAATAAAAGGGGGGTAAGAAAATAGACCATTACACCTAAACAGTTAGGACGTATTGGAAGATGGGTATTGAGGTTAAACTGTTACAACTTCAAAGTGCAGCATATTAAAGGTACACAAAACGTAGTCGCTGATACCCTGTCCCGTATGTTCCAGTCGCCCACTAATACTCCCGAAAACAAGGAGAGTCTGGAAACACCCATTGTTAACACCGTAATTACTGAATTCCCCCTTGCGTTTACCAACATTGCTCAATATCAACAACAAGACCCTCTTCTTAAACCGATTATAGAACAACTTGAGCAAGGAATTAAATCAGAGAAATATGTAATAAGTACAAGAATACTATGCCACAAAATAGGAAATGGAAAGGAATTAAGGATAATCGCCCCTGATGTAATTAAGCCCATGCTGATTGGAGTACTTCCATTCATCCACCATTGGAGCCCATATGGGAATCAATAAAACAATACATCGCATTCGTAAGGAATATCATTGGAACAATATGAACAGCGAAATAGCTAGTTTCGTAAAAAAGTGTAATTTATGCACGCTCAGTAAACCGGCAAGAAAAAGTCAGGTAAGCCAATTAATTTCAGAAATCCCTACTACCCCTTTCTCTAAACTTTATTTAGACTTTTCAGGTCCCTACCCACGATCTAAATCAGGTAATACTATGCTACTCATATGTGTAGATTCGTTCACCAAATTTGTTTGGATGTATCCCATGCGGTGAGCGTTAGCGTCGACGACTGTAAAAATATTACAGGAGAGATTGTTTAAAGATTATGGTACACCTGTACGTATAGTGTCAGATAACGGACCCCAATTTAAGGCGAAGGAATTTAAGAATATGTGTTTCAAGTTAGGAATAGACCATATTACCACGACGGAGTATCGACCGCAAGGCAATATTGCTGAAAGGTATCTGCGAAACCTCAAATCTGCATTAATCGCCTACCATGCGAACGATCATACGTCTTGGGACCAGAACCTATCCTGGATACAATACGCCTTTAATTCAGCTTATCACGAAGGACATAAGTCTACCCCATTTGAGTTACTGTATAAATACAAACCAAACCACCCCTTGTCCACAAAATGGAAAATACATGACTTGCTACCTCCGCAAATAATGGATAAGCAGATTAAACAAATCTGGAATAAAGCTCGTGCAAATTTAAGAGCGAACTTAGAGAAATCCCTAAAATACCACGAGAAATATTCATAACAATAACAATTTAGTTAGGTACCAAGTCGGTGACTTAGTAATGTACAAGACACACCTGACTAGTAGTGCAATTGATAAGACCACCTCTAAACTATCATACCGATGGTGTGGTCCTTACCAAATCCAGAAGTACTTAACCCCAGTTACCGTAGCCCTGTACAAACCTGCGACTCGAGAATATGTACGAAGAACACATATTTCGCAGATAAAATTGTATGAAAAGGAAAAGAGGAAATAGCATCGCCAAAAATAAAAAAGGTAATACTAGGTAGACAAGTTATCTTGTACCTCAGTAACCATGCTAAGTGTTAATCGTAGAATTGGGAATGAGGCCTGATCAACCTTAGATCCTGTTCAGCGAAAGATGAGCAAAATGAGTAGTCACCTGACCACTAAATGAGAAATTATTTAGAAAGTAACTCTATGAAGAGAGTAACCAAAACCCAAAGAAAGAAAAAACCGGTAGTAGATTTAAGTAATAGAAATAAGAAGAAGTTTTGTGTTTTAAAATGTAGTCATTAAGTGTGAATTTTATGTTAAAAAAAAAGTAGTATGTAAGAATATATATATGTATATTGTTTTATACTCAAAAGAAATAAATGTGTATAACATATGCCAATAACTAAGTGAAAGAAAAAGGGAAAGGAGAGAAATTCCACACAGTAACGGCAAGCATACTCCCAGTACCCCACTTTCGAATTTTCCTTATTAAAATTCCCCCGTGTCGATTTTAAGCGGCGGAGTATGTGACGATTTAAATGGTAAATAAAAAAAAAAAAAATTAATAAAAATATTAAAAAAAAACCGAAAGTAACTAAGTACTTTAAATCGCATGATTAAACCAAATACCCCTGAACTAACTCATAATAGTAATGAAAATTAAATTAAGAAAATCTAACTAAATAAGTAATTAAAATCTGAATGTAAAAGTTAAGAATAATACAGTTAACCCTTTAGTAAATTTATCATGCGTTGACCTGCCTATTCCGGACACAACGTGCATACCGAACCGGCAGTAAATTAGAAATATCTGTAAATCGTAATGTAAATAATTAATAATTTAAAGTCACAAGTAGTAGTTATAATAATCCCTGTAAACAAGATAAGTCTAGATAGTTTATTTTGTCATACTATAAGAATGTATTATTAATAAAGAGTTGGAACTATATTATGGCGGAGTACTTACTCCGCGTCGTTGCAATCTACCTGTTGTAACAATAAAAGAGTAACGATGCGGCTTTCAGACTGTAAACACCTCCAAGCGAGGGCTCTTCATAAAATGTTTTGTTATTCTTTTTGATTTTTAATTGAGTGTTAGCTTCCACTAAAAGCGTGGAGAGCTAGTTATATATTGAAGATGTAGTGAGGAATTTGTTAGAAAGTGTGATAATGTAAAAAGAATTAGTATATAAGGTGATGTCTCAAGTTAATTAAAAAATGAACTCTCGAATATTGTTCGAGTAATGTAATTCATATTAATGTAAAAAGAAGATTTAAACTCCAGTACTACGGTGCCAGTAAATAAGTGACGTGCACAACTGCAGATAGGGACGACTACCACCTAAACAACACTTACCATAACCGCCGAGGATCAGCACGACTTCACGCAGCATAACATCCATCTCCTCGATAATACACCCAGAGGACTTTCACCGGAAACACTACCCAGATGACTACCCCGACTAACAGAGTACCAAAGATTCATGCCCCAGGACACGGACAGCAAAAGCGTATCTAAGAGGTGACTCGGTAGCTCGTCTACCGAGAATTATGTACATTTAAAATATAAATTGTCATACATGCCAAAGACTTTTCAAAAGACAATAATCATCTCTAAGCATTAAGTTTAGAAAAATGTAACCAGTAATTTCTAAAATCATACGTTGTAACATTACTCTTGAGATATAAGTTTTAATCCCTTAACTATATAATACCATTCTTCAAATGGTGTTCATGCAACAATGCAACCTTCTTGATAAGTAAAGTAAATACCAGACGTCTTTACTAGCTTTAAAGAGACTCGGATCCGAGGTAAAATACATGATCTGTTTGATCGTTTGTTTGACAGAAAACCCCTTTTAACTATTTCAGTATGAGAAAATTTTTATGTAATGGGATATATATATATCATTTGTTAATAAAGAGATGTCATCTTGTTACATATTGAAGTGAGTGCATAAATCAGTTAAATTACCTTCCCTTGTGTCCTGTAATTAGAGTAATTATTATTGTTCTAAGTGTTGTGTTGATTTTCAGTTTGTTACAATGTAGGCAGCCTGTATAATTGGCTAGTGTCAATTATCACGGGTTCCCTGGATTTATAACGTAGCCCGGAACGTTATATTGTATTTTGTTTTCCACTGTACCATACGACGATCAGTAAACTGTCATAACAATATGTTTATTGGACATTTTTACTTTGGTTAATGAGTAGAATCATTTCCTGAAGTTGGGCACTATTTTTGGGAACATCTGTATAAATATCATCCATACACATTAACATCATAAATACATATATATAACATCATCACACCATATAACATATATACAGGGTGGGGCGTGGGAACTTCCTTTTTTGAAAATGAAATAAAAAACTGTACACGTTTCAAAACTCTTTATTCTTATTTTTCACCTGTCACACAACATGAGAGATTTAATTTTACACTGTTTTTAAAAGAATATCTTTTAACTGACGCCCTCCATTGTCAATACACTGATTCAGTCGAATTCGGAAGTTTCGGTCCACTCTTTCAAGCATGTGGACCGGTATATTGGCAATTTCAGCTCGGATGTTGTTCTGTAGGTGTTCCAGGGTGTGTGGATGATCGTTATAAACCAGGGATTTGAGATAACCCCACAGGAAATAATCACAGGGGGCTAAATCAGGCGAACGCGCAGGCCAGTTTACGTCCCCTCTCAGGGAGATCAGCCGCCCGGGGAAGGCTTCTCTCAAACAATCCACTGAAACCCTGGCTGTGGCCCCATCTTGCTGAAACCACACATTATCCAGTTCCATTGCTTCGAGAGCTGGCAAAAAAACTCTTGGATCATTGTCAAATAACGGTCTCAATTCACGGAAACAGCACCAATTCACGTTTTCTTGAAAAAAGTAAGGGCCAATGATCCCTACTCTTGAAATTGCACACCATACCGTGACACAATCCGAATGAAGGGGCCTCTCATGAAGTTCCCTGGGATTTGTTCCACTCCAGTACCGCATATTCTGTTTGTTAACACAGCCACTAAGGTGGAAATGTGCCTCGTCAGAGAAGAACACAAATGCGTCGTTGGGTAAGGTGTCAACCAGCTGCTCACATGATGTTTGTCGGTTTACGTAATCACGTTCTATCAGTTGTTGGGTCACAACCATTTTGTATGGGTGCAAATGGAGGTCATCGTGAAGAATTCGACGAATAGAACGTGCCGACACGCCAAGGGCAACTGCATGTTTACGTGCAGAGCGCTTAGGAGACCGCAGCATACCCAAACGAACTTGTTCAACATTTTCAGGTGTTGTAACGTTCCTCGGAGGTCCTCTCTTTCTTTTGGACACATTCCCCATTTCCCTGAAGGCGTCCACCCACAATAAAATCGATTTCCGACCAGGAACATGGCCTCGTGGGGGAATTTCGAAGTGACGAAGAAAGGCACGTTGCACCACGATGGCCGAGCGGCTGTTAGAAAACTACGCCTCTACGGCAAAAGCGCAATGCTGCCTCGACCAAAGCATTGTTGCGACTGAAACGGGTGGGGACACAAACCTCCCACCCTGCCTCTTCAATTGAGACTTCCCCACCACTCTGTGACCCCCACATAACTTCACCACGCCATTGTCAAAAAAGGAAGTTCCCACGCCCCACCCTGTATAATAAATATCGTCCACAGCAATACAGTGAATTTTCTATATAGTCTATTATGTGAGGAATTTTCTGCCGATTTTGAGTTAGTGTCCATGGATCCTTTTGATTTTTTTTGCAAAATCTTCATAAAGGGTTATAAAATAAAGTTAAGGAAATTTTTTGGCCCGATCTTAATTTTAAGGGTTGTTTTCACCCCTTTTTTGGGGGTGAAAAAAAAAAAATTTAATTAACCCCGGGACCCGATAGAGAATTAAATTATAAGCAAAAAGGTGGTATACACTTTTTCAAAAAAATGAGTTGTTTGCGAGTTACAAGGGTTCAGTTTTGCAAAAAAAAAAAAAAAAAAGCGTTTTTTAAAATTAATCTGCAAATAACTCAAAAACGATGCCATTTTCCGAAAACATTTGTATAACTCAAACTTATTACCAGGCGAATATGTCAAATGGTTCTTGAGACAGTCAAAACAAGATAGCGATTCACAGGTTTTTGATCAAATTACGTGGTTAAAAACTGATATATCTGTGAAAAATTGTTCGATAGTAACCAAATTAGTATCAAATGAAAGCTTTGTTAATTTCCTAAAAACTCTGGGTTAATTACTTGTGTACCTCAAAACATTACAAAGTTATGTAGGAAAATATAATAATTTCTGCAAATTTTTTGCAAGAAATTTAAAAAGGGACGTCCGCCATTTTGTCAAATATGCATATTAAGCCGAGATACTTTAGTTTTCGGTTATCTATTATATTAGCAATGTCTTTAATTTTTTTGAACCAAATATGTATTGCTGTACAGTAACACGTTGTGCTGAGTCAAAAGATTCAGCGCTAAGTCAGTCATTTTATTGGCAGTTTTGACGTTAAGGACAGTACAAAAATTAAAGTAATAATGAGTGCTGCTCTCTACCCGCGGATAGGAGAAACTACCGTTTTCGATTTTACACTGTTTGGTCGGTGTTGCCGTCTGCTGAGTTTTTCCAGCAGTTTTAATCAACAGTGCTGCAGCCTGGTGAGATTTTCGTTACCCAAACGAGGACGGCGTTCCGTTTTTTTTTTTGTCTCCACAGGAAAGTCTAGCTGATTGCCTCGTGGTAAATCTCTTCGGTGGAGAAGTATTAATTTCCAACATCTTCTAACTACTATGGAAAGATAAGTTTCTTAAACGACTGCGGTGAGTTTTGATTTCATTATATTAATTATATACTAAATTTCACGGGAGAAAACGTTTTTTTTAGTAAGCTTGAGTAAGCCCCCACTTGTCGAATCATGCGTTCCGAGATACGTAATAGTTGTAAAGTTTTTATAAACCAATAAAACTTGATTATTGGAGTGTCAGAATCTCGGCCTTAATACCTAAAGTACAATAACCACAAAATAATTAAGTTTGAACTTTCATTAACACTGATGTAACGAGATTCTGTTGAGCACTTAACCTATTACACAATGTGTCGTTATTAAGTGGTATAAGGTTTTGCTACAATATCTGTAAAACTTTATACATATATAATTGGGAACTTACTCAGGCACGTTTTAAACGTAAATCATGTCTCATTCAAAGTAATGGTATTCTCAGATTCTATGGAGTAAAAAACTGTGTTTTAAATAAATTCTGCACCACGTGGTAACCTCAATTTCACTCAAAGTAATAAGTTCATAAGATGTTACAGAGCCAAGATAAATTATTGTATTGCAAAAGCAACTCACATTCAGTGAGGTTCAAGTTGTAAAGCGTTATAAAGAATCATTGTTAGAGAACTTTTTTTTAAGTAAGGCATGTTGGCCAAAATAATGTTACCAAGTTTTATTATGTACAACATAACTAGGTGTTGTTTTTATATATGATTTTGGAGGGTGTCCAAACAGTGGGGGCATTTGTGTGTGGTCTCTCACTAACAATATAATATGTGATCAGGGTTCGCCGAATAGAGACAAGTCCTGCTACATGACTGAAAGAATGACATCTTAAAAGCTCCACACTCGACACCGAAGAGAATAAGACCACAACAACCACCACAACATGCCAGTCATAAGATCGCCACGTTACAACTAAGAGATCATCCTTCTGGGGACATAAGCAGGTGAAAAATAACCATTTATAATTCACACGTAGAACCAACATGGCACCAGTTATACATAATCATCAGTTTTACCGTTCAAGTATACAGTCATTTGGATCCCCAATTGATGGGACAGTTTAGTGTGAACACTAAGAATTAATTGTAAAATTTCAATATATGTATAGTAAATTGTCAGTTCAGAGACTGAGATGTCTACAACACAGCATCCAACTTAGATTTCCACTCATTTCTTTATAGGGCTTTCGCTACAGATTTAAAGTCAGTTTTGTTATTAGTAATTTTCTCAAGTTTAATTTACTATGCATAAAAACATATATTTTCTCTTATTTTTAAAATCAGGTTATGTCATTTGTATAAAAAGATTACTGGGGAGGTAGGTGAATTTTTAATTAGTTTCAACCAAGCTGTGCATGTCGAAACACTTTTCAACTTGTTTGTCGAAACAAGGTTGTTGAGACTGGTCATAAGTTGAAGGAACATGTCCGTCTCTGACACACAAATGTATTTTTTTATATAAGGTGCTAATATTGTGCAATTTTTCTCTTTTCATTAATTGGCCCTATTTTAGTCTATATAAATTCTTTATATTAATCATGGTAACTGGGGGGCGTTAATTATTTTAAACAATTTTTATTTCTCACCTTAATTAAGTATTTTATCACTTAGCCACTTAGGCACTTGGTTTTAAATTTTTAATGTCCTGGGGACATTTGTATCCAATACTTTATGATACACATGACGTGCAATTAACCCACACCATGGGGGTACATTTATAGAAATAAATCTTTAATCCTAATTGGGATTCCTATAAAGAAGAAGTTAGAATTATATACACCAGAAGGGTAATATAAAAAGGGGCGTGGCAAGAGACCTTTATGTATTTGTATACTATTGTATAATGTAATTTGTCTTGTGGAACATGTTATGTCTGTGTACATTTTGGGGGGATATATATATATATATATATATATATATTATGCATTACTGTACTTTTGGTGGGATATAGGGATTTAATATTAGAATTTATATACACCAGTAGACGAGTATTCTATCTCAATAATCGTGGCTGATCATTTCTTTAAATTAATTATTTTATTTAACAAGTATAGGAAGTGTCACCTTTAAAGTTCATTTAATTGGTTGAATAATTATTTTAATTATTAATAGTAACTGGGAATGAAATCATTTGTCTTCATTAATTTATATACTGCATTTTAAAAGGAACACATGATATAAATTTTATATTTTAATAAATAATTTAATGGGAGTTTTATTTTGAGGTTAATGATTATTTTAAATTTTCAATTCATTGATGGTGACATAGCAATTATTTTCGTGAACTCAGTTAATATTTTTCAGGTGGCCTTGTTGAGAGGGTATACTTCTTTATTTACACATTTAAAAGGGAATTATAAACCACTGTTGTATTTATTTGTTCATTATATTTTTATTATGAGATAGAATAATAAAATGGGATTGTTAATTATTTAATTCTTGAGTTTTCATTGCAAGTCTCGTCTTACTGGATCCAGCGCAATTTTTAGCTTCTCTAGGCCTTAGCCTAGTTTTAATTAACTTGTAGCCCCTCTTTACAAAAAGAAATATTCTTTTTGTTTTAACTACTCAAAATGAAGTAGGGGTTTCAACGTAACGTTTAAGAAAATTAAAGTTTTTTGGATTTTCGCCGAAATTCAGCCTTTTCATTAAATATCTCAGTAACGATGTGTTTTATCGAAAAATTGTTATGAATCAAAAATAAAGCTTATAGAAAAACAAAACTTTTAAATTTTGTTTAATTCCTTTATGTCTAAAACTCGATGAGTTAAAGGTGTATTTTGCCGACATTGTGTAAAACATTTTTGACTTCTAGGTGAAATATCTAGTGTACAGTAAGTTTTTTTACTATAGTGCATATGACAATAGTTGTAGCTCTTTAAATTTCCTACAAAATGCATTTTGACTGAAATTTGTTTCTTAAATATTGATCGTGTTTGACCAAAAACGCGCTCCAACAGTTAGATTTTGTTATCGTACGTTATACGTTCGGGTGCAGTCCTGAGAGTCTACTAATTTATACTAAACTAAACTTTTTTCAAATTGACAATAGAATTAAGTATTATTTTTATTTTTTAACGTCTATTGTAAACAAAACAATATCTGTTGCAATTTGTCACTGTCTGTATTGCTGGTTCGCTATATCATTTGAATATTTAATTTAATAAAATAATATAATGTTTATGGTTCAACTTTTCTTTGATTAAATTTTATAAGTATGGATGAAATATATATTTTTTCGACTGAATTTTGAAAGTACCCAATTTCAGGACTTCAAAGTACATCCTCGCGTTGTTTCACGTTTTCAACCCTTTAGGGGTGGGGTTTCAACCCTTTCAAGTCTAACCCTTGCGTCGGATGTATTCCTTGACGTCAAAATCGTAATTAGGATCCCCCAAAACCTATAGGTACTTACTTTCGAGGCTTTGACCAGCATTCTCGCGAAGTCTAATACTTACACCCCCTGATTATAGTCTGCTTCAATCCTTTAAAACTACGCTTTGCGTCAAATATAATTTTGGACGTCAGAATCATAATCAGCACCCCCAAAAACCTATAAGTACCTAATTTCAGGGCTTCAAAATGCATCCTCGCGTTGTTTCATATTTACAACCCTTTAGGGATAGTTTTCAACCCTTAGGGGTGAGAGCGGGCCAAAAATTTTCCTTAACTTTGTTCTAGAACCTTTTAGGAAGCGATAGCAAAAGGAATCAAAATATTACATGGACACTAACTCAAAATCGGCAGAGAGGCCCTTTGTCATGCCTCATGTAATAGACTAATAGTCCTTGTTTATTTTCTTCCACTAATACCTCTGTGCAATAGTTAACTTGATAACCCAGAAAATTATATATTTTTATGATAGCTGTCTACTGTAACATTCTGCTATAATTCCTCAACAGATTTACCAGCCTTATGTAATTTTTGCCCAAGTTTCAGGTAACATCAGTTAAGCATTTTACAATGTACCTTGTAAGACCAATTCATTACATTTCTTTTTGCCGATTCTGAAGTGTTTACATCAGGAACATTCAATGCTTATTTTTCTATTATGGCAACTATTTACGGGCAACATGGTAAAATTTGGCTTTGTGAAAGTATATGTAATTTCTGCAAGACAGATGCGGCACTTGAAACATAAGCTTCTATTATTTCAAACCTTTTTTTCTTGTAAGAAAAGTGTACAAGAGCTACTTCATGCTTATTTCTGTTTTCAATGCGAATGTGCTGTTTACCCATTTTATACTATATCGTATCTTACAAAAGAAATTCCTACCACTGAATGGATTTGCAGAAAAAAACAACTTCAAGCAGTACATAGACACTGTGCTAAAGAGGTAGAGTGGGACATGACTTGCCATATTATTTGTAACCATTCTGGTATTTGTCTACAGCAGTATCAATGGTAATTACAGGCTACTCAATGGTAATGGTGCTTCACATAATTAGTGCACATTATTTCTATTTCATTTACTCTAATTTAATTTAATTTTTTCCATTTAATTTTCTTTTTCATTATTTTATTTCATTAACTATAAACATTATTTTGTCTATTTTAAATTACAAGCACTGTTTACATCACCAGTATGAAAACTTAGCCATCTGTTATTATAACTATGTAGTAAGTTTGTGGGTCATTTGTCATGATGTACGACTACTGTGTAGGAACACATATACATCAGTATTTATTGACCCATTGTAGACTAGGTGATACATTTAGTGTTGACAAAAAACTAACAGCTTAATTTCTGCTTTGTAATAAAGCCATTGTAAACCTGATCTACAACTTAATATTAAATTCCAACTATTAAAACTTGATACAGGCTTATTTTATAAGCTGTATTCCAAATCCAATCAAATTGGACTGTATGAAACAATGTAATTTGCAGTGTAATGTTTTGGTTAATTAATATAATATTTAACAATCACACTAAATAAAGTTGAAGGAACATTATAGTGCCACAGTGGTTACAGTCTACTGACACAACATTTACTCACTATAGCTATATCAAAAGAGTTTGATGTAATCCATTTATGTGCTCCTACTTCTGAAGACATACAACAATTTAGCTTTAGTTGACAGAGTGAAATGACTTTATAACAAAACACCACCTATACAAGATACACTCAACACCATCCAATGCTGACTTGCTTAGGGAAATACAAATGTCACAACACTACTTAGACCTAATTCAAAACTCCAATGACTATGTTTTTAATTATTAAACTGTTATTTTGAAGGGCATACTATTTTTATTTTATTACCAACTATACTTGGATTTGTCTTACTTTTTCTTGATGGGCAATAAAATATCATCTCTAGCGAAGCAGGATAGTTTAAGATTCTCAGTACACTCATCAATGGATACATTTTAATAAGGTAAACCAATTAAGAACTTTTAATGTACTTTAGGAATAAATAAAATTTATTAAACCCTGAATTTTGAGACTTGGTGAATAATGCAACAACTTCAACTAATTTTTTTATGAATTGATTAATACGAAAAACACTGAAATGACAAAAACAACAAGATCAATATAAAATGTACACAATGTAACAGTGAATGTGATTTTAACACAATACATAAAAACATGATGACAATGTTATGCGAATATCTTATTGTTATTACTATTATTATTTATATATACACACTATATTAAAATAAAATACAATATACAGTATTGGAATAATTCACAGCTTTTATATATATATATATATATATCAAATCTACAAAACCTTACATAACTGAGGGAAGATCTCTAAGTCTTATCCATGTATAGTTGCAGTTTTTTTTTTTTTTTTTTTTTTTTTTTTTTTTTTTTTTTTTTTTTTTACTCTCAACTTGAGACAATTTCATTTCCACTCTCTGTACAGCTACAACAACTGTGTATATCTACTTATAAGAACAAGTTCAGCTACTATATGTTAAACATCTTTTCACAAGAACTTAAACAAAAAAAAAAGGAAAATCTCACTTTACACACTGTAATATAATATACATATTATACAACAAACAAGTATTCTGAATATATTATCACCACTGTTAAACAATTACTTGAAAGAATGTATGATTACATATGCACAACTGCGAGGGTGAACAATTACTATGAGCTGGCTTTAAGTAACTATAGTCATACTGTCATGGAAGTTAATATAATCTATGACGGTGTTTGATTTTCACGGCACAGACTACTGGACTAATGGTGCAAATTGATGTCAAACTGAAAAAAAAACATTTGAGTTTCAAACATAAACTCGCAGTTATCACAAAAAAATGTTTAAGCTGAAGAACTGCAAACAAGTGTCCCATAATCAAAAACTCTCATCAGATGTACCGACAATAGTAAAACTCCACTTATATCATGTTAGAAGTCATACCGAGGCAACTAGTTATGATAAGTATGTCAATAGAAAAATATTAAACATAATGTAAAAGAGTTGTCAGACTATTACAAATCAATATGTGCAGTATGTGTCTTATATTACAGTCAGTGGAACACTATGTATTGTCAGCATTCAAAGTAAGTGAACATTCATATGGTAGAAATTCTTAACACCATACAACTTTCCATTTGACATGTAATATACTGTCTTTACAATAACACTGTCTACAACAGGACGCCACAAAACCATAATTGACTAAATTATCTGGCTTTAAATTTAACAGAAAACTGTGGTTATGCCCATTAGGGCACAGAAAATGTGAATGCACTTGTCATTTAAAACATAGTCACTGCGACTGGAAACAAAACTAATAAACATTGTTCTCTATTATAGTTCTACTAGAAAATATCCAAGACAGTAGGCACCTGTCAAATGCTGTTTGTGACACTGCAAAGTAGAGCTCAAGAAAAGAGAATATTCTGGAATAGGGTCATGATTAAAACGCAATTAGAGATTGTTATAGAAGCGAAATTTCTTCAAAGGCTTGTTAAGTAAGTAAATAACAACTTTAAACCAAGAGCACTTTCATCCTTACTGATAATATAATTATCACAGAATTAAATTAAATCTTGAGAATGTTTTAATGCTTGCTTCAATCCTCACTGATTTCCAATCTGCAGTATTATCACTGCAATTGTTATCATTGTTTTCAAACAATAATTTATCAGTGGGTCAAGATAGTTATTTACTCTCGTATCATGCTTTTCAATTTATACAGTTCATTCCTGAAACAATCCTCAACTGTACTTGTACAGTTTGTATTGCTGTATGAGAATGTAGGAGAGCCTGATACACACTCTTTGAAATTGTTAACTGCACAAACTCACTAAATAACATAAGCTCGTGCAACAACAATAACACATGCATGCATTTAGTGTCTTAAAGATACAAATCACCCAGAATAGCTAAATTAATGTTATGATATAATTTGCAAAACATTTTGAAATAATGTTTGGTTACACAGTTCTATTAACGTTTGTAGGTATCTACACTACATAAATATTCATACATGTTCAATGTATATTTCATAAATTAGTCTGAGCCTATTGCATCACTATGTAGGCTAGGCTAAAAGATACAGAAGCATGTGATATACTTCTTTAAACTAACTCACTAACCAAAAAATTAAATTTATAAAAATTTTATTAACTGTGATGCAAGTTGGATAATAGATCCTTCTAAGACAATTTTACGAATATAATATAATCATCTTTCCTGAACTTGTTCATATACGTACATAATCATTTGCACATACAATTACTTTGTTTACCATTTATTAAGTTGGAGTTAAGATCCACATATTAAAAAAAATATATATATTCTACACCAGTTTTACTATAGCCTTAACATATGATTGCATTACTGCTCAATTTCACTATGTACATTAATGCTATACACATAATATATTTACAAGAAATCTTTCAAGCTTAACTGAGATTCATTAAATACTTACTACACCACAGTACATGTGTTCATATTACACACGAGTTATTCACTGATACTGACTTCCCAACACATCAGTTGTATTCAAGACTTTTAAGATGTGTGTACACATGTACACACACAATTTCATAAACATTTTCTGACCTTTGAAGATGTCATTAACAAATAACATTCCAATACAATATTATCTATATATGAAATTCAAATTTTTGATTACCTATAAAGCATCATACTATTAAAACAAAAAACTAAGAAAAATAATTATCATATACATTAAAAAAAGTGAAACAAACTTTATTTTTGAAAAATAAATAATATATATATATTATAATAATATAGTAATATATATATATATACTACTAAAGAAAGACGATAAACTATGTTGAGCAAGTTCAAAATATTTAATCTAGACTACACAAAACCAACTCTCATGATACTGCAATAATTAATGAAAACCTATGCAAGTTTTTAATTGTTATTTATTGAACAAATGCAAAAATTTTTTTTTTTAACAGTAGTGAAATGTCTGTTGAGATATCAACAGATAATATACAATGAGCTGTAAAATGACAGATTACCGCCAGTTACAACATTTAACAGGATGGTCATTATACGTTTTTATTTTTAAATATACAAACAACAAGAGCTTTACACTGTGTATATTAAATTTTAGTACTTCACAACAAAATAAAGGCTTGCATCAGAGCTTTTATTAATAGGTCATTGCTGTATTACATAACAAATTTAAATATTTTTAAGATGCTGAAAACACTGTTATTTTGTATCAATCATACATAAGACATGCAGAAATCTTCAAATTTGTTCCTTGGATTCCTCCAATGGCAATTTTCAATCTTGTACTCATTCAATTCATTCTTCTACTCACTTTTTTTAACTGGAAACATCATATACTTACAAAAATACAATTTGTTTTATATGCTGTCAGTAACTTCTATGCGTTTAAGACACTTTTTATAAGAATTTTCACAGTAAGTACAAAATTCAAGAGTCAGTGTTCTTAATTATCTGTAGCCAAGAATGTTTTCATTTTATTATAATTCCATTTTTATTTCCCTAAATATGAATGGTGTTATTTAATTATTGCTCAGTTTTTAATAAAATTACTGTCCTGGTTTTTGACACTGACATGTTTAAAACTGCAGAATGTAATATGTTAACAGAACACATTGTTTTAAAAAATTTCAAGAGTTTCATTTTTTTGTTCAATATAATTATAAAATACAATTTTTTGTTCAAGACCATAAAATATGAAAAAGACTATTTTGTAGCAATTACACTAAACCCCTACCAACGACATTGAGTAGAAGTCCTGAAAAGTGTTGTTTTTGTGAACAATTTTAACAGCTTTTTCTCCTTCTTCTTTGGACTATGTACTTGAATTAAGGATAGGCTAAAAATGCTTATGGAGAGCATTCACAGACCTCTCACTGGTAGAGAGAGATAACACTCATGGAAGAATCCAAGCTAACATCCTAACCACTACACACTATCACTCCCTTAATAGCTTATATCTGTACAAACCAATGGGCCTCCTGAATTTGATAAACAAATCTGCAAATCAATCATATATTTAGGGACTACTATATGAACCAAAAAATTACAAGTAATGCACAACAACTACAATAAAAAGTATCTGGATATGCTTCATTTTTTTATTTGTGTGCAATTTGCTTTTCAATCAAATCTCAGAGTCTGAATAATTTAATGGCATCTGAACTGGAAAAAATGTAGTGCCCAATGAAACTTATTTATTATGGTATAACTGAATGTTTTCACACATGCACGCATGCACACACGCACGCACACACATGGCAGTGTTGTAACTGGAATTAAATCTCCAGTTATTAAAGTCAGATACTTATAACCAATTATTTAAGGGCTGCTATGCAAATGCAATTTGAATCTGTATCTTTATCCCAATTGAGACAAAAAATTTCTTTGTATTGACTGACAACAAAATTGATTCATTGATGAAATAAATGACAATGTTTTCAGTAGATATATTTTTAAAGCATCTGAGCATATATTGGTACAATTTTTAAAAAACTGAATACTTTTTTTTCTATCAGTAAAAATAAACATTAACTACTACTAAAAAAGAAATTACACATAAAACATTAAATTAAATTTAGTACACAAAACACTATTTGAACAGACAAATGCTAAAAATGGCAATGACCTGACATTATAAAAAATGTTTTGTTAACATATGACCTGTTAAAACGAAAATGTATGAAATATTTAATTATGTTCCACACACACACACACACACACACACACACACACACACACACACACACACACACACACACACACACACACACACACACACACACACACACACACACACACACACACACACACACACACACACACACACACACACACACACACACACACACACACACACACACACACACACACACACACACACACACACACACACACAGTCGGGTATAGCCTTGTTTGTTAATAGTGAGCTCAAATATGAGATGCAGTATAAGTTGGGTGTTGGGTGCTCTAATAATCAGGCTGAGCAATTGGCAGTCTTGAAGGCCCTGGAAAAGATAGCTGAATTAAATTATATTATAACTAATTTGAGAACGGCAGCTGTTTACACCGACAGCAGAGTAACTCTGGACTCACTTAGGAGCTCGAGGAATCATAACTACTTGATAGAAGAAATAAGGAATAAGTTAAGAAGTTGAAAGGAGGGACAACTGGTCAATTGATTTTGGTTGGGTTAGTGCACATGTGGGTATTTATGGTAATGAACTGGCTGACAATCTGGCTAAAGAAGCTGCGTCCAGTAGCAGTATGGTGTGCTATGAACGAATATCAAAAAGTGCAATGATTAACAAATTCTGTGAGGTGAGCCTAATGGAGTGGCAAAGTGAGTGGGAACAAACATTAAATGGAATGCTGACTAAGTTGTTTTTCCCTAGTGTGAAGCACAGACTGTCCTCAAGTTTTGCACTATCTCCTAATATTACCACAATGGTGAATGGTCATGGCAGGCTTAGAGCCTACTACTATCGTTTCAAAATAAAAGATGATCCAATATGTGTCTGCAACGACGGTGACCAAACAGTGGAACATTTGTTATATGAGCGCAATATGTTGAATGAAGAAAAACATGTTTTCAAAAATAGGGTACTAAGGAGTGGTGGACGATGGCCTCCAAATAGAAGTGAATTGACATCAAAATATGTTAGACAGTTTATTAAATATGTTAATAACATTGATTTGGATTCTTTGTAGTGTGTGATTGTCTATCTGTTTTGAATCATTGTATGCGTTTGTTATTATGAATTAACTTACATATTGGTTGAACAGCTTCATCATGCATACACACATACATACAGTTTTAACATGTTAATAATGTAGTAGTAATTCATTGTATCATTGTAAATGATTGATTTTTATTTTTCTTGTTTATTTTGAATCTTTGTAATTGCTGTAATAATGGAGTTGCCTTTATATGTATTGAGAATTAGCTTGTAATAAGTTTATATATAGCATGTAGTATTACTTTATTTGTAATGGAGCATGCTGATAAAAAAAAAAAAAAAAACACATGGCAGTGTTGTAACTGGAATTAAATCTCCAGTTATAAAGTCAAATACTTATAACCAATTATTTTATGGGCTCATATGCAAATGAAATTTGAATCTGTATCATTATCCCAACTGAGACCAAAAATTTCTTTGTATTGACTGACACAAAAATTGATTCATTGATGAAATAAATGACAATGTTTTCAGTAGATATATTTTTAAAGCATCTAAGCATATATTGGTACAATTTTTAAAAAACTGAATACTTTTTTTCTATCAGTAAAAATAAACATTAACTCCTACTAAAAAAGAAATTACACATAAAAAATTAAATTAAATTTAGTACACAAAACACTATTTGAACAGACAAATGCTAAAAATGGCAATGACCTGACATTATAAAAAATGTTTTGTTAACATATGACCTGTTAAAACGAAAATGTATGAAATATTTAATTATGTTCCACACACACACACACACACACACACACACACACACACACACACACAAGCCTGTTGCATCTATTTAAATCTTTTATGCACTTAAGTAAGTGTCAAAGGTCAGATATGATTTTATATTTCTACTCACTATATTTCAATATACATACTGATATCAACAAACACTGTATTATAATGTATAATACAAAATTGGTACTTTTTAACGTAAAAATACATATTTAATACTTATGTACACTAATTTATTAACTGCAGTAATACAATTCAAATTATTTAAGTATTTTACAAAGTACTACAAAATAAAATTCAACTGTATGAACATTAATATTTATAAAATTCAGGCATCTACACAGTTATATATAATAACCATGAGAATAATATTTATCTATAATTAAAAGGCTGTTGATATTGTTTATTTCTCCTTAAACTCATCAAAACAATAATATATATTTGATGTACACATTAATCAACATAAAATACATATACATAAATACATATATTTGTCTATCATACTGATTTATTGGATATTATCTGTTACAAAGTGATACTTTATGAGAAGCATTTTACAAAAATCATATTGATATTAATATGTTGCTTTTATAAACCGTGTGTCTACTTTCCTACAATACTCTTGTAGGAGTTGTATAAATGATACAATACTGTTTCTTAAAGCTAATGTCATATATTTTATACACATATATAAATAGACCTGTACCAGTGAAACACTGATTTTCTTTGGTATGACACGTTTATACTGTGTCATCTAACAACAAACACAATACTGAATTTAAAAAAAAACTTTATATGAGACAATGTAATCTCTAAAAACATACGAAAATTATAACATTTTTATAGGAACTTACATGTTAACATATTTACAATATAAAATTCACTTAAAGTACAATTAAAACAAAATAAAGATACATCAAATTTTTGTTTTGTAATCACAGAAACTATTTTCACCCAACCAAATATTCGTGTGCGTGTCCCTGCACACACACACACACACACACACACACACACACACACACACACACACACACACACACACACACACACACACACACACACACACACACACACACACACACACACACACGCGCGCACGCACGCACGCACGCACGCACACACACACACACAGGATTAACACGTTAAATGAAAGTCAGTATACATAAATAATTAAAAAGCATATGATTATCTTATGCACATGTTATTGGCATTTCACAAGTAATATTACTTGTAAACATGAGAGGTATAATAAATTTATATAAAAAAGGTATGGATGGAAGCAACAAATACAGCTAAAATGACCAAGTAACTGTAATCAAGGATTTGCTAAACTAATGTTGTGCAACTTGTACAATGTGGAATGTGCATATGCAAATATATTGAGATGTTAATGCAAGTGTCTTTGGAGTATAAGTGGTTTAGACAGTTTTAACAAAGTTTAAGGATTTGCACTGTGTAACAAAGTTGTGCTATTACATTAAATACAAGGTTTTTGATTCTTTGTAAATAAGAAATTTAATTCAATGGGCACACTAATGACAGAATCTTAATTTAAATAAACCTGTTAATAAGCAATGTTGTTCCCAGTCAAAATTCTCATAAAATTTTGCTATTCAATTCCTCTATTTTGCCTGTCAAAATACTAATTAATTCTTCAGTTTCTGAAAGTCAGCACTTGGACAATCAAACAAGTTAAACTAGACATGTTGTGTGACATTTAAAACTACCTCCTCAAAGACACTGGGTGTTAACTACAGAAAAACAATACAGTATACAACAAAACTGCAAAGGATTACAATGTAATCTCTAACAATGGACTGTAATGGGATGGTGTGTTATCACATGTTGAGGTCTATGAAACCGAGTTGTTGTAAACTACTGATAAGCTGAGTGTAATGGAAACTATTCCATTGGCCAGTGATGCAGTGCATCGGCAAACCAAAGCTGCTTCATTTGAGTGATGAGTAGCATAGAAATTCTGAAGGTAATAAGTACTGATCACTTCCGCTGGTTACTCACAGAGCAGTGTTGTTCAGTACCTAGTGTTTTCATTGACACGGTAAATTTGAATTAAATATATACCAATTATATGAGAAATTAAATAAAAAAGGAGTTTTGTTGAAGCCAAAACATTTTCTGTACCTGACCTCTTAAGCTACTGCTCTTATTATGTTAATTGAAAAATAACTTCCCCCTCCTGTTAGAAGGAGAGTAACAAAGTAATGCTTCTCAAGTTTTACTGCATAAGTAAAGTTTAACTTACAAAAATTAACTATAGTTGATTTAATAGATTTATAATATACACAGATATATATATATATATATATATATATATATATATATATATATATATACTGTAAATATAAAACAGAGAGCAAAGAATGGAAACTCTTCTGATATAATGAATTAACATTTTGCTTATCAAATCAATTCTTTCTAATATTTGACCTTTATAATAAACTGAAACCAATGTAACAAACAGATCATACATGACATTAAGTTTTTGAATATAAAGGGCATTATCCATGTTTGGACATTTATTAGACAGATTATTACTAAGTGAACCTCTGATAATGTAAATAATATTACCTGTGAAATATGTTTGCAGTTTATAAAAATATAATTACACATGTTACAATTTATCATATTTTATTTGTTAATTCTGTGACTGATAGTGGACATAAATTAACAGTTATCACAAGAATTAGAGGACTTGATTAAATTTGTCACGTTCAAAAATGTTCAGATTTTTTTTATGTAATAGCTGCAATGAGGAGGGCAATCTTTGGTCTCAAATTGCATTTGGTTATTTTTTTTTGTCTGTTATCAGTATAGATTTATTCAAGACTAAGTTCTACTCAAAACCATAAAACAGCACGTTTACTCCAAAGCTATTTAGTATAGTACTACATGTTTCAAGAAAAGATTTCACACACTTTCTTCATTGCATAGCACCTGTAAGAAATAAGGTACAATAACAAACAGTATTTTGATACTACAGTGCAACTTTAATTAAATTCATATATTTCAATTAAAATCTTTACCAATTTATGGCCTAATATAATTCACACTTACCCTGATATAGGTTTAATATGTAACTCAAGTAGCTGTAACCAAAAGCAACTACACTAATTGGTATACCAGTAACTATAACTAAAAATAAAACAAATTTGGAAAAGTACTTTCTTGACTGGCAAACTGTACCAACCAAGTACAATAAACAGAAAAATTCCCATTTTTTACACTTTAAATTTTAAAAAATCAAGTACTTTAATGTTTAAATGAATTTGTATTGAATTGTGTTATAAACAATGCTAAGTACAGTTCATGCACAACAACATGTGGCATAATACTGAAGAGAGACTGTGAATAATGTTATAGTGTATATTCTACCACTGATGATGGAAAAAACATTTCCTATTTACACTAATAAAACTCAAAATTACATGTCACTTATTTTTAAAATGAGACAGTAAGTTTCTAACAAATCTGGGACACCCTGAGTACAATCTTCTGGTAATAGTAGTTTGAGCTTCTGGCAAAATGTTATATGGAAGGGCAGAAATTATTTTATGACCAAATAGACCTACTATAAAATTGTCATTAAATAATTTCTGTATCTCCAGCATTATCATCCATGTTTGGAAATACATAATATATGGTATACATAGATCATAAGAATATCATTTGAAAGTTGTGAACACAGACAATGATACACTCCAAGAAGTTTTACTCCATTTGGAGTACTGTATCTAAAGCAATAATTTATAGCCAACAAGTATGCAGTAGACTATCCATTTCTACATTTACTTGAGTACAGTGTATTCACATACTGGCACTCATAACATAGAAAAATGTGGTTCATCATCTCACTACTCTGTTAACTTGGAGATGAAAAAAATCAGTGGGCCAGGCTACATGGTTGAGGCTCACTGAGACAGACACATTTGTCATAAAACAGAAGAAATGTTTTTGGAGGATGTGTCTGATCAGACAGTGGACATACTGTATAAAATTTAAATCCTAAGTTGTTTTACTTAATAAAATTTGTTATTGTTCTTACATGCATTTCATTGTCACTCAAAAATTACATGAAGCATCATTAGTAATATTATAGGTTAAATCTACATTACTGATGACAGAAGATGAGGTGATTTGCTTAACAGATAAGTATCCAAAATGCACATATAGATTATAAGCTTTCTAAGAACTGTTTTCTTACTGATTTGTTTCTAAAGCTGAAAAGCGTAGGATATTTTTGAAAACAGGGAAATATATTGCTTAAAGTCAAACTTGCTGTAAAGGCAACACATGATCTTATTCTCCTGAAGTTTTATTAAATTCTGTAAGTAAATATTTTGAAGGCTTTTCTTTTCCACTTAATTTATCTTGCTACATCCAGCTCTTGATGTAAGGGACCACTAAGAAAAGGTAACAACCTCATTTGATACAGAATGCATAGTTCCATTTCACAAAAACCTGACTGTCCTGGGAGGCAGGTTACAAGTTGCTGAAGTATGAGATAAGGTATCTGAACAAACAGTGGTTTGTGGATTGGGCAAATCTGGAACTGAGGTATAACCTGCCAAAAGAAGATGTGATGCACTCATATAGGAATGACCAATCCTCTGCTAGTGAGAACATACCACATGTCATAGTAACTATTTGTACTAAAATACACAAACAGATACACAGAACATAGAGTTTCAGGATAGAGCAATCATTCTAATTAGGATAGTAATAATAAAAGTAACAAGTTAAATGTGTAGCATGTAACGTGTAGAACATGCTCTCAGAAAACATTATTTTTCTAAGACAAGCAACGATAAAAAATGGAAATATAATTAAACACCATTATTCAAAATTACTCAACTATACAATATGTGTACGCTTCTGTATGAATTAACCAGTTTAGTTGTCACCTTTCTTTTAGTAGTGAAAACAGATGGTTCTTTATATATCTCTAGATTCATACGTTTATAGCACTTAAAAGTGACTGCAGCTGTCACAGCCAAATTATTCAAATGAAATGCTATGTGGATGGAGGAACCTTCAAATGAAGAATGTGTGGATCAGTACGTCATCTGCAATTCCTTCCTTGTGCATCTGACATCTACACTAGATGGGATTTGTGGGTCTGACTAATGGGATTGTTGAATGATTTACTTTTAAATTGAATTATTTACTTATAAACTATATCACCAAAACATATGTTTTAATGTTTGGATGCCACATTTTTATATATGAAGTGCAAAACATGCATAATTTCAGTACATCTACAGTACTTATTTAGTACATCTTTCAGTCCCAACAGTATACAATGTGATGAACAGAAAGTAAAAGCTTCAGTCTTCAACATTTTTATAAGTTTATATCTAGTTCTTTAATTTCATAGTGACCCATCAATCAATGAATTTTAACGATGAAGGGTTAGTGAGAATGAATTGGTCAAAGAAGTATAACACAAATTTTAAATTATTTGTGTCAATGTTTCGACAATATTTATTGTCATCATCAGGACCTAATTAACAAGTGTTTTTTTTTTCAACAAAAAATGTCTGTGAGACTATAGATCATTTTATATGGAGTTCTGATTTTTTTTACTATAGCGTGAAAGTTAAATTGTTGCATGTTAATTAGGTCCTGATGATGACGATAAATATTGTCAAAATGTAGACACAAATAATTTAAAATTTGTGTTATACTTCTTTGACTGATCCTCACAAACCCTTCATCATTAAAATGTATATCTAATGTAGTACACTTCACTACAAGCCTTTGACAGATTTACTTGGAAAAACGTTCCTTGCCACTGGCACATACATATGATTAATTAAAATATTCTTAACATGGAGTACTGATTTACAGTAATTTTTGGAATCAGCTTTAATAATACAAATAGCAATTATGCACGAGTCGTTGCCTTGCTGTTATCAAATTAACTTATTTTTCTGACAGCTTTACTGAATCTCACAGAAGACTGACAGTTAATGACAAAAGTTGAATGGTGCACTTCACACTTTTCTTTAGTGTGTATCTGTAGTGTAAACAGATTGTATTTTTACTTACATTATAAACAAAATCTGTCTGCACCTCCACCTATCTGTGCAAACTACCACCCAGACTACAAACAATATTATTATAATTAAAAAAAGTCTACATTTAATTTGATTATGCACAAAAGAGCAAGCATGTGTATATATCATGCACACTGCATTCTTTTTTTTACTTCCATGTTCCATAAGGAAAAGGAAGTATGGTGATGGCGAAAAAAATCGTGTTCAAGATTATTGCAAATTCTGATTGTACTACCCTCAAAACATGAAAAAAGTCATTTTTCAAAAAGTGTCTGTGTGTGTGTCTGTCTGTAGATTTTTTTCTATGGCAAACGATAACAACTGCAAATTCAAACAGAATCAAATATTTTTTTGCATAAGCCCTGATATGTAGAGTACTCAAGACCTATTGTTTTTGGTGAAGATTGGTTAAGGGAAAGGGGTAGTTTACCTGCAACATTTTACGTTTTAACAAGGGTATTTTCTATGGCAAACGATAACAGCTGCAAATTCAAACATAATCAAATAATTTTTTGCATACAACTCTGAATTGTAGAGTCCTCAAAACCTATTGTTTTTAATCAGAATGATCAATATTGCACACCACTATATAAAAATTATTCCGATTAGCGCTTTCAAGCTTCACAGCTCATCGTCAGATCAGGAATAGACAGAAAATATTTAATACCCAACCCTTCACCCCTCTCCCCCACCCTGCTCACCCACAACAAACTAAAAATTAATGACCCTTCCCCACCCCCTAAACTCTGTCACACCATCTGTACAGTTACATATTTTTCTAGTAAATCCCTTGTGTTTCTGTACAGATGGTGTGACAGAGTTTAGGGGGTGGGGAAGGGTCATTAATTTTTAGTTTGTTGTGGGTGAGCAGGGTGGGGGATAGGGGTGAAGGGTTGGGTATTAAATATTTTCTGTCTATTCCTGATCTGACGATGAGCTGTGAAGCTTGAAAGCGCTAATCGGAATAATTTTTATATAGTGGTGTGCAATATTGATCATTCTGATTGTGATTTCAACCACTAACACAAATTTCTTCATTAAACGCCTATTGTTTTTGGTGAAGATCGTTAAAGGAAAGGGGTAGTATACCTGCAACGTTTTTTGTTTTAACAAGGGTATTTTCTATGGCAAACGATAACAGCCGCAAATTCAAACAGAATCAAATAATGTTTTGCATACAGCCCTGAATTGTAGAGTTCTCAAGACCTATTGTTTTTGTTGAAGATCGGGTAAGGGAAAGGGGTAGTTTACCTGCAACATTTTATGTTTTAACAACAGTAATTTTTACTTCCATGTTCCATAAGGAACTGGAAGTATGGTGATGGCAAAAAAAAATCGTGGTCGAGATTGTTGCAGATTCTGATTGTACTACCCTCAAAACACGAAAAAAAGTCATTTTTCAAAAAGTGTCTGTGTGTTTGTCTGTCTGTCTATAGATTTTTTTCTATGGCAAACGATAACAGCCGCAAATTCAAACAGAATCAAATAATTTTTTGCATACAGCCCTGATTTGTAAAGTACTCAAGACCTATTGATTTTGGTGAAGATCGGTTAAGGGAAAGGTGTAGTTTACCTGCAACGTTTTATGTTTTAAAAGGGTAATTTTATTTTTATGACGAATGACAACTGCTGCATATTCAAAGAGAATGAAATAATTTTTTGCATACGTTCCTGAAGTTGTAAGTGCTCAAGGTCTGTTGATTTTGTTGAAGATCGGTTAATGGAAAGGGGTAGTTTATCTGCAACGTTTTATGTTTTAACAAGGGTAATTTTTTCTATGACGAACGATAACTGCTGCACATTCAAACAGAATCAAATAATGTTTTGCATGCATCCCTTAATTGTAGAGGACTCAAGACCTATTGATTTTGGTGAAGATCAGTTAAGAGAAAGGGGTAGTTTACCTGCATCGTTTTATATGATAACAAGGTTAATTTTTTCTATGACGAACGATAACTGCCGTAAATTCAAACAGAATCAAATAATTGTTTACATATGTGCCTGAGTTGGAGAAGACTCAAGGCCTATTAATTTTGGTGAAGATTGGTTACGGGGAAAGGGCAGTTTACCTGAAACATTTTTTGTTTTAACAAGAGTAAAGTACTTAATTTTGATAAATAAAGTATCCTGATAAGAAGATCTTAATAATCCACTGTAGAAACGTAGATGAAGTATCTATAAATGAAGAGGCTAGTTGAACGGGGTGGGGGTAATTTTCTATAAATAAAAATTATAGTTGAAGGGGGAGGGGATAATTTTTATATGTGTAGTACGTTATCAGCAACAAAGTAGTAGTTTGTTGTTAAAATTCCTTCCCGGGCTATTTGGTCGTAGTCCAATGTTTTCTCTGCAAAACCAGACGTTTCGGCAGGGCTGTTGACTGCCATCATCAGTGAAAATCGAGTGCGATAACGTGTGGTGGTATACGTTAGTGACCACAGTACTGTGGGTAAGGCTGAAGCAATAAGTGGAAAGAAGTACTTTCTATGGAAACATTTCATTTCTTAAATGATTTTAAATATAAATCTTAGAACATGGAAGTCATGTATGGTTCTCCATACCGATATTTTTATATAATTTGACCGATTTTAGTGTAGCTTGCATACATAAATGGAGGGACTGTATACACATTACACATACGTTTTAAAGCTGGCTCTATGTGGCTAAGTAGGGAGTATTACTAGTTATAGTAACAATCATTGAGTTAATGATGAGTCAGGAGTATAAATGCCGGTATTAACTCTATACAAAACTACCTGAAAATTACACATGACTTGGTTGATAATTTTGATAAAACTGACCAAGTTTCTAAACATTTCTTAGAAATTAAGCTGTGTTCTAAGAAATATCTAGTTATGGCCTTAATTACAAGGCTGAGAAAGAAACATTTTAAGCTTATGATAGAAAAGATAAAAAAAAATAATAAACTTGTTATCAATGTCATTTACAAAAAACTTATTTATTACACTGGTACACCAAAACGTGATCTTTAAAAGAAGAACTGTATTATTAAACAAAAATTTCAAAATTAACCTGTAAAATATGGGTATTTTCTCCCTATTAATAAACATCACACAACAAATAACTTTAGTCTATTTCAGCTTTATAACTATATTAAACACAATATATAACAATACAATTTCAAATTTTATGTAACATAAAATATGCCAATTTTACATAATAATTTAAAATATATAGTAAACTTGTATAAGACTTATGTGAATTATACATTATTATACAAGGTGTTATGAAAAAAACATAAGATATTCAACATATTCTTTTTCTTCAAGTAAAATAAGTTCAAACCATGAGTCCTAATATCACTCATATTATTACTGCAGCCATATTAATGAAATATAAATTTATCAGTATTTAAACTTACGTGGAACTTTTTCATAACTTTAAAGAAACATTAATACAAACGTAACATTAGAAATCACACATCAAGTAATCATAAATGATTAGAAATGTTAAATACAAAAGCAAACCTGTATAGGTTCTGTAAAGGAACATTATTATTATCATCATTCAAACAACTGTCTTGAACTTTGCCAAAATGCAAGTTACATTACTACTGTATATCAAAATGTTTAATTTTTTACTATGTTGGTTAGATTATCTTCTTTAAGTTAAGCAGTTGTTTTAAAACATACATTTAGTTATATATTATAATAATAAGCAAATATAATATACGATATCATCATTTTCTTACTGGGATGGATATTTTTTGCTGTTTTGTTTTATTCGGCATGCTTATATACAATCTATTGTTTCAAAACCTGTATACACCATATGGTTTTTCAAATTTAATGTGAAACAAAGAGGCTTGGTTTTCTGATTAAAAAAAATATATATGAAATACACAGCTCTTAAAATAATAGATATGACATTATTTTGTTTTCATTAGATATTTTGTTTTTATATAGTATCCAAGTCACTTTTTCACAATAATTTATTACCTTTTTATCCGTCAGTGACTTCGTTCAGCGTTTTTTATTTAGACGCGTTTCGTGACATGTGTCACATCTTCAGTAGTCCTCGTCAAAAGTTAAAATTCAAGTAAAACACATAAAAACACATTTGCACATATTTACAAAATTACAATGACGACACACACATAACACGATGTAACAACGGCTTCGCTGGACCGGTCCGACCGCGCGTGCAGTTGCCGAGCCACTAATTGAACTGAGTCAATCCTTATCACCAGTCATTACCGTCATGCGCGATTATATTTAGGGCTGTATCATATAGTGAATGAGATTGAAACCTTAATTGTTCGTTTAGTATACTGTTACTGTTGATATTCTTGTCTTTAAATGATTTATAAATCTCAAACTCCTCGAGAGCGTCCATTAACCTACTCTTACCGCATACATGGATTGCTTTGAAATTGGTATTGAAATCCGTGTAATTATGGTTATGCATCATTAGATGGCGCGCATAATTAGATTTGGTCTTGTCTAAATCATTCCTTGGTAGACGTTCTTTGTATCTTTTCAAGAAAGACCTGCCAGTTTGACCCAGATAGAAACAATCACAATCATCACATGATATCCTGTAAACACCTGTTTTCTCTTCTAACGGGAATGGTTGTTTTATGCGTAACAAATTAGATATATTATTATTTGTTTTAAAAAAATGATGCATAACCATAATTACACGGATTTCAATACCAATTTCAAAGCAATCCATGTATGCGGTAAGGGTAGGTTAATGGACACTCTTGAGGAGTTTGAGATTTATAAATCATTTAAAGACCAGAATATCAACAGCAACAGTATAATAAACGAACAATTAAGGTTTCAATCTCATTCACTATATGATACAGCCCTAAATATAATCGCGCATGACGGTAATGACTGGTGATAAGGATTGACTCAGTTCAATTAGTGGCTCGGCAACTGCACGCGCAGTCGGACCGGTTCAGCGAAGCCGTAGTTACATCGTGTTATGTGTGTGTCATCATTGTAATTTTGTAAATATGTGCAAATGTGTTTTTATGTGTTTTACGTGAATTTTAACTTTTGATGAGGACTACTGAAGATGTGATACATGTCACGAAACGCGTCTAAATAAAAAACGCTGAACGAAGTCACTGACGGATAAAAAGGTAATAAATTCATTAGATAGTTTAATTTTAGCTGAACTTCACATATATCCATCACTACTTCATAATATGTTAATACTGTCAGTGTTTTCAGTATATGGGGGAAGGGAAAGTTGAGCATTATTACTTCATAAATTTATATACCTTATAAATGCCAAAAACGTCATTAGTTAGTTACTACTACTGGGTTGAAATTAACATATAGACAAACTGCTTAACATAAGAAGTTTAAACATTTAAATTTTATAAACTTTAAATTTTAATGCAATCTCTACTATAAACAAAGTAAATTATGTACTTCTATACACTCAGGATAGTTGACTTCTATTTATTTTGGTACAAATAAAATTATATGAACATGTGAAGTGAGAGTACCTTGTTTTCTGATATATTACAAAGTAGACAGAAGTGGCAAGAAATGTTGAATAAAAGGAAACCAGATCTCATCGTATGAGGCATGTTACACAAAGGCGAGAAGGTCCTATACAATCGTCATGGCAAAAAGCACCACACTTTTTACAAACAATCATAGCTTTCAGGCTGCAAGCACAGTCCTGGGATCGCATACTATGTTTATTAGGATAACAACCAGGTGTAGGGGAATCACCACCTCCTCCAGTCCTAGGCTGAGCACCTGGTGCTACAACACCTACCTCTGCTGGTGGTCTTTGTAAACCAACACTAGCAGGACGTCCTCTCCCAGCCCCTACACCACATCCTTCGTTATTTGATGGGGGAGCGCTGCTTGAGCGACGTACCTGTTGAGGGCCAGCTCCTGTCCTCTGCACCAGAATATACTGTCCCATTTGACTCTCTGCTACCTAACACAGAAATAACACCTTTTACAAAACAATAATTTGCTTGAATTGTTACAAAACTCTTACAGTTTGAACTGTCATGGTAACATCATTAATGCTAAAAAACGAGGCACATACATATAATATTTCGAAGACAAATCAAACAGTGACTTCAAAAATATTTTTTTGTTGTCATTAAAAATGAAAATTTACAGAACTCCATGAAATTACCTAATACAGATTAGCAACTATATTAATTACACGAAAAAATAATTAAAAATATGTCTTTATCATGGCTTGTGAAAATGTATCAACATTAGAAAACATAATTTAAATGTACAAGGACGCTTATTTGAAATAAGATGATCATGAATGAGACAGAAATTCATTCTCTACAGGGTGGTTCAAGAAAGTCAAAACAACAAGGCAATTAACTGGCTTAAGTGTGTAAATATCTATTAATAATATCAAACTAATTAAAATTCCATCAAGTGTAAACATATCTGGGCTTAAGCTTCATAATTAAACAGGACACACACTATAACGTAACACTATCGGTTACAGCTTAAAACCGGTATATAAGAGAGGTGTGTATGGGCGAGGCGACACATTGACGCCGACCCAGGGTAAAATTGTATTGTAAGTACAACTTTCTAGGTAAGATATAAAATGCTTTGTTTGCTAAAAACAGCAAAAAATATGCAGTACCGTTAGATTTAGGGTGTTTTCGGCCTTCAAAATACAAAGAGCGAACGTCATAAACAGAAAGCAGATTGGTGCGTTGGATTGGTGGTTGGATTGGAACGTTTGGTGGAGAAAGCAGATTTCCTTTTCTAACGAGAAAACGGTCTCGCGGCAAAAAGTGCGTGTCTATAAGATTTCACCAATTAGAAAAAACATCACCTCTGCGCGCGAAGTTATTTCGAGTGGCTACTGGACAATTTCAAACTTACCAGCAACAAGTTCGAATTTCAGCCAATGGTGATAATTTTAAGAGTAGCGGCGGTAAGGGAAGTTTAGGTGAAAATATAAAAGTAACTGATGCAGGAACTTAAGGAGTCAGTCAGTCAGTGAAATCAAGAGAGACAATCGCAGACAAGGAGTCAGTGAAATCAAAAGAGACAGTCGCAATCAGTTAGAGTCAGTCAGTAAAATCAGTTAAAGCAATCAGTCAAATCAGTTAGCTATTTAGTTAGTTAAGTACTCAGTCATTCAGTAAATTAGACAGTCGTCAATCAACAGTCAGAATCAAGTGTCGGAGAATCAGTCAGTCAAGTAGTATTATTTATTCTGTGCGCGGCATCAAGTGCGAAGAAGTCTTATTTATAATGTGCGCGACCATATAAAAAGTCAAAGTTCGGAGGACGCGGAGACTAAAGATTATCGCGAGAGTGGTGAATAAGATAAAAGCAGAGTAATACAAATTGTGTTGCGATGTGCAAAGTGGGGAACGAGCGAGACAGAAAATGGATAATCGAATTCAAGTAACAGTATCACATTAATTGTTGTAATCAGAAAATTGCATGCAATATATTTGTCTACTCAGTTTAACCCATTTCATTCTAAAAGAACCTGCGAGTTGTTCAGATGCTGAAGAGTTTTATATCTTACGACCAGAATAGGAGTACGAAGTATAAATATTTAATATAAAATTTGAATAATGATTTGATATTTCGGAAATGTTAGATATTAAGTTATGTTATTGATTCATGGTAATTTATGCTGAGAAAGAAAGAATATTTCATATGTGCATTAATACCTTGTTGATCATAAATAATATTTCATATGTTTATTAATCTTGTATTAATGATAAAGAATATTTCATATGTGCATTAATATCTTGTTGATCATAAATAATATTTTATATGTGCATTAATATCATGTTGATCATAAGTAATATTCACATGTTTATTAATCTTATATGGATGATAATTAATATTTAATGTGTAATCAAGCTCATAAATGTATTCAAATGGTAAATATAATATCTTTTACTTAGCATCTGAACAGAAGATTTGTTATTAACAACACCCTGAGATTCCAAATTATCTCTGGCGCCCAGCATTTTATACTTAAAATTAAAAATAATAATTACAATCAAAAGCCAGTAAAATAATAATTGGCACTCCAAGAACGTGGTGCGATTCCACGACATTTTATAATTGACGCCCAACTGGTGGAGCTTAATTTAGTAACTTAATAATGTAATAAGCTCGGTAGAATGAAACGGGGTAGACAATAAATAAGATATATAAGTAGATGTTAACTCGCAGTAATAAGCTAAGGAATTTAAGTGATTAAGTTCTATCATATGATCACTAGGAGTAGAAGTAGAGTAGCCCATAACAAACAAACAGACACAAGTAACAACACAACCATGAACACAGAAAAAGAACTAGTCGAAAAAAGTAGTAGCGAGTCGGAGTTCGAGATTAATAACCAGTTAGGAGAACCAAACATATTTGATGAAAATACAGCCAACGATTTCACAGAGGCGCGGGGACCACGGACAGAAACAACACCAGTAATTAAATGAGTAGATATTTATACAATATTACAACAACTTACAAAAACCATTACCCAACAAAAAGAAGACATTACCAAACGTATCGAACAACAAATGCTAAGCATCACACAACAAGCTCAAGACATCGCTGACGCAAATTACAACAAAATAACACAAATGACCCAACAAATAAATGAATTTAGGAAAGAAAACCAAGAACTAATAGAACAAATTAAAAAGGAAACTAGAGAGATCGTTAAAGAAGAGATCAATACAGTTAGAAATGAACTTAATTTAAGATTAGATAGCGTAGAAGAAGTAGTTAAAGAGAATGAATTAAAAACTAGTAATGAAATTAAAAATATAAATAAAAGAATAATTGCTAATAATAAACGCCTAGAAGAAAACTTCACGGCACACAAAGGAGAAATAAATAAATACGTTAAGGACAACAATGAAGTGAGTAAAAATCGAATTAAGGAATTAGAGGAGAAAATCGGGAACAACGTGGAGGAGATAGACGGGAAGCTAACCAGCATCCAGAACGTGAGGTCGAAATTTGCACAAATCTGTACGATACCTATAAATAGAGTCGTCCCTACAGAACAGATTAAAGAAATCAAGTTCAACGGAGAGAGCGAGTTTCCAATGGAGTTCCTGAAGGAAATCACGGAACTACAATGAGAATATTACCATACAAATGGGATCCTGTGGATTGCACACCATCTTGGGGGTGAAGCAGCAATTTGGTGGAGGCTAGTGAAGGATCGACTCACGTCATTCGAGGAGTTTACTGAGGCATTCATAAACAAATTTTGGAACTCAGTAATACAGGAGAGAGTACGTGACCGATTAGAGTTTGGAAGGTATAGGTATAAAGACGGGTTAACGATGGTGCAATATATGGAGCGGCGAGTCTTGGAGAACCGTCAACTAATCTCAGCCATCTCTGACCGACACCTGATAAGAAAAATAGCACGACATTTCCATCACGAAATCGAAATCGCGATAATCACCAGGGGTGTCGACAGCATACAACAGTTCGAACAGCTGTTACAGGAATTCATGACAGTTAGAGGGGATTCGAGGTCATCGGCACGAGTGAAACACGAAAGTGCTAATGGACCTGAGCGGAAACAACACCGACCTTGGCGACAACAACAAACCCAAGAGAGAGAGAGAAGGTTCGACAGAGAGGGTGGAAATGAACAAAAGAATCCCTACCCAAGCACGAAGAACAAGGGATTACCCTCACGTGAAGCAGGCATGAATGCCATTGCGTCAACAAGCAATGCAATTACTCAGAATAATGGAACACAGCACTCTAAAAACTGAATAAGGAAATCTGTAAATATGACTTAGATTTAGGGCTTTGTTATAAATTTATTAATAATATTTTTGTGGATATAAGAGAGGAATTGGTAAGTGAAGCCATTTAAAACTATTAAATGACCCGAACTCCGAATAAAATTAAATGGAATTTGTATCAACACTCTGCTCGATACTGGAAGTCAAATCAATGCTATTTTGGAAGACTGGTATCGAGATAATAAATTAAATTTAGGGAAGATATACATATTAAAGATGTCAAATACTACAGTAAAGGGAGCCATTGGCAACAGGTCAAAACGAATAACACACCAAATATTATTAAAGGTTGAAGTAGGAGAGGTGAAATTCGACAGTGTCTTTGTAATTGTTCCTGAATTAATTAAGGAATGCATCTTGGGCATAGAGCTGTTATCGGAAGGAGGATGTATCCTGGACTTGTTGACGAAACAAATAAAATTTCAAGATCCACTCCTACCCGAAGATAAAGTGACTACGGCCGACATATTACAAATTAGCACAGCGGACATTAACGATGAGTTGATTAGAACCATTAAGGAGAAGATGACAGAATTATTGGATATACCTGATGACGATCGGAAGCAACTTCAAGAAATCTTGATTGAAAACAAAGAAGTTTTCAGGGATGCACCAGGACGTATCATCGGATACCAACATAAGTTTAACGTCACGGACATAACACCTTACTGTCTGAAGGGATACCCAGTACCGGCTAAGTATCAGGAAGCAGTCGACGAGGAGATGAAGAAGATGGAGAGTTACGGAATCATCGAGAGAGCAGCCAGCCCGTATGTAAATCCAATGGTTACCGTGATTAAGAAGGACCAGAAGGTAAGGCTATGTTTAGACGCCAGATGCCTTAACTCGGTCACGGTACCAGATTACGAAGGTGCTATTCCAATCAATGAGGTTCTGTCGAAGTGCGGGAATATACAAGTAATGAGCAGTATAGACCTCACTTCTAGCTTTTGGCAAATTTCATTAGATATGGCATGCAGGGATTACACCGGATTTATGTACAAAGGGAAGTGCTACAGGTATATCGTCACTCCATTTGGTCTCAAGACTAGCTTGGCCAGCTTAACTAGGGATCTGGACATGGTGTTAACCGATGAAGTTAAAAGATTTACCGTGATCTACGTGGATGATTGCCTGTGCATTTCAAGCAGCATCAAGGAACATCTGCATCATCTCAAGCTATTGCTAGAAAACCTACGAAAAGTCAATCTCATAGTTAATTTCAGAAAGTCGCAATTTTTCCGTAAAACTATAAATTATCTAGGATATTGTGTATCGACAACTGGTATCAGCGCAGCGTCTGACAAGGTTGCCGCCATTGAGAATTTCCCAAGGCCTAGGAACCAAAAACAATTAAAGGGTTTCCATGGACTCACTAACTTTTATAACAAATTCACGAGTAAATACGCCGAGGCGACACAACCTTTACTTAAATTATTGAAAACACAAAATTTAAATGGAATGAGGAGCTAGAGTGTACAGAATAAAAGGATTATTCATAAACACTGTGATACTCAAATATCCAAATCCAGAAAAACGTTTTTATTTGCAAACCGATGCAAGCAAGTACGCACTGGGTGGAGAGTTGTACCAGCTCGATCAAAATAACAAGATAGGAGTAATTGCCTTCGCCAGCCGAGTCCTACGCGGTGCCGAATTAAATTACTTCACCACCGAACTGGAACTCCTAAGTGTGGTATACTGCTTACAAAAATTTAGAACATACATATTAGGGAGGCCACTCACTATTATCACAGACAACAAGGCACTTACGTTTATAAAGAAATGTCACCTTAACAATTCTCGGCTCACACGATGGATATTAAGTATTCAAGAATATGATTTCGAGATAATACATTGTAAAGGGAAAGACAACGTAGTGGCGGATATCCTCAGTCGTTATCCAGAGGATTTAAAAGAAGAAGAAGCGTTCGGACAAAATCAACAAAGCCAATGAAACCACTAAGTTCGAGATCGGAGACAAAGCATTGGTCAGGACGTACCCAATATCAGATTTGAATAACAGAATCATAGGGAAGTTCTGCACACCTTTCGAAGGACCATATCGAGTATGTCACGAGATCGGCAAGGCCACTTACGCACTTGAATACCTAAACCAACCAGGCAAGTTGAGAGGCAAATTCAATGAGAGACAACTCAAACGGTATTTCGAAAACACATAAAGCAGAACAAAACACCAGAACACAAACAATATTAAACAAAACATCGAAGTTTTAAATAAAATTATATTGTATGATTGAAATATAATTGTATTAGGATAAGGAGATAATATGTAAACAGAAAATTTTGTATTAGAATAACTACAGGTAATAAATAAGATATGAATGTCAAAATTGCTATATGGTGAATAAGTAAATAACTGTTATGTAAAGAGGGAAAGTAGAGTAGCATAGGGTCTTAAGAGCAGGTAAAGGGAGAAACACAATATGCTTTGTAAAGTGGGTCAATAGCCAATTACCACGACAGTCCAAATGTAAACAAGCGACTGAAATATAAACAAGACATATATGTCAAACATTTAAAAGTAGGACGAAAAAAAATTATATGTTAGGATTGATTGTATATAGATATATGTCATTTGTAGTTTTAAGTTGTGAAATATCATTGT
This sequence comes from Magicicada septendecula, assembly GCA_034769895.1. Lineage (NCBI taxonomy): Eukaryota > Metazoa > Arthropoda > Insecta > Hemiptera > Cicadidae > Magicicada > Magicicada septendecula. The sequence continues at coordinate 228,126,125 of CM068371.1, read as the reverse complement.
ACGTATTGTGACGGCAGCGGTATGCGAACATCTGCTCTCCGGTACCAGCGGTGGACACTGCGAGCCAATCCGGCATCAGCATTCGGAGCGAGCGAATCAGCGATCCCGGTTAGTTAATAAAATCCAGGCTGGCAGAAAATGTTGTGCACTCTTCATCGCCACGCCATCGGACGCACTTGATCTCCTCTCCTCTCTCGGACGACATCGGCGTGGAGTCAGCCGGAAGGAACGGCCGAAGAATAGAACCGGCGTTCTTGCGTATTCGCCCTCCAGTTCCGTGCCAGCGATGGATTTCGCTGGGCCGGCAGCTGACTCTACAACCGGTGCCGAAAGAAGAGGAGGACTGCAGTACGCCACGAACAGCGGGCGCAGCCGCCGAACATCTCAGCGCGGCACTACCAACATCACCGTTCTCGCCACTCGGTCCTTTTTAGGGCCACCAAAATAACTAGATTGTACGATTGGCGCCATTTGTCATGCGGCAAGCCTTTTGTCCGGTGACAAGTGGCGCCCAACGTGAGGCGACGATCATCTTGCGGATGCAAGATCCAGCCATGCCAGCGAGCTACCAGCCTACACCAATCAACATGGCGCCCAACAGACACCTCCACAACATCTGGACAAGAGCAGTAAGTTGGCTACCGGATAGCATTCAAGACCCGGTGGAGTTGTGACGACAGCGGTATGCGAACATCTGCTCTCCGGTACCAGCGGTGGACACAGCGAGCCAATCCAGCATCAGCATTCGGAGCGAGCGAATCAGCGATCCTGGTTAGTTAATAAAACCCGGGCTGGCACAAAATTTTGCGCACTCATCGCCACGCCATCGGACGCACTTCATCTCCTCTCTTCTCTCGGACGACATCGGCACGGAGTCAGCCGGAAGGAACGGCCGAAGAATAGAACCGGCGTTCTTGCGTCTTCGACCTCCAGTTTCGCGCCAGCGATGGATTTCGCTGGGCCGGCAGCCGACTCTACAACCGGTGCCGAAAGAAGAGGAGGACTGCAGTATGCCACAAACAGCGGGCGCAGCCACCGACCATCTCAGCGCGGCATTACCAACATCACCGTTCTCGCCACTCGGCCCTTTTTAGGGACACCAAAATATACAGAGTGTACGATTGGCACCATTTGTCATGCGGCAAAAGCCTTTTGTCCGGTGACAGTTGATATTGTTACAACACAAAAAGCCACCCCAATACCAGGGAAAAAACTATGAATCAACTATATTAAACTAATGAAAATAAAATGACTATGACGAGACAAATGACTATGACCCAACCCAAGTGACTGACCCAATAAAAGAAAAGAAAATGAGAAATATTAAACTCAAATGATGATGAAAAAGACGCAAACAAATAATAAATGTAAAGGACAAATTTTAAAATAAAATAAAATAATATCAATTAAAGTACACTAACCAGAGAAATAGATATTAAATGTATTGAATAACTCTAATGATAAGTGAATCAGAACATGAAATTTGTTAACATTATAACTGATAATTGTGAATAAAACAATAAAAAACCCCAGAAGTGAGAGATAGGTACGGAGTGAAGGTGATTAAGTGAGTAAAGAGAAATCGATATTAGGGAATAACCACTAGTAACACTCAAGTACAATAAAAAAGTGCAATGTGCCAGTGTAAACCCGAAATAAATAGAATACCCAACATATAGGTATAGACACCTAAAACCAGTGATTAACACTATAGTTTAATGGTGAAAAATACAAAAAAATAAGAATGTTATTGATAGTATAGTTAAAAGTGATAGTAATTAGGAATACAGTGGTATTCAGGGTAAAAATCCCATAATGATTAAAAATGTTATTGTTACAATGGTTAGGTAAAGAAAAAAAAAATATATAGTAAAAGTTAAAAGAAAAATATACTAAATAATATAAGTGCAAAATAAGTAAAACATCCTTGGATCTTAAAATGTTCAAAAGGATAATTAGCAAGATAAAATAAATGGTGTTATAATGTTCTTCACCAAGATAGTTATTTGTTCAATTAAGTTTATAAGAAGGAATATGGCTGAAAAAAGTAAACAGACCATAAACCTAATTTTTGTGTTATGTTTTATAAGTAATATTAAATGATAGACAAGTTATAAAAAATGGCAATACAGATAAGTAAGGAGATAAATTCTTACAAACATAATAATACAGGAAAGGAAATTAGAGGGTAATAGACAGGCCATGGTTTTGTAAAGTAATAAGAACATACAATTATTGTAAAACAGCCCAAATTAATTCTAAAGGTAAGCAAGTCATAAGTGACACCAAGCAAAACATATGTAAATGCAAAATGATCTTTAATTTACGTAAAATAAGAAGATATAGCCAATTACTACTTAGGCCTATAAAATGCCTAACTGTATAAATCCAAAATAAACAAATTGTAAGAAATTAACTATTGTATTAGAAAATCCAGGGCAAGCAACCAGTTAAGTACAATTAGTGAATCATATTAAGATGTCAAAGTTAATTTAAAAACATAAAATAAGAAAGAATGTAATTACATAATATTAACATTATTGTCAAAACTTTAATACATAAACAAACCCAGCTTTGTGGGATGTCAAAATGATCTTTGAAAGAAAATATAAACAGCTGTGATAATATCTCATACATAGATAAGAAGACAGAAGAATAATAGTAATCAGAAGATAGTTAGTCATTTTGAATTAAAATTCAAATATTATAACAATAGACATAAAATATGAATCAGCCAATGAGAAGACAGACAGTTGCCATAACAACGGAACGTTATTTATTATTATTCCATTAAAAATTGTTAGTTCATTATTGACGCTCAAGACAGATAGAAGCCAAACCATAGTCGACTCAATTTTAATTTAAAACAGTCAAAAATCAATCAAAATTTAATAAAATGAAGACGCAAGAAGTCTGATGAAGAACTAGTCAATTCAACAGAGACGACAGACCAGATTTTCCAATTCTAATTAATTATTTAATCCACATTATCCGAAAAAGAAGCCAGGCGTACTCCAAATCATAAATGATGGAAGATTGATGATCAAAAGGACCCAACCTAACATACAACTGAGTAACTCTTCACCCGAATTCATCAGATTTGATAAGTAGATCTGAAATACCCAAATTTATGGAATAAATACTTATTAACTTTTTCTCACAACACAAATAACTCTCACTACGAACTGATAATCAAATTTCTTTCAAGAATTAATTGAAAATATAAAACTAAATTTGTATGAAACCAGAAAATAACCTGGGTATAAATTACGAACTCTTAACACACACTTTTTAACACTTCAGGAACGAATTGTAATTAAATCTAATAGTATATAAGTACCATCAATGTAAGGTAGTGTACTTTATTATCATCTTGATAATATTTTTTTGTAACCAAAAGAACTCAGATTAAATGAACATTAAGAAAATAAACACAAAATGACAGCATGTCGACCTAGTAACGTTTAATCAACTTTAGCCAACCTGAGAATAATTGTCTATTTATTGCCGGAGCAACTTGTTTAATAACAGTATATAATTTTGTATTGAATTGAATAACTGATAATTTCTCGTTAATAAACTAGTACTGAGTTGTAATAACCGTCCTTTATTTCATTGTAAATTGCATTATAAGGTTTGTATACATTAGCGACGAGCGAAACTGACGGCCAGCGGTAGATGTCGATAACACGGCACACTACTAGGAGATTCATACGCCTGCCTATTGCGAGGGTAATTTGAATCAGCCAACACCGTCTAGAACGACCACTCGATTACATTTTTAAATTGTTTTGATAAACAATTTGGCGCCACCCGGGAATTAAAATTACCTATTAAAGGACAGGTAAGGTTTACACTCGCAAGATATTGTACTGGTAATTCGTGAGATCGCGACGGACATCGTCAGCGTAACCAAAAGAAAAAGTAAGTAAGTAAACGTAAAGTAACGACTACAACGTGTGGGGCTAACACACAATATAAAACACACTTTTAGAGAGCACATACAGATCTAGTCGTTACAAATTGGCGACCAACTAGTGTGGCTAGAATTAAAGACTAGCGGCGGTTACGAGAAATAATGCAACACTCCATGATCACCAGGGGAAGATCAAAGAAGAAGGTTGAAGACACTGACAAAGAAGAACAGGAAACAACACCGATTGAAGAAATGGAAATGATTGAGCAATTGATCGAAGAGGATGCCCAAGAGGACCAACTAGAAAACCCAACCCAACCAGCACCTGAAGTAGAAGTAATAGCCGGCGATCAATCAAAGAAACACCAACCCACCCGATGGACACCAATTTTCAGGAAATGATGAGGATTATGGTGGAACAATTGAACAGAAACAAGGAGGAAATTAATGACAATTTTAAGAAGCAGAAGGAAGAAACAAAAGTCAAAGAAAGGAGGACAGGGAATTTTTAAGAGAAAATAATGAAAAATTAAACAAAAAATTCGATGAAAAAATAGACAAAATGGTGGAGAAAATAAATGAAAATTCAAGGAGACAAAATGAGATTTTAAGGGAAGATATTGAGACACTGAACAATAAAATCGAAAGCAATAATGAGACATTAAAGCAACAGATAAACAAGAAAATGGAGGAACACAGTGATACCTTACAGAAGAACCAAGAAACCCTACAACAGAGATTAACGGAGGACATCCAAAAAAGTAATGAGGAACTGAAGGAAGAACTGAGGGGACAATTGAAGGATGACCATGAGAAAAATAAAGAAGAGTTGAAACATCAATTAGAACTACAGTTAGAGGGATACTGTGAAGATATTAAGAGGAAGGTATCAGAAACAAATGAAAAAATAAAAACAACCAGTGAAACAGTAGCGAAGGCCCAGGAGGTAATACTAAGCAAAATTAAAGCAGTCGAGGATGAAGGAAGAATTGCAAGGGATGAGCTTCAACTAATAATGACAATAGAATGCACACGAAACAAACAAGAAGTGCTCAAAAAGCTGGAAGAAAAGCACAAAGAAATACAAGGCGATGTAAGTGAAAGGGTGGAAAGAGTATATACCAACCTCAACCAAGTAGACGGGCAAATCAAGGAAAGCAAAGAGAAAATCCAGGGGCTCAACCAGCGAGAAAGACAGATGCGGGAATAGCTAGATGCACTGAGAGACAAACCCTGTAACAACGCACACATCATAACCAGCGAGAACCGGGAGCTAATAAACTTCCGAAGTTACCGGCGCAACCCGATGGAATTCCTAAAAAGAGTCGAGGAAATGATAGAAAAAAACAGGGAAACTCGATGGACAACGGAGCGCGGCCTGATTGATGAGATGTTCTGAGACACCCATGACAATTGGTGGACGGCCACGAGACCGGAAATAAACAACACCCAGGAGTTTAAAACACAGTTCTGCAACAAGTAGTGGTCGGAGTCGACCTAGAACGTGGTACGGAACGATATCAGTTATGGAAAGTATGAACCACAAGCAGGACACACCCTAACGTCATACTTTCTGGGCAAGGTGGGCTTAGCTCGAAATCTGAAACCAAGAATACCGGAGGAATCATTGGTTATTCAACTGGGGTACCATTATGAGGATGCCGTTCAAAGAAAAAAACAGGGAAACTCGATGGACAATGGTGCGCGGCCTGATTGATGAGATGTTCCAAGACACCCATGACAATTGGTGGACGGCCACGAGACCGGAAATAAACAACACCCAGGAGTTTAAAACACAGTTCCGCAACAAGTAGTGGTCGGAGTCGACCTAGAACGTGGTACGGAACGATATCAGTTATGGAAAGTATGAACCACAAGCAGGACACACCCTAACGTCATACTTTCTGGGCAAGGTGGGCTTAGCTCGAAATCTGGAACCAAGAATACCGGAGGAATCATTGGTCATACAACTGGGGTACCATTATGAGGATGCCGTTCAAAAGGCCAGAAGACAAGGCCAAATCAGAACAATACAGGGCATGGCGAGCTTGTTAGAAGACCATGAGAATGATGGTCAATATAGGCGCAACAGAATGGTCAACTTAAAATACAACCGTTGGGATGAGAACCAAAACCCACCAAACTACAATCCGTCAAATAACAAACCCCAAAATAACAACCAAAATAACCCAAACCGGAATAATAACAACAATCAATATAGCAGTAACCGCCCAAATTACAATCAGGGTAATCCACAATATAACGGAACCAATCAAAATAATAATAATTACCGGGGAAATGGACCAAACCAGCATCCGAACGGCCACCCCAACAATAGTAATTACCATGGGAATAACTACAACCCGAATTACCAGTATAATAACAGAGGAAACAGGGGTAACCGAAATCAAAGTAATCAACCCCAAGTACACATTATGCGAGGGAGCACCCAAAACAACCAGGGGAGGTGCTACCCAAGACCGCAATCAAACGACCGAAGTAATAATAACGCACACAGCGATAACCAGCACCCAAGGGAGGAGGATAGTGGAAATGTGCAAAGAATTCATAACATTGAAGGATCCAGATCCGGAAACGATAACCAAAGAAGGAACGCACCATCCGGAAGTAACCAACAAAAGAATGAAAATTATGACTGGATACCTTTCAGTGACAATCCTGCTCAGCATTTCCGAGTAGCATACAATAAACGAAACCCACCAGAACTCTGGATTCCCTCAAGAAATAATGGAAACCAATCCAACACACCTCAGGGAGAGAGACAAGAAACTGATGAAGAAGAGACCACGGCCGACAGGTGGAACGCATAAAAATAAATAATAAACTACAAAATTCAAAAAATATGAAGATCACCTTACGCTATTATTTAGAAAATGTATGAGGTAAAATAAAAAATAAATTACAATATTCCAAAAAAGAATAATTAAGACCAACTTACACTACCATTTAGGAAACATATGAGATAAGAGATAAAAGAAATGAATAAACTACAAAATTCCTAAATAGTAAGTACAACCAACTTACACTAATATTTAGAAAATATGCGAGATAAAATAAACTAAACAAACGAAGTGAAAACAAGAATTAATAATACAAAAGAATTAGAAAGGAGATCAATTAAAATAAACAAATATGGAACCAATCAACAACTGCCAAGACAAATACATAAAATTATACAGAATATAGAATATTAGAAGAAGAAAAAAAAAGAACTGGTACAAGAAAAAAGGTATAAAGCAAATATGCAGCAAGTGGCTAAAGCAAAATAAGGGTAATCAACAAGGAAGAAGAAAAAAAATGTCTAAAATAATTAAAATGATCACAAGAAGAAAAGAAAAACAAACTAATCAAAAGTTAGAAATAATGAAATTAATAACTAAATAAATAAAAACAATCAACTGTGTGAGTATATAGCAAAGGTACAGCAGAAGGAAGAATGAGTAGAAAAAAGTTAAAATGATCTAAAGATCCATGAAGTGGACAATCCCCAAAATATTATTATTATTATTAATGAAAGTCACAAGATGACAAAAAGGTATTTAAGATTGACTGAGAATAGGTCCAGCAATCAATTAACTGAGCAGAGATGATGTTCCTCTGATCTCAGAATAAAGGGTAGTAATGGATGAAACCAGCTACTAAAAGTTAGGGAAATTATATATAACAGGGAGAACGCACTAATGGAAATAAGTAAAAACAGATCTAAAAGATAACTAAATAAAGAGGACTGGAAAAAGTAAGAAGAGAAACAAGAAGGAAGAAATAAACAAGAAGAAAAAGGAAAAAAATTATATATAACTGATAATTTCATGAAAAACTATACTAGTGTTTTACCAAAATGATCAATTTTGATGGAGAGGCATTATGTTACAACACAAAAAGCCACCCCAATACCAGGGAAAAAACTATGAATCAACTATATTAAACTAATGAAAATAAAATGACTATGACGAGACAAATGACTATGACCCAACCCAAGTGATTGACCCAATAAAAGAAAAGAAAATGAGAAGGTATATGAAAAAGACACAAACAAATAATAAAGAAAAGAAAATGAGAAATATTAAACTCAAATGATGATGAAAAAGACACAAACAAATAATAAATGTAAAGGACAAATTTTAAAATAAAATAAAATAATATCAATTAAAGTACACTAACCAGAGAAATAGATATTAAATGTATTGAATAACTATATAATGATAAGTGAATCAGAACATGAAATTTGTTAACACTATAACTGATAATTGTGAATAAAACAATAAAAAACCCAGAAGTGAGAGATAGGTAGGGAGTGAAGGTGATTAAGTGAGTAAAGAGAAATCGATATTAGGGAATAACCACTAGTAACACTCAAGTACAATAAAAAAGTGCAAAGTGCCAGTGTAAACCCAAAATAAATAGAAAACCCAACATATAGGTATAGACACCTAAAACCAGTGATTAACACTATAGTTTAATGGTGAAAAATACCAAAAAATAAGAATGTTATTGTTAGTATAGTTAAAAGTGATAGTAGATTAGGAATACAGTGGTATTCAGGGTAAAAATCCCATAATGATTAAAAATGTTATTGTTACAATGGTTAGGTAAAGAAAAAAAAAATATATAGTAAAAGTTAAAAGAAAAATATACTAAATAATATAAGTGCAAAATAAGTAAAACATCCTTGGATCTTAAAATGTTCAAAAGGATAATTAGCAAGATAAAATAAATGGTGTTATAATGTTCTTCACCAAGATAGTTATTTGTTCAATTAAGTTTATAAGAAGGAATATGGCTGAAAAAAGTAAACAGACCATAAAGCTAATTTTTGTGTTATGTTTTATAAGTAATATTAAATGATAGACAAGTTATAAAAAATGGCAATATAGATAAGTAAGGAGATAAATTCTTACAAACATAATAATACAGGAAAGGAAATTAGAGGGTAATAGACAGGCCATGGTTTTGTAAAGTAATAAGAACATACAATTATTGTAAAACAGCCCAAATTAATTCTAAAGGTAAGCAAGTCATAAGTGACACCAAGCAAAACATATGTAAATGCAAAATGATCTTTAATTTACGTAAAATAAGAAGATATAGCCAATTACTACTTAGGCCTATAAAATGCCTAACTGTATAAATCCAAAATAAACAAATTGTAAGAAATTAACTATTGTATTAGAAAATCCAGGGCAAGCAACCAGTTAAGTACAATTAGTGAATCATATTAAGATGTCAAAGTTAAATTAAAAACAAAATAAGAAAGAATGTAATTACATAATATTAACATTATTGTCAAAACTTTAATACATAAACAAACCCAGCTTTGTGGGATGTCAAAATGATCTTTGAAAGAAAATATAAACAGCTGTGATAATATCTCATAACATAGATAAGAAGACAGAAGAATAATAGTAATCAGAAGATATTTAGTCATTTTGAATTAAAATTCAAATATTATAACAATAGACATAAAATATCAATCAGCCAATGAGAAGACAGACAGTTGCCATAACAACGGAACGTTATTTATTATTATTCCATTAAAAATTGTTAGTTCATTATTGACGCTCAAGACAGATAGAAGCCAAACCATAGTCGACTCAATTTTAATTTAAAACAGTCAAAAATCAATCAAAATTTAATAAAATGAAGACGCAAGAAGTCTGATGAAGAACTAGTCAATTCAACAGAGACGACAGACCAGATTTTCAAATTCTAAATTAATTATTTAATCCACATTATCCGAAAAAGAAGCCAGGCGTACTCCAAATCATAAATGATGGAAGACTGATGATCAAAAGGACCCAACCTAACATAGAACTGAGTAACTCTTCACCCGAATTCAACAGATTTGATAAGTATATCTGAAATATCCAAATTTATGGAATAAATTCTTATTAACTTTTTCTCACAACACAAATAACTCTCACTACGAACTGATAATCAAATTTCTTTCAAGGATTAATTGAAAATACAAAACTAAACTTGTATGAAACCAGAAAATAACCTGGGTATAAATTACGAACTCTTAACACACACTTTTTAACACTTCAGGAACGAATTGTAATTAAATCTAATAGTATATAAGTACCATCAATGTTAAGGTAGTGTACTTTATTATCATCTTGATAATATTTTTTCGTAACCAAAAGAACTCAGATTAAATGAACATTAAGAAAATAAACACAAAATGACAGCATGTCGACCTAGTAACGTTTAATCAACTTTAGCCAACCTGAGAATAATTGTCTATTTATTGCCGGAGCAACTTGTTTAATAACAGTATATAATTTTGTATTGAATTGAATAACTGATAACTTCACGTTAATAAACTAGTACTGAGTTGTAATAACCGTCCTTTATTTCATTGCAAATTGCATTATAAGGTTTATGTACTTTAGCGACGAGCGAAATTGACGGCCAGTGGTAGACGTCGGCAACACGGCGCACTACTAGCGAGATTCATACGCCCGCCTATTGAGAGGGTAATTTGATTTGAATCAGCCAACACCGTCTAGAACGACCGCTCGATTACATTTTTAATTGTTTTCATAAACAATTTGGCGCCACCCGGGAATTAAAATTACATATTAAAGGACAGGTAAGGTTTACACTCGCGAGATATTGTACTGGTAATTCGTGAGATCACGACGGACATCGTCAGCGTAACCAAAAGAAAAAGTAAGTAAGTAAACATAAAGTAACGACTACAACGTGTGGGGCTAACACACAATATAAAACACGCTTTTAGAGAGCACATACAGATCTAGTCGTTACAAATTGGTGACCAACTAGTGTGGCTAGAATTAAAGACTAGCGGCGGTTACGAGAAATAATGCAACACTCCATGATCACCAGGGGAAGATCAAAGAAGAGGGCTGAAGACACTGACAAAGAAGAACAGGAAACAACACCGATTGAAGAAATGGAAATGATTGAGCAATTGATCGAAGAGGATGCCCAAGAGGACCAACCAGAAAACCCAACCCAACCAGCACCTGAAGTAGAATAGCCGGCGATCAATCAAAGAAACCAACCCACCCGATGGACACCAATTTTCAGGAAATGATGAGGATTATGGTGGAACAATTGAACAGAAACAAGGAGGAAATTAATGACAATTTTAAGAAGCAGAAGGAAGAAACAAAAGTCAAAGAAAGGAGGACAGGGAATTTTTAAGAGAAAATAATGAAAAATTAAACAAAAAATTCGATGAAAAAATAGACAAAATGGTGGAGAAAATAAATGAAAATTCAAGGAGACAAAATGAGATTTTAAGGGAAGATATTGAGACACTGAACAATAAAATCGAAAGCAATAATGAGACATTAAAGCAACAGATAAACAAGAAAATGGAGGAACACAGTGATACCTTACAGAAGAACCAAGAAACCCTACAACAGAGATTAACGGAGGACATCCAAAAAAGTAATGAGGAACTGAAGGAAGAACTGAGGGGACAATTGAAGGATGACCATGAGAAAAATAAAGAAGAGTTGAAACATCAATTAGAACTACAGTTAGAGGGATACTGTGAAGATATTAAGAGGAAGGTATCAGAAACAAATGAAAAAATAAAAACAACCAGTGAAACAGTAGCGAAGGCCCAGGAGGTAATACTAAGCAAAATTAAAGCAGTCGAGGATGAAGGAAGAATTGCAAGGGATGAGCTTCAACTAATAATGACAATAGAATGCACACGAAACAAACAAGAAGTGCTCAAAAAGCTGGAAGAAAAGCACAAAGAAATACAAGGCGATGTAAGTGAAAGGGTGGAAAGAGTATATACCAACCTCAACCAAGTAGACGGGCAAATCAAGGAAAGCAAAGAGAAAATCCAGGGGCTCAACCAGCGAGAAAGACAGATGCGGGAATAGCTAGATGCACTGAGAGACAAACCCTGTAACAACGCACACATCATAACCAGCGAGAACCGGGAGCTAATAAACTTCCGAAGTTACCGGCGCAACCCGATGGAATTCCTAAAAAGAGTCGAGGAAATGATAGAAAAAAACAGGGAAACTCGATGGACAACGGAGCGCGGCCTGATTGATGAGATGTTCTGAGACACCCATGACAATTGGTGGACGGCCACGAGACCGGAAATAAACAACACCCAGGAGTTTAAAACACAGTTCTGCAACAAGTAGTGGTCGGAGTCGACCTAGAACGTGGTACGGAACGATATCAGTTATGGAAAGTATGAACCACAAGCAGGACACACCCTAACGTCATACTTTCTGGGCAAGGTGGGCTTAGCTCGAAATCTGAAACCAAGAATACCGGAGGAATCATTGGTTATTCAACTGGGGTACCATTATGAGGATGCCGTTCAAAGAAAAAAACAGGGAAACTCGATGGACAATGGTGCGCGGCCTGATTGATGAGATGTTCCAAGACACCCATGACAATTGGTGGACGGCCACGAGACCGGAAATAAACAACACCCAGGAGTTTAAAACACAGTTCCGCAACAAGTAGTGGTCGGAGTCGACCTAGAACGTGGTACGGAACGATATCAGTTATGGAAAGTATGAACCACAAGCAGGACACACCCTAACGTCATACTTTCTGGGCAAGGTGGGCTTAGCTCGAAATCTGGAACCAAGAATACCGGAGGAATCATTGGTCATACAACTGGGGTACCATTATGAGGATGCCGTTCAAAAGGCCAGAAGACAAGGCCAAATCAGAACAATACAGGGCATGGCGAGCTTGTTAGAAGACCATGAGAATGATGGTCAATATAGGCGCAACAGAATGGTCAACTTAAAATACAACCGTTGGGATGAGAACAAAAACCCACCAAACTACAATCCGTCAAATAACAAACCCCAAAATAACAACCAAAATAACCCAAACCGGAATAATAACAACAATCAATATAGCAGTAACCGCCCAAATTACAATCAGGGTAATCCACAATATAACGGAACCAATCAAAATAATAATAATTACCGGGGAAATGGACCAAACCAGCATCCGAACGGCCACCCCAACAATAGTAATTACCATGGGAATAACTACAACCCGAATTACCAGTATAATAACAGAGGAAACAGGGGTAACCGAAATCAAAGTAATCAACCCCAAGTACACATTATGCGAGGGAGCACCCAAAACAACCAGGGGAGGTGCTACCCAAGACCGCAATCAAACGACCGAAGTAATAATAACGCACACAGCGATAACCAGCACCCAAGGGAGGAGGATAGTGGAAATGTGCAAAGAATTCATAACATTGAAGGATCCAGATCCGGAAACGATAACCAAAGAAGGAACGCACCATCCGGAAGTAACCAACAAAAGAATGAAAATTATGACTGGATACCTTTCAGTGACAATCCTGCTCAGCATTTCCGAGTAGCATACAATAAACGAAACCCACCAGAACTCTGGATTCCCTCAAGAAATAATGGAAACCAATCCAACACACCTCAGGGAGAGAGACAAGAAACTGATGAAGAAGAGACCACGGCCGACAGGTGGAACGCATAAAAATAAATAATAAACTACAAAATTCAAAAAATATGAAGATCACCTTACGCTATTATTTAGAAAATGTATGAGGTAAAATAAAAAATAAATTACAATATTCCAAAAAAGAATAATTAAGACCAACTTACACTACCATTTAGGAAACATATGAGATAAGAGATAAAAGAAATGAATAAACTACAAAATTCCTAAATAGTAAGTACAACCAACTTACACTAATATTTAGAAAATATGCGAGATAAAATAAACTAAACAAACGAAGTGAAAACAAGAATTAATAATACAAAAGAATTAGAAAGGAGATCAATTAAAATAAACAAATATGAAACCAATCAACAACTGCCAAGACAAATACATAAAATTATACAGAATATAGAATATTAGAAGAAGAAAAAAAATGAACTGGTACAAGAAAAAAGGTATAAAGCAAATATGCAGCAAGTGGCTAAAGCAAAATAAGGGTAATCAACAAGGAAGAAGAAAAAAAATGTCTAAAATAATTAAAATGATCACAAGATGAAAAGAAAAACAAACTAATCAAAAGTTAGAAATAATGAAATTAATAACTAAATAAATAAAAACAATCAACTGTGTGAGTATATAGCAAAGGTACAGCAGAAGGAAGAATGAGTAGAAAAAAGTTAAAATGATCTAAAGATCCATGAAGTGGACAATCCCCAAAATATTATTATTATTATTAATGAAAGTCACAAGATGACAAAAAGGTATTTAAGATTGACTGAGAATAGGTCCAGCAATCAATTAACTGAGCAGAGATGATGTTCCTCTGATCTCAGAATAAAGGGTAGTAATGGATGAAACCAGCTACTAAAAGTTAGGGAAATTATATATAACAGGGAGAACGCACTAATGGAAATAAGTAAAAACAGATCTAAAAGATAACTAAATAAAGAGGACTGGAAAAAGAAGAGAAACAAGAAGGAAGAAATAAACAAGAAGAAAAAGGAAAAAAATTATATATAACTGATAATTTCATGAAAAACTATACTAGTGTTTTACCAAAATGATCAATTTTGATGGAGAGGCATTATGTTACAACACAAAAAGCCACCCCAATACCAGGGAAAAAACTATGAATCAACTATATTAAACTAATGAAAATAAAATGACTATGACGAGACAAATGACTATGACCCAACCCAAGTGATTGACCCAATAAAAGAAAAGAAAATGAGAAGGTATATGAAAAAGACACAAACAAATAATAAAGAAAAGAAAATGAGAAATATTAAACTCAAATGATGATGAAAAAGACACAAACAAATAATAAATGTAAAGGACAAATTTTAAAATAAAATAAAATAATATCAATTAAAGTACACTAACCAGAGAAATAGATATTAAATGTATTGAATAACTATATAATGATAAGTGAATCAGAACATGAAATTTGTTAACACTATAACTGATAATTGTGAATAAAACAATAAAAAACCCAGAAGTGAGAGATAGGTAGGGAGTGAAGGTGATTAAGTGAGTAAAGCGAAATCGATATTAGGGAATAACCACTAGTAACACTCAAGTACAATAAAAAAGTGCAAAGTGCCAGTGTAAACCCAAAATAAATAGAAAACCCAACATATAGGTATAGACACCTAAAACCAGTGATTAACACTATAGTTTAATGGTGAAAAATACCAAAAAATAAGAATGTTATTGTTAGTATAGTTAAAAGTGATAGTAGATTAGGAATACAGTGGTATTCAGGGTAAAAATCCCATAATGATTAAAAATGTTATTGTTACAATGGTTAGGTAAAGAAAAAAAAAAATATATAGTAAAAGTTAAAAGAAAAATATACTAAATAATATAAGTGCAAAATAAGTAAAACATCCTTGGATCTTAAAATGTTCAAAAGGATAATTAGCAAGATAAAATAAATGGTGTTATAATGTTCTTCACCAAGATAGTTATTTGTTCAATTAAGTTTATAAGAAGGAATATGGCTGAAAAAAGTAAACAGACCATAAAGCTAATTTTTGTGTTATGTTTTATAAGTAATATTAAATGATAGACAAGTTATAAAAAATGGCAATATAGATAAGTAAGGAGATAAATTCTTACAAACATAATACTACAGGAAAGGAAATTAGAGGGTAATAGACAGGCCATGGTTTTGTAAAGTAATAAGAACATACAATTATTGTAAAACAGCCCAAATTAATTCTAAAGGTAAGCAAGTCATAAGTGACACCAAGCAAAACATATGTAAATGCAAAATGATCTTTAATTTACGTAAAATAAGAAGATATAGCCAATTACTACTTAGGCCTATAAAATGCCTAACTGTATAAATCCAAAATAAACAAATTGTAAGAAATTAACTATTGTATTAGAAAATCCAGGGCAAGCAACCAGTTAAGTACAATTAGTGAATCATATTAAGATGTCAAAGTTAAATTAAAAACAAAATAAGAAAGAATGTAATTACATAATATTAACATTATTGTCAAAACTTTAATACATAAACAAACCCAGCTTTGTGGAATGTCAAAATGATCTTTGAAAGAAAATATAAACAGCTGTGATAATATCTCATAACATAGATAAGAAGACAGAAGAATAATAGTAATCAGAAGATATTTAGTCATTTTGAATTAAAATTCAAATATTATAACAATAGACATAAAATATCAATCAGCCAATGAGAAGACAGACAGTTGCCATAACAA
The DNA here is from genome assembly GCA_034769895.1 of Magicicada septendecula. NCBI lineage: Eukaryota > Metazoa > Arthropoda > Insecta > Hemiptera > Cicadidae > Magicicada > Magicicada septendecula. The sequence continues at coordinate 228,110,006 of CM068371.1, read as the reverse complement.
CGGAACGTTATTTATTATTATTCCATTAAAAATTGTTAGTTCATTATTGACGCTCAAGACAGATAGAAGCCAAACCATAGTCGACTCAATTTTAATTTAAAACAGTCAAAAATCAATCAAAATTTAATAAAATGAAGACGCAAGAAGTCTGATGAAGAACTAGTCAATTCAACAGAGACGACAGACCAGATTTTCAAATTCTAAATTAATTATTTAATCCACATTATCCGAAAAAGAAGCCAGGCGTACTCCAAATCATAAATGATGGAAGACTGATGATCAAAAGGACCCAACCTAACATAGAACTGAGTAACTCTTCACCCGAATTCAACAGATTTGATAAGTATATCTGAAATATCCAAATTTATGGAATAAATTCTTATTAACTTTTTCTCACAACACAAATAACTCTCACTACGAACTGATAATCAAATTTCTTTCAAGGATTAATTGAAAATACAAAACTAAACTTGTATGAAACCAGAAAATAACCTGGGTATAAATTACGAACTCTTAACACACACTTTTTAACACTTCAGGAACGAATTGTAATTAAATCTAATAGTATATAAGTACCATCAATGTAAGGTAGTGTACTTTATTATCATCTTGATAATATTTTTTCGTAACCAAAAGAACTCAGATTAAATGAACATTAAGAAAATAAACACAAAATGACAGCATGTCGACCTAGTAACGTTTAATCAACTTTAGCCAACCTGAGAATAATTGTCTATTTATTGCCGGAGCAACTTGTTTAATAACAGTATATAATTTTGTATTGAATTGAATAACTGATAACTTCACGTTAATAAACTAGTACTGAGTTGTAATAACCGTCCTTTATTTCATTGCAAATTGCATTATAAGGTTTATGTACTTTAGCGACGAGCGAAATTGACGGCCAGTGGTAGACGTCGGAACACGGCGCACTACTAGCGAGATTCATACGCCCGCCTATTGAGAGGGTAATTTGATTTGAATCAGCCAACACCGTCTAGAACGACCGCTCGATTACATTTTTAATTGTTTTCATAAACAATTTGGCGCCACCCGGGAATTAAAATTACATATTAAAGGACAGGTAAGGTTTACACTCGCGAGATATTGTACTGGTAATTCGTGAGATCACGACGGACATCGTCAGCGTAACCAAAAGAAAAAGTAAGTAAGTAAACATAAAGTAACGACTACAACGTGTGGGGCTAACACACAATATAAAACACGCTTTTAGAGAGCACATACAGATCTAGTCGTTACAAATTGGTGACCAACTAGTGTGGCTAGAATTAAAGACTAGCGGCGGTTACGAGAAATAATGCAACACTCCATGATCACCAGGGGAAGATCAAAGAAGAGGGCTGAAGACACTGACAAAGAAGAACAGGAAACAACACCGATTGAAGAAATGGAAATGATTGAGCAATTGATCGAAGAGGATGCCCAAGAGGACCAACCAGAAAACCCAACCCAACCAGCACCTGAAGTAGAATAGCCGGCGATCAATCAAAGAAACCAACCCACCCGATGGACACCAATTTTCAGGAAATGATGAGGATTATGGTGGAACAATTAAACAGAAACAAGGAGGAAATTAATGACAATTTTAAGAAGCAGAAGGAAGAAACAAAAGTCAAAGAAAGGAGGACAGGGAATTTTTAAGAGAAAATAATGAAAAATTAAACAAAAAATTCGATGAAAAAATAGACAAAATGGTGGAGAAAATAAATGAAAATTCAAGGAGACAAAATGAGATTTTAAGGGAAGATATTGAGACACTGAACAATAAAATCGAAAGCAATAATGAGACATTAAAGCAACAGATAAACAAGAAAATGGAGGAACACAGTGATACCTTACAGAAGAACCAAGAAACCCTACAACAGAGATTAACGGAGGACATCCAAAAAAGTAATGAGGAACTGAAGGAAGAACTGAGGGGACAATTGAAGGATGACCATGAGAAAAATAAAGAAGAGTTGAAACATCAATTAGAACTACAGTTAGAGGGATACTGTGAAGATATTAAGAGGAAGGTATCAGAAACAAATGAAAAAATAAAAACAACCAGTGAAACAGTAGCGAAGGCCCAGGAGGTAATACTAAGCAAAATTAAAGCAGTCGAGGATGAAGGAAGAATTGCAAGGGATGAGCTTCAACTAATAACGACAATAGAATGCACACGAAACAAACAAGAAGTGCTCAAAAAGCTGGAAGAAAAGCACAAAGAAATACAAGCCGATGTAAGTGAAAGGGTGGAAAGAGTATATACCAACCTCAACCAAGTAGACGGGCAAATCAAGGAAAGCAAAGAGAAAATCCAGGGGGCTCAACCAGCGAGAATGACAGATGCGGGAATAGCTAGATGCACTGAGAGACAAACCCTGTAACAACGCACACATCATAACCAGCGAGAACCGGGAGCTAATAAACTTCCGAAGTTACCGGCGCAACCCGATGGAATTCCTAAAAAGAGTCGAGGAAATGATAGAAAAAAACAGGGAAACTCGATGGACAACGGAGCGCGGCCTGATTGATGAGATGTTCTGAGACACCCATGACAATTGGTGGACGGCCACGAGACCGGAAATAAACAACACCCAGGAGTTTAAAACACAGTTCTGCAACAAGTAGTGGTCGGAGTCGACCTAGAACGTGGTACGGAACGATATCAGTTATGGAAAGTATGAACCACAAGCAGGACACACCCTAACGTCATACTTTCTGGGCAAGGTGGGCTTAGCTCGAAATCTGAAACCAAGAATACCGGAGGAATCATTGGTTATTCAACTGGGGTACCATTATGAGGATGCCGTTCAAAGAAAAAAACAGGGAAACTCGATGGACAATGGTGCGCGGCCTGATTGATGAGATGTTCCAAGACACCCATGACAATTGGTGGACGGCCACGAGACCGGAAATAAACAACACCCAGGAGTTTAAAACACAGTTCCGCAACAAGTAGTGGTCGGAGTCGACCTAGAACGTGGTACGGAACGATATCAGTTATGGAAAGTATGAACCACAAGCAGGACACACCCTAACGTCATACTTTCTGGGCAAGGTGGGCTTAGCTCGAAATCTGGAACCAAGAATACCGGAGGAATCATTGGTCATACAACTGGGGTACCATTATGAGGATGCCGTTCAAAAGGCCAGAAGACAAGGCCAAATCAGAACAATACAGGGCATGGCGAGCTTGTTAGAAGACCATGAGAATGATGGTCAATATAGGCGCAACAGAATGGTCAACTTAAAATACAACCGTTGGGATGAGAACCAAAACCCACCAAACTACAATCCGTCAAATAACAAACCCCAAAATAACAACCAAAATAACCCAAACCGGAATAATAACAACAATCAATATAGCAGTAACCGCCCAAATTACAATCAGGGTAATCCACAATATAACGGAACCAATCAAAATAATAATAATTACCGGGGAAATGGACCAAACCAGCATCCGAACGGCCACCCCAACAATAGTAATTACCATGGGAATAACTACAACCCGAATTACCAGTATAATAACAGAGGAAACAGGGGTAACCGAAATCAAAGTAATCAACCCCAAGTACACATTATGCGAGGGAGCACCCAAAACAACCAGGGGAGGTGCTACCCAAGACCGCAATCAAACGACCGAAGTAATAATAACGCACACAGCGATAACCAGCACCCAAGGGAGGAGGATAGTGGAAATGTGCAAAGAATTCATAACATTGAAGGATCCAGATCCGGAAACGATAACCAAAGAAGGAACGCACCATCCGGAAGTAACCAACAAAAGAATGAAAATTATGACTGGATACCTTTCAGTGACAATCCTGCTGAGCATTTCCGAGTAGCATACAATAAACGAAACCCACCAGAACTCTGGATTCCCTCAAGAAATAATGGAAACCAATCCAACACACCTCAGGGAGAGAGACAAGAAACTGATGAAGAAGAGACCACGGCCGACAGGTGGAACGCATAAAAATAAATAATAAACTACAAAATTCAAAAAATATGAAGATCACCTTACGCTATTATTTAGAAAATGTATGAGGTAAAATAAAAAATAAATTACAATATTCCAAAAAAGAATAATTAAGACCAACTTACACTACCATTTAGGAAACATATGAGATAAGAGATAAAAGAAATGAATAAACTACAAAATTCCTAAATAGTAAGTACAACCAACTTACACTAATATTTAGAAAATATGCGAGATAAAATAAACTAAACAAACGAAGTGAAAACAAGAATTAATAATACAAAAGAATTAGAAAGGAGATCAATTAAAATAAACAAATATGGAACCAATCAACAACTGCCAAGACAAATACATAAAATTATACAGAATATAGAATATTAGAAGAAGAAAAAAAAAGAACTGGTACAAGAAAAAAGGTATAAAGCAAATATGCAGCAAGTGGCTAAAGCAAAATAAGGGTAATCAACAAGGAAGAAGAAAAAAAATGTCTAAAATAATTAAAATGATCACAAGAAGAAAAGAAAAACAAACTAATCAAAAGTTAGAAATAATGAAATTAATAACTAAATAAATAAAAACAATCAACTGTGTGAGTATATAGCAAAGGTACAGCAGAAGGAAGAATGAGTAGAAAAAAGTTAAAATGATCTAAAGATCCATGAAGTGGACAATCCCCAAAATATTATTATTATTATTAATGAAAGTCACAAGATGACAAAAAGGTATTTAAGATTGACTGAGAATAGGTCCAGCAATCAATTAACTGAGCAGAGATGATGTTCCTCTGATCTCAGAATAAAGGGTAGTAATGGATGAAACCAGCTACTAAAAGTTAGGGAAATTATATATAACAGGGAGAACGCACTAATGGAAATAAGTAAAAACAGATCTAAAAGATAACTAAATAAAGAGGACTGGAAAAAGTAAGAAGAGAAACAAGAAGGAAGAAATAAACAAGAAGAAAAAGGAAAAAAATTATATATAACTGATAATTTCATGAAAAACTATACTAGTGTTTTACCAAAATGATCAATTTTGATGGAGAGGCATTATGTTACAACACAAAAAGCCACCCCAATACCAGGGAAAAAACTATGAATCAACTATATTAAACTAATGAAAATAAAATGACTATGACGAGACAAATGACTATGACCCAACCCAAGTGATTGACCCAATAAAAGAAAAGAAAATGAGAAGGTATATGAAAAAGACACAAACAAATAATAAAGAAAAGAAAATGAGAAATATTAAACTCAAATGATGATGAAAAAGACACAAACAAATAATAAATGTAAAGGACAAATTTTAAAATAAAATAAAATAATATCAATTAAAGTACACTAACCAGAGAAATAGATATTAAATGTATTGAATAACTATATAATGATAAGTGAATCAGAACATGAAATTTGTTAACACTATAACTGATAATTGTGAATAAAACAATAAAAAACCCAGAAGTGAGAGATAGGTAGGGAGTGAAGGTGATTAAGTGAGTAAAGAGAAATCGATATTAGGGAATAACCACTAGTAACACTCAAGTACAATAAAAAAGTGCAAAGTGCCAGTGTAAACCCAAAATAAATAGAAAACCCAACATATAGGTATAGACACCTAAAACCAGTGATTAACACTATAGTTTAATGGTGAAAAATACCAAAAAATAAGAATGTTATTGTTAGTATAGTTAAAAGTGATAGTAGATTACGAATACAGTGGTATTCAGGGTAAAAATCCCATAATGATTAAAAATGTTATTGTTACAATGGTTAGGTAAAGAAAAAAAAAATATATAGTAAAAGTTAAAAGAAAAATATACTAAATAATATAAGTGCAAAATAAGTAAAACATCCTTGGATCTTAAAATGTTCAAAAGGATAATTAGCAAGATAAAATAAATGGTGTTATAATGTTCTTCACCAAGATAGTTATTTGTTCAATTAAGTTTATAAGAAGGAATATGGCTGAAAAAAGTACACAGACCATAAAGCTAATTTTTGTGTTATGTTTTATAAGTAATATTAAATGATAGACAAGTTATAAAAAATGGCAATATAGATAAGTAAGGAGATAAATTCTTACAAACATAATAATACAGGAAAGGAAATTAGAGGGTAATAGACAGGCCATGGTTTTGTAAAGTAATAAGAACATACAATTATTGTAAAACAGCCCAAATTAATTCTAAAGGTAAGCAAGTCATAAGTGACACCAAGCAAAACATATGTAAATGCAAAATGATCTTTAATTTACGTAAAATAAGAAGATATAGCCAATTACTACTTAGGCCTATAAAATGCCTAACTGTATAAATCCAAAATAAACAAATTGTAAGAAATTAACTATTGTATTAGAAAATCCAGGGCAAGCAACCAGTTAAGTACAATTAGTGAATCATATTAAGATGTCAAAGTTAAATTAAAAACAAAATAAGAAAGAATGTAATTACATAATATTAACATTATTGTCAAAACTTTAATACATAAACAAACCCAGCTTTGTGGGATGTCAAAATGATCTTTGAAAGAAAATATAAACAGCTGTGATAATATCTCATAACATAGATAAGAAGACAGAAGAATAATAGTAATCAGAAGATATTTAGTCATTTTGAATTAAAATTCAAATATTATAACAATAGACATAAAATATCAATCAGCCAATGAGAAGACAGACAGTTGCCATAACAACGGAACGTTATTTATTATTATTCCATTAAAAATTGTTAGTTCATTATTGACGCTCAAGACAGATAGAAGCCAAACCATAGTCGACTCAATTTTAATTTAAAACAGTCAAAAATCAATCAAAATTTAATAAAATGAAGACGCAAGAAGTCTGATGAAGAACTAGTCAATTCAACAGAGACGACAGACCAGATTTTCAAATTCTAAATTAATTATTTAATCCACATTATCCGAAAAAGAAGCCAGGCGTACTCCAAATCATAAATGATGGAAGACTGATGATCAAAAGGACCCAACCTAACATAGAACTGAGTAACTCTTCACCCGAATTCAACAGATTTGATAAGTATATCTGAAATATCCAAATTTATGGAATAAATTCTTATTAACTTTTTCTCACAACACAAATAACTCTCACTACGAACTGATAATCAAATTTCTTTCAAGGATTAATTGAAAATACAAAACTAAACTTGTATGAAACCAGAAAATAACCTGGGTATAAATTACGAACTCTTAACACACACTTTTTAACACTTCAGGAACGAATTGTAATTAAATCTAATAGTATATAAGTACCATCAATGTAAGGTAGTGTACTTTATTATCATCTTGATAATATTTTTTCGTAACCAAAAGAACTCAGATTAAATGAACATTAAGAAAATAAACACAAAATGACAGCATGTCGACCTAGTAACGTTTAATCAACTTTAGCCAACCTGAGAATAATTGTCTATTTATTGCCGGAGCAACTTGTTTAATAACAGTATATAATTTTGTATTGAATTGAATAACTGATAACTTCACGTTAATAAACTAGTACTGAGTTGTAATAACCGTCCTTTATTTCATTGCAAATTGCATTATAAGGTTTATGTACTTTAGCGACGAGCGAAATTGACGGCCAGTGGTAGACGTCGGCAACACGGCGCACTACTAGCGAGATTCATACGCCCGCCTATTGAGAGGGTAATTTGATTTGAATCAGCCAACACCGTCTAGAACGACCGCTCGATTACATTTTTAATTGTTTTCATAAACAATTTGGCGCCACCCGGGAATTAAAATTACATATTAAAGGACAGGTAAGGTTTACACTAGCGAGATATTGTACTGGTAATTCGTGAGATCACGACGGACATCGTCAGCGTAACCAAAAGAAAAAGTAAGTAAGTAAACATAAAGTAACGACTACAACGTGTGGGGCTAACACACAATATAAAACACGCTTTTAGAGAGCACATACAGATCTAGTCGTTACAAATTGGTGACCAACTAGTGTGGCTAGAATTAAAGACTAGCGGCGGTTACGAGAAATAATGCAACACTCCATGATCACCAGGGGAAGATCAAAGAAGAGGGCTGAAGACACTGACAAAGAAGAACAGGAAACAACACCGATTGAAGAAATGGAAATGATTGAGCAATTGATCGAAGAGGATGCCCAAGAGGACCAACCAGAAAACCCAACCCAACCAGCACCTGAAGTAGAATAGCCGGCGATCAATCAAAGAAACCAACCCACCCGATGGACACCAATTTTCAGGAAATGATGAGGATTATGGTGGAACAATTAAACAGAAACAAGGAGGAAATTAATGACAATTTTAAGAAGCAGAAGGAAGAAACAAAAGTCAAAGAAAGGAGGACAGGGAATTTTTAAGAGAAAATAATGAAAAATTAAACAAAAAATTCGATGAAAAAATAGACAAAATGGTGGAGAAAATAAATAAAAATTCAAGGAGACAAAATGAGATTTTAAGGGAAGATATTGAGACACTGAACAATAAAATCGAAAGCAATAATGAGACATTAAAGCAACAGATAAACAAGAAAATGGAGGAACACAGTGATACCTTACAGAAGAACCAAGAAACCCTACAACAGAGATTAACGGAGGACATCCAAAAAAGTAATGAGGAACTGAAGGAAGAACTGAGGGGACAATTGAAGGATGACCATGAGAAAAATAAAGAAGAGTTGAAACATCAATTAGAACTACAGTTAGAGGGATACTGTGAAGATATTAAGAGGAAGGTATCAGAAACAAATGAAAAAATAAAAACAACCAGTGAAACAGTAGCGAAGGCCCAGGAGGTAATACTAAGCAAAATTAAAGCAGTCGAGGATGAAGGAAGAATTGCAAGGGATGAGCTTCAACTAATAATGACAATAGAATGCACACGAAACAAACAAGAAGTGCTCAAAAAGCTGGAAGAAAAGCACAAAGAAATACAAGGCGATGTAAGTGAAAGGGTGGAAAGAGTATATACCAACCTCAACCAAGTAGACGGGCAAATCAAGGAAAGCAAAGAGAAAATCCAGGGGCTCAACCAGCGAGAAAGACAGATGCGGGAATAGCTAGATGCACTGAGAGACAAACCCTGTAACAACGCACACATCATAACCAGCGAGAACCGGGAGCTAATAAACTTCCGAAGTTACCGGCGCAACCCGATGGAATTCCTAAAAAGAGTCGAGGAAATGATAGAAAAAAACAGGGAAACTTGATGGACAACGGAGCGCGGCCTGATTGATGAGATGTTCTGAGACACCCATGACAATTGGTGGACGGCCACGAGACCGGAAATAAACAACACCCAGGAGTTTAAAACACAGTTCTGCAACAAGTAGTGGTCGGAGTCGACCTAGAACGTGGTACGGAACGATATCAGTTATGGAAAGTATGAACCACAAGCAGGACACACCCTAACGTCATACTTTCTGGGCAAGGTGGGCTTAGCTCGAAATCTGAAACCAAGAATACCGGAGGAATCATTGGTTATTCAACTGGGGTACCATTATGAGGATGCCGTTCAAAGAAAAAAACAGGGAAACTCGATGGACAATGGTGCGCGGCCTGATTGATGAGATGTTCCAAGACACCCATGACAATTGGTGGACGGCCACGAGACCGGAAATAAACAACACCCAGGAGTTTAAAACACAGTTCCGCAACAAGTAGTGGTCGGAGTCGACCTAGAACGTGGTACGGAACGATATCAGTTATGGAAAGTATGAACCACAAGCAGGACACACCCTAACGTCATACTTTCTGGGCAAGGTGGGCTTAGCTCGAAATCTGGAACCAAGAATACCGGAGGAATCATTGGTCATACAACTGGGGTACCATTATGAGGATGCCGTTCAAAAGGCCAGAAGACAAGGCCAAATCAGAACAATACAGGGCATGGCGAGCTTGTTAGAAGACCATGAGAATGATGGTCAATATAGGCGCAACAGAATGGTCAACTTAAAATACAACCGTTGGGATGAGAACCAAAACCCACCAAACTACAATCCGTCAAATAACAAACCCCAAAATAACAACCAAAATAACCCAAACCGGAATAATAACAACAATCAATATAGCAGTAACCGCCCAAATTACAATCAGGGTAATCCACAATATAACGGAACCAATCAAAATAATAATAATTACCGGGGAAATGGACCAAACCAGCATCCGAACGGCCACCCCAACAATAGTAATTACCATGGGAATAACTACAACCCGAATTACCAGTATAATAACAGAGGAAACAGGGGTAACCGAAATCAAAGTAATCAACCCCAAGTACACATTATGCGAGGGAGCACCCAAAACAACCAGGGGAGGTGCTACCCAAGACCGCAATCAAACGACCGAAGTAATAATAACGCACACAGCGATAACCAGCACCCAAGGGAGGAGGATAGTGGAAATGTGCAAAGAATTCATAACATTGAAGGATCCAGATCCGGAAACGATAACCAAAGAAGGAACGCACCATCCGGAAGTAACCAACAAAACAATGAAAATTATGACTGGATACCTTTCAGTGACAATCCTGCTGAGCATTTCCGAGTAGCATACAATAAACGAAACCCACCAGAACTCTGGATTCCCTCAAGAAATAATGGAAACCAATCCAACACACCTCAGGGAGAGAGACAAGAAACTGATGAAGAAGAGACCACGGCCGACAGGTGGAACGCATAAAAATAAATAATAAACTACAAAATTCAAAAAATATGTAAGATCACCTTACGCTATTATTTAGAAAATGTATGAGGTAAAATAAAAAATAAATTACAATATTCCAAAAAAGAATAATTAAGACCAACTTACACTACCATTTAGGAAACATATGAGATAAGAGATAAAAGAAATGAATAAACTACAAAATTCCTAAATAGTAAGTACAACCAACTTACACTAATATTTAGAAAATATGCGAGATAAAATAAACTAAACAAACGAAGTGAAAACAAGAATTAATAATACAAGAGAATTAGAAAGGAGATCAATTAAAATAAACAAATATGGAACCAATCAACAACTGCCAAGACAAATACATAAAATTATACAGAATATAGAATATTAGAAGAAGAAAAAAAAAGAACTGGTACAAGAAGAAAGGTATAAAGCAAATATGCAGCAAGTGGCTAAAGCAAAATAAGGGTAATCAACAAGGAAGAAGAAAAAAAATGTCTAAAATAATTAAAATGATCACAAGAAGAAAAGAAAAACAAACTAATCAAAAGTTAGAAATAATGAAATTAATAACTAAATAAATAAAAACAATCAACTGTGTGAGTATATAGCAAAGGTACAGCAGAAGGAAGAATGAGTAGAAAAAAGTTAAAATGATCTAAAGATCCATGAAGTGGACAATCCCCAAAATATTATTATTATTATTAATGAAAGTCACAAGATGACAAAAAGGTATTTAAGATTGACTGAGAATAGGTCCAGCAATCAATTAACTGAGCAGAGATGATGTTCCTCTGATCTCAGAATAAAGGGTAGTAATGGATGAAACCAGCTACTAAAAGTTAGGGAAATTATATATAACAGGGAGAACGCACTAATGGAAATAAGTAAAAACAGATCTAAAAGATAACTAAATAAAGAGGACTGGAAAAAGTAAGAAGAGAAACAAGAAGGAAGAAATAAACAAGAAGAAAAAGGAAAAAAATTATATATAACTGATAATTTCATGAAAAACTATACTAGTGTTTTACCAAAATGATCAATTTTGATGGAGAGGCATTATGTTACAACACAAAAAGCCACCCCAATACCAGGGAAAAAACTATGAATCAACTATATTAAACTAATGAAAATAAAATGACTATGACGAGACAAATGACTATGACCCAACCCAAGTGATTGACCCAATAAAAGAAAAGAAAATGAGAAGGTATATGAAAAAGACACAAACAAATAATAAAGAAAAGAAAATGAGAAATATTAAACTCAAATGATGATGAAAAAGACACAAACAAATAATAAATGTAAAGGACAAATTTTAAAATAAAATAAAATAATATCAATTAAAGTACACTAACCAGAGAAATAGATATTAAATGTATTGAATAACTATATAATGATAAGTGAATCAGAACATGAAATTTGTTAACACTGTAACTGATAATTGTGAATAAAACAATAAAAAACCCAGAAGTGAGAGATAGGTAGGGAGTGAAGGTGATTAAGTGAGTAAAGAGAAATCGATATTAGGGAATAACCACTAGTAACACTCAAGTACAATAAAAAAGTGCAAAGTGCCAGTGTAAACCCAAAATAAATAGAAAACCCAACATATAGGTATAGACACCTAAAACCAGTGATTAACACTATAGTTTAATGGTGAAAAATACAAAAAAATAAGAATGTTATTGTTAGTATAGTTAAAAGTGATAGTAGATTAGCAATACAGTGGTATTCAGGGTAAAAATCCCATAATGATTAAAAATGTTATTGTTACAATGGTTAGGTAAAGAAAAAAAAATATATAGTAAAAGTTAAAAGAAAAATATACTAAATAATATAAGTGCAAAATAAGTAAAACACCCTTGGATCTTAAAATGTTCAAAAGGATAATTAGCAAGATAAAATAAATGGTGTTATAATGTTCTTCACCAAGATAGTTATTTGTTCAATTAAGTTTATAAGAAGGAATATGGCTGAAAAAAGTAAACAGACCATAAAGCTAATTTTTGTGTTATGTTTTATAAGTAATATTAAATGATAGACAAGTTATAAAAAATGGCAATATAGATAAGTAAGGAGATAAATTCTTACAAACATAATAATACAGGAAAGGAAATTAGAGGGTAATAGACAGGCCATGGTTTTGTAAAGTAATAAGAACATACAATTATTGTAAAACAGCCCAAATTAATTCTAAAGGTAAGCAAGTCATAAGTGACACCAAGCAAAACATATGTAAATGCAAAATGATCTTTAATTTACGTAAAATAAGAAGATATAGCCAATTACTACTTAGGCCTATAAAATACCTAACTGTATAAATCCAAAATAAACAAATTGTAAGAAATTAACTATTGTATTAGAAAATCCAGGGCAAGCAACCAGTTAAGTACAATTAGTGAATCATATTAAGATGTCAAAGTTAAATTAAAAACAAAATAAGAAAGAATGTAATTACATAATATTAACATTATTGTCAAAACTTTAATACATAAACAAACCCAGCTTTGTGGGATGTCAAAATGATCTTTGAAAGAAAATATAAACAGCTGTGATAATATCTCATAACATAGATAAGAAGACAGAAGAATAATAGTAATCAGAAGATATTTAGTCATTTTGAATTAAAATTCAAATATTATAACAATAGACATAAAATATGAATCAGCCAATGAGAAGACAGACAGTTGCCATAACAACGGAACGTTATTTATTATTATTCCATTAAAAATTGTTAGTTCATTATTGACGCTCAAGACAGATAGAAGCCAAACCATAGTCGACTCAATTTTAATTTAAAACAGTCAAAAATCAATCAAAATTTAATAAAATGAAGACGCAAGAAGTCTGATGAAGAACTAGTCAATTCAACAGAGACGACAGACCAGATTTTCAAATTCTAAATTAATTATTTAATCCACATTATCCGAAAAAGAAGCCAGGCGTACTCCAAATCATAAATGATGGAAGACTGATGATCAAAAGGACCCAACCTAACATAGAACTGAGTAACTCTTCACCCGAATTCAACAGATTTGATAAGTATATCTGAAATATCCAAATTTATGGAATAAATTCTTATTAACTTTTTCTCACAACACAAATAACTCTCACTACGAACTGATAATCAAATTTCTTTCAAGGATTAATTGAAAATACAAAACTAAACTTGTATGAAACCAGAAAATAACCTGGGTATAAATTACGAACTCTTAACACACACTTTTTAACACTTCAGGAACGAATTGTAATTAAATCTAATAGTATATAAGTACCATCAATGTAAGGTAGTGTACTTTATTATCATCTTGATAATATTTTTTCGTAACCAAAAGAACTCAGATTAAATGAACATTAAGAAAATAAACACAAAATGACAGCATGTCGACCTAGTAACGTTTAATCAACTTTAGCCAACCTGAGAATAATTGTCTATTTATTGCCGGAGCAACTTGTTTAATAACAGTATATAATTTTGTATTGAATTGAATAACTGATAACTTCACGTTAATAAACTAGTACTGAGTTGTAATAACCGTCCTTTATTTCATTGCAAATTGCATTATAAGGTTTATGTACTTTAGCGACGAGCGAAATTGACGGCCAGTGGTAGACGTCGGCAACACGGCGCACTACTAGCGAGATTCATACGCCCGCCTATTGAGAGGGTAATTTGATTTGAATCAGCCAACACCGTCTAGAACGACCGCTCGATTACATTTTTAATTGTTTTCATAAACAATTTGGCGCCACCCGGGAATTAAAATTACATATTAAAGGACAGGTAAGGTTTACACTCGCGAGATATTGTACTGGTAATTCGTGAGATCACGACGGACATCGTCAGCGTAACCAAAAGAAAAAGTAAGTAAGTAAACATAAAGTAACGACTACAACGTGTGGGGCTAACACACAATATAAAACACGCTTTTAGAGAGCACATACAGATCTAGTCGTTACAAATTGGTGACCAACTAGTGTGGCTAGAATTAAAGACTAGCGGCGGTTACGAGAAATAATGCAACACTCCATGATCACCAGGGGAAGATCAAAGAAGAGGGCTGAAGACACTGACAAAGAAGAACAGGAAACAACACCGATTGAAGAAATGGAAATGATTGAGCAATTGATCGAAGAGGATGCCCAAGAGGACCAACCAGAAAACCCAACCCAACCAGCACCTGAAGTAGAATAGCCGGCGATCAATCAAAGAAACCAACCCACCCGATGGACACCAATTTTCAGGAAATGATGAGGATTATGGTGGAACAATTAAACAGAAACAAGGAGGAAATTAATGACAATTTTAAGAAGCAGAAGGAAGAAACAAAAGTCAAAGAAAGGAGGACAGGGAATTTTTAAGAGAAAATAATGAAAAATTAAACAAAAAATTCGATGAAAAAATAGACAAAATGGTGGAGAAAATAAATGAAAATTCAAGGAGACAAAATGAGATTTTAAGGGAAGATATTGAGACACTGAACAATAAAATCGAAAGCAATAATGAGACATTAAAGCAACAGATAAACAAGAAAATGGAGGAACACAGTGATACCTTACAGAAGAACCAAGAAACCCTACAACAGAGATTAACGGAGGACATCCAAAAAAAGTAATGAGGAACTGAAGGAAGAACTGAGGGGACAATTGAAGGATGACCATGAGAAAAATAAAGAAGAGTTGAAACATCAATTAGAACTACAGTTAGAGGGATACTGTGAAGATATTAAGAGGAAGGTATCAGAAACAAATGAAAAAATAAAAACAACCAGTGAAACAGTAGCGAAGGCCCAGGAGGTAATACTAAGCAAAATTAAAGCAGTCGAGGATGAAGGAAGAATTGCAAGGGATGAGCTTCAACTAATAACGACAATAGAATGCACACGAAACAAACAAGAAGTGCTCAAAAAGCTGGAAGAAAAGCACAAAGAAATACAAGCCGATGTAAGTGAAAGGGTGGAAAGAGTATATACCAACCTCAACCAAGTAGACGGGCAAATCAAGGAAAGCAAAGGGAAAATCCAGGGGCACAACCAGCGAGAAAGACAGATGCGGGAATAGCTAGATGCACTGAGAGACAAACCCTGTAACAACGCACACATCATAACCAGCGAGAACCGGGAGCTAATAAACTTCCGAAGTTACCGGCGCAACCCGATGGAATTCCTAAAAAGAGTCGAGGAAATGATAGAAAAAAACAGGGAAACTCGATGGACAACGGAGCACGGCCTGATTGATGAGATGTTCTGAGACACCCATGACAATTGGTGGACGGTCACGAGACCGGAAATAAACAACACCCAGGAGTTTAAAACACAGTTCTGCAACAAGTAGTGGTCGGAGTCGACCTAGAACGTGGTACGGAACGATATCAGTTATGGAAAGTATGAACCACAAGCAGGACACACCCTAACGTCATACTTTCTGGGCAAGGTGGGCTTAGCTCGAAATCTAAAACCAAGAATACCGGAGGAATCATTGGTTATTCAACTGGGGTACCATTATGAGGATGCCGTTCAAAGAAAAAAACAGGGAAACTCGATGGACAATGGTGCGCGGCCTGATTGATGAGATGTTCCAAGACACCCATGACAATTGGTGGACGGCCACGAGACCGGAAATAAACAACACCCAGGAGTTTAAAACACAGTTCTGCAACAAGTAGTGGTCGGAGTCGACCTAGAACGTGGTACGGAACGATATCAGTTATGGAAAGTATGAACCACAAGCAGGACACACCCTAACGTCATACTTTCTGGGCAAGGTGGGCTTAGCTCGAAATCTGGAACCAAGAATACCGGAGGAATCATTGGTCATACAACTGGGGTACCATTATGAGGATGCCGTTCAAAAGGCCAGAAGACAAGGCCAAATCAGAACAATACAGGGCATGGCGAGCTTGTTAGAAGACCATGAGAATGATGGTCAATATAGGCGCAACAGAATGGTCAACTTAAAATACAACCGTTGGGATGAGAACCAAAACCCACCAAACTACAATCCGTCAAATAACAAATCCCAAAATAACAACCAAAATAACCCAAACCGGAATAATACCAACAATCAATATAGCGGTAACCGCCCAAATTACAATCAGGGTAATCCACAATATAACGGAACCAATCAAAATAATAATAATTACCGGGGAAATGGACCAAACCAGCATCCGAACGGCCACCCCAACAATAGTAATTACCATGGGAATAACTACAACCCGAATTACCAGTATAATAACAGAGGAAACAGGGGTAACCAAAATCAAAGTAATCAACCCCAAGTACACATTATGCGAGGGAGCACCCAAAACAACCAGTGGAGGTGCTACCCAAGACCGCAATCAAACGACCGAAGTAATAATAACGCACACAGCGATAACCAGCACCCAAGGGAGGAGGATAGTGGAAATGTGCAAAGAATTCATAACATTGAAGGATCCAGATCCGGAAACGATAACCAAAGAAGGAACGCACCATCCGGAAGTAACCAACAAAAGAATGAAAATTATGACTGGATACCTTTCAGTGACAATCCTGCTGAGCATTTCCGAGTAGCATACAATAAACGAAACCCACCAGAACTCTGGATTCCCTCAAGAAATAATGGAAACCAATCCAACACACCTCAGGGAGAGAGACAAGAAACTGATGAAGAAGAGACCACGGCCGACAGGTGGATCGCATAAAAATAAATAATAAACTACAAAATTCAAAAAATATGTAAGATCACCTTACGCTATTATTTAGAAAATGTATGAGGTAAAATAAAAAATAAATTACAATATTCCAAAAAAGAATAATTAAGACCAACTTACACTACCATTTAGGAAACATATGAGATAAGAGATAAAAGAAATGAATAAACTACAAAATTCCTAAATAGTAAGTACAACCAACTTACACTAATATTTAGAAAATATGCGAGATAAAATAAACTAAACAAACGAAGTGAAAACAAGAATTAATAATACAAGAGAATTAGAAAGGAGATCAATTAAAATAAACAAATATGGAACCAATCAACAACTGCCAAGACAAATACATAAAATTATACAGAATATAGAATATTAGAAGAAGAAAAAAAAAGAACTGGTACAAGAAAAAAGGTATAAAGCAAATATGCAGCAAGTGGCTAAAGCAAAATAAGGGTAATCAACAAGGAAGAAGAAAAAAAAATGTCTAAAATAATTAAAATGATCACAAGAAGAAAAGAAAAACAAACTAATCAAAAGTTAGAAATAATGAAATTAATAACTAAATAAATAAAAACAATCAACTGTGTGAGTATATAGCAAAGGTACAGCAGAAGGAAGAATGAGTAGAAAAAAGTTAAAATGATCTAAAGATCCATGAAGTGGACAATCCCCAAAATATTATTATTATTATTAATGAAAGTCACAAGATGACAAAAAGGTATTCAAGATTGACTGAGAATAGGTCCAGCAATCAATTAACTGAGCAGAGATGATGTTCCTCTGATCTCAGAATAAAGGGTAGTAATGGATGAAACCAGCTACTAAAAGTTAGGGAAATTATATATAACAGGGAGAACGCACTAATCGAAATAAGTAAAAACAGATCTAAAAGATAACTAAATAAAGAGGACTGGAACAAGTAAGAAGAGAAACAAGAAGGAAGAAATAAACAAGAAGAAAAAGGAAAAAAATTATATATAACTGATAATTTCATGAAAAACTATACTAGTGTTTTACCAAAATGATCAATTTTGATGGAGAGGCATTATGTTACAACACAAAAAGCCACCCCAATACCAGGGAAAAAACTATGAATCAACTATATTAAACTAATGAAAATAAAATGACTATGACGAGACAAATGACTATGACCCAACCCAAGTGATTGACCCAATAAAAGAAAAGAAAATGAGAAGGTATATGAAAAAGACACAAACAAATAATAAAGAAAAGAAAATGAGAAATATTAAACTCAAATGATGATGAAAAAGACGCAAACAAATAATAAATGTAAAGGACAAATTTTAAAATAAAATAAAATAATATCAATTAAAGTACACTAACCAGAGAAATAGATATTAAATGTATTGAATAACTATATAATGATAAGTGAATCAGAACATGAAATTTGTTAACACTATAACTGATAATTGTGAATAAAACAATAAAAAACCCAGAAGTGAGAGATAGGTAGGGAGTGAAGGTGATTAAGTGAGTAAAGAGAAATCGATATTAGGGAATAACCACTAGTAACACTCAAGTACAATAAAAAAGTGCAAAGTGCCAGTGTAAACCCAAAATAAATAGAAAACCCAACATATAGGTATAGACACCTAAAACCAGTGATTAACACTATAGTTTAATGGTGAAAAATACAAAAAAATAAGAATGTTATTGTTAGTATAGTTAAAAGTGATAGTAGATTAGCAATACAGTGGTATTCAGGGTAAAAATCCCATAATGATTAAAAATGTTATTGTTACAATGGTTAGGTAAAGAAAAAAAAATATATAGTAAAAGTTAAAAGAAAAATATACTAAATAATATAAGTGCAAAATAAGTAAAACACCCTTGGATCTTAAAATGTTCAAAAGGATAATTAGCAAGATAAAATAAATGGTGTTATAATGTTCTTCACCAAGATAGTTATTTGTTCAATTAAGTTTATAAGAAGGAATATGGCTGAAAAAAGTAAACAGACCATAAACCTAATTTTTGTGTTATGTTTTATAAGTAATATTAAATGATAGACAAGTTATAAAAAATGGCAATATAGATAAGTAAGGAGATAAATTCTTACAAACATAATAATACAGGAAAGGAAATTAGAGGGTAATAGACAGGCCATGGTTTTGTAAAGTAATAAGAACATACAATTATTGTAAAACAGCCCAAACTAATTCTAAAGGTAAGCAAGTCATAAGTGACACCAAGCAAAACATATGTAAATGCAAAATGATCTTTAATTTACGTAAAATAAGAAGATATAGCCAATTACTACTTAGGCCTATAAAATGCCTAACTGTATACATCCAAAATAAACAAATTGTAAGAAATTAACTATTGTATTAGAAAATCCAGGGCAAGCAACCAGTTAAGTACAATTAGTGAATCATATTAAGATGTCAAAGTTAAATTAAAAACAAAATAAGAAAGAATGTAATTACATAATATTAACATTATTGTCAAAACTTTAATACCTAAACAAACCCAGCTTTGTGGGATGTCAAAATGATCTTTGAAAGAAAATATAAACAGCTGTGATAATATCTCATACATAGATAAGAAGACAGAAGAATAATAGTAATCAGAATTAGTCATTTTGAATTAAAATTCAAATATTATAACAATAGA
Organism: Magicicada septendecula; assembly: GCA_034769895.1. Taxonomy (NCBI): domain Eukaryota; kingdom Metazoa; phylum Arthropoda; class Insecta; order Hemiptera; family Cicadidae; genus Magicicada; species Magicicada septendecula. Next base: position 228,090,024 of record CM068371.1, on the reverse strand, counting down.
CATAAAATATGAATCAGCCAATGAGAAGACAGACAGTTGCCATAACAACGGAACGTTATTTATTATTATTCCATTAAAAATTGTTAGTTCATTATTGATGCTCAAGACAGATAGAAGCCAAACCATAGTCGACTCAATTTTAATTTAAAACAGTCAAAAATCAATCAAAATTTAATAAAATGAAGACGCAAGAAGTCTGATGAAGAACTAGTCAATTCAACAGAGACCACAGACCAGATTTTCAAATTCTAAATTAATTATTTAATCCACATTATCCGAAAAAGAAGCCAGCCGTACTCCAAATCATAAATGATGGAAGATTGATGATCAAAAGGACCCAACCTAACATAGAACTGAGTAACTCTTCACCCGAATTCAACAGATTTGATAAGTATATCTGAAATACCCAAATTTATGGAATAAATTCTTATTAACTTTCTCTCACAACACAAATAACTCTCACTACGAACTGATAATAAAATTTCTTTCAAGGATTAATTGAAAATAAAAAACTAAACTTGTATGAAACCAGAAAATAACCTGGGTATAAATTACGAACTCTTAACACACACTTTTTAACACTTCAGGAACGAATTGTAATTAAATCTAATAGTATATAAGTACCATCAATGTAAGGTAGTGTACTTTATTATCATCTTGATAATATTTTTTCGTAACCAAAAGAACTCAGATTAAACGAACATTAAGAAAATAAACACAAAATGACAGCATGTTGTGACCTAGTAACGTTTAATCAACTTTAGCCAACCTGAGAATAATTGTCTATTTATTGCCGGAGCAACTTGGTTAATAACAGTATATAATTTTGTATTGAATTGAATAACTGATAATTTCACGTTAATAAACTAGTACCGAGTTGTAATAACCGTCCTTTATTTCATTGTAAATTGCATTATAAGGTTTATGTACTTTAGCGACGAGCGAAATTGACGGCCAGTGGTAGACGTCGGCAACACGGCGCACTACTAGCGAGATTCATACGCCCGCCTATTGAGAGGGTAATCTGAATCAGCCAACACCGTCTAGAACGACCGCTCGATTACATTTTTAATTGTTTTCATAAACAATTTGGCGCCACCCGGGAATTGAAATTACATATTAAAGGACAGGTAAGGTTTACACTCGCGAGATATTGTACTGGTAATTCGTGAGATCACGACGGACATCGTCAGCGTAACCAAAAGAAAAAGTAAGTAAGTAAACATAAAGTAACGACTACAACGTGTGGGGCTAACACACAATATAAAACACACTTTTAGAGAGCACATACAGATCTAGTCGTTACAAATTGGCGACCAACTAGTGTGGCTAGAATTAAAGACTAGCGGCGGTTACGAGAAATAATGCAACACTCCATGATCACCAGGGGAAGATCAAAGAAGAGGGCTGAAGACACTGACAAAGAAGAACAGGAAACAACACCGATTGAAGAAATGGAAATGATTGAGCAATTGATCAAAGAGGATGCCCAAGAGGACCAACCAGAAAACCCAACCCAACCAGCACCTGAAGTAGAATAGCCGGCGATCAATCAAAGAAACCAACCCACCCGATGGACACCAATTTCCAGGAAAGGATGAGGATTATGGTGGAACAATTAAACAGAAACAAGGAGGAAATTAATGACAATTTTAAGAAGCAGAAGGAAGAAACAAAAGAACAAAGAAAGGAGGACAGGGAATTTTTAAGAGAAAATAATGAAAAATTAAACAAAAAATTCGATGAAAAAACAGACAAAATGGAGGAGAAAATAAATGAAAATTCAACAAGACAAAATGAGATTTTAAGGAAAGATATTGACACACTGAACAATAAAATCGAAAGCAATAATGAGACGTTAAAGCAACAGATAAACAAGAAAATGGAGGAACACAGTGATACCTTACAGAAGAACCAAGAAACCCTACAACAGTGATTAACGCAGGACATGCAAAAAAGTAATGAGGAACTGAAGGAAGAATTGAGGGGACAATTGAAGGATGACCATGAGAAAAATAAAGAAGAGTTGAAACATCAATTAGAGGGATACTGTGAAGATATTAAGAGGAAGGTATCAGAAACAAATGAAAAAATAAAAACAACCAGTGAAACAGTAGCGAAGGCCCAGGAGGTAATACTAAGCAAAATTAAAGCAGTCGAGGATGAAGGAAGAATTGCAAGGGATGAGCTTCAACTAATAACGACAATAGAATGCACAAGAAACAAACAAGAAGTGCTCAAAAAGCTGGAAGAAAAGCACAAAGAAATACAAGGCGATGTAAGTGAAAGGGTGGAAAGAGTATATACCAACCTCAACCAGCAAGAAAGACAGATGCAGGAAGAGCTAGATGCACTGAGAGACAAACCCTGTAACAACGCACACATCATAACCAGCGAGAACCGGGAGCTAATAAACGTCCGAAGCTACCGGCGCAACCCGATAGAATTCCTAGAAAGAGTCAAGGAAATGATAGAAAAAAACAGGGAAACTCGATGGACAACGGTGCGCGGCCTGATTGATGAGATGTTCCGAGACACCCATGACAATTTGTGGACGGCCACCAGACCGGAAATAAACAACACCCAGGAGTTTAAAACGCAGTTCCGCAACAAGTATTGGTCGGAGTCGACCCAGAACGTGGTACGGAATGATATCAGTAATGGAAAGTATGAACCACAAGCAGGACACACCCTAACGTCATACTTTCTGGGCACGGTGTGCTTAGCTCGAAATCTGGAACCAAGAATACCGGAGGAATCATTGGTCATACAACTGGGGTACCATTATGAGGATGCCGTTCAAAAGGCCAGAAGACAAGGCCAAATCAAAACAATACAGGGTATGGCGAGCTTGTTAGAAGACCATGAGAATGAAGGACAATATAGGCGCAACAGAATGGTCAACTTAAAATACAACCGTTGGGATGAGAACCAAAACCCACCAAACTACAATCCGTCAAATAACAAACCCCAAAATAACATCTAAAATAATCCAAACCAGAATAATAACAACAATCAATATAGGGGTAACCGCCCAAATTACAATCAGGGTAATCCACCATATAACGGAACCAATCAAAATAATAATAATTACCGGGGAAATGGACCAAACCAGCATCCGAACAGCCAACCCAACAATAGTAATTACCACGGGAATAACTATAACCCGAATTACCAATATAATAACAGAGGAAACGGGGGTAACCGAAATCAAAGTAATCAACCCCAAGTACACTTTATGCGAGGGAGCACACAAAACAACCAGGGGACGCGCTACCCAAGACCGCAATCAAACGACCGAAGTAATAATATGTCTAAAATAATTAAAATGATCACAAGAAGAAAAGAAAAACAAACTAATCGAAAGTTAGAAATAATGAAATTAATAACTAAATAAATAAAAACAATCAACTGTGTGAGTATATAGCAAAGGTACAGCAGAAGGAAGAATGAGTAGAAAAAAGTTAAAATGATCTAAAGATCCATGAAGTGGACAATCCCCAAAATATTATTATTATTATTAATGAAAGTCACAAGATGACAAAAAGGTATTTAAGATTGACTGAGAATAGGTCCAGCAATCAATTAACTGAGCAGAGATGATGTTCCTCTGATCTCAGAATAAAGGGTAGTAATGGATGAAACCAGCTACTAAAAGTTAGGGAAATTATATATAACAGGGAGAACGCACTAATCGAAATAAGTAAAAACAGATCTAAAAGATAACTAAATAAAGAGGACTGGAACAAGTAAGAAGAGAAACAAGAAGGAAGAAATAAACAAGAAGAAAAAGGAAAAAAATTATATATAACTGATAATTTTATGAAAAACTATACTAGTGTTTTACCAAAATGATCAATTTTGATGGAGAGGCATTATGTTACAACACAAAAAGCCACCCCAATACCAGGGAAAAAACTATGAATCAACTATATTAAACTAATGAAAATAAAATGACTATGACGAGACAAATGACTATGACCCAACCCAAGTGATTGACCCAATAAAAGAAAAGAAAATGAGAAGGTATACGAAAAAGACACAAACAAATAATAAAGAAAAGAAAATGAGAAATATTAAACTCAAATGATGATGAAAAAGACGCAAACAAATAATAAATGTAAAGGACAAATTTTAAAATAAAATAAAATAATATCAATTAAAGTACACTAACCAGAGAAATAGATATTAAATGTATTGAATAACTATATAATGATAAGTGAATCAGAACATGAAATTTGTTAACACTATAACTGATAATTGTGAATAAAACAATAAAAAACCCAGAAGTGAGAGATAGGTAGGGAGTGAAGGTGATTAAGTGAGTAAAGAGAAATCGATATTAGGGAATAACCACTAGTAACACTCAAGTACAATAAAAAAGTGCAAAGTGCCAGTGTAAACCCAAAATAAATAGAAAACCCAACATATAGGTATAGACACCTAAAACCAGTGATTAACACTATAGTTTAATGGTGAAAAATACAAAAAAATAAGAATGTTATTGTTAGTATAGTTAAAAGTGATAGTAGATTAGCAATACAGTGGTATTCAGGGTAAAAATCCCATAATGATTAAAAATGTTATTGTTACAATGGTTAGGTAAAGAAAAAAAAATATATAGTAAAAGTTAAAAGAAAAATATACTAAATAATATAAGTGCAAAATAAGTAAAACACCCTTGGATCTTAAAATGTTCAAAAGGATAATTAGCAAGATAAAATAAATGGTGTTATAATGTTCTTCACCAAGATAGTTATTTGTTCAATTAAGTTTATAAGAAGGAATATGGCTGAAAAAAGTAAACAGACCATAAACCTAATTTTTGTGTTATGTTTTATAAGTAATATTAAATGATAGACAAGTTATAAAAAATGGCAATATAGATAAGTAAGGAGATAAATTCTTACAAACATAATAATACAGGAAAGGAAATTAGAGGGTAATAGACAGGCCATGGTTTTGTAAAGTAATAAGAACATACAATTATTGTAAAACAGCCCAAACTAATTCTAAAGGTAAGCAAGTCATAAGTGACACCAAGCAAAACATATGTAAATGCAAAATGATCTTTAATTTACGTAAAATAAGAAGATATAGCCAATTACTACTTAGGCCTATAAAATGCCTAACTGTATACATCCAAAATAAACAAATTGTAAGAAATTAACTATTGTATTAGAAAATCCAGGGCAAGCAACCAGTTAAGTACAATTAGTGAATCATATTAAGATGTCAAAGTTAAATTAAAAACAAAATAAGAAAGAATGTAATTACATAATATTAACATTATTGTCAAAACTTTAATACCTAAACAAACCCAGCTTTGTGGGATGTCAAAATGATCTTTGAAAGAAAATATAAACAGCTGTGATAATATCTCATACATAGATAAGAAGACAGAAGAATAATAGTAATCAGAATTAGTCATTTTGAATTAAAATTCAAATATTATAACAATAGACATAAAATATGAATCAGCCAATGAGAAGACAGACAGTTGCCATAACAACGGAACGTTATTTATTATTATTCCATTAAAAATTGTTAGTTCATTATTGATGCTCAAGACAGATAGAAGCCAAACCATAGTCGACTCAATTTTAATTTAAAACAGTCAAAAATCAATCAAAATTTAATAAAATGAAGACGCAAGAAGTCTGATGAAGAACTAGTCAATTCAACAGAGACCACAGACCAGATTTTCAAATTCTAAATTAATTATTTAATCCACATTATCTGAAAAAGAAGCCAGCCGTACTCCAAATCATAAATGATGGAAGATTGATGATCAAAAGGACCCAACCTAACATAGAACTGAGTAACTCTTCACCCGAATTCAACAGATTTGATAAGTATATCTGAAATACCCAAATTTATGGAATAAATTCTTATTAACTTTCTCTCACAACACAAATAACTCTCACTACGAACTGATAATCAAATTTCTTTCAAGGATTAATTGAAAATAAAAAACTAAACTTGTATGAAACCAGAAAATAACCTGGGTATAAATTACGAACTCTTAACACACACTTTTTAACACTTCAGGAACGAATTGTAATTAAATCTAATAGTATATAAGTACCATCAATGTAAGGTAGTGTACTTTATTATCATCTTGATATTTTTTCGTAACCAAAAGAACTCAGATTAAACGAACATTAAGAAAATAAACACAAAATGACAGCATGTTGTGACCTAGTAACGTTTAATCAACTTTAGCCAACCTGAGAATAATTGTCTATTTATTGCCGGAGCAACTTGGTTAATAACAGTATATAATTTTGTATTGAATTGAATAACTGATAATTTCACGTTAATAAACTAGTACCGAGTTGTAATAACCGTCCTTTATTTCATTGTAAATTGCATTATAAGGTTTATGTACTTTAGCGACGAGCGAAATTGACGGCCAGTGGTAGACGTCGGCAACACGGCGCACTACTAGCGAGATTCATACGCCCGCCTATTGAGAGGGTAATCTGAATCAGCCAACACCGTCTAGAACGACCGCTCGATTACATTTTTAATTGTTTTCATAAACAATTTGGCGCCACCCGGGAATTAAAATTACATATTAAAGGACAGGTAAGGTTTACACTCGCGAGATATTGTACTGGTAATTCGTGAGATCACGACGGACATCGTCAGCGTAACCAAAAGAAAAAGTAAGTAAGTAAACATAAAGTAACGACTACAACGTGTGGGGCTAACACACAATATAAAACACACTTTTAGAGAGCACATACAGATCTAGTCGTTACAAATTGGCGACCAACTAGTGTGGCTAGAATTAAAGACTAGCGGCGGTTACGAGAAATAATGCAACACTCCATGATCACCAGGGGAAGATCAAAGAAGAGGGCTGAAGACACTGACAAAGAAGAACAGGAAACAACACCGATTGAAGAAATGGAAATGATTGAGCAATTGATCAAAGAGGATGCCCAAGAGGACCAACCAGAAAACCCAACCCAACCAGCACCTGAAGTAGAATAGCCGGCGATCAATCAAAGAAACCAACCCACCCGATGGACACCAATTTCCAGGAAATGATGAGGATTATGGTGGAACAATTAAACAGAAACAAGGAGGAAATTAATGACAATTTTAAGAAGCAGAAGGAAGAAACAAAAGAACAAAGAAAGGAGGACAGGGAATTTTTAAGAGAAAATAATGAAAAATTAAACAAAAAATTCGATGAAAAAACAGACAAAATGGAGGAGAAAATAAATGAAAATTCAACAAGACAAAATGAGATTTTAAGGGAAGATATTGACACACTGAACAATAAAATCGAAAGCAATAATGAGACGTTAAAGCAACAGATAAACAAGAAAATGGAGGAACACAGTGATACCTTACAGAAGAACCAAGAAACCCTACAACAGTGATTAACGCAGGACATGCAAAAAAGTAATGAGGAACTGAAGGAAGAATTGAGGGGACAATTGAAGGATGACCATGAGAAAAATAAAGAAGAGTTGAAACATCAATTAGAGGGATACTGTGAAGATATTAAGAGGAAGGTATCAGAAACAAATGAAAAAATAAAAACAACCAGTGAAACAGTAGCGAAGGCCCAGGAGGTAATACTAAGCAAAATTAAAGCAGTCGAGGATGAAGGAAGAATTGCAAGGGATGAGCTTCAACTAATAACGACAATAGAATGCACAAGAAACAAACAAGAAGTGCTCAAAAAGCTGGAAGAAAAGCACAAAGAAATACAAGGCGATGTAAGTGAAAGGGTGGAAAGAGTATATACCAACCTCAACCAGCAAGAAAGACAGATGCAGGAAGAGCTAGATGCACTGAGAGACAAACCCTGTAACAACGCACACATCATAACCAGCGAGAACCGGGAGCTAATAAACGTCCGAAGCTACCGGCGCAACCCGATAGAATTCCTAGAAAGAGTCAAGGAAATGATAGAAAAAAACAGGGAAACTCGATGGACAACGGTGCGCGGCCTGATTGATGAGATGTTCCGAGACACCCATGACAATTTGTGGACGGCCACCAGACCGGAAATAAACAACACCCAGGAGTTTAAAACGCAGTTCCGCAACAAGTATTGGTCGGAGTCGACCCAGAACGTGGTACGGAATGATATCAGTAATGGAAAGTATGAACCACAAGCAGGACACACCCTAACGTCATACTTTCTGGGCACGGTGTGCTTAGCTCGAAATCTGGAACCAAGAATACCGGAGGAATCATTGGTCATACAACTGGGGTACCATTATGAGGATGCCGTTCAAAAGGCCAGAAGACAAGGCCAAATCAAAACAATACAGGGTATGGCGAGCTTGTTAGAAGACCATGAGAATGAAGGACAATATAGGCGCAACAGAATGGTCAACTTAAAATACAACCGTTGGGATGAGAACCAAAACCCACCAAACTACAATCCGTCAAATAACAAACCCCAAAATAACATCTAAAATAATCCAAACCAGAATAATAACAACAATCAATATAGGGGTAACCGCCCAAATTACAATCAGGGTAATCCACCATATAACGGAACCAATCAAAATAATAATAATTACCGGGGAAATGGACCAAACCAGCATCCGAACAGCCAACCCAACAATAGTAATTACCACGGGAATAACTATAACCCGAATTACCAATATAATAACAGAGGAAACGGGGGTAACCGAAATCAAAGTAATCAACCCCAAGTACACTTTATGCGAGGGAGCACACAAAACAACCAGGGGACGCGCTACCCAAGACCGCAATCAAACGACCGAAGTAATAATATGTCTAAAATAATTAAAATGATCACAAGAAGAAAAGAAAAACAAACTAATCAAAAGTTAGAAATAATGAAATTAATAACTAAATAAATAAAAACAATCAACTGTGTGAGTATATAGCAAAGGTACAGCAGAAGGAAGAATGAGTAGAAAAAAGTTAAAATGATCTAAAGATCCATGAAGTGGACAATCCCCAAAATATTATTATTATTATTAATGAAAGTCACAAGATGACAAAAAGGTATTTAAGATTGACTGAGAATAGGTCCAGCAATCAATTAACTGAGCAGAGATGATGTTCCTCTGATCTCAGAATAAAGGGTAGTAATGGATGAAACCAGCTACTAAAAGTTAGGGAAATTATATATAACAGGGAGAACGCACTAATCGAAATAAGTAAAAACAGATCTAAAAGATAACTAAATAAAGAGGACTGGAAAAAGTAAGAAGAGAAACAAGAAGGAAGAAATAAACAAGAAGAAAAAGGAAAAAAATTATATATAACTGATAATTTCATGAAAAACTATACTAGTGTTTTACCAAAATGATCAATTTTGATGGAGAGGCATTATGTTACAACACAAAAAGCCACCCCAATACCAGGGAAAAAACTATGAATCAACTATATTAAACTAATGAAAATAAAATGACTATGACGAGACAAATGACTATGACCCAACCCAAGTGATTGACCCAATAAAAGAAAAGAAAATGAGAAGGTATACGAAAAAGACACAAACAAATAATAAAGAAAAGTAAATGAGAAATATTAAACTCAAATGATGATGAAAAAGACGCAAACAAATAATAAATGTAAAGGACAAATTTTAAAATAAAATAAAATAATATCAATTAAAGTACACTAACCAGAGAAATAGATATTAAATGTATTGAATAACTATATAATGATAAGTGAATCAGAACATGAAATTTGTTAACACTATAACTGATAATTGTGAATAAAACAATAAAAAACCCAGAAGTGAGAGATAGGTAGGGAGTGAAGGTGATTAAGTGAGTAAAGAGAAATCGATATTAGGGAATAACCACTAGTAACACTCAAGTACAATAAAAAAGTGCAAAGTGCCAGTGTAAACCCAAAATAAATAGAAAACCCAACATATAGGTATAGACACCTAAAACCAGTGATTAACACTATAGTTTAATGGTGAAAAATACAAAAAAATAAGAATGTTATTGTTAGTATAGTTAAAAGTGATAGTAGATTAGCAATACAGTGGTATTCAGGGTAAAAATCCCATAATGATTAAAAATGTTATTGTTACAATGGTTAGGTAAAGAAAAAAAAATATATAGTAAAAGTTAAAAGAAAAATATACTAAATAATATAAGTGCAAAATAAGTAAAACACCCTTGGATCTTAAAATGTTCAAAAGGATAATTAGCAAGATAAAATAAATGGTGTTATAATGTTCTTCACCAAGATAGTTATTTGTTCAATTAAGTTTATAAGAAGGAATATGGCTGAAAAAAGTAAACAGACCATAAACCTAATTTTTGTGTTATGTTTTATAAGTAATATTAAATGATAGACAAGTTATAAAAAATGGCAATATAGATAAGTAAGGAGATAAATTCTTACAAACATAATAATACAGGAAAGGAAATTAGAGGGTAATAGACAGGCCATGGTTTTGTAAAGTAATAAGAACATACAATTATTGTAAAACAGCCCAAACTAATTCTAAAGGTAAGCAAGTCATAAGTGACACCAAGCAAAACATATGTAAATGCAAAATGATCTTTAATTTACGTAAAATAAGAAGATATAGCCAATTACTACTTAGGCCTATAAAATGCCTAACTGTATACATCCAAAATAAACAAATTGTAAGAAATTAACTATTGTATTAGAAAATCCAGGGCAAGCAACCAGTTAAGTACAATTAGTGAATCATATTAAGATGTCAAAGTTAAATTAAAAACAAAATAAGAAAGAATGTAATTACATAATATTAACATTATTGTCAAAACTTTAATACCTAAACAAACCCAGCTTTGTGGGATGTCAAAATGATCTTTGAAAGAAAATATAAACAGCTGTGATAATATCTCATACATAGATAAGAAGACAGAAGAATAATAGTAATCAGAATTAGTCATTTTGAATTAAAATTCAAATATTATAACAATAGACATAAAATATGAATCAGCCAATGAGAAGACAGACAGTTGCCATAACAACGGAACGTTATTTATTATTATTCCATTAAAAATTGTTAGTTCATTATTGATGCTCAAGACAGATAGAAGCCAAACCATAGTCGACTCAATTTTAATTTAAAACAGTCAAAAATCAATCAAAATTTAATAAAATGAAGACGCAAGAAGTCTGATGAAGAACTAGTCAATTCAACAGAGACCACAGACCAGATTTTCAAATTCTAAATTAATTATTTAATCCACATTATCCGAAAAAGAAGCCAGCCGTACTCCAAATCATAAATGATGGAAGATTGATGATCAAAAGGACCCAACCTAACATAGAACTGAGTAACTCTTCACCCGAATTCAACAGATTTGATAAGTATATCTGAAATACCCAAATTTATGGAATAAATTCTTATTAACTTTCTCTCACAACACAAATAACTCTCACTACGAACTGATAATCAAATTTCTTTCAAGGATTAATTGAAAATAAAAAACTAAACTTGTATGAAACCAGAAAATAACCTGGGTATAAATTACGAACTCTTAACACACACTTTTTAACACTTCAGGAACGAATTGTAATTAAATCTAATAGTATATAAGTACCATCAATGTAAGGTAGTGTACTTTATTATCATCTTGATAATATTTTTTCGTAACCAAAAGAACTCAGATTAAACGAACATTAAGAAAATAAACACAAAATGACAGCATGTTGTGACCTAGTAACGTTTAATCAACTTTAGCCAACCTGAGAATAATTGTCTATTTATTGCCGGAGCAACTTGGTTAATAACAGTATATAATTTTGTATTGAATTGAATAACTGATAATTTCACGTTAATAAACTAGTACCGAGTTGTAATAACCGTCCTTTATTTCATTGTAAATTGCATTATAAGGTTTATGTACTTTAGCGACGAGCGAAATTGACGGCCAGTGGTAGACGTCGGCAACACGGCGCACTACTAGCGAGATTCATACGCCCGCCTATTGAGAGGGTAATCTGAATCAGATAACACCGTCTAGAACGACCGCTCGATTACATTTTTAATTGTTTTCATAAACAATTTGGCGCCACCCGGGAATTAAAATTACATATTAAAGGACAGGTAAGGTTTACACTCGCGAGATATTGTACTGGTAATTCGTGAGATCACGACGGACATCGTCAGCGTAACCAAAAGAAAAAGTAAGTAAGTAAACATAAAGTAACGACTACAACGTGTGGGGCTAACACACAATATAAAACACACTTTTAGAGAGCACATACAGATCTAGTCGTTACAAATTGGCGACCAACTAGTGTGGCTAGAATTAAAGACTAGCGGCGGTTACGAGAAATAATGCAACACTCCATGATCACCAGGGGAAGATCAAAGAAGAGGGCTGAAGACACTGACAAAGAAGAACAGGAAACAACACCGATTGAAGAAATGGAAATGATTGAGCAATTGATCAAAGAGGATGCCCAAGAGGACCAACCAGAAAACCCAACCCAACCAGCACCTGAAGTAGAATAGCCGGCGATCAATCAAAGAAACCAACCCACCCGATGGACACCAATTTCCAGGAAATGATGAGGATTATGGTGGAACAATTAAACAGAAACAAGGAGGAAATTAATGACAATTTTAAGAAGCAGAAGGAAGAAACAAAAGAACAAAGAAAGGAGGACAGGGAATTTTTAAGAGAAAATAATGAAAAATTAAACAAAAAATTCGATGAAAAAACAGACAAAATGGAGGAGAAAATAAATGAAAATTCAACAAGACAAAATGAGATTTTAAGGGAAGATATTGACACACTGAACAATAAAATCGAAAGCAATAATGAGACGTTAAAGCAACAGATAAACAAGAAAATGGAGGAACACAGTGATACCTTACAGAAGAACCAAGAAACCCTACAACAGTGATTAACGCAGGACATGCAAAAAAGTAATGAGGGACTGAAGGAAGAATTGAGGGGACAATTGAAGGATGACCATGAGAAAAATAAAGAAGAGTTGAAACATCAATTAGAGGGATACTGTGAAGATATTAAGAGGAAGGTATCAGAAACAAATGAAAAAATAAAAACAACCAGTGAAACAGTAGCGAAGGCCCAGGAGGTAATACTAAGCAAAATTAAAGCAGTCGAGGATGAAGGAAGAATTGCAAGGGATGAGCTTCAACTAATAACGACAATAGAATGCACAAGAAACAAACAAGAAGTGCTCAAAAAGCTGGAAGAAAAGCACAAAGAAATACAAGGCGATGTAAGTGAAAGGGTGGAAAGAGTATATACCAACCTCAACCAGCAAGAAAGACAGATGCAGGAAGAGCTAGATGCACTGAGAGACAAACCCTGTAACAACGCACACATCATAACCAGCGAGAACCGGGAGCTAATAAACGTCCGAAGCTACCGGCGCAACCCGATAGAATTCCTAGAAAGAGTCAAGGAAATGATAGAAAAAAACAGGGAAACTCGATGGACAACGGTGCGCGGCCTGATTGATGAGATGTTCCGAGACACCCATGACAATTTGTGGACGGCCACCAGACCGGAAATAAACAACACCCAGGAGTTTAAAACGCAGTTCCGCAACAAGTATTGGTCGGAGTCGACCCAGAACGTGGTACGGAATGATATCAGTAATGGAAAGTATGAACCACAAGCAGGACACACCCTAACGTCATACTTTCTGGGCACGGTGTGCTTAGCTCGAAATCTGGAACCAAGAATACCGGAGGAATCATTGGTCATACAACTGGGGTACCATTGTGAGGATGCCGTTCAAAAGGCCAGAAGACAAGGCCAAATCAAAACAATACAGGGTATGGCGAGCTTGTTAGAAGACCATGAGAATGAAGGACAATATAGGCGCAACAGAATGGTCAACTTAAAATACAACCGTTGGGATGAGAACCAAAACCCACCAAACTACAATCCGTCAAATAACAAACCCCAAAATAACATCTAAAATAATCCAAACCAGAATAATAACAACAATCAATATAGGGGTAACCGCCCAAATTACAATCAGGGTAATCCACCATATAACGGAACCAATCAAAATAATAATAATTACCGGGGAAATGGACCAAACCAGCATCCGAACAGCCAACCCAACAATAGTAATTACCACGGGAATAACTATAACCCGAATTACCAATATAATAACAGAGGAAACGGGGGTAACCGAAATCAAAGTAATCAACCCCAAGTACACTTTATGCGAGGGAGCACACAAAACAACCAGGGGACGCGCTACCCAAGACCGCAATCAAACGACCGAAGTAATAATATGTCTAAAATAATTAAAATGATCACAAGAAGAAAAGAAAAACAAACTAATCAAAAGTTAGAAATAATGAAATTAATAACTAAATAAATAAAAACAATCAACTGTGTGAGTATATAGCAAAGGTACAGCAGAAGGAAGAATGAGTAGAAAAAAGTTAAAATGATCTAAAGATCCATGAAGTGGACAATCCCCAAAATATTATTATTATTATTAATGAAAGTCACAAGATGACAAAAAGGTATTTAAGATTGACTGAGAATAGGTCCAGCAATCAATTAACTGAGCAGAGATGATGTTCCTCTGATCTCAGAATAAAGGGTAGTAATGGATGAAACCAGCTACTAAAAGTTAGGGAAATTATATATAACAGGGAGAACGCACTAATCGAAATAAGTAAAAACAGATCTAAAAGATAACTAAATAAAGAGGACTGGAACAAGTAAGAAGAGAAACAAGAAGGAAGAAATAAACAAGAAGAAAAAGGAAAAAAATTATATATAACTGATAATTTCATGAAAAACTATACTAGTGTTTTACCAAAATGATCAATTTTGATGGAGAGGCATTATGTTACAACACAAAAAGCCACCCCAATACCAGGGAAAAAACTATGAATCAACTATATTAAACTAATGAAAATAAAATGACTATGACGAGACAAATGACTATGACCCAACCCAAGTGATTGACCCAATAAAAGAAAAGAAAATGAGAAGGTATACGAAAAAGACACAAACAAATAATAAAGAAAAGAAAATGAGAAATATTAAACTCAAATGATGATGAAAAAGACGCAAACAAATAATAAATGTAAAGGACAAATTTTAAAATAAAATAAAATAATATCAATTAAAGTACACTAACCAGAGAAATAGATATTAAATGTATTGAATAACTATATAATGATAAGTGAATCAGAACATGAAATTTGTTAACACTATAACTGATAATTGTGAATAAAACAATAAAAAACCCAGAAGTGAGAGATAGGTAGGGAGTGAAGGTGATTAAGTGAGTAAAGAGAAATCGATATTAGGGAATAACCACTAGTAACACTCAAGTACAATAAAAAAGTGCAAAGTGCCAGTGTAAACCCAAAATAAATAGAAAACCCAACATATAGGTATAGACACCTAAAACCAGTGATTAACACTATAGTTTAATGGTGAAAAATACAAAAAAATAAGAATGTTATTGTTAGTATAGTTAAAAGTGATAGTAGATTAGCAATACAGTGGTATTCAGGGTAAAAATCCCATAATGATTAAAAATGTTATTGTTACAATGGTTAGGTAAAGAAAAAAAAATATATAGTAAAAGTTAAAAGAAAAATATACTAAATAATATAAGTGCAAAATAAGTAAAACACCCTTGGATCTTAAAATGTTCAAAAGGATAATTAGCAAGATAAAATAAATGGTGTTATAATGTTCTTCACCAAGATAGTTATTTGTTCAATTAAGTTTATAAGAAGGAATATGGCTGAAAAAAGTAAACAGACCATAAACCTAATTTTTGTGTTATGTTTTATAAGTAATATTAAATGATAGACAAGTTATAAAAAATGGCAATATAGATAAGTAAGGAGATAAATTCTTACAAACATAATAATACAGGAAAGGAAATTAGAGGGTAATAGACAGGCCATGGTTTTGTAAAGTAATAAGAACATACAATTATTGTAAAACAGCCCAAACTAATTCTAAAGGTAAGCAAGTCATAAGTGACACCAAGCAAAACATATGTAAATGCAAAATGATCTTTAATTTACGTAAAATAAGAAGATATAGCCAATTACTACTTAGGCCTATAAAATGCCTAACTGTATACATCCAAAATAAACAAATTGTAAGAAATGAACTATTGTATTAGAAAATCCAGGGCAAGCAACCAGTTAAGTACAATTAGTGAATCATATTAAGATGTCAAAGTTAAATTAAAAACAAAATAAGAAAGAATGTAATTACATAATATTAACATTATTGTCAAAACTTTAATACCTAAACAAACCCAGCTTTGTGGGATGTCAAAATGATCTTTGAAAGAAAATATAAACAGCTGTGATAATATCTCATACATAGATAAGAAGACAGAAGAATAATAGTAATCAGAATTAGTCATTTTGAATTAAAATTCAAATATTATAACAATAGACATAAAATATGAATCAGCCAATGAGAAGACAGACAGTTGCCATAACAACGGAACGTTATTTATTATTATTCCATTAAAAATTGTTAGTTCATTATTGATGCTCAAGACAGATAGAAGCCAAACCATAGTCGACTCAATTTTAATTTAAAACAGTCAAAAATCAATCAAAATTTAATAAATGAAGACGCAAGAAGTCTGATGAAGAACTAGTCAATTCAACAGAGACCACAGACCAGATTTTCAAATTCTAAATTAATTATTTAATCCACATTATCCGAAAAAGAAGCCAGCCGTACTCCAAATCATAAATGATGGAAGATTGATGATCAAAAGGACCCAACCTAACATAGAACTGAGTAACTCTTCACCCGAATTCAACAGATTTGATAAGTATATCTGAAAT
Source organism: Magicicada septendecula (assembly GCA_034769895.1). Classification (NCBI taxonomy): domain Eukaryota; kingdom Metazoa; phylum Arthropoda; class Insecta; order Hemiptera; family Cicadidae; genus Magicicada; species Magicicada septendecula. Next base: position 228,073,232 of record CM068371.1, on the reverse strand, counting down.
ACCCAAATTTATGGAATAAATTCTTATTAACTTTCTCTCACAACACAAATAACTCTCACTACGAACTGATAATCAAATTTCTTTCAAGGATTAATTGAAAATAAAAAACTAAACTTGTATGAAACCAGAAAATAACCTGGGTATAAATTACGAACTCTTAACACACACTTTTTAACACTTCAGGAACGAATTGTAATTAAATCTAATAGTATATAAGTACCATCAATGTAAGGTAGTGTACTTTATTATCATCTTGATAATATTTTTTCGTAACCAAAAGAACTCAGATTAAACGAACATTAAGAAAATAAACACAAAATGACAGCATGTTGTGACCTAGTAACGTTTAATCAACTTTAGCCAACCTGAGAATAATTGTCTATTTATTGCCGGAGCAACTTGGTTAATAACAGTATATAATTTTGTATTGAATTGAATAACTGATAATTTCACGTTAATAAACTAGTACCGAGTTGTAATAACCGTCCTTTATTTCATTGTAAATTGCATTATAAGGTTTATGTACTTTAGCGACGAGCGAAATTGACGGCCAGTGGTAGACGTCGGCAACACGGCGCACTACTAGCGAGATTCATACGCCCGCCTATTGAGAGGGTAATCTGAATCAGCCAACACCGTCTAGAACGACCGCTCGATTACATTTTTAATTGTTTTCATAAACAATTTGGCGCCACCCGGGAATTAAAATTACATATTAAAGGACAGGTAAGGTTTACACTCGCGAGATATTGTACTGGTAATTCGTGAGATCACGACGGACATCGTCAGCGTAACCAAAAGAAAAAGTAAGTAAGTAAACATAAAGTAACGACTACAACGTGTGGGGCTAACACACAATATAAAACACACTTTTAGAGAGCACATACAGATCTAGTCGTTACAAATTGGCGACCAACTAGTGTGGCTAGAATTAAAGACTAGCGGCGGTTACGAGAAATAATGCAACACTCCATGATCACCAGGGGAAGATCAAAGAAGAGGGCTGAAGACACTGACAAAGAAGAACAGGAAACAACACCGATTGGAGAAATGGAAATGATTGAGCAATTGATCAAAGAGGATGCCCAAGAGGACCAACCAGAAAACCCAACCCAACCAGCACCTGAAGTAGAATAGCCGGCGATCAATCAAAGAAACCAACCCACCCGATGGACACCAATTTCCAGGAAATGATGAGGATTATGGTGGAACAATTAAACAGAAACAAGGAGGAAATTAATGACAATTTTAAGAAGCAGAAGGAAGAAACAAAAGAACAAAGAAAGGAGGACAGGGAATTTTTAAGAGAAAATAATGAAAAATTAAACAAAAAATTCGATGAAAAAACAGACAAAATGGAGGAGAAAATAAATGAAAATTCAACAAGACAAAATGAGATTTTAAGGGAAGATATTGACACACTGAACAATAAAATCGAAAGCAATAATGAGACGTTAAAGCAACAGATAAACAAGAAAATGGAGGAACACAGTGATACCTTACAGAAGAACCAAGAAACCCTACAACAGTGATTAACGCAGGACATGCAAAAAAGTAATGAGGAACTGAAGGAAGAATTGAGGGGACAATTGAAGGATGACCATGAGAAAAATAAAGAAGAGTTGAAACATCAATTAGAGGGATACTGTGAAGATATTAAGAGGAAGGTATCAGAAACAAATGAAAAAATAAAAACAACCAGTGAAACAGTAGCGAAGGCCCAGGAGGTAATACTAAGCAAAATTAAAGCAGTCGAGGATGAAGGAAGAATTGCAAGGGATGAGCTTCAACTAATAACGACAATAGAATGCACAAGAAACAAACAAGAAGTGCTCAAAAAGCTGGAAGAAAAGCACAAAGAAATACAAGGCGATGTAAGTGAAAGGGTGGAAAGAGTATATACCAACCTCAACCAGCAAGAAAGACAGATGCAGGAAGAGCTAGATGCACTGAGAGACAAACCCTGTAACAACGCACACATCATAACCAGCGAGAACCGGGAGCTAATAAACGTCCGAAGCTACCGGCGCAACCCGATAGAATTCCTAGAAAGAGTCAAGGAAATGATAGAAAAAAACAGGGAAACTCGATGGACAACGGTGCGCGGCCTGATTGATGAGATGTTCCGAGACACCCATGACAATTTGTGGACGGCCACCAGACCGGAAATAAACAACACCCAGGAGTTTAAAACGCAGTTCCGCAACAAGTATTGGTCGGAGTCGACCCAGAACGTGGTACGGAATGATATCAGTAATGGAAAGTATGAACCACAAGCAGGACACACCCTAACGTCATACTTTCTGGGCACGGTGTGCTTAGCTCGAAATCTGGAACCAAGAATACCGGAGGAATCATTGGTCATACAACTGGGGTACCATTATGAGGATGCCGTTCAAAAGGCCAGAAGACAAGGCCAAATCAAAACAATACAGGGTATGGCGAGCTTGTTAGAAGACCATGAGAATGAAGGACAATATAGGCGCAACAGAATGGTCAACTTAAAATACAACCGTTGGGATGAGAACCAAAACCCACCAAACTACAATCCGTCAAATAACAAACCCCAAAATAACATCTAAAATAATCCAAACCAGAATAATAACAACAATCAATATAGGGGTAACCGCCCAAATTACAATCAGGGTAATCCACCATATAACGGAACCAATCAAAATAATAATAATTACCGGGGAAATGGACCAAACCAGCATCCGAACAGCCAACCCAACAATAGTAATTACCACGGGAATAACTATAACCCGAATTACCAATATAATAACAGAGGAAACGGGGGTAACCGAAATCAAAGTAATCAACCCCAAGTACACTTTATGCGAGGGAGCACACAAAACAACCAGGGGACGCGCTACCCAAGACCGCAATCAAACGACCGAAGTAATAATATGTCTAAAATAATTAAAATGATCACAAGAAGAAAAGAAAAACAAACTAATCAAAAGTTAGAAATAATGAAATTAATAACTAAATAAATAAAAACAATCAACTGTGTGAGTATATAGCAAAGGTACAGCAGAAGGAAGAATGAGTAGAAAAAAGTTAAAATGATCTAAAGATCCATGAAGTGGACAATCCCCAAAATATTATTATTATTATTAATGAAAGTCACAAGATGACAAAAGGTATTTAAGATTGACTGAGAATAGGTCCAGCAATCAATTAACTGAGCAGAGATGATGTTCCTCTGATCTCAGAATAAAGGGTAGTAATGGATGAAACCAGCTACTAAAAGTTAGGGAAATTATATATAACAGGGAGAACGCACTAATCGAAATAAGTAAAAACAGATCTAAAAGATAACTAAATAAAGAGGACTGGAAAAAGTAAGAAGAGAAACAAGAAGGAAGAAATAAACAAGAAGAAAAAGGAAAAAAATTATATATAACTGATAATTTCATGAAAAACTATACTAGTGTTTTACCAAAATGATCAATTTTGATGGAGAGGCATTATGTTACAACACAAAAAGCCACCCCAATACCAGGGAAAAAACTATGAATCAACTATATTAAACTAATGAAAATAAAATGACTATGACGAGACAAATGACTATGACCCAACCCAAGTGATTGACCCAATAAAAGAAAAGAAAATGAGAAGGTATACGAAAAAGACACAAACAAATAATAAAGAAAAGTAAATGAGAAATATTAAACTCAAATGATGATGAAAAAGACGCAAACAAATAATAAATGTAAAGGACAAATTTTAAAATAAAATAAAATAATATCAATTAAAGTACACTAACCAGAGAAATAGATATTAAATGTATTGAATAACTATATAATGATAAGTGAATCAGAACATGAAATTTGTTAACACTATAACTGATAATTGTGAATAAAACAATAAAAAACCCAGAAGTGAGAGATAGGTAGGGAGTGAAGGTGATTAAGTGAGTAAAGAGAAATCGATATTAGGGAATAACCACTAGTAACACTCAAGTACAATAAAAAAGTGCAAAGTGCCAGTGTAAACCCAAAATAAATAGAAAACCCAACATATAGGTATAGACACCTAAAACCAGTGATTAACACTATAGTTTAATGGTGAAAAATACAAAAAAATAAGAATGTTATTGTTAGTATAGTTAAAAGTGATAGTAGATTAGCAATACAGTGGTATTCAGGGTAAAAATCCCATAATGATTAAAAATGTTATTGTTACAATGGTTAGGTAAAGAAAAAAAAATATATAGTAAAAGTTAAAAGAAAAATATACTAAATAATATAAGTGCAAAATAAGTAAAACACCCTTGGATCTTAAAATGTTCAAAAGGATAATTAGCAAGATAAAATAAATGGTGTTATAATGTTCTTCACCAAGATAGTTATTTGTTCAATTAAGTTTATAAGAAGGAATATGGCTGAAAAAAGTAAACAGACCATAAACCTAATTTTTGTGTTATGTTTTATAAGTAATATTAAATGATAGACAAGTTATAAAAAATGGCAATATAGATAAGTAAGGAGATAAATTCTTACAAACATAATAATACAGGAAAGGAAATTAGAGGGTAATAGACAGGCCATGGTTTTGTAAAGTAATAAGAACATACAATTATTGTAAAACAGCCCAAACTAATTCTAAAGGTAAGCAAGTCATAAGTGACACCAAGCAAAACATATGTAAATGCAAAATGATCTTTAATTTACGTAAAATAAGAAGATATAGCCAATTACTACTTAGGCCTATAAAATGCCTAACTGTATACATCCAAAATAAACAAATTGTAAGAAATTAACTATTGTATTAGAAAATCCAGGGCAAGCAACCAGTTAAGTACAATTAGTGAATCATATTAAGATGTCAAAGTTAAATTAAAAACAAAATAAGAAAGAATGTAATTACATAATATTAACATTATTGTCAAAACTTTAATACCTAAACAAACCCAGCTTTGTGGGATGTCAAAATGATCTTTGAAAGAAAATATAAACAGCTGTGATAATATCTCATACATAGATAAGAAGACAGAAGAATAATAGTAATCAGAATTAGTCATTTTGAATTAAAATTCAAATATTATAACAATAGACATAAAATATGAATCAGCCAATGAGAAGACAGACAGTTGCCATAACAACGGAACGTTATTTATTATTATTCCATTAAAAATTGTTAGTTCATTATTGATGCTCAAGACAGATAGAAGCCAAACCATAGTCGACTCAATTTTAATTTAAAACAGTCAAAAATCAATCAAAATTTAATAAAATGAAGACGCAAGAAGTCTGATGAAGAACTAGTCAATTCAACAGAGACCACAGACCAGATTTTCAAATTCTAAATTAATTATTTAATCCACATTATCCGAAAAAGAAGCCAGCCGTACTCCAAATCATAAATGATGGAAGATTGATGATCAAAAGGACCCAACCTAACATAGAACTGAGTAACTCTTCACCCGAATTCAACAGATTTGATAAGTATATCTGAAATACCCAAATTTATGGAATAAATTCTTATTAACTTTCTCTCACAACACAAATAACTCTCACTACGAACTGATAATCAAATTTCTTTCAAGGATTAATTGAAAATAAAAAACTAAACTTGTATGAAACCAGAAAATAACCTGGGTATAAATTACGAACTCTTAACACACACTTTTTAACACTTCAGGAACGAATTGTAATTAAATCTAATAGTATATAAGTACCATCAATGTAAGGTAGTGTACTTTATTATCATCTTGATAATATTTTTTCGTAACCAAAAGAACTCAGATTAAACGAACATTAAGAAAATAAACACAAAATGACAGCATGTTGTGACCTAGTAACGTTTAATCAACTTTAGCCAACCTGAGAATAATTGTCTATTTATTGCCGGAGCAACTTGGTTAATAACAGTATATAATTTTGTATTGAATTGAATAACTGATAATTTCACGTTAATAAACTAGTACCGAGTTGTAATAACCGTCCTTTATTTCATTGTAAATTGCATTATAAGGTTTATGTACTTTAGCGACGAGCGAAATTGACGGCCAGTGGTAGACGTCGGCAACACGGCGCACTACTAGCGAGATTCATACGCCCGCCTATTGAGAGGGTAATCTGAATCAGCCAACACCGTCTAGAACGACCGCTCGATTACATTTTTAATTGTTTTCATAAACAATTTGGCGCCACCCGGGAATTAAAATTACATATTAAAGGACAGGTAAGGTTTACACTCGCGAGATATTGTACTGGTAATTCGTGAGATCACGACGGACATCGTCAGCGTAACCAAAAGAAAAAGTAAGTAAGTAAACATAAAGTAACGACTACAACGTGTGGGGCTAACACACAATATAAAACACACTTTTAGAGAGCACATACAGATCTAGTCGTTACAAATTGGCGACCAACTAGTGTGGCTAGAATTAAAGACTAGCGGCGGTTACGAGAAATAATGCAACACTCCATGATCACCAGGGGAAGATCAAAGAAGAGGGCTGAAGACACTGACAAAGAAGAACAGGAAACAACACCGATTGGAGAAATGGAAATGATTGAGCAATTGATCAAAGAGGATGCCCAAGAGGACCAACCAGAAAACCCAACCCAACCAGCACCTGAAGTAGAATAGCCGGCGATCAATCAAAGAAACCAACCCACCCGATGGACACCAATTTCCAGGAAATGATGAGGATTATGGTGGAACAATTAAACAGAAACAAGGAGGAAATTAATGACAATTTTAAGAAGCAGAAGGAAGAAACAAAAGAACAAAGAAAGGAGGACAGGGAATTTTTAAGAGAAAATAATGAAAAATTAAACAAAAAATTCGATGAAAAAACAGACAAAATGGAGGAGAAAATAAATGAAAATTCAACAAGACAAAATGAGATTTTAAGGGAAGATATTGACACACTGAACAATAAAATCGAAAGCAATAATGAGACGTTAAAGCAACAGATAAACAAGAAAATGGAGGAACACAGTGATACCTTACAGAAGAACCAAGAAACCCTACAACAGTGATTAACGCAGGACATGCAAAAAAGTAATGAGGAACTGAAGGAAGAATTGAGGGGACAATTGAAGGATGACCATGAGAAAAATAAAGAAGAGTTGAAACATCAATTAGAGGGATACTGTGAAGATATTAAGAGGAAGGTATCAGAAACAAATGAAAAAATAAAAACAACCAGTGAAACAGTAGCGAAGGCCCAGGAGGTAATACTAAGCAAAATTAAAGCAGTCGAGGATGAAGGAAGAATTGCAAGGGATGAGCTTCAACTAATAACGACAATAGAATGCACAAGAAACAAACAAGAAGTGCTCAAAAAGCTGGAAGAAAAGCACAAAGAAATACAAGGCGATGTAAGTGAAAGGGTGGAAAGAGTATATACCAACCTCAACCAGCAAGAAAGACAGATGCAGGAAGAGCTAGATGCACTGAGAGACAAACCCTGTAACAACGCACACATCATAACCAGCGAGAACCGGGAGCTAATAAACGTCCGAAGCTACCGGCGCAACCCGATAGAATTCCTAGAAAGAGTCAAGGAAATGATAGAAAAAAACAGGGAAACTCGATGGACAACGGTGCGCGGCCTGATTGATGAGATGTTCCGAGACACCCATGACAATTTGTGGACGGCCACCAGACCGGAAATAAACAACACCCAGGAGTTTAAAACGCAGTTCCGCAACAAGTATTGGTCGGAGTCGACCCAGAACGTGGTACGGAATGATATCAGTAATGGAAAGTATGAACCACAAGCAGGACACACCCTAACGTCATACTTTCTGGGCACGGTGTGCTTAGCTCGAAATCTGGAACCAAGAATACCGGAGGAATCATTGGTCATACAACTGGGGTACCATTATGAGGATGCCGTTCAAAAGGCCAGAAGACAAGGCCAAATCAAAACAATACAGGGTATGGCGAGCTTGTTAGAAGACCATGAGAATGAAGGACAATATAGGCGCAACAGAATGGTCAACTTAAAATACAACCGTTGGGATGAGAACCAAAACCCACCAAACTACAATCCGTCAAATAACAAACCCCAAAATAACATCTAAAATAATCCAAACCAGAATAATAACAACAATCAATATAGGGGTAACCGCCCAAATTACAATCAGGGTAATCCACCATATAACGGAACCAATCAAAATAATAATAATTACCGGGGAAATGGACCAAACCAGCATCCGAACAGCCAACCCAACAATAGTAATTACCACGGGAATAACTATAACCCGAATTACCAATATAATAACAGAGGAAACGGGGGTAACCGAAATCAAAGTAATCAACCCCAAGTACACTTTATGCGAGGGAGCACACAAAACAACCAGGGGACGCGCTACCCAAGACCGCAATCAAACGACCGAAGTAATAATATGTCTAAAATAATTAAAATGATCACAAGAAGAAAAGAAAAACAAACTAATCAAAAGTTAGAAATAATGAAATTAATAACTAAATAAATAAAAACAATCAACTGTGTGAGTATATAGCAAAGGTACAGCAGAAGGAAGAATGAGTAGAAAAAAGTTAAAATGATCTAAAGATCCATGAAGTGGACAATCCCCAAAATATTATTATTATTATTAATGAAAGTCACAAGATGACAAAAAGGTATTTAAGATTGACTGAGAATAGGTCCAGCAATCAATTAACTGAGCAGAGATGATGTTCCTCTGATCTCAGAATAAAGGGTAGTAATGGATGAAACCAGCTACTAAAAGTTAGGGAAATTATATATAACAGGGAGAACGCACTAATCGAAATAAGTAAAAACAGATCTAAAAGATAACTAAATAAAGAGGACTGGAAAAAGTAAGAAGAGAAACAAGAAGGAAGAAATAAACAAGAAGAAAAAGGAAAAAAATTATATATAACTGATAATTTCATGAAAAACTATACTAGTGTTTTACCAAAATGATCAATTTTGATGGAGAGGCATTATGTTACAACACAAAAAGCCACCCCAATACCAGGGAAAAAACTATGAATCAACTATATTAAACTAATGAAAATAAAATGACTATGACGAGACAAATGACTATGACCCAACCCAAGTGATTGACCCAATAAAAGAAAAGAAAATGAGAAGGTATACGAAAAAGACACAAACAAATAATAAAGAAAAGTAAATGAGAAATATTAAACTCAAATGATGATGAAAAAGACGCAAACAAATAATAAATGTAAAGGACAAATTTTAAAATAAAATAAAATAATATCAATTAAAGTACACTAACCAGAGAAATAGATATTAAATGTATTGAATAACTATATAATGATAAGTGAATCAGAACATGAAATTTGTTAACACTATAACTGATAATTGTGAATAAAACAATAAAAAACCCAGAAGTGAGAGATAGGTAGGGAGTGAAGGTGATTAAGTGAGTAAAGAGAAATCGATATTAGGGAATAACCACTAGTAACACTCAAGTACAATAAAAAAGTGCAAAGTGCCAGTGTAAACCCAAAATAAATAGAAAACCCAACATATAGGTATAGACACCTAAAACCAGTGATTAACACTATAGTTTAATGGTGAAAAATACAAAAAAATAAGAATGTTATTGTTAGTATAGTTAAAAGTGATAGTAGATTAGCAATACAGTGGTATTCAGGGTAAAAATCCCATAATGATTAAAAATGTTATTGTTACAATGGTTAGGTAAAGAAAAAAAAATATATAGTAAAAGTTAAAAGAAAAATATACTAAATAATATAAGTGCAAAATAAGTAAAACACCCTTGGATCTTAAAATGTTCAAAAGGATAATTAGCAAGATAAAATAAATGGTGTTATAATGTTCTTCACCAAGATAGTTATTTGTTCAATTAAGTTTATAAGAAGGAATATGGCTGAAAAAAGTAAACAGACCATAAACCTAATTTTTGTGTTATGTTTTATAAGTAATATTAAATGATAGACAAGTTATAAAAAATGGCAATATAGATAAGTAAGGAGATAAATTCTTACAAACATAATAATACAGGAAAGGAAATTAGAGGGTAATAGACAGGCCATGGTTTTGTAAAGTAATAAGAACATACAATTATTGTAAAACAGCCCAAACTAATTCTAAAGGTAAGCAAGTCATAAGTGACACCAAGCAAAACATATGTAAATGCAAAATGATCTTTAATTTACGTAAAATAAGAAGATATAGCCAATTACTACTTAGGCCTATAAAATGCCTAACTGTATACATCCAAAATAAACAAATTGTAAGAAATTAACTATTGTATTAGAAAATCCAGGGCAAGCAACCAGTTAAGTACAATTAGTGAATCATATTAAGATGTCAAAGTTAAATTAAAAACAAAATAAGAAAGAATGTAATTACATAATATTAACATTATTGTCAAAACTTTAATACCTAAACAAACCCAGCTTTGTGGGATGTCAAAATGATCTTTGAAAGAAAATATAAACAGCTGTGATAATATCTCATACATAGATAAGAAGACAGAAGAATAATAGTAATCAGAATTAGTCATTTTGAATTAAAATTCAAATATTATAACAATAGACATAAAATATGAATCAGCCAATGAGAAGACAGACAGTTGCCATAACAACGGAACGTTATTTATTATTATTCCATTAAAAATTGTTAGTTCATTATTGATGCTCAAGACAGATAGAAGCCAAACCATAGTCGACTCAATTTTAATTTAAAACAGTAAAAAATCAATCAAAATTTAATAAAATGAAGACGCAAGAAGTCTGATGAAGAACTAGTCAATTCAACAGAGACCACAGACCAGATTTTCAAATTCTAAATTAATTATTTAATCCACATTATCCGAAAAAGAAGCCAGCCGTACTCCAAATCATAAATGATGGAAGATTGATGATCAAAAGGACCCAACCTAACATAGAACTGAGTAACTCTTCACCCGAATTCAACAGATTTGATAAGTATATCTGAAATACCCAAATTTATGGAATAAATTCTTATTAACTTTCTCTCACAACACAAATAACTCTCACTACGAACTGATAATCAAATTTCTTTCAAGGATTAATTGAAAATAAAAAACTAAACTTGTATGAAACCAGAAAATAACCTGGGTATAAATTACGAACTCTTAACACACACTTTTTAACACTTCAGGAACGAATTGTAATTAAATCTAATAGTATATAAGTACCATCAATGTAAGGTAGTGTACTTTATTATCATCTTGATAATATTTTTTCGTAACCAAAAGAACTCAGATTAAACGAACATTAAGAAAATAAACACAAAATGACAGCATGTTGTGACCTAGTAACGTTTAATCAACTTTAGCCAACCTGAGAATAATTGTCTATTTATTGCCGGAGCAACTTGGTTAATAACAGTATATAATTTTGTATTGAATTGAATAACTGATAATTTCACGTTAATAAACTAGTACCGAGTTGTAATAACCGTCCTTTATTTCATTGTAAATTGCATTATAAGGTTTATGTACTTTAGCGACGAGCGAAATTGACGGCCAGTGGTAGACGTCGGCAACACGGCGCACTACTAGCGAGATTCATACGCCCGCCTATTGAGAGGGTAATCTGAATCAGCCAACACCGTCTAGAACGACCGCTCGATTACATTTTTAATTGTTTTCATAAACAATTTGGCGCCACCCGGGAATTAAAATTACATATTAAAGGACAGGTAAGGTTTACACTCGCGAGATATTGTACTGGTAATTCGTGAGATCACGACGGACATCGTCAGCGTAACCAAAAGAAAAAGTAAGTAAGTAAACATAAAGTAACGACTACAACGTGTGGGGCTAACACACAATATAAAACACACTTTTAGAGAGCACATACAGATCTAGTCGTTACAAATTGGCGACCAACTAGTGTGGCTAGAATTAAAGACTAGCGGCGGTTACGAGAAATAATGCAACACTCCATGATCACCAGGGGAAGATCAAAGAAGAGGGCTGAAGACACTGACAAAGAAGAACAGGAAACAACACCGATTGAAGAAATGGAAATGATTGAGCAATTGATCAAAGAGGATGCCCAAGAGGACCAACCAGAAAACCCAACCCAACCAGCACCTGAAGTAGAATAGCCGGCGATCAATCAAAGAAACCAACCCACCCGATGGACACCAATTTCCAGGAAATGATGAGGATTATGGTGGAACAATTAAACAGAAACAAGGAGGAAATTAATGACAATTTTAAGAAGCAGAAGGAAGAAACAAAAGAACAAAGAAAGGAGGACAGGGAATTTTTAAGAGAAAATAATGAAAAATTAAACAAAAAATTCGATGAAAAAACAGACAAAATGGAGGAGAAAATAAATGAAAATTCAACAAGACAAAATGAGATTTTAAGGGAAGATATTGACACACTGAACAATAAAATCGAAAGCAATAATGAGACGTTAAAGCAACAGATAAACAAGAAAATGGAGGAACACAGTGATACCTTACAGAAGAACCAAGAAACCCTACAACAGTGATTAACGCAGGACATGCAAAAAAGTAATGAGGGACTGAAGGAAGAATTGAGGGGACAATTGAAGGATGACCATGAGAAAAATAAAGAAGAGTTGAAACATCAATTAGAGGGATACTGTGAAGATATTAAGAGGAAGGTATCAGAAACAAATGAAAAAATAAAAACAACCAGTGAAACAGTAGCGAAGGCCCAGGAGGTAATACTAAGCAAAATTAAAGCAGTCGAGGATGAAGGAAGAATTGCAAGGGATGAGCTTCAACTAATAACGACAATAGAATGCACAAGAAACAAACAAGAAGTGCTCAAAAAGCTGGAAGAAAAGCACAAAGAAATACAAGGCGATGTAAGTGAAAGGGTGGAAAGAGTATATACCAACCTCAACCAGCAAGAAAGACAGATGCAGGAAGAGCTAGATGCACTGAGAGACAAACCCTGTAACAACGCACACATCATAACCAGCGAGAACCGGGAGCTAATAAACGTCCGAAGCTACCGGCGCAACCCGATAGAATTCCTAGAAAGAGTCAAGGAAATGATAGAAAAAAACAGGGAAACTCGATGGACAACGGTGCGCGGCCTGATTGATGAGATGTTCCGAGACACCCATGACAATTTGTGGACGGCCACCAGACCGGAAATAAACAACACCCAGGAGTTTAAAACGCAGTTCCGCAACAAGTATTGGTCGGAGTCGACCCAGAACGTGGTACGGAATGATATCAGTAATGGAAAGTATGAACCACAAGCAGGACACACCCTAACGTCATACTTTCTGGGCACGGTGTGCTTAGCTCGAAATCTGGAACCAAGAATACCGGAGGAATCATTGGTCATACAACTGGGGTACCATTGTGAGGATGCCGTTCAAAAGGCCAGAAGACAAGGCCAAATCAAAACAATACAGGGTATGGCGAGCTTGTTAGAAGACCATGAGAATGAAGGACAATATAGGCGCAACAGAATGGTCAACTTAAAATACAACCGTTGGGATGAGAACCAAAACCCACCAAACTACAATCCGTCAAATAACAAACCCCAAAATAACATCTAAAATAATCCAAACCAGAATAATAACAACAATCAATATAGGGGTAACCGCCCAAATTACAATCAGGGTAATCCACCATATAACGGAACCAATCAAAATAATAATAATTACCGGGGAAATGGACCAAACCAGCATCCGAACAGCCAACCCAACAATAGTAATTACCACGGGAATAACTATAACCCGAATTACCAATATAATAACAGAGGAAACGGGGGTAACCGAAATCAAAGTAATCAACCCCAAGTACACTTTATGCGAGGGAGCACACAAAACAACCAGGGGACGCGCTACCCAAGACCGCAATCAAACGACCGAAGTAATAATATGTCTAAAATAATTAAAATGATCACAAGAAGAAAAGAAAAACAAACTAATCAAAAGTTAGAAATAATGAAATTAATAACTAAATAAATAAAAACAATCAACTGTGTGAGTATATAGCAAAGGTACAGCAGAAGGAAGAATGAGTAGAAAAAAGTTAAAATGATCTAAAGATCCATGAAGTGGACAATCCCCAAAATATTATTATTATTATTAATGAAAGTCACAAGATGACAAAAAGGTATTTAAGATTGACTGAGAATAGGTCCAGCAATCAATTAACTGAGCAGAGATGATGTTCCTCTGATCTCAGAATAAAGGGTAGTAATGGATGAAACCAGCTACTAAAAGTTAGGGAAATTATATATAACAGGGAGAACGCACTAATCGAAATAAGTAAAAACAGATCTAAAAGATAACTAAATAAAGAGGACTGGAACAAGTAAGAAGAGAAACAAGAAGGAAGAAATAAACAAGAAGAAAAAGGAAAAAAATTATATATAACTGATAATTTCATGAAAAACTATACTAGTGTTTTACCAAAATGATCAATTTTGATGGAGAGGCATTATGTTACAACACAAAAAGCCACCCCAATACCAGGGAAAAAACTATGAATCAACTATATTAAACTAATGAAAATAAAATGACTATGACGAGACAAATGACTATGACCCAACCCAAGTGATTGACCCAATAAAAGAAAAGAAAATGAGAAGGTATACGAAAAAGACACAAACAAATAATAAAGAAAAGAAAATGAGAAATATTAAACTCAAATGATGATGAAAAAGACGCAAACAAATAATAAATGTAAAGGACAAATTTTAAAATAAAATAAAATAATATCAATTAAAGTACACTAACCAGAGAAATAGATATTAAATGTATTGAATAACTATATAATGATAAGTGAATCAGAACATGAAATTTGTTAACACTATAACTGATAATTGTGAATAAAACAATAAAAAACCCAGAAGTGAGAGATAGGTAGGGAGTGAAGGTGATTAAGTGAGTAAAGAGAAATCGATATTAGGGAATAACCACTAGTAACACTCAAGTACAATAAAAAAGTGCAAAGTGCCAGTGTAAACCCAAAATAAATAGAAAACCCAACATATAGGTATAGACACCTAAAACCAGTGATTAACACTATAGTTTAATGGTGAAAAATACAAAAAAATAAGAATGTTATTGTTAGTATAGTTAAAAGTGATAGTAGATTAGCAATACAGTGGTATTCAGGGTAAAAATCCCATAATGATTAAAAATGTTATTGTTACAATGGTTAGGTAAAGAAAAAAAAATATATAGTAAAAGTTAAAAGAAAAATATACTAAATAATATAAGTGCAAAATAAGTAAAACACCCTTGGATCTTAAAATGTTCAAAAGGATAATTAGCAAGATAAAATAAATGGTGTTATAATGTTCTTCACCAAGATAGTTATTTGTTCAATTAAGTTTATAAGAAGGAATATGGCTGAAAAAAGTAAACAGACCATAAACCTAATTTTTGTGTTATGTTTTATAAGTAATATTAAATGATAGACAAGTTATAAAAAATGGCAATATAGATAAGTAAGGAGATAAATTCTTACAAACATAATAATACAGGAAAGGAAATTAGAGGGTAATAGACAGGCCATGGTTTTGTAAAGTAATAAGAACATACAATTATTGTAAAACAGCCCAAACTAATTCTAAAGGTAAGCAAGTCATAAGTGACACCAAGCAAAACATATGTAAATGCAAAATGATCTTTAATTTACGTAAAATAAGAAGATATAGCCAATTACTACTTAGGCCTATAAAATGCCTAACTGTATACATCCAAAATAAACAAATTGTAAGAAATTAACTATTGTATTAGAAAATCCAGGGCAAGCAACCAGTTAAGTACAATTAGTGAATCATATTAAGATGTCAAAGTTAAATTAAAAACAAAATAAGAAAGAATGTAATTACATAATATTAACATTATTGTCAAAACTTTAATACCTAAACAAACCCAGCTTTGTGGGATGTCAAAATGATCTTTGAAAGAAAATATAAACAGCTGTGATAATATCTCATACATAGATAAGAAGACAGAAGAATAATAGTAATCAGAATTAGTCATTTTGAATTAAAATTCAAATATTATAACAATAGACATAAAATATGAATCAGCCAATGAGAAGACAGACAGTTGCCATAACAACGGAACGTTATTTATTATTATTCCATTAAAAATTGTTAGTTCATTATTGATGCTCAAGACAGATAGAAGCCAAACCATAGTCGACTCAATTTTAATTTAAAACAGTCAAAAATCAATCAAAATTTAATAAAATGAAGACGCAAGAAGTCTGATGAAGAACTAGTCAATTCAACAGAGACCACAGACCAGATTTTCAAATTCTAAATTAATTATTTAATCCACATTATCCGAAAAAGAAGCCAGCCGTACTCCAAATCATAAATGATGGAAGATTGATGATCAAAAGGACCCAACCTAACATAGAACTGAGTAACTCTTCACCCGAATTCAACAGATTTGATAAGTATATCTGAAATACCCAAATTTATGGAATAAATTCTTATTAACTTTCTCTCACAACACAAATAACTCTCACTACGAACTGATAATCAAATTTCTTTCAAGGATTAATTGAAAATAAAAAACTAAACTTGTATGAAACCAGAAAATAACCTGGGTATAAATTACGAACTCTTAACACACACTTTTTAACACTTCAGGAACGAATTGTAATTAAATCTAATAGTATATAAGTACCATCAATGTAAGGTAGTGTACTTTATTATCATCTTGATAATATTTTTTCGTAACCAAAAGAACTCAGATTAAACGAACATTAAGAAAATAAACACAAAATGACAGCATGTTGTGACCTAGTAACGTTTAATCAACTTTAGCCAACCTGAGAATAATTGTCTATTTATTGCCGGAGCAACTTGGTTAATAACAGTATATAATTTTGTATTGAATTGAATAACTGATAATTTCACGTTAATAAACTAGTACCGAGTTGTAATAACCGTCCTTTATTTCATTGTAAATTGCATTATAAGGTTTATGTACTTTAGCGACGAGCGAAATTGACGGCCAGTGGTAGACGTCGGCAACACGGCGCACTACTAGCGAGATTCATACGCCCGCCTATTGAGAGGGTAATCTGAATCAGCCAACACCGTCTAGAACGACCGCTCGATTACATTTTTAATTGTTTTCATAAACAATTTGGCGCCACCCGGGAATTAAAATTACATATTAAAGGACAGGTAAGGTTTACACTCGCGAGATATTGTACTGGTAATTCGTGAGATCACGACGGACATCGTCAGCGTAACCAAAAGAAAAAGTAAGTAAGTAAACATAAAGTAACGACTACAACGTGTGGGGCTAACACACAATATAAAACACACTTTTAGAGAGCACATACAGATCTAGTCGTTACAAATTGGCGACCAACTAGTGTGGCTAGAATTAAAGACTAGCGGCGGTTACGAGAAATAATGCAACACTCCATGATCACCAGGGGAAGATCAAAGAAGAGGGCTGAAGACACTGACAAAGAAGAACAGGAAACAACACCGATTGGAGAAATGGAAATGATTGAGCAATTGATCAAAGAGGATGCCCAAGAGGACCAACCAGAAAACCCAACCCAACCAGCACCTGAAGTAGAATAGCCGGCGATCAATCAAAGAAACCAACCCACCCGATGGACACCAATTTCCAGGAAATGATGAGGATTATGGTGGAACAATTAAACAGAAACAAGGAGGAAATTAATGACAATTTTAAGAAGCAGAAGGAAGAAACAAAAGAACAAAGAAAGGAGGACAGGGAATTTTTAAGAGAAAATAATGAAAAATTAAACAAAAAATTCGATGAAAAAACAGACAAAATGGAGGAGAAAATAAATGAAAATTCAACAAGACAAAATGAGATTTTAAGGGAAGATATTGACACACTGAACAATAAAATCGAAAGCAATAATGAGACGTTAAAGCAACAGATAAACAAGAAAATGGAGGAACACAGTGATACCTTACAGAAGAACCAAGAAACCCTACAACAGTGATTAACGCAGGACATGCAAAAAAGTAATGAGGAACTGAAGGAAGAATTGAGGGGACAATTGAAGGATGACCATGAGAAAAATAAAGAAGAGTTGAAACATCAATTAGAGGGATACTGTGAAGATATTAAGAGGAAGGTATCAGAAACAAATGAAAAAATAAAAACAACCAGTGAAACAGTAGCGAAGGCCCAGGAGGTAATACTAAGCAAAATTAAAGCAGTCGAGGATGAAGGAAGAATTGCAAGGGATGAGCTTCAACTAATAACGACAATAGAATGCACAAGAAACAAACAAGAAGTGCTCAAAAAGCTGGAAGAAAAGCACAAAGAAATACAAGGCGATGTAAGTGAAAGGGTGGAAAGAGTATATACCAACCTCAACCAGCAAGAAAGACAGATGCAGGAAGAGCTAGATGCACTGAGAGACAAACCCTGTAACAACGCACACATCATAACCAGCGAGAACCGGGAGCTAATAAACGTCCGAAGCTACCGGCGCAACCCGATAGAATTCCTAGAAAGAGTCAAGGAAATGATAGAAAAAAACAGGGAAACTCGATGGACAACGGTGCGCGGCCTGATTGATGAGATGTTCCGAGACACCCATGACAATTTGTGGACGGCCACCAGACCGGAAATAAACAACACCCAGGAGTTTAAAACGCAGTTCCGCAACAAGTATTGGTCGGAGTCGACCCAGAACGTGGTACGGAATGATATCAGTAATGGAAAGTATGAACCACAAGCAGGACACACCCTAACGTCATACTTTCTGGGCACGGTGTGCTTAGCTCGAAATCTGGAACCAAGAATACCGGAGGAATCATTGGTCATACAACTGGGGTACCATTATGAGGATGCCGTTCAAAAGGCCAGAAGACAAGGCCAAATCAAAACAATACAGGGTATGGCGAGCTTGTTAGAAGACCATGAGAATGAAGGACAATATAGGCGCAACAGAATGGTCAACTTAAAATACAACCGTTGGGATGAGAACCAAAACCCACCAAACTACAATCCGTCAAATAACAAACCCCAAAATAACATCTAAAATAATCCAAACCAGAATAATAACAACAATCAATATAGGGGTAACCGCCCAAATTACAATCAGGGTAATCCACCATATAACGGAACCAATCAAAATAATAATAATTACCGGGGAAATGGACCAAACCAGCATCCGAACAGCCAACCCAACAATAGTAATTACCACGGGAATAACTATAACCCGAATTACCAATATAATAACAGAGGAAACGGGGGTAACCGAAATCAAAGTAATCAACCCCAAGTACACTTTATGCGAGGGAGCACACAAAACAACCAGGGGACGCGCTACCCAAGACCGCAATCAAACGACCGAAGTAATAATATGTCTAAAATAATTAAAATGATCACAAGAAGAAAAGAAAAACAAACTAATCAAAAGTTAGAAATAATGAAATTAATAACTAAATAAATAAAAACAATCAACTGTGTGAGTATATAGCAAAGGTACAGCAGAAGGAAGAATGAGTAGAAAAAAGTTAAAATGATCTAAAGATCCATGAAGTGGACAATCCCCAAAATATTATTATTATTATTAATGAAAGTCACAAGATGACAAAAAGGTATTTAAGATTGACTGAGAATAGGTCCAGCAATCAATTAACTGAGCAGAGATGATGTTCCTCTGATCTCAGAATAAAGGGTAGTAATGGATGAAACCAGCTACTAAAAGTTAGGGAAATTATATATAACAGGGAGAACGCACTAATCGAAATAAGTAAAAACAGATCTAAAAGATAACTAAATAAAGAGGACTGGAACAAGTAAGAAGAGAAACAAGAAGGAAGAAATAAACAAGAAGAAAAAGGAAAAAAATTATATATAACTGATAATTTCATGAAAAACTATACTAGTGTTTTACCAAAATGATCAATTTTGATGGAGAGGCATTATGTTACAACACAAAAAGCCACCCCAATACCAGGGAAAAAACTATGAATCAACTATATTAAACTAATGAAAATAAAATGACTATGACGAGACAAATGACTATGACCCAACCCAAGTGATTGACCCAATAAAAGAAAAGAAAATGAGAAGGTATACGAAAAAGACACAAACAAATAATAAAGAAAAGTAAATGAGAAATATTAAACTCAAATGATGATGAAAAAGACGCAAACAAATAATAAATGTAAAGGACAAATTTTAAAATAAAATAAAATAATATCAATTAAAGTACACTAACCAGAGAAATAGATATTAAATGTATTGAATAACTATATAATGATAAGTGAATCAGAACATGAAATTTGTTAACACTATAACTGATAATTGTGAATAAAACAATAAAAAACCCAGAAGTGAGAGATAGGTAGGGAGTGAAGGTGATTAAGTGAGTAAAGAGAAATCGATATTAGGGAATAACCACTAGTAACACTCAAGTACAATAAAAAAGTGCAAAGTGCCAGTGTAAACCCAAAATAAATAGAAAACCCAACATATAGGTATAGACACCTAAAACCAGTGATTAACACTATAGTTTAATGGTGAAAAATACAAAAAAATAAGAATGTTATTGTTAGTATAGTTAAAAGTGATAGTAGATTAGCAATACAGTGGTATTCAGGGTAAAAATCCCATAATGATTAAAAATGTTATTGTTACAATGGTTAGGTAAAGAAAAAAAAATATATAGTAAAAGTTAAAAGAAAAATATACTAAATAATATAAGTGCAAAATAAGTAAAACACCCTTGGATCTTAAAATGTTCAAAAGGATAATTAGCAAGATAAAATAAATGGTGTTATAATGTTCTTCACCAAGATAGTTATTTGTTCAATTAAGTTTATAAGAAGGAATATGGCTGAAAAAAGTAAACAGACCATAAACCTAATTTTTGTGTTATGTTTTATAAGTAATATTAAATGATAGACAAGTTATAAAAAATGGCAATATAGATAAGTAAGGAGATAAATTCTTACAAACATAATAATACAGGAAAGGAAATTAGAGGGTAATAGACAGGCCATGGTTTTGTAAAGTAATAAGAACATACAATTATTGTAAAACAGCCCAAACTAATTCTAAAGGTAAGCAAGTCATAAGTGACACCAAGCAAAACATATGTAAATGCAAAATGATCTTTAATTTACGTAAAATAAGAAGATATAGCCAATTACTACTTAGGCCTATAAAATGCCTAACTGTATACATCCAAAATAAACAAATTGTAAGAAATTAACTATTGTATTAGAAAATCCAGGGCAAGCAACCAGTTAAGTACAATTAGTGAATCATATTAAGATGTCAAAGTTAAATTAAAAACAAAATAAGAAAGAATGTAATTACATAATATTAACATTATTGTCAAAACTTTAATACCTAAACAAACCCAGCTTTGTGGGATGTCAAAATGATCTTTGAAAGAAAATATAAACAGCTGTGATAATATCTCATACATAGATAAGAAGACAGAAGAATAATAGTAATCAGAATTAGTCATTTTGAATTAAAATTCAAATATTATAACAATAGACATAAAATATGAATCAGCCAATGAGAAGACAGACAGTTGCCATAACAACGGAACGTTATTTATTATTATTCCATTAAAAATTGTTAGTTCATTATTGATGCTCAAGACAGATAGAAGCCAAACCATAGTCGACTCAATTTTAATTTAAAACAGTCAAAAATCAATCAAAATTTAATAAAATGAAGACGCAAGAAGTCTGATGAAGAACTAGTCAATTCAACAGAGACCACAGACCAGATTTTCAAATTCTAAATTAATTATTTAATCCACATTATCCGAAAAAGAAGCCAGCCGTACTCCAAATCATAAATGATGGAAGATTGATGATCAAAAGGACCCAACCTAACATAGAACTGAGTAACTCTTCACCCGAATTCAACAGATTTGATAAGTATATCTGAAATACCCAAATTTATGGAATAAATTCTTATTAACTTTCTCTCACAACACAAATAACTCTCACTACGAACTGATAATCAAATTTCTTTCAAGGATTAATTGAAAATAAAAAACTAAACTTGTATGAAACCAGAAAATAACCTGGGTATAAATTACGAACTCTTAACACACACTTTTTAACACTTCAGGAACGAATTGTAATTAAATCTAATAGTATATAAGTACCATCAATGTAAGGTAGTGTACTTTATTATCATCTTGATAATATTTTTTCGTAACCAAAAGAACTCAGATTAAACGAACATTAAGAAAATAAACACAAAATGACAGCATGTTGTGACCTAGTAACGTTTAATCAACTTTAGCCAACCTGAGAATAATTGTCTATTTATTGCCGGAGCAACTTTGTTTAATAACAGTATATAATTTTGTATTGAATTGAATAACTGATAATTTCACGTTAATAAACTAGTACTGAGTTGTAATAACCGTCCTTTATTCCATTGTAAATTGCATTATAAGGTTTATGTACTTCAGCGACGAGCGAAATTGACGGCCAGTGGTAGACGTCGGCAACACGGCGCACTACTAGCGAGATTCATACACCCGCCTATTGAGAGGGTAATTTGAATCAGCCAACATCGTCTAGAACGACCGCTCGATTACATTTTTAATTGTTTTCATAAACAATTTGGCGCCACCCGGGAATTAAAATTACATATTAAAGGACAGGTAAGGTTTACACTCGCGAGATATTGTACTGGTAATTCGTGAGATCACGACGGACATCGTCAGCGTAACCAAAAGAAAAAGTAAGTAAGTAAACATAAAGTAACGACTACAACGTGTGGGGCTAACACACAATATAAAACACACTTTTAGAGAGCACATACAGATCTAGTCGTTACAAATTGGCGACCAACTAGTGTGGCTAGAATTAAAGACTAGCGGCGGTTACGAGAAATAATGCAACACTCCATGATCACCAGGGGAAGATCAAAGAAGAGGGCTGAAGACACTGACAAAGAAGAACAGGAAACA
Source organism: Magicicada septendecula (assembly GCA_034769895.1). Lineage (NCBI taxonomy): Eukaryota > Metazoa > Arthropoda > Insecta > Hemiptera > Cicadidae > Magicicada > Magicicada septendecula. The sequence continues at coordinate 228,050,341 of CM068371.1, read as the reverse complement.
ACACCGATTGGAGAAATGGAAATGATTGAGCAATTGATCAAAGAGGATGCCCAAGAGGACCAACCAGAAAACCCAACCCAACCAGCACCTGAAGTAGAATAGCCGGCGATCAATCAAAGAAACCAACCCACCCGATGGACACCAATTTCCAGGAAATGATGAGGATTATGGTGGAACAATTAAACAGAAACAAGGAGGAAATTAATGACAATTTTAAGAAGCAGAAGGAAGAAACAAAAGAACAAAGAAAGGAGGACAGGGAATTTTTAAGAGAAAATAATGAAAAATTAAACAAAAAATTCGATGAAAAAACAGACAAAATGGAGGAGAAAATAAATGAAAATTCAACAAGACAAAATGAGATTTTAAGGGAAGATATTGACACACTGAACAATAAAATCGAAAGCAATAATGAGACGTTAAAGCAACAGATAAACAAGAAAATGGAGGAACACAGTGATACCTTACAGAAGAACCAAGAAACCCTACAACAGTGATTAACGCAGGACATGCAAAAAAGTAATGAGGAACTGAAGGAAGAATTGAGGGGACAATTGAAGGATGACCATGAGAAAAATAAAGAAGAGTTGAAACATCAATTAGAGGGATACTGTGAAGATATTAAGAGGAAGGTATCAGAAACAAATGAAAAAATAAAAACAACCAGTGAAACAGTAGCGAAGGCCCAGGAGGTAATACTAAGCAAAATTAAAGCAGTCGAGGATGAAGGAAGAATTGCAAGGGATGAGCTTCAACTAATAACGACAATAGAATGCACAAGAAACAAACAAGAAGTGCTCAAAAAGCTGGAAGAAAAGCACAAAGAAATACAAGGCGATGTAAGTGAAAGGGTGGAAAGAGTATATACCAACCTCAACCAGCAAGAAAGACAGATGCAGGAAGAGCTAGATGCACTGAGAGACAAACCCTGTAACAACGCACACATCATAACCAGCGAGAACCGGGAGCTAATAAACGTCCGAAGCTACCGGCGCAACCCGATAGAATTCCTAGAAAGAGTCAAGGAAATGATAGAAAAAAACAGGGAAACTCGATGGACAACGGTGCGCGGCCTGATTGATGAGATGTTCCGAGACACCCATGACAATTTGTGGACGGCCACCAGACCGGAAATAAACAACACCCAGGAGTTTAAAACGCAGTTCCGCAACAAGTATTGGTCGGAGTCGACCCAGAATGTGGTACGGAATGATATCAGTAATGGAAAGTATGAACCACAAGCAGGACACACCCTAACGTCATACTTTCTGGGCACGGTGTGCTTAGCTCGAAATCTGGAACCAAGAATACCGGAGGAATCATTGGTCATACAACTGGGGTACCATTATGAGGATGCCGTTCAAAAGGCCAGAAGACAAGGCCAAATCAAAACAATACAGGGTATGGCGAGCTTGTTAGAAGACCATGAGAATGAAGGACAATATAGGCGCAACAGAATGGTCAACTTAAAATACAACCGTTGGGATGAGAACCAAAACCCACCAAACTACAATCCGTCAAATAACAAACCCCAAAATAACATCTAAAATAATCCAAACCAGAATAATAACAACAATCAATATAGGGGTAACCGCCCAAATTACAATCAGGGTAATCCACCATATAACGGAACCAATCAAAATAATAATAATTACCGGGGAAATGGACCAAACCAGCATCCGAACAGCCAACCCAACAATAGTAATTACCACGGGAATAACTATAACCCGAATTACCAATATAATAACAGAGGAAACGGGGGTAACCGAAATCAAAGTAATCAACCCCAAGTACACTTTATGCGAGGGAGCACACAAAACAACCAGGGGACGCGCTACCCAAGACCGCAATCAAACGACCGAAGTAATAATATGTCTAAAATAATTAAAATGATCACAAGAAGAAAAGAAAAACAAACTAATCAAAAGTTAGAAATAATGAAATTAATAACTAAATAAATAAAAACAATCAACTGTGTGAGTATATAGCAAAGGTACAGCAGAAGGAAGAATGAGTAGAAAAAAGTTAAAATGATCTAAAGATCCATGAAGTGGACAATCCCCAAAATATTATTATTATTATTAATGAAAGTCACAAGATGACAAAAAGGTATTTAAGATTGACTGAGAATAGGTCCAGCAATCAATTAACTGAGCAGAGATGATGTTCCTCTGATCTCAGAATAAAGGGTAGTAATGGATGAAACCAGCTACTAAAAGTTAGGGAAATTATATATAACAGGGAGAACGCACTAATCGAAATAAGTAAAAACAGATCTAAAAGATAACTAAATAAAGAGGACTGGAACAAGTAAGAAGAGAAACAAGAAGGAAGAAATAAACAAGAAGAAAAAGGAAAAAAATTATATATAACTGATAATTTCATGAAAAACTATACTAGTGTTTTACCAAAATGATCAATTTTGATGGAGAGGCATTATGTTACAACACAAAAAGCCACCCCAATACCAGGGAAAAAACTATGAATCAACTATATTAAACTAATGAAAATAAAATGACTATGACGAGACAAATGACTATGACCCAACCCAAGTGATTGACCCAATAAAAGAAAAGAAAATGAGAAGGTATACGAAAAAGACACAAACAAATAATAAAGAAAAGTAAATGAGAAATATTAAACTCAAATGATGATGTAAAAGACGCAAACAAATAATAAATGTAAAGGACAAATTTTAAAATAAAATAAAATAATATCAATTAAAGTACACTAACCAGAGAAATAGATATTAAATGTATTGAATAACTATATAATGATAAGTGAATCAGAACATGAAATTTGTTAACACTATAACTGACAATTGTGAATAAAACAATAAAAAACCCAGAAGTGAGAGATAGGTAGGGAGTGAAGGTGATTAAGTGAGTAAAGAGAAATCGATATTAGGGAATAACCACTAGTAACACTCAAGTACAATAAAAAAGTGCAAAGTGCCAGTGTAAACCCAAAATAAATAGAAAACCCAACATATAGGTATAGACACCTAAAACCAGTGATTAACACTATAGTTTAATGGTGAAAAATACAAAAAAATAAGAATGTTATTGTTAGTATAGTTAAAAGTGATAGTAGATTAGCAATACAGTGGTATTCAGGGTAAAAATCCCATAATGATTAAAAATGTTATTGTTACAATGGTTAGGTAAAGAAAAAAAAATATATAGTAAAAGTTAAAAGAAAAATATACTAAATAATATAAGTGCAAAATAAGTAAAACACCCTTGGATCTTAAAATGTTCAAAAGGATAATTAGCAAGATAAAATAAATGGTGTTATAATGTTCTTCACCAAGATAGTTATTTGTTCAATTAAGTTTATAAGAAGGAATATGGCTGAAAAAAGTAAACAGACCATAAACCTAATTTTTGTGTTATGTTTTATAAGTAATATTAAATGATAGACAAGTTATAAAAAATGGCAATATAGATAAGTAAGGAGATAAATTCTTACAAACATAATAATACAGGAAAGGAAATTAGAGGGTAATAGACAGGCCATGGTTTTGTAAAGTAATAAGAACATACAATTATTGTAAAACAGCCCAAACTAATTCTAAAGGTAAGCAAGTCATAAGTGACACCAAGCAAAACATATGTAAATGCAAAATGATCTTTAATTTACGTAAAATAAGAAGATATAGCCAATTACTACTTAGGCCTATAAAATGCCTAACTGTATACATCCAAAATAAACAAATTGTAAGAAATTAACTATTGTATTAGAAAATCCAGGGCAAGCAACCAGTTAAGTACAATTAGTGAATCATATTAAGATGTCAAAGTTAAATTAAAAACAAAATAAGAAAGAATGTAATTACATAATATTAACATTATTGTCAAAACTTTAATACCTAAACAAACCCAGCTTTGTGGGATGTCAAAATGATCTTTGAAAGAAAATATAAACAGCTGTGATAATATCTCATACATAGATAAGAAGACAGAAGAATAATAGTAATCAGAATTAGTCATTTTGAATTAAAATTCAAATATTATAACAATAGACATAAAATATGAATCAGCCAATGAGAAGACAGACAGTTGCCATAACAACGGAACGTTATTTATTATTATTCCATTAAAAATTGTTAGTTCATTATTGATGCTCAAGACAGATAGAAGCCAAACCATAGTCGACTCAATTTTAATTTAAAACAGTCAAAAATCAATCAAAATTTAATAAAATGAAGACGCAAGAAGTCTGATGAAGAACTAGTCAATTCAACAGAGACCACAGACCAGATTTTCAAATTCTAAATTAATTATTTAATCCACATTATCCGAAAAAGAAGCCAGCCGTACTCCAAATCATAAATGATGGAAGATTGATGATCAAAAGGACCCAACCTAACATAGAACTGAGTAACTCTTCACCCGAATTCAACAGATTTGATAAGTATATCTGAAATACCCAAATTTATGGAATAAATTCTTATTAACTTTCTCTCACAACACAAATAACTCTCACTACGAACTGATAATCAAATTTCTTTCAAGGATTAATTGAAAATAAAAAACTAAACTTGTATGAAACCAGAAAATAACCTGGGTATAAATTACGAACTCTTAACACACACTTTTTAACACTTCAGGAACGAATTGTAATTAAATCTAATAGTATATAAGTACCATCAATGTAAGGTAGTGTACTTTATTATCATCTTGATAATATTTTTTCGTAACCAAAAGAACTCAGATTAAACGAACATTAAGAAAATAAACACAAAATAAGCCAACCTGAGAATAATTGTCTATTTATTGCCGGAGCAACTTGGTTAATAACAGTATATAATTTTGTATTGAATTGAATAACTGATAATTTCACGTTAATAAACTAGTACCGAGTTGTAATAACCGTCCTTTATTTCATTGTAAATTGCATTATAAGGTTTATGTACTTTAGCGACGAGCGAAATTGACGGCCAGTGGTAGACGTCGGCAACACGGCGCACTACTAGCGAGATTCATACGCCCGCCTATTGAGAGGGTAATCTGAATCAGCCAACACCGTCTAGAACGACCGCTCGATTACATTTTTAATTGTTTTCATAAACAATTTGGCGCCACCCGGGAATTAAAATTACATATTAAAGGACAGGTAAGGTTTACACTCGCGAGATATTGTACTGGTAATTCGTGAGATCACGACGGACATCGTCAGCGTAACCAAAAGAAAAAGTAAGTAAGTAAACATAAAGTAACGACTACAACGTGTGGGGCTAACACACAATATAAAACACACTTTTAGAGAGCACATACAGATCTAGTCGTTACAAATTGGCGACCAACTAGTGTGGCTAGAATTAAAGACTAGCGGCGGTTACGAGAAATAATGCAACACTCCATGATCACCAGGGGAAGATCAAAGAAGAGGGCTGAAGACACTGACAAAGAAGAACAGGAAACAACACCGATTGGAGAAATGGAAATGATTGAGCAATTGATCAAAGAGGATGCCCAAGAGGACCAACCAGAAAACCCAACCCAACCAGCACCTGAAGTAGAATAGCCGGCGATCAATCAAAGAAACCAACCCACCCGATGGACACCAATTTCCAGGAAATGATGAGGATTATGGTGGAACAATTAAACAGAAACAAGGAGGAAATTAATGACAATTTTAAGAAGCAGAAGGAAGAAACAAAAGAACAAAGAAAGGAGGACAGGGAATTTTTAAGAGAAAATAATGAAAAATTAAACAAAAAATTCGATGAAAAAACAGACAAAATGGAGGAGAAAATAAATGAAAATTCAACAAGACAAAATGAGATTTTAAGGGAAGATATTGACACACTGAACAATAAAATCGAAAGCAATAATGAGACGTTAAAGCAACAGATAAACAAGAAAATGGAGGAACACAGTGATACCTTACAGAAGAACCAAGAAACCCTACAACAGTGATTAACGCAGGACATGCAAAAAAGTAATGAGGAACTGAAGGAAGAATTGAGGGGACAATTGAAGGATGACCATGAGAAAAATAAAGAAGAGTTGAAACATCAATTAGAGGGATACTGTGAAGATATTAAGAGGAAGGTATCAGAAACAAATGAAAAAATAAAAACAACCAGTGAAACAGTAGCGAAGGCCCAGGAGGTAATACTAAGCAAAATTAAAGCAGTCGAGGATGAAGGAAGAATTGCAAGGGATGAGCTTCAACTAATAACGACAATAGAATGCACAAGAAACAAACAAGAAGTGCTCAAAAAGCTGGAAGAAAAGCACAAAGAAATACAAGGCGATGTAAGTGAAAGGGTGGAAAGAGTATATACCAACCTCAACCAGCAAGAAAGACAGATGCAGGAAGAGCTAGATGCACTGAGAGACAAACCCTGTAACAACGCACACATCATAACCAGCGAGAACCGGGAGCTAATAAACGTCCGAAGCTACCGGCGCAACCCGATAGAATTCCTAGAAAGAGTCAAGGAAATGATAGAAAAAAACAGGGAAACTCGATGGACAACGGTGCGCGGCCTGATTGATGAGATGTTCCGAGACACCCATGACAATTTGTGGACGGCCACCAGACCGGAAATAAACAACACCCAGGAGTTTAAAACGCAGTTCCGCAACAAGTATTGGTCGGAGTCGACCCAGAACGTGGTACGGAATGATATCAGTAATGGAAAGTATGAACCACAAGCAGGACACACCCTAACGTCATACTTTCTGGGCACGGTGTGCTTAGCTCGAAATCTGGAACCAAGAATACCGGAGGAATCATTGGTCATACAACTGGGGTACCATTATGAGGATGCCGTTCAAAAGGCCAGAAGACAAGGCCAAATCAAAACAATACAGGGTATGGCGAGCTTGTTAGAAGACCATGAGAATGAAGGACAATATAGGCGCAACAGAATGGTCAACTTAAAATACAACCGTTGGGATGAGAACCAAAACCCACCAAACTACAATCCGTCAAATAACAAACCCCAAAATAACATCTAAAATAATCCAAACCAGAATAATAACAACAATCAATATAGGGGTAACCGCCCAAATTACAATCAGGGTAATCCACCATATAACGGAACCAATCAAAATAATAATAATTACCGGGGAAATGGACCAAACCAGCATCCGAACAGCCAACCCAACAATAGTAATTACCACGGGAATAACTATAACCCGAATTACCAATATAATAACAGAGGAAACGGGGGTAACCGAAATCAAAGTAATCAACCCCAAGTACACTTTATGCGAGGGAGCACACAAAACAACCAGGGGACGCGCTACCCAAGACCGCAATCAAACGACCGAAGTAATAATATGTCTAAAATAATTAAAATGATCACAAGAAGAAAAGAAAAACAAACTAATCAAAAGTTAGAAATAATGAAATTAATAACTAAATAAATAAAAACAATCAACTGTGTGAGTATATAGCAAAGGTACAGCAGAAGGAAGAATGAGTAGAAAAAAGTTAAAATGATCTAAAGATCCATGAAGTGGACAATCCCCAAAATATTATTATTATTATTAATGAAAGTCACAAGATGACAAAAAGGTATTTAAGATTGACTGAGAATAGGTCCAGCAATCAATTAACTGAGCAGAGATGATGTTCCTCTGATCTCAGAATAAAGGGTAGTAATGGATGAAACCAGCTACTAAAAGTTAGGGAAATTATATATAACAGGGAGAACGCACTAATCGAAATAAGTAAAAACAGATCTAAAAGATAACTAAATAAAGAGGACTGGAACAAGTAAGAAGAGAAACAAGAAGGAAGAAATAAACAAGAAGAAAAAGGAAAAAAATTATATATAACTGATAATTTCATGAAAAACTATACTAGTGTTTTACCAAAATGATCAATTTTGATGGAGAGGCATTATGTTACAACACAAAAAGCCACCCCAATACCAGGGAAAAAACTATGAATCAACTATATTAAACTAATGAAAATAAAATGACTATGACGAGACAAATGACTATGACCCAACCCAAGTGATTGACCCAATAAAAGAAAAGAAAATGAGAAGGTATACGAAAAAGACACAAACAAATAATAAAGAAAAGTAAATGAGAAATATTAAACTCAAATGATGATGAAAAAGACGCAAACAAATAATAAATGTAAAGGACAAATTTTAAAATAAAATAAAATAATATCAATTAAAGTACACTAACCAGAGAAATAGATATTAAATGTATTGAATAACTATATAATGATAAGTGAATCAGAACATGAAATTTGTTAACACTATAACTGATAATTGTGAATAAAACAATAAAAAACCCAGAAGTGAGAGATAGGTAGGGAGTGAAGGTGATTAAGTGAGTAAAGAGAAATCGATATTAGGGAATAACCACTAGTAACACTCAAGTACAATAAAAAAGTGCAAAGTGCCAGTGTAAACCCAAAATAAATAGAAAACCCAACATATAGGTATAGACACCTAAAACCAGTGATTAACACTATAGTTTAATGGTGAAAAATACAAAAAAATAAGAATGTTATTGTTAGTATAGTTAAAAGTGATAGTAGATTAGCAATACAGTGGTATTCAGGGTAAAAATCCCATAATGATTAAAAATGTTATTGTTACAATGGTTAGGTAAAGAAAAAAAAATATATAGTAAAAGTTAAAAGAAAAATATACTAAATAATATAAGTGCAAAATAAGTAAAACACCCTTGGATCTTAAAATGTTCAAAAGGATAATTAGCAAGATAAAATAAATGGTGTTATAATGTTCTTCACCAAGATAGTTATTTGTTCAATTAAGTTTATAAGAAGGAATATGGCTGAAAAAAGTAAACAGACCATAAACCTAATTTTTGTGTTATGTTTTATAAGTAATATTAAATGATAGACAAGTTATAAAAAATGGCAATATAGATAAGTAAGGAGATAAATTCTTACAAACATAATAATACAGGAAAGGAAATTAGAGGGTAATAGACAGGCCATGGTTTTGTAAAGTAATAAGAACATACAATTATTGTAAAACAGCCCAAACTAATTCTAAAGGTAAGCAAGTCATAAGTGACACCAAGCAAAACATATGTAAATGCAAAATGATCTTTAATTTACGTAAAATAAGAAGATATAGCCAATTACTACTTAGGCCTATAAAATGCCTAACTGTATACATCCAAAATAAACAAATTGTAAGAAATTAACTATTGTATTAGAAAATCCAGGGCAAGCAACCAGTTAAGTACAATTAGTGAATCATATTAAGATGTCAAAGTTAAATTAAAAACAAAATAAGAAAGAATGTAATTACATAATATTAACATTATTGTCAAAACTTTAATACCTAAACAAACCCAGCTTTGTGGGATGTCAAAATGATCTTTGAAAGAAAATATAAACAGCTGTGATAATATCTCATACATAGATAAGAAGACAGAAGAATAATAGTAATCAGAATTAGTCATTTTGAATTAAAATTCAAATATTATAACAATAGACATAAAATATGAATCAGCCAATGAGAAGACAGACAGTTGCCATAACAACGGAACGTTATTTATTATTATTCCATTAAAAATTGTTAGTTCATTATTGATGCTCAAGACAGATAGAAGCCAAACCATAGTCGACTCAATTTTAATTTAAAACAGTCAAAAATCAATCAAAATTTAATAAAATGAAGACGCAAGAAGTCTGATGAAGAACTAGTCAATTCAACAGAGACCACAGACCAGATTTTCAAATTCTAAATTAATTATTTAATCCACATTATCCGAAAAAGAAGCCAGCCGTACTCCAAATCATAAATGATGGAAGATTGATGATCAAAAGGACCCAACCTAACATAGAACTGAGTAACTCTTCACCCGAATTCAACAGATTTGATAAGTATATCTGAAATACCCAAATTTATGGAATAAATTCTTATTAACTTTCTCTCACAACACAAATAACTCTCACTACGAACTGATAATCAAATTTCTTTCAAGGATTAATTGAAAATAAAAAACTAAACTTGTATGAAACCAGAAAATAACCTGGGTATAAATTACGAACTCTTAACACACACTTTTTAACACTTCAGGAACGAATTGTAATTAAATCTAATAGTATATAAGTACCATCAATGTAAGGTAGTGTACTTTATTATCATCTTGATAATATTTTTTCGTAACCAAAAGAACTCAGATTAAACGAACATTAAGAAAATAAACACAAAATAAGCCAACCTGAGAATAATTGTCTATTTATTGCCGGAGCAACTTGGTTAATAACAGTATATAATTTTGTATTGAATTGAATAACTGATAATTTCACGTTAATAAACTAGTACCGAGTTGTAATAACCGTCCTTTATTTCATTGTAAATTGCATTATAAGGTTTATGTACTTTAGCGACGAGCGAAATTGACGGCCAGTGGTAGACGTCGGCAACACGGCGCACTACTAGCGAGATTCATACGCCCGCCTATTGAGAGGGTAATCTGAATCAGCCAACACCGTCTAGAACGACCGCTCGATTACATTTTTAATTGTTTTCATAAACAATTTGGCGCCACCCGGGAATTAAAATTACATATTAAAGGACAGGTAAGGTTTACACTCGCGAGATATTGTACTGGTAATTCGTGAGATCACGACGGACATCGTCAGCGTAACCAAAAGAAAAAGTAAGTAAGTAAACATAAAGTAACGACTACAACGTGTGGGGCTAACACACAATATAAAACACACTTTTAGAGAGCACATACAGATCTAGTCGTTACAAATTGGCGACCAACTAGTGTGGCTAGAATTAAAGACTAGCGGCGGTTACGAGAAATAATGCAACACTCCATGATCACCAGGGGAAGATCAAAGAAGAGGGCTGAAGACACTGACAAAGAAGAACAGGAAACAACACCGATTGAAGAAATGGAAATGATTGAGCAATTGATCAAAGAGGATGCCCAAGAGGACCAACCAGAAAACCCAACCCAACCAGCACCTGAAGTAGAATAGCCGGCGATCAATCAAAGAAACCAACCCACCCGATGGACACCAATTTCCAGGAAATGATGAGGATTATGGTGGAACAATTAAACAGAAACAAGGAGGAAATTAATGACAATTTTAAGAAGCAGAAGGAAGAAACAAAAGAACAAAGAAAGGAGGACAGGGAATTTTTAAGAGAAAATAATGAAAAATTAAACAAAAAATTCGATGAAAAAACAGACAAAATGGAGGAGAAAATAAATGAAAATTCAACAAGACAAAATGAGATTTTAAGGGAAGATATTGACACACTGAACAATAAAATCGAAAGCAATAATGAGACGTTAAAGCAACAGATAAACAAGAAAATGGAGGAACACAGTGATACCTTACAGAAGAACCAAGAAACCCTACAACAGTGATTAACGCAGGACATGCAAAAAAGTAATGAGGAACTGAAGGAAGAATTGAGGGGACAATTGAAGGATGACCATGAGAAAAATAAAGAAGAGTTGAAACATCAATTAGAGGGATACTGTGAAGATATTAAGAGGAAGGTATCAGAAACAAATGAAAAAATAAAAACAACCAGTGAAACAGTAGCGAAGGCCCAGGAGGGAATACTAAGCAAAATTAAAGCAGTCGAGGATGAAGGAAGAATTGCAAGGGATGAGCTTCAACTAATAACGACAATAGAATGCACAAGAAACAAACAAGAAGTGCTCAAAAAGCTGGAAGAAAAGCACAAAGGAATACAAGGCGATGTAAGTGAAAGGGTGGAAAGAGTATATACCAACCTCAACCAGCAAGAAAGACAGATGCAGGAAGAGCTAGATGCACTGAGAGACAAACCCTGTAACAACGCACACATCATAACCAGCGAGAACCGGGAGCTAATAAACGTCCGAAGCTACCGGCGCAACCCGATAGAATTCCTAGAAAGAGTCAAGGAAATGATAGAAAAAAACAGGGAAACTCGATGGACAACGGTGCGCGGCCTGATTGATGAGATGTTCCGAGACACCCATGACAATTTGTGGACGGCCACCAGACCGGAAATAAACAACACCCAGGAGTTTAAAACGCAGTTCCGCAACAAGTATTGGTCGGAGTCGACCCAGAACGTGGTACGGAATGATATCAGTAATGGAAAGTATGAACCACAAGCAGGACACACCCTAACGTCATACTTTCTGGGCACGGTGTGCTTAGCTCGAAATCTGGAACCAAGAATACCGGAGGAATCATTGGTCATACAACTGGGGTACCATTATGAGGATGCCGTTCAAAAGGCCAGAAGACAAGGCCAAATCAAAACAATACAGGGTATGGCGAGCTTGTTAGAAGACCATGAGAATGAAGGACAATATAGGCGCAACAGAATGGTCAACTTAAAATACAACCGTTGGGATGAGAACCAAAACCCACCAAACTACAATCCGTCAAATAACAAACCCCAAAATAACATCTAAAATAATCCAAACCAGAATAACAACAATAATCAATATAGGGGTAACCGCCCAAATTACAATCAGGGTAATCCACCATATAACGGAACCAATCAAAATAATAATAATTACCGGGGAAATGGACCAAACCAGCATCCGAACAGCCAACCCAACAATAGTAATTACCACGGGAATAACTATAACCCGAATTACCAATATAATAACAGAGGAAACGGGGGTAACCGAAATCAAAGTAATCAACCCCAAGTACACTTTATGCGAGGGAGCACACAAAACAACCAGGGGACGCGCTACCCAAGACCGCAATCAAACGACCGAAGTAATAATATGTCTAAAATAATTAAAATGATCACAAGAAGAAAAGAAAAACAAACTAATCAAAAGTTAGAAATAATGAAATTAATAACTAAATAAATAAAAACAATCAACTGTGTGAGTATATAGCAAAGGTACAGCAGAAGGAAGAATGAGTAGAAAAAAGTTAAAATGATCTAAAGATCCATGAAGTGGACAATCCCCAAAATATTATTATTATTATTAATGAAAGTCACAAGATGACAAAAAGGTATTTAAGATTGACTGAGAATAGGTCCAGCAATCAATTAACTGAGCAGAGATGATGTTCCTCTGATCTCAGAATAAAGGGTAGTAATGGATGAAACCAGCTACTAAAAGTTAGGGAAATTATATATAACAGGGAGAACGCACTAATCGAAATAAGTAAAAACAGATCTAAAAGATAACTAAATAAAGAGGACTGGAACAAGTAAGAAGAGAAACAAGAAGGAAGAAATAAACAAGAAGAAAAAGGAAAAAAATTATATATAACTGATAATTTCATGAAAAACTATACTAGTGTTTTACCAAAATGATCAATTTTGATGGAGAGGCATTATGTTACAACACAAAAAGCCACCCCAATACCAGGGAAAAAACTATGAATCAACTATATTAAACTAATGAAAATAAAATGACTATGACGAGACAAATGACTATGACCCAACCCAAGTGATTGACCCAATAAAAGAAAAGAAAATGAGAAGGTATACGAAAAAGACACAAACAAATAATAAAGAAAAGAAAATGAGAAATATTAAACTCAAATGATGATGAAAAAGACGCAAACAAATAATAAATGTAAAGGACAAATTTTAAAATAAAATAAAATAATATCAATTAAAGTACACTAACCAGAGAAATAGATATTAAATGTATTGAATAACTATATAATGATAAGTGAATCAGAACATGAAATTTGTTAACACTATAACTGATAATTGTGAATAAAACAATAAAAAACCCAGAAGTGAGAGATAGGTAGGGAGTGAAGGTGATTAAGTGAGTAAAGAGAAATCGATATTAGGGAATAACCACTAGTAACACTCAAGTACAATAAAAAAGTGCAAAGTGCCAGTGTAAACCCAAAATAAATAGAAAACCCAACATATAGGTATAGACACCTAAAACCAGTGATTAACACTATAGTTTAATGGTGAAAAATACAAAAAAATAAGAATGTTATTGTTAGTATAGTTAAACGTGATAGTAGATTAGCAATACAGTGGTATTCAGGGTAAAAATCCCATAATGATTAAAAATGTTATTGTTACAATGGTTAGGTAAAGAAAAAAAAATATATAGTAAAAGTTAAAAGAAAAATATACTAAATAATATAAGTGCAAAATAAGTAAAACACCCTTGGATCTTAAAATGTTCAAAAGGATAATTAGCAAGATAAAATAAATGGTGTTATAATGTTCTTCACCAAGATAGTTATTTGTTCAATTAAGTTTATAAGAAGGAATATGGCTGAAAAAAGTAAACAGACCATAAACCTAATTTTTGTGTTATGTTTTATAAGTAATATTAAATGATAGACAAGTTATAAAAAATGGCAATATAGATAAGTAAGGAGATAAATTCTTACAAACATAATAATACAGGAAAGGAAATTAGAGGGTAATAGACAGGCCATGGTTTTGTAAAGTAATAAGAACATACAATTATTGTAAAACAGCCCAAACTAATTCTAAAGGTAAGCAAGTCATAAGTGACACCAAGCAAAACATATGTAAATGCAAAATGATCTTTAATTTACGTAAAATAAGAAGATATAGCCAATTACTACTTAGGCCTATAAAATGCCTAACTGTATACATCCAAAATAAACAAATTGTAAGAAATTAACTATTGTATTAGAAAATCCAGGGCAAGCAACCAGTTAAGTACAATTAGTGAATCATATTAAGATGTCAAAGTTAAATTAAAAACAAAATAAGACAGAATGTAATTACATAATATTAACATTATTGTCAAAACTTTAATACCTAAACAAACCCAGCTTTGTGGGATGTCAAAATGATCTTTGAAAGAAAATATAAACAGCTGTGATAATATCTCATACATAGATAAGAAGACAGAAGAATAATAGTAATCAGAATTAGTCATTTTGAATTAAAATTCAAATATTATAACAATAGACATAAAATATGAATCAGCCAATGAGAAGACAGACAGTTGCCATAACAACGGAACGTTATTTATTATTATTCCATTAAAAATTGTTAGTTCATTATTGACGCTCAAGACAGATAGAAGCCAAGCCATAGTCGACTCAATTTTAATTTAAAACAGTCAAAAATCAATCAAAATTTAATAAAATGAAGACGCAAGAAGTCTGATGAAGAACTAGTCAATTCAACAGAGACCACAGACCAGATTTTCAAATTCTAAATTAATTATTTAATCCACATTATCCGAAAAAGAAGCCAGCCGTACTCCAAATCATAAATGATGGAAGATTGATGATCAAAAGGACCCAACCTAACATAGAACTGAGTAACTCTTCACCCGAATTCAACAGATTTGATAAGTATATCTGAAATACCCAAATTTATGGAATAAATTCTTATTAACTTTCTCTCACAACACAAATAACTCTCACTACGAACTGATAATCAAATTTCTTTCAAGGATTAATTGAAAATAAAAAACTAAACTTGTATGAAACCAGAAAATAACCTGGGTATAAATTACGAACTCTTAACACACACTTTTTAACACTTCAGGAACGAATTGTAATTAAATCTAATAGTATATAAGTACCATCAATGTAAGGTAGTGTACTTTATTATCATCTTGATAATATTTTTTCGTAACCAAAAGAACTCAGATTAAACGAACATTAAGAAAATAAACACAAAATGACAGCATGTTGTGACCTAGTAACGTTTAATCAACTTTAGCCAACCTGAGAATAATTGTCTATTTATTGCCGGAGCAACTTGGTTAATAACAGTATATAATTTTGTATTGAATTGAATAACTGATAATTTCACGTTAATAAACTAGTACCGAGTTGTAATAACCGTCCTTTATTTCATTGTAAATTGCATTATAAGGTTTATGTACTTTAGCGACGAGCGAAATTGACGGCCAGTGGTAGACGTCGGCAACACGGCGCACTACTAGCGAGATTCATACGCCCGCCTATTGAGAGGGTAATCTGAATCAGCCAACACCGTCTAGAACGACCGCTCGATTACATTTTTAATTGTTTTCATAAACAATTTGGCGCCACCCGGGAATTAAAATTACATATTAAAGGACAGGTAAGGTTTACACTCGCGAGATATTGTACTGGTAATTCGTGAGATCACGACGGACATCGTCAGCGTAACCAAAAGAAAAAGTAAGTAAGTAAACATAAAGTAACGACTACAACGTGTGGGGCTAACACACAATATAAAACACACTTTTAGAGAGCACATACAGATCTAGTCGTTACAAATTGGCGACCAACTAGTGTGGCTAGAATTAAAGACTAGCGGCGGTTACGAGAAATAATGCAACACTCCATGATCACCAGGGGAAGATCAAAGAAGAGGGCTGAAGACACTGACAAAGAAGAACAGGAAACAACACCGATTGAAGAAATGGAAATGATTGAGCAATTGATCAAAGAGGATGCCCAAGAGGACCAACCAGAAAACCCAACCCAACCAGCACCTGAAGTAGAATAGCCGGCGATCAATCAAAGAAACCAACCCACCCGATGGACACCAATTTCCAGGAAATGATGAGGATTATGGTGGAACAATTAAACAGAAACAAGGAGGAAATTAATGACAATTTTAAGAAGCAGAAGGAAGAAACAAAAGAACAAAGAAAGGAGGACAGGGAATTTTTAAGAGAAAATAATGAAAAATTAAACAAAAAATTCGATGAAAAAACAGACAAAATGGAGGAGAAAATAAATGAAAATTCAACAAGACAAAATGAGATTTTAAGGGAAGATATTGACACACTGAACAATAAAATCGAAAGCAATAATGAGACGTTAAAGCAACAGATAAACAAGAAAATGGAGGAACACAGTGATACCTTACAGAAGAACCAAGAAACCCTACAACAGTGATTAACGCAGGACATGCAAAAAAGTAATGAGGAACTGAAGGAAGAATTGAGGGGACAATTGAAGGATGACCATGAGAAAAATAAAGAAGAGTTGAAACATCAATTAGAGGGATACTGTGAAGATATTAAGAGGAAGGTATCAGAAACAAATGAAAAAATAAAAACAACCAGTGAAACAGTAGCGAAGGCCCAGGAGGGAATACTAAGCAAAATTAAAGCAGTCGAGGATGAAGGAAGAATTGCAAGGGATGAGCTTCAACTAATAACGACAATAGAATGCACAAGAAACAAACAAGAAGTGCTCAAAAAGCTGGAAGAAAAGCACAAAGAAATACAAGGCGATGTAAGTGAAAGGGTGGAAAGAGTATATACCAACCTCAACCAGCAAGAAAGACAGATGCAGGAAGAGCTAGATGCACTGAGAGACAAACCCTGTAACAACGCACACATCATAACCAGCGAGAACCGGGAGCTAATAAACGTCCGAAGCTACCGGCGCAACCCGATAGAATTCCTAGAAAGAGTCAAGGAAATGATAGAAAAAAACAGGGAAACTCGATGGACAACGGTGCGCGGCCTGATTGATGAGATGTTCCGAGACACCCATGACAATTTGTGGACGGCCACCAGACCGGAAATAAACAACACCCAGGAGTTTAAAACGCAGTTCCGCAACAAGTATTGGTCGGAGTCGACCCAGAACGTGGTACGGAATGATATCAGTAATGGAAAGTATGAACCACAAGCAGGACACACCCTAACGTCATACTTTCTGGGCACGGTGTGCATAGCTCGAAATCTGGAACCAAGAATACCGGAGGAATCATTGGTCATACAACTGGGGTACCATTATGAGGATGCCGTTCAAAAGGCCAGAAGACAAGGCCAAATCAAAACAATACAGGGTATGGCGAGCTTGTTAGAAGACCATGAGAATGAAGGACAATATAGGCGCAACAGAATGGTCAACTTAAAATACAACCGTTGGGATGAGAACCAAAACCCACCAAACTACAATCCGTCAAATAACAAACCCCAAAATAACATCTAAAATAATCCAAACCAGAATAATAACAACAATCAATATAGGGGTAACCGCCCAAATTACAATCAGGGTAATCCACCATATAACGGAACCAATCAAAATAATAATAATTACCGGGGAAATGGACCAAACCAGCATCCGAACAGCCAACCCAACAATAGTAATTACCACGGGAATAACTATAACCCGAATTACCAATATAATAACAGAGGAAACGGGGGTAACCGAAATCAAAGTAATCAACCCCAAGTACACTTTATGCGAGGGAGCACACAAAACAACCAGGGGACGCGCTACCCAAGACCGCAATCAAACGACCGAAGTAATAATATGTCTAAAATAATTAAAATGATCACAAGAAGAAAAGAAAAACAAACTAATCAAAAGTTAGAAATAATGAAATTAATAACTAAATAAATAAAAACAATCAACTGTGTGAGTATATAGCAAAGGTACAGCAGAAGGAAGAATGAGTAGAAAAAAGTTAAAATGATCTAAAGATCCATGAAGTGGACAATCCAAAAAATATTATTATTTGGATTAATGAAAGTCACAAGATGACAAAAAGGTATGTAAGATTGACTGAGAATAGGTCCAGCAATCAATTAACTGAGCAGTAATGATGTTCCTCTGATCTCAGAATAAAGGGTAGTAATGGATGAAACCAGCTACTAAAAGTTAGGGAAATTATATATAACAGGGAGAACGCACTAATCGAAATAAGTAAAAACAGATCTAAAAGATAACTAAATAAAGAGGACTGGAACAAGTAAGAAGAGAAACAAGAAGGAAGAAATAAACAAGAAGAAAAAGGAAAAAAAATTATATATAACTGATAATTTCATGAAAAACTATACTAGTGTTTTACCAAAATGATCAATTTTGATGGAGAGGCATTATGTTACAACACAAAAAGCCACCCCAATACCAGGGAAAAAACTATGAATCAACTATATTAAACTAATGAAAATAAAATGACTATGACGAGACAAAATGACTATGACCCAACCCAAGTGATTGACCCAATAAAAGAAAAGAAAATGAGAAGGTATACGAAAAAGACACAAACAAATAATAAAGAAAAGAAAATGAGAAATATTAAACTCAAATGATGATGAAAAAGACGCAAACAAATAATAAATGTAAAGGACAAATTTTAAAATAAAATAAAATAATATCAATTAAAGTACACTAACCAGAGAAATAGATATTAAATGTATTGAATAACTATATAATGATAAGTGAATCAGAACATGAAATTTGTTAACACTATAACTGATAATTGTGAATAAAACAATAAAAAACCCAGAAGTGAGAGATAGGTAGGGAGTGAAGGTGATTAAGTGAGTAAAGAGAAATCGATATTAGGGAATAACCACTAGTAACACTCAAGTACAATAAAAAAGTGCAAAGTGCCAGTGTAAACCCAAAATAAATAGAAAACCCAACATATAGGTATAGACACCTAAAACCAGTGATTAACACTATAGTTTAATGGTGAAAAATACAAAAAAATAAGAATGTTATTGTTAGTATAGTTAAAAGTGATAGTAGATTAGCAATACAGTGGTATTCAGGGTAAAAATCCCATAATGATTAAAAATGTTATTGTTACAATGGTTAGGTAAAGAAAAAAAAATATATAGTAAAAGTTAAAAGAAAAATATACTAAATAATACAAGTGCAAAATAAGTAAAACACCCTTGGATCTTAAAATGTTCAAAAGGATAATTAGCAAGATAAAATAAATGGTGTTATAATGTTCTTCACCAAGATAGTTATTTGTTCAATTAAGTTTATAAGAAGGAATATGGCTGAAAAAAGTAAACAGACCATAAACCTAATTTTTGTGTTATGTTTTATAAGTAATATTAAATGATAGACAAGTTATAAAAAATGGCAATATAGATAAGTAAGGAGATAAATTCTTACAAACATAATAATACAGGAAAGGAAATTAGAGGGTAATAGACAGGCCATGGTTTTGTAAAGTAATAAGAACATACAATTATTGTAAAACAGCCCAAACTAATTCTAAAGGTAAGCAAGTCATAAGTGACACCAAGCAAAACATATGTAAATGCAAAATGATCTTAATTTACGTAAAATAAGAAGATATAGCCAATTACTACTTACGCCTATAAAATGCCTAACCTGTATACATCCAAAATAAACAAATTGTAAGAAATTAACTATTGTATTAGAAAATCCAGGGCAAGCAACCAGTTAAGTACAATTAGTGAATCATATTAAGATGTCAAAGTTAAATTAAAAACAAAATAAGAAAGAATGTAATTACATAATATTAACATTATTGTCAAAACTTTAATACCTAAACAAACCCAGCTTTGTGGGATGTCAAAATGATCTTTGAAAGAAAATATAAACAGCTGTGATAATATCTCATACATAGATAAGAAGACAGAAGAATAATAGTAATCAGAATTAGTCATTTTGAATTAAAATTCAAATATTATAACAATAGACATAAAATATGAATCAGCCAATGAGAAGACAGACAGTTGCCATAACAACGGAACGTTATTTATTATTATTCCATTAAAAATTGTTAGTTCATTATTGACGCTCAAGACAGATAGAAGCCAAGACATAGTCGACTCAATTTTAATTTAAAACAGTCAAAAATCAATCAAAATTTAATAAAATGAAGACGCAAGAAGTCTGATGAAGAACTAGTCAATTCAACAGAGACCACAGACCAGATTTTCAAATTCTAAATTAATTATTTAATCCACATTATCCGAAAAAGAAGCCAGCCGTACTCCAAATCATAAATGATGGAAGATTGATGATCAAAAGGACCCAACCTAACATAGAACTGAGTAACTCTTCACCCGAATTCAACAGATTTGATAAGTATATCTGAAATACCCAAATTTATGGAATAAATTCTTATTAACTTTCTCTCACAACACAAATAACTCTCACTACGAACTGATAATCAAATTTCTTTCAAGGATTAATTGAAAATAAAAAACTAAACTTGTATGAAACCAGAAAATAACCTGGGTATAAATTACGAACTCTTAACACACACTTTTTAACACTTCAGGAACGAATTGTAATTAAATCTAATAGTATATAAGTACCATCAATGTAAGGTAGTGTACTTTATTATCATCTTGATAATATTTTTTCGTAACCAAAAGAACTCAGATTAAACGAACATTAAGAAAATAAACACAAAATGACAGC
Organism: Magicicada septendecula; assembly: GCA_034769895.1. Taxonomy (NCBI): domain Eukaryota; kingdom Metazoa; phylum Arthropoda; class Insecta; order Hemiptera; family Cicadidae; genus Magicicada; species Magicicada septendecula. The sequence goes on along the minus strand of CM068371.1, from coordinate 228,029,266 downwards.
ATGTTGTGACCTAGTAACGTTTAATCAACTTTAGCCAACCTGAGAATAATTGTCTATTTATTGCCGGAGCAACTTGGTTAATAACAGTATATAATTTTGTATTGAATTGAATAACTGATAATTTCACGTTAATAAACTAGTACCGAGTTGTAATAACCGTCCTTTATTTCATTGTAAATTGCATTATAAGGTTTATGTACTTTAGCGACGAGCGAAATTGACGGCCAGTGGTAGACGTCGGCAACACGGCGCACTACTAGCGAGATTCATACGCCCGCCTATTGAGAGGGTAATCTGAATCAGCCAACACCGTCTAGAACGACCGCTCGATTACATTTTTAATTGTTTTCATAAACAATTTGGCGCCACCCGGGAATTAAAATTACATATTAAAGGACAGGTAAGGTTTACACTCGCGAGATATTGTACTGGTAATTCGTGAGATCACGACGGACATCGTCAGCGTAACCAAAAGAAAAAGTAAGTAAGTAAACATAAAGTAACGACTACAACGTGTGGGGCTAACACACAATATAAAACACACTTTTAGAGAGCACATACAGATCTAGTCGTTACAAATTGGCGACCAACTAGTGTGGCTAGAATTAAAGACTAGCGGCGGTTACGAGAAATAATGCAACACTCCATGATCACCAGGGGAAGATCAAAGAAGAGGGCTGAAGACACTGACAAAGAAGAACAGGAAACAACACCGATTGAAGAAATGGAAATGATTGAGCAATTGATCAAAGAGGATGCCCAAGAGGACCAACCAGAAAACCCAACCCAACCAGCACCTGAAGTAGAATAGCCGGCGATCAATCAAAGAAACCAACCCACCCGATGGACACCAATTTCCAGGAAATGATGAGGATTATGGTGGAACAATTAAACAGAAACAAGGAGGAAATTAATGACAATTTTAAGAAGCAGAAGGAAGAAACAAAAGAACAAAGAAAGGAGGACAGGGAATTTTTAAGAGAAAATAATGAAAAATTAAACAAAAAATTCGATGAAAAAACAGACAAAATGGAGGAGAAAATAAATGAAAATTCAACAAGACAAAATGAGATTTTAAGGGAAGATATTGACACACTGAACAATAAAATCGAAAGCAATAATGAGACGTTAAAGCAACAGATAAACAAGAAAATGGAGGAACACAGTGATACCTTACAGAAGAACCAAGAAACCCTACAACAGTGATTAACGCAGGACATGCAAAAAAGTAATGAGGAACTGAAGGAAGAATTGAGGGGACAATTGAAGGATGACCATGAGAAAAATAAAGAAGAGTTGAAACATCAATTAGAGGGATACTGTGAAGATATTAAGAGGAAGGTATCAGAAACAAATGAAAAAATAAAAACAACCAGTGAAACAGTAGCGAAGGCCCAGGAGGGAATACTAAGCAAAATTAAAGCAGTCGAGGATGAAGGAAGAATTGCAAGGGATGAGCTTCAACTAATAACGACAATAGAATGCACAAGAAACAAACAAGAAGTGCTCAAAAAGCTGGAAGAAAAGCACAAAGGAATACAAGGCGATGTAAGTGAAAGGGTGGAAAGAGTATATACCAACCTCAACCAGCAAGAAAGACAGATGCAGGAAGAGCTAGATGCACTGAGAGACAAACCCTGTAACAACGCACACATCATAACCAGCGAGAACCGGGAGCTAATAAACGTCCGAAGCTACCGGCGCAACCCGATAGAATTCCTAGAAAGAGTCAAGGAAATGATAGAAAAAAACAGGGAAACTCGATGGACAACGGTGCGCGGCCTGATTGATGAGATGTTCCGAGACACCCATGACAATTTGTGGACGGCCACCAGACCGGAAATAAACAACACCCAGGAGTTTAAAACGCAGTTCCGCAACAAGTATTGGTCGGAGTCGACCCAGAACGTGGTACGGAATGATATCAGTAATGGAAAGTATGAACCACAAGCAGGACACACCCTAACGTCATACTTTCTGGGCACGGTGTGCTTAGCTCGAAATCTGGAACCAAGAATACCGGAGGAATCATTGGCCATACAACTGGGGTACCATTATGAGGATGCCGTTCAAAAGGCCAGAAGACAAGGCCAAATCAAAACAATACAGGGTATGGCGAGCTTGTTAGAAGACCATGAGAATGAAGGACAATATAGGCGCAACAGAATGGTCAACTTAAAATACAACCGTTGGGATGAGAACCAAAACCCACCAAACTACAATCCGTCAAATAACAAACCCCAAAATAACATCTAAAATAATCCAAACCAGAATAACAACAATAATCAATATAGGGGTAACCGCCCAAATTACAATCAGGGTAATCCACCATATAACGGAACCAATCAAAATAATAATAATTACCGGGGAAATGGACCAAACCAGCATCCGAACAGCCAACCCAACAATAGTAATTACCACGGGAATAACTATAACCCGAATTACCAATATAATAACAGAGGAAACGGGGGTAACCGAAATCAAAGTAATCAACCCCAAGTACACTTTATGCGAGGGAGCACACAAAACAACCAGGGGACGCGCTACCCAAGACCGCAATCAAACGACCGAAGTAATAATATGTCTAAAATAATTAAAATGATCACAAGAAGAAAAGAAAAACAAACTAATCAAAAGTTAGAAATAATGAAATTAATAACTAAATAAATAAAAACAATCAACTGTGTGAGTATATAGCAAAGGTACAGCAGAAGGAAGAATGAGTAGAAAAAAGTTAAAATGATCTAAAGATCCATGAAGTGGACAATCCCCAAAATATTATTATTATTATTAATGAAAGTCACAAGATGACAAAAAGGTATTTAAGATTGACTGAGAATAGGTCCAGCAATCAATTAACTGAGCAGAGATGATGTTCCTCTGATCTCAGAATAAAGGGTAGTAATGGATGAAACCAGCTACTAAAAGTTAGGGAAATTATATATAACAGGGAGAACGCACTAATCGAAATAAGTAAAAACAGATCTAAAAGATAACTAAATAAAGAGGACTGGAACAAGTAAGAAGAGAAACAAGAAGGAAGAAATAAACAAGAAGAAAAAGGAAAAAAATTATATATAACTGATAATTTCATGAAAAACTATACTAGTGTTTTACCAAAATGATCAATTTTGATGGAGAGGCATTATGTTACAACACAAAAAGCCACCCCAATACCAGGGAAAAAACTATGAATCAACTATATTAAACTAATGAAAATAAAATGACTATGACGAGACAAATGACTATGACCCAACCCAAGTGATTGACCCAATAAAAGAAAAGAAAATGAGAAGGTATACGAAAAAGACACAAACAAATAATAAAGAAAAGAAAATGAGAAATATTAAACTCAAATGATGATGAAAAAGACGCAAACAAATAATAAATGTAAAGGACAAATTTTAAAATAAAATAAAATAATATCAATTAAAGTACACTAACCAGAGAAATAGATATTAAATGTATTGAATAACTATATAATGATAAGTGAATCAGAACATGAAATTTGTTAACACTATAACTGATAATTGTGAATAAAACAATAAAAAACCCAGAAGTGAGAGATAGGTAGGGAGTGAAGGTGATTAAGTGAGTAAAGAGAAATCGATATTAGGGAATAACCACTAGTAACACTCAAGTACAATAAAAAAGTGCAAAGTGCCAGTGTAAACCCAAAATAAATAGAAAACCCAACATATAGGTATAGACACCTAAAACCAGTGATTAACACTATAGTTTAATGGTGAAAAATACAAAAAAATAAGAATGTTATTGTTAGTATAGTTAAACGTGATAGTAGATTAGCAATACAGTGGTATTCAGGGTAAAAATCCCATAATGATTAAAAATGTTATTGTTACAATGGTTAGGTAAAGAAAAAAAAATATATAGTAAAAGTTAAAAGAAAAATATACTAAATAATATAAGTGCAAAATAAGTAAAACACCCTTGGATCTTAAAATGTTCAAAAGGATAATTAGCAAGATAAAATAAATGGTGTTATAATGTTCTTCACCAAGATAGTTATTTGTTCAATTAAGTTTATAAGAAGGAATATGGCTGAAAAAAGTAAACAGACCATAAACCTAATTTTTGTGTTATGTTTTATAAGTAATATTAAATGATAGACAAGTTATAAAAAATGGCAATATAGATAAGTAAGGAGATAAATTCTTACAAACATAATAATACAGGAAAGGAAATTAGAGGGTAATAGACAGGCCATGGTTTTGTAAAGTAATAAGAACATACAATTATTGTAAAACAGCCCAAACTAATTCTAAAGGTAAGCAAGTCATAAGTGACACCAAGCAAAACATATGTAAATGCAAAATGATCTTTAATTTACGTAAAATAAGAAGATATAGCCAATTACTACTTAGGCCTATAAAATGCCTAACTGTATACATCCAAAATAAACAAATTGTAAGAAATTAACTATTGTATTAGAAAATCCAGGGCAAGCAACCAGTTAAGTACAATTAGTGAATCATATTAAGATGTCAAAGTTAAATTAAAAACAAAATAAGACAGAATGTAATTACATAATATTAACATTATTGTCAAAACTTTAATACCTAAACAAACCCAGCTTTGTGGGATGTCAAAATGATCTTTGAAAGAAAATATAAACAGCTGTGATAATATCTCATACATAGATAAGAAGACAGAAGAATAATAGTAATCAGAATTAGTCATTTTGAATTAAAATTCAAATATTATAACAATAGACATAAAATATGAATCAGCCAATGAGAAGACAGACAGTTGCCATAACAACGGAACGTTATTTATTATTATTCCATTAAAAATTGTTAGTTCATTATTGACGCTCAAGACAGATAGAAGCCAAGCCATAGTCGACTCAATTTTAATTTAAAACAGTCAAAAATCAATCAAAATTTAATAAAATGAAGACGCAAGAAGTCTGATGAAGAACTAGTCAATTCAACAGAGACCACAGACCAGATTTTCAAATTCTAAATTAATTATTTAATCCACATTATCCGAAAAAGAAGCCAGCCGTACTCCAAATCATAAATGATGGAAGATTGATGATCAAAAGGACCCAACCTAACATAGAACTGAGTAACTCTTCACCCGAATTCAACAGATTTGATAAGTATATCTGAAATACCCAAATTTATGGAATAAATTCTTATTAACTTTCTCTCACAACACAAATAACTCTCACTACGAACTGATAATCAAATTTCTTTCAAGGATTAATTGAAAATAAAAAACTAAACTTGTATGAAACCAGAAAATAACCTGGGTATAAATTACGAACTCTTAACACACACTTTTTAACACTTCAGGAACGAATTGTAATTAAATCTAATAGTATATAAGTACCATCAATGTAAGGTAGTGTACTTTATTATCATCTTGATAATATTTTTTCGTAACCAAAAGAACTCAGATTAAACGAACATTAAGAAAATAAACACAAAATGACAGCATGTTGTGACCTAGTAACGTTTAATCAACTTTAGCCAACCTGAGAATAATTGTCTATTTATTGCCGGAGCAACTTGGTTAATAACAGTATATAATTTTGTATTGAATTGAATAACTGATAATTTCACGTTAATAAACTAGTACCGAGTTGTAATAACCGTCCTTTATTTCATTGTAAATTGCATTATAAGGTTTATGTACTTTAGCGACGAGCGAAATTGACGGCCAGTGGTAGACGTCGGCAACACGGCGCACTACTAGCGAGATTCATACGCCCGCCTATTGAGAGGGTAATCTGAATCAGCCAACACCGTCTAGAACGACCGCTCGATTACATTTTTAATTGTTTTCATAAACAATTTGGCGCCACCCGGGAATTAAAATTACATATTAAAGGACAGGTAAGGTTTACACTCGCGAGATATTGTACTGGTAATTCGTGAGATCACGACGGACATCGTCAGCGTAACCAAAAGAAAAAGTAAGTAAGTAAACATAAAGTAACGACTACAACGTGTGGGGCTAACACACAATATAAAACACACTTTTAGAGAGCACATACAGATCTAGTCGTTACAAATTGGCGACCAACTAGTGTGGCTAGAATTAAAGACTAGCGGCGGTTACGAGAAATAATGCAACACTCCATGATCACCAGGGGAAGATCAAAGAAGAGGGCTGAAGACACTGACAAAGAAGAACAGGAAACAACACCGATTGAAGAAATGGAAATGATTGAGCAATTGATCAAAGAGGATGCCCAAGAGGACCAACCAGAAAACCCAACCCAACCAGCACCTGAAGTAGAATAGCCGGCGATCAATCAAAGAAACCAACCCACCCGATGGACACCAATTTCCAGGAAATGATGAGGATTATGGTGGAACAATTAAACAGAAACAAGGAGGAAATTAATGACAATTTTAAGAAGCAGAAGGAAGAAACAAAAGAACAAAGAAAGGAGGACAGGGAATTTTTAAGAGAAAATAATGAAAAATTAAACAAAAAATTCGATGAAAAAACAGACAAAATGGAGGAGAAAATAAATGAAAATTCAACAAGACAAAATGAGATTTTAAGGGAAGATATTGACACACTGAACAATAAAATCGAAAGCAATAATGAGACGTTAAAGCAACAGATAAACAAGAAAATGGAGGAACACAGTGATACCTTACAGAAGAACCAAGAAACCCTACAACAGTGATTAACGCAGGACATGCAAAAAAGTAATGAGGAACTGAAGGAAGAATTGAGGGGACAATTGAAGGATGACCATGAGAAAAATAAAGAAGAGTTGAAACATCAATTAGAGGGATACTGTGAAGATATTAAGAGGAAGGTATCAGAAACAAATGAAAAAATAAAAACAACCAGTGAAACAGTAGCGAAGGCCCAGGAGGGAATACTAAGCAAAATTAAAGCAGTCGAGGATGAAGGAAGAATTGCAAGGGATGAGCTTCAACTAATAACGACAATAGAATGCACAAGAAACAAACAAGAAGTGCTCAAAAAGCTGGAAGAAAAGCACAAAGAAATACAAGGCGATGTAAGTGAAAGGGTGGAAAGAGTATATACCAACCTCAACCAGCAAGAAAGACAGATGCAGGAAGAGCTAGATGCACTGAGAGACAAACCCTGTAACAACGCACACATCATAACCAGCGAGAACCGGGAGCTAATAAACGTCCGAAGCTACCGGCGCAACCCGATAGAATTCCTAGAAAGAGTCAAGGAAATGATAGAAAAAAACAGGGAAACTCGATGGACAACGGTGCGCGGCCTGATTGATGAGATGTTCCGAGACACCCATGACAATTTGTGGACGGCCACCAGACCGGAAATAAACAACACCCAGGAGTTTAAAACGCAGTTCCGCAACAAGTATTGGTCGGAGTCGACCCAGAACGTGGTACGGAATGATATCAGTAATGGAAAGTATGAACCACAAGCAGGACACACCCTAACGTCATACTTTCTGGGCACGGTGTGCATAGCTCGAAATCTGGAACCAAGAATACCGGAGGAATCATTGGTCATACAACTGGGGTACCATTATGAGGATGCCGTTCAAAAGGCCAGAAGACAAGGCCAAATCAAAACAATACAGGGTATGGCGAGCTTGTTAGAAGACCATGAGAATGAAGGACAATATAGGCGCAACAGAATGGTCAACTTAAAATACAACCGTTGGGATGAGAACCAAAACCCACCAAACTACAATCCGTCAAATAACAAACCCCAAAATAACATCTAAAATAATCCAAACCAGAATAATAACAACAATCAATATAGGGGTAACCGCCCAAATTACAATCAGGGTAATCCACCATATAACGGAACCAATCAAAATAATAATAATTACCGGGGAAATGGACCAAACCAGCATCCGAACAGCCAACCCAACAATAGTAATTACCACGGGAATAACTATAACCCGAATTACCAATATAATAACAGAGGAAACGGGGGTAACCGAAATCAAAGTAATCAACCCCAAGTACACTTTATGCGAGGGAGCACACAAAACAACCAGGGGACGCGCTACCCAAGACCGCAATCAAACGACCGAAGTAATAATATGTCTAAAATAATTAAAATGATCACAAGAAGAAAAGAAAAACAAACTAATCAAAAGTTAGAAATAATGAAATTAATAACTAAATAAATAAAAACAATCAACTGTGTGAGTATATAGCAAAGGTACAGCAGAAGGAAGAATGAGTAGAAAAAAGTTAAAATGATCTAAAGATCCATGAAGTGGACAATCCAAAAAATATTATTATTATTATTAATGAAAGTCACAAGATGACAAAAAGGTATGTAAGATTGACTGAGAATAGGTCCAGCAATCAATTAACTGAGCAGTAATGATGTTCCTCTGATCTCAGAATAAAGGGTAGTAATGGATGAAACCAGCTACTAAAAGTTAGGGAAATTATATATAACAGGGAGAACGCACTAATCGAAATAAGTAAAAACAGATCTAAAAGATAACTAAATAAAGAGGACTGGAACAAGTAAGAAGAGAAACAAGAAGGAAGAAATAAACAAGAAGAAAAAGGAAAAAAATTATATATAACTGATAATTTCATGAAAAACTATACTAGTGTTTTACCAAAATGATCAATTTTGATGGAGAGGCATTATGTTACAACACAAAAAGCCACCCCAATACCAGGGAAAAAACTATGAATCAACTATATTAAACTAATGAAAATAAAATGACTATGACGAGACAAATGACTATGACCCAACCCAAGTGATTGACCCAATAAAAGAAAAGAAAATGAGAAGGTATACGAAAAAGACACAAACAAATAATAAAGAAAAGAAAATGAGAAATATTAAACTCAAATGATGATGAAAAAGACGCAAACAAATAATAAATGTAAAGGACAAATTTTAAAATAAAATAAAATAATATCAATTAAAGTACACTAACCAGAGAAATAGATATTAAATGTGTTGAATAACTATATAATGATAAGTGAATCAGAACATGAAATTTGTTAACACTATAACTGATAATTGTGAATAAAACAATAAAAAACCCAGAAGTGAGAGATAGGTAGGGAGTGAAGGTGATTAAGTGAGTAAAGAGAAATCGATATTAGGGAATAACCACTAGTAACACTCAAGTACAATAAAAAAGTGCAAAGTGCCAGTGTAAACCCAAAATAAATAGAAAACCCAACATATAGGTATAGACACCTAAAACCAGTGATTAACACTATAGTTTAATGGTGAAAAATACAAAAAAATAAGAATGTTATTGTTAGTATAGTTAAAAGTGATAGTAGATTAGCAATACAGTGGTATTCAGGGTAAAAATCCCATAATGATTAAAAATGTTATTGTTACAATGGTTAGGTAAAGAAAAAAAAATATATAGTAAAAGTTAAAAGAAAAATATACTAAATAATACAAGTGCAAAATAAGTAAAACACCCTTGGATCTTAAAATGTTCAAAAGGATAATTAGCAAGATAAAATAAATGGTGTTATAATGTTCTTCACCAAGATAGTTATTTGTTCAATTAAGTTTATAAGAAGGAATATGGCTGAAAAAAGTAAACAGACCATAAACCTAATTTTTGTGTTATGTTTTATAAGTAATATTAAATGATAGACAAGTTATAAAAAATGGCAATATAGATAAGTAAGGAGATAAATTCTTACAAACATAATAATACAGGAAAGGAAATTAGAGGGTAATAGACAGGCCATGGTTTTGTAAAGTAATAAGAACATACAATTATTGTAAAACAGCCCAAACTAATTCTAAAGGTAAGCAAGTCATAAGTGACACCAAGCAAAACATATGTAAATGCAAAATGATCTTTAATTTACGTAAAATAAGAAGATATAGCCAATTACTACTTACGCCTATAAAATGCCTAACTGTATACATCCAAAATAAACAAATTGTAAGAAATTAACTATTGTATTAGAAAATCCAGGGCAAGCAACCAGTTAAGTACAATTAGTGAATCATATTAAGATGTCAAAGTTAAATTAAAAACAAAATAAGAAAGAATGTAATTACATAATATTAACATTATTGTCAAAACTTTAATACCTAAACAAACCCAGCTTTGTGGGATGTCAAAATGATCTTTGAAAGAAAATATAAACAGCTGTGATAATATCTCATACATAGATAAGAAGACAGAAGAATAATAGTAATCAGAATTAGTCATTTTGAATTAAAATTCAAATATTATAACAATAGACATAAAATATGAATCAGCCAATGAGAAGACAGACAGTTGCCATAACAACGGAACGTTATTTATTATTATTCCATTAAAAATTGTTAGTTCATTATTGACGCTCAAGACAGATAGAAGCCAAACCATAGTCGACTCAATTTTAATTTAAAACAGTCAAAAATCAATCAAAATTTAATAAAATGAAGACGCAAGAAGTCTGATGAAGAACTAGTCAATTCAACAGAGACCACAGACCAGATTTTCAAATTCTAAATTAATTATTTAATCCACATTATCCGAAAAAGAAGCCAGCCGTACTCCAAATCATAAATGATGGAAGATTGATGATCAAAAGGACCCAACCTAACATAGAACTGAGTAACTCTTCACCCGAATTCAACAGATTTGATAAGTATATCTGAAATACCCAAATTTATGGAATAAATTCTTATTAACTTTCTCTCACAACACAAATAACTCTCACTACGAACTGATAATCAAATTTCTTTCAAGGATTAATTGAAAATAAAAAACTAAACTTGTATGAAACCAGAAAATAACCTGGGTATAAATTACGAACTCTTAACACACACTTTTTAACACTTCAGGAACGAATTGTAATTAAATCTAATAGTATATAAGTACCATCAATGTAAGGTAGTGTACTTTATTATCATCTTGATAATATTTTTTCGTAACCAAAAGAACTCAGATTAAACGAACATTAAGAAAATAAACACAAAATGACAGCATGTTGTGACCTAGTAACGTTTAATCAACTTTAGCCAACCTGAGAATAATTGTCTATTTATTGCCGGAGCAACTTGGTTAATAACAGTACATAATTTTGTATTGAATTGAATAACTGATAATTTCACGTTAATAAACTAGTACTGAGTTGTAATAACCGTCCTTTATTTCATTGTAAATTGCATTATAAGGTTTATGTACTTTAGCGACGAGCGAAATTGACGGCCAGTGGTAGACGTCGGCAACACGGCGCACTACTAGCGAGATTCATACGCCCGCCTATTGAGAGGGTAATCTGAATCAGCCAACACCGTCTAGAACGACCGCTCGATTACATTTTTAATTGTTTTCATAAACAATTTGGCGCCACCCGGGAATTAAAATTACATATTAAAGGACAGGTAAGGTTTACACTCGCGAGATATTGTACTGGTAATTCGTGAGATCACGACGGACATCGTCAGCGTAACCAAAAGAAAAAGTAAGTAAGTAAACATAAAGTAACGACTACAACGTGTGGGGCTAACACACAATATAAAACACACTTTTAGAGAGCACATACAGATCTAGTCGTTACAAATTGGCGACCAACTAGTGTGGCTAGAATTAAAGACTAGCGGCGGTTACGAGAAATAATGCAACACTCCATGATCACCAGGGGAAGATCAAAGAAGAGGGCTGAAGACACTGACAAAGAAGAACAGGAAACAACACCGATTGAAGAAATGGAAATGATTGAGCAATTGATCAAAGAGGATGCCCAAGAGGACCAACCAGAAAACCCAACCCAACCAGCACCTGAAGTAGAATAGCCGGCGATCAATCAAAGAAACCAACCCACCCGATGGACACCAATTTCCAGGAAATGATGAGGATTATGGTGGAACAATTAAACAGAAACAAGGAGGAAATTAATGACAATTTTAAGAAGCAGAAGGAAGAAACAAAAGAACAAAGAAAGGAGGACAGGGAATTTTTAAGAGAAAATAATGAAAAATTAAACAAAAAATTCGATGAAAAAACAGACAAAATGGAGGAGAAAATAAATGAAAATTCAACAAGACAAAATGAGATTTTAAGGGAAGATATTGACACACTGAACAATAAAATCGAAAGCAATAATGAGACGTTAAAGCAACAGATAAACAAGAAAATGGAGGAACACAGTGATACCTTACAGAAGAACCAAGAAACCCTACAACAGTGATTAACGCAGGACATGCAAAAAAGTAATGAGGAACTGAAGGAAGAATTGAGGGGACAATTGAAGGATGACCATGAGAAAAATAAAGAAGAGTTGAAACATCAATTAGAGGGATACTGTGAAGATATTAAGAGGAAGGTATCAGAAACAAATGAAAAAATAAAAACAACCAGTGAAACAGTAGCGAAGGCCCAGGAGGGAATACTAAGCAAAATTAAAGCAGTCGAGGATGAAGGAAGAATTGCAAGGATGAGCTTCAACTAATAACGACAATAGAATGCACAAGAACAAACAAGAAGTGCTCAAAAAGCTGGAAGAAAAGCACAAAGAAATACAAGGCGATGTAAGTGAAAGGGTGGAAAGAGTATATACCACCTCAACCAGCAAGAAAGACAGATGCTAGGAAGAGCTAGATGCACCTGAGAGACAAACCCTGTAACAACGCACACATCATAACCAGCGCGAAACGGGAGCTAATAAACAGTCCCGAAGCTACCGGCGCAACCCGATAGAATTCCTAGAAAGAGTCAAGGAAATGATAGAAAAAAACAGGGAAACTCGATGGACAACGGTGCGCGGCCTGATTGATGAGATGTTCCGAGACACCCATGACAATTTGTGGACGGCCACCAGACCGGAAATAAACAACACCCAGGAGTTTAAAACGCAGTTCCGCAACAAGTATTGGTCGGAGTCGACCCAGAACGTGGTACGGAATGATATCAGTAATGGAAAGTATGAACCACAAGCAGGACACACCCTAACGTCATACTTTCTGGGCACGGGGTGCATAGCTCGAAATCTGGAACCAAGAATTACCGGAGGAATCATTGGTCATACAACTGGGGTACCATTATGAGGATGCCGTTTCAAAAGGCCAGAAGACAAGGCCAAATCAAAACAATACAGGGTATGGCGAGCTTGTTAGAAGACCATGAGAATGAAGGACAATATAGGGCGCAACAGAATGGTCAACTTAAAATACAACCGTTGGGATGAGAACCAAAACCCACCAAACTACAATCCGTCAAATAACAAACCCCAAAATAACATCTAAAATAATCCAAACCAGAATAATAACAACAATCAATATAGGGGTAACCGCCCAAATTACAATCAGGGTAATCCACCATATAACGGAACCAATCAAAATAATAATAATTACCGGGGAAATGGACCAAACCAGCATCCGAACAGCCAACCCAACAATAGTAATTACCACGGGATAACTATAACCCGAATTAACCAATATAATAACAGAGGAAACGGGGGTAACCGAAATCAAAGTAATCAACCCCAAGTACACTTATGCGAGGGAGCACACAAAACAACCAGGGGACGCGCTACCCAAGACCGCAATTCAACGACGCGAAGTAATAATATGTCTAAAATAATTAAATGATCACAAGAAGAAAAGAAAAACAAACTAATCAAAAGTTAGAAATAATGAAATTAATAACTAAATAAATAAAAACAATCAACTGTCGTGAGTATATAGCAAAGGTACAGCAGAAGGAAGAATGAGGTAGAAAAAAGTTAAAATGATCTAAAGATCCATGAAGTGGACAATCCAAAAAATATATTATTATTATTAATGAAAGTCACAAGATGACAAAAAGGTATTTAAGATTGACTGAGAATAGGTCCAGCATCAATTAACTGAGCAGTAATGATGTTCCTCTGATCTCAGAATAAAGGGTAGTAATGGATGAAACCAGCTACTAAAAGTTAGGGAAATTATATATAACAGGGAGAACGCACTAATCGAAATAAGTAAAAACAGATCTAAAAGATAACTAAATAAAGAGGACTGGAACAAGTAAGAAGAGAAACAAGAAGGAAGAAATAAACAAGAAGAAAAAGGAAAAAAAATTATATATAACTGATAATTTCATGAAAAACTATACTAGTGTTTTACCAAAATGATCAATTTTGATGGAGAGGCATTATGTTACAACACAAAAAGCCACCCCAATACCAGGGAAAAAACTATGAATCAACTATATTAAAACTAATGAAAATAAAATGGACTATGACGAGACAAATGACTATGACCCAACCCAAGTGATTGACCCAATAAAAGAAAAGAAAATGAGAAGGTATATGAAAAAGACACAAACAAATAATAAAGAAAAGAAAATGAGAAATATTAAACTCAAATGATGATGAAAAAGACGCAAACAAATAATAAATGTAAAGGACAAATTTTAAAATAAAATAAAATAATATCAATTAAAGTACACTAACCAGAGAAATAGATATTAAATGTATTGAATAACTATATAATGATAAGTGAATCAGAACATGAAATTTGTTACACTATAACTGATAATTGTGAATAAAACAATATAAAAATCCCAGAAGTGAGAGATAGGTAGGGAGTGAAGGTGATTAAGTGAGTAAAGAGAAATCGATATTAGGGAATAACCACTAGTAACACTCAAGTACAATAAAAAAGTGTTAAAGTGCCAGTGTAAACCCAAAATAAATAGAAAACCCAACATATAGGTATAGACACCTAAAACCAGTGATTAACACTATAGTTAAATGGTGAAAAATACCAAAAAATAAGAATGTTATTGTTAGTATAGTTAAAAGTGATAGTAGATTAGGAATACAGTGGTATTCAGGGTAAAAATCCCATTAATGATTAAAAATGTTATTGTTACAATGGTTAGGTAAAGAAAAAAAAATATATAGTAAAAGTTAAAAGAAAAATATACTAAATAATATAAGTGCAAATAAGGTAAAACACCCTTGGATCTTAAAATGTTCAAAAGGATAATTAGCAAGATAAAATAAATGGTGTTATAATGTTCTTCACCAAGATAGTTATTTGTTCAATTAAGTTTATAAGAAGGAATATGCTGAAAAAAGTAAACAGACCATAAACCTAATTTTTGTGTTATGTTTTATAAGTAATATTAAATGATAGACAAGTTATAAAAATGGCAATATAGATAAGTAAGGAGATAAATTCTTACAAACATAATAATACAGGAAAGGAAATTAGAGGGTAATAGACAGGCATGGTTTTGTAAAGTAATAAGAACATACAATTATTGTAAAACAGCCCAAACTAATTCTAAAGGTAAGCAAGTCATAAGTGACACCAAGCAAAACATATGTAAATGCAAAATGATCTTTAATTTACGTAAAATAAGAAGATATAGCCAATTACTACTTACGCCTATAAAATGCCTAACTGTGATACATCCAAAATAAACAAATTGTAAGAAATTAACTATTGTATTAGAAAATCCAGGGCAAGCAACCAGTTAAGTACAATTAGTGAATCATATTAAGATGTCAAAAGTTAAATTAAAAACAAAATAAGAAAGAATGGTAATTACATAATATTAACATTATTGTCAAAACTTTAATACCTAAACAAACCAGCTTTGTGGGATGTCAAAATGATCTTTGAAAGAAAATATAAACAGCTGTGATAATATCTCATACATAGATAAGAAGACAGAAGAATAATAGTAATCAGAATTAGTCATTTTGAATTAAAATTCAAATATTATAACAATAGACATAAAATATGAATCAGCCAATGAGAAGACAGACAGTTGCCATAACAACGGACACGTTATTTATTATTATTCCATTAAAAATTGAATAGTTCATTATTGACGCTCAAGACAGATAGAAGCCAAGACATAGTCGACTCAATTTAATTTAAAACAGTCAAAAATCAATCAAAATTTAATAAAATGAAGACGCAAGAAGTCTGATGAAGAACTAGTCAATTCAACAGAGACCACAGACCAGATTTTCAAATTCTAAATTAATTATTAATCCACATTATCCGAAAAAGGAAGCCAGCCGTACTCCAAATCATAAATGATGGAAGATTGATGATCAAACGGACCCAACCTAACATAGAACTGAGTAACTCTTCACCCGAATTCAACAGATTTGATAAGTATATCTGAAATACCCAAATTTATGGAATAAATCTTATTAACTTTCTCTCACAACACAAATAACTCTCACTACGAACTGATAATCAAATTTCTTTCAAGGATTAATTGAAAATAAAAAACTAAAACCTGTATGAAACCAGAAAATAACCTGGGTATAAATTACGAACTCTTAACACACACTTTTTTAACACTTCAGGAACGAATTGTAATTAAATCTAATAGTATATAAGTACCATCAATGTAAGGTAGTGTACTTTATTATCATCTTGATAATATTTTTTCGTAACCAAAAGAACTCAGATTAAACGAACATTAAGAAAATAAACACAAAATGACAGCATGTTGTGACCTAGTAACGTTTAATCAACTTTAGCCAACCTGAGAATAATTGTCTATTTATTGCCGGAGCAACTTGGTTAATAACAGTATATAATTTTGTATTGAATTGAATAACTGATAATTTCACGTTAATAAACTAGTACCGAGTTGTAATAACCGTCCTTTATTTCATTGTAAATTGCATTATAAGGTTTATGTACTTTAGCGACGAAGCGAAATTGACGGCCAGTGGTAGACGTCGGCAACACGGCGCACTACTAGCGAGATTCATACGCCCGCCTATTGAGAGGGTAATCTGAATCAGCCAACAACGCTAGTCTAGTAAAACGCTTAAACCGCTCGATTACATTTTTTAATTGTTTTCATAAACAATTTGGCGCCACCCGGGAATTAAAATTACATATTAAAGGACAGGTAAGGTTTACACTCGCGAGATATTTGTACTGGTAAATTCGTGAGATCACGACGGACATCGTCAGCGTAACCAAAAGAAAAAGTAAGTAAGTAAACATAAAGTAACGACTACAACGTGTGGGGCTAACACACAATATAAAACACACTTTAGAGAGCACATACAGATCTAGTCGTTACAAATTGGCGACCAACTAGTGTGGCTAGAATTAAAGACTAGCGGCGGTTACGAGAAATAATGCAACACTCCATGATCACCAGGGGAAGATCAAAGAAGAGGGCTGAAGACACTGACAAAGAAGAACAGGAAACAACACCGATTGAAGAAATGGAAATGATTGAGCAATTGATCAAAGAGGATGCCCAAGAGGACCAACCAGAAAACCCAACCCAACCAGCACCTGAAGTAGAATAGCCGGCGATCAATCAAAGAAACCAACCCACCCGATGGACACCAATTTCCAGGAAATGATGAGGATTATGGTGGAAACAATTAAACAGAAACAAGGAGGAAATTAATGACAATTTTAAGAAGCAGAAGGAAGAAACAAAAGAACAAAGAAAGGAGGACAGGGAATTTTTATGAGAAGAAAAATAATGAAAAATTAAACAAAAAATTCGATGAAAAAACAGACAAAATGGAGGAGAAAATAAATGAAAATTCAACAAGACAAAATGAGATTTTAAGGGAAGATATTGACACACTGAACAATAAAATCGAAAGCAATAATGAGACGTTAAAGGCAAACAGATAAACAAGAAAATTGGAGGAACACAGTGAGTACCTTACAGAAGAACCAAGAAACCTACAACAGTGATTAACGCAGGACATGCAAAAAAGTAATGAGGAACTGAAGGAAGAATTGAGGGGACAATTGAAGGATGACCATGAGAAAAATAAAGAAGAGTTGAAACATCAATTAGAGGGATACTGTGAAGATATTAAGAGGAAGGTATCAGAAACAAATGAAAAAATAAAAACAACCAGTGAAACAGTAGCGAAGGCCCAGGAGGGAATACTAAGCAAAATTAAAGCAGTCGAGGATGAAGGAAGAATTGCAAGGGATGAGCTTCAACTAATAACGACAATAGAATGCACAAGAAACAAACAAGAAGTGCTCAAAAAGCTGGAAGAAAAGCACAAAGAAATACAAGGCGATGTAAGTGAAAGGGTGGAAAGAGTATATACCAACCTCAACCAGCAAGAAAGACAGATGCAGGAAGAGCTAGATGCACTGAGAGACAAACCCTGTAACAACGCACACTGCATAACCAGCGAGAACCGGGAGCTAATAAACGTCCGAAGCGTACCGGCGCAACCCCGACTAGAATTCCTAGAAAGAGTCAAGGAAATGATAGAAAAAAAACAGGGAAACTCGATGGACAACGGTGCGCGGCCTGATTGATGAGATGTTTCCGAGACACCCATGACAATTTGTGGACGGCCACCAGACCGGAAATAAACAACACCCAGGAGTTTAAAAACGCAGTTCCGCAACAAGTATTGGTCGGAGTCGACCCCAGAACGTGGTACGGAATGATATCAGTAATGGAAAGTATGAACCACAAGCAGGACACACCCTAACGTCATACTTTCTGGGCACGGTGTGCATAGCTCGAAATCTGGAACCAAGAATACCGGAGGAATCATCTCGTCATACAACTGGGGTACCATTATGAGGATGCCGTTCAATAAGGCCAGAAGACAAGGCCAAACTCAAAACAATACAGGGTATGGCGAGCTTGTTAGAAGACCATGAGAATGAAGGACAATATAGGCGCAACAGAATGGTCAACTAAAATACAACCGTTGGGATGAGAAACCAAAACCCACCAAACTACAATCCGTCAAATAACAAACCCCAAAATAACATCTAAAATAATCCAAACCAGAATAATAACAACAATCAATATAGGGGTAACCGCCCAAATTACAATCAGGGTAATCCACCATATAACGGAACCAATCAAAATAATAATAATTACCGGGGAAATGGACCAAACCAGCATCCGAACAGCCAACCCAACAATAGTAATTACCACGGATAACTATAACCCGAATTACCAATATAATAACATGAGGAAACGGGGGTAACCGAAATCAAAGTAATCAACCCCAAGTACACTTTATTGCGAGGGAGCACACAAAAACAACCAGGGGACGCGCTACCCAAGACCGCAATCAAACGACCGAAGTAATAATATGTCTAAAATAATTAAAATGATCACAGAAGAAAAGAAAAACAAACTAATCAAAAGTTAGAAATAATGAAATTAATAACTAAATAAATAAAAACAATCAACTGTGTGAGTATATAGGCAAAGGTACAGCAGAAGAAGAATGAGTAGAAAAAAGTTAAAATGATCTAAAGATCCATGAAGTGGACAAGCCAAAAAATATTATTATTATTATTAATGAAAGTCACAAGATGACAAAAAGGTTATTTAAGATTGACTGAGAATAGGTCCAGCAATCAATTAACTGAGCAGTAATGATGTTCCTCTGATCTCAGAATAAAGGGTAGTAATGGATGAAACCAGCTACTAAAAGTTAGGGAAATTATATATAACAGGGAGAACGCACTAATCGAAATAAGTAAAAACAGATCTAAAAGATAACTAAATAAAGAGGACTGGAACAAGTAAGAAGAAGAAACAAGAAGGAAGAAATAAACAAGAAGAAAAAGGAAAAAAATTATATATAACTGATAATTCATGAAAAACTATACTAAGTGTTTTTACCAAAATGATCAATTTTGATGGAGAGGCATTATGTTACAACACAAAAAGCCACCCCAATACCAGGGAAAAAAACTATGAATCAACTATATTAAACTAATGAAAATAAAATTGACTATGACGAGACAAATGACTATGACCCAACCCAAGTGATTGACCCAATAAAAGAAAAGAAAATGAGAAGGTATCATGAAAAAGACACAAACAAATTAATAAAGAAAAGAAAATGAGAAATATTAAACTCAAATGATGATGAAAAAGACGCAAACAAATAATAAATGTAAAGGACAAATTTTAAAATAAAATAAAATAATATCAATTAAAGTACACTAACCAGAGAAATAGATATTAAATGTATTGAATAACTATATAATGATAAGTGAATCAGAACATGAAATTTGTTAACACTATAACTGATAATTGTGAATAAAACAATAAAAATCCCAGAAGTGAGAGATAGGTAGGGGAGTGAAGGTGATTAAGTGAGTAAAGAGAAATCGATATTAGGGAATAAC